>JAQQWM010000008.1:1448372-2896745 GCA_038363915.1 Apiospora saccharicola
GTCGTCTACGTTAGCTAGTCATACGAGAGCGTAAGGTATCCGGTTAATGGAGATAACTGACTGCATGTTTGTTGAACGGGGATCAAGTCGAGTTGGTCTTTTGCAAACACCATAGCACTTGGCATATTATTCTCAACGCCCTGCCATCCGATATTGAGTTTTCGCATTCTCTGGAAGTTGACGTGGAACGTTTGCCGATCCACGGGAGTTGTTTGGATGGTGGCTTCTTAGTTTGCTACCAATATATGAATTAAATCTTCAACGTCCCTTTTTCCCGAGTGTAGTAGTGCCGATTTTGTCATCATGTATCAAGCTTCAAATGCTTGCTCTGCTTATCTTCGACCTCCTTCTCGAGGCCGTGTTGTCTCTTGCTGCGCGCGATGTTGCAGTGGAATCTAGCCGGGTCGTACATCTGTTCTATCCGCAGCTTCGACGTTGTTATGTTTGGATCTTCCATGTGTTCCATTTGTGTATGGAGGAATTTCCCCCCTCCAAACCATTTGGGCCAACGTTTTGTATCGATCCAGAGGTGCGAAGGGCCGATAAGGTCTTCTCCAGTCCATCCTGAACCCCGCAAGAACTTCATGTCTGTGTAACTCATGCCAGCCTCGTTAATGCATGTGGGGGGCGGGAGATTCGGATCTGGGATGGTACCAAATACCGATTGCTCCCGCTTCTCCATTTCTTGCAAAAACCCAACTGCCGTTTCGAGTGTAGTTAGTACAATGGTCGGCTGAGGTCCGCAGTTGTCACCGATGCTCAAGTCTTGACCGTTGGCGTAAATCGCATCGAAGGACATGGGGGCACTTAGCCCTTCAACATTGCCCGTGAGAATGAGGTAAACCTGCATCTGCGAAAAGTCGTCCTGTACGCCTCTGGGCAGTTCCTTGGTAACAATGATGATGGATTTGAAGAGAGGCATGAACTCGTAGTAGTCGGTATTGGCCGTGTACACGTCATCGGCATCACGGACAATCTGCTGGTGAAGTTGAATGATATCCTTCATTACCCCATTCAATTCTTCGACTGAGTCTGGTTGCGAAACGGCGCGACGACATTCACCGAGATCGATGCCAATGATCTTGGCAACAAACTGACCATACTCGATCGGGTTCTTGAACGGTCGCAGCCATTTGCGATATAGGTAGTTGAATATTGGTAAAGGGTCATGGCCAATGGTGTACATGGCGACGGACTTGTTGCGGCAGTCTTTAGCGTGTCTTCTGTCCATGCCGGTCGGGCTCCCGGTCGGTGGGAATCGTGGTTTAAACATCCGACCTGGAGCCCGCCTGAGATTATTCTTCAACAGGTCGACCAGATGCATAAACTCTCTTTGTCCTCGCTCCCACACCATAAGCTCTTCCTGAGTTGGATCTCTGAGCATCTCCATCGTTTCTGGCTCCATCCATGGGCACGACTCCAATTTTGCGTACCATTTCCATGTCTTCGGCCGTCGCTTGATGGATTCCATCTCTTTGGCTGACACAAATCTGCTGTGAATGTCTTTGGCGACCATGATTGTGGAGGATGTGTCAATCGAAAGTTTGAAACGGATACTCTAAGGTAATGAATGGTGTGGGGAATAAGGGATCAATCAATTGGTAATCTTTGAGGGAAGAGGGAATTTATGTTAAGGTGAATTGTTGCGAATCTCCGTAAGGTCTTCCATCCATTTAAACAAGCTTTCTCCGATTACCTTAGCTAAAGGTTGGGGAGATGCACCATGATTTGGTAAAGTTTTACAACTCCAGGCGACAGACCAAACATAAAGACACCTACAAGTAGAGATATACTTCAACTCAGACTAACGAAACTGTAGACTAGACTCTTTACCATTGTCTCTGGGCACCTTGACGGCCCAGCTGCAGCAACCATATCTTACTCAAGCGCTTGCATCTGGGGCACTGCGGCAGATAATCCTGCTTGATCTTGGGCGTTGGCGTCCTCGAGTCCAGCAACGGCATCACCTCGGGTCATCCCGTTTGATCTTGGGCTTAGGCTTTTTCATATCCAGCGAATATACGACATGGCGCCACCATGCTACCTCCAAGGCAACATCGTTAACATGAATGCTGACATGTGGCAACCCTCCAGTACACTGCTAGACAGTGAAACGGGTGGCTGTTTGAAGTTTCAAACTTGAATTCGCAGTTCCTATCACCTCGGCATTTGAGGGGAAAAGTGCCCTTTTTGATACCAAATTTCACTGGTGTTTCTCTGATAGTGATTGATTATTGCAGTCGGCTGCAATACACATGCCACACTGTAGTTAAGATTAGATGAGACATGTGGATTTCAGTATAGTAAAACATCATACTAGAAGTGGAATTATAGTGTAGTAAACATTAAATAACGGGTAATACACATGGAATAACTGTCTTATAATAGGATAATCATCCACGGGATATAGAGTACATAGTAATGTTATTGCCGTTGATGGGACACCCGGTGTCGAATAATACCAGTGGGGCTCACCACAATGAACTGGAAATCCACGGCAGTTAAGCCCCAGATTCAAATGACGTCACTTGTTTCATTCCAACTACATCAGCTAATGATATTGAGTACTTGAACCGATTGATAGAAGTATATGTGGTTATATCATTGATTGACACGAAACATGCGACAGTATCTAAACAACTCGTCCTTTGACCATCTGTCTGGAACAGCCCATCGCCATTGGGTCCGGCCGGACCCTACTCCTCCTTCTCATCCTTCTTGGATTCCTCCTTCTTGTCCTCGAGCTCCTGCAATACGTTAACTGGCTGAGATAAACAGTATGCGTACGTATATCTCACTGCGAGGCGCTCGACATGGCCCTGCCACCACCATTAGCAAAGAGTTACCATGGGACAATAATATCCTCTTTACCTTGTAGATGGCCTTGAACTTCTGTTGATGGAAGAAGTTAGTATGTTCAAATGCCCAGGCACAGTTGAGGGTACATGGTCTACTAACGTCGAGCTGCTCCTTGGCGCGCTGGTAAAATGTCAGTCACGGTAGAAACCGTATAGGGTCAGGGAGAGCTTACACCTGCTTCGGCCTCGACGTTGCTGATCTTCCACTCGAACCACTACCCACAATATATTAGCAACACTCCGGCTCTCCCGGGCGAGATTTGCGATCCGCACTTCAACAGTGTCTCTCTGAGAACGAATGTCAGCTCGGTTAGGTCTCGAATGAAGCGAGGTGGCTTACTGGTGGCTCTTTGTTCTCGTTGTTCTGGTCCAAGATACCATCATCAGTAGGCGGAACTCCAAAAAAGAAAAGGCGAGTTGAATTACCTTGCTGCTCTCGGCAGCAACCCAAATCTCTCTCAAAGTCATAGGGGGGGCATACGGAGACGACCCGGGCGCCTCGGCCACCACGGCCACCACGAGAAGACTTGGCCTGATATAAGCATTAGCGGCCCATCTGAGGCAATGGGAGTACTGTGACTACTCACAACTCCGCCGTATGACTTGTTGAATTGCTGTTACGGCGATTTAAGTCAGTACAGGCACAATAAGAGGGGCCAATAGCTCAGTGAAGTCATCAATGGCAGAACTGGTGATGTGTCAACCTACACGTCCGGGCACAGTGTTTGATCTTCGTCCTTCTCGAACTTATGGGAGGAATCATGCGGAGAAGAAGCGGCCGCCGCCTTCAACTCTCCACGGATGTCCTTGCCAATTCAGGAACGGCTCATCGCCATTGGCTGCGCCACCTGAATATGACTATTGCATGTCACCGCGTCATTTGAAACAATAATTGGGAAGGTGATATCGTTGGCAAACTTTAGTATCGACGTGTTCCCTAGAGATGGATGCATAATCTGTAGGGAATGCATATCCATCTAGACATGTTTCTCTATCAGTGTGGGGTCCGAGTGAGGGCATTGTAATATGGTTCTCCGCCAACGACTGGTAAGAGCCGCAATGCGTCAGCCTGTAGGTTTGCCATGAGCACTTAGCATGCGGGCATTACATACTGCCATGGGTGCTGACGTAATATCGGGCACCTTGCTGGCTCCTTGTACCAACTCTGACACATCTTTGCTTCAATCGACTTCAAAGACGCTTGAAAGAGACGACTGGTAGCGACCACTTCCACTATTTTAGGAAGGCACGTTCCGGCATTCGTTCAATTCTAAGAGAGATCCAGCTCTCTGCCGCCCAATTTCTCGCGTTGATTAATAATCTATCCGTTAGATGATGGCAAGTATCCACCCGATTCGGGATGTCTTTCATCAAAGCTTTCTTTCTGTTTAGAGCAGGTGTCAACCTGCCATGAATACGACGTCAGGCATTCAACCCCGGCCACACCTTAGGCTTGCAAGCTTCCAGTTACCTCCCAAGCTGCCCTCATACAGCACACAATTCAAGTTCATCGCCTCATCATCATCATTTCAACGAGCTGCTCGGTTGGTCAGACCAATTACTCTCTCGCTCATCTCAAGCATTCTCATTTGTGGTCTTGTCATTTTGACTTCAAAATCCCACACCTATCTCGTCACCGGCCCGATGCCCACTCTGCTTGTTCAGAGGACCAGCAAGCGGGCTCGGAACAGCCGATGCCACACTGGCAAACGGCATTGGGTATCATCAGACATGGAAACACGCTTCTCGGTGCCAAGTTTCCTTTGCCAGCTATGGCGCACTATCTTTTCTTTGCTGACAGCAACTATGAATGCAGCATATTGACTCGATCCGATCTACGTCGTCCAGTTCGAGCAGGTGGTCCACCACTTGTACACCAATGCTGCTGAATCACTTGTGCCTTTTCGAAGGGCAGTGTTCAGAAACCACAGCAAGCGCGAGCGAGCGAACGCAACGAATGCCACGAACACACGACAGGATCCAAACAAGGAAACATATCTTCTTGGGGGGCTCGATCCTCTCTGCCCAGATGTGCAAACACTGGGACGAAGATACCAAACTCACTGCTGGCTTGCTGGCGCCTCCTGGCCGTGAACTCGGTAGCCTGATCCTTCGTTGACTCACGTCACGTTGGCACTGGGCGTACAGGTTGTAGAGTGTTGGCGAAATCCTGCGTTCAGATGTGCAAACACTGTTCCAGGTGCTCAATCCCTGCTTCACGGTGGGTTCCATCAGGCCGTTCGCGGTAGTCGGGTTCTCTTCGGAGACCGGGCGTCTGGTGGTATGAGCTATGGCACATCCTTGTCCTAGTTGCGCAAGCACTGGCGACAACAAAACTCGCTCAGGCTTCACGGTCGGTGCACTGTAGGGCCGTTTTCGGTAGTCTTGCTCTCTTCGGAGACTTGGCGTCCTGGTGTATGAGTTCGGATGATGCTACATGGTATTGGTGTGCTTCGGCGCAGCTACCTGCTGGATTAACCATCCGCAGGAGTCCATTGATTGGCCCCACTACGGTGGTATCGTCTCCCTTGACCAACTCACGTTGTCTTTGGCGGCGAGGCCAGGGTGATGAAGCCGGACTCCCCACCTCCACTTGGGATCACCCGGGGACACTGCACAGGCATCTGGGCGCGAGCTCGAATGCTGTGTATGAGCCAAGTAAGCCACCCGATGGCTTAGCTACCTTTGAACAGGATCGCAACGAGGTAGTAGGGAGACGCACATGGAACCGGCGAAGCAGCACCGAGGCCGCAGAGCACGCGAAGCAGCACCGAGATGTCGTTACATCTGGTATCCTCCACTACAAGACCTCGAGGAGAAGAAGGAGCAGGCCGGGAAGGATGCCAAATCCGTCTTCGTCAGTATTGTTGACTATCTGGGTCAATATGGCCTTACGTGTTCCGTGCTAATCGTCATATAGGCCATGAAGGCTGAGAAGGAGAAGCAGCTCGCCGCAAGTACACCTATTTGCTGTGTATAGTTGAAGCAATACGCGATGCTAACATGCCTGTCAGGACGACGTCGCAGCAGCCCGCGTATGTATAACTGCCTTGAGCATAGGTACTATGGCTGACATAATACTATAGCTTCGCAAGAAGGAGGAGAAGGAGGAGAAGGGTCCGACTTGGACTTTTGCTGTCACATTGAGATACGGTTAAGCCAATCACTTAGATTTTCTTAATAAAACTATGGCAGGGTATAACCACCATCAATGACCATGTTCGCTCCTTATCTTCGTGTTAGTGCACCAAATTGCCCGGAAGTGAGGAACATTGGATAGAACCACTCACCTGTCATGTAACTCGAGGCTTCACTAGCTAGGAAGACGTATGCCCCCTTCAGCTCGGCGGCATTACACATCCTCTTTCCAGGGATCATGTCGAACCACTTCTTTCTTCTTTCTTCGGGGTGAGCCGAGATCACTGTTGTCGAGTTAGTTAGTTGAGTCTGACTCGTTCGTACAGTCATCCAATGTGCTCCATTATCAGTACAACTCACTGTCGGTGGCGATGAAACCAGGCGAAATGCAGTTGACGCGCGCAAAGTCGACCCACTCGACGGCCAGCGACTTGGCCAGGTGCGTGACGGCGGCCTTGCTGGCGTTGTAGGCGGCCTGCTGCTGCGGCACGTTGACGAGGATGCCCGAGACGGACGAGGTGAAGACGATGGACGCGCGGCCGTCGCCGCCCCTTTTGAATTGGTCCTCGAAGATGCGGGCCGCCGCCTGCGCCGTCCAGAAGGCCCCGTGGAAGTTGACGTCCATCATCTCGCGCCACTCGCGCTCGCCGTACTCGAGCGCGGGGATGTGTGCCGCGATGCCCGCGTTGGCGACGCAGATGTCGAGCCGGCCGCCGCCGAGCTCGCGGGCGACTTGCTCCACGGTGGCCCGGACGGCGTCGGGCGTCTTCACGTCGCACTTGTAGGCTCTGACCTGGCCCTCATGGCCGCCGCATTGGGTGGAGAGCGAGGCGGCGATCTGGTCGGCTTCGGCCGGGACCGTGCTCGTGTAGGTGATGGCTACTTTGGCGCCGGCTTCGGCGAGACCGCGGGCGGCTTCCAGGCCGATGCCGCGGCAGCCGCCGGTGACGATGGCGGTCTTGCCGGTGAGGTCGAAGTGCGAGAGCACCGGGGCGGAGGGTTTGGAGTGTTCGGGTAAGACCATTTTCACGGGCGCAAGATCTAACAAGGCGTACAAGCTGCTACAATTTTCACCTTCGGATACCAGCCAACACCCGGGCTCGAGTGTCTTGGCCGGGCTTTAATAGACACGAACAGAGATACACGCGATCAGGGCATAGTGGGACCGTGTCGGCACCACTCCCCGCGTCGGAGCAGCAGGTAAACGAGGTGCCTCGAGACGCGGTTCCGTGGCGTCATGCATCGGGATGCGCCCCGCTGGTGGGGCTGCGGACCACTGTCGCCCTGGTCGACCCCAGACAATGTTGGGGTAGCATTTCTGGGGATGCCAAGGTTTGACAGGATGGATATGCAGGAAAACAGGTATGCCCATTCAAAGAACCCACTTACACCGATAGGGTACGCAATATGACTTGATGCGCTTGTTGTGGTCTGGGTGCAGATGTAAGTTGGTCGTAATGTCTGGCATGCAGGATTGGATGCATTCACTTGGCCTCTATGGGGTTCGGTACCATATTTGGGACTGTTCAATTATGCGGAATGTCCGTTGGGTGATGTTTTATGTACTAGTCTATCATACAGCGAGAGCTCTACACGTGTTCTTGGTGTTCAATATCCGACAGGATCTTCTTGTCGTCGGCGTCACTCCTTTCCCTTGCCACACCGCCGGTTGCCTGAGGTCCATCAAAAAGAACCGCAATCTCTTCCAGACTGTGGCCCTTGGTCTCGGGGAACAGAAACCAGGTGAGGGGCAAGAACACGGCCAACAATACCACAAACACAATGTAATACCTCCAGCCGGTCCACGAGGAAGGCGGCCGACAGCGCGGCCCCGAAGTTGAAGATTTGCAGCAGGCCGTTGATGAGCGTCTGCCGGAACGTGTCGCGGATGCCGATGGTGTCGAGCACGAGCGCCAGGTAGTACGACACCACGGCGATGCCGTTCCACTGCGCCATGAAGCCCACTAGGAAGGCGATGAGGGTGCGCCGCCGGTTGCCCGGGGTCGAGACCAGGGCGCCCCAGCCCGTGGCGCTCGCCACCTTTTCTACCTGAATCGCTTGCACGATCTCTTCCATTTCGTAGCGCACCAGCCGCGACGGTTGTTGGTCGTTGGCAACGGCGACGCCGGCGGCATCAAACGACTCACCGGCGTGGTATTTGGATAGCAGGGCCATGGCCTCGGCGGTACGGTCTTGCGCTACCAGCCATCGTGGAGACTCGGGCACCCACCACCAGAATACCAGTTGGATCAAAGGAAAGCCTGCCTGCAGGAGGGACGGTATCCGCCATGACCAGTCGGTCTCGTAGTTTTGACACCCGAAGGTCGTCCATGATGCTAGAATGGCTCCTACAGAAACAGAAAAGTCAGCACCATAGTCCACTGAGGCATTCCCTCTCAATCATGGCCATCAGGATGTGCTTACCCAGATAATACATCGTCCAAAACGCGCATGTGTATTTGCCGCGGTGCGTCGGGAAGGCCAGCTCCGCGATCAACATTGGGCTCGGGTGAACCGCAACTACATTTACCATAGCATTAGTGACTTGCCTCTCTTCTTTTCGCATCATACAGCCTTCTTTATGATAGCATAGTGGGTACTGATTGGAACGGGGCAGGAGGAAACCCACACATTCCACAAAACCCAACGACGAGACGTGATACGACGAACATGGGCAGGTTGACCGAAGCAGTCTGGATGATGGTGGCAATGATGACCAGCAGGATACCAGCTAGGAGCACGGCCCGGCGGCCATACGTATCGGCCAGCCAGCCGATCATGGGAAGAGCCAAGACGGAGCCGATGGACTGGGCAGCGTTGACGAGACCGAGCGTGACACCGGCCGGCTGACCGAAGAATGCGCGCCATTGGTGGAGGGATTGAAGTCCGTTCATGAGAGAGCCTACAGTGTTGCGGGATGTGTAATCAGTAAACCAGTATTCCTTCGGCGCTGATGGTATTGGGAAAAAGGCGGGTTCTTACCATCGTATCCGGCGACTGAGGAGGAGAGGAGAGGAACGAGGAGCAAGAGGTTCAACTTCAAGAGATGGGACTGCTGGTACCACGGCTTGCTCGTCTGTGGCAATACCTCGGCGAGGGCCACGCCTACAATCTGTGAGTCCTTCATGGTCTGGGTGGCATTAGTTAACAATACCTGGATGTTTAAAGACGGCTCCACGGTTAGAAGACTACGATTCTCATACTGTGGGGTGGAGAGTGAACACAAAGCTAACAGAGATGGATGTTCGTCAAATCAACCAATTATATAGAAATACCAAATGCTTATACGCAACGTCTACGATACAACCGCACGTCGCGTGACTCTCCATCCCCCATCACATCACGTCAGCATCAGCAGAGGCCGACCGCACCATTTCTCATCAAAACAAAACAAAACCCCCATGGGGAACTCTCGCTGTTGCATCATGCACCCCGCAAACGGCGCTCTCCCCGCTCGTTGCCGGCGCGGGAGGTGGAGATGGCGTCCAGGGTGTAAGTCGGAGAAAGACAGGCTAAGTGGGGGAGGCGGACGACAGTCGCCCTCAAACTAGGAAGCAGAATCTCACCAAGTCCTTATGCTCGATGACATAATGACTTGGGATAGATTGTATTTAGTGGGTCAGTTCTGGGACGACTGAACATTGGCGCCAAGGCACGACGGTTCGTTTTGATGAATGCCTTTGAGAGTGGTAACAACCCATCCAAAGATTCTGGTTGAGGTAGATGGTCCCCTAGTTATTTCCTAGTTTTATGTTGATGTCTTGGCAACGGCGAGTTGATACGGCCTTATCTCACCCGTTTGATACACATGGACTTGTTCAAACGGATCTGTATTCTCCAGAATTTCGATTAACATCAACATAGGACTAGGAAGAGGTATCTTTCCAGGAGGCCGAAGACCCGACGGCAGCGTTTAGACAGGGTAGGAAGACTATGGCCTCCTGCCGGCCATGAGACACCGAGACGAGGCCGACGCTCAGTACCAGTGCGCGCTGAGCACCACAACCTCGAAGATCGGGCAAAAGTAAACCCCATCGGGGTCGGCGACGTGCACACGATCCCAATCCATCGTGTCATCCATCGCCTGTCAGCACCGATGGCCTTCCAAGGTTACACCAGCACTGGCCATCTTCAGCCCCACACCAGTATGGTCGACAAAACCTGGAATAGCTTAACGATGCCTTGCCGTCCAGCTCGTGGACACCAAACAAACTCGGCACGCGGTTTCTCAGTAATACGGGTTACCGAAAGGAGTAGCTCCGACAGTTCGTGCAGAAGAACGGCCGCTTGGCGTCCGAAAGCATATCTCGTGTTCTTTGCATGGGTAGAGGGCGACGATCATTTCCAATTGCTACCCCAGGTTGACTTTGGGGAACAGGTTGAATGCGGAGAAATGGGGGTGGGGTCCACCCCTTTTCCCCAGCAAGAGAGGGGGCAGTCAATGGGCGCCGCAGCTATATCCCCGGGCTTGGCAAGTTGGGGTAGCTTCACGATCAACTAACGACGTACACAAAAGGGAGATGCCCAGACGCGACGACTGAGCCCCGGAGACTGACGACCCAGGGGCTTGTACTGTGAACAGAGTGTCGTGAAACAAGTCAGACCAAGCCAACATCATGCCTGAAAACGTACGTCTCCCGAGACTGCTTCTACCCCCATCTACACCCCTGCTGACTTACACCTCACCCCCAACAGAACCCAGCCTTCGTCCTCCAAGAGGTCAAGAAAGTCGCCTTCGAGGACCGGCCGGTCCCTCAGCTGCGGGACGCGGAGCGCGACGTCCGCGTCCACGTCGAGCAGACGGGCATCTGCGGCTCCGACGTGCACTACTGGCAGCGCGGGCGCATCGGCGACTTCATCCTCGAGAGCCCCATCGTGCTGGGACACGAGAGCGCCGGCACCGTCGTCGAGGTCGGGTCCAAGGTGACCAACGTCAAAGTCGGCGACCGCGTCGCCATCGAGCCCGGCGTGCCCTGTCGGCACTGCGACCACTGCCGCTCGGGGGCGTATAACCTCTGCGATGATACCATTTTCGCGGCGACGCCTCCCTGGGATGGGAGTAAGCCTTTCTCCCCTCCTTCTTGCTCCTGAGCTAGCAGCTGACACCCGTGAACAGCGCTCCAAAAGTACTACATCGTGGCCGGCGACTACACTTACCCCATCCCGGACCAAATGACCATGGAAGACGGCGCCCTCGTCGAGCCCGTCGCCGTCGCGGTGCAGATCTGCAAGACGGCGGGCCTGCGCGGCGGGCAGACTGTCCTCGTCTTCGGCTGCGGCCCCATCGGCGTGCTGTGCCAGGCCGTGGCCAAGGCGTACGGCGCCAGCCGCGTCGTCGGCGTCGACCTGTCCGAGGCCCGCGCCCGCTTCGCCCGGGACTTCGCCGCCGACGACGTCCACGTGGTTTCCCGGGAACCAGGAGGGGGCGGGGACCCAGTCGAGACCGCACGGGCGCTGGGCGAGAAGATCGTGCGCGAGTACGGGCTCGGCGCCGGCGCGGACGTGGTGCTCGAGTGCACCGGGGCCGAGGCCTGCATCCAGGCCGGCGTGTTCGCGGCCAAGAAGGGCGGAACGTTTGTGCAGGCGGGCATGGGGAAAGAGGTGAGTGCCACATCCACGTGGTTCTGCTTTCGTCACCTGATTCGCCGCTGTGAGCTAACTGCATACCATCTCCCTAGAACGTGGTCTTCCCCATCACGACAGCATGTATCCGGGCGCTCACGATCAAGGGCAGCATCCGGTACCAGACTGGCTGTTACCCCGAGGCGGTTAAGCTGGTGGCTTCGGGCAAGGTCAACCCCCGCAAGCTCATCACGCACCGGTTCAAGTTCGAAGAGGCGCTCGAGGCCTTCGAGGTGGTCCGGAAAGCGCAGGAGGATACTCTGAAGGTGGTCATCCAGGGAGTGCAGAGTTGAATGAAATTGTCGGGCTATTGTGGGATCGAATTGTAGTGGTATCCTTTCGCAGGTAGGGTATACTATGCTCGTCGTAAATTAGCATTGATAATGAAATTCCCCACACATGGGTCTTGCCAGTCTGGTATTATTGCACTGAAAATATCACTTGAGTTGGAACGCAGGGTTGGGTATTTTTGAATGGGATTTCTCCCATTAGATTAAGTATGTATTCTTTTGTGTAATCGACTTTTGTTACATGAAATCAAATGTTCCGCTATTTGAGTCATTATTATGCCCGTCATATTTCAACGGAGCCTAGTGCAGCGATATGGGCGCACCCTCGGTGTACTCCTGAACCAGGTGCGTCTGGCACTTGACCAGGGTCTCGACCATCTTACCGACCTCTTCCAGTCTGGACAAGATGATGCCATTGCCCTCGGCAAAGCCGTAGCAGTGGTACTCGAGCTTGGTATCCTCGCAGAACTCGCGCAGCAGGACCTGGCCCTTGCGGAGGTTGTGGCGGGGAACACGGGGGAACAGATGGTGAACAGCCTGGAACTGCAGGCCACCGTGCAGGAAGTCGAGCCACTCAGGGCAGTCAACGTCCATGGTGGTGCGGAGCTGGCGCGAGACGAAGGACTCAGTCGGGCCCAGATCGGCCGTGGACATGCCCCAGTGCGACAAGGTGATCTGCACGTGGATGAGCATGGTGACGGCGTGCGAGAGCAGGACGAAAGCGATGCGAGTGGGCCAATCGGGCAGTGTCCGCCAAACGAGGCAGTAACCGAACAAGAACCAGTAGACAGCCATGCCAACAACCTCAAGCTGACGGGCCCAGCGGGGAGCACCGGAAGCCTTCTTGGCGGAGCCCAGGATGACGTGACCCCAAGACAAGAAGTACAGGTTGAAGCGCGCGACGGCCATGATGGGATAGTAGGTGTACTTCTGGAAGGGAATGGCGACCTCGCAAACCTTGTCCCAGACGAAGTCAAAGTCGTAGTAGGTGCTGCGGACACCGCGGAAGAAGGTGGGCGACCAGGCGAAGAGCGGGAGGTACTGGGTGTCCGGGTCGTGCTCGGGCATGTTGGTGATGAGATGGTGCACGTTGTGGGACGACTTCCACCAGCCGAACGACAGACCACAGCAGAAATCGGCGATCAAAGTGCCGATGAGAGTATCCTTGGCTACGGAGCCCGTGATGCCGCGGTGGCCGGCGTCGTGGGCCGAGAACATGATTTGTTGCCAGAATCCGCCCAGGAATAACGCGGATGTCAAGTACCATCCGATGCTGGCCAGGTAGAGGAACGTGCCGAATAATGCGGCGTAGCGGGCACATTCCTTGCCGTACTCGATGTAGGGGCAGTCGTAGAGACCCTCATCCTTGACGCGCTGGTGAAGCGCTTGGTACTTCTCTCGTAACTCGGCTTGCTGCTCCATGTCCATAGAGGGGAGGTTGCGAATGTCGTCTTGACGCTCACGTTCCTCCATGGCAGCAGTGTAACCCTCCTTGGTCAACTGCTCCTCGATGGCGCCAGGGCTGGGAGAGACGGACTTCCTTCCGTTGCTTGTCAGCTTGCAGGGCCCAGAGGCCGCCTTCTTCTCTGACTTCTCGGTGCACGTGGTCTCGGCCTTTTGACCGGGGAGTGCGGGCACATCCGCCTGAATTGGCGGGATCATGTTGACCCAAGGCAGGTCGACGGGACCGATGCTGAAGGCCTTCATGGTCTTGAGCGTCTTGTCCGTGTGATAACTGGAGGGAGCGCGTTAGCAAACATGATTCTCGGTCAATTCCACCTGTACATACACCCAGTACGTGGCGACACCGTCGTTATGAGCTTACGCTTTGATTTCATCGCCGGCATCTCTGCCGACCATGTGGAGAATAGCCAACCCTCCTCCAGGGTGCTTGTCGAGCCATTTGTCGAGCTTGAGGGCCTGTCCTTCGTAGATGACGATGATGTGGCCTTGAGAGATCAAGTGTTCCACCTGCGCCGGTGAGACGGTGCCCTTGGTGTCCATCATCTTGTGTGGTGTTGTTGGTTGAGAAGCCTCAACCTGGAAGTGCCAATGGCAATGGCAAAGAGACCGGTAGCGGTCTGTGAGAGCAAAGATGTCCCACTGGATATGCACCGTATGAGTAATAAAAGTTGTGTAGATGACTTCAATTGGCCGAAATGAGTGACATAAATAATAGAAAAACAAAGTGCATCTAAAAACACAACCAAGACAGGCGAACACACAGTGAGGTAACGCGGGTAGGGGAAGGGGGCATTACTTAAGTACAGGTAAACGGTATCATCTGTGCGGAGGGGAGGAGACAAACATCCGTCGGTTTCCTAGCGGCAATGTTGAATACAGCAACGCCTCTTGGCTGCTCCCTGTTTCAAGAAACAGGCACATGCAAAAATACGGGACCAATACGGGGAATTCCCTAGTGCCAGACGGGTGGACAGAGTGTCTGACCCTGAGAACTGAAAGGGAGTCGGAACATAGCACACAGCAGCAACAATAACAGACAGTGGCCAGTGTGGCCGGTGGCCTCAGCCGAGCCGTAGCTCGCTAACCGCTAACTCGTTAACTCGCAGGCAGGGAGCGCAGAGACGCGCAGAACCAGAGAATGGAGAAACGGGCAGCGCGCCCGCAGCAGAATAGGGGACGGCCATGATCCCTACTAGCGGCGAATGTTTGTGTGGGAAGAGGATACAAGAGGAGCCCCAAGAACACGGGAGGGTGTTCTCAGTCTGGACACGCGTTCCTTGGCGGTCCGTGGCGTTGAGATGATGGATACGCGAAACCTCACATAACTGTCAATCCCTCCTTCCTGTGCTCGGCAAGTTCCAAGTTTTCGCTGGGCTGGGTTCACTGGGCAGACACTGGGAAGAGCTTAGGGACTAGCCCGGCTTAGCGTCCCGGAGAACAAAAGCCTCTAGATCGGCCCATCTGGTCCCAGCCAAGGCGTTCCAAGATTAGCTGCCAAGCCCCAAGACCGCCCAAGGGCCCCGGAGCCTGCCAAAGGCCTGCCAGACGAGCCAGACGAGCCAGCGCCTGCGGAAAGCCCCTAAACCGCCCCCTAAAAAGGAAACCAGTAGCCCAGAGGAGCGCCCCCTCAAGCCCTTCTGGTAGCCCCCCCGTAGGCGTGGAGTGCTTCTAGAAACGGCCTGGTTCCAACGTCATTTGACCGGGGTTCAGCAAATGAGCGATTAAACTTGGCCTCTTTCTGGCTCTTGTCTCTCCGTGCCAAGCTCTTTGCCCCTTCTCAGACTCGCACTCGCACTCTCACATCTTATTACTGTGTTGCATACGCACAATATTATGTCTTGACCTTTGCTCCTTCTATCTCTCAACATTTCCAACTGCCAATCAATTCCCCATTTCTGCAGGTCGGACCTGACCACGTACATAAGCTAGCTGCTTGGTCGCCAGAGTACTTTTGGCGGTGCATTCGTATTCGCTCTGCTTGCGATTGTCGGCTTTGTTTGCATCAATCGCTCTCGCTACCGTGCCCGTCTGCAAGGGTTCCGCAGTGCAAACAGCAAGGGCCCTTTTTCACATATGTAAAACATTCAAAACACTTGCCGACATAACAGCAGCATGGGTTTGCTTGGACGGGATGCATGCATTCGTACGCAATTGATTGATACGACAACTCAAAATTACGGTCATGATTCAGCTGCTGGCATCACCACTGCTACGGGCAGCCCAGCCTACTACCTGCCTACTACAGGTTACGGCTGCAGCACTTTGCAAGATGAATTGAATTAGAATCTAATAGTGTGCACGTGGAGGCCACTGGGACCCCTGACTGCTGCCCTGGCGCTAACGTAGATTAGCCTAACGTATGCGAACTGGGCTGGCTGCATGTGGGGGAAAGCTGACCAAAAGTCCCTGGACAAAGGCAAGCGAGCAGGCAAGATTACAACAAAAGCTGAGTCGTACTGAAGATCAGGGTCCTCCCCACACACTTTCTTTCCAATCTCGCTGATAACTTAAAACCGCACGCCTGCAGCGAATGATTGGCGTTTTTGCTTTTTTTATCTATCGATACCAAAGTGAGGCATTCTTTGCAAGTACATAGCGGTTATGCTCGCACCCGAGATCCTCAATCTCTTTTCGAGCGCGCAGAATGGATAGAGCAACACACAGGGCTCCGTATTCGAATGTCTCGATTGTCTCGCACAAAGTCTTGACGTCAAAATGAGACAAGTCAAGGCAGGACAATGGCCACCAGAGCCTGCTGATGCTGATCAGCGGGCAGCGCGTTTTGCAAGCGTAAAAATGCGACAGTGGTGCTGAAGGGGTGCCCCACTCAAGACGGCTGTGCTTGCTGCAAGATTTCGAATTTGCATCTGAACGGAACGCCCTTTTTAGCGGCTCGATCCACTATGTAACCCATCCACTAACAGTGGACCCGAGGCTCGTCAAGTAGGCCCGGAGTCTATTGGTACCGCTACCTCATGTTAATCCGATTCGCTTGGGTGTCTCCGGAGCTGGTCCGACCGAATGTCGCATTCGACACCCCTGGATTCTGACATTTCCATTATTTCTTGGGAGCCGGAGGGGGGACTGGGAGCATTGCTTTCACGCTCTTGACTTCACCTTTACCGCTACATCGAATAGTTCTTATCTAACTTTTCAATCATGGCGCTTGAGTTGGATGCATTTCGAGTTTCGAGTCAAGTAGCTCTCGACTTTTGCTTAACTTGCTGTTGTCTGCATTCTTGAATCTTGAGGCGTGTATGGTCGAACACACAATATCCGATGTTTTTCTCTCGGGTCCAGAATTGACATTGGAAAAGTCTACCACCACCATCACACCACGGCAGTTGCATTGCCGTACCTAAACGTCTTTTGAGTTTTTTTCTTTCTTTCTAATCTATGTTTCCTGCTTTTCGTTTCTCGTTTGCAGTCGCTCATTGGAACGGAGCTATGCACCGAGACAACACCGCCAGCCAACCAACCCCTCCTCTGGCAACCAACCAGCTGGTCCGCAATGGCCACGGCCCGGGTCTTCTGCAACCTCTTTACCTGAATTGGAGTTCAGTCCATGAGGTTTATGCATGTCCGTTGATGTCAAACGCCACCCAAGCCACATCGTTACAGCTATTGTTGCGCATGTGTATGGTGTCACCAGAATAACGTCCTGTTTTTCGTGAACTGCACGTTTGCCCATGCCCCCGCATTGATGCTTTCGGCTGCGTGGCATGGGCCTAAGCTTTCGATATTGGGGCGAAACATCGCGCTCCGCGCAGTTAACCCCGTGCCAAGACATGCCAGGTCGCAAGCCCCGAATGGATGCGGCAAGCTACCTGGGAGGGCCCCAAGGGCATCCAAGATGGCGGAAACACGCTCTATCCATCCATTGACACCGCCCGAGTGGCGTAGGGAATTGACCAAACATCGGTGAGTTGTCAGCATGCTCGGTATATGCTGCCACGTTCGGCACGTGTCACCATGAAGAATGCGTAGAAGCTCCTGCGTTTCCCGTCGGGTATTCGGTCGATCGCTTGACTGACAGTGAGAACTCTTATGACGTGACAGGCAGGGCTGACAAGTAGCATGTGCATCTCTCGTAATAGGAAGCTTAGAATGAGTATTTGTGCATGTTCGTCCCTCGAGACCAGCAGATTCTCGGCATGTCAAGCCATCCGTGTCTAAATATTGGGGCCTGGGTTGTAGTAGTGGACATAGCCATCCGTAGCAGTATCATGGCTCGGCTCGGCATTGCTCTTCTTGTCCGCGCTCCTTGTCGATATTGTTTATTCTCGGAAGATGGACAGGCTCTAACGCTCTGACGATGTTCGGTGCCTTGCATCCGTTTCTTACTTAGCCGTCGTGCATCTCCGCTACACCTCGATCTCCATTCAGCGGCTGCCGAAAGCTTTTCGGCAGCTCTTTTCTTCATATCGAGGAACAATTCCCCTCATGTGTAACATGATGTTTTCATGTCCAAGGCGTTAATAGATGTTCCATTACATGCGTATGGCACTGGATCTGGTGATTGCTTAGATATTCCTTTCGCCGTTATCCTGTACAACAGCAAGTGCTCCGTAAACGGTCCTAGGGGAAGAGCACGGTACTGGCCCGGGCCGTATCCGTACTTTTCAGCAATACCCCGCTGATCGTTATCGCTGGTGGTGGTCCCATGCTTCTGATACATATATATATGGTGGATTCCAATTTCGAATAGTCAATTCACTACCCCTATCGATCCCCTCCACTATTGAACCGTATGAAGTGGGTCTGGATTGTGACATGTCCATCTTCGGTGGGCACCGAGCAGGTGGTTCGAGTATCGGCAGTTTCTGGTTTCTAGACCGCCTGGCAACAACAGCTCACGGCGATCCGTGGTACATACCATAACGCTCTTGTATACGGATAGGGGTCCTAGATCTGGACTGGTTATAACTATCTAGGGTTTGATTTTATGCTTGATCGGCCCGCGGCTTGCCACTTTTTCTTTCTTTGCCGTCAGATCTTCCAGAATCACAAGTGAAGATGACGAACTCCAGGAAATGAATGTTGTCCTCTGTAGCCAAACCACATGTTCAGACATATCTTCATAACGTTTCTCAGCCTCTGTCTCTTCCGGCTCGTCTTCTTTTCATGGGGTTCGACAAACTGCTAAGGTGCTGTTTCTTTGCGGAGCTCTCGTGGCCGGCTTGCCTCCCAATTCCTCTTCTTCGTCTTGGTCGCTGAGTTTTGATTTGATTTGACGAAGTTTTACCTCTATTCGTCTGCAGATGGCCTCATCGAGGAGACACAAACGCGTCTGCAACGACCCCTCCGAGGCTGTCGATCCCATCTTGACGGGGTAGTATCCTCCCGGCGCCATGACTCTCCTCTCCATGGGGATCCAGCCAACTCTCGGTGGTGACTCGTAACCGACGGTGGCTCGCAACTCTCTTTGTGTATCCGCTTGTTATCTTTAAGTCCTTATAATCCTCCCCGGGGTCCTACCGTGACCCATCCTCCCATCTCGACGGCATGCAAGCCGGAGCCTCGAGACTCTCGTCGTGCTTGTCTTAGGGGGCACAGTAGAGTGTAAGGGGAATGTTGTATTCTTCGTAGACGTGGTGACGGGTGACGTAGAAGCCGCCAAGGATTGCATAATCAATAGTGCAGTGCTCCATTGAATCGCGATGGCTGACGTGCCACCCGCTGCTGTAGATAGAATGAGACCATGGGCCGTGAAGTTGCGTTGGTTGATTGATGTTAGGGGTTATTCACTCACATAATTATTGCTTTGGAAGCGCCTTTTGGTGCTTGATCCTGCACAAACTGGATAATTCTCTCTCGCTCGGCCCATTTGGATTTGGACCGGGAGTACATCTCGTCGGGACGAAAGGCTCCGACTATCGACGTGGTGGGCAGTTGTGCGCAGGCCGAGTGAGATGCCGAGGGCTCAGTGCGTTGCCGAAGGCTCAGTAGTATGTAATTGGAAGATCCCCTTCTGGGAGGTGACGCAGATGGTGTGTACAGAAAATAATTGTAAGTGAGTGGAATACATATCGCATAGCTACCGAGCATGTAATCTTCACAAATACCAAAATAAGTAAAAGAATCTGACTCTGTATCCTCTCTCTGGAATCCCATCTCTTGCTACCGTCATTCCCCCAGTAGACTCTTCCCTCCTAGCTCACTAGCATGAGAGAGCCCTTCTGTGTAAACCAAGTAACACGCCCCAACTTCCAAATTGGGCGCTCGGGGGACAGGACCCTGAGAACTCGGTGTCATGAGTCTCGTCGTGTGAACATAGAACGTATGGAGTAGTGTGCAATGAGTTGATTGAAAGGGGAAATAAGAGGCCTGAAGAGAGAAGCTCTCAGATGTGACTATCTGTATGTACAGACAAGGCTCTCCTTCTCTTGGAGAGTCAGGGCCGTGTGGTTCACAATGCCTGCCTCAGCTGCCTGCTTTCCTCCTTCCGAGTAAGTTTTGTTTATGCGCTTCTGGTCTCTGAATTCCCGAACCCATCCCTTCTCCTCCCGATCTAGCCTTGTCAGACCTTCCACGTCAGAATCCAGCAGCTGTGTCCCTGTTGGCGAGGCTTGTTTTCCTGCCTTCTGCAAGATGGTATCCTTGAAGCCCGTCATGCTTTCGTCGGATTCAGTAAGGCCTGCTTTGAGCGCAGCCGTCAATGAGGTCGTCTCTGGAAGTTCTCGTCCATAGAACCATTTTCTCACGGACGTGACTATCATCTCAACACGTCGGTCAGGTCCTCAATTTCTTCCCCCGCGGTCCCACCAAGACCCATCCTCCCATCTCGTTGGCATCACAGCCGGAGCCTCGGGGCTCTCTTCCTGGTCGCCTTTCCTCTGTTTGAGGAGCCTGATGACAAGTCGTTGCGAAGTTTCTCGTTATCGTAAGGCTTGCCGTGGGACTGGCCCAATAGTAGGTTGCAGTAGCAGTAAGCATCGTGTCGACTACGTGCTCTCGGCTGACTACTAAGCCGTTAAGGAATGTGTAGTCGACCGTGCAGTGTGTTCGCCGGTCACTTTCGCTAACATGCCATCCGTTGCTGTAAACAAAGGGGACCATTAGTCGCCAGAACGCGCTGGTCAATGCCGTGGTTCACTTACACAATTATGGCTCCGAACGCCCCAAAAGGTGCTTGATCCAGCACGTGTTGGACGATTCTGCCGCGCTCATAAAGTTTGGATTTCGATGAGTACATGTTCTGCGGGCGGAAGACCACCATGCCGGCCTCGAGTGACGACGTGGTAGGCGATGTTGCATGGGTCGAGTATGATACCGAAGGGTCAGTGGGAAAGCGCAGGATCGACAGACGCAGTTTGTGCTAGAAGCACGAAAGAAATGTGATCGATTGGTAGAGATCATGGCTGAAAAGGTTTGGGGTTGCATGGGGGTTGATTTCATTCAATGCAAGAAGTGACTTTCAGTAGGGTTGGTGAATAGTAAGTTGCATCTGATTTCATTCAATGCCAGGAAGGAGTTTCAGTGGGCCTGGTAGGAAGTGAGTTGTCTAGCCTATCTAGTACTTCTGTGGAATTTTGACATGTCTCCCAGGACCTGAGCATGTCGGCATTTGCACCGTAAGCCAGTCTTATCAAGCAAGTGCTTATCTCTATAGGCAATCAACATCTTTGGATCGAGTCTATATAAAAGTGCAGTGGGTGAGGATTCTGATTAGTATTATGGTATAAAAGGCCTCCCAATACTCTGTACCTGCATTAACCAACTTTCTATACACACGCATCCCTGGCTCAAGTACCGAGTTTCTGCAGATCAGGCCCGGTTTGGAATGGTGATGCCCTAGCTATAAATGCCTACAGCCAACAGTTATTGCTCCCCCTTTCTTGCAGCTTCATATACTATGACTCAGGGTTTTGGGATCGCTAAAGCTGATGTTTCCCACACACAAGGGTGAGTGACGTCTCATTGCGATGTGAGGAGTGCGGCCCTCTTAGTGAGATGCTCGTGCAAGCTGATATACCAAACAAACACACATGAGCACCACAGTCACTGCGATGCGCAACTCTGTTTACTGTAACCCCTCCAGTAACAACCAACAATCAGATTGTCGTAAATGTAAGCAGTTGTCAAGTCAGTCTCCAAGGGCTGTGAATCTAAATACAGTCAAAGGTCTGGTGCCTCAGTTCGTGGCCCCTATGCAAGCCCATAACAGCCACACCAACAGATCTTCATGATTGCAATAAACATAACAGTCAATAAAACAGCAGAGTGATACCTATTCGCAGACAGAAAGCATATTGTCCAATGAGAAAACAGTCACAACAATGTAGCCCTTTGGCTGGCCCTACTGAGCGCAAAAATGTGGACACCCTCACCTAGGTGAAGCAGCAGTCAAGAGGAAGGGCCTCTACCGATGCAAGTTTTCCTTTCCTGGTAAAGCGCGATCTCACGAGCGTCGTTCCGAGCGTTCCGGGCGTTCCGGCCGTGGCTGCGTTTGACAGCTGGTCGACCGGGTCCAACCCCTGACGGGCCCCAAAATTTAAGCTTGATATGTGGGATGGGAGAGGCGGCCCGAAGATCTTAGTGCTTACCTACATGAACTTGCCTATCTCATGCAGTACGAACTGGCAGCCTGTGATTTAAGGGGGTGGCCCCATTGTGGGTGGTGGTGTGTGTCTGAAGCGCGGCTAATGGGGACTGGGGCTGCGCACTATCCGCGTCGGGCAGGTTGCAATGTCCGAAATGTCCGAACTCGCGCGAATCTTATGCGAGTTTTAGCGTAACTCGCATAAGAATTAGATAGCGTATACAAAAGCTTGCCATTGGCTGCAACCAATTGTGCCAAGTCTATCCAATTGCTGGGCAGTATAAATCGCAAGTCAAACTCTCATCATGTCTCGGAACCCAATTGCTTGCAACAGTGCCAAGGGCCTCACCCAGCTGGCCAGAAGCCCCTTATCGGGTATCTCGGTTTGCGTCGTGGGTGCAGGACCCGCTGGCGTCTACACAGCGTTGCAATGCTGGCGCAAGGGTCACAATGTGCGCATCCTCGAACGTAGCCCGGTAGCGCGCACTCAAGGTATAGCAGAATACCCCTCCCTTTCGATTTCTAGTAGCAAGGTTCCATGCTGACCTTACCAGGCGATTTCTTCATGGTCGCCCCGCAGGTCATCAACCACATCAAGACCTGGCCCGACATGGCGGAAGAGAACGACCGCATCGCGGCCGACCCGCGCGTCTCCTTGCACCGGAACACGGGCGAGCGCATCTCCGGCCCCTTACCGTTCCGGTTCGATAAGGGCGCTGATGCTGGCGCCGAACTTGACCCCACCAAGCGCTTCCACTTCCACCACCGGCCCAAGTTCCTGCAGATGCTCATCTCGCAGCTCGGGCGCATCGGTGTGCAGATCGAGTACGGCTGTCGCGTCGCCGAGTTCCACGAGGACGCGGACAAGGCCGGGGTGCGGCTCGACGACGGCCGCACCATCGAAGCTGACGTCGTGGTCGCCGCGGACGGTATAGGGACCAAGTCGCACACGCTGGTCAGCGGGCAAGATATCCGCGCGTGGCCGAGTAGGCTGGCGGGTTTCCGGGCGGCGTTTCCGGTTGAGATGATTGCCGGGGGGGATGCCGAACTCTCAGAGCGAACAAAGATTCTGGACGATGGTCACCCCCATTTCCAGATTTTCAATGGGTCAGTGTTGACGGCACACGTCGTATGAATAGGGTTTTGGCTTTAACACAAGGAACAGGCAAGGACTGCATATGACATTGATGCGGACGGAAGATATCATCACCTGGGGCATGACACATAAGGTACGATGAAATCTCGTTTTCTACCACGATCGGGCGTCAAACTAACGTGGCACTAGGACGAAGGCACTGCCTCGGAATCTTGGTACGAGAGCGTCGACCCTTCGACCGTGCTGGGCTACGTCTCGACCATCCCTACCTTCCCATCCTTCCTAAGGCGTCTTATAGAGGCGACGCCCAAGGATGGCATCGTCGATTGGAAGATCATGTGGAGGAACCCGCAGCCCCTGACCACGTCTCCTCTGGGCCGTGTAGTCCAGGTCGGAGACGCCGCGCACACGTTGCTACCGAGCTCCATGAACGGCGCTAACCAGGCCCTTGAGGATGCTATTTACCTCGCGTCGTGCTTGGAGCTGGGCGGCAAGGAGAACGTTCACTGGGCGACCAAGGTTCATAACAAGCTTCGGTGAGTGGCTGCTTACCCTCCTTACCCTTCTAGACCACTCTTTTCAACTAACATGTGTGTGTGCATCGCCAGATTCGAGCGAGTATCTTGTTGCCAAAAGCTCGGGTTCGTCAACCTCGCCAAGCGAACCAACCGGGACGCCAAGACAGCCAACACCAAGAAGACCGAGGACATGGTGCCCGAACAGGGAAGGTGGCTCTGGGGACACAACCCGGAGATGTACGTGTGCGACAACTTCCACAAGGCGCTGGATCATCTGCAGAGAGGGACGCCGTTCCAGAACACCAATATCCCGCCCGGGTACGTGCACGAGGAGTGGGCGGTGGACGAACTCATGGCGCGGGTGGAGCGGAACGAGCCGCTGAATCTTGGGGGCGACTGGTCTTAGATCTGCATCTCCTTGCCTGTAATACTGTCAGGCCGCCTAAAAGTTGCTACCCCACTCAGCTGTATATTTATGTAAGCTAGGAGAGTTCTAGACGACAATGTCACCCCGTACCGTCGTATCAATGGCGAGTATGGCACTGAACCACAAGATGTTATGTAAATCATTACCGGCTTGAAACCCTCGCGATCGTGATCCGAGATCGGCTGGCTGACTAAAAGGAGACTAGAAGCTCCGGGTTTTTTCGACCCCGGGTGGGTCGCAGGACTAAACCCTAAGAGGATGCCAAGCCGCCGAAGTTATCTTATCAGATCCGAATCAGCGGCAATTGTGATGCCCACCACACTCGTAATCGGATGATCTTTGGCCGTACCAAGTCTCCCGCGAGGCGAACGTGGGCTTGGCTCGGGTGAGGGGTTGCTTAGGCCCAAACCAAATACCCCATTCGGCTCAAAGCGTGTGCCTTTTTCTTGTTCCGCAGTGGACCTTTGCGAAGTGACATGACGTACAAAAACTGAACGGTGCCCCCCCCAACTCCATCCATCCAGCCCACATTCTGGTTTCGCGACCGTTACCAACTCTCCCCCTTTCCTGAACCTAAGCCGTGGTGACACAGCACAAGGCTCATCACGAAATCTAATCATGGCCAACTCGGAAAATCCAACGCTCGAGAGCCTCGCGGCTCAAATCACAGAGCTCTCGGGTGCGCTGTCGAAGCAAATGAAAGAGAACAATGTGCCACCCGTCTCCTTTGCGGCGGACAGCCCGACCAGCTACTCCAACCTGACGGGGGAGATGTTCATGATCCGCCAGAAGCTGCTGGACTCCCTGAACGACATGTGGTGGCTGGCGCAGGGCCCAAGCGAGAGCATCTTCAACTACTGTCACTCGGTATGACGATTGATCACTGCAGTTGGAATAAAAGCAAGCCCTCTTGGCATGCGCTAACACGTTGTACAGGCCATCCCCGACGCGACGGTGCTCAACACCCTCAACTCGTTCGGCTTCTGGGGCGCGGTGCCCCTGACGGGATCCACGACCTACGCCGACATCGCCCACGAGGTGAAGCTGCCGCAGGGCGTCGTCTACCGCCTGCTGCAGCACGCCATGACGCAGCGCATCTTCGCCGAGGAAGCCGGCCAGGACGGCAACGCCCCGCGCGTCAAGCACACGTCGCGGTCGGCCGCCCTGGCCCGCACCCCGGGTCTCCGGGCCCTCGTGTCGACGGTGATGGACGACGCGGGCGCGCCCCTGATGGTCCTCAACGAGGCACTGCGCCGGTACTCGAGCGGCAGGCCGGAGCTGACGCAGAAGACGGCCGAGACGGCGTTTGCGCTGTTCCACCAGGGTGGGCAGTACGGCGGCCAGTTCGAGAACTCGTGGGAGTTTATCGAGAACGACGGCGAGGGCGGCAAGAAGGGCTGGCGCCAGCGCAACTTTGTCCAGTTCATGAGCTACCTGAAGGATATCTTCAAGCTCGAGGACAAGGTCCTGGGGGCGTACGATTGGGCGTCGGCGGGCAAGGCCTCCGTGGTTGATGTAAGATTCCACACCACATCTTGGTCAATCTTTTGGGAGGGGGAAACTCACTGACAACAAATCTGTAATAGCTTGGCGGCTCCGCCGGACACGACGCCTTCGTGCTCGCGGAGAAGTTCCCCGAGCTCACCATCACGGTGCAGGACCTGGCGCAGGTGCAGTCGTCGTTCGAGGCCAACCGGCCGGCCGGCGTGGCGGACCGGGTCAGCTTCCGCGAGCACTCCTTCTTCGACCCGCAGCCGGTGCAGGCCGATATTTATCTTATCAAGCTGATCCTGCACGACTGGCCCGACGCCGAGTGCCTGCGGATCCTGCGCGGGCTCATCCCGGCCCTGCGCCCGGGCGCCAAGGTCATCATCCTCGAGTACCTGGGCAGCGTCAACGAGGAAGACGAAGGAAAGGAAGGAAGCGGCGAGAAAGCGGGAGAAGAGGAGGCTATCCCGCGGTCGATGAAGCAGTACGGCACTGCGACAGACGTGCGGGTCATGGCGCTGTTCAACGCAAAGGAGAGGCCCTTGTCGAAGTGGAAGTCCCTGGTACAAGAGGTCGATCCGCGGTTCAAGATCGAAAAGGTGGAAGCGAAACCCGAAGCCTTCTTCGCTCTGATCGAAGCTGTATGGACGGGTTAGAGGGCCAACATCTGTAATACCCAAGGTACACGAAGCATATAAGAAATTTCAAAGAGTAGAATGCTGCAAAGTAATCGGGGGGGATTCACATGATAAGCGATGAACAAAGTCTCCTCCAATACTTGCTTAACGGCAGTGGGCCATGTCACGTCGATTGATGGAGTCTGTTCGTTTTTGTCAGTCACGCTATTCTCCATTCATTGCTAAGTAAATCATACCCTATCTGATGACAAGTAATACATATCAAAGTGTCGCGTTGCAAGGCCGCCTAGTCCAGACGAAAGCCGTCTGGTGGCAGCAACGAGCACGCAAAGTAAAATGATGCATATCAAACATGGCACCCTCAACGGGAACCAACCGAGGTAAGAGCAACCAAGGACAACTAGAAACAAAGCCGCGCGCTTAAGCAGATGGGTGAACCTAGAAGCAAAATCGTGGTCAGGTCAGGAAGCTCTAAATTTCCGGCTCGTGGCTGCGCTTGAGGCAGCCGACGTCATGGGCCTCGTTCCGGAAGTGCTGGCGGCAACACGTCCACATGGTGTAGGCAGGCAACACCATTAGGGCGGGTCGCCAGGCGCAGGTCACCTCCTGAGGCCCAGTTCGCATGGCCATGGATTGGCTAACGGGCGGTTGTTCGACCTTCTGACCCGGGTGGTAAGGTGTGCAATCCAATAGTCGGACCTGGGTAGGGTCGAACAATTCATGACAGTGCTTACACACCACGAATTTGCCCTCGACGGACGGGCGAGCCACGCCGAGCGGGCCCATGAAAGCTTGGGTGCTGTTGGTAGTAGCAGGTGCTCTTACCTGCGTAGGAGGGGCAGTGCCCGCGCGTGGTACATGCATGCCGCAAGCTCTGGCGACACGCAGAGCCGTCTCATGATCGGCGTCGTCGACCAGATCCTTCAGCACCTGGATGAGATGCTGCCGGGTCATATCTTCGACACGATCCTGGACGTCTCGCTTGAGCTGTTGGTCACTCATGTTGGCGGGTTATCTGTCTTCTCCAAAAAGGTTAATACGTTGAGTTACAAGAAAGGTAGGGTATGGGCTTTGGGCAAAGTCAAGGGAATCTCGAGTCTTCTGAAAGCGCATGGGTTCCAAACCTCATCTATCGGGGGGTTTCCGACCATATTTATACGACACAATCCGCAAACGAGCATTGTTGATGTTATTCGAGAAACAATGGGGATGTTCTGAACAAAAGAGCTGTTTCAGGACCATGCTGTCTGCCCAGAATGTCGAGGTTATACTCTTTAAGGCAACCTGCTCTTAGTGAGGCTTTTGTTTCTGCCATGGAGGCTTGATGTGAATCGAAAAAGGAGAAAATGACAAAGAGAAACAATCGCATTGATAGTCTCTACAGCGCTCTGCTCGATGACGAAGCAAATATGTTACAGGCCAGCTAGGGGATAGGCATATGTTGTTGAAGGAGATGGCCTAGAAAGGAGACATCCATCTACGCCAGACGAGAACCAAAGGATTGCTTTCTTCGGATGAGGAAGAATGCCTACCGATGTGTGGTCAAAGTACTACAATTCTATCAGATGGCTATCTATGTTGGTGATGAACCTGAAAACGGAGGAAGATTAGTACACACCAGCCTAGCATATCCTGACGCCCCCTGGGAGGCTAGGATATGCCCACCCTCGTAGCAGCTCCCCTGACACTAGAAATACAATAACAACAACAATTTCATTTCACGCTGTTGGCACTAATGTCCGGACTATTACAGTTTTTTTTTTCATCGCTTTATTCATAGCTCTATCAAACTAACTCGGTTAAATCATCGGCGACAATGATGACCAAATAGCAATAGTCAATTCATAAGCGATCCGCATATCATCAGCGAATAGCAATTCATAGGCATATCTTACTTAGCTCAGTCGCAGAGCCAACCATGGTCAGACCGTGTACGGTCTCCCAAAGGTGGTTTTGGTTTACCCCTTTCTTTGGGAGGTACACCCACGGTCAAAGAAAAAGGATACATCAGCAAAGATTTATCTCGATGGACTTACCTTAACATGCGACGGCGAATTTAAGACATCTCAGTGTCCAAGTTCAGCTGCGAGAGCTCTTCTCGGACCGAGTGCATACTCTCACCGTCGGTGTCGGTGTCGCTGGCAAGCTGGGCCTCGTCATCAGATTCATCACTAGCCGGCTTGTCGCCAGCAGGTGCATCCTCGAGCTCCGACTCGTACTCGGTCTCCGAGTCGTCGTAGACGACGCCGGGAGGTCCCGGGCGTGCAATGAGAGGGGCATGCTTACCCACGCTACAAGGATGCTCCCATTCTACCGGGTCCAGCTCCTTCTGGCGGCAGCAAGGCCAAATCCAGTGTTGCTGGGCCAGCATTTCTCCAGGGCCCGAGGCCGGGTGGAAGATGGGCGCTCCCTCGTGGCGGACGCAAGCCTGGTCGTCGGTATCGTCCTTGCGGAAATAACGACGACGGCAATATTTGCAGACGGCCTCGCCAGGTGCCAAGGGCGGGCCCTCGACGGTCTGGGCGCCAGTGTCAGCACCAGAGAAGGTAAATACCTCCTCCATAGCTCCCTCCTCGCGGAGGTGCCCCTCAAAGCTAAAGACGTCGTCGGCAGCTCTCTCCTGGCGGAGATGCTCGATCACGACTTTACCCTTGTTGATGGTCTGCCAACTGGACTGGTGGCCCTCTGCGAGCATTGCGGCCTCCTCCTTGCGAGCCCGGTCGCCGTCGGCCTTGGCCGCCTCGAGGACCTTGTGAACACGCGCGGCGTTCACGCGGTCGGCATCGACGAGGCCGACGACGAGCTTCTCGAGCGCGTCGCGGCTTAGCTGCTTCACGTCCTCTCGAACATGCTGGTGGGCTGGGTCATCGAAGACCCGCATACCGGTCATGTTCGTGTCTTGCTCGAGATCGGCTTGATCAAAGAGATCAAGCACCGAATGGCCCTTTTTCTCCATTGTTAGTTCTGTCAGTGATTGTCTAAGTTATGTCTGTATGAATAGGTTAGCTTCCGCTGGTGTATGGTAAAATGGTGGCCAAGCGAACCATCTTGGTGGGGGGAAAGGTTGCACTATTTACATCAGAAATGGCAGCAAAACAAAGTCATTGTGCATGGAACTATTGATGGACACAGGTCAAACGGATGACGGAAAACCCCAAAGACGAAGTTCAACCACTGCATTGTTTCATTGCGAACAACGCGTCGAGCTTGATATGTTTTACGAAGTCAAAGCCAGATCAGTACCTAACGCTAAGACGTAGTGTGCGGAATTGAATCGTGTCGAACGAAGCCGCCCCGGATGTTCTGGGCGCCCGCATCGCAGCCCCCGGGAAACAGCGTCGCGCCTCTGCTATATCGAGTGCATTCAGCTGGTCAATTGCAGCATTCCTTGGGTACAAGCCCTCAGCTTTTGGCTTGCCACGCCATAGCTGAGAGATCTGATTGCCTGTGATCCAGGGGTCCATTCCCAGACTTCAATGAAGGTGGGGGCTGCTGCATTGTGTTTTTAGGGCATGTTAGTGGGGGTTTTTTCTCGCTGAAAAAGATTTAGCGGGCAACGTTGCGAGCTTAATTCGACGTCACTAGTTTGGCTCTCAACCGAAGAACCCCGCCTCCCCTCAAAAAGCCCCTGCCTCATTTTTTCTAGTCATGGCCGATTCCGATATTGATCAGCGGCTGGTCATATTTCGTCGACAGTATCTGCAGCTGTTTGAGCCCGATTTCCTGGCATGGCCGCCGCTGAAGCTGCTGAAGAATGCTGACGTGCAAACTTGGCTGTACAAGAACCTGTTTGACGCCAGTCGCGTCGCGCATTTGCCGCCCGCGAGGTACCAGGTTCGCGTCCTGGAACCCCTAATCGCAAGAATAGAGAAGGCAATTGGGAACTCCGAACATGATGTAAGCCGTTTCATCCAATCTTCTCGTCATCGCTTTCCGTGTTTGGGTTTCTGACGCTGTTGCCAGGTGGTCTCCATTTCACTCGTATCCCATCTCGGGTCGCTGACGGCCAACGAGAGTCCGTCGGAGCCGGGAGCTATGCAGGAGAATTCCTACGTGACTTTCACCTGCCTTAAGGAAGGGTCGGACGAGCCCGAGTCTACCGTCACCATCCTGGAAAGGCGGCATCTCGTCTCAGGATCCAAGACGACCGGGTTCCGGACGTGGGAGGGTGCACTGCATCTTGCCGCGTATCTGCTCTCGGCGGCGGGGCCAGAGGTCATTCACGGGAAGAAGGTTCTGGAGCTGGGCGCTGGCACCGGTTTCTTGGCCATCCTTTGCGGGAAGCAGCTGGCTGCGAAGCACGTCACGACCACGGACGGCGACGATGGCGTGGTAGAAGCGCTCAAGGAGAATCTCGTGCTGAATGGCCTGGGCGAGCAGAAGGTGCAGGCAAAGCGGCTGTGGTGGGGTGATGATCTGAAAGGGACCTGGGTCGAGCGCGAATGCGCGACTGAACCCTACGACGTGGTGATTGGAGCCGACATTGTGAGTATCTGCCATTCCATACCTGCCGTATCGCCAGTCTAACTGCTCCGCGACCCAGACGTACGAGCCCGAAGCTATCAGGGCTCTCGTCTCAACATTGAGACAACTCTTTGACATGAGACCGAACCTGTTGGTGGTAATCGCAGGGGTGGTCAGGGATGCTCAGACGTACGAGATATTCAGGCAAGAATGCAGTAAGTTTCGATTCCCCAGACAACATAAAGCAGTAGCTCACCCATTCACAGTGGCATCGAAGTTCACTATGCAAGAAATCAGCTTCCAGGCCAAGTCCATACGGGAGCAGTACTCGTTATTTTACGCGGCGGCGATGCCGATCAAGATACTTAAGATTACTCGAGCCAGTATCCCACAAAGCTAAAACACCTGAAATAGAACAAAATGAACTGAGGCAGGAGTCACGGCTTAGAGGAACGTTAGTGTCAGTGTTGACGTGTTCTTAGTTTGCCCCGGATCTGTTGTGATCGCCGCATCTCCTTTTCTAAACGATTACACTTGGCTACCTCCTAGAGACGACGTTTGCGGCGGTCAATCATTTTCCAGCGCAGTTTGTTCATGTTTTCACCTTCATTTTGAACACCGCAGAACGCCAGAGTAGGTCATCTCGCTCGCGCGTGTCGAAATAAGATGCACATGCTGAGTACCCAGAGGCCTAATAGACCAGCCGCCTTTCCACGCCTTCCAGAGCGCTGCCAGTATACTTTTAAAAGTGCTTCAAATTATAAGAAATCATAATATTCTTCTTTATTTTTTGTAGCCTTTTTTAAGATTAAATAAGGTTTCTTTCGAGGTTATAGACGAATAGCGTAGTTTTATAATATAGTTAGATATATGTGTATTTCAATTTGACACGCGCGAGCTCGGTATCACTATCCTCAGTAAAACCCCGAACGTATGTATACTATGCCTTGAGGCCGAGATCGGATGGACCAACTTGACCCTGTCCTGAGCATGAACAATGGTCGCCGACCTGTGTACTTGGCAGCGGCGCACTGAGAGGCGTCTAGCAGCTTGCTTCCCTGTCCAGGGGGACGTTTACAGAGGAGCTCGGATGTTTCCGGATCTCGCTCCGGGAATGGTTTGGGAATCGGGCCGAACATGGCAGCACACGCCAAAGTAAACATGCGCTTGTTAGCCTGACCGATTTCCGAGGACCGTAACCCATGCTGGCAAGCCTCTTTGGGAATTTGATATGGGAAGGAGGCGGGACACTGAGCTTCACAGCTGTTTTTGTGCGACTGTAATTTTATATACGTGGGCAGATACGAACCCCAAGTCCCTTCTCAAATACAAGATGAACGAACAAACCAAAATTCAGCGCTATCATCTCTTGATGTAGAGTAGGATTGACTACCCCTTGACCTGAACTATTACTCGTTATCATTCTACTACATTGGATAGCCACCGAGCTCTGTCGACACACGTTCGACGCGATCTTTTTTCCGTTACTGCTGGATTCGCTATAAGTCTTGGAGGTGCCGCTAGCAACTACTGTTTCAATACTAGCTTCCTCTTTTCCAAAGATCAAATATAATTCCGAAGACAGTATTCCGAGATCACAATTCCGAGGCTAGCTACTCAGTCGATAGGCCAATACCAACAACTGTTATGTAGCATGAAATCGACTGCTCCAGGTCTTCTAGGGACATATCTTCGTGGATAATGATTACTCCGCTAGCACGACATGTTTTCCACCGCGGAGCACGGTCCGTGAAAACTACGATCGATACCAAGAAGGCGGGAAACCCTAGCCGGAGTCTAAACTACACGTTTGTATGGTCTAGTTGAGTCGAAGTCACCCATCACTTCATCGCCGTTGGCTTCGGGGATTGACGTGACGGTATCATGACCAATTGTTTATGCAATCGATAATAGCGACTTGGAGATTTTCTGTGATCAAAGCGGCCGGCCCTTGGCATGAAGTGTCTTACATTCAGCCACATAGTTGACCTCATAAACAGAGTCCACTGTAATATCCCCCTTTTATTGGGTTAAATGGTGGTAGATTGCGAATCCGGGCATGATCCAATCCAATGAATCGCCTGCGCTGCGGCACGCCATCCGATCTACAACGGTCAGGGCCAGCATTTAGCGGCTATGCCGAGTGTGGTATTGCATATGTAGTATCATGCCCTCTGGTGCTGTGTGACCCAACTTGTACATGAGCCACTGCTGCATGCAACGGCGGCGCCTACCGTACATCAGGGAATGGTGCGGCCGCATATAGTATGTGCATGTAAATCATCTGACTTTTGTCAAGCATACACTGATTGATGAGGACACATAGGGTAAAGCTTGATGCATCAAACCAGGCGTGTATTTGTAAGGGTCGAGCTGATTGTTTACTGTTTCTCGCATGAGGGACGAGCCCTTGGACCCTTGAAGAGGCACAGAAGACCAGTTAAGAGAAGATCTACCATTATCCACCTACATGGGACGACCAAGTTAGTCAGGGGAGAAAGCGGGGCGCCAACGTCTTGCTGCTTTCAGCTCACGAACTCCTCGACTGAGTTTATTGCCCACGTTACATCTTCAGCCGCACTGCCACCAAGAAATGGCGAACAGACATGAGCTACATTACATCTGTCACGGATGCTCGGCGAAGTAACTGCTGGGCAATTTTTCGTATGATGTCATTCTGAAAGAAACTAGAGCCCAATTCGGCGACCAGACTTTGCATATCGACCGAAAGGATTGAGATGGCTTACGTTGCTTCTTCCAAGACCTTAGCGGCCCATTCGCGGATTGTTTCTTCCGGCGATAATCAATGTTGAAGTTTGCTACCAATTTCGAGCCCGAAGTGAACTGCTGTGCCGCAAGATACCGGAGATGGAAGCGAAGGTGTCTCAATAGCGCTAGATTTTCCTCGTCCGGAAGTCCACCCGGCCCTGTTCCTGGCCGAGACTAACACTTAGTCGGCATCTTGGACTGGGAGAGTGGGCCTTCGGCGCAGGGCGTCGAGATGATCAAACGAATGCTCTCATGTGAAAAACAAGCCACCTCCAGGTGTCATTCAGGGCGGGAGTGCATTGATTTCCCTTCGGTCGGCCTGGGTGATTTGAACCACCGTCGAGCAAATACCGGGCGTGGTTTTCCCGTTCCCCAGGAGGGTCTGCTCCCACACTCCTCCCCCGCCACAGCACGTATCTGGTGGTTCAGGAATCTTTGTTCCTTGGTTGCCTGTGAGAGCTTAATCCCCCCCTTCGCCTTTGACTACTACTATGTCGATAGGCAACATCCAAATCATCAATGACCCGTCCAGCCACCTAGACTCCGTTTCTACGGGAGAACTATTGATCGAGAGAGAGCATGTAGACAATCACGTTAGGAGGCTCTGCGGTCCGACAGCCAGGTTTGCCTAGGGATTTAGCTTCTTCTCGAATAACCCCGCTCCTATCCTATTGGTAAGTTATCAAACCCCAAGACCCGTCCTCGCAAGTTCGTGATTAGCGCCAATCGCCAAGACGTTTCCTTCTTAGCCTCCAACAGCACAAGGGTCCCCGCGAGAGAATGTCTCATGAGAAACGAGTTTTTCCCAAGTTCCCATGTCCGGGTGCGATAAGCAATAAACGAGCAATCTATATTAAAACCAGCTGAAAAGTACTTAAGGGACGGGGTGGACCAGGCACTACTGGCGCACCCAATCAGCTGGGCCGGATTTCGCGGAACGCCCATCCCCCCTTAGCGTCGCTACCACCTTAGTCATCCTGCAACCATTAACCATTGCCCGCAGATGGGCGGGTGAGTTCCGCACTCAATGTCACCAATGATCTAAAGTAATGTCAACAATGCCACCCAATGCAATGGCAAGCTGGCCTCGCCGCAGGGACGGAAGGACGAAAACCTGCGACCGGCGCGTGGTGCTAGGCTGTGCGGCAAGCCTACCGAAGCGCCGGATCAGGGACGAGAACGTGCAAATAGCGTGGCAGACCCTTCTAGCTTCCGGTGGCGCACCATCTCGCATGCCATCAACAGAAAAGCGTTGGCGACGGCGCCGATCGACTATCGCTTTGCCTTTCTTCACCAGATGCCAAGATGCATACCTGATAGGCGGAAAAGGGGGTAACACTGATCACACCTAATGACCTGAGAAAACCCTGGCTACATCACGACAAAAGTGGAACATGCGGAGGCTTTCTCTCGCGACTTCAGCATTACTGATTTGCTTAAAGCGGAGCGGACCACCAGCCGCTAGCCCTAAGGGTGCATCCAGCCCGCCCGCGTAATTCTCCTGGCAGCTCCGCATGGGCCAAGCCAAACCGAAGCCCAGTTTTCGCCCGGCGCAGAGCTGCCCTTCTAGGCCAAGCAGAGCCGCTAAAAGATCGGTAGCTGAGGCACAAAACATGTCCAGCAAAAGTATTGCTCGGTCAAAGCGCCAACGGCATAGATCGCAAGCCCGACCCGGCAGTAGCAGTAGTCTCGCATTCTCTGGTCGATCTTTTTTAGGAGCAAAGCACGTATAGATTCACCATAGCGTCTCCCTCTGGGTTCCGGGGACCTTCCTTGACTCAATCCTAATTATCTCTCGTCATTCCGTCGTTCATATCCAAAACATCTTCCGCTCCATTTCTCTCCAACAAACAACCTAGGTACATAAGGTTTCTGGATCGGCTGGCAAAGAGAGATTCTTTTTGCGCTCCGCCTCCGACCCCTTGTGTCCCACCAGCCATGCACGGGTAGCGAGGATCATCCATCACCTGGGATTTGCGCTGCATCAAATTCGACAGCAGAGAAGCCGGCCGCACTCGAGGGCTCCATCTTTTTCCACCACACCACACTCGTTTCAACCGTCTGGTCGGCATTCTCAGCCGCCACCCTGACGACAACGGCGACGAGGACCAGGAGACTAGCAGATTGTGTCGTCATCAAGGAACGAGTCAGCAACCCCGACGACGGAAATTATGGCGGACCAGGAGACGACAAAGACCGATTACCAGGTGGCCTCGCTGGCGGCGGGTTTCACGCTGGGCTTCGGCATTCTCACGGTCTGGGAGGCGTACAAGCAGACGCGGCGCAACAAGAACCCCATTCGGAGTCCGTACATATGGATGCTTTGGGGCGAGATCACGGCCAATGTGGTGCTTGGCATCCTCGCTTATCTATATCTTGACGGTACCGTCACTCCGGGGTAAGCTTTTTCTTTTTCTCGCTTATCACTGCGCCGCAGACGCGCATCATGCATGCATCATGCACGCAATGGCATGGGAGCAAAGAAAAGGAAATGATGCTAACTAGGCCTGGAACCTTTGTATAGTGTACCGCTCTTCTTTATGATTTTGCTTTGCTGGGTGTTTGAAATACAGCTCCTGATGCAAATCATTGTCAATCGGATTGCCATCATCTCAGAAAACCCCAGGACGGTGCAGTACATAAGAGTACGTGCCCTGATACCGGCGATATCATACCTTTTGCTTGTGGCGTGAGACTGACTTTTGCTTCGTGCAGTGGGGGGACCGTGGCCGCCATCTCTTCCGTCAACATTGCCGTCTTCGTCATCTTCATTCCTGCGCATTTGAAGCATCCTCCCACCGAGGCGTAAGTACTATCTATCCGGGAATATCGTCCCGAAACCTATGACGCATGCTGACTAAACCCCTATATAGTTTCATCGAAGCCAACAAGTACTGGGACAAGATATCAAAGTTCCTCATCTGCTTCATGGATGCGGGCCTCAACTGGTACTTCCTGCGCATCGTCAAGCAGCGTCTCGTCAAGTACTACGGCCTCAACAAGTACGCCCCGCTGGTGGCCTTCAATGCGAAGCTGATGGTCCTGTCGGTCGGCATGGACGTCCTCCTGATCGGGCTCATGTTCCTGCCGAACCAGGTCGTCTTCATCCAGTTCCACCCGGTGACGTACATCGTCAAGCTCAACATCGAGATGGCCATGGCGAACCTGATCCGGAAGCTGGCGCAGAGCGGGCACGGTAACGAACTGCCCGAGACGGTGACGGGGGCGTCGAGCGGGAACCACTACGGCACCGAATCCTTCGGCCGGGGCCACAACCAGGACCGCGAGCTCGAGACCTACACGCGCACCATCGACAACAAGGGGCCCCGTCCCAAATCCGACGCCGACTCGGACGACAGCGGCTTCATCGGCGGCATCCAGAAGACGGTGCACTACGGCGTCACGGTGGACAACATCCCCGACAGGTCACAGGGGCAGCCGTCGATGGAGAAGGGGTCCGAGGAGGACGAGATTTCGCTGGCCAACCATGCCGGCCCTCACGCCGTCTAGGGAGGAAAGGGTCAAGGACAGACTTCTTAAGATTATTATGGAGTTGCCAACCCCCTCTTTGTTTTGGATAAGCCACACAACGATTCATCATTACGGCCGGCTTGTTTTGAACTAATGCTTTCAATCGCGTATACCCAAGAGCTGTTAAAACTATAATGTCTCCAATACATAACACAAACAAACAAATTCCTAAAAGTCTACATGCGTGTCGGCCTTCGTTGCCCAAAAACCTGCTTTGCCATCCTGCCTCCCAATTCGAAATCTTGGAAAAACCCAGCGACCAGCACAGCACGTCCTCCAAAAAAATCTCGTGTTCAACTCCTAAAAAGGCGATCCACATTGTCACCGCACTTGTCCTTACGGCCGAGTCTCGCACGGCCGGTCCAACCACATACCCACTTGTAGCCCCCCTCTCGTCACGGCCCCGTATTAGTAACGGTATTCGCAGACTGGCCATCACGTGCATTACGGAGCACGGATTACGGAGCTCCTATTTACTTGCTACTGGCGGCTTTCAAGTTTCTGCAGTGTGACTTTTCCAACCTTCTTCCTTTCCACTTGTTCTATCTGCTTATCGTCGCCAAGCGGGGGAGAGATGCGATAATCTAGATTCAACATAGGATCGCGAAGTTCTGGAATGCAGAAGGCCTCTTTTTGGAGCAAAAAGCCGGTTCGACGATATAGGAGATCTCAAGCCACAGGCAAGACGGGAACAACCGTCGAACGATGACATAAATAGACCTATCGTCCCAAGTCCTTGAAAAGAGGATAGGAGTAGTCAGCACCCGTGTTTTTGCCCTCTCCCTTGGAAACCCCGAGCTGCCAATCTTATGTAAGGTCGAATTCTCCGGCTTAACTGGGTAATCACTTCGCAGTTCGTCTGGACGTTATGTAGTATAATGATCGACAGCAATTCCCTGCTGCCCAGTGGGCCTGTCGACGAGGTGACGAGACGGGCAGCGTTTCAGTGGTCAATGCAACCTCATGTAACATCGACCAGGACCTAACGGTGTTTCGCGCGTGGAACCCAATTGGGACCATTTCGACCCCGACTGGCCAATCACGGCAAGGGTTCGGCGCGAGTGGCAGGGCTCTGCTATGCTTGCTATTCTTGCAGTGTTTCCCCTCGGGCTTCATTTTCCGTCCCAAGTTAAGGACGACGACAAACCCCTGCCGGCAACCGCTGTCACGTTCGTCGCCCGCCCAAGCTGCTGGGATTCCGTGCGCCGAATCCCCACCTGCCATCCACTGCCACCCCCACAGTTCGCATGATGAGCGCCGGGGCCCTGTCTGCCAAAAAGTCAAAAGTTCGTCGCAATAGGACCAGCCGTTCGTGGGAGGGGCGGTGACCGTTACAGAATCTCACGATGGGCTAACTGAATCGGTAGAGATTATCGCTAATACGACGCGGCACAACCAGGATGCCAGGCTGCCGCACACCAGTTCGAACACGACCATCCATCAATCTTTCAATCTTTCAATCTTAAATGTGGCTCTTAGGGAACCCCGGATGTTGATGATACGCGCCCAAAAGAGTTGAATCAAGCCCCGCGCGGCGGACAATGCTTGCAGAACCAGAGACATGCGACGGCAGGGTCAAACAAATGAAGGAATTTCTTCATGATCCAGGTGCCACCATCGCGCAGTGCAGATCCCTCAACAAGAGACGGGCAACCCGGCAGATGGTTCTCTATATAACAGGAAGCAACTCGCGATGATGGTCAATTTCGACTCTTGCTTCTCATTCCCAATTCGTTCTTTCTTCTCACCTTCTCACCCTGTACCTTTTACCACCACTCACCAGTCCAGCTAGCTGTCGACGGTCTTTACACATTCTCATTCGCTTCTTCCATACACGACTACTTTTTCAACTAAACGAACAAAAACAAAACCTCCTTCATCGACTTTTATCGAACATCCACCCCAACAATCAAGATGCAGTTCCCCACTATCTTCCTCTCCGCCGCCCTCGTGGCTCTCGTCAGCGCTGCTCCCGTTCCCCAGAGCAGTGGCGGCGGTGGTGATCTGCTCGGTGGACTCCTAGGAGGTACGTTTTACTCACTCATTCCCAACACCTGATAATCTGTTCAATTTTACTAACACTTCTCTCTCTAGGCGTCACAAACACAGTCGGCGGTCTGGTGGGCGGTGTCGGTAACGCTGTCGGAGGCGTCGCCAACGGCGCCGGCGGTCTGGTCAACGGCGTCGCCTCGGGTGCTGGCAACCTGGTGAACGGCGTGGGCTCGGGCGCCGGCAACGCGGTGGGCGGTGTGGTCAACGGTGTGACCAAGGGTGTGGGCAACGCCGTCGGCGGCGTCACGGGCGGCCTCGGCAATGCGCTCGGCGGCGTCACTGGTGGTGGTGCCGCTGGTGCCGCTGGCGGCAACGCTGGCGCGGGCAACAGCTCGGCAGCCGGTGGTGCCAATGCTGGCTCCGGCTCCGGTGGCCTGCTCGGTGGTGGTGGCTCGGGTGGTCTGCTCGGCGGAATCCTCAAGGAGTAAGAAGACTACTGGGACATCAGTACAGAAAATTCACGAACTGGTTTATCCTTGTTCCAAACCAAACGACCAGATGTACTGGCTTACCAGCCAGTCCAACATGAAAGCTTGAGTTGGTAATAGACTCGAAGCTTGCTTACTTCTTGATACCCAACCGGACATCCAATTTGCTATTCCGGATGGCTTCCAGGCCACAGATAATATAATACATTTCAGCCACCAAACACATACATGTCTTTATGCATCTCTGAATCATGTGAAATGAAGGCGGGTTGCATTTCTATCAATGACTCAAGACGAATAAATCCGTCACTGAAAGACTAACCAGCCTCGTCGTCCATGTCCCCATTACAATTCTATAGCAGACAGAACATAGGATTATGTCGAGGACCGCTGGTCTCATCAAGCAACTCACCCACCTACGCATCGGAGGAATGGCCAGTCATACGCTATTCGTGAACAGGTGGCCGGCGTGACCTTCCCATAATAAACCTAAATCGCGCAGCTGTGCCTAGGTCGCAAAGCGATTTGGTTCAGCATGGCATTTAGCGGAGCAGCTCGCCCGGGTATGGCCACTTGCAGTGTGCACTCAACCAGCCGATGAGATCCGGCAGATCGGTTAGTCAGTATCACTAAGCGCATCTGGCATGCCGATCGTTACCCTCCGCGATTTCAGCCGTTATCTGTCAGATGGAAGTACCAGATCAGTGAGGTGATACTAGCGAATCGGCGATTCAGCACAGCTCTCCGGTAGTATTATTCTGCATCGTCACATTGTTGATCACGCCGGTTTAGTTGTTTGATATGCCGATCCGTCAATCGCTGGCTAAGTCATCCCACATACGCCCCACACGGCCACGTTCCTCTGCAACCAACTGATTAATTCCATGAGTCGTTTAGGCTGAACCCGTACTTACTCTTCTAACCTCGATAAATGGGCTTTGCTAACCAACCATCCTCCTAAAACTCTTGTCCGATTATGAATACGACGACCGTTCGCCATGTCCTATCCCCAACACGAAGTAGAGCTTGAGAGGCAGTGGCTAAAAAGTTGTCGCAGCGCCTTACGACACCCATCTCAGTTATTTTCATTCCTTCAAACTTCCTGGCACGACACGCGAAGCTATTACGCCGCGCGTGACGTGTTGGATCTTGAAATTGAAGAGCTCATTCAGATCATTTCTTATACCCGCAAGATGGCCATCAAATTGACCGGGGGCGCCCTATTCTTAGGCCTCCTTCTCGTCTTGGCATTGGTCAGGACCTGCAAGGCCGCTGAGCCTTCGACGCCTTACACTTCCTGCCACGGCTGAGCTCATGCAAGTGGGCAGACAGGACATGCTCGACGGTCACGCAGTCCTTGTGCTACCCTTCACCATTGGGTTCGCCTGGCAGGCTATCAATGTGGCTGGGGCAGCAGGGTCCATCGCAACGGCAATCCAGGGTTGCGTCACGAGCGATGGCAGCGCCGTGTCAGTCGCCGGGTGCGTCTTTGGAGTAGCAGGCACTGTTATGAGTATCGGCTCGGGTTTCCAAGTCGCCAAAAAGCTCGGGTGGTTTGCCAGTGCTGCGAACACCTGGTACAACTCTGGCCTGGAGCTCGTTCTCGTTAGCACTCGTGTCTTCGAAAAGTGCTCGCAAGATATGCACCAGGAACTTCACGAGCTTCTGGCTCGGGAGGTTCTTCGTCGCTCTTTTGGAGAGGAAACCAGATTTATGGGCTATGTATCTAACGGCCACCGTCTGAGCCGCCGCGACGACGAGCATCTGCATGCCCGCGCGCCCATCTTCCGGATCAGACACGCCAGGCATGGTCTCATGGACGTAGCCTCGCGCCAGCACGTAAACGCCACCCGAATCACCGTCTCATTCGCGAATAGTGGCTTGGCAGCAAGACAAAGCTTCCAGAACGAGCGCCTATCTGACCATCTCTTTGAGGGCCGTTTCGATGAAGCAGCCCGCGAAGCGGATCCTGAAAACCCAGCGTTCGATGCTGCTGGTGGCTACCAACAGATCGAGGATGCCATTAAATGCCATGCCAACGGCGAATGGCAAGCTGGTCAGGTGCTCTCGGCACATATGTACGACAACAATGCACGCGCCACATTCTGATCTGGCTCTGTTGGCGTGTTCGAGAACAGCGATGCGGATCCGGTACTCCATGATTTTACTCCAAGGGGAATGCCGTTGCCGCAACCAAGCTGTTAGACAGAAGCGGATGTTGCAGGTTCTGATACAGCTTGCCTGTCATGAATCAAGGATGGGAGAGCAGGTTCCTCTACAGGTTGTTGAGTGTCGCCAATAGTGTAGTCATAAGACGGCCAGAGGGCAAGGATCGGAGTCGTAAGTCCCTTAGTCCATTTTTGGATATCGTCAGGGAAGGACTTTTACATAAGTCGTGAGATATATAGAAGAATATGGCGATGCAGCAAGAGTATATCAACAGCTTTGGAACGTCTTATAGCTCGCTTATGCACAAAGCCAATGATTGTCAATTGATGGCCCGCGGCGGGATCGAGTCATCCTCTCTACACATCGTATACCTAGCATATGCAATGGATTGTAATTGCATTATTAGTACGTTCAAACAGTGATGCTTGTTCTAAGCGAGGAAGTGACCCCAGGTACCAACCAATTCGGTAGGGATGCGAGGCTGGTCCATGGCACACTGTCCTCATTGCTTCAACTTGCGCTTGGCCCCAAGAAAATATGCTGTACATGAGTGAGTTCATGAGACTGAGATCGCCCGCTAAAGCACCAGTGAGGTCTGCATGTCCTACAGCCTTCTAGTTGACCGTGCGCATCACACCTGCCCTGTACTGTACTGCAGCAAATACTCAAATCTATAGGGGCGTCTTTATGCCACCTAAAGTTAACATGGCAACAGCAATATGTAACTTGGCACTTAAGCTGATCTATACTTATGCGGATTTAGCTCATAACTGAGTGGGACTTTCTTGGGAGCCGCTCCAAGTATCTGTACCACCTAAACAACACAAACTCCATTACTGTGGTACCTATGTTTATCTTTGTATGTCGTCTGAAGCGTTCATTCTTTTTTTTTCTTTTTCTTTTTTTTCGATTCTCGCCAAGTAGCCCCGGCAGAAGCAAAAGACTCACAAAGAGTAGGTTACCTCAAAATGTATAAACTCAAAAAAAGGTGTGATACCCCATACCATCGAAACTCTCAAAAACAGCTCAAAAAGTATGACTCCCATCAATCGGCAAAAGCTGAAGCGTTCATGGCTGTGCGTTCATTCCTAACTGGACTGGTCCAACTTCCCAGTGTTTTGCTCATATAGAAGGCAGGAAACACACACAGCTGGACTGTCTCAACATCTCCGCTGGGGGCTTGCCTTGCCCGATGGCTTGTCCCGAATGATGTTGTGTCGACAGGGGTCCACTCCACAGACTTCATCGTCTGCGGGTTAAAGTTGCTCCCAGGCTGAGAGAATTTCCAAATGCAGCACCTATCGGTCAGGTGAAGCTTCGCTCGAAGAGAGCTGGTGGTGCTGAGTCGGATATCCCTAGTTTATTGCCGTCCGGTTATTTTAGCTTAGGGTTTAATAGCGGCTTAAGTATATAATATAAAAGAAATATAAATTAATATAATTAATAACTTTAATTTAATTTAAATAAAAGTATTAATAATTTAAAATAATTTATAATATTAATTAGAAGAAATTAAACTATTAATAAATTTAAAAGTATAAAATTATAATATTATAAAGAATGTTTTATAAAAATAATCTATATTTTTAAATTATTTTAAATTTCTATTTAATTAAAATTTTAAATTAAAAACTAATATCACCTTTATTTTAAAAATAAAAATTAAATTATTATAAACGATATAAGTATAAATCTTAATAAATTAAAATATAACCTATTAAAGTTCTAGTTAGCTTCTCGGACCTACGTAGCTACTTTTAGGTGTTTAATAGCCTAGGACTACTGTGTCCCCTGTTTGCTAGCTCTCTCGGTCTTGGGCAGGCTAACTACGGCTAGACGTTCAGGGATAGTGCTCCCACAGCCTTGCCTTTGCATAAATCATCCGCTTAGAATATTAGAGACAAAGTTTGACACAAAGATCCCAGCTAGATGACTTGGGATCATCTGCATTACTGTTCATCGCTAACAATAAGCACCGGTCTGCGAGGGGAGGTGGAGATCGGTGCGCCGAGCGGTGAGCTTTAGGTGCACCGGGCGTGGGGGACACGCTTCCATGAGTCAGCCATGTAAGACATGACTTCCCAAGATGTAACCTTGACAGATCTGCACTTTGGAAAATACCGCTTCTTATGTCCAATCCTGCGAGCTGTCCGCCAGGTCCCAAATCCAGCCACCCGGGAGACGGGAGTTTCAAGGATGCGCGATATTTTGGGATTAGTGATATTCACGTAATCGTAACGTTGGGTAGTGCACGTTATCAAAGAGAAATCCGCCAAAGAGCGGCGTCTTGCTTAGTTTAGAAATTGGCAACGCTGAGTAAGGCTGGCATCGACAGGGGCTGGGTCCTTACACCCTTTCTGGAAGCTGACTCTTTCCATTTCGAGGGAAAACTTGGATTTGACACAGTCCACTCTTATGTCGATTGGACGCCAAACAGCGGTTCGTACGTGCCAAAGTCATCCGCCTGGCTTGAGCAGAGTCTGGTTGGCACTCGGGATGAGTTGCCGAGAGTAATACATGCTACCATGGTCATCCCCAACTCCCAGGTCGAGAAAACATGTTGGTTAAGCCTGAAGCCTGAGCCCCTAGGGGCTGGGCGAGGAGAAAAACAAATGTGCGTTGCAACGTCGGGGCCACCTTTTGTGACCCGGCAGCCCCGCGGACTTCGGAGTTGGCAACTGTAAGGCTGCAATGGGAGTAAGACCACCCTGTCAAGGTCCAGGGACAGACGGACAGGCCCAACGTTGGATTAGATGCGCGGACCAAGCCACCGAGATCCAGGGAGGACGGTTGGAAGAAACGTACGTGACCGTGGCACCTTCCTACTTTGGGCTTGGGAGCCCCTGTCCGGGCGGCAAGCAAGGGGAATGGTACATGCACGGCGTAGCGCTTGGCAGGTGCAATCAGCAATAGTTCCTCGCAAATTGCTGCATCCCTCCTTGTGTTCCTCCCGGATGATTCCGGCTAAGCGCCTTAGCTCAGCCTCACATGGCCGTGTCCTCATTGGCCGTGTCTCATCCAGGAGTTCCTATTGGACCACATGGGGCAGATGCTATAGGAGGGTTATATACGCCAGAGAACCACAGGGTTATTCGACAATCCTGCTTGCGTCGGAAAAGGTAACCGATTCGACACTGACGTTCAAAATGTTGGATGGCTTTTCTATGGTACTCTTAACCCTGTTGGGTAAGGCAGAATGTGGCTAATCGTAATGGCAGGACTCGCAGCCTTAGCCAAAGTTTTCTCTCTATCTGTCCTTTCGACGGACGTGGCATTGCATGAGATACCGCCATTATCATGAGACGTCATGCTGACTCGAAGATGTCTACACTAGACTAGTCCAGTAAAATCAAGCTCTTGTAGTGCGGTGACGAATAGGGGCATTTGGAACTTTCTACCAGAATGTTGTTCTTCACCTTTTCTGTGGCCTTCCTCCGAGTAAAGATTGCGTTGGCACAAAATGCACTTTTTGGGGCTGTCCAGCACCTACCCCTAGATTGTATTTGTGTAGTATAAGAATCATAAACAAGGCTGCAGCCTAACAGCTGAAGCACAAAACAGGTAATAAACGTGGCTCTGCAGTGGCCAATAGGGAATGTATAGTGGATGACCTGGAAGGATCGAAACTGCTGCCCGTGAAACGGTCATATCTCGGCTGCAATAACCATACACCCAACGCCACCAACGGTTCCATACCCAGCTGCGCCGTCCTTTCCCAAGTAACGTAGCTTTTCGACGTTTGACGTCTCTTGCACCGAAACACATGACTTCGTTGGCGCGTTTTATGGCACCAGTAACACGTAACACAGTCGGGCTGGATGATGATGATCAGGTGTGGGTCTTTGATGTAAGATGATATTTGCTTTTTACCGCCTCTTTCTTGCATGACTATCCTCACTCATGGAGGAAAGAACATCATGTATGTGTCACAAGCAGTCGGGCGAGGCTCTAGGATTCATCCTGTTGGGATTTCGGATCCACGGATTGAGGGATGACACACTTCGTGGATGGTAGCAACGACCATCAGGCCTTGAAGCAGCAGAACCACAGCGAACAGACCCGAGTGAATAGAAGATGAAGTGAATATAAAAGCCCCTCTTCCTCCCCTCTATAGACCATCCTATTTCTCGTTCACCACAGACAATCCAGACCCATCACAACATCCACCACACGAACCAACTCAAACACCCACATTACCCACTTGCACCCTACAAAGCCTTTTAAACCTTCACTTCCACACTCCCCAACCCACCATCCAAAATGCAATTCTTCACTGCCACTACCCTGGCTGCCGTCGCCAGCCTCGCCGCCGCCGCCCCCTCATCCCCCTCCAACAAGCTCCAAGCCCGCGCCTACAGCGGCGACATGACCTACTACGACGCCGGCCTGGGCGCGTGCGGCTACCAGAACAACAACAACGACGCCATCGTGGCGCTGCCCTTCAGCTTCTTCACGGCCGCCAACCCCAACCTGGACCCCCAGTGCGGCCGCACCATCCGCATCACCTACAACGGCAACTCGCAGACCGCCACCGTCGTCGACAAGTGCGCGGGCTGCGCCGGCAACAGCATCGACGTCACCCCGTCCCTCTTCACCGCCCTCACGGGGTCGCTCGACGCGGGGCGCGTCCAGGTTACTTGGGACTTTGCTTAAATTAATCCGTGGGGAATCAGGAAGGGAAGAGAAGACTTCGGTTTTCTTCCACGCACACCTTCGACAGAGCGAATCTAGAGAAAGCCCACAGTTTAAGCGCAAAGCAGACCAGAGCCGCGGGAATCGCAAAGCTTACCAGACACATTCGTTTCGACGTCTATACCGTTTTTCTTTTCACTTCTGCCGTACGTATATCGATGAGAACTTTGGGGGAAGACGCTCGGATGCCGGGGAATTCAAAAAGGGGGAAGGCGCACAGGGGTAGAACGCTTTCCTGGTCTTTGGGACCGCCACAATCGCTCAAACTTGTATAATCCTTGCTAGATCATGTTTATAGCCATTCATCATAATCTATAACATGGGCAACTCATCGTCTTCATTTTACGGCTGCCTAGCTACGTGAGAGAATGCCCTGGGCACGGCGAAGAGGTACAACTAGATCCAGAGAGTGCTACCAAACAATGAGGGAGCAGGGGTCTTTCTTGGCAGAGATCTATGCAGAAATCGATTAATTAATTCTGGCAGGGGGCCGACAGCCAAGCTGCATGTCATCCTGTCTCACCTCAGCTGTTCCTGTCAGCAAGGCGGGTGTTTCGGCGCCCGCCGTGCTGACTGCGACCAAACCCGTAGATTCGCTGTTGTTGCTACCAAGGTAGTATGGATGAGCCGGCAATTCTTGCCATTTTGGATGAGTTTATGGAAGAAGATGGTGGGTACGTGTCCGAATTCGGTCCTCAGTTATTAAGGCCTTAGTCAGATACAAGTTCCAAACCAATGTCGCCATTCTCTGTCAACACTTACGGCCTTGTACGATTCTGATGCATGCAAGAGGACGAAAAGAAAACCCCGCATGTACTCCGTGTCCTTTACTAGGACGCCCTTGTTTCTTCATGTTTGCTCACGTTCCTCCTTCTCTCGAAAATGACTGGGCCGCCCATCCACCTCGACTACCTCCATCCGTGGGTTCTCCTTGAAGTCTCCCATCGGTGCGCTCACCCATTCGCCATCCGCCATGAGGGCGACGCTGCAGTGCCATGGCGTCGTGAAGCCGGTCTTGGTGTTGAGCAGGCTCATGGAGATCTTGTGCTCCCCCGTAGACTGGTGGATGGAGAGGCGTAGATGTTTCGGGAAGGCAGCCTTAGCCGCACCAGCGAATGCCTGATCAGTGATCCGTCATCAGTGGCTTGCTTGAGTGGCTACCTGATGGGTGTCTGACGACAACACACCGGTGAAGCACTCACGTGTCCTCGGATCAGCATCTCCTTGGCGAGGAACTTGACGTCCCTCTTGTACCCGTTGCTCGTCCGGCCTTTGCCTCTGGGGAAGATGTGCTTGAGATCCGACTCGAGAAATCGCTTGTACCCGCAGTAGGTCAAGCGGGTGTCCGTGTTGGTGGCGATCTCGTGGTCAATGTCTATGTCATCGTCGCCGTACTTGTTCAGCAGGTACCGGCGGAAGTTGGTAGCGTTGGCGACATAGGTGATCTCGTTGAGCTCGCCCCTGGGCAGCGGGAACTTGACGAGGTCCTGCAAGCGCGAGAAAGCAATGTGGACGAACCCCTTATGAAGCGCCATGTCGCGCAGTGCCTCCCCGTAAGCCCAGGTGTCCCGATCAGGTATGCACAGCAAGTCTATGCCACGAGGATGGGGGTCCGGGTCAGTTAGGTGGTCCTGGCCAAGGAAGTGGGGATGATAATTACCAAGTACGGAGGTACGTACCGTTATAGACGAGCCCGTCCGAAATGATAAGCACTTTGGCGCCGGGCGCATAGATCTTTCCTATCCGGACGCACATGGTATTCAGACGTTCAAGCGCCAGCTCCTCCGCCTTGTCCGGGAGGACACTAAAGACCTTGTACACCTTGTTTGCCGACTTGAAGGGGAATGCAGGCAGGCACATCTCTACGCGCTGCTCCGACAAGACGAATCCGTCAACGATGGAAAGGAACTTGGGAGTGCCTGCAGCAAGCCGGTGTATGGAGTCGTCGAACTTGTTGGAGGCATAGTCGAAGATGGTGGCCAGTATAGCGACTGAGATAGGCGAGTGCGCTTGCCCATCCGCGGAAAGTATGGAAGCGAAATCTGTATCTGGAACAGATCCCATGATGTGCTTGACCTGAGGAAGAACAACTATCTCTTATCGTGGCGCATTCCCGTCGCTGGCTTCGGATGGTCAATGTGAAGTGCATGCATGCGGCTTAATAACCGGCCGAATGCTACCGAATCTACACGGTTCAAAGTTTAAGGCTGAGCAGGCAGGAGTCCCGTGGCGGATCAGACGTTGCCTTACCCAAGACGGATGAGGGGGTAAGGTTGTTTGGGTAAATGAATGGTTCATCGGACGCCTTTATCCGTTGTTGTCATGGGACAAATCTGTTCACGGTGTCTGAGCATGAGCGCAAATGACTGCCGACGTGTACATGCACGTTTTGGGGAATCTAGCTATGCTTGCTTCCATCAACCCGGATTCGATGAGCTTGATAAATGATCACGAGGCTGGCTATCATACGATTTGGCGATTGATAAGGCATATAAGTACCTACATATATGTTCATAGGGGAAGGCGCACTTCGCTGATGCCGCTCCTCTCCTCGTCGTACCTGCCCGTAACGCATCGTCCCTATTCAACACAGAGTTAATTTGACTCAATGACAGAGCTCATCTCAAAACCCTTGACAGAATCGAAATGAGATGATGAACTTTTGATATGTTGTCGAGGCGTGCCTTCCCCGGGTGACACGAGACTGAGTCTGCCGATTTCGATCCGTCTTGTGGCGCTTTCGGAAACAGGCTGTTCCCGCACCCGCGCCGAAAAGGTCGGCCAAGTAGCGTGTGACCTTTAAGACTCATCGCGATTGATTCTAATATCGATGTGGTTCCTACGGGATATCATTGTGTGCAGTGGGCAGCTTGAGGATTGGTATTGACCCGGCAGACTCCATCATTCATGTCGCATTTCGGTTGCTGTGATCACTTTTTGGCCGTGAGAAAAAAGAAAGAAAAAGGAGAGAAAACACTATTTCGAGTGTGATTTGCTTTTTGCCGCTCTGGCTCGTCGTTTTAAGCACTGTCTTCGTGGGTGGAAATGAGACTGGACACGAGCCTGCCTCTCAAATGGAAACACCCGCGAAACTGCTACAGACCTCATTTCGAGACTGCGAATGAACACGTTCATAGCTACGAATTTGGCAAGAATGTCTCTGGGTTTCCACCGAATGGATATCTCGAACTAGCTGACTGTCCCGCCGGGAGTGCACAAGTGACTGCAAGTCCTTCTCGCGCGCGGCACCCAAAAGCTCAGGTACCGTTTATCGACGACCCGAGAGGATGGCTATCGGGTCTAGTTAGTGCAACATAGGTATTACTACGCTGTTGGTTCTACATTGGCAGGGGAGCGCCTTGCAGGTGGAGTTATGGTTCCGCGCTTGAAATTTAGACTGGGATGCTAAGTGTTTGCTACCTTCGTGAAGTAGGATTGCTTACTAGTGTTCATCCCTGAGTACAGTAACTCCCAACCATAAAGTGGCTGGCGAGGAGAACGTGGGCGACATAATTAAGGCGCTCTTGCTCTAGAGGTCTGCATCTCTTGCTAAATTTGACTGATATAAACTGTGTATTGATTGATGGACACCTGTTGGCTTTACCATAACCAATTTGATACCTACTCATCATGCAGAGCCTAAACCCTTTGCGCGGCGGCCCGACGCAGCCCCCCACGATTGAGTCGGACGAGATATTCAAATTGCACTTCATGGACAATCAGATGAGCCCTCGCGAGATTGTCTTGAGCCAGGCCTTGCTGTTCAGTTCGGTACTCGATGCGACGAAGCTACACGATGGTCTCGTGAAGCTGGTCTCAAGCGGCGACTGGCGTAAGCTGGGCGGGCGGCTCCGCAAGCAAGTGAGTCAAGACCCTGTCGTGCTGGCTCCGGAAGTTATGGGGTAATTGCTTATAATAGCATCCGTTCGTTCTCTAGCGCGATGGTCTGCTGGAGCTCCATGTGCCGACGGAGTTCACGGCAGAGCGCCCCGCGGTTCTCTTCCGTGCCGAAACCTTGGACATGCCCATTGGGCAGCACCCACTTGCCGCCCGTCTTCCCCGAGCGGCGACAGTAGCAGCCGAGGGTGGTGGCCCATCTCTGCACCCCGGGTCCACAGAGTTCAAGGAGCTTAGCCTCGTTCCTGGCTGGTGTACCAAGCAGGACGACTACCTCGCCTGTGACGACCCCGTACTGGGCCTCCGCGTCATCCTATTTGCCGACGCTACCATCGTGTCACTCACGATACCCCATGTTGTTGTCGGCGCCTTGGGCTTCCAATCCATCTTCTTGGCCTGGTCTGCGACGCTGCGCGATGACGGAGCCGCCATCCCACCGTTGCTAGGAGCGCAACATGACTTCTTCGACAGTATCGACGAAGAAGACGAGGGAGAAGAGACGACAGAGCCTTATATCCTCCTGCCGAAGGAGATGACAGGATTGGGCATGGCCAAGTTCGCTTCCCGACTTATCTGGAACGTCTTTTGGCGGCCTACGATCGGCTCGCGCTCCATCTGTTTGCCGCGCGACTTCGTTTCGCGGCTGCGCGAGAAGTGCATCCAAGAGGCCGAGGCAGCGAACAAGGACGGCAAGCCCGTGTTCCTGAGCGACGGAGACGTCTTGACGGCATGGACGACCAGCTTCGTGGTGCGTGCGCGAGGTGGAACGCGACCGGCGCTGGCTGTGAACGCCGTCGACCTCGTCAGTCGCGTCAAGAGCCTGCGGGAGGCCGCGGATGGGGTGTACGTCGAGAACCTGGCGGGCGGGGCCTTCACGGACATCGGCGTCGATCTCGCCATGAACCGGCCGCTCGGAGAAGTCGCGCATGCGATCCGCGCCAGCATCCAGGAACAGGTCACAGAGGAGCAGATTTTGGCCCAGCTGCGCCGTTACAAGGCGAAAGGACTCGGCCAGCGGGATTCGCTTTTTGGCAACCCCGAAGCCCAGTTGTTGATCTACAGCAACTGGACCAAGTTCGACTTGTTCAACGCATGCGACTTTGGGCCCGCTGTCGTCGAATCATCACTGGAAACGGAGACCTCTATCGCTAATGCGACCGCCATGACGCCGTCGGGTAAGCCTGTGTACATGCACTGCAGTTCGGTCGAAGAGAATCGGTTCCAGCGGGATTGTTTCGTCATCACGGGCAAAGACCTGCGGGGCAACTACTGGATGACGGCTTTCCTCTACCCCGAGGACTTTGCGCCGTTCGAGGAGTACATCGAGCAAACTTGGAAGGAAATTAGATAGCTGAAAGAGGCTGGGTCTTGAATGACAGCTTAATGCCGACGTATGTCAAGAAGCAAGCCTCGTCTGTTGTTCCACAGCCGCTGCAGGCCTTGCTGTCAGCTATGCAGGCTTCGTAAACCTAATAGTGGTGCAGCGAAGGCTAATGGAACCTTCTAATAAGCGCACAGCTGGGCAGTGCTTTTGACTTCCGTTAGATACAGCCACTTCATGTTCGCTCTGGGGCGACCGTTACTAGGTAGGCTCAACCCAAATGAAGCGCCCGCGCATAAATCACACGCGATACACATTTACAATATGTCGGTCAATCAGTCGATTGTAGACAAGCTGAAGTAACAACGGATGTCAAGAGGCCGGGCTACGAAGGTGCATTGGGGATATTGGAGTGCCGGGGAGGGGTGGCGTCAAATAGACTGGCCAATTTTCTTGGCCAGGTGTTTGCGCTGTTCGCCGAGCTGCAGCCACACCGGCGCATTCTCATTCTCAAGTTGTCGTCAAGGTTTCCCGATCACCAAATGAGTGATCAGCTTACGTTACGTGAGGAAGGAGGATAGATGAAGCCCCGCTTCTACCCCATGTGGCACTTCCGATAGGAACATGACCGCAGCCTTACACGGCATACGCTTCGATGTCCGCTCCCGAGCCATACGATGCGATACGACAAAACTTGGATGTGGCCTCTTCTCATTATTTGGCGCTGTCGTCCTGTATTAGCTGCGCCAAACGGCGTTCACTCCTGTCAACCCCGACTCTCGCTCGAATTCCGTGTCTTTCTATCGTCAGCGCTGTCATGTCCAACTCGACTAGCTGTCAGATGCGCGGCGTGGGTGGTGGGCTCTTTGACGATAGCCTATCAGTGGGGGGTCGGTGGGTTGGACAAGGTTTTGTCCGGGGAACACAGCCTGGCAGGTTCTAAATTTGACCTTGATTACTGACTAAAACGCCCACGAGGAAAAACGATCAGCAAGGTCCAGACCCGGATGGAGGTATTGGTCTTTCCCTCCTCCATCCCGCCTCGGTCTTAGCCGAGCCCTTCAGCTACCTAGGTATGCAGCCTTTTTGTCGGGTGTGTTGTGGTGCCAGGATGGCAGGATTTGCCCAGCATTTGTTTGCTAGCAATGCAGAGACGGGCACGCATATCGTATGCACGCCAGAACCAACAGAGGAGGAATTGGCAAATCAGGACGGGCGCTCATCACCGTCACCGCCCACCAGGGTGGTAGGCAAATGGCTGGAACATGCACACCATCTCCAAAACACTCGTACTACACATCGGGTCGTTACAAGCTGTGGTGGCAGGGAGGAATAGCGTTGGACGTTTTTACTCAGTCCGTCGTTTACCTCCCTGGCGGGTGTTCCCTCTTCTCCTTGCTCCATCCCCTGACGCAACCCTGCAGAATGTTGGAAAGGATGTATGGAGCAATGCTGGCAGGCCGGCCGGAATGAGATGAACCTGTCCGTTCTTCAGCCCTTCATAATATGTCGCTCTGCCCCTTCCTCGTGGCCCCCTTGACCCTGTAGACTACTCGTCACTACAACATCCGCAAGTGCTTACACGGACGGCTACGGGAAGCCGCTGTAGATTTAATAAACGGTCCATCAGCCGCAACGGGTGCTTGCCTGCCTGTAAAGTACCTGGATTCATCAAATATTTTTCTTTTCCCAACTCCGGCGCATCATTGCGCGCAGTGGTTTGAATCAGGATGGCTCACGTTGGGCATGGGAGGCAGCGGACCGTGGATACTCAAGCGGGTGGAGGCGAGCCCACTGTTCGTTCCAGTCCAACGGAATCACCGCCCGCTGCAACACAGGCCGCGCAGCAACACTTGTACGCTAGCGACCCCAACACGGCGGCGGCTCAACCACCAGGCCAACCCTACAATAACAGCAATTGTGCATATGCCTCTCCCGTATCGCCGTCGATTCAATGGGCACCTGGGGGTGATATTGGCTCTCAATATGCGGGTTACAACAACACAGCAGGCGACATTAGACAGCAACAGTACCATGTCTCTCCAGAGCTGTTCTCTGCTGGTTTTAATGGCGGGGTGATGGGCAGCCCACAGCAGCAGCAGCAGCAGCAGCAGCAGCAGCAGCAGCAGCAGCAACAAGCATCGTCGACTTCTAACAACTACCAAGAGTCTCAAACACCGAGGCCAACATCAACTACCCGTCCGAAGCCAAGCCCGCTTCAGTTCGAGGACAGCAACCATGCCAACATCTACGCATCGCCCGGTATGTCCACCGGCTCCAACTTCACGCCCTATTCCACGCACTTCCAGTACAACCGCGCCGACTCCGAGGCCCATCTCTTGCGCTCGCACACACAGCAGACAGCGAACGCCGGGCCACAACCCGCGTGGGCGCAACCTCAACCCACGCCGCCGCCCTACGCGACCGTCCTGGCACCGCCGAAGAAGTGGTACCAGCTGCGCCAGGCGTGGGTCATGTACCTGTTCTTCACCTTTGGACTCCTGTGCGCCGTAGGCCACCACCTCTTTTACAAGTCGCTGAACGGGAAACCGGCTACCGACCAGCTCACCATGTTGCGTTACGGCACCGTGCTCGCCTTTGCGGCCAAGGCTGGGTTCGTCGCCTGTATCGTCACGGCCTTCCGCCAGCGCATCTGGGCTACGGTGCGCAACAAGATCCTTAGTGTCGCCGCCATTGATTCGCTCTTCGCGGCGACGGAGGATGTGACGTCGCTTTGGAATATCGAGGTCTATAAGAAGGCTAGGATCGCCATGCTTCTGGCCGTGGTTGCTTGGTAGGTCATAAAGACGCATGCTTCACAGTTACCCACACTTACAAGTCGCAGGCTTACCCCGATAGTCATCATCCTGACCAGCAATACGCTCGGTGTGGAGTTAGCCCAAGACATACAACACACGAACTGCTCAGGCATCCGGTCACTCAACTTCTCCCAGGAAGAGACGGAAGATTGGCGAAATGCCACTAGGATGAATGGTCTTATCGGTACTTCTTTGACCTCTTGGAACACTACCAAAAATCCGAACTTGAAGGACGATGAAGAAGACTGGTTTGACTATTATGGCAGCGCCAGTAAGCAGTTCTCACAAGTTGCAACTCTTAGCACTTTCTCTCAAAAAGTCATGAGCCCCAACAATGCCTCTTGGGAGATCTGCGGCAACGGCTGGAACTGCACATACACGATCAACTTCACGGCGCCAGGTTATAAGTGCACCGAACTGGCGAATGGCGCGAAGAAGCTAGGAGAGTATGTAGCTCCCTTTGGGATGGAGGTCCTTCTGCCCGAGGGCAACAACAGCTATTACGTTCACGCAACCGAGGGCGATTACGGGATACAGTACGCAAGCGTTTCTAACGGTGGGATGCCGATGGATGCGGGCGGTAAACTAATTCCCAACAAGGATCTGCCGCCAAAGCTGGGTACATTCCGCACCGAGCCTATCCTTTGGATTGGGTACTCGGTCTGGAAGGACCAGAACACTAACCCCCCAAACAGCCGCACTGAGCCAGGCTGGAACGAATCTTTCATACCAAAGATATTCGCATGCGAGCACTATGTGACAGACTACGTGGTGGACTTCAAGTTTGACAGCAAGGAGCAGACGACCACAGTCAGGAAGCGTGACTTTCGACATCCGGTTATCGACACAGTCTACAAGCCTGGCATTGATGCCGACGATGGCACTGCCGACAACATCGCCGCAACGCCGGAAGAGAACTACGTTTACCCCAAAGACCTGGGTCCATACCGCCTGCTGGCAGCTTACCATTCCCTTGGGTCCCACCTGCGCAAATTTATCAACGGCACCATCGGGTCGATGCCCGTCAGCATCCCCATCGCGAACTCGGACGTAATACAGACCAAGCTGGTAGACCCGACGCGTCAATTATTTCCCTATCCGAACCTGCCGGAGCTTGTCCAAGATTTTTACGAGGATATCATTCTTTCGCTCTTTTCGAATCAGCAGTTCCTGGCCGTCGTCTGGGCCGCCAAGCCCGATATCAAGAGCGGGGCCACCACCACAGGCCCCCAGAAGGGACTCGGCATCTCGCCGCGCAAGGACAAGAATACTAGAGACGAAAAAGACAAGGACGCGAAAAAATACCCCTCGCCTTTATACCCGTGCACCAAGTCGCGCTACGAGAACCGCTACAAGTACATTGATCGCGACCTCTGGATCGTGTACTCTGTGGCCATGCTGTGCGCCCTAGCTGCCATGGTGCTAGGCACAGCGGCGGTGCTGGAGAACGAGGGGGTGCTGCGCAACACCAAGTTCTCGAGCATCGTGGCGGCGACGCGGGGCCCCGCGCTCGAGAAGGTGCGCTGGCACGAGGACGCCCAAGGGATCCTCACGCCCGACGTCAAGAAGATGCGCGTGGGGTACGGGGTCGTACACCAGTCCCCGTCGTCGCAGCCGCTCAGCGGGGGCGGGGTGGACGGTGCATTTGGTGGTGGTCAAGGGCTGGGGGTCACTAGTTATAACACCGCGATGGATGATCTCGCTCAGTATCCGAGGCAGTCGGTAGTGATGAGCAGTCCGGAGTTGCAGCAGCAGCAGCAGCGGTTTAGTAGCTATGGTAGTCCCGCAGTTGACGAGGTCAGGTATGGGTTCGGGCTCGAGGGCGACGTGAGGCAGGCGAGGAGGGAGAGTAGCATGTTTCGCGGGAGATAAGAGAGACCACGATATGGCTCTGCCACGTAATGACTTGCTACGGCTTGGGTGTGGCTTTCTTTGGCGTAGGCGCTTGGGGAAATGATTAATTCGGGGATACCATTTCAACTGGCTCTCGGGGCTTTCACATTCTAGACGGAAGCAACCCTCTTTCCATCCATAGGGTTGATCTTAATTGGTAATGTTTTCAATATGAGCCACTACTTCTTCTATTATATACATACACCTACCTGCCTCACTTTCTTCTACGAACTTACCTTCCTTACCTACGTGAACTTACCTGTACTTACCTTACCGCACAGCCAAGGTACCAGCTCCTGCTCGCTCATACACTTGTATGTGTGCCTAGATATTCAACCATCGGAGCCAATCAATGCAGCTCAGCCGATTACACATCTTGCGGCAACTGTTGCACTGCTCGTGGTTGCAGTTCTTGCACTTGCCATAAAAGAACTCCTCATCGGAGTCGCACTGGCAGTAGTAGTAGGCGTTGGCCATTGTTGCTTGTGGGGTGTTGGAGGCGGGTGGTGGTATAAAGAGTGTTGTATATTGGTAAAGCAGGCAATGGGTTTGACAGTGCTGGGGAATGTCAAGATGGCATCTCGGCTTGGACTTTATAGACTTGATGGGTCTTTGAGGCCATGTTATTTTTTGGCGTCGTCTTTGAAGGTGACTAGAACGGTCTCATCCGCGGTTGAACAAGAAACTAGCATTGTCGAGCCGACAGACATGGCGACAGTTACCAGAGGTGGCTGGATTACTATTGTCTGTCGACAACGACTTGAGAATGGTGGCTGAGCAGCCATATATCTTTCGACGAGACAATGGCATAGTGCAATGCTAAAAATAGGAGTATCGGTTGGGTGTGGTAAGTTCCTTGTGCCGAACCGTAGAGTATCCATTGTCCTGATGGGTGGGTTATCGTGGAGGACGTCACCGGGAGTATGAGATACATAGATGGCCATGGAAGAAGTCGGGACGCCCGAAGCGACAACAATTCGATTCAGCCGCATTACTGGATTTGGCCGAGAGCAAATGCACCTCGTCATCCCAATACAGCAAATGATACGGGCTCACTCGGGACGAGCGCTCAGATCATACGTCCCGGGTGGGAGGTGTCCACGGTGGATTGCGTTCCCACCGGTCCACCAAAGGAATCTCGGTTTCTTTGGTCTGGGATAGATGGTTCCCCATATCCGCGGAATGCGCGCAAGTTGGTCCTGGACTACCGCCAGAAGATGGGAGATGCCATCGGATTTCGCAATCTGCGGGCATCTGCCAGTCCAATTGGACCTGATCTCATCTGTGCAATGGTTCTTGGGCGGCAATGGGGACACTACAGCACCAATCAATGCTATTATTAGCCACAATGTGGCTGGTACCGCCCACCCATTACTGCTAGAAAGTGCCCGACAGCACGCCAGGTCTGCCGAAAACTCGGCCTGACCTCATGCGCGATCCGATGCGACAGGGGGTAACCATACCCTCCCAGACCGTACCTTCTCCCTTGGTAAGGTCCAATCTAGATTGCCTCTGCTGTGCGACATTTTACCATGACAGCGATTGGGGTGCATTACTTCTTGTGCTGCCTAAACGCGCCTACAAAGTTGATGGCTGGTAGCTGGTCCTTGTGACATCTAGGCCAGTGCCTCGGTTACCAATGAATTGATGAGGTGGCCGTCGAGTCGACTCATCTCATCTTTTCTCACCACCATCCCTTCAGGCTCCTCCGACAGGCTGGCAGGGTCAGCAAGGTTTCGTCCTGACCTGTCCGTGTATTGACCGTTGGGTCGCAAGACAGCCGAACGAGCAAACCAACGACTAATAATAATGAATTGAGCGATCAACGAGACCAAGTGGTCTCGTGACCGATAACCCGTCCGTCTTGCTCCCTTCGTCATTGTTCAAGCTGCGAGGCACAAGGAGAGAAGAGGGGAGGAGCCACTCGTACGTCTCTCGGTTCATCGTTTGGATCGTCAGCCCCGACGGCTTACCCTCACCTTGTCTCCCCGCCGTCAATAGGAAGCGATGCCACCGGTAGGCAGTGGGGTTTCTTACCGCTGCTGCTAAAGTCCTAAGGAGCACTGGGTGGTTTTTGGCACAAGCGCGCTCGACACACTGACGATTTGCTGTACCTAGCCTGTAGCCCCGCCGAATCCAGTGGCCGCGATAGGTACCACTTGTCTCCAGTGCTGGACCTGGTCGCAGCTCCAGCCAAGATTTGCACCGCCCGGGCAAACCCGTCACCTCCCGTCCTCCCCGCTAACCGACCTGATTCGATTCTGGCGGTGGGAGATCTCCCTTTTTCTTTCCAACCTTCTGTTCCATCGGATGGCATCCTGCGATCAACCATTGATCCTCTCTGCTTTAGCTCAAAGCCGGCCAGCACCGGTCCCCCTTTTGCACACACTGTACCATCTGTACGTAAAATAAAAGCGCGCGCGATTTGTTTTGCTCTTTTCTCCCAGCAGGGCGAATGAAATACCCTTGCAACCCACCTCCAATCCGCCTTACACCTCACTGCGCCGTCCCTTTTTTTCAGGTGTCGATGTCATGCAATCGTGAGTGGTGGGATGCCTCGCTCAATCTCCGGGGTGTGTGTGTTTGTGTCTATGTGGTGTGCTGCTTGCCGCTTGCTGCATTGAGATCCAACCAACGGCACCGGCAATCGGACGAGGACACAACACTGGCCGATTCGATATGTTCCGTATGCATGTGCTCGTAATGATTGTGAGGGTTGGCCAGGTCACGCATGCGGATAACGCTCGATCACATCATCCTGCATTTTGGTCACAATCAGATATCCGGGGAAGAGCGTGGCAGCAAACCTGATTGCGCGAGGGCGCTGCTGAACGTGATTGCTGTGCTTTTAGTCGTTATGCGTATAATACACGTTCCATTCGGCTTCCTCACATTGGTGTGCCGTTCAACCGCTGCAACCAGGCCTAACCAGTTGGTTGGCAACCAATCATCGCGGGGGATCCAATTAGAAACGTCCTCTGAATGGGCGGTTGAATGAAACAACATGCTGCTGCTTCCCCTAGTAGCACAGTACAAGTACAAACTAGACGAGCAAGCCAGCCAAACGGGGGGCCCTCGTTCTTTGTATGTGCCGCAATACTGCTGTATCGTGGAAGAAGCGCAGCATTAAGTAAGAGGCAACCTCCCCGACCGCTTCGGCCATATCGTGACATCTCGAACTCGACCCTCCATACTTTTGCTATATTGTCGGTAAACAGGCCAAGGCTATCTCTCAAGCTGTACCCTGTTCCAGGTCCATTATAATCCCCACTGCCCGTAAGGCGATGAGAGCCTCCTTTTTCTAGCCCCCGTCTCCGACTTTCATCCACTGCTTCCTTGCAGCGTTCACCGCCAGGTCGCACGCACACGCACTCCACGACCGACGCTTTGGTGGCTGGACTGTGGCCTCAGCGTCTCTTAGCGATTCGCTTTAATAAACCGCCTTACCTCTGTCGCATCGGCCATCGTCTGGTTTGCTCGACTCGTATTTCCGGTAACAAGTAACGATATTATCGAACTCCTCGTGCTTTTTTTGCTTCCATTGCTTGACCGGCCACGGCGCAAACCTACCACCACACCATGCCCATGGAGACGGTAACGATTATTAACAACTCGGGGAAGATCATTACGAACGTGAGTACCGACCTTGCACACACTTACACTCTTATCTGCACTCTGCACATCCCACTGCTTGCATTTGCGCCGTACTGCCCTCGCTGTACACAACAGCATGGCACGGCATGGCGGCACCTCTGATTTCCTGTGCACCGCCCCGCACTAGGTATTCGATCAGTCTCACTTTAAACGCACCACTTCCCCAAGCAGCCGCATCACTGCGCAATGCAATGCTGCTATACTTATATTAACACAATCGGCAAATAGGGCAAGCACCTATTCGGTCTCTTCAAAGAAGCCAAGGCTTCCTATCAGGAGAAGAAGGCCGCCGTCCAGGCCCATCGAGCCGTCAAGCGCAGCAACACCTATGACGTAGCCTGCACGCCTGCGTACTACGACGAGGTCGAATACCTCAGCGAGGGCGGCCGCCGCCTCTCGATCGACGATGCCGCCTCCCACACATCCTCGCGCCGGAGCCATCAGTCGCGCCATTCGCGGGCTCCGACCCTGCTAACCGCGTCGAACCTCAAGACGCTGAGCGAGGTGTCGTCGGTCACCCCCTCCCGCGCCCCAACCCGCGCCAGCAAGTCGCAGTACAACCCCGCCTCGCCCTACACCGGAGACCATGAGCTGGCCCTCAGCAAACCGAGCCTCGCGCGGACGCGCACGCTGCCGATGGAGGTCATTGAGAGCCAGAGCTTCTACGACAGCCAGCCGGGAGCGATGCAGCCCCTGACGCGGCGGTCCACCGGTGTCGACCCGGCCAAGGTCGCCAAGGAGGACAAGAAGATCGACATGAACATGGCGTACGGTAGCATGCCCCCGACCTGGCGGAGCGCGTGGACCTGGACCCGGCGTACAAGGCGGCGCAGAAGGAGCGCCGTGCGCAGGATCTGGCCCACAAGATCGAGGGGTTGTTGACCGAGGCCCACTGCGTGCACCACACGGCCCAGCATATGATCACCCACCTCCAGGCCAACCCGGAGGCGGCTGCGGCCGTTGCTTTGACTTTGGCCGAGCTCTCGGCCTTGCTCGGCAAGATGTCGCCGGGATTCCTGGGCGCCATCAAGGCCGGCAGCCCCGCCGTCTTCGCCCTGCTGGCGAGCCCGCAGTTCCTCATCGCCGCGGGTGCCGCGGTCGGCATGACGGTCGTCATGTTTGGCGGCTGGAAGATCGTCAAGCGCATTGCGGACGCGCACCAGGAAATTTCCGGCGCCGGCGCACCGCATGCGGTTCCCATGGCGTTCGAGGCTTACCCTGCTTCCTCGGCGGGATCGCGGACGGTGCGGCCGAATTACCCCGCTACTGAGCGCAGTGCCTCGGTCTTCGATGAGGCCTTGGTCCTGGAGGAGGAGCTAAGCAGCATCGAGTCGTGGCGTCGTGGTATCTCGGATTGCGGCGCCGACGACCAGAGCAGCGTCGACCTGGAGCTCATCACGCCCGACGCCATGCACAGCCAGTACGGCGGCAACGACGACGCGCGGACGATTCGTAGCGTGCGGACGAACAAGACGTCCAAGACACACAAGACGTCCAAGACGGACCGGACAGAGAAGTCGCGCAAGACGTCGTCGACCTACAGCCGCAGCGAGGCGCCCTCCGAGTACCGCCACAGCAGCAGCCGGACGGTGCGGGACGACGAAAGCGTGGCGGACAGCGAGCGCAGCCACCGCAGCAGCCATACCCACCACAGCTCCCGGTCGAAGCGGTCAGTCAAGACGATCGAGGACGGCAGCCGGGACCGGGAGAACAGCTTTGAGGCCGTGGTCGGCAAGCCCAAGAAGGACAACATGCTCAAGAACCTGTTCAAGAAGAAGAAGCAGCAGGAGCGGAGCCGCATGGAGTCGGTGCTTGCCTAAGTTTTGGCATGTTTTTGACATTTTTGTTTCTTTCTGGGATATCATTTCTTTCTTCTTGGTACAACATCTCGGGGACTCACGTCTTCTTCATCATCATCATCATGTATGGGGAGTCAGTCATTGCTTTTTGGTGTTTTGGGCGTACGGAATTGGGAAGCAGGCGGGATTTCTTTTCTGGCATTCGTTTGGATATCCGTTACAACACACATTACTCTTCGCGAAGGAACGATGTAATGAAAAATCAGGAGACAAGACAGAACACGAGAGATGATACAGGAGTGGGAGGAGGAGATGTGATCTATCCTCCCATCAGAGACGACTAGATGAGAGATGTCTAGATCTAGATATATATATATATATATATGGGACATATTGTCATCATTTCTATATCTGCTTGCGACCCAAGATCGGGATGGGAACCTGACCCAACCTGCACTGCAACCTGAGCTCGTACAGGTGAATAAGTGAATGCAACCAGACTATGACTGTTGTGCCAGTCAGGCCTGAACCAAGCAACGCAGCCAAACGTGTTAGGTTGAAGTTGTGAGGTGCGAGACGGGCTAGTTGCAGCAGTATAGTGGAACAGAACGCGACGACGCGCATGCAATCGATCGTTTTTGGTCATACGAGCCGTGGACGGCATGATGGGAAGGAAAGAGTCGTGACGTGTGGTCGTTATTCCCGAATTCCGGATAGAGCGCGCGCATGAAGGTGAGGACTGCTTTCTGCATCTTTGTTTCAATTCTGTCACCGTCTAATGGTTCGCTGGAAGGTAAGAGGTGTCAGTGTCGATCGCGGACATGTCCTACGAGCTTGCAGGGTGAGTAGGCGCCCTTTGATGACCCTGGCGCTGGAGAGGACGAGCAAGGGTCTGAAGAGGGGTCTTTCCCAAGATGCAGCGACGGCTGGAGAGCCTAGAACTGTCCATGGATCCGAACAGCTCCATCAAGCCGCCAAACCGCTTGGAATTGGTTGGCGGAGTGGACCTTCAATGCTCGTAACAGAAGACGGTATTTGCGCTTTGCTCCCAAAATATTTCCTCTGGTATCCACCCGTCGTGCCATTGCCAAAAGCGTGCTGGAATTAAGCCTTTGCTTTGATTCATTGATGGAGACCGAGAGAGAGCCCGGAGAAAGAAGAGAAAAGTCGGAGGTAGCCTGTGGGCCCCCAAAGAACGACGTCGCTTACAAACCAATTGCAATTGCACTTGTCCGTTCTATACTACAGTATCTTGGGCCTTGGCATAATCAATACTAATGGATTGCCAAGACACATGAAGTTAAATGATAAATTTGAGGCTGATTCCTACAGTCGCACAAGGTTGATCTGATTTGCATATGACTGCGCCGTTGGGATCAGGAACGGGACCTATTTTCAGACATCAGCCGTCTATAAGACAGGCAGACAGACAGCCAGCATTCAATCCGAAACAGGAACTGCGAGACATCCATCCCATCAACGCCCAAGGCTCGCTTCGCTTGACTTTAGGTACTGGCTGTGTGGATATAGGACCGGTTAAGTAAGTACAGCGCGCAATTGCCAGATGGAGTCTTGCGATTCGTCTCAGCTGCATCGCCTGTATACTAGTACCTGACTTGCCGACTTAATAACGTGTCTGTACGAATGAGATGCCCGGAGGAGCTTTTGGAGCCCCCTCGCATATGCAGCATGTTCTTAAAGTGGATATACACAGGTACATTCAGATCATGTTCAGCTTCAATGATCAAATGTTTGAATAGAAGAAAAACTCGAGCACGCTGGTACGTTTGGTGACAAGACACGGCATTTTGTCACCTGTAATTTCAAACCAAGGTGTTTGACCTGTGAAGCAACCCAGCCGCCGGGGCCAGTAGGCCGCCTGAAGCTACAGAAGCACCTGGAACTCCCCGCTAATCTTACCACCTTAGGGCCCCCCTGCTAGCATCAATTCGGACAAAATCAGCACTCTGAGCTGACCGCGTCGAGGCCGTCAGCAGTATACTTTTTCCGAGCCAGTTTCCGGTGACGGCAGTGGGATCGTTTTGAGTTTCCAGACCTATATCGGCATATTAATAGTCAACATGACTTGAGGATACCAAGACTCCACAGCTGCTTCAGATTGACAGAGCATGAAGTCGTTAAGGACTTCCACCATGTTACTTGGCTCGCCGGTAATGTCTTTCCTTCTTTTTGAGCTGACCCCAAGGCCCCCAAGTCAGCAGCCACTACTCTACACCTACCATCCTGGACCATCCAATATGCCGGCCTCTGAGCGCTGCCAAGGTGACTGGCGGGAGCTACATGTAACCCGCCGCTCCCCCATTCGCCCGCTTGGCCCCCCCGACCAGATCGCTGGCCCCTCATTGGTATGCCTCGGAGCACCGCCCGTTTCAACCTTGAATCCACCCCTGGCAGGACCGCAACCCAATACGGAATAGTAAGCCCAAGAGGAAAATCCCAGGGATGCAAAAGAGAGGCCAAGAGGCAAACCCCCTGAGCCCCTGCTTGCAAAAAAGAATGAGTACGGAGTAGAAGCATGAGGCTTGCAGGGCATCAAACGTTAGTCGCCGCTGGAACACGAGGGAAAAAAGCTGTCCGTCGCTTCTGCAGGCGGTAGGGGTAGGGATTGGCGTCGGCTTGGGGGCGACATGTCGAAGAAGCTGTACATAATAAAAAAATAAGACCCGACAGCAAGAGCTACCCGAAGATCTCTCGAGGTTCTCTTTCCCCATGCTACTTATTCGTGGCAGCAACCGACGCTCACTCTATATCGTGTCTTTCTAGTCCCTCCTTTTGTTTCGGCCGGCTCCAAATAGAAACATTAACATTTCCCACCCAGGAAACAGCCGGGCACTGCCATCTCGACAGCATAACCCACACCACCGAACGAAACCGGCTCTTACGCAACGACTTGCTAATTACCTAACACCACGGTTCTGCCCACCTTTCGAATCAAGGCAAATCGACTGACAAGATCGAGACGTTCGACGAGCAAGCTTGGGTCGAAGCTTTTCATTCGGCCAGCCCAGAGTTACATACAGCTTTACCCACAAATCCTGTTACGAGCTGGGACCCATCCGCCCACCCAAAATAGGTCGTGTTCTAGAAGCGACACGCGACTAAAATACCTGGAATCATGGCTGGGGAAGACGGCGGAGGCGGCGGAAGCGGTGCTGGCCATGCCGGTGGTGCTGGTCCTGCTGCTGGCCCTGGTGGCGCCCATGCCTCGAGCGGTGACCATGTCCCGGCTCCCATTGTGACCAGCGGCGAAGCGATGGATATTAGAAGAGAAGCATCACATCAATCTGGCGTTCTCAATGGCCAAGACGAGTACCCTCTATCACCACGCGTCCATACACCGAATCCATTTAGCCGCAAGAACACCAGTATGGATATCGACGACTACTTTGTAAGTCACAGCTCTGAGACATCTACGTCTGCACTTACACAAGAAAATCTTGTGACACCCAGCTAACCACCGTCACCGTCCTCTAGTCTGGTCCTCGCGACCTGCAGAAGCACTCGAAATGGCCGCTCTTCCTGCAGATGCACGGCTCCATCCTGCCCAAGATGGTCGTGCCGCTGCTCTGGGTAGCGGCATGGTCGACCATCATAACGTGGCTGTCGCTGTCGGACACGCTGCCGGGGGTCAACTTGAGTATTAGCTCCATTCTGTTGACCGTCACCGGTTTCGTCGTCGGTCTGGGCCTCAGCTTCCGCAACTCGACTGCGTACGAGCGCTACGCCGAGGGCCGCCGCTACTGGAGTCAGCTCACCCTGACCTGCCAGTCCCTTGCCCGCGTCTACTGGGTTAACACCAAGGAGCGCGAGCAGTGTACCAAGGAGGATCTGCTGGCCAAGATGTGAGTTTGGGTCCTGTCGAGCTTTCCGTTTTACCAAACTTGCGCCGCGCAGCAAACTAACCCATGTGACACAACAGCACCGCCCTCAACCTTCTGACCGCCTTCGCCGTCGCGCTCAAGCACAAGCTGCGCTTCGAGCCCTACACCTACTACGAGGACATTGAAGAACTGGTGGCGCACCTCGAGACGTACGCCCGAAGCGCCACGCAGGATGACGAAGTCTTCAAGCCCAAGAAGCCCAACGTCTTCAAGGCCGTGGGCGAGCACCTGGGCATCTCCTTCGCCGCCTCCAACCCGCGCAAGGTCATCAAGAAGGCCCAGAGCCCGCTCGGCAACCTGCCCCTCGAGATCCTGACTTACCTCGCCGCCTACACCGACGACATCGTCGGCAACGGCCAGCTGCCCATCCCCATGACCCAGACCATGGCCTACAACGGCATGCAGGCCCTCAACGACGTCATGACCGGCACCGAGCGCGTCCTGACGACGCCCCTGCCGCTGGCGTACACCATCTCCATCTCGCAGATAACGTGGGCGTACGTGATGCTGCTACCCTTCCAGCTGCTTAAGGACTTGCGCTGGGTGACGATCCCCGCGGCCGTCGCCGCGTCCTACATCATCCTCGGCCTCCTCTTCATCGGGCGCGAGATCGAGAACCCGTTCGGCAACGACGTCAACGATTTACCTTTGGAGCTCTACTGCCAGCAGATCGTCCAGGACCTCGAGACCGTCTCGGCCCGCCCGCGCCCCCGCCAGAACGAGTGGGTTCAGAACTCACGCAACAAGCTGCTCTACCCCCACAGCGAGTCCGGCTACCGCGTCTGGGCCGGCCGCTCCGAGGCCGCCATCCGCCAGGCCCTGCGCAGTCGCCCCCACGCCCAGTACGAGAAGGAGACTGTCAACAGCACCGCCACCACCGTCAAGGAGGAGGACGGTACCAACCGCGTGTAAGACAAGTGCGACTCGGGGGTAGCATGCGGACTTCCGGCTTCACCAAAGCGGCTTGTTGGTTCTCGACCCAGCGCCATCTTTTTTCCTTTGCTTCTTGTGGCTTTTTCCCATTTGAGCGATAGCGTTTCGATATTGGCATACATCATCAACTCTCGGTCTTTTTTTAATCCAGGTGGTCTAGAGACCACTTCTTGCTCTCTCTTCTTTGGTAGTTATTCGGTTAGAAGGCAAAACGGAAAATTGGACATGACAGCAAAATTCGAAAGGTTCGGTCGGCAATCATTTGGGGGCTTGGGGCGCGTAAACATTTTAGATCAGCGGGCGAACAGTGCCATTGCATTTGGCTCTGGCCCTGTTGCTGTATATACATCATCCAACAACCAGGATTGCAGTATAAAATATCAAAAGTAAAAATGAAATCAGACTTGGAAAATCATTTTGAGACCGATTCTGCTTTCTTGCCACGGTGATATAATGAAACGTTGAGAGTGGCTTGAGCTTCCAACTGTGCAGGTCGTCATATATCTCAAGAGGTGCCAAACAGAAGCGCCAAGCCCCCCCCAAAAAAAAAAGCCAATTCTCTACGAAAGAGAGGGTAGCAGACGCCCTCCAATATAGGTCCGGCTATCCTCATAACCCAGGGCGGTCGCTTTCAATCATCACGCGACGGAACACTGAGAGAAAAGAAGAACGAAAATGCAAAAAGAGAGATTGTCCGATTGAATCAGACGCATCAGGAATTGAGCCCGATGCGGGGGTCGAACCCGCAGCCTTGAGATTAAGAGTCTCACGCTCTACCGATTGAGCTAACCAGGCAGGATTCGTATTTGTTGGTAGAAATAGTAGCTACAACAACTTATGAAAGAAGATTGAATGGTGCGGAGCAGAGAAATGGTAAAACATGACCGCCAGCCAAATTGTAGGCCGATCGATTGTAGTTAATTGGTCGGCCACATGCAATTGTGCACCATGCACTTTCATCTTCCCAGGCTCCACACGAGCAAGAGGTTTGATCTCATGGTTATAAGTTTTGACACCCACGTTGGTAATTCTGATCAAAAATGGCTAAAGAGACTTGGCTTTTGCATCCGCAGGTTATAGACTTAGTGGTAGTCAAAAGCCTCCGGAAACCAAGCTGTACGCATCAGTCAAAAGACGACTTAACATCGTCCGAAAAGAATATACCAAACTGTAATATTGTGAATGAAGGAAGGAAATTATATTATGCTTTAAGATCTATGTAATATCTAATTAACTGAAACAGAATGCAGCTTAACCAATCAGTTTTATGTCGTAATCGTTATATGTTCAACCTCACAAAGGGAAAGGGGAAAACAGCCATATACACTTCGTTCAAGAGAGCGTCGGTCCGAGTTTTCAATGCCTCTCCACTTCAGTATTAGTGAGAGATGCCCTCTTTCGTTGTTATTAGTGTGCCAAGTATGGCTTGGGACGAGTGTGCCACCACATATTCCTTATGTGTAAGGGTTAGCTGCTGGACGACAGGTGTTGGGGTCGGAGCAGCACGACGTCTTCCAGTCATCAAAGCCGCCGCCGTTGGGCATCTTGAAGCCGCATTGGTCCCACACAGCTTGGCCGACCTCGCGGTTGTTCCACTTGCCATCATCGGGCGAGTCGACGATGAGGGTGCCAGCCATGCCGGTGATGGAGTGGAAGTCGTTGTGGCAGTGCAGGAACCAACTGTTGAGGGAGGGAACGTCAGTGATTGCGTAGAAACAGAGATGGGGGCGAGTACTTACGCGCCAGGGTTGTTGGCCGTGATGGCGATGATGGCGTACGTCTTGCTGTCGATGAAGAGGGTGTCACGACGGAGAGGGTTGTTAGGCATGGTGATGCGTCCTGATCGGAGATCATCGGCCGTGGGCAGACCAACATCGGTAGAGTTGAAGCGATCTACGGGTGCCAGTGCTGGGTCTCCTTTGCCAACGTAGAGGACTATATATGGTTAGCGTATGGCTCGGCGTGCACGTCTGGGTGATAGAGGATAATCGAACTTACCTTGGAAATCATGACCGTGCAAGTGAACTGTAGAGTGATTCATGTGTTAGTGACTTGAGCCTCTACGAGAATGGGGTCCATTGGTGAAGCAAGTTGTGGTGCGAATGCGGTTGTCTTGACTTACATGGATGGGGACCGGTCTCAGAACCGACGATGAAGAAAACGTTGGTGCCCTTCTTGGCATACCAGGTGTTGTTGGAGCCATACGCTACGTCAAGATCTGCACCCGAAGCCATGTTGGCGTTGGGGCATTTTTCGTGGTACTGCGTCTGTCGCAGCAGAAGTGGGACTTCGGGTACCTCCCAGTCCTTGTCGTTCATGTTGCCGAATCGCAGGGCTCCGGGGCGCGCCGTAAGGCGGACGTCAATTACGATGGAGTTGTCGTCAAATTGAATACGCGGCTGGGCGTCCTTGGGCTGCATCTTCCCGCTCGTGGCCCAGTTCTCTGTCAACTGCTGGCTCTCGTCTGTCGCGTGGGCTGGCAGGTTGAGCAGGCTTTGACGTTTGTCGTCCTTGTATCGCACGTAGCACGGCTTGCTCGTGTCCTTGCAGAAAGGTGTCGGGCGGAAGTACGGGGCTGGAACCTGGCCGTCTCCCAGGTCGAAGCGAGCCGTGGCCATGAGGGCGTAGTTCCATCCGCTGGCTTCGGTGTTGTTCTTGGTGTCGCCCTTGTCTTGGCTCTTCGAATCCTTGTTATCGTTGTTCTTGCCGTCGTCGTTCTTTTCGCCGTTCTTGGTGCCCTTCGCGGCAGGCTTCTTGTCGCCGGCCACGTCTCTATCGTCGTATTTGTTGTCTTTTCCATTACCAATCTGGGGGATTGCGTTGCCGTTATTGTTGCCTTGACTGAATCCGTTGGCGTTGTTGTTTCCCTGGCCGAACCCCTGGCCACCGGGCTGAGCTTGACCGGGAGCCTGAGCCTGACCGGCACCTCCCCGGCCGCGCTTTGCGTGGCCACTGCCGATGCCACGACTGCTCCAACCGTTGCCGGTTTGGGAACGTTCACTCTTGCCAGCCTGAGGTCGTCCGCTACGGAAACCAGGTCCAACGTTCCTGTCCATCCCAGAGGGGAAATCGTTCATCTGCTGACACGAGTTTCCTGAGTACTGGTCGGGGTCCAGGACGGAGTGGATGTTGAAGCTCTTGTCCGACTTGACGAGGACACTGTAGCGCTGACCGGGATGAACCTGGAGAGACTTCACCTGGGCGTCTCCGGTATTTTGGAACGGCACACCATCGGCCTCGATGACAGTCATCTCGACGTCCGCGTTGTCTGCAAAAACGTAGAAGGAAGAAGATGCCGACATGTTGATGATTCGAATTCGCATGTTCTTGGATTTCTTGGCTTGGTACGTGTGAGTGCCGCTGAGATCATCGTGCACAAGAGCATCTAAGGAGTTGTCATGTTAGTGTCGCCCTTGCATCTGTACGAAGACTGTCGTTACTTACTGTCAGGGGGATTTCCATTCCACAAAGTGTGTAATCTTGATAGTCGAAGCAGCATCTGCCGGTCTTGAAATCGGCCTCAACATCCGCCATGGATTGGAACCACTGAGTGAGGTTAGCTTCTTGTCCGGCCACTGGAATCTTCAAACACCTACGTTATCGGTGACGTCCATTACATAGTCGGACTGGGCGTCGTAACCATAGTAGGCCGGCTCGTCTGCCGATCGCACAACAAGTGGTGACCGTAGGCCGTATGGGTATTGCCTGGGATGGGCATTAGAGTTTGCTGACAAGCGGAGGGGGTTACACAATAGTATAAGCTTACCCTGAGTGATGACTGTGGACCCAGAAGGTGCCAACTTGTGTGACATCCCATGTGTATACTTGCTTATCTCCTTGTTTGATATCGCTTCGAGATACGTTAGTAACCAGAACATAATAAATGGTAGCGATGCAGTCTTACCATTGCGTTACTCCCACAGGGCCATCCTGAAAGTTGTTGTCCTGCTGGAAGAAGCCATGCGCATGCACCGACACGCCCTCGGCCACCCCCTTGAACGGGTCGTTGACAACCGTCAAGACAATTCGATCGTGCTGGTCCACCTCGATGGACTCTGGTGGCCATTTTCCGTTTATAAGAATTGTTTCTTTCGCCGTGCCGGGGATGGGTTCGTAGGTCAGGTTCCAATGGAAGTTCCTGACGGCGGCCAAGACTTCTCCGGGCAGGAGCAAGCCCAGGGCCAGTGCCTTCTTCGTGGGGAAATACATGATGTTTGACACTCTTCTCTAAATGGTAGACAGAGAATGAATGAGGATTGGTTTGACAGTTTGACAAAAAAGAAAGTCCGGAATTCCTTCTTTAAAGCATCCTTAGAATGGGACGGTTGACAAGCTTTGGGTACCGACCAATCCTGCCGTTACCCACGAGGTTGGCCTCTTCTCGCCACCATGTGCTGCGTAGTGGTGTGAAACAAGGGCATGGGAGTGGTCGGTACTTTGGCAAGTCGACGTCCGTCTTACTGTGAAGGCAGCGGCCGATGATGCCCTGAATTTGCCGAGAAAGGTTATATCTGGGGGCGTCCCCAGCTGTGAGACCCTTGTCGCAGACTCGATACGGGGGAATCGATGCATGGAGAGAGGCCCTGTGGGTCTGTCCATTGAGTTATTGGCAACTCTGCCACAGAAAGCACATTGGTTTTGGGTAGGCTTCTTCAACAGTTCGTCCTCAGCAATCGGGCTTAATGATCATTCTAGACTCGCACGTGGCTTGCAAGTGCTCATCGACGTGATAGACGATCATTGTGACTGCGGTGAAACGTGTTGGCTGGTCGAACCAAGCCCGCAATATCCCACACGACAGGCCAGCCTCCCGAGTTCCGACTGCGAGCCGTGTATTGTCGTGTTAACTAATTAGACCACCCGCTGAGCCTTAACTCTATTGAAGGATGCCGGGTCGAGAGGTCAACAACCTAAACGTCCGGACGACCCAGTAAGTGTCTTGAACTCAATCGTGAGCTAGCCCCCTTTGGTCCCCGTATGGCATCCGATCGAGAGACAACCTCCTCGACTTTTTCCAAAAGGAATCGATTCCGGACCAATTCCAGCGATTGACACGAGCCAAACACGATGAACAACTAACTGACAAGTCTTCAATTCAAGGTAGCCGTCATAGCCTCGTGTCTTGGTTGCCCTGTCAGGTGGTACGGACCCCTTCGTCAACACCACCGCCTTTTTCATGGTCGTCATCGGGAAAACCAGCCGGTTTTCTGTACATAGCTGTTCGATACGCCCTCCAATACGGGGGTCACCTGGTTGCCAGTAACCCAGTTGGGAGTGTAGAGTCCCTGCTGTCCGATATTTTCACATCGGACCACTTGACTTTGAGCGGAATCGAAGTCCAACCCACTGGGTGAGAGATGGCTGACGCGGGTAACGGTGAACAAATTTCTGTCGCATGGGTTTCCCTGGGTTTCTGTGTCTGTTTACCATCCAAAGGCCAGTCGAAATCCAATGAGGCGGCTGAGTTGTGCACTCCAGTTGCCGAGGACGAAAGCTTCCGACCAATGTCTTACCTTGCTCACCCACCGCACGTATTGGGAGACTCGACAGGCGCCGCAACCTCTCATTAGGGTTCGCAGGTACCACTGTATAACTCGTGCATGCGCAGTAAAAGGTATGACCAACGTTGAATGTTGCATTCATCGGTATGAAGGGTGCGCATCAATCGCAGAGCGAGCCAGCGCGAGCCAGCGCGAGCAGGGATGAGTCCGAGGCTCGCGCCGACTCGCCGACTGTACGCGATAAGGTAGATGGGCGCAGGTGAAGCATCGGGGTTTTCTCCGAGTGACGTTACTGGCCGATGGGAGAGAACTTGAGACAACTGACACCTCTTGACGATCGGATGAAAGGGGTCGGGTCACTTGACGTTTGAATGTTGCAGGCTCCTCAATTGAGAGCGCACCTCTTCGGTGTAAGCAATACGAGGAACGATGAGTGGGAAATTGCTAAGCTATGTCGAGAAGTCGACGAAAATGATTACGAGCGGTTGATTGTGGAGATGATCGTTTCCATGGCTTCCTCGACGCCCAAGGCCACAGTGTTTGGCCGGCTAGTCTCGTCCAGACAATCAATCCATCCTTTGCCGGGCCGGTCAATGAAAGCCGCATTCAGGCCTGCAGCTCTGGCACCGGCGATATCAAAGGGGTTTGCGCTCACGACCCACACGTCTTCCTTGTGGCCCTCCTTGCCGACCTGCTTGAGCAAATGCGCGTATACTCTCTTATCTGGCTTGTAGGCCTTGACGTCCTCTACCGTGACCAGCGATTTGAATAAGTCCGCATGGGGACCTAGGTCCGGCGATGACTTGATAGAGTTGCCCACCATGGCATCCGTGCCGTTAGAAAAGACGTAGACGTCGACCAGGTCGCTCTTGTCCTTCAAGAGTTTCAGCGCCGGCGACACCTCCAGAAAGGCGTGCAGTCTGTCGTAGGCCTTCATGAGGTCATTGGCATCCCGCTCCGAGATGTCGAGCGCATGCTCGGCCAATGCGTGTTTCAACGCACTGCGCGTGATATCACTGAAGGATCTGTACCGGCCTGATCGACCCAAAGAAGCAGTGCCTCGCGTGAGTTACGTACATCTTCGCGAATGGTTGAAGATGCAGAGACTATTTGGTCGGGACTCACTCACCCATGCAGTTGATTCTCCAGGTGTATTCGAGCTGGTACTGACGCCATAGCGCAGCAAGGGTCTTCGCCTGCTGCTCGCCATAAAGCTTGGCCAGTTCGTGGGCGATTGACTCTGTGGACAGCAGGGTCCCGTACAGGTCAAAGGCAATGACGATTTTATCGGCAGTCATTCTCGTCTTCAGTTGCTTCGATGGAGGCTTCGATGAAGTGCATTCGGTAGAAAGGTAGACGTCGAGATGGTAGCGCAGAGTGCTCGATTCAGTTCGAAAAGACGTCACATTCCCGTAAATTACTGGGCTGCCTGACGGGCGACGTTGCGGGGTTCACAGTCAAACAGCCTAAAATGACGGGCCATCTAGCGCCTACAACACAATATTATGAAATGTTAATACCTCTTCCCGCCATGTTTAATTATCCCACAGATGTTAACCAATGCACCCATCAGCCAGCCAGACATGTATAATATGATCATCTTGCGGGGCGATAACTCTATTGGCGTAAGGCAGCTGGTCGGCATACAGGACGGCTGAATCAACAGAAACCGAATGGGTCTACTAATATCAATGAGTATGCTCGGAAACATCAACTTCTGCGCGGGGTCGTTCATGCCCTGTCAAATCAATAACTTTGTTTTTGGAATGAATCGAAGAATTTTCCAACTAATAATACACAAGTTTACACTATTGCAGCTCTTGAACCAGTTCTTTGACCACGCACGCCACCAGTCGATCAACATCTAACACAATCGACGCTACCAAGACAGCCATCAGTGCTGGTTGTTGGAAGACAGCTTTACATCGGGGTGTGCGATTGAATTAGGGCCCCCTTCATCTACACATCGGCATCTGGACCTCGCATCCATGAGCCGAGGCCCATGCCAGGGGTAGAAGTGTTCGCGCCCTCCGAAGGTGTCTCGATGTTCCCAGCGCCCTTTCCCCATTGGCCCGGCGGGTCAAGCTTCCCAGTAAGTCACTGGAAGACGCCGGGGTGTAAGTCGCCGTGGTCAGCTCGCGGGCCAAACCTGAAGACGGCGTCGGTCCATCCGTCCCGGTGCTGACTGTGCTCTTCCCGGCCCATTTCTATGCGCCATCGGCGACCACAACGGTTTTGTCATGGGAGAAGAGGGGGGGGATCTCTGACCCAGAGTCAAGTATCCTCTGCTGATCGAATACTTGCACACAGGGAACTCGTTCGGAGAAGATAAGCACCGTATATGGGCGGGTAGAGAGAAGGGCGCAGATGGTTGTGACCAATATCGTCGGGGTGAGGATGCCAATTGACAGTGTCTGACTCGATCTTTCCAAGGCGGAGATCATGGAGACCTCGCGGACTCGTAAGAGGTATTCCTTGCCCAGGCCGCATATAACAAAAGGGCTGGTGGGAGAGGGCCCGGGCAATACCACTCAACCGGCTGCGTGTCAACGTAGAATAGGGGTGAGTCTAGAGATAATCCACATGATGCCAATTCGTCTAGGTGACCGAGTTGGTTGTACCAGAAATACCTCGCAGGGGCCATGAAGTAACGAAGAAAAGCTGCTTTCTGCTCATTCTATTATCCAAGAGTTGTCTTGTCCGAAAGTAGATAACCACAATGCCTGCCTGTCTGGTATATTTCTCTGCAACGATAGGCGTCAAGAGTGCTTCATTCAGTGTAAACGAGCGGCACAGACCATAACCATAACTAGAACGTCGCAACACCTTGAATTGGACTATGTAAACTATGTAAAGAAGTAATGTCGAGATTTAGGGGAAATCTCTATTTATATCTTACATATGAACACGAAATATATATCCAGACAAGCTTCAAACGACTATTGTCCTTTTATTTAGTTGCAAGAGCCCCGAAATGACATTCTGCCGGGGATAGATTTCAGCTCAACCTCATGATGGTGGCAACTGAGGACCCCGCCCCCACCAAAATCAGTCTGCTCTGAGCTAAAGCCTCTTTTACCTGCCTGCCTTTTCTTGATTGATTCATTGCCTTTCACCAAACTCGGCCTCCTTTCCTATAAACTTATCGACTCAAGATGTAAAAGGCATGGCGGTAGAGTCGGACCCAGAACAAGACTACCAGAAGAACTTTGACGTCTTTCGGGACTGTCTGGCCACCATCCTCATCGAAAAGGTCTCCCAACCCCAGCCCAAGGCCAGACGCCGCGCCAAAGCTACCTCATCCCGTCCCGCGCCTGCATCTGCAGCAGCTGCGACGCGCCCCATCACCGTGGTCGACGGAACGTCAGGGTCCAGCAAGTCTGAGAAACTACACAGCGCGGCGCATGATAGCACCGACAGCGGGGACACTGCTACCACCGCCGAGGACCTCGCAGACTTCATAGACTACATCGCCACCGAGCTCTACACCAGCCTCCCGCCCGACCTGCAGACCCTGGACCACCCCCTCTGGAAGCAGGACCAAAAGGACGACGGGCCCCTGCAGTCCCGCTACGCCCTGCCCCTGACCAGCCACGACGTCTCCAGCAACATCCTGCTCCCGAACCTGGACCCCTCCGTCGCCGAGTCCCTGCACGCGTACGGCCTGCTCCCCGACGGCACAGCCGATGACCTTTCGACCCTGCTGGCGCCCGCGCTGACCTCGCTGCTCGAGACCGTCACCGCAGTCCCGCCGCCGCCCTCGGCCAGCAAGCAGGCCGCGCAGGAGGCCGGCTGCGAGCTCTGCGGCCGCGACTGGGTGCCCCTGACGTACCACCACCTGATTCCGCGCTTCGTGCACGCGAAAGCGGTGAAGCGCGGCTGGCACAAGCCCGAGGACCTGCAGAACGTCGCCTGGCTCTGCGCCGCCTGCCACCGCGCCGTCCACCGCTTCGCCTCCCACGAGGACCTGGCGCGGTATTATTATACTGTCGACCGCCTGCTCGAGCAGGACGAGATTGTGCAGTTTGCCAAGTGGGTCGCGAAGATGCGGTGGAAGGGGCGATAGCTGGGGCTAAGTATTCGCAAAGCATGTGTTGGTTCTTGCTCTGCGAGAGACGTTTTAATTGTTTAATACTACATCAAATGCGCCATCACTTGTTGCACGCGAACTCTTGGAATTGATACTTGTTCATTGAATTGTTTTGATCGCCGTCAACGGCAGTAAGCTCATGTACTCATCCCATTCCTGTCCGGAATTCTAACCTAACTAGGACTCATAGCCTCCGTGGACTCCGGCTGCATGTGCACCGGCACCGAGAACTCGTAGCTCTCCTTGGGCGCGGGCAGCGTCTCGATGACGGCCGGCTCGCCCGTGAGCGCGAAGTTGAACGTCAGGCTCCGGTCGTTGTCGAGCGCCAGCTTGTAGTCGCCGGGGAAGATGGTCAGGTCGCCGTTCTCGTCGGCGCGGGCCAGCGCGCCGAGCGTGAGGGGAAGTTCGAGCAACGCTCCGTCCCCGCCGCCGGCCTCGAGGTCGTGCAGCCGGTCGTACGACACCAGCACCTTGTTCGGCCGCGGCTCCGGCCCCGCGTTGCCGCTCGCGAGGTACAGAAGCCCGACGTAGTCGGAGGCGCGCTCGCCGACGTTGGTCACGCGCGCCGTCACCGTCGCGAAGGGCGCCATGTCGTTCAGCGTGTTGTTTTCGGCGGTGGCGGCCGAGATCAGATCCGCAATGGCGTACGACTCGTTGGGCGTCTTCTCCCAGGCGAAATCGAAGCCGGTGTAGTGCAGCCCGTGACCGAAGGGCACGACGGGCTCGCCCGTGTACCACATGTAGGTGCGGCCTGGGAACTTGGCCGTGGCGTTGGATCGCAGGTCGATGTTGAACATGCTGACTTGGTCGGCGTAGCTGGCGGGGTACTGCGTGATGGGCAGCCGGCCCGCGGGCGACTTTTTGCCCGTCAGGATGTCGAGGAGCGCTGTGCCGCCGTCCTGACTAGGGTACCCGGCCCAAAGCAGTGCGTTGACCCCATTATCTTCCAGGAGGGCCGAGTCGTCGACCTGGCCCGCGCCGAACTGCGCGACCACGAGCGGTTTGCCTAGCTTCGATAGCTCACTCACGAGCTCTAGCTGGTTGCCCGGCCACACGATATTCTTGCGGTCCAGCGTCTCGTTCTCAATGCTGTTGTCCACGCCGCCGCAGTAGACGACCAGGTCCGATTTGTTAGCCGCCTCGAGCGCCGCGGCGAAGCCCGTCGTATTGGTTCCACTGACGGCTGTCCCGAGCACGTAGTTCACCGTCCAACTCTGATTGCCGCTCGTGAAAGCGATCAGGGGGCTGCGGAGGAAGGGGGCCTTGCCCGAGTAGTCGCCCTGCATCTGGGTCGTGGCGTTGGCGAAGGGCCCGATGAGCGCGACGGACTTGTAGCCGCTACCCAACGGCAGAACCCCGTCGTTCTTGATGAGGGTCATGCCCTCGACGGCCGCGCGGTACGCGAGCTCGGTTGCCTCCGCTGTCGCCACGTCGGACCAGCCCAGGGCGCTGTGGGCGCCGCCGTCGAAGTAGCCCACGGTGAACAGGGCCTTGTAGAGCCGCGTCAGGGCCTCGTCCATGCGGGCCTCTGTGGTCTCGCCGTCGGCAAGCGACTCGTTGAGCTTCAGGTACGAGTTGCCGCACTCGAGGTCGGTCCCCGCGTTGAGCGCGACCGCCGCCGCCGCCTGCTCCGTGTCGGTGAAGTTGTGCCACTGCCAGATGTCCGTCACGGCCGAGCAGTCCGAGACGACGAAGTGGTAGTCCTGCTGGTCGAAGCCCCAGTGCTCCCGCAGCACGTCCTGCAGCAGGTACGGGCTCGCGCACGTCGGCATGCCGCCCACGGCGTTGTAGGAGCACATGATGGACCCGACGTGGGTGTCGCGCACGCACGTCTTGAAGGCTGACAGGTAGTAGTCGGCGAGGTCCTGCTGGCTCGGGTTGTAGCTGTTGCCGTGCCGGCCGCTCTCGAGATCGTAGGCGGCGTAGTGCTTGCAGTTGGCAATGATGCGCTTGTCCTCGGGGTTTTCTCCTTGCAAGCCCGTCACGTAGTTCTGCACGTAACGCCGGACCAGCAGCACGTCCTCCCCGGGCGTCTCCTGGCCGCGTCCCCAGCGCGGCTCCCGAAACGGGTTCATGTTGGGGGCCCAATAGTTGAAGCCCGAGAATCCGTGGTTAGCAAAGGCGCGGCCCTCGGTCCCGACCACGTCCCCTACCGCCCGCATCAGCGCGTCGTCGAACGAGGCGGCCGTCAGGATCGGCGCCGGGAAGCTGGTGGCGTGGTTGAAGTCGCGCGGCGCCTTGGGGAACTGCACGCCCGGGGCCGAGCCGACGCCGTGCGTGGCTTCGCTCCACCACTCGTGCGCGGGGAGGCCGAGGCGCGCCGACCCAGCGGACGCGTCGATGAGGTTTAGGATCTTCTCCTGCTGGGTGAAGTCTTTGACGAGCGCCGCGACGCGTTCCGAGATTGACTTGGAGGTGTCGCACACGGCGTGACTGCAGAGAGGATTGGTCTGGCATGCCGGTGGGTTCGGGGAACTGTTGGTCCCGCCCGACGGCTCACCCTGGGGATTGGTGATCTGGTAGAGGGAGTTACTGGTCTCTGTTAGATGTGATTCGGGGGTAGAGGTACCGACTGTGACCTACGTGTATTGGCCTCCGCAGTAGAGCGAAGGTTCGATGGCACATTTTGAGCTGCACGCGTCGTCGCTGGTGTTGGTCGCTCTGCTGTAGTCCGGGGACGATCCGCAGAAGCATTGGCTAGCCGTTCGACATTGAATCAGTGTTTGCAGAACTCTACACGATACAATTTGGGCACATGGCCGTCACCCAACTTACGTTCCAAATACCATGCCACTGAACCCGAACCCCTGTGAGCCACACCAATTGGCGCAATACTGAGGGGTCATGGCAATGGTGCTAATCTTGGCCTCCCCTAGGATGCTCACGTTCGGGTCGCGGAAGCACCCGATATACTCCTTGGTCGCCTCGTACGGCGCCGCGCCCGACCCGTCGCAGACGAACGGTTGATCTTGCCCAACCGCCCCCGACGCTGCCGACAACAGCAGCGTCGCCAGGGCGGCTGGGGAACCCGGCTGCTTGACCATGGCTTCGACTTGGGGGTGGCGGAGGAGATACAATGTATCAATTCCCGAGCTGGGTGGATGCTTTTGTAGAAGGGAAAGTGCCTGCTGGAGCTGCAGGGCGACAACACAGAATCCGCGCAACATCTTGAAGGGCAGTGAGAGAGCCGCGAGGCGCTATTAAGTAGCTGTCAGTTCTCAAACGTGACCAGGCCTAGATTACCAGCCGAATAGACTCATGGTCGCCTCCGCTTTCCGGTAGAAAGCATGCAGCTAGATGGTTGGATCCGAGCGGGTAAATGTAATGGTGGATAACACTACTCTGGTATTGCATGAAGATCCACCCCTTCATCAAGACGGGTAGGTAAGTATATAGGCCAAGTCCCCTGAGAATACTACAGTAGTCTCCTCATGAACCACGAGAGATCGCCCGACTTTGCTCGTTGGGGAAGTGCGGAGAATGCGGGGCCAGAGGAGCGTCCCGTCCATATTCACCCCGTCGTCTCTTACTCCACGAATCAGACTTCGACCAGATAAGCGAACTTCGACGGGACTTGGGAACTAGTCCTCAATGATGCCTGAGGATTTCAGTTCATTGTTAATACTCGGCTTGGTGTATGCATGAGTTGAGCGCACCAGCACTACTAGTAGTAGAACCAAGCCGGCTGTCTAGCTCTGGGCCAACGTCACATCACGCGTCTTGCCCCTCTCCGTATTAAGCCTTCAGCTCCAGCATAGCCGCACCAGTAACAGCATCTGATTCCCTCCGGTGCACACCAATATTTGCGCTTTTCGCCCGGCGGTGTCGCCGATAGTCCCGATCTCGTCCGCTAATGTACATCGCTCTCCACAGTCTCGAGAGCACCATTAACCCGGCCAGCCGGCCTTTCCCCTCCCACCGGAGTCCACCTCGAATCCATGCCGGGCCAGTAGCCCCGTGACATATCCCCACCACCGCGTCCGGATGCCGTAGGCAAGACAAGGAGCGCCCGAGCTACCGGGATTCCCGCCTCTGCCCTCCAATTAATTTCCAACTCGCCGATTTAATGTATTAGACAGCATGTCTGATCTTGGGGTAGCATTTACAATCTTGAACCTGGCGTTCAGATCTCAGCTTGGTCTCATTTTCAGTGGGGCTTTGGTATCTTTGTTCATCGTGCCTGCTTCATGATCTCACTGTCTATCCACGCGGCCTGTAACAGCACCCGCAGAGTATCGAATTCGACGAAACGGAAACTAATGAAAGTCTACCTACGTCTCCATGTTACCTGGTGTTGGTAAAAACGGCTTCAATGGCTGGTACCTTCAAGACAGTCCTGGTTGGGCACAGTACCGACGCAGTGGTCGACCCCTGTCGGTTTCCGCATACTTACCTTAACCGAAGATTATCAGACCAATGCAAGACCACGGCGCAGATAAAGACCTCGGAAGGTCTGTTGCCAGTTCAATCAACCCCGCACTTCCCTTGGATTCCATCGTGCAGTTTCGTGTTTCCGCTGTTGCTCCTTAGCCAACATCAACAAGAGCGAAATGTCTGGTTCAGGCAATCCAATCAAAGTCGGGAATAAATCGGGGTATGGGTATTCAGAACCTGGTAAGTGTCCCTCCCCGGCGATCAATTCCAACAGCGAAACTCCACCGCGACCCTATTTGTCGTGAATCGCAATGTGGAGAGAATATCAAAAGCTAACGACTCTCATATGGATGCAGAGCGTCACACTCCAAGCGCCACTGGGCCAGTCATCACCGGATTCATGCCCGATGAGTTTCTACCTGAAGATCTCCCGGAAGTAGACCCAAGATATCTTGATCCCAACCTGATCTCTGCTACCCAGCTTCCCCAGAGTCAGACGGGCATACCGCACATGCAATGGGTGCCAACCGAGGTCTACCGAGAATCCAGCAACGCCTCCATCTACGAGCCCGACTCGGTAGTGGGCGAATCCGGAAGGCTTTATCACGGATACAAGGAAGGAAAGTAAGCAGGCCTTTGAGCGCTGCCCCACGGTTATACCTACGCTTACAAATACTCCAGGTACTTTCTGCCGAACGACGCAGTGAGTACAACATGACCAAGTAGGTGCGATTATCACAGGCGCTAACGAAATGTCTAGGCAGAACAGGACCGGCTCGACCTGCAACACCAAGCCTTCAAAGTATTGCTTGGTGACAAACTGTTCCTGGCGCCGATCCACGAGCCCCGGTACGTGCTTGATATTGGGACGGGCACGGGTATATGGGCCATCGACTTTGGTTCGTCTCCCACTCCTCTGGCAATCGCCCTCTAGGTACTGATATCGAAAACAGCGCGAGAGCACCCCCAGTCTCACGTCGTCGGGACTGACCTCAGCAAGATCCAACCCGAAAACGTGTTGCCGAACGTGGAGTTCATCAGGGAAGATGGCGACGACCCCTGGGTCTTCTCCCACAAGTTCGACTACATCCACGCCCGCATGGTTTTCTCGTGTTTTGACAACCCAAGGGGTGTGATGGAGCAGGCGTTCCAGTTCCTCAACCCCGGGGGTTGGATCGAGTACCTAGACGCGGTAAGACTGTCGAAGAGTTTTGAAAGGCGACTCCCTAACACCTCCAACTGCGCAGGGATGCGGAGCAGCGAGCATGGACGGGTCTGCTGAGGGTAAGTCGTCTCGTCCAACAACCCCAAAATACTGGCAGTGTATCAGCGAATAACAAAGCAACAGGGACTGCGATCCAAAGATGGGGAGAGCTCTTGGCACAAGGACTGGCCAGCCGAGGAAGAGACCCCCTGGTCGTAAGCCACTACAAAGACTGGCTTCATGAGGTCGGTTGTGCGTACTCATTCTACTACCCCTTCCCGGTTTCCCCCGACTAAACATCCATCAGTTATCGACGTCGTCGAGCGGAAGATGCCGGCGCCACACGGAGGGTGGCCCAAGAACCCAAGATTAAAGCTTGCCGGGTAAACGCAGCCAAACTTTCCCCCATCTCAGCCGAGTAAATACTTGCGAAGACTGGCTAACGCGAGATAGTCGCTTTGTCGAGAGGGATACCTATGACGGCGCCAGGGGAATCAGCTTCGGCCTTCTACGTGCGGCGGGGATGGGTGCTGCGGAGATTGACGAAATGGTAGACCAAGTCCGAGTCGACCTCCTTGACCCGCATATCCACAGTTATGTGCCTATGCGATGTGTCTATGGCCGCAAGCCGTTCGAAGGGGAGACGGCAGGGCCTAGTGAGCCTTAACACCAACACGCGGATAGGGCAAACACGTAGTCCTTTTCAAATGTATATATCTCGATAGTCAGCTTCATCGTACCTTTTGGTTTGTCGTCCTCAAGCCCAGCGTTCCGCAGGAAAATAAATTGTCGCAGGAAGGCTAGAGATGTACCAGCATACCGATACGGGAAAAAGAACAAATCAATGCTGAACATTAGGGGGGCCCCGCGTTCGATTCGCAAAAAGAAAAAGAGGATTTTGTCCCTCTGCACTAGCCGCGAATCGAACGCGGGGCCCATCGATGGCAACGATGGATTTTACCACTAAACCACTAGTGCATGTCATAATGTCGTGGTGTCATGACAAAATCTCAGCTATTGACATATATAAGTACACATGGATGACGTGAATAAGCTGTCGAGATATTCCAAGCTTTGGTGGTTGACGGTCAGAAGCATTAAGGGGCCCACTAGACGAGGACCCAGTGCGAGAAGGTGCCGGCCTCAATACTGGTGCTTCTTCCATCCGCAGAAGGAATCTGCCAGAGCGTGTGTACTTGAAAATATGGGTATCCACGGTATGTTCCTATATTATGACCCTAGACCCGTCGTTTGCCGGAGCGAGGCAGCCAGTGGCCCTGCGCGCCGTGCAAATTCCAGTAAGGTAGGATGAAGAAGTGAATTGTCCCATTTAGCTCGGCGGAATCATCAACGTGCGAGACTCGTTTTTGTTTCCCATCCACATGGTTCCTGGGCAAGCTCCGGCGGAAGTTCAAGACAACTGATAAAAGGATGTCACTTCCGGGACGTGCGCCAGCCCAGAAAAGGGGTAAGTCAGACCGAGTGATTACAATTATTCCGTACCGCCCCCTTTCCTTTCTGCTGTTAAGATTGATCTGATATATGTTTACTAGTTAACTCAAATGGTATATCGATGAAATTTTATACGCCGGATGCCGCATTATGAAAACCCGCTAGACGTCTCGCGGCAAAGAAATGAAACCACATAATGAATATCTTAATACTCGAGCCAAGTACCTCCCTTGATCTTCTTACTCATATCCTGCAGCTCCAAACCCAAACTCGGCGTCGGGTTGAAGGCCACACCCCTCGTATCCGAGTTGGTGATCCTCCTCAGCTCCGCGCTCATATCGCTCGCGTCTTCGCCATTGCCGCTCTCCATGCCGCTCTCCAAGTCCCCAGTACCAGCCCGTCGCATGCCGCCCCCCTGCTGCGACTGATAATAGGACCGGGAGGGCCGCCGCACCGACGGATCTCGCAGCAGGGGCGGATTGGTGTGCGTGTTGGTGCTCGTCGTGCCCTGGCTCTTTCTCCGGCTCCGGCTCCGGCCGTACGGGTCGGTGCGCACGTCGCTGGCGTCGGCCGAGATGTAGCGGCCCGCCGAGGAGATGGCGTCGCGCAGGAAGGGCCGCAGGACGGGGATCGAGGCCGCGATGAGGGTCATGGAAATCTCGACGATGCTCCAGATCTGGAGGTCGCCGCCGTTGTCTGAAAAAGGATTTGGGTTAGTGTCGAATCGCTGTGCTGGAAAGGAGAAACCGCAGAAACGCTTACAGGAAAAGTCCTCGTTTCGCAGGTTCTCGAGCTTGATCGTCTTGACGATGCCGGTGGCGGCAGCACTGGAAGAGAAGGATATCAGCAAACGAGTCCCGAGCAGCAGGATTTGGGAAGGTACTCACAAAACGCCCAGACTCATCGCTACGCCTACGCCAATTTTCTCCTTGAATTTCATCTGCAGGTTCACAAGGACCAGCCAAGGCACGAGGGCAAAGAAGAGACTGCACAGTTAAAAGTCAGTGTCGAGTTCGTTCGAAGCAAATAATTCAGGAAGGCCACGTACTCGCATGCCGCGGAATATGCTGCGTGGATTGGTCAGCTCGATGTCTTCTGTCACAGTATGTCCAGTCTCAGAACTCACCTGAGGCGGCCACGTCAACGGCGATGTGGATGTTCTCGTGCCAGCACACACCGGGAGTCAAGGGATCGTACGTCTTATTTGGTGGGTTGCAGCTGAAGACGTTGACGAAGATACTGGCAATCAGCTGAAACGAAAAAGAGGTCAGTATGGTTCTCTGGCAGATCGTTCAGGGGTCGAGCATAGAGAGGCACCCACGAAAGCATTCATGGTGGCCATGACGACGATAATGGTCCATTTTAGACACCCATTCGTCATGCGCAAGAGAGTGACTGCGAACGAGCTCTTGGACCAGACCGCGCCCAAGATCAGCAACGAGCCATTGACAGCGCCGCGCAGAGACGTTTGCACGACTTGCGGATAGGTGAGCTTGAGCTCCGACGCGTGCTTTCCGAACCCATGGCTAATGTTGATGGAGATGAGAATGACGCAAATCAGTTGAATAGCCTAGAAGGAATTGCGATTAGATATGTTGTTTTCAGAGGTAATGATCTCCACAGCGGAGCTATCGATCGATAATAGCGATGCCGCAGTCGGATCGGCACGTACCCATGAGACGAGGGAGATGTAGTCGTCCCACCACAGCCCGCGATGCCGGGAGAGCTTGGCGTAGACTCTCAGGCCCAGGACCGTGCCCGACAGGGAAACCAGGCCCCAGGAGACGCCGTCGATGAGCGGCCCGCGGTCGTCCGCCATATCTAGGAGCACAGCCCGCAGCGGCCTTTGCGTAGGGTAAGCCGTCCAGGGCAGAGATGAGAAATGCGTATATGACAAAAGACTAGTCCAGCGGTTGCTTTGCCACGAGGCTGGAACCGGCCATGCCGATCGCTTTAAAGGTTCGACGGCAGCATGGTTCTCCACCTGACCAATCCGTTTCAAGGGACCAGGTCAGAGTGCTCGTGGGAATTGCCAAGTTCAGGCAGTACTAACCCGACTCGCGATATGGACCAATCGGGACAAATAGAAAATGAGCAAGAAGCTAAGCTTGCGCAATCCCCTTTTTGATCATAGCGTCTCCGTTGACCTTGCAGGGCGCTGCTGGCAGCGACAGCCGCGGCACTTCAGCTGTCTCTTGGCACAGTTGGCAGAGCGGGCGATGGGCTGTCAAGCATGATCGCTTGCGTCGTCGATGCACTCGGGAGATTCGCACGAGAGAGTGGAGAGAGCGGATATTGAAATCCATGGTCCGATCATGGTGGTGGTGCAACCTAGTGGGGAAGATTGCCGTCTACATCGAAGCTTGCCATGCAAAGACGATCGTCAAACATCGAAGGAAGGCATTAGGGGCCTAGTCCGGCAGCCGGTTTGATCTAGCGTCGCCGCGTCACCCCGTCTAGGACTAGAGCAGGAGACTAGAGCAAGAGACTAGTACCGGACCGTAGACGCGATATCAGGCTCTTAAGGACAGCCTTGATTCTTTCTTGTTCTTTATAAAGACTAAGTAGTAGTAGGCTTGACCAGCCTTGTGCAGCCAGCTAATGCTAGTACGCAGAGTCAAACCTCCACGAACGCCATTGTGGAGCCCCCTTATTGACAATAGATTGTTACCTCGGCGTTGACAGAGGACTAAGAAAAGAAAGGACGAACCGTCATTGTCAAAAAGTGCTGTGGCTTACTACCATGTACGGCCCTTTGTTCCGATGGCGATCTTAAACTCACCGGAACCCAAGTCTCTGGTCCGACTCTGCCGAAGAGTTAGGACGTTGGGTTCGGCCCTAAACGTGGGTCGGTTTTATGGGTAAGATCTTGTGGCATTCGGCAACGTCAACAACTGAGTGGGCATTGTTTACTTCGATCATTGTTCTATTCAGCTTCCGTTTACCTTGTACTCTACTTTATAAGGTCCGGAATATCCTCACCTCCGCACTTATCTTACCTGAGATCTCTAATGTGGGTGCACCTCACTTATTCTTTTTAGCTTCCTTGGAGAAACAGTTACCATCCCCAAAGAGTCTCGCTACAAAGCACACCCTTGGCTGGCACCTGGCTTTGGTAGGCAGCATGACTTACCTAAACTCTTGGACAGCAGATGCCTCAGCTCCTTGAGACCGCATCTTAGACGCGATCGGGACCTCGCTCAACCAGGATCTCCATGTTCATACCATACCCCTGGGCAGCAAACGCCGATAGTATCGCGCCCCAATTGATGTCAGCATTTCCGGTCAGCCGTGACGACATGCTTTGCGGGACAAGTATCGTCACTTTATAGTAGGATCTCGGTCTGACTGCCATGAGTTGGTCGGTGGCGGCATCTTTTGCCACAAACGTAATGTCCTTCACGGCATCCGCAACTCGCTTCCAGCAAGGAGAGACGAGTTTGATGGTTTGCTGGTCGGGCTGAGCTGGATCCTCGACGATCAGCTCCACCAGAAATCCAGGTAAGGACTTCGGAAGCGCGACACACTGCTGACTCGCATCAATATAGTCGCAGTTATGGCATATACCACCGTCCTGCTCCTCAACAGGCGGACAGGTTTGGATATGATACGTAACAGTAGTAAAGGCAAGGTCGTTGTGCTGTCCATGGACACCCGACGAACCTTGGGTACTGGAGTTGTCCGAGTTGGCCGCGTCGCCTGGACGAGGCTTGCGGAGGAAGTGGGTCAACGGCAGACAGGCAGCCATGGCGGAGGTTGGTTATCACTATTGGGTGGTGCTGGATAGTGCTGGATAGTGCTGAATGGTGCTGAATGGTGCTGAATGGTGCTAAAAGGTGCTGGACGAAATACCTAATGGAAACCTCGCTGCCGGGTACTACTTTATATGATCCGTAGCTGGTGCCAGTAACACTACAAATGATGGAGAACACCGTCGATGCTTTTAAACTCGCCGTTCGTGCATTCCACTGTGGGTGATAAGAGGTATGATCGACAACGACAAAGGGGCCAATCACAATAGCGCATTGTCTGGTTGTTTACCCCCTGTTTACGCAACAGGCCCATTGTTGGAGGTCTTCAACTTCGCTGTGTGGCCCCCTTTGTATTCAGCTCGCCCCCTGACTGGTTGAACAGGCCCCAAACCAGTTGCTCTGACTTCGCTACCTAGACACTACTTCCCTACCGTTTACAGTGCAAGGTGTCAATGGCCACCTCGCATATGCAAGTCAAGAACTTATGGCGAGTAGGACAAGACGGTAACGTACGGAACACCATCCATGTCCCAAACGTCCCAGCTGTCCGAGCTCGATGGTTCCGCGAATGGAATGAGAGCCGCGATCCGCCAACTATTATAGAAGAGAACATCAGTACACATCAGTACACATCAGTTCAGCGAAGTGGGAGGTTTCTCTCAGACTATTACGGGACTGTACACGATAGCAGAGAAAGAAAAGATGCGATAAAATGAAATGCGCTGGACATAACTTACTAATAGTCACCTGGAGCAATGTACGACCCGTTGGCCAGCTTGCCGAACCACCAGAGACTGTAGGTGTCGTGGTAGGTGGGCATGTCGCCTCGAAAGAGGTACAACATGGGCAGCGGGACCGTGTCCTCTTTATTCTCGGAGGCCGGGTCGAAGGCCCAGTTCTGGCCGGAGTGCGCGTAGACGGCGGTGGAGCCGATGTAGCCCTCCGTCTGCCCGAGGACGGGCGGGTATTGCCAGTTGTCTTCATGCCATTCCTTCTCGAAGATCTATGGTGAGCCGATACTTCATCAGCTGTATTCATTCTCATTTGCGCAAGGGTGCAAACGTGCAGACAAAAAAGCATGGCTTAACTTACATCCCATCGCAGCTCTTGCGAACCGTAGCTCAGGTCTACTTTGAGCTTGGGGAAGTTCTGGGCGTCCCCACTGAGATTAAAGTCGTACCTATCCTGGGCATCAGTGTCCGTTCTGTGGCAAGGGCCCTCAACCAAAAGTTGATTGTCAAAGCCTACGTGTGGAACTTCGACAAAGGCAGCCTGTCCACACCACCGATGTGTTCGGGGCTGTTTGCTGGGAACATGTTTCCGTGGTAGTGGGTAAAAAGATCTGCCGCCATGCCTGTTTGCACAAATGTTGTTAGGAGCACAGGCATCTGATCACCGGTCCCTGGAACCAACCTAGATACGGCACCGACAGCTCCTCTTTGTTGCTGCCGGAGATCAATATCTTCCCACTGTACAATCCCAGCTTCGCCGGGTCGTAGTCTGGGTACATGAAATCAAATCTGTGATCGACGAACATCAGCCCTTATGCCCATCCACGAATGGTTTCTCAACTAGGCCGGACTCACTGCGCTGTTCCAGTTTGCCCTGGCTGTATCATAAACTCCGCTGACGGGAAACTGACACTCGGGACAATCTCCTTGGGCGCCAATCTGTGGGATTCCACGATGTAATCCTCATAGTCCGACGACTGCGCATCAACGCCAGCCCAGGGCTGCAAGCTGAACCGGTACGTCACGGGCCCGAGTCCGCCATTCGTAATCTCGACTCGGTGATTTCGCTCGAAGTGGGCCGTGTCGTTGAGTTCCATCTTGTTGAACGACAGCGACGTCGTGTAGTTCAGGATCTTGGCGGCGTTGATCATGCCTGCGCCCATCTGCGACACGGGCGCCCAAGCCGACGCCATGACAGGGGGCGTCGCGGGATGCATATTCCCCCCGGGGGCAGCGGATCGAGGACGGACCAAGCGACGGCGCCGCCGCTGGAAATGATGCGGTCGACCAGCGTCTTGGCGATGCCGGGCCCGTGTTCGCGACGACCGCCGTGCAGGCCAATGTAGAGCGCCGCGACGCCGGCGACATATGGGCACGCCATACTGGTGCCGCTCAAGGTGGCCCAGCCGCCGCCGGGGTAGGTGCTGTAGATGTCACGACCGGGGGCCGCGATGTCGGGCTTGAGGCTGAGCTCGTAGGTCGGGCCCCAGGTGGAGAAGTAGCTCGGGACCCCGCCCGCCGAGTTGAAGGCGCCCACAACGCGGCCCGTGGCCGACTCGTCCTCGAATTGGGCCGTCGCGTTGCCGCCCGCGCGCACCGTGGCGAGGATGGCGTGGGCAGCTTTGGCCTCGATCATGGCGACCGATGAGGTGGGGCTCGCGAAGAGGGTCTCGATGGGCTGGTCGTCCGAGTAGAGCAGCATCATATCGACATCGAATTTCTCCAGGTTTGCCTGCTGTTTTGGGACGGTGCAGTTCCCCAGCCGAGCCAGGACGACCACTTTAGACAAATTGGCTGTGTTGTTGGGCAGCGGATGGCAGATGTCGACTAGGATGGGGATAATCGGCGTCCAGGGCAACAAGTAGATGTCGCTCGGGGCACGGGTGCTGGCGGGTAGATATGCCAGAGTCGAGACGTTGGAGGTCCCGTCCAGATTGAACCTCCATCACAACATTAACCTTGGCTCCGATCGTAATATGCGCTATCCAGAATATCTGCACAAAACCCAATCTTGTTTACTCACATGACTTGGAACGGCAGCGCCGGGACGGTACTGGAATCGATAGACGCGACGGCCAACACGTTCTTCCCGGACGCGCCGTTGCTTGCGTAAAAGGGCCCGTAGTCTCCTTCGTTGCCGGCGGATATCGTTACCACGACTCCTTGGTCCACTAGTCGCGATGCCACCACGGCCCACGGGCCATCAGACCATCCGCTCGTGCCTCCAATACTGGCAGTGATAATGTCGGCCTAACCATCATCAAACCAGTTAGTAATTACTCCGCATTATACCAAACTGGGCTTTATTTCCTTACTCCTGCCTCATATGCCATTAAAAAGGCTTCAACTAGAGTGTCGTCATCCACAGTTCTCTGTTCAATCGTATTAGTACGATCAACGTGATATAAGATGGCTTGTCGTAGTTGCTTACGTCACCACCGTCCGAAAAGACCTTATATGAAAGAATGGTCGCCTCAGGGGCAACACCTGTATACCTATGGTGGAATATGTCAAATAGGGGTTGCGTGGAACCCTCTAATGATCCAGAACTACTCACCATTCGCTCTTTCCCGCAAGTATTCCTGCCACATGTGTCCCGTGGCCTATAGTTTGGTCAATAGGATCGTTGTCGGGCTCTTTAGGCGATGCTGGCCAGTCTTATAGACGCTTTGTCAGTCTCTGCAGCATACCAAAGGGTCCATACTTACCTCCATTCCCAACTAGATCGTAGCCTCCAGCCACTTTGAAGCCCGGACCGAACCCACCGCCAAGCTGTCCCGTTTCAAGTATACATGTCAGTCAGTCCCGCCATGCAATTGATGTATTACACAAGGACAACTGGAACCCTCGGCTTACCGCAGGATGGTTGTAGTCTGTCCCCGTATCCACAATGGCCACCGTAACCCCCTTCCCGAAGATCCCCGCGGCGTGCGCCTTGTCGACGCCCGTCCACTGGTGCACCGAGTAGTTGGCCGCGGCGGCGTCGTCCGAGAACCGAACTAGAGGTTCCGACGGAGCTAGTCGAATGCGCCCGATGGGCCATGCCTTGGACACGTCCGCGAACGTCTGCTGCAACGTGTGGGCACTGTCCTCGACGGCTTCGACGCTCAGGCCGTGGAAGACGCCCGATTCGAAGCTCTTTGTCACTTTGACGCCGGCTGACTCGACCTTGGCGGCGAGGGTTCTGACGCTTACTCCCTAGTCACAGCTTGTCAGCAGTCGTTCATCTTATGTGATCTTATATGTACATGATGAGACGGATTCCGATTCTTACATTTTTGGCTTCCAAGATAAATCTCCTTGGGACAAGGGGGCGGGTTCCAGTGGAAATATCAGCGCTAAAACCCCTTTGCGCTGCAACAAAGGAGCTGCTCAAAAGTATTGGAAGATAAGCTAGCAAATGCATTTCATTCAATCAAAGTGTGCTCGGGGCAGACTGGCGATGTCAAGGCGTAGATCCATGGGCGGCTCATCGACATATAACAACAACGCGCAGCTCCCGTAATTACTTAGTTCTACTATCATCAGCGCTAAGTCGACTGCGTGATGAGAGATTGTGAGTTACCGTGGCACCTTCCGTAATGAGTTGACTTTGCGTATTTGTAAGGCTCATGGGGGGCTGCGATGTTGTCTTGATAACATGGAAGTCATGTGGATCGAGCAGCATATGCGTGATCGCTGAGCTGCATACCTGTAATTACCTCGGCAGTACGTAGTATGGGTGTGCGGTTCATCGGCTCGACAGCCGTTTGGAGGCGATACCCAATAGGAGGTAACTAATATGCGAAACAAGCGACATCGGATCGGTAATACATACACAACTTTGCTTAACCGAAGAGTGCAAGTTGTGGTCTGCACCCCTAAGGCACCTTCCAATTAGGGGTTGACGATTGTCAGAATGCACGCGCGAAAATGCACCCGGCACCTTCTGACGGGGATGCGATCTACGGTCCTATCGTGCTCCAAGCTTCGCCGACCTGTGAGATTCATCTATTACATCTTTGCCATTGGTCGCTTCTTTGCGAGCCCCTCCGCAGGGTCGTATTTCACCCGGGACCCACGAGGCTGTTCCGCTGGCATCGGCTGACTGCGGCATTCGATCAACGAGCGACAATCTTGGCTTTCATCTTCAATCAATAACATGCTGCTGAGAGACCCAGCCACCAGGAAGGCGCCTTCGGGAATTTCAGGAACGCAGGCCAGTGCTATTATTAGGTAGTGCATCCCGCCGGCGTCCTGCTCGGCATATGCAGAGTGACTTGGGTGGCATGCATGATCACGTGACGCGCCTCCAGTTTATCGTGGGCATCATCGCGATGGCTTTGGGGCTAAGATCTACCATCAAATATTATTGGCCAAGCTGGATGACTTCGAATTGCATCGAGATAGGAGTTATTAGTCGAGATCGTGTACACTCATTTGAATAACTCTGGTTTCCAATTTGAAGAATTGAGTGCACATGCCAGGGACGAATAACTGCTAGTTTGGGTCCCTGAGGAAGGAAGGCTCAATTCGGCTCAACCGTGCAGCGTCACCGTAATGACGTTGCTGACTTTCCATGACGTACCTGTGGCGCACCCTGCCGGTTGCCTCTTAAACACATGAAACTCGAACGACAGCCGGCCGACGTCCATTCTACTACAGTTCACCATCAAAAAGCATCAACAATCCCGACTTTTGATACACATTCATCGATTCTTTGACTTTACCAAATTCTAATACTACCACTCATCATGTATATCCCCGATGCCCAGAGTGTTCTTACCGCCGGCCTGGCCATGGCCGGTCTGATCACCGAGTGTACGTCCTCACTCCCCTCCCCAATGTCACAGCATTTGGACCTGCTGCTATCTCTAACTTAATGAACTGAGATGCTGACATTCCCCTCACCACAGCCTCCAGCGTCGCGAAGGGCGAAGTCATGGACTACGCGGTTGAGAAGTGCATCGACAAGGACGGCAACGTCCGCTGCTCCAAGCCCTTCACCGTCGCCAAGTCGACTTGCTACACGATCGAGTGGAGCACCGAGGGCACGCTGACCCACACCACCGCCGAGGTCCGCGACGTCGGCTCCGGCGAGCTCGTCTACTACCGCGACACTAACGGTGACTGGACTCCCGAGAAGGGCGAGGTGAGTGTCCCCCCCCCCATTGCCATCAAATACATCGACGCCAAAGCTAACACCGCCCGTTCAGCTCGTCTACTTGGACTTCAAGCCCAAGGTCGTCGCTACCGGCAACCAGACGGTCAGCTACGAGGTCAAGACCTGCCAGTAAGGGAAAGTTGTTGGGGGCATTACCGGTTGACACAGGAATGCATCATAGTACTGGCGTTTAGGTGAAACGGTGTCTGGAGGACTTCTACACGGTCGGGCGGAACGAGCTTGCTTGCCATACACATAATAGACACTTAATTGATCCATTGCAATATCCAATTCTCAAACGATTCATAACATCGAAGTTGTCAGCCAGTCATCATTTACCTTTTGATCCATTCCACCTACCATCTCAAGATCTCCAACTTGCCTCCTAGTCATTGGGCACGACTCCATCAAAGCGAGGTTCCCAACGGGACTGGTTCTCTAGGCTATTCGCGGCCGGCGAATGAATAGAAAGTCCATATATGTCTTAATCTTCTCGCGTCCCAGGGGGTTGAAACGAATAAATTACACCGTCACTTGGTCTCTAAAAGCGCCAAAGCCCAACCGGAGTATTACGTAGTTATGTTGAGGTAGAAATGGTAGATATAGTCAGTCACTCTCCGGGATGATAAGTCTCTAATACGGCTTGCTATAAAATATTTGGAGTATGCACCGGTTCTCTTGGTCTCCAACTTTACCTGAATTTATATGATGCTCAAAGCTCATCTACGTTGAGCTGTGTATACGTCTCACGTGTCGTCAGGGTCAGCAATGGCGTTGACTGGTCCACATAGCTCGAAGAATAGCCAACCCCTGTCTAGGTTGCACCGATGAGGGGTCTGATACGGTTGATGCCTAATTCTTGCATGACCAAGCTTATCGACCAATTCTCCCACCCTCCTATGATATGTTTTTCCAGCTGTGATGTTCTGTCCGGCAAGCCGGTTGGCTGGGACCCCGCATTTCCTCGCCGTCCAGCTTGATAAGCTCAGGGGCTCTCAACATTGACACACAATCCACCACACGACTCAGGTATCCATCATGAAAATGTCCCTGTTTCATCATGACGGGCTCGGCGAAGCCCGTAATGATGTGGCGGACTCTGACGAAAGGTATGAATGAGGAACTTTGGATCGCGACCGTCGGGCTCTAACAGTTCGCATACAGTTTGTTCAGGACGGGGATTTTCTCCGACCTGAAGGTGGTCTGCGGTGGGCGAGAATGGAACCTCCATCGCAACATTCTTTCCTCACGCTGCGAGTGGTTCGATAAAGCTCTTCGTGGCGATTTCAGGGTGAGATAGTTAGCCTGAGTAAAACCCTCAGATGGTGGTGCTAATAATAGACTTCATCTAGGAGGCTCACACCCAAGAGATTATGATACAGGAGTTTGACCCCGGTGACATTGAGTTGATGCTTGAGTATATCTACATTGGAGGTACGCCCACATTCATACCCAAATACCCTGGGCACGCCTAAGCGTTGAACAGATATCGATTTCGAGCTCCAAAGGGGAGAGGCTCCTCTGATCGACATCTGCATCCGGTTCTATGACCTCGCCGACTTCTTCGCTCTTCCGAAGTTACAGGAGTGTGCAGTATCTCAGTTCCGCCAGTATAATACCCGGAAGTGCGCGCCTCTGCAGAACCAGTTCTGGAAGCGGGACATTGACAACATCGACGAGATCCTGTACGACCTACGCGCCGCGTACGGCCAAAACACCGTGGCCGGCGACGCCTTCCGCGGGCTGATGGCGACCTTTGTCCACGAGACGCGGTTCCGTTTCTTTCGGTGCCAGCAGTTCATCGCGCTCCTCGACGAGATCCCCGAGCTGGCGGCCGACGTGCTCACTACCATGATCCGCAGCGGCGAGTTCATGCACATCACGTACCCGGAGGCCTGCTCCGCTTGTTTGCGGCACAAGTCCGACAAGGAGCACCACTCTCACACTATCATCTCCTCCATGAGCAGGGCGTATTCGTTGTGCATCGCGTGCGCGAGTATGAGGGCGCCGCCGTTGGCGCCGTCGACGGAGGATTGGGACGGGAGGTGGGAGGCCTGGGAGCGCGACAAGGCGACGATGCGTCCGATTTGAGAAGGGGGAGATGCACTTCTTTCCTATCACCTCTAATACGACACATAGGATCTAGCGTTTCTACTTCAACGTGACCATATATTTGCTTCGATGCTAAGAGATACTACGGACAGAGCCTTTATATTCAGTGAAGCGCTAGTGTATTCTGGCCGCAAAAAGGCGCCCACTGCGTAATTATGGCATGGCATTCTTTTATAGAGGTATGAGACTTTTTTGAGGTATATCTGTACCTGCTATGGTATAAAATAAACAGGGGCTAGCCTTGCGCTCTGTTTTACTCTTCCGGACTCGTCCAGACTGCCAAGCTCCTCTCCTTAGTTATGGCCAAGAACGAATACGCGCCAACCGTCCCGAGCATGACTAAGAGTCGCTACAACACCGCGAGAAGCCTAGCGAGCTGAAGATTGATAAGCTTCAGTTGAGCCTAGATGAAACCAAGCAGCAGGTCACGGAGCTCGAACAGAAATCCTACAACACCGCAGAGATAAGAGGCCAGCAGATGCTAGCCCATGGCAAGGCCGAAGGCCGTGCCGAGTTTCTCGTGGAGGAACTCAGAGAGATCAAGACGAGCTTGGCGGCCAGATACGGGCAGCTGACAGATTTCAGTTGTGAGAAAGCGAAGATGGCGGAGAGGACGCGTGGCCTCAAGCTCAAAGCTGACAAGTATCAACGAAAAGAGCAGCAGGGGACAGACACGACCAAGACAAAGCAAAAGCAGCTGGATGATATGGCGGCGCGCAAGCCGGAAGACGACTGGAATGCGGACCGCAAGATGTATGAACATCAAGAAGGAGAGGCGGCCAATGCCAAGGTCCGGTTCGAGTTCCTCGGGACGGAGGCAGACCGGATGCAACAAGAACTCACCGACACCACCACTACTCGGGACCAAGCCCAGCGTACCCTTGCTGAAGCTGACAGGGGCTTTAATCTTGTCAGGGACAAGTATATGCAAGCATTTCAAAAGATAGCAGAGCTCTAGGGTGCCGCTTGCAACAGATCTCTGCACCTGATGCAGAATCAAGACTGTCAGGAAGAACACCAGCAGTCTCTGGAGACGGCACGGGAGGATCATGACAGGACGAAGTAGCAGCTGACCGTTACCAAGCAGCAGCTGCAAGCGTCTGAGGAGTCGATAAATGCATTAGCAGACAGCGCCAGAGATCTCGAGGCCGAACCAGGTGGCTTGCGCCTCGAAGTCGCTCGCCTGACAGGGGTGACAGAGGACCAGCAGACTCGGCTGGCGACGGCTAAAGCGACGCAGGACACGACAGAAGATCACCTGAGCAATACCAAGCAGAAGTTCCGAGAGCGAGGCCTGGAGGAGCTGTCACTGGAGGATCAGGTCAAGTCGCTCGTCAAAACATAACGGAGCGACAACGCGGAGATTGCAGGCCTAGAGGCGCGCATCGAGAGCTTCGACGGCGACATCGCCACTGCTCGCACTGAGAAGAAGCAGCAGGCCACTGCCCTGTCGATCATGTAGTACGAGCTGAGCCAGGCGCAGAGGACCGTCGAGGGCATCCATTACCGCTCTGCGTCAACACAACCGTGCTGTCCCCATGGAGGTGCACTGGGAGCGTGGTGTCCGCGATACTAGAAGACAATGCTCGGCTACAGGGGGAGGGGCAGTCCGCTCAGGGGCAGACTGCTAGGCTGCAACTCCTCATCGAACAGTGCAAGGAGGATCTGGCCAGTCAGGCAACACGGCTGTCGCAATCCGAAGGGAGCGCCAATAACTACCAAAACAAACTCACCCAGGCCGAGGGCCAAATTGCCCAGATCCAGCAGAGCATAGAGCAGTAGGGAGGACAGTTGATAAGAGGACAGCTGATCCAGGATGTAGCTGATCCAGGAGGTTATATTAAAGCGCCAGAGTGAAGCCCGAAGCGAGCAGATGTCGTCATATGAGCAGGCGGTACAGGCCATGCGGGATGAGCATGACAGTAAGGCCCAAGCAATCAAATCCACCCACGAAGAGCAGGTGTGAAGTCAATAGGGAGAGTGGCAGCTCGCGACAAGCCGACTGGGGAGAGACATCGCCAAGGCTCAGCGTCTCGTGATCGCTGCGAACAGCGCACTCGAACATGCCAAGGACGGGCACACGGTCACTGCGAAGGAGTTGCGTCAAGTCCGACAGCTAGTCGCCGAACGGATGAGCCGGTCCGTGGATAGCCTGTCAGAGACGATGTGTCTGGACTTCCTGCGATCATTCTGCGATGCCGGCGAAAAAGCCACGTCGCCGCCGTCGCCAAGCGTTCACCACCAACTCCCCGCACGTCGCCCCTGGGCCATCGATGCGCCATGGCTCAAAGGTGTCACCGCTGGATGCCTCAACCACGACGTCAACCTGTCGCAAACAGTCGCACGGCTTACTGAGCTCATCCATCGCGCAGAGCTCGGTGAGAACGACATAAAACTGGCCTTTTACCTCGTTCACGGCATCATCGAATGCAGTACGTCGGGATCGCTGTCGGAGAAGGATCGTCGCGACATCATGGCGGTTATGCCGGGGATACACTCGACTGGGGCAGACCTGCTGGGCTCGCGCAGCCCCTCTTTGCAGCTTACTGGAAGTTCGCCCTAAGAGAGTCATCTAGGACGCTGAGAGTGGTGACATTATCAGGCAACAATAACAGACTCCTGTTGCCCACGCACAAGGCGGACTATCTACTCATCTACCTCCTCGAAGAGTCTATCGGGATGACAGGCTGCGCAGAGCTCGTAAAGCAAATCGTGCCCCAGCTTTATGAAGCGTATGGAGTGAAAGAATTTTGCTTCGTGGACAGCATAGACCTTGGACTGGTCTCTTGGGATTCCTCACTAATATTTCACCTTCCACACCTGACTAAGAACTAAGACCCAAATTCCCACACCCCTCTCCTCTCAAATATTTAAACCCCCCAAAAGTCTTTCTCTTTTCCAACAACATTAACAACCACACCCTCTCTTACCTGCACAACACACTGCAGCAGGATAATCATTGTCCTGCGCACTGATACCGCCACCCAACACCAGACCAGTTCCAGCATAGCGTAAGTCCTGCAGTCCTGTCTCCTGCTGTTATCACATCATAGACTGACCTGTCAGCAGAGCTAACGCCCTACACATTAAGCACTCCTGTCATCATGTCGGCCATCATGTCGGCCATCAAGCCGTTTGCCTCGGTCAAGGCCAACGTGCCTCGGGGCACGTTGCTTGGAGTCTATGGTGACAGCCATCATATCCACACCATCGAGAAATACATGAAGCAGAAGATGCGGGTGCTCATTGTCGGGATGTCAAATGACATGTCTCACTTTGTATACGCCGTCTGCGGAAAAGCAGAAGGAGATATATCGAAGAAGTCATTCGATGGACACGAGATCCTCATCATCATCAAGGGGGGTAACCCTGCAGAGCCGACATGGCTCCCCTACTATGTCTACACTGACCGCGACGTTGCTGTCCGCATCTCCAACTACTGCGCTGATGCCACTACCCTGCCGGGCGCTCCGTGGACTTCCCGAAAGACCTGGCCAACGCTCCCGAACGGCAAGAGGGGATGTGCCAACGTCGAGGATGCCATTGAGGGCACGGAGCTTCCTGACATCTTGCTTGGTTGCAAGTTAAAGTACAAGACTCCTTTTGAAGCCGGAGATCAACGCGTGCTGAAGCCGGACGCCAGAGTCCCTGTCATCGCCTGTCGGAGCCTGGCGCCCAAGCACGAACAGCAGCCAAAGCTGACATCGGGCATCCATTTCTTCAAGTCCTACGACCTCCCATCGACTGTAGAGGACGACCTCAAGGAGATCATTAAGGCGTTGGCTCCTACTGACATCCTGGAGCCGTACGGCCTGATGAAGCTGGCCTTGCTTAACTGGTGGCATGACAACCCCGCTGAGAAGCTCAGCGACTACCTGGCCTTCTTCAAGACCATGGTCCTCTACGTCATGCGAGTTAACCTCGCTGCATTCCCCAAGATGTCCGCCTTCATAGAGTCATGCCGAACCGTCGACACCGCAGTCTAGGGAACTGCGGCCGATGTGCAGGCGGTACAGGACTTAGATGCCATCGAAAAGAGGATGAGAGCCGCGCTGGACCAGTCCAAGCCGGAGGCGCTCGGTTCCCTCTGGCCGTGTGACATCAAGTGCTTCGGTCAGGTAGCACTTACATCACGCGAGCAACGCACTGGTGACGATCTTATTGCGGTCAATCAGACCGATGAGATGCTCGGAGACCTCCGGCGCTACCAATATCATGACTACGGTTATGATCAGACATTGCTTGCCAAGACTCGGGATCCTGATGAGCTCTACAGAACCATTATTCATCACAGCCAGTACAGTACCTGGGCTGTCAGCCCCACAACCGACGATACACTCGAGAAACTTGATGAGGGTGCCATCAAGTCGAGCTTTGAGACCCCGCTGCCTTACGCCAAGATCTCCTTCCCCTACAAGGAAGGTGGTCTTTATCATGTTGGAATGTTGACAGTCGATGCAGATGGCGCTACCAAGACTGGTCAGGCTAAGGTCGGAGGTGCCCCACTTGCCGGAGGCAGTAGTGCCGAGGTGGATGACAGGAAGAATGCCGTCGCAGCACTGGAGAAGGAATTGGACGACATTAAGGCTGAGATCCCGACACTGGAGGACAGCCTTGCCAAGCACGAACAGGATGAACAAGATACGGAGGCAAGTATTGGGTTAAACGCCGGCAAACCCTTTATGGTAAAACTGCTGCAAAATGGGCTGGCAGAATTGCGTACCGAAAGCATACCTGCTGCTAAGGCGAAGCTCGATGCACAGCGCAAGCTTCACGATGACAAGACAAACGAGGTTGACATTGCAAAGGCTGCGCTTAAGAAGGCCGAGGACGACAAGGCCGAGGCCGACAAGGCCGCGCAGGACGACCAAAAGAAGCGTCGACCAAGCCGAGACCTCAGCAACCCTCCGAAGCGCATAAACAACGGTGCTGAGCTGTTGGAGGCCACGGAGACTATTATGCAAATCCCCCCGGCCTACCCTCATCACATTGTCTTTGGTATCGATGCCATCCGGACTGAGAGGGGGTTGGAATGGCTTAACGTCTCTTCATTATATGACATAATAAAGGTGAAGGGACGGGGATCTTCTACGGCCGCTCGAGACATTACGAAGACCAAGGCATTCCTCAAGCCACTCGCCAAGACTCTGCCGGATTACTTAGACGACATATGGAGCAAAGCCCCTAGCGAGGAGACAGGCGACGAATACCAACAATATCTTACGGATATGGTAACAGCAACGCTGGAGCTTCACCAGGCTGTCATGCCAGAAGTGTATGACCTCTGTGATGGACTCGAGGACGTCTATAATAGAGAGAAGCACGAATTTGGTCTTGATGACTTCTCTGAGCTTACGAGATTCGTCGAGGACCGATACGATTACGCAATGTTCAAGGCGGCCGCGGACAGCATGTATAAACTACCTCGCATGCCGCTCAAGGGAGATTTCGACAGCTGTTACGTGAACAACATCCTACAAGGCGAATTGGAATCGGATTATCCCCAGTGTTATTAACGAACCAACCAACCGAACCACTTAACGGTGGTCGGTTAGTTAGTATTTAACGCCGAATCGGTATTAGTTAATTAATTAGTTAATAAGTTATAAGAGCGTTAGTTAGTTAGTTAATTATTAATTAATATATTTAGATCTTATAATATTTTTTTAATATTTTAAACCCCGTATATATAATATTAATCCATATCACTTAATTATAATTAATTAGTAGTCCTCCTTCTAACCTTATTTATCGTAAGATCTATTATATCTTACCGATCCTGCTCTATTATAATATAAAGGAATATCGGATTAATATCGTCGATAATTCCAGCTTTATATTAAGACCTTAACGTTATCGATATATCTACGATTTTAATATTAAATTTAGAGCGAGAGGCATCCTATAACCGGCCGGCCGATAAAAATAATCTCTTATATTTAATTAATATTAATTAAATTATAAGAAAATTAAGAGCTATTTATAAAAGTTTAAGGTATTATTCGCGTTAATTATATTAATATTAAATCGGATCGAATATAGTACTTACTTTAGGCTTAACGCCGCATACGTATTATCGGGTATATTTATTATCGCGCTCGTTATTATAAAATCGGTTTACTTAATCGCGTTATTATTATAAGAAGGAGGCGAAGTTATTTATAAATATATTCGGTTAAAATAATATTAATATTATTAATTTAAGGTCCGGCCTAATTAAGATATTATATTCGGTATTTTATATACCTTTAATTATATGTTTTATATTATATATTTAATCGGCGTTTATTTCTTAAAGGTAGTCGAGAGATTATTAGTATTATAATAGATAAAATACGTAAGTGGCGTAATATATCGGTATTATATAGATTTTATTATAATATTCGTCGATCTTTTTTCAAGCGGTATTAATTCTAATATTATATTAAGCTGGTTTAAAGTAATTATTTAAATTATCCTTATACTATTCTAATTTTTATAATATAAATTCGAAGTTTAATAAATACTTATATATATTATTATAAGATCCTTTAAATCTATTTAATCGTCGCTTTATTTAACTATCGCCCTTTAATCGGATAAAGCAATCCTCGAAATCGCTTAGAATCGACGCGATTCTTATAAAAGCATTCTAATTAAGGTTAATTAATTAATTAGCAGGTTAAAGGAAGGTAAATATATTATTTAATATATAAAATCGAAGGGTACCTATAACTAGAGATATATTATCTTTAGTCTATTCGTTATTATATTTAATACACGTTATTTCAATATATTAATATAATCGGATCGCTCGTTTAATTATATAATACGATCCTAATTAACGCGTTTAATTATTTTTAATAAGCTTAAAAGGCCGCTTTAATCTATTAGAATCGGCCTTTTAAATAGATCGAAATAGATCGTTAATACGGTCGCTTTAATCGATTGCAATTATAATAATATAGAGCTTATTAACAAGCCCTTATTAACGCTAACTCTTATAGGTAACGTTATTAAAGGTATCGGTATTATTAAACTTATAAATACCCTTATTTAACAATATAGAAGGATTAAGTAAAACCTTTATTATTAAATTAATAATATAGCCGAAATAATAACCTCGTCGGTAACGCCTATTAAACTTATAAGCGTTACCGATAAAGTCTATTGCCGTATCTATATTACCAGCGTTATTAAAAATGAAATATTTAACCTTATAATTAATCTTATATTTATTAATTAAGTCCATTATTACGGCGCCGATTACAAATCTATTATAACTACCTCTCATTTTTAATATATTAAGGATAATCTTTTAAGGTTAATTAATAAAGGTATCGCGAAAGAAATACGTTAACTTATATATATTATACTTACTCCCTAACCTTTATTTATTGAACGCGAAATATATTTAATTAGGAGCGCGTCGTAATATATCGATAACGCGTTAATAATAATAATAGAATTAATTAATAATACATAATCGGATATTATTATATAAAAGGATCGTTTATTAAGTCTCGATTTAAAAGTTTAAATAATAATAGAGGGCGCGGAATTTAAATAAGTTAATAAAGTAGAAAGGGAGAGATTCGATAACGATCTATTCGATAAAAAAGTATTAAAAATATATTTTATTAAAGGAATTATATATTTTATATATTAAGATTATATTATTAATATTATTAATATTTAAGTTTAAAAAGGTTTCTATCCTTCGTCGTTAAATAGACTTTATTATATCGCCGAGCTCTTACCTCGATTTACGTTTATTATTAAATGCTTTAATATAATAATATATATAAAGGTAATCTATTGCATTAAAAAGGCTATTATCGATAAATTTATTAAATGTTAATAATTATTTTATTATATAGATTATATAAATTTAGAATTTCTTTTTTTAAACTCGAAATTAAAGTTAAATCTCCAGTATTAAGAGGATCGGGACTTATTAGTTTCGGTATTTTCCTAATTATTAAATCGTATAATAAAGGTACGTAAATGCTTATCGGTTTAAATAAAAGGTTTAATTATATCGGTAAATCGATAATTAAATATCGTAACGGCGTTATTATTAATAAATCTAATAAAATAATAAATTAATAGAGTTATTAAAGAACGCGTAAGGTTAACGCGTTATTTATTACTTAAAATAGTACTAAAAGTAGTATTTCGCGTTAAGATAGTTTTCTAACCTACTAGCGTTAAATTACGGAGCTCGAGCCGGTTCCCCCGATCCTTATTAATTCCTTATAAAATATTAAAAAACATTATAAAATCCGATTATTAAAAGCTCTAAAATATATTAATATTATTAATAAAATTAACTAATATCGGTTAATATCGACTGGTTAGCAACCAGTAAATCCTTTAGTTAGTTCGGTTTGTTTTCCAGCAGGTCGTGGTTGGTTAATCAACCAGAGGGTATTGGTTGGTTAGTTGATTGTTGGTTGATTTCGGTCGGTTGATTGACAACACTGATTATCCCGGTAGCCAGCACTGGATGTGGGGAGAGATCACCAAGTCCATGCTCACCGCCCTGCGCGTATGCTTCGCCATGTCGCTGCTCATGCGCAGCCTGTTGAAGGCTGAAGATCGTGTAGTTGATGTCCCGGCCGAGAAGAGAGTCGTCTGGACGGGTGTCGGCCCTCTCAAGGAGATGCTCGACCTCTTCGGGGTGATGTGTACCAAGGCACCTGACTTCGTTCTAGGTAGCGCATCCAGTGTTGTGCCTTTCGAGCTCACCAAGACCACCCTCTACGACCCCTACATTAAGGGCATCCTCCAACCGGTCATGGACGAGCTGATTCCAGACCCCTCCGCCAAAGTCGCCTTTACTGCAGCTCAGCTGCTCGACCCGCATGATGACAGCTGGTATCAGCTGGTGGTTGCCGCACAGGCGTCGTCACCTCCTCCTTCTTGACCGTCCGGCGGTACCGGTTCGAGCGTGTCCTCGTCGGATGAGGACATCGAGTTGGGGGGTGCAGTGGCTGGCACCCCTGACAAGGGCAGAGGCACGCAGACATCTTAGAACATATCGTGCGGTGTCAGCAACCATGCTGCACAGCTTGGCGACACGGATAAAGGGCACAATGGCTCTGATATCTACACTGGCTTAGTGAACGACAATGATGACATAACGACATAGGGATACCCCAAGGTTGACAGTGGCCATATGCATAAGGAGGTGCCCAAAGGCTTTCATGGGGGTTTTTATTTGATTTTCTGCGCTAGGAAGGTTTCATCACTGCGAAAAGGCATGCTGTCTTGGGAGCAGAGGACATCACCCTGAGTTTCATGAGGCCTCGTCCGCTCGCTGTCTCCGAGCTAACGCCTGACCACCGACGTTAGTGACTTTACAGTAGATAGTTCAAGAAAACCTAGAAACGCCCAGACTGGTCCTGTCTCGCTCGTGCATGTTTTGTAGTTCTCTCCGAACCTGTCATGCTTGCGGCAGCCTGCTTCGACAACGCAAGGCTCACGTTTGACACGAACCTCGTAGTCGCTGTCACCGTTCTGGCGGGCATCGGTCTTATGCAGGTCCCCGTTGATATTACCGTCCTCTGACATGGTTCCGGCATACTCGGCGGGCTCCTCGGTGTTGCTATGGTTGTGCTTGACCGGGAACATCCTGTCAGCCTCGGATTCGGCATCGGAGTCGACCTCGGTGATGGTGACAGGGTCGGGCTTGACATCAGTGCCACTGGCCGAGGAGGAGGCGGCGGCGGCGGCATGTTGACCGGGGGAGACATGGTGTCAGGTAAATTGCTTAGTAGGTTAGCAGACGACGCGGAGATGGAGCGCGGATACTACTTATAATTAAAAAGCGATTAAAACTAATTAATATATTTAGATGTTTTAAATTGCCTGTTTTAAAGCCTGTTCTGTCACTAGGTGGTCTGTCATAATGCGTTAGCTTAAGGGGTGACAGGAGGCAGAGGTGACAGGAGACAGAGGTGGCAGTAGCCTAGTGCTCGATCTCGCCATTATAAGATGTATTCGTCAGCACTGTCACATTGCACCACGACCAACTACGAAAACAGCAGCAGAGATATGTAATGCGTCGTTCTTATTGTTTCTAGCTATGTCTTGTATTGCTCAATGCATGCATGTCACCCACTGAGCATGCTGTAAACCTCGAACTGGTTATCTCAAGTTCCACCCCTTGTCAAGTATCGCGCGAATGCCGCGCATGATCATGTCGTATTATACGACTGTACATTCTTCACCTAGCAACGCGTGACCTGTCATGCCTCCCATGACGCATAATCCATATGCCATAGCTCTATGGAGCTGACATGGAAATAGAGCGTGCCAATGACGAGAGTCTTATACTAGTTAAGTCCATAGCCCGGGTTACGGAAGACCTGACCAACGACTTGCATTCGGTAAAATGCATCAAACTCCTCGTCAAAAGGCTGGAAGATGATATCGTGGAGGCCGGCGGCCAAAATGATCTTACGAATAACCCAGTTGTCTGTAACATCAACCTCTCAAGGGTTGTATCGAATACCTGAGCGGTGCACGTCCGGCTTGAACAAGCCGTCGTATTCGGGGACAGGGCTATAGACGGCGGAGTTGTACTGACGGAGCAAGTCAACGTACTGACGCGTGAAGTCCTTTGCGGTGTCCGGCCGGATAGACGTGTGGCGGGTGTCTCCAGTCATATGGAACTTGGGCGCAATGGCTGTGATGCTATACAGCGCGAGGCCGAGGTACTTGGCCAAGGTGACAGCTGTGTGCATAATGGCCATGACCATGGCCTCCCTGGCGGGCTGCTTGGCGGCATCGTCTGCGTCGTTCATTTCATCGTCACTGTCATAGCCGACATGATTGGTGTCTGGCATGTGCCATTCGAGGATTCCCTTGACATCCTTCCAGCCTCCATCGCCATCGAGGTTGAAGATGTCCTTCAGCTGTTCATCCGAGTAGATGTCGGCGAGGGCATCGACGAGGTCGGAGAAGTGATAATAACCGGTCACCCCTTTCTGAGCCCGGCTGACCTCCTTCATGAGGGGCTCTGTGCTGAGCCGCAGCTTGTGGACGCACTCGATCAAGACCTCCAGCTTGTCATGCGGTCGGGTGCCAGCCGCGAGGCCGGCCAGCTTGCTCATCTGTCGGGGCAAGTGGGATATGAACTTGTGATGCTCGTTCTGGAACGTGTGAATGATGGCATCTAGGGCACTGACACGATCTTTGCGGGATTGGGTGCGTCGCCAGCCGTCGTGAGCAATATTGCGCTCCAGCACGTCCATGTCACCATCCTCGCCGACATCGAAATCGCGGTTCAAGGCAAGCACGCGATACTCGAGCAGTCGGTGGAAGAGCTTGACGATGCCATCAACGGACACCTTGCGCAGACCGTCCATGATCCCGTCGGTAATGGGACCGCTGCCACCAATCTCCAGACTCTTGCGCATGCTCCGGGCAATGCTGTCAGCATCACCCATGCGAACATCGGTGTCTTTATCTTGGCCGTCGGTGTTCATGTCGCCACGCTCGGCCTCGAGCTGAGCGAGGACGGACTCCATGCCATCGATCGGGCCGTCGATGTTGTTAGGGTTCTCGGAGTGGTCGATGTATGCCATCTTCATGACATTATGCCCGGTACGGAGGGCAGTGAGAACGAATGCCATAGAATTGCACTTCTTCTCTAGCTCGTATATCTCCTTAATGACATCCTCAGGACAGACCTTGCCCTGCTTATGGAAGTAGTTCATGACAGCCTCGAACTCGAACTTGCGGCGGCTGACAGCCTTGTACTCGTCGTCCTTGGCCTGGATGACAGCCTCCATCTCGGCAATCTTGTCTTGTGCGGTAGGGGCAGCCATCATGTCCGGTGATGGGTGCTTGCTTGCTTGTTGGGTGATGTTAGGGGGGCTGGATGACAGGAGATCAGTTAGGAACAGTTATATTCGCTAAGTATGAGTTATACTAAGAACCCACGGGAAGAGAAGGTGGGAGAGAGGGTTGGGGAAAAGAAAAGATGGAAATGGAAGTTTGGGTGGTGGTTATGGTATTTATACCCCTAGATCTGGGCCCTGGGGTGTGGAAGGTGAATTATAAGTAAAGGCGGGTACTGTTTTCTTTCCCTTTCTTGCACGGGAGGAACTAGCACCAAGATTAGAAAAAGTAGAAATACACGTACCGGAATGGGAAATGTGAGTTAGGTGAAGGAAAGATAAGTTAAGGGGGATAGGAGGGGAATGGTACTAAAAAGAAAAGAGGCTTAAACAGGGGCGTTGGAAGAGCCTAGCCCGGCTGCAACTAGAGGAAACAATTACCAGAATGTTCCTCTTGAAACGAAATACCTATATTCCCTTAGTTGTTGCATTTCGCACCAAACTATTGCACCTCTTTTCTTTTCCACATCGTCGGACAAAGATTCTTATAAATACATCCTCGCAACACACCTGATTATCTTATTCGTGTAACTGAAGCAATATAAGTTTTGTATTACTATTAGAGTTAGCTAATATCGAACCGAAGGTCAAACTATAAAGAAAGCAAGAACCGGCTATAGAAACGGAGCCCGGTCATTGCTGGGATGCCGGTTTAATGAATAGCCTTGTTCTTTGGACGCCTGTCATGGCTTTGAGATTGAACTGTTGGCAGGCCCCTCGGTGGATGGGTCGATGCCCAATGGCTGTGAATGAAACAGAGACACTCAAGGTTCAAGTCCACGGCCGCGTAGTCACCGACCTGTCAAATGTATTTGCCGGCGATTCGCTTGTGTCTTCGCTCTGGACCAGCATTGTGAGAATGATGAATCGGGGTACCCGGCTGTTCACTTTGGATAGTCGGGACGGGCTGATGTGGGAGAAAGGGCGATTCGGGGCTGTAGACTGCGTATCGTTGATAGCAATGGCAGCTTGTGCAAAACCAAACCCGGAGAATGGTGGGACGTCGACCACATGTATGGCCCAACTTGGAAATTGTCCCTGGTTATCTCGTACGAGTGCACGACCGGGTATCCAATAAGTAGACAGGTTCATTGCGGCCGCTGTAGCTCACGATATAATACGGTATGCTGTCGACGACCCGGACCGGCTCGGAATAAATTTGGAGACTGCGATCCTCGTCCGATGATAGATCTCGTGCGAGCGTGCGAGCTGCTGCCAACGGGAAGAGTTGCATCCGAGGTTGCTGGCGGAGATGATTCCGGGGCTACTGCCGGGCATCCACACTCGCTCCCGCATACGTATGGCGGAATGTCTTAATCACGCCGTCCGTTTTCCCACTGATTTCAAATTGTCAATCTGTAACCATCCTCCAGCGGGAGGCTCTATTACTCACCGAGGGGTATCTGAGCAAAGAAGTTGTAATAACCACGAGCGGTCTGTGGATGTCGTGAAGTCCAGGCATTGCAGACCTCTTTCCAGTGCAATAAGAAAGTTTTCGCCGAGGACGATATAGGATCCTCAATGTCACGGCCAACTTCTTGTTTGCATATTCTTCGCTGCCGCCAGCATGATGGATACGCACATTGGTCACATATCGGGAACGTCTAGGAGGCAAATGTAGCGCAATGTTAAAAAGCCAAAGGAAACATGGTAGATGTGGGCCGCAGACGGGGGGATCAACAGGACGCGGCGTTAAGTTGGCTTCAGGGGAAAGGGTTGGTGGTAGCATGTGAGTCTTGACGTGCGGCAACGACGAGGATATGAGATCAGGCGTTTGATAGGTATATATAATCAAGCAATATCATTGATGAAACTGCATTCGAAGTAAACGTGCCGCAGCTCGAATATAATAACGTGGACGAATTGATGTAAAGAGATGATCATGTTGTCTTGATGGATGTTAAGGGGCATGAAATAGCCACCCCCGCTACTGGGTTTGAAAGATGATAATCAGTGGTATGGTGGCAGCAGACTGGGGGATGATTATGACAGCCGCACAGCTTCAGGGACTACTCCTGACCATCACCCGATCTCAACATATGCTGGGAAGACCTCCTTTCACGACGCCTATAAAAGCTGTCACAAACCCGAGGCATGCAAATAGTAATCTGTCTGTATTCCAGGGGAAGGGGGGCACTAGTTACACATAGTAATTTGGCCACACGTGCCAACCAGTCACATCCCGAAATACCGAATATCTTGTCGGTCCAAGTGTTCATAAGAATCTTCAGATGTAACCTACTTACCCGTTCGTCTCTCGTGCTCCCCGGACATAATATATTGTAGATATGCACATCTTAACGCCGCTTCGGTCCCACCTTACTCCGATACCCTGGCCTTTCAACAGCAACGGCAATTGTTCTGTTTCACGCAGTATTCACTTGCATGGCACTTAAGTTGAGGATCATCAAACCTAAACCTTCAATTGGGTCCTCCATCATCCCCTACACAAAATTCACTCCTCCAAAAGCATCCTCTCTCACCTGTACATCTTGCACCTCACTCAACTTCAGGGTCAGGATGAGATCTCAACCTCCTGGGTTGTGATTTCGCCACTTATCACCCATCCAGTCTTATATGCAAGGACTTCACGTCGGTTCTTTATCTCAATCGTCCCGCAATCATCCCGCAACCATCCTGCAACTATTCTACAATCATTATGCGACCATCGTGCGTCGTATTATTGGTGCTCTTCGTAAGTCCTGCAATCCCGCCGTCCGCTATCGTAATATCACACATCGTAGATTCGTAAGATTTATATACTGACCTACCTAATAGATCCGACACATACGAAAAACGCAACACGCCAAGCCAACCGGGACCGTAACAGGTCCCAGTCCCGTAACCTCCAGCCTGGCGAGGTGCACGCCGGCTCGCCCTTGAGCAAAACGACGTTCCCCACGACCTACTACCGCGTCTCGCGGTACATGCGCGGATACCGGGCGAACACGTACTCAGCCGTCACTCCCGAGTCTATCAACAAGCACCTCGCCTTGGGAACCAGCTATGACGGCGTCTTCCCGATGTTTGCATTTAAAAACACGGGCGGTAATAATAGCGAACTTTCGGGCACCCGTATGGGCCCCAGGCAGGGTATGGCATATATATCGGCTGGCGACAGCATCTTATACGACGCGCGTAAGCAACGATTCTTTCTCCCCCATATCGAGGTGTGCGTTCCCGGCATCGTCCCGGCTTTTAAGGAGCACATATCTCACCCACTCCGTAATATTATCGACCCGCAAACCCACGACGACTCGGTCGCCATCCGCAAGGGCTTAGCCTCGTCAACATCATGGACGCAGCTGGTCAACGCCTAAAAATCGAAAATAACGGGGGAAATAATAAGGATTAGGCCATTAGGCGCTTAGAAGTTTTTATTTTTTTACAGCAATTCATTACGAAAATCTTAAAAAGTTTAAAGAAAATAAATTATATATAAACGATCGTGTACAATTATAAAAGAACAAAGAATCTAGCCCGAGGGTATTCATTCTATAGCCCGAAGAAATTGTATCTTACTTGCCTCTGTATTGGGCAAGAGTTTGTACGAATAGCAGTAAATTGTTTCCTCCAGCCTGGCATCTTCAATCTTCGCCTCCATCCGCGTCCCCGTCTTCATGAAACAGTCTAGGAACTCGTCGTGCAACGTGGCCATCAACTCTCGTAGACAATCCTGTTCGCGAAGTTTGCCAGATCCGGCCAGCCGTGCTGGCGATAGATTTTCTAGACTGCAGATGTCCCATCCGAGTTATGGTCACCGGTAGTGTAGGTGTCATGAACTTCGAGCGAACCCTTGGGCACGGCCTTCAGGTCACGGAACTGACCCCGCCTCCCTCATTGGCGCCCAATCATACACATCGTCGTCCACCGGCACCACTTAGTCTAGGTGGGTTATGGTGTTGTACCTGATCGCGTCCTCGCACTCGTACCAGTGCACGACACCTCGCAAGGTTCCCAACAAGTAGACCAGCTCGCTGCGCCCGCCGTAACTCAGGCTCACGATGTAGAATGATATGCTGTCGACGAGCTCGGGCGGCTCGGAGCAAACTGGGAGGCTGTGGCCCTCGTCTGGCGACGCATCTTATACGAGCTGCGGCCAACCACCAGCGGGAGGCTCTGTGGCTTCAGTCTCGTCCAGGTACATCTTGGCGAGGAAGGTTTAATAGCCGCGAACAGCTCAGATGGTCTCGTTCCGCGAGTAGCGGATATCTTGCACTCCGGGCATTGACAGGCAGGAGGACAAGAGGGTGATCGAGATGCATAGTTGGTGACGAAGAAACCCCCCTTTCCCCTTTCAAACATTATCATTTACTTGCCAAATACATGGCTTCCACTACGCCAAGAACATAGAAGTGTCAATCCCGCGGCCATTATTTTGTCTGCTTATTCGTCACCACCATTGGCATCATCATGCATGCACTTACTGATCGTACATGGGGTAAGTTTCGACACCAGCCTGCCCAATCCCCAGTGCAGTAGTAAAAAAGTTGAAAATGTTGCAGGACGCAATATCCATCACGGCTTGCCAGTCTGCACCAAACGAGAAAAAGTCAAAAAGAAGATGCTCAGTATGAGGCTTGAACTCATGGCCTTCGCATTACTTAAGTATTCTGGTGAGAGAATATTAGTACGACGCTCTAACCAACTGAGCTAACCGAGCATTGGATCCAATCGTTGAGACGATTGGTCGGTGGTTGGTTGTTGAATATTCTGCTGTTATGGGGGTAAATATTAGTGGGAAAGAAGCTGGTGGTAAAAAGATTTGCATCTTGGTGGGTAACGATTCGTGAATCGCGGCACACCAGTTCGTGATTGGCCCAGGCTGCCGTATGCAGTAAGAGTCGCATCCCTGTCGTTCTCAGACTTCAGATGAAGTACCGGTATCGTACTCTTGGCAGTGGATTGTCATCAAAGGCATTCCCCCAAACGATAAATGGCGCCGACTTGTGAGCTGCCTGTGCGGCTCACATATACCGACGCCCAGATTTAAACCTCTATTTCTGTCTCAATGTTTGTTGCCAGGACGGACTTACCCAACCCTACTTGTCCGCAATGCGAACCTTTGATCCACTTTATTTGTCAACTCCATGTCTTGTACCTGGATCAATTTGCGTGTACGGAGTAGAAGCTTGGTATATCAAAAACATTGCATCAGTGTCGTGGAATTTTTATAGATATGGCTCGGCCTCCACTGCCTCCAGAGTCCTTGGTCCTTGCCATCCCGCCCCCCAGATAACTCTACCCACTACCACCCTTCGATGAGCCGACACCTCGCTCGCGCAGTATTCCTGGCAACCTCGCGGCAATAGCGTCCCAGTGGATCGAACAGGAGCATTCAGTCTCTCTTGGGTTTGCAACGAGCACGGAGAAGCTTGCAATATTCATGGTCAGTATCACCTCAGATTCGCTTTACTTTTGACTCCCCCTGGCGACGACAACAGCCAACCAACTCCCCACTCTGACAGAACGCCCCAGATATGACTATCATCGGGACTGCGATTCCAATGCTCACGGCCAGATGAAATAGCATGGCTGACGCTGGTTGTTATGTCAGGTATTTAGAGCTGACCTCGCTCACTGGTTCTATACCAGTAGACTGAACATGCTTGCGATACTGACCCTTTTCCTCCATAGTGCATTTTCACTTACACTCGTCGCCTTCATCTCTGTATAAGGGTGTTGTTCTTTCTGCGGGTTGTTGATGCCACGGCTATATGCCCGTCAAGCATCCACTCCGGTTTCTTCAAGTCACTGAGGTGAATCTTCCCGGTTGCCAGTTTTCACAGCCCCTGACTTATGGGCGCCTTTACTTCCAATGCCACTTGATTATCATTTCCATACTGGCTGGGCTATGGACACACCGCGCTAGAGCCTGTTTCCATTCCGCCGACGGCCTGTACCGGCTCTCCCAGACCAACACTTCCGGTATGGAACCACAGGCGGGAGGCCTCACCGAATTTCCCCACCCCGGACTTGACTTGTCACTCGATCCGGCTCAGCCAGCCTATTGGCCGACCAGGTAAATTTGAACACATCAGGCCTACACCAAGGTTTTCCCACTGGAACGTCGAGTGCCGGGTCCCGAATGCCAGGTCACCGCATGCCATGGGATACCGCCAAGAGCCGGGGTGGCTATGCTCACATTTCCGCGGTGGAGCTCGGCGTCACTGCTCAGTTCTTAGTCCACTCAACTTTCCAGTATACCACAGACCATATGTTCGGCAACACACCCGTTGTCATGTCCGATGAGATGTTTCGACAGAAGAAATCAAGTCCTTTTACGTTTGCAGGGGAGACTGGCTTACATATCATCTTGAGACGGTTCGAGACGGCTTCATGTAGACTTGGGACAACGGAGCTTCCCGATGGTATGATTCAGTAGGGAAGAACTCGGAAAGATTGACAAATCATGCGCTATATCGAGACTACACAAGTGTATATGAGACTTTTGTCAGTATAAATGCAGGTCAGGTTCGTCCTGCGTCCCAAGCAGCATTTTCTCTCGCACCCTCTTCAGCCCACAAAACGTACCGCTTTGGAACGACCCCAGACCCCGTATTGTGGATTCCACGACGATACCCACCAGCGCTCAGCCTCAAAAATAGTCTTCCGGGGGTGAGGCTGGCCGGGTAAGGCGGCATGGCATCTCGGGACCCGCAACATCCGGAATGTTTACATGGCTTTTGCTTTTTTTAAGCAACGCGAATTGTGATATAGCTACATGTAGTTTAAATTATATAGTCGTTCTTCTGTTTTCTTTCCGGATTTAAAGGCATTCAACATCCTTCCCTTAATCCCACAATCTCATTTTCCTACATACCTACTGCCTGTAAACACAATGGTCGCCGCTTGGGACCCTCCCCAGTTCGACGCGCCCATCCTGGCTAGTCTCCAGACCGTTTTCGACCGGCACGCCGGGCCGGACCGGCGGTGGAACCAGGAGCAAGTCGACGCCTTCTTCCACCACATCCAGGCCGACGACGGCCCCCAGCGCCACCAATCTGACTCAGAAGGGGGTGGTCTCGACTTCAACGGCTTCGTGTACTACATGGCCTCACCCGCAGCCGAGGCCCTGCGCCCGGCCCCCGCGGCCCAGCAGGACCTGTCGTGGCCGCTCAACAGCTACTTCGTCAGCAGCAGCCACAACACGTACCTCGAGGGCAACCAGCTGACCAGCGACGCAACCACGGACGCCTACAAGAGGGTGCTGCTGGGCCGCTGCCGCTGCATCGAGATCGACGTGTGGGACGGCGGCGAGCGGTTCACCGACGCCGTCAACCAGACCGACAACGTGGAGGAGGGGCTGCGGTCCGCAGAGGAGGAGGCCTCGCGCGAAATGGCCGGCGAGAAGGTGGGCTTCCGGCTGCGCACCCTGATGAAGGTGAGCGGGTGGGTGACGGACAACCTGCTGGACGACAAGGGCAAGCGGGACATGGCGGCCATCCACCAGAACTGGGCCAGCATGGCCGTGGCCGAGCCCCGCGTGCTCCACGGCAACACCCTCACCAAGGAGATCACGTTCCGCGCCGTCTGCGAGACGGTCAAAGAATACGCCTTCCAGGCCAGCGATCTGCCCGTTGTCGTCAGTCTCGAGGTCCACTGCTCGCCGGAGCAGCAGGAGATGATGGTTGCCATCATGGAGGAGGTCTGGGGCGAGCACACGCTCCCGCCGGTGGACCTCGAGGACATGGACAAGTTCGCGCCTTCGCCTGCCGAGCTTCGCCGCAAGATTCTGGTCAAGGTCAAGTACGTCCCGCCCAAACAAACGCACGGCGGTGATGTCGAGGATGTCACCGAAGACGTGGAAGAGGGCATCGAGGGCCATGGGTCGGAAGAGGGCGCCCCCGCAAAGCAGGCCAAGCCGCCCAAGATCATCGAGATGCTCAGCCGTCTGGGCATCTTCACGCGCGGCGTCTCGTTCAAAGCCATGGAGCAGGCCGAGGCCGAGATGCCGCACCACATCTTCTCGCTGTCCGAGGCCATGGTGGACAACACGCACCAGCAGGACACGGAGCGGTTCTTCCAGCACAACAAGAACTTCCTCATGCGCAGCTACCCGGCCGGCACCCGCGTCGACTCGTCCAACCTCGACCCGGCCGGGCACTGGCGCAAGGGCATCCAGTTCGCCGCCCTCAACTGGCAGACCTGGGACAAGGGCCGCATGATGAACGACGCCATGTTCGACGGCAGCCTCGGCTACGTGCTCAAGCCCGACGGGTACCGCGGCCTCAAGCCGGGCATGGAGCCCGAGCCCGAGCCCGAGCCTTGGGTCCCCCACCGGCGACTGCAGCACTTCTCCGTTCACATCCTGGCCGTGCAGAATCTGCCCTTACCCGCCGACGTGCACGCCAGCGACCAGCTGCACCCCTACCTCACCATGGAACTGTCCGTCGAGCCGCACCCGCTCGATGCTACCAAGCGTGAACCCTACAAGGCCCAGACCAAAACGGAGCAGGGCGTCCACCCGGACTTTGCGCAGGAGGCCCTCACCTTCACCGACATTGACAGCGTCACGCCCGAGTTGTCCTTCGTGGTGTTCCAAATTTGGAACAACCAGCCCGGCATTGATCCCGTGATAGCAGGCGCGTGCCTTCGGCTGGATCGGATGAAGAGTGGCTATCGCTTCATCCGACTGAGAAACGGTCAGGGGACAGACACTGACAGCCTTATGCTGGTCAAGATTGAGAATAGAATGGCATGAGAGGCGTCTAGTATGTATCATAAGTACAAATGCTTAGTGCTTAGTGGAGGCATTTGTTACCAGTCAATGTTCCAACACGGTCGGGTGCAGGGTATGCTCTCGAGCAATCCAAAGAAACTTGACTAGGGCGGCTTGATAGTTGCCCGTGTATTTGGTCTAGCTCACCACTCCCCTGCCGCCAGTCAGGATATGGTCAATACTGTTGCCATCACCACGCCCTCCTCTAAGAGCCTCAAACTTTCTCCGGATCCACTCGCCGCTCGTGATCGGGTCTTCTTGACCGGGCGCTGGCTGGGGGATCTTGGGGCTGTCCAGAGTCCGCAGCACCGCGCAGTCCTCGGGCCGCATCAGGTACGCGATGCTGTAGCGCTCGTTCATTGAGCGTCCCTCGACGGGACCTACGCAGTGCAGGGCGCTTTTGAGAAGCCCGTTGGTCAGGAGGGACAGGCAGTCGCCGACGTTCACGACGGCGTGTCCGGGTCGCGGTGCCACATACTGCCACGGCAACGACGACGGCTCTTGGTCCTGGTCTTTGGTCGAGACACAACGGGGCAGCACTTTCAGACCGGGTGTGCTGGAGAAGACGAAGGTCAGGCTGCCAATGTCCGTGTGCGGCACGTGGGGCTGGCAAGACGTATCGGTATCGGCGTGGTACTTGAGCAGGCGCAGGATGTCGGGCGAGGGTCGCGGTAGGCCCTGGAAATCCTCGAAGTGCTGGCCCGCCGGCAGCGAGAGGGAAGCCGACAGGGAGCTGAAGACCAGATGCGCAGCGGAGCAGAGCCCCCGAACCACCCCACGAAGCGAATCGAGGTGGCTGGCGATCAGAGGGGGTACGAAAACGGGGCATCAGAGAGTTGAAGAAGCCCGTCACGTGGAAGCTAGAAGAGTTCAGCGCGGTCTAACGTCGTCTCGTTTGTTCTCCCGCTTTCAGAACTTACCACCCAAGTCTCAAACCCATCACTCTTGTCCTTGGTCACGAAGTTGCGGCCTTTGGGCTTGTACCCGTTGACCTTTAAGTCGGAGATCTTGTCCACGTCAAACAGGTTTTTGATGTCAGGAGCATAGTTGAACAGGCTCTCGGATGCTTCGAAGACAGACTCGACGTTGTCGAGGAGTGCTGAATAGCTTGGGTGCGTAAGGTCCAAGTAGAAGAACCCGTCTTCGGTGCATGTTTGAAGCAGTAGATCCCGTTCCGAAACCGAACCGGACTCAAGCTTGACTAAGGATATGGTCCGAAGACTCGCCACCTTCTCGCTGGAAACATCCATCTCTTCAAGATCGTAATTGATCTTTTGGACCGGAGGACGGCGAAAAGTAAATCAACGCAGCGGGGATTTGGTTTCTCCTGCAAAAATCCCAGTTGGCGCTAGTGAGCCCTATGGTGGCGGGCTGGAAAAGCAAAGAACTATGAGAGCTTGATAGTGTATCCAATGCAAGGGGTAATGCAGACGGCCATCTTGGAGGCGCACGTTTTGGCGAAACACGCAAGTGAATACATATGTGAAACAGGTTAAACATGGCAATTCGACCACCAACAGTGAGGTATTCTCAGCTTTGTGGACCATAAGCAGAATGTCTAAGATTCTATTCCCGACCACCAGTTAGAATGGGTGCAACCTGGGCGAGTTGAACCATAAGCTCCACCCGTAAACGCCCCCCCTTTTCCTTGGGGGAGGCATGAAAGCATCAATACCCACCCCCGAAAACCCGGCGTGCGACGGCTATCCTATCCAGTACCTATCATCCCCCTTAATGACTCCAGGTGTGTGAGAAACGAACTACATCAGAGTCAAAGTTTCCAGCTCTTTCTCGCTGCCCGGCCAACGCTGACCCTTCATCATATCATAGAAGTAAGCAGGCGCAATATAGCGATACCCATCCGTAACCTCTCTTAGAATAACGGGCACACGGGAACCTGCCAAGAGCCATAACTCGTCGCCCTCGCCACAAGTTCGATATGCTCTGCCAAAATGGCCACTGTCTGTCCTGACAAAGGCCCAATTTGCGCTAACGTTAATCCAGTGTTGAAAATGACACGCGTTCTTTTGGGCTGGAAGTTTGTTTGCAAAGTGTAGGTAATCGATGATGACGGTGACCGGGTCGGTCTGGGCGCTTAGTGGTGTCAACTCCTCTTTTATGATCTGCCGCGCTTCCTCCGAACAGTCCGGGTACAAGATGACGTCTCGCCACGGATGGAAGTCGCCATTCTCGAATAAGAAGCTGTTCTTGAACAATATATCGCCATTAAGCAGTGCAGAACAGGAATAAAACCATTCCCGACACTTGTGGAGGAAGTCGCGAAACGCCCCGATCTCCGTCGTATCACTTTCGTTCTCCGATGGGCAGGCCAATACTGTAGTCAAAAGACCCATCCTCTTTCCTCGTACCTGGAGTCGACCAGGCACATTCTCGGGTGCAGCATAAGCCGTTGATCCAGCACTCGCATCGTACCACGCGGTCCCCACGAAGGGACGGAAAATCTTCACCGCACCAGACCTGTCGGGAAATTCTGCACCAGTATAACGTGTAAAGTCTCTTCGCGGCTCTGGGACCAAAAAGTTTGCAATCCAAGATGGTCTTCCTGAAGGCTCGGTAGTTGGGAGCCCTGATGTAACCACATCCAGCTGAAGACTTGAGATACAAGCCCTAGTCAGGTCCTCGACCACGCTTTCAAGTGGTTCTGAGTAGTCCGGATCTGGCAGTTGAATTTTCATCTTTTTTAGTATCGAATGAACGCCGTATACTTTGTCGTGTGGAACTTTTGACTCCTGGTTACGGATTGACTTGAGGAATCCCAGGGCCTGTTCGTTGAAGTCAACTTGTGGCCACTCCGGGTGTGTTCGTCCATCCGTTACTAGTTCGTGGGCAAGGCTGCGCAGCTGTATCATGCCCAGTGCTGATCGCACTGGATCCTCTTGGAACATGGAAAGTGCATCCTTTACCACGTTGCTGATAAAGTGTAGAGTTGACCATTTCATCTTTTTGGTGCCAGATATCACTACACAGCTACGGGCAAAGGCATATTCCTAGAGGCCCTCAGTTAATGCCTGCCCAATATCCAATAGTGTTGCAAATTAATCATAAGTTCAGAAATAACGCTGTAGATAACTTACTTGGATAGTCCAAACTCTGGTAAACCATCTGTTCTCACTTGTTCTTGATATTAAATTATTTTTCTTTTCGTACTCTAACAATTTGATACCTGTGCAAGGTTAACTAACTGTTGGAGAAAGGGCAGTGTTAAATATAGCCTATCACATAATAATTGAATGGCCAAACTCACCTGATTTCACGCTAACGTTCACTGAAAATCTTACCAAGATTGATTTATTGCTGCCAGCCACTCTAAAGTAAATGGCCGATGCAGCAGCAGTAGCAAGCAACAGTAACCAGTACTTAGTCGGAGTCTTTAGTTCTTCCCGACCTAACCAGACCACTACAGTCGAAGCCTGGTGAAAGATCTCGCCCATCTGCCTGACTTGGACATTGCGTTCTCTTGTGGACTCCTCAGCAGTACTTTGGTCAATGCAGATCGCATCGATCCACAATGTGCGGACCCGGAAGCGGCGGCGCAGCTGGATCAGGGCATCATGGCAGTTCGGCGTGACGAGCAGTTCGCGGTCGTCGCATAGAATCGGGCGGCTGCCTTGGGGGTCACCCCACACGTACGATAACGCCTCGTACTTGGAACGCGCCTGGTCAAGCCTCACTTGTCGGATCCGACATTGTACGGGCGCGTCGCGCTTAGAGGAAGGGAGAAGGTCCAGGAGACGGATGGAATCCTCGAACTCGAGACGGTCGTGTTGGTAGGGCGCTGCCATGGCACAGAGGAAGCGTCGGCAGTTTCAAATGCCCCAAAAGCTGTGTCGATGTAGGTTACGAGAGAGAGATAGCTCAATTCGCGAAATTTGGATTTGGAAATCAAGCAGAACCTGAAATCACGTGGACGGTTATTTTGTTCAGCGAATCAGTGATCATCCCTGGTTCAGCTGGACACACGCGCCAAACGCCCGACCAATCAAGACAGCACCCCAGCAAGCCTCAAAACAAAGAGAGCAGCGTGTATTATGTAGTGATCATTTCTGTGTTGGGGTACCGTGTCTCTGGGTGTCTGTATGCTCCTCAAACCGGTGTGTATCTTTCACGCTTCCCGGCTCGCCGACTTTAATCCCAATTCCAAATGACTTACGACGGCTTCTTGGTCTGCTTCCCCCATCAACTGTATCCTAACACAGCGTGTTCCCCCTCGAGTCTACTTTGGCGAAAGAGTCTTGGACCGTGACTGTTTCCGGCCAGAGAAGCAGAGATGATATGTTCGACGTCCATCGGGTTGAACTCGGGCGCATCGCGCCAGACACGTGTCCGCAGGGTCTCCGCAAGTACGAACACGGTAACGACACCGTTGAGGATGAAATTAGCCAGGACGTAGCCGCTCGTACCGATGCGGTACGCGGGGGATTCGAGGCCGACCGTGACGTTGTAGGACTCCCCCAAGACCACGAGCTGGGCCGCGGAGAGCGCCCGCAGCATGCTGTCGACCATGGACTGTAGCGTGAGAGCAATTCCGTACGGGGTCGAGTCGTTTCGGCTGGTACTGCTGCCGCCGCTCTGAAGGGACTGGATGGTCGCGACGTTGGTGAGAAAAGTGTCGCAGAGGAGCGACTTCCACTGCGTAGCGCCGAAGACCTTTCCCTGCATGTTCAATCTCCGGGTTGCGGCGCGGGCCAACGGGACCCGGCCTTCCCACCCCGCCAGCGTTTGGTTTGGCCGCACCTCGATCGTGTGATTTGTCACATTCACTGCCACGTCAAATACGGTCGTCTCGTAGAAGATCTGGCACTGGAGCTTGTCAAGGAACTCGTACGTACTGTTCGGCAAAGTGGTAAACACGGCGTAGTATGTGCCCTGTTCGTTGGCCGGCTCGGACGTCGTACCCATGACGCACGCCTCTTTGTCGTCCAGGGCCGTGGCCGCGAAAACGGACGTGCCGTGGTTGGGAAAGGCTCCATTGGTGTTATAGACATTGAGCGACCAGTGGGCGGGCTTATCTTCCCGTTGAAGGTGGTATTGAGATGAGTAGTTGTACAGGCACTCGACGGTGGCATGTACGCCGATCTCCGAATACCGATACGCTTTGGGTGTCGGCTGGAAGCCGTCTGCCAGCCCGACCGAGCTGCCGACGCCATAGCTACGTGTCAGGTAAGTATACCCGGTCCTATCCAATTTCGATTGAGAGGCGATGCCACTTTCAGGGGTAATGGTGCTCTTCGCGCGGTCGATGATGGCCCCCTCCTGCCTGAAGTGAGGGACAAAGGTGAACTCGCCTTGTGGTGTTATCTTGGTGTAGTTCGCGTTGTCGTCCCAGACATGTCGCAGTGACCAGGTCTCGTTGTAGCTAGGAACAGGAATGGTCGACACCAGCGATCGGGTAGTGGCAACGGGAGTGAAGGCGCCAGACCATATAGCTGCGGGAACACAGCTCAAAATGAAGAACCCGATTTTCGCCAAAAGATTTGGCTGGGTTAAGTAGCCAATCGAGGTTCTGAGTAAGGAGACGCAGCCAAGCATGCGACTTATTATATGTGCACATCCCTGTATATCCGTAACATAAAGTAAGCTCGAAACATAGATCTCGCGGCCCGGCCCTACCTATGCATCCCACACAACACCCCACCCCCAGCACCTGAGGCAGGAAGGCGAAACCAGTCGTGGTTGTTATTATTGGTATCTCGAGGGTCAGACTTGGGGAGGATCCCAGAATGTCCAGTTCATTGCGTCGACTTTCAGATAATCGTCAAGGTTTACGTCCAGTCCACCAGAGGGACGGAAGTAGTCATCGAGGGAAAACACGGGTTCGTCATATCCAGCGCCCACAGCGCCACTACTAGCAGCATCCAGCGGTTTTGGCCTATCGTGTCGTGAACGAAGCCGCGTGATGAACGCCGGTTCCGAAATAGGAAGGCTCGGTGGGTTCGCGTTCCAGGCCCGAAGTGTAGCTTTGCCCACAATGACCTGCATGGCACCCCTTGCCTCCGTAATGTCGCTGTGGTTCGAGTACGCCTCGGCTATCTTGTCCCATGTCGTATTCAGCTCCTCAGTAGTCCCGTAGAACCCCGGTCGGGACAGGCCCATCAGAATGCACTTCAGCGCGTCCCAGATGAAGAGCGATTCGATCTTCCAGCGGAAACCCTTGACGCTCGGGTTTCGGTAAAGCGCGTTGTCAGTCTCGAGGATCTTGTCTGCGAGCGCACACAGGTCTCTGAGTTCCTGGTCGCTCGCATTGGTTCGAGCGGCGACGCGGGATATCCGGTTGCGCAGCCGTACCGAGTTGGCGGCCGATCGCACGTGGCCAAGGAGTACGAAGTGCAAAGGGTTTCCGAGCTCACAGTAGCGCAGGTACTTGATCTCGATGGCGCTTTCGACCCGATCTACCATCTTGTCGAGTTCCACGCCGGTCTTGAGGTCAACAGTGGGCCCAGATGTCGCCACTTTCACCCCTTTGCGGTTGTAAAGGTCAGAGAGCTGTGCCTTGACAAGGTAGAATATCATATCCGTAGGGCCCTCCTGCGGTACAGGTTTCTCTGTCATCCCAGGCCAAATTTGACTATCGTTGATGTTCAGGGGTTGTTTGGTGTCCCAGCTGTTGGGTGGCATGGAGATGCCCGTGCCAGAAACCTGGGCGGCGTACCCGTCGAGGGGGATGAGTTGCCAGAAGAGCCTTCGTCCCATCTCAACATCGAAGGGTGACAATTCTGTTTCCTCCCTATCGTGATGAAGTCCCATTCTCTGGGAAATACGACCGGCAACCCCAGTCATGACCCAGTAGGTATGAGGGTCACTCGTCAAACGAGTGGCGATCAGATACAGGACCAGGGCCTGTAGAACAGTCATGTCTGTGGTCCTAAGCCAGGACGCGTTAACTAACGCTTGTCTAAACGCGTGGCTGAACTTTGACAGCAACATTGAGCGAGGCTGGTCAAATCCAAGGAGGCACTCTTCATCAGACATAGAATGCGCGGCAAATTGATAGATGGCGAAGAGAAGGCACTCGTCTTCTTTGGAGGCTTCCTCTGGCTGGCGAGTAACTTGTTCAATCAGTTTCGAGGTAGTGGGAATATGGAGAATCTTGCAAAGCGGTTCGACATTCTTAGCATGTGCCATCCAAAGCTTATGCGCATCACGGTGGCTGGGGTGAAAGTCGGCCAGACTCCGAGTGCTTCCGATTAGCGCAGCAGAAAGAGGGTCGGTTGACGGTGAATCCGGCAATATTGTTTCAAAATAAGCGTCTTCGTTTTGGTCGTAGTTGCCGTGCTCAGCCAGTTCCTGCAATTCGGCTTCATCGGCGTTGAGCCAGATGCTGCTGCTGACATACCTCGACTTACCGTCCCCGGAGATCAATCGCCCATTCCTCGATCCGCCTGGTGCCCCAGTTTCATCGTCCACCGAGTCCGGCAGTAGGCCATGCTCTTGCAGTATATGCTCGTACTGGGCCAATCGAGTTCTGATGTCGTACTCGTCGGCCGCCACCAGCGACACCCTTTGAGGATCTGAGTTTTGGGCCGGGCGCCGCCTGCGTCGCTGAGGTGGGGGTGGTGCGCGATACACGCAATCCGCCTTGGTCTTTACACAGGTCGAGCATACGGGCAGTACTCTGTCGCACTTGACCTTTCTGCGAACACAAGACGTGCAAGCGAATGACGACATAGAAGCCCGTTCAGGTGGCCGCTGGGGTTCGGTGCTTGGCATCGCCGGAGCTATCGCGACCGGGCGACTGCGTGGGGCAATTACCCCGGGTTCAACGTGCTGGGGTTCCATCATGAAGGGGTGAGACTCTCCATACCAAGGCGAGATTATTAAGTTAGTCGTGGATAGTTACTCTTTTCCTTGTATTATGCCGTTGTATCTTGCAGTGTTGGTTGACACTGGAATAAACAGTTATTCCAGTGTCAGAAATCGGAAGCGTTGAAAATTATCTAAACGTTGATTCTGCTTCCACCGTGTATTGGACGCCACTTGTATGGATGTGATGACGAATTAGTTAGCTTCGCCGCTGGCTTCGCAGACAATGCTTTCATGAAGCTAAGGTGGGGTTACATAAGCACACAACCACACATATGGCGGTGGCCTGTCTCGAGTGAAGCCAGTGAATGAATGATGGGTATATTGCTCTAAGTCTAATATAGTTTTACAGATACTCTTCAGCCGTCCTAAATTTGTTTTGCCTGTTCGAAGGGTACATCTTTCAGATCCCATTCCGGCATGGTCTTGAGCCCGTAGTCCTCGAGGGTAACCTCATTTGCCATCTGGGGTCCAAAGGGAATTAACTTCCCCAAGAGCGTAAATATGAACTTGACGTTTAATACAAAGCTGGCAAACAAGTGGAGTGCCCGTATTCCCAAAGCCGTCTCCGGGTGCATGAGATATGCCTGGCCAGGGGCAAGATGCTGCGCTTCCTCAACCACCGGTCGCATCTTCGCCTCGTACTCGGCTAGAGCAGGAGATGGATCTGGCGTGGTCCCTTTGATGTACTCTTGGAGGCAGCCGGCCAGATTGTATGCGGCAGTGAAAGCAAGTGTGGTGCCAAGGCCAGAGATAGGGGAAGCGCAATAGCTACATTGCGCTGTTAGTTCCCAGCCGCTCCTCGTTTGCGCTGATAAAAGATAGAAAACTCACCCTGCGTCTCCGAGGAGCACTACTCTCCCTTTGCTCCATTTGTCCATCTTGACTTGCGCCACCATGTCGAAGTAGAAATCATCCGTTGTCTTCATCTCGCGGAGGACCCTTTCGCACTCCCATCCAGCGTCGCAAAAGTGCTCCTCGAGCAAAGCCTTCTGAACAGCAACTCCGGCGTGTCCCGTCCCCGCTAACTCGGCTAGCTTCTGGTTTTCCTCCTCATTGCTCTTGACCACGGACATGAGCACCGTGGTCCGCGTGCCGGTGCCGTCCGGCCTCAGCATGACGCCCCGTCGTCCCGGCACATGGAACCAGCGCCGCCACTGGTCATCCGTCTTCGCCTCACGAGGGATGCTGAAGAACCCAGCGTACATGCCCAGCCGCTTGATTATATATGCCTCGCCCTCCTCGCCCCAGACCAGCTTCCGCGTCCGACTGTGCAGGCCGTCCGCCCCGACCACGAGATCAAAACTCCTCCTGACGCCGCTCTTGGCGAAGCGTACAATGACCTTATCCCCACCCTGCTGGTCCAGTTCCTCGACGTAGTCCCCAAAGATATACTCAATGCCCCTGCCCCCTTCCTCCCGTTCCACCTCCGCGCTAACCCTCAAACTATTCCTCCAGCAAATCTCGCTTAACCTCCCCCTAAGGATCTCGATATCCGCCGTCGGCGTCTGTACCGCCCCCGTCCGATCCGCCGCCGACTGGGCCCAAACACGATTCCGCCCATCGACAAGGCGCACGCCCTCCTCGCCCGTCACAGAGCGGCGCACGAGCCCTTCGATGCCCAAGTGGCGCAGGACGGCCACGCCCGCACCGCGGACGTCGATGTTCTGCCCGCGCGAGTGAGCGACGCGCTCCGACGCTCTTTCCACGACGGTAATGTGCGGTTTCTGCGCCGCGGGGACATCACTCAACAGCAGCAGGAACGTGGCCAGCGTCGGGCCGGCGATGCCGCAGCCGACGATCAGGATCTCCACGGGCGCCATGTTGAAACCAGTTTGAGTAAGGCAAGGTTTGTTGTATGTAAGTGTGTGAACGAGCTCAGGGTGTTGCTAGTTGGCCTATCTTAGCGTGTTGAGGCTGCCGAACAATGAAGAAGAAATGGCCAAAGTTACAGAATAACCAAACGGTTAACGAAGCCATCTTATACGATTGCAACCGACCTCGACACAGACGAAGCTACGTAATAGATCCCAGTATTCGGGTTATATCAAGACAGCTAACAGCCGCTTGCGACACAGGCATCCTTTTAGTTTCGGGCCCGAGAAATAATTCCACCCGATTGGCCCAATCTACACCAGCACTAGTGAATAGGGGAAAGTTTGGTACAGGTTTTTTCTTTTCTTTTTGGTTTTGGGGATTAGCATTGTTCGTGACCCCCTTCTGGGGGATGCGGCGTTGTTTTGTCTATCATACAGTAGTCATATCATGTAATGTCCACATTATAAATAACACCAGCAATGCGAAAACGCCTTTGATGCCAAAGACCTGAGTGGTGTTGTGAGATACCGAGGCTTTGCCGCCCCTTGTCTCATGTCCCTTTCGTCGGGCGTTCTTCCGTCTACCTCCCACACATTTTTTGTACACTATTAGAACAATATAATGGTATCAGCCATCCAAAGGCAAGGGTATCCGTGCCCGCTCGCCCATAAATGCACCCGTGAAGATCAAAAAGCGCTTTTGGGTTTAGATGTAGTCGCGTCCCGACTTCTGCATCTCGATCAACCTCCAGCCGCGTGTGTCGGGGTTGCTGACCTCCTCCGGGATTCTCGTAATGCCGATGGCGTATGTCACCAATTGCACCTTGTCCTCCATGCCCGCAGCCAACTCGTTGGTCTTGGCATTTCGGTAGACGTGGACTTCTTGAGTTCGGCAGGTGATGATGAAAACTGGGATCTCACCAGGCTCGAGCATACGTGCCTTGAGAATATCGACGTGCCGGATGTCCAGGATTCGTCCGTCAGACTTCATGCCGGCTTGGAGATATTGCTTGGTTAGGGCTTCGTAGACAGAGTACTGCGCAGCCGAGAGCCACATCTTCAAGGTCTCGATGTCACCCTTGACATACGCGTCAAGGGTTTCGGGCAGGATGTATTCGCGGAGTTCTTGCAGGAAGGGCTCAATCTGGAAGTTGGGGTCCATGGTTCGGAACTTCTTGATGACCATGGCCGTCTCATTTTCGGCGAAGAAGCCGGCGATGCGGTCGGTGATGCTTCGTGCAGTAGAGATCAGAGGGTTCTCGGACTCTTGGTAGATCTTGCCGGCGCTGAAGATACCCTGAACGTATTTGTTCTGGTCGCGGAAGTCTTTCCAGGCCTCCTTCCATGCGGCATCCTTGTGCAGGGTAACATTGGTTCCAGCACTAGAAATGGTTAGCAGCCATTCAGCCACGTAGAAACGCTCATAAGTTCAAGACATACTTGGGGTCCTCAACCATGTCCTCCGGCCTGATGCCATGAATGGAAGCAGCCTGCTGCGCTCTCAGCTCTCTGGCCTTCCGTCGCTCCTCCTTCTCGACCCAACCACCGTATCTCGAACTGCTACCGTCGTCGATGACATCCTTGACGTTCTTGTATGCCTCGGTCTCTCGCAGGGGCTTTGTGGCCTTATCCAGTGCCTCGCCCGTAACGTTGGCACCCTTGCGGACGCCCTTCATGACCGAGGTGTCCCACGTCCACGAAGCACCCTTGCCAATGGCCGTGGCACTGGTCTTCAGGACCTTTCCGGCAGTCGAGGACACGGCGCCAGTGGTGGCCTCGTACGCTTCTCTCGCCTTGCGAACCTTTTCGCTCTCGATGAAGTCGTGGGCGCCGGCGGCAAGCTGCTTTGTCGAGTCGTTCCACTCCTTAGAGGCCTTGAACTCTGTCTGCATGGTCTCCATGAACACCTGCCACGGCGTCTTGTCGCCGTGCGGCGGGGGCGGGGCTGCATCCTCCTTCTTCTCTTTCTTTTCGCCCTCGCCCTCACCCTCGCCTTCGCCCTCGCCCTCGCCTTGCTTCTCGCCCTCCTTCTTGCCTTCGGATTCGGGCTTGGCATCGGACTCGGCCTCGGCCTGTTCTGGTTTCGGCTCTGCCTTCTCCTCGGGCTGTATGGGCTTCGGCTCCGCCTTGGGCGCCTTCTGCGGTTGCTCTTGCTGCCATTTCAGCGACTGGTGGAAGCCGCGGGACTGGATCGTCGCTACTGATTCGGGCATAAAGGGCGACCGAAGAGTGGTGAGCGGGGTCATGGTGACGCGCGACGTTGCCAATGCGCCCCCGTTCCGCTGTGACGTTGACAGTAACCTCCGATAAGCTGGGGATCTGCCGTAAGAGGAAGAAGCCATCGAAGGCGTCCTCAAGGCTGTAGTAGACGGCACATTACGTGCAGCTTGCCGTACGGAGGCCATAGTGGGAAATAATGTAGGACAATCGGCGACCTCTCCAAGGTGAATTTGGAGAAGCGAAGAGGGGAATTGCTTTATCAGAAGCAAATGCGAATGCGGGAAAGTCAAGTTTAAAAGAAAACCGTGAGAGGTTCACGTATGACTTTATTCCCCTGCTATCTATGAGCGGGATAGGCTGATGGGGCGCATTCTTTTTCACTCGCCTCCAAATCCCCAGGAGCAGGGATTAGGCTTTAGTGGCCTGGTGGCAGCTGTGAATGGAAGCTACTGGGCCAAAATTTCTGGGAAATCGGAGCCAGTGATTGGCCGTGCTCCGACTCTTTTCCCACGCTACCGATTGGGCGCTCAGTTGTTCCAGGTAGGAAGACTGGAGGGGCCCCGGTCACTGCGCTACGGGGTTATCGAGGCCCTGTCTCAAAATTTCGAGCTTCCGGTGCAAATGCGATCGCGGCTCGGGACTTGGAGAGAGAAGCTGGCCTCAGCATAACAACGACCCACGCCTCTCAGCATATCTACGACACCCAATTGCAGCAGCAAGGGCTCTCTTTGTGTCGCTCACCCACTATGAGCCAACCATGGAGTCGCTTTTTAGCGACCACTTCCGCCCAGATATCACACACGCAACATAGCTTCTCCCGCTATGCCGTCCGCTCCTTTTCGCAGACGTGCAAGCGACGGGCCGACTCCGACATAAACCAGACACAATCGCCGTCGAACCCCGTAAGGACGACGCCCGAAGCCAGCCCTGGCGAGATGGAGCGAGGTGCGGCCACCTCTGCACCCGCCTCCGACGGTCCCGCAACGACAACACGGTCCATCATCGACGACCTTTCCGGGCCGAGCTCTGCCCCCTCTTCACCCAGGCCAAGCGGCGGCCTCTCCGGCCTCGGCTCCGCCGTCTCCTCCTCCCAGAGCGCAGCAAGTAGGTTAGGCGTCGACGCCATCAACCGCGCCCGGAACCAGCCCACCATCTCGGAGGCGCTGGGCCTGGCGGACAAGAAGGGCGCGCAGAGCGGGCAGAACAACTGGGGCGACGAGCCGTTCCATTTCCACATCTACGGGCACAAGCACAACACGCACATCACCGTGACCAAGCCGGACCGCAACGCCATCATCTCCATCAGCGCGGGGCAGATCGGCTTCCGCAAGTCCAAGCGCGGCACCTACGACGCCGCCTACCAGCTCGCCGCCTACGTCGTCGACAAGCTGCACCAGGGCAACTGGCACAACGAGATCAAGAAGATGGAGGTCGTCCTGCGCGGATTCGGCCATGCCCGCGAGGCTGCCACCAAGGTCCTGCTCGGAAGCGAGGGGCCGCCTGCTGCGCAGCAGCATCACCAAGGTCAGCGACGCCACCAGGCTCAAGTTTGGTGGTACCAAGAGTCCCAAGCCCAGACGTCTGGGTTAAAGGGGAAAGCACGCGGATCGGATGGGCACGGGGCGGGTTTTGGCGAGGCGTTGCGTTGTGCAATTATGTATCACAAACAAAAAAGAGGGACGGCTGGTATAGAAGCATCATTTGTATCATACGCTATGATATGTATTTCTGTACTACAGTCGGTTGTACATTGTATAAGAGATAAAACCAAAACCGCGCCGGAGCTCTTGAATCCAACTCGCAACAAAGGAAAAAAACGCATCTGGTATCAATCGCTTTAGACCATCGCACCCTTGAAGCAAACTCAAGCCTGCCCTGTCCATAATTGTAACGCCCCCAAAACGCCCCCAAATGCATGTTATGTTTGTTCCCTTTGCAGTCGCAACTCACCCAAACCCAGCATATTCATGCCAGTAGAAACCTACCTTTTAAGCGCGACTAGCTGCCCGCTGGCGCTCTCTCTGCCGCCGGCAATGCTCGCCCGCTAGAATCCCGCGTCTTGTCCTTACTCTGATTCTGTGCGCTGGCGCCCCGATCGTCGCCTTCTGCGAGGCTACGTCTATAGCTATTTTCCCTACTAAGGAAGCCCGTCCCTTCGTCGGCGTCAGACTCATCTTCGTCCTCTTCCACCAGCGCCCCATCGGCTGTCCCGTAGTCTGGCGGCTCGACCCAGTCGCGCGGTACCATACAAGGCAGTGCAACGCCGATGGAGGCAGCACGGTTAAGCCAAGAGGGCCCCTTTTGCCCCGTAAGACGCTCGCACAAGCTTTGGGTGAAGTGATTGCAGTTCTTGGTAAGAAGGTTGTAGGCCATCCCGGGAAAGTCTTCCGAGGTCGACTTGATTATTTGGTCGATCTCGTGCTGGGGTGCAAAGGTGAACCCTTGCAAGATCTCGGTCTTAAATGTGCCGCCGGGCGGAACAGTTTGCGGTGCAGTCCAGTAAACACCTGTTGTATTTGGGTGATCATGGCCTCCATAGGCGTACTCGCGTCCGTTGATGACGACGCCGGTATGGAGGAGGGAGGACCCGAAAGTCCATAGAACTGAGGCTAATCGACCTGGCTGTAGGTAGAGAGATAATTAACACTTTGGCCAGTAACGAGAATTGCGAGATATACTGCCGATTACAGGCGGTCTCGAGTGTGATAAGAGAGCTGTGCATGGGTTGAGGAGAGAAGTGCTTACAGGTAATAAGTCGTATACGTTGATAACAATCTCGGTTCGCGTCAGTGATAAAGTAGATCTGTGAGATCCGGATCTGGAATTCCTAGTGACCGAGGGTCTGCTAGACTTCTTAGACGACGACATGGTTGGGGCGTAGTATCGTCGAGCTCAGCAACAATGGGCGCATCGGTTGTTGGTGGTTGTGGCAGCTGCCTTACGTATGTATGGATGGTAGCTATGATGTAGGTAAGGTGATCAATCAATAGTTGGTGGAGGCGGCTAGGGTAGTGAGTTCTTTAATCTGGGGTAGAAAGATAGACGAAGCTCGGTTACTGAAAAGAGACAGATAGACAAGTATTGAGTATGTAGGTAGTAGAAGAGAAACCTTTGCCACTTGTCAGGTTGAGTCGAGTCGAGTCGAGTTGTCAGCCAGCTTCAGCAACAAGGTCAGGCAATCAGGCAACCATTGACGAGGGTAAGACGAGCAAAGAAGATGATGGCGATGCAAGAGGGTCTCTGGAAATAGATTACAAGCTGTAGGAGATGTGTGTGATCCTTCGCCGCATTCGATTCTGTTGCATCGTCTTAGGGAAAAAAACAGCTCAGGACCCTCCGGCTCAGGCTACTACTGCCCAGGCGAGGTTAAAGCATCCATCAGCCACCACTTGAGACGATTGCACACCTGAATGCGGGACATTTGGGATGGGAGTCTCCAACGCGGTGGTACCCCATTGAGCCTATTGGAATGGCATTGGTCGCTTGGGGTCAGCTTTCTCAGGGTTTCCGGCCTAGCAGCGCAAGGTGAGACCAACCTAACGTGCCTGTTATGCCGTAAGCGGCGCTGGCCAGACAAGCAGGCCAAGAGTTGTTTCGAGTTTCGTCCAGTACCTGGTCCAGGGTCGCAACTTGGAGGGTACATTGCTGCTGACCCAAGATGACCCCAACCCCACCTCAACGTGACCGCCAGGGACCGTGTCCCCCAATACCTACGCAGTTTTCGACGCCTACTGCTCACCTGAGGTAATCAATTGACGAGATTGAAGATGGAGGTCCCCGCCCGTCGGCAGATTAAATCACCGATCTCCGGCTGCAAGACCGCAGCTAGCGCAGTAATAGGTACCCTCCAGTGGGCTCGTCATTGCTCGTCCCGTAACAACAGTGACGCCGAAATTGCTTGTGCTCTCCCGCGGAACAAACCCCACACTAAACTGCAGAGCTTTTTTTTTCTCTCACTGGCCGCAGCAGGTTTCTCTCTGTTCTACCCCTCCATTGCCAGAACTTTCTCGCAAAGCTCTCTTCCTCTCTCTTCTCACATGAGAGAGAGAGGACAACAACAAGGCTGTAACTACCCTTTTCCTGTAACACTCCCGAGATACCCAATAGACCGACACACCTCTTGATTGAGCGTTTGTTGGTACTGATCTTCAGAGGCTGAATTCATTCGGCCTAGAACCTTTTTCACCACGTCTTCCCTTAGGTCGACCAGCTCTCCCTTCTCTTCTCTCCCCTGCCTTCTTCGGCCATTCGCAGCTAGTTCTGTTTTCTCCCACAACGTGCCCAGCTGCACTGTTACTGCCATCTACATATCACATCGCACCTACGCGAAACGATCCAAGCCCAAAATGCCTCCCAAGAAGCAAGTCGTTGAGGAGAAGCTCCTGTTGGGCCGCCCCGGCAACAACCTGAAGAGTGGTATCGTCGGTCTGGCCAACGTCGGTAAATCGACGCTGTTCCAAGCCATCACCAAGTGCCACCTCGGAAACCCTGCCAACTTCCCCTACGCTACCATCGAACCCGAAGAGGCCCGTGTCATCGTCCCCGACGAGCGATACGACTGGCTCTGCGAGAAGTACAACCCCAAGTCGCGCGTACCCGCCAACTTGACTGTTTACGATATCGCCGGTCTGACCAAGGGCGCCTCCACCGGTGCCGGTCTCGGTAACGCTTTCTTGTCTCACATTCGCGCTGTCGATGCCATCTTCCAGGTTGTGCGTTGCTTCGACGATGCCGAGATTATCCACGTCGAGGGTGACGTCAACCCCTGCAGAGATCTCGACATTATTGCCGAAGAGCTGCGGTTGAAGGATATCGAGTTCGTCGAGAAGGCTCTCGAGAACCAGAAGAAGAAGACCCGTGTGGGCGGTCAGAGTCTTGAAGTCAAGAAGGCCAAGGAAGAGGAGGCTACTATTGTCAAGATTCTCGACATGCTCAACGACGGCAAGGATGTCCGAAAGGGCAACTGGACTCCCAAGGAGGTAAGACTAAACTTTTTCTTTTATGCACCATCCTCTCTCTACATGATGACAAAGGGCCATAGTGCCTGAATAATCCCAGCTCTTCGACGTGGCCTCACTATAAACGCAGAGGCCATTCTGAGATAAGAAACACACTCTGATCACAATCAACACCACTCTTTATTTTGCCTAATGATTACTATGGAACCCAGCTAATCAAGCATAATAATAGATCGAGGTCATCAACCCTCTCTTCTTGCTGTCTGCCAAGCCTGTCGTGTACTTGGTCAACTTGTCTGAGAAGGATTACATCCGCAAGAAGAACAAGCACTTGGCCGGTATTGCCGCGTGGATGAAGGAGCACGCTGCTGGCGATCCCATTCTGCCCGTGTCGGTGTGCTTCGAGGAGCGCCTCACCCAATTCGAGACCGAGGCTGAGGCTCTTGAGGAATGCAAGAAGGTCGGCGTTGAGTCGGCGATTCCCAAGATTGTCCTCCAGATGCGCAAGGTTCTCAACCTGGGTAGCTTCTTCACAACTGGTACTGATGAGGTCCGTCAATGGACGATCCGTAACGGAACCAAGGCGCCTCAAGCCGCTGGTGTGATCCACGGCGATTTCGAGAAGACCTTCATCCAGGCCATCGTGTACAACTTCACCATGCTGAAGGAGCTTGGTGACGAGGCCGAGGTCAAGGCCAAGGGCAAGATTATGACCAAGGGTAAGGAGTACGTGGTTGAAGATGGTGACATCTTGCTTATCAAGGCCGGTGCCGCCAAGGGTTAAATACGCTAAAAGCATGCAAAACGAAGAATAAAATTCATGAGATTATGACAACCCTCCACCTACTTGAAAGCTGACAGCCATCATTATTGGTTCCTGTGACTTTGATTATTATCCGCAGCAACTACGATAATCATGTGTACTACAATCATGTCGAACATGGCTGGTAAGGGGCTTGTGAAGATTGCTGCTGAATAAGACCACCAACTACTTTCTGCAAGTAGAAGAGTTCAACGAAGCAACTGGTCGAACCTTTTGGAATTTTTCACGAGTAACAGCCTGCGGGTACTCGATATTTGGGTATATATCTCTCTCAAGGTCGTCAGGAATCAATACTGGGTTTCCCAGCCACCATGGCCTCGACCGCCTCTTCGATGACGCTCGCCGTCACTTCCGGCTGGCTGAGCATGGGAGAGTGGCCACTGTCCACCACCCTCCGAACAACTGGCTTCTTTGCCATTCCCTCCGCGTCCATCATGTCGATCATCCTCTCCTGAAACACCGAGGGTATACAGCGGTCCTGTCTCGTCACGACGAACCACACAGGCACGTCGTCGTCCTTCCACCCGGCGTAAACTCCCTCTGCCGATGTCCGGGTCGTCGATGATTGGCGTTGGAGTCGGCTGTGCCACAAATCGGCATCTTCGGGTGCCAAGTCGTGATAGAAGGCGTCCAGGGGGTCCTTGACCAGTACGTCCCAGCCTTCGGGGCCGGGACGTGCCATGGGGGTCATGCCGCCGAAGGCGCGGATGAAATCTAGGGCAGAGGTGTTGCTGGGGATTGCGAAAGCAGAGAGCATTATTATGCCGATGACTCTGCCGATATCTTCAGGGGATGTAGTCGTGGAGGTGAACCCATTTACCGCGCTGCAGCCTACGATGCCGGCGAACGAGTGGTTGATTAGGATTACATCGCGGCCTGCCTCGATTTCGTCGGCGATTAGGGCACGCACCTGGGCTACGCAGGGCGCTATGGACGGTACCGGCTCGGCTGTTCCGCAGAAGCAAAGTTGAGGCGTCAGGCAGCGGGCGTAACCTCTCGCCTCCAATAGGGGCACTACTCGCTCCCAGACCTGGCCAGTGTGCATGGATCCGTGAAGGAATAGAAGTGTTGGCTTCTTGCCAGACATTTGGTTCTGGTGAGGTTGAGAAGCAATTTCACTCATGGTGCGAAAGATATAGGAGTGTCTTGGACAACACTGCTTGGCTTGGGGGATATGTGTTTACTTCCATCTATCAATGTTTTCCTTTTACATGCCTCAGGATTTGGAGCAGCATAGTTGCACAGTTGCATTGGGACGAGCTGCGGGGAGACATATAGCTATTTTTGGCGATGTAACGCTGAACTGGTTGGACTCGGGATCTGGAATGTTCCTCTTGGGCCCTATTTAAACATATGTATATATATTCGGAAAGTGATGGGAGAGTATCCACGCTTGCAATGTTTGTGGTCGCCTTCGTATCTAACCCTTTTGACTGACAACTTTTTAGTCCCCACCACTGGATTATGACTGATGGGTTTATGTCGCATTCAGTTATTGTAAGAGTATATCTCCAGGAAATGGAAGCGGATAACGTTTCTGCTTGTTCTTGAAAGCACAGCACAGCATGGTTATTCAGTGGAAAGGGCCCATACTGATATTCAAAATCTAATAAACTAAACCAAAGACTTTGTCATTTCTATACGGATAGTATTGGCATGAGACAAGCACGTCATTTGAAGTGATGGAGCGTTGGCTTAATGGATTAGTCTTGTACGCGCAACTGCTCGTCTAAACACCCAAAAGCTCCAAAGCAGGTAGGTATCTCTATTCAGGTTTGAATTTTACATAGTGAGGGTTCAATACATACTGGATATATGTTGCGTCCATGAAGCCAGAATATTCCCTCGATGTCCTGTCTATCGTGTTTCCAAACTTACAATAACCTCAGCTGAGATTGCCCAGCTATTGGGAGGTACTATGCACTTGTAAAACAAGCTTCCCGATAATGAACCATGTACCTCATGGCTACATTCAAATTGAATATAACAGATTCCATCTATTACCTTCTTATGTATTAAATGCTGCCAGAACACCAATGTCTGTCGAAATAGATGTGGTTGTAGGAGGAGGCCGTGTAGGAGTGACTAGCTTGGCCCGGGGTTACGTAAGGCAAATGATCTGCGGCAAAAGCACCTACGACAGTTAATTAAGTGGACCCATGTGCAGTGAACAGCTGTACCTAGCTTCAACCACGACGGACGACAGCTGCGATCCGCAATCAATCCCTCCTACAATCTCTCAAGCTTGGAGGCTCTCGCAACTCGTACTTCCTCCCGAGAGTCATGCCATAGACGACGACATTGACGACATACGCGTTCAATACATACACACCCGACCACTATGGAACAACAACAGACTGCGCCGGGCTCTCTGAGCTGGCGCCTCAGCTCGCATCCCATCACTCTCCTTTGCTTTCTCGCCTTTCGCACCTGTAAGTGACGCGCATGCCGTCGCATTTTCCCGCCATCGGCGTCGTCGCCTGGTGCCAGCTAGCTAATTGACTTGGTGTTCTGCTTCTTTCCAGCCTCCCTCCTCACCTACCTATTCGGCATGCTCTTCACCGAGAACCTGGTCATGATCTTCATCATCACCATCCTGCTGCTGGCGGCCGACTTCTACTACCTCAAGAACATCGCGGGCCGCCGGCTCGTCGGCCTGCGCTGGTGGAACGAGGTCGACCCCCAGTCGGGCGACAGCCACTGGGTCTTCGAGAGCAGCGACCCGGCCACCAAGACCATCAACGCCACCGACAGCCGCTTCTTCTGGCTCGCCATGTACGCCCAGCCCGTCCTCTGGATCGCCCTCGCCATCCTCGCCCTCGTGCGCCTCAAGTTCATCTGGCTGCCCCTCGTCGGTAAGTAGCAATACTCCTTTCCAATGCCATCCAGCAGCTGCTGCCTGGCTATCTGGGAATATAGCAGAACAGGATGGAATGAATACTAATTCGTCACTTCTATTATAGCAATCGCCCTCGTTCTTACTGTCACCAACACCTTGGCGTTCTCGCGCTGCGATAAGTTCAGCCAAGCTTCCAACATGGCTGGAAGCGCGTTGTACGGCGGATCCCTGGCAGGCAGCATCGCCAGCAACATGGCCGGTCGTCTATTCGGGCGGTAATGATACACCAAGTGATACATCAATCAAGGGTTCATTGCGGTATTGAAACACGACGCGCACATCGCAAGATACGCAAGACGGTTGGCAGTATGTGTATGTTTTGCTACGGCAAAGCGGTAAAGACCAACCAACGGATACCAACAAAAGAAGGAAATGGCGCATCAGGGCTATATTTCCATGTACGCGATATTACCAACATTGGGTTCTGCCCCCTTAGATTCTAGCGGGCCGGAGTTAGGGGGAATTTGTATGTACAATATGCGAGGAGCGAGCACATGCTTGCGAGACGGCTCGGGTCTGCTTTGAATGGTAGCAAAATTCTAGTATCCGGAACTGCTTTTCTCATCGAGTGTAATTATTTTAAACGTTACTGCAACAAAGCTGAGTGACAGAATACGTTGTCCCGTGTTCTGGGTTTGTTCACCCCTTCCCGAGAAACAAATATGCGACATAGGGAGGCTGGAGTTGATATTCGTTAGTAAATATGGAGTTCTACTCAGCGTATGGTGCTCTCTTGTCTTCTCAGATTGACTAGGCTGTCTTATCCAAGATCCGGTGACTGATCTTCATCTTTCCCGAGGAATGGGAGGTGCAGAAAAGGAACGACGACTGGGACGAAGCCAAGTGGTCCTGCTCCTCTCGACCCCCTATAGACTATGGACGTGACTGGGGATCATGGCCCCTCGAGAAACAGCAAGTATGAAACGAAAAGGAAACCCGTCACATAATCGTACATATCCCACCTGAAAGAAACGGCATATTACTTCTCAGCAAGTCGCACGGTACGTGCTTTCTCGTCTGCGAAGAATAGATCATCGTTTGCCTGGTTGCTCCTTCGAGGGAAGAATGAAGATTACAGAGTTTTCCTTGCTTGTCTTGTGTGCGCTTTGTGGACAGTGTTCCATCTTTTCCCTTGATAGGCAGGTAACGAGTTCGTCCTCTCCTTCGTATGTTGTATTCGTGGCGGGAAACGGACGGGCCGTATCCCCCATCTCTGCATTCGCTCTGAATACACTCTTACCGAAGAACCGAGTGGCTTGATCTGCGATTAGTAAGTGTTTATACGGGGTCTCCGTATGTTTATTTGATTGGGTATTCCTAGAAGGTTCTGAGTGTATGTAGTAGCCGACGTTTACGGCTGTGACTATATATGTAAAGCATATATGGGAGGCACTCGCTCAGTGTCAGAGGTTCTACGTAGTTTATTCCCCTGTAAAGAACACATAATGAACAGTTCGTTGTAAGATGTTGAGTCGCCAAAATTAACAGTTACATGTGGTTCCACAGAAGACCCTGGCTGGAAACAACTAACAGAAAATAAAACTGTATTCTTCCCGACTTTGCTCAACCGTTACATACAGCAACACCATATTATCAGGTACGGTCAGAGGAATGCTTATCTTAGTAACCTGTTCGATGGCGGACGTGCTGACGCCTCATTGGCTGAAGGCAACATATATTACCAGTATAGAAGTCGCACTTGTCAACTAAACAAGAAGAGATATCATATCATAGACAAGAAGAAAAAGTAGAAGAAAACATAAAGATGAACGCTAAACACATATTTCATTTCCCATCCGCTACCGTGACCTTCCACGTCCTATTGAGATCCCGGCCCCTTTCATACTCATGACACCAACCGACCGGTGATCACTTCGGCCTACCATGCCTCCCCGCATTCTCTATGGCGGCATCGAGCTGCCTTTCCTCGTCCTCGAGGCGCCGAATCTCGTCCTCCGTCATGCCCTCCTCGATCAGATGCGCATAGCGGCTCGGCGACCGCACCTCGGACCCTGGCCGGCTGGTGTGGTGGCTGGCTCTTCCCACTGTGCCGCCTCCCACACTTCCGTTACGTTCCCTTTCGGCGTTCGGTGCACTTCCTGACCCACCAGTGACGGCCACCCCAATCGCACTGTCCGCGGCGTAAGATTGTGGCCTGTGTATGGAACTCCCTTGGTCGCCGTTACCGCTGTTGTACGGAGAGTAGTCATTCTGGGGCAAGCTGTCAGTGCTCCGCTGCGGGTGCGCCCCGATCCCAGCCACCGGCCCCCTTTCTTCCTGATAGGGTGGCGTGCTCGAGTAGTTGGTCGAGTCGTTCTCACCGGCGACACCGCCACGGTCGTGCAGTCGGCCGCCGTCGTCCGCAAAGGCTGACTGTGGACTGCTGTGGTTGACACCGGACATGTCCTTTTCGCGCATCATCATGGCGGCGGCGCCGCTGTCCGAAGCATACCCCACATCGCCATGGATATGACGGCCGCGCTGCTTCCCACCGGCGCGTCGGCGGAAGCACAGGAAGTAGGCGAGAGCGATGATGAGCAGGACTCCGATCACGGACCCAATCACAATGCCGGCTATCGCGCCTGATCCTAAGACACCATTCTTCCCAGGCTGATCTTTAGTATCATCACTGTTGGATAGTGCGGGTGCCGTCGGCCTGCTGGTCGTAGCAGAGGTGGACTGTGTGGCCGCAGAACTCGTGGCATTTGTGAGGATGATTTGATTCCCCTGGAGGGTATAACCCTCTTCGCGATAAGGTGTGGCGTCTGGCAGGCTCCTCAGATAACCAGCCAACTCGCTATCGTCCAAGGACTTGTTACTCACAGTGAATACTGTGGTGAAGCTCTTTCCCGGTGTATTCGCCGCGTCAACCCAACTCAAAGATAGGTACATCTTCTTCTCCAGGACGTCAAACTCCTTGAGAAGTACTTTCGGATCAATAGTGACCGACCCCTTTGTGTCGTCGTAGGCAACTATTCATTGATCGTTAGCAGCTTGGATTCGAGAGGTTATATAACTTGGGGATCTTACGAGGCAAAAGTGGCTGAAATGCTTGTCGTTTCATGGATGGCGAATCCCATTTGTTGGGGAGTTCTATAAAAGTGTGGCCTCGTTTTTCATCCGTTTCTGCTTCTTGCTGTACTTTGGGTTGACCACGCCCATGCTCCAATGTCCCATTGACGACAAGTTCGTCATTCTCGACTAGAACTAGCTGAGCCTCAAAGACATGTATGGGTCCGTTTCCAACCCCCCACGATAACATCTGTTGATCGAGATACACATGGGGTGTTGCATAATTGTATGTGAAGCTAATGTGAGTATTGGTGGTGGCTGCTGTTGCCGTTGGTGTAGGCGTGTTAAGTGTGATTCCGGGGTCTACCGCCGCGGTTTCGCCTAGCCAGGCGGCAAGCCCGAATATCAAGGCATTGAGTCGCATGTTCGTCGTGTACCAATGCCCCTCTAAAGCCCAGCTCGAATGACAACGTCGTTCGTAAATAACGACACGCTGCTCGAAGTTCGTATGGTTGTCCCTTCTCTAGGCCACGAGACTCATGGCCACCCGTGAACCGTTCAAAGTCTGCTGTTCTGGCACACCTAACGACTTTCACCGTCGAGATCCTCGTTGACTTGTGTAAGCGACAAATTGTAAGCCGAGCAACGAACCAGCGAGCAAGCAGCACGGCATCGAACGAAGAAGACGACGCCAAAGGAGAGTTGGCTGAGAATCACGAACGAAATAGCAACCAAGCAGGAGAAGCAGAAACAATAGACGAGAATGTGTGAAAAGAGAGAAGCAACACACAAAAGTCGTAATGGAGGAGTGGAATGGGATCGGGAGACGAAAAAAGACCAGGCAGGGGATCCAGAACTGCGGCGACTTACACTAGTGCCGAATCCTTGGGTGTGTGTATGTGTGGTGTCAGCTTGACAATCTCTCAGCCGTATAACTAAGGAATTAGCGAGCAGAATACATTCAATGGCAGGGTAGGTTACCATGCCTGTGGGAGAGGCGCCAAGTGAAGGAAGTGCCGCAGTCGCTTTTCCAATCAATAATAAGCACTTCGGAAGTACTCAAACTGCAAGGTTAGATGCAGGGAGCGTATCTGTGGGTGAGGACTGGCCATGGGTCGGGTTGGGGGTGCAGCAAGCCAACGGGAATTGACCGTGATTGATTGAATGGGTGGCTTGTTTGTCCAACTCCTCTGGACGATGAGTCTCTTCTTGTGCTCTGGTGTCACCAAACCAACCGGCATGGTGCTTGCTGCGCCTCCTGTCTCCCCTCTGGTCTGCCGAGTGTTGATCGACACAAAACGAATAATTCGCTGTCCACTCCGGTCTCGTCGTACGCCGCCTTCTTGTTATCACACGCTACCCGCCCCCCACTGAGACCCAGCGTCAAGATCGTGAGACTCGCTTGTCTTGATATCACGCGTTCGTGCAAGCCGCTCTTGTATTCGCTACCATTTTACAGTTTCCATATGTTTGCCGTAGTTATCATGGTAATGTCGACTATCTTGGGACGACCGACTTACACGCCAGCCCCATACTCTCTACACTCTCCCTTGCAGTTTGTTGGACCTTTTTGTTTGTTTCTTCTGAGAGAACCCCACTCGACCCTTGAAAGTGGATAGGCGGGTTGCCAGCTAGTCAGGATTCTCTTTTGAGAAGAAGCAGAAATAAATACTTTATACAGTAAGACCTAGTCCGTAGGTAGATCGACACCGAGACGGTAGCTATACTGACAATCCGGTCCTGAGTAAGGCCCGGAAAACGAGATATGCACAATGTGTTTTGGAGTATGTCAAAATCCAGTGTGCGCCCAATTGAGCTTGTGTTATTGTACTTGCCTGCATATGGGTGGCATGCTCGGAGTCCTGGAGTGACCCGAGCCTTGCATGTTAAATATCGGCCGCAACACAACACCTTTTCTTACTTTTCTTACTCAGAGCCACACCCACATCCTGCCTGCCTCGCTAGCGCGTACGGCTGAGCCGCTACTTTTAATAAGGACGCAGCAGCCCTGCCACCCCGATCCTCTTTCTCTCTTTTCTGTGGTTGGTCTCGACTCTCAATTGGGCTGCAGACGCCAGAGGAACGATGAAAATTGATACTTAGACAAGGCAGGTAGCCTTTTCGATATCGCACAACATACTCATTGCCCCGAACAATCAGCCTACAGTTGCCTGTCTAAAACACCGACCGAGAGGGGTAGCTAATAAATCGAGGTGTTTGCCTGCTTTGTTACTCGACCCTCGACTGAACAGCCCAAGCATCTCACCTAAGACCTAAGTCGGGGGTCCATCCGGGCGTGGGTTTGAGGGTGTTGGGTTGGTATCGAGTGGACCCAAGTTTCCATTTCCGGCGACCCCCTTCTCTTCTTACCCCTCCATCGCCCGCAGCCGAACGACAAGTGCCTTTTTAATTTTAGAAACAGCCCTAGCATTCCTCAAAGCTAAGGAGAACACCGCCAAGTTATATCTTACATACCCGGCCGATATATTAATTCGCTAAAGAAGGCTTCGTCACCAACTTCTCATCTTGTAGACCGAGTCAATAAGCCCAGGGCGACCTGTACTTACTGAGTAAGTAGGTAGGTATGTATTTGTGGAAGTGGCCTTACCCATGCCTCCCTGCTGGCTGCCTTGCTGTGCCTTGCTGTGCCGTGATCGTGCAAGAATACTATTGATGCGACTGACAACCAACGCCTAACACGGCCCGATGGGAGAAAACTAACCAGTTCCGCCGAGGAGCACTTTGGATCTTCCGTAGATCTCACATTTTTGGGCCCCTATGCATCACCAATAAACAATACGCTTGTGATTGGGCGGTGTTACGTACGGCAGTCCCAGATGATTGAATGTTACAGCAAAGCTATATCGCCGGTGCAGTCAGTAATGCTCTCGATGGACTGTACAGTTCTTATCTCCGATTCGCGGACAGGATTCCCTCTCTCGATATAACTCTTTGATTTAATCTCCATGGCGATCATTTCTTGCTGCTATTCAAAGATATATTCGTCTTTACCCTGGTCTGGGAAGACAAAACACATTGCCTCGATTCTACTGCCCCTCCATGTTACCCTCCTCCCCCTTAAATGGCTCGATAACCTACATTCATCGTGCAAATGTATACTGCCACAGAGAAGTAGCGAATGGGCTTCCTCGGATGTTATTTACAGCCTGACCACTCGCTATCTACCGCCCATGATGTAAGACCATGCGGGGGAAGATTAGTTTTACTGGCCACCTGCCAACACTAGCTCAAGCTGCTCCTAAGGCATCTTCCTCAAGAGCATGCCTATACATACTTGTGCCTACATGGCCGATTAGTTTCAATGTCGATGCTCTGCCACAATACAGTAGCACTCGTGCCCAGCCTTACGCGCCCAAATCAGCGTCGCATATGATTGGCGTGTGGCCGTATGGTGGTCTGCACTTTGCTACATCTTACCCCAGGTTTAAAAAAACCAAAAAACCGATAGTTCCAATGCTGGCATGTGTGGTCGTTGAAACCGCCGGCAAACCCAGCTAAGCTACCCAACCCACGGGGGCGGCCGACCGGTTCGTCGAGAATAGCGCCCGGCAAGGCATTCCAGACCCAACGGCTTGACCTAGTATCAAGTAAGGACTGAATGCAAGGAGCGGCCGTTCAGGTAGCGGCCAAGCGCGCGCCAGACTTAGGCCGATGTCGCAAAAGAGAAACACCGCGTACCGCCGTCATTTATTACTTTCCCGTCTCAAATCACATAACTTGTAGGTGTCGGAAGTCATAATGAATAATAACACAAGTCGTGATTCTTGCAAGTCGTAGATATACATATGTAGCATTACTAGGTATTCCAACCAGTGCCACTGATCATCCGATCCATCATCCATCATATCTACAATTCCGGATTATTTCTCGGGCAGGTTACATATACATCATCTCCCAGACTTCTTTCCCGACATGCACCACCAATCTTTTCTCTCTCTCTCCCCGTCTGCCACCCTACCACCGTTGTCTTCATAAAGTGACGTGAAAAACCTTGGCCAGACAAGCGAGTACTGCAGCATTCTCCCCATATCTGACCCTCTCATGACCCGTAACCGACTATGTTTAAACAAAAAGTGAAGAACTCCATGCCCCCCGATATGTTTGAAACGCCGAAATGCTATGCGTGCCTGTCTGCGTCTGATGATCGCCACCCAGTAGAAAGTGTGACGAACAACCAACCCAACAACTGCGGCTCAAAAACCGAAGCGCCGCAGTGTGGAATTCATGGCTAGCCCATCGCCTTGAGCCATCGAGCCACTCTACCCAACTGCCCTTCCTAGCAGGAATTTTGACAGTCTGACCACACTCAATGCTGCTGCTAAATGTAAATAAATGCCACTCCAGAAGGGGCAGATTAAATAGAGCTAAGGCTATGCAAAGGTCATGGAGATCTCCTTCTCCTTGCCAAAGTCATCATCGCTGTCCGCCCACGGATCGTGCACCGCAATGTTAGGCAGTGTCTGGCTGGACTTTATCTCGGGCCGAGAAGCGAGTGCTGTGTCCTTGGCCGGTGGCGCTGGCGGCGAGGATGGTAGCGGATCTTCGTGGAAGGAGGTATCGAAACTCATGTGAACAGGAGACGGTTCGGACTTAAAGTACTCCGTTGAAGGGAGGGGACTAGTGAAGCCGAAACCGCTTGACATTGTTGGGGTCCGCTCCGATGAGAGTCGTAGTCCCGGCGAATGCGAAGTTCCGATGCGCAAGGTCGTGTTATCATCACTCTTCGTCTCGCGAAGGTTGCTCCGCGGATTGCTCTCAGGGGACGGGACGTCGAGCTTCATGGCTGGCAGAGTCGACTTCAGCTCCTTAGGGGCGGCCGCCTCGGCGTCCTTGGCTTGTTCCGCCTCGACCGCGAGCTCAGCTCGCATGGCGTCGACGTCAAAGAGGACGCCGTGGTTGTTGCCGAGCTTGTCTTCGGTCCGTGAGTTCTCGGCCCCCTTTTGACTCTTGTGGGCGTCCTCGTAGACCTCCCAGTCCTCCCGCTTCGCCTTCTTCTTGCGCGAGAAGAACCCGCCGAGCACGCCCTTCTTTCCGCTGCCCTGCTTATCGAGCTCCTTGCGGGCCTCTTCGATCTCTTCGATTAGCTCCCGCTGCTGTTCCCGGTGTTGATCTGGGTCCGGATCCTCGATTTCGGTAAACTCGTCGCTCTCAACGAGCCACCCGGCTTCGCGCAGCAGCCTCGGCATGGCTTGTCGGTAATCCATGTGTCCGACAACGAACTCGGAGCAGTCCATATTCTCAACGCCGGGTATCCCCTCAACCGGTGCCAGGCCGGTGACTGTGCGGATACCACCGTTGGTAAGACGGAAGAGATAACCCAAGATCCAGTCGTTACGGTTGTATCCGCTCAGGAATCTACCCGCGACAACCGTGCGACACTTGAGCCATTCGTCCTGCTTCGTGATCAGGGGTGATCCGAAGAGGTACACGTTCTGGACCAGGCCATAAGCGCCCTTTCTTGCCAGCTCCAAGAGGCAAGAGAAGATGACTCGGGAGCCAAGGGAGTAGCCCACAAGGGTGATGGGTCTAGTTCCCAAGTTGCGGTCGATCAGCGAATCAGCTAGAATCAGACCGGCAGACCAGGCACGGTCGAGAGAGACCGCCCAGGGATTGTCAATCAGATACGCCAGCTTGGTAAGCACCACCGGCAACTGCAGAGCAGCCATTAGACTGATCAGGATAGTGCTTCCCAACACTTGCTGGAGGCCTTGAGTGAGAGCCTGGCATGACGAGTGAGTAATGAGACATCGGAACTTGAACTTGTTTTAACGTACCTCGGTAGCCAGAATATTGATGGTGTCACCCATGCTGGTCAACATTTCGGGCTCCCAAAGAATTGAGTAGATGTCGCCCATAACAGGGTCGACCGTGCTAAAAGGCAATCGGACATCATCGTTCTTGCTGGTCATCCATCCGGAGATTGTGACGATGAGGTTCACTCGCTTGTTGTTGTGCAGAGGGCGGTACTCAAACGTCCTCACGGCGCCCATTCTCTTGTTCGCAGCTCTGCCACCGATGACACTACCAGAGGCAGCAGCTGACGACGTGATGATGGCGGCACCTCCGGCACCGGCCAAGAAAGAGCTTGTCCCACCAACGCCAATGGTTGTGAAACCCGCTGCAAGACCGGCACCGATGAGAGGTGCGAGGAGACCTGCGGACAGGCCAATGACGAGACCGCCGCCCACGGTGGCGAGACCCATCATGACATATTTGCGCTTGAGGGCCAGTTTTCGTCTGTTCTCCAGATGCTCATCCTCATTCCAGTTCTCGGACTCGGCTTGTTGCTGCATCTCAAGCGCATCCGTGACACGCTTTTCAAAGCGGCAAATGTCTATCCAGGGGATGTCGATATCCTTGCCTACGCGCTCTAACAGGACTCTTGATCTAGAGTCGTATATCGAGTCCGCAATCAGCACCAAGAAAAGATCGCAAAGGACGGTCCAGCGGAGATCGATATCGAGCTTGGCCGTGCCGGGCAGCTGGGACGGCGTCTTGACATCGGGCATGTCCTCGCCATCATGCGCTTCGTAGGGCGGAGGCGCTTCCGCTGCTTTCTCCTCGCCGAACTTTGGGATAACAGAAGACCTCGGACTCGCAATACTCGCTGCCGCAGACCCGGGCTCGGAGTCCGCCATGGGGTTCTTTACTCTCGAGTTATGCATGAGCGCAGGGGTAAGGTCCTGGGGCATAACACCATGCTCTGCTAATTGTTCGATCATGACCTGTTCGGCTGGGCTAATCTCCATATGCGCATAGAGTCGAACCATGATCTTCTGAGACCACATCTTCATCGCCTCGGCCGCCATGGTGATATCCTTCTTGGTCTTTTTGGTCTTTTCCATCGTCTCTGCCTCCTTCAGCATCTCGGATAGTTCCAGTCGTGTCGCACCCACGTATGCGATTCGTTGGCCCTCGGTGAGCAGGTCTTTCGTTGCTTGCATTTGCGAAACCGCGTCCCTCTGCTCATCCAAGTCGACAGCACTAGTGCCACTGACTTCTTTGAACAAGTACTTTGTGTTACCGTCCATGCTCGTTTCGGAATCGGCGTCATCGTCGACGAGCACACGCGTGTATCCCTTGCCGGCACCACCCAGCCCAGCGTAGACGTACTTCTCATCGTCTTCCTCATTGTGCTCTTTGGCCACAAGTCGGTCGTCGTCATCGTAGATATCGTACGGCGCATACGCCGGCATCGTCTGCCAGCCCTCATCGCGATCCTCTTCCTCCTCCTTGTGGGGCGCTGTCAATTGTTGATGGGAGAACTCGGACATTATGTGCGCCGAGCTTGCCGTGCTGTTGTCGCGGCTGTGATCGACAACAGGGCCCTTGCTTGCTCCCTCGGACATCTTCTTTGCCGCTTCTATTTCCTTGATCGAGGGGCCAGCTAGGGGAGGTAGCGGTGTCCGATCGCTGCCGAGCGGAGTTTGCCGACTCCTCCTTGGGTTTGCTGTCGCTCTGTGCAGGGGCGGCCATGGGCGCGAAAGTCGCAGTCGAGGTCGGGACTGGTGTCTTGGAGCCGTCGTTCTCTTCTGCAGGCTCGGGATTGGGAGTTCGCGGGGTTGGAGTCGAGGGGACCGTCTGGAAGTCGTCATCATCGCTGTTCCCGGCCGATGACTTTCCCTCCTTTTCCGTCTTGATAGGGACCGTTAAGCCTGCGGCCTTGGTTTGGGCCTTGGCCTCGGTCCCATTGTCGGGCTTCTGCTCAGGGGAGCTCTTGGTGGACTTCTTGTCCGTATTCTTCTTATCTTTGGCTAGATCGTCACGCCCCGTAACTGCTGGCTCTGGTTTCGGTGGGGGGCTGACATATTTCCTGATGGGCAGCCCGAAATCGTCGTATTCTTGAACTGGTGCTACCGCCGCCATTGGTTTGTCTTGCTTCGCATGTGAATTCGAGTCTACGGGGCTGTTTTCCTTTGCGTTTTTGACGGGGTTCTTGGGTTCGACTGGGTCGGGTTCCTCCGTTTCTGGCATAATATTTCTAATGGGGGTTCGAGGGAATTTGCTTGGCTCCAAAAGGTTGCTGCAGTCTGCCGTGGGGGTTTGATGTTGGAAGTTCCAACAGCATTTATCAAATCAACAAGACTCGCATGCAGACAGGAGGAGGGTGGGTAGCAGGTGGTGTTAGTGGTGGGTAGGTTGGCGCAATCAATTGTAGGGAGTAGTGTAGTATGTACATAGTATTCAAGGGTCCCGGCACGAAGCGGCGTGAAATCGCCTGACCTAGGAGGTTGTTGATGCAATCAAAGAAAATAATGGAACGTGCAGTTAGTTGCATGGCTATGGGTGTATGCATGTAACTAGCAATATCCAAGGGTGAAACGACCCATTCCATTCCCATCGACAGCTTTAGCTGTGCCATAAAGGATGGAAGCAATCTTTTGCGATTTCTCCCACGTGCCTCCCTTTCAAAGACGGCGGGCAATCTCCATTTAACGTTGGGTCAAAGCGAGGGTGGTTTGGTGCTGTTCTTGATTCTGAGGTCTCAAAGGATGGAGTTTTTGGGGTCAAATCACCAGTGTCAGGCAGGGCCGCACGAGAGCTAACCCACTAAAGGAGGGTCCTAGGGGGTCGCGTAAAACATCCGATGTGCTACAGAGCAGCACAGAGGGTACCTAACTTTGATGATTAATAACCTCAAGGTCGCTGCTACATTTGCTGGAATAGACTCGAGACATGGATCCGATATCAGCCGCATATCGACAGGTAGCCGATTTCTTCTGCCACGATTTTGGTCCTACGAGGTTTTGATGAACGGGCTCTTGGTGCGACGCCTCGAGGAACTTTACGTACCTTTTTCGTTATACCAATGCAGGTAGTGATCAGCATTGGCCTCGGGAAATATATACATATGTATGTATGTACGAAGTCAAATATTTGGCATAATGAAGGAGCTTATAGATGGTATCAATTGCTCTCTAAATCAGTAGGTAGCCATCCCTTGTACATGGTGGTGGCCCCTGTTTTCATAACCGCGAACGCCTAGCAATGCCTATAGAAATGGTTGCGGATCGTGCAATCCGCCAGTGGTCAGTCACCTTCCCTGCTATGTACACATCTCTATGCCTCTACAACCTCCTCGGCGCCATGGGACTCTCCAGCCTCAGTAGTGCCTGCAGCCCCGTCGTTGGAACCAGCCGCAGACTTGTTTTTCCGCTTGCGCTTTCGCTTGGGTCCTTCTGCCGAGGCCTCTGCGCCCTCTGCGCCCTCTGCGGCTGCCGGGGTGGCTTTGGGTTTAGAAATAACACCATCGGTGGCCTTCTTCTTGGGTTTCTTCACTGACAGCGGGTTGGGACCCTTTGCCTTCTTGACCAGCTTGCCACCAACCCGTTGGGACTCGTCTTCGTCGTCTTCATCCCTCTTTCTCTTGCCTCCAGGTCGAAGAATTTCGGCGCGCAGCTTGGCGCGCTCGTCCCGCGATCGTTGAGCAACGGAGCCTGGCGCCATGGGCTCCAGGATGAGGACGCTCCGCGAAATGTAAAGCAGCGGCACGCCTTGGACGCCACGGAAGTAGCTGCGGGTGTTGATGTCGTTTGTTCCTAGACAGTAGTGGGAGGCGTTCTTGCCGGAGCCTTTCGGGTCGATACAGCTCGACAGGCATTCGAGTTCGGGTAGTGGTTCGGGGTGCGTCTCCGGAGTATGGCCGCATCTGCGTCGTTCGAACGTCTTGCCCAGCGTGATCGCATCCTCCACGCCCGGCTCTCCTTTGCTGCTGTATAACTTCCTCATCGTGCATGTGGTGACGAGCGGCTTGATGTCCTTGGCTTGCAGATTTTGCTGGAGACCTTTGACGAAGTCCATTTTGAATCGGCATGCATCCGCCACTGTCTGGAATCAGTAATCCATCGGAAACAGTTCGAGATTCCGAAGCGACTTACGGATTGAAGAGTCCACGAGGACTTGGTAGGGTGTCCTGAAGCCAAAGTTCATGCAGTACTGTGACATGACCTTGCGGTACTGCTTGGCTCTCTTGGCGCGAGGCATCTTGGGCGGCTTGTGTTTTACCTCAAGATGGGCCGAATCGGCAGGTGTTTATTGGTACAAGGTCGCGCCTGAAGCTGGTGGGCAAAGTTGTCGGGTCTACTGAGCACGGCTGCCGTCACAGATGCTCGAGATGTTGTCGAAAAAGTTCCATTTGGAAATTTGACTGGAGCTTCGATTAGATAAGAAGCATGGGATCCATGGACCCATTAAATAAATTTACCCCCCACCCTGCCGCCCTGCAGCTAGCTATCAATTTGTCTTGAGCACCATACGGAACCAATTCCGACATGAACTTGAATTATAGCCATAACGCCGTTTAACGCCATAGGCTGATCTGCCTTCCATAAAAAAAGATATGTTGAAATCTAGTAACATTCTGAACTTGCAAACATGAAATACCTCGCTTGCTGCAATGTCGCCTCCGAAAATGACGAGTAACCCATACCATATGCTCCTGGCACGATACCATGGCTAAATTGAAAACCCCTTACAGATAAAAGTTTGTTGGGTCATCACCAAATTATGTAGCATCGCAACGATGCGGACCGCCAACTTGATCTGTTTCTTCCGGGTCCTCAGTCTGTATTACGCTGGAATAGTCCAGCAACCACGCTGATGTCGTCGAGTTTCCCTAATCACAGTTAGCATCAGTTAGCATCAGAATCCGACTTCTTCCGCCTGCCTAACGGGGTATCTTACCTCCTTCACTCGCCAGCCCTTCGTCGATGGCACGTTCCATGAACGGGCTCTCCGCAAAGGGATCAAGTGCAATTACTTTAGCAGCCTTCATGAGCTCCTCAGCAACAAATTTCATACCCCCGTTAGCCCCGTGCTTCCTATTACCGCCTGCTTGCCCGCCTTGCCCAGTCTCCCAGCGTTCCACGCTTGCAGAGACGTTTTCCACAATCTCGTGTGACCACAGGTTGTCGATGACACCGTCGGACATGGCGAGCACAACATCTCCCTCCTTCAGCTCGACCGTCTCCATGACGGCATTTTCGTTGGGGGTGTCCGGGCTGTTGGTGCCCAGTTGACGGGGGCAGTCGAACCAGTGCCACTGTTCCGTAGTTTTGTAGACCATTTCGCGCTGGCTTGGGCGCACGACCATGACCTGCGAGTCGCCCAGGTTCGTCACGTACAATAGGGGCTTTGGTTCGCCGCCGTTCTGATAGTGCAACTGCGCGCCGCATGCTGTTGTAGTCCCCAAACATTCTACAGGCCCACTAGTAGCCTCCAGCGTCCTCTCGTATGCCGTCTGGAGATACGCGACCGGGTTCGGTGTGTAGACCTCCCCGGCCCGCCGCGATCTTTCGATGTCTTCCTCCATCGCTGACGCCCAGAAATGCAGGATCAGCCGCGACCAGAGCCCCGCGTGGCCCCGGGGGCGCCGCGACCATGCGCCCACGCCGTCATTGGCGCAGATGAATTGGTCGCTCGCGTAGACGGCGTCGTCGCCGTTGGTCCAGCCGCGGATCAGGTCGCCGCCGACGAAGACGCGCTTGTCGCGGCTTTGGTGGTGCGTGCTGAGGGGGTCGCTAAAGGATCCCGCCGGTGGGCTATAGAACGGCGGTGGAAAGGGGCGTGGCGCTCGTTTGGCAAACAGGGCGAAGCCCGTCTCGAAGCGGAAAGGCAGTCGCGCAGAGGATGTCTCTGACGCGGGCGGCGACGGTGCGACGACAGAGGATTTTACTACTAGTTCATCGTGTTCTTCGACTTGGTCGCTACTACGGGCGGCGACTTGCTGCGATGCTCGCGTGTGGGCAACATATGATCGACAACTAAAATGGAGAAAGGTCCGTTGGGGACGGCAGGATATCGCTGCTGTTTTGAGAAGGGTGGACGCCAGGAGATGAATTGGGAGAGGTGACCTCCTCATTCCCGCGACCGGTCAGTCAAGACCTAGGAGCGATATTCCAATGCAGCCAGAATCTAAATTGCGCGGTGCGATACAAGATCGTGTACCAGTGTTCTGGTGTTGCACGCTGGAGAGTGGTACTCCGGAGTTCCGATGACGGCCTTTGGGGAAGGCTGCTGGTGCCATCGGCGCCCGCTGTAAGCCGCCTTAACGTAACCATGGGCCTTTACTCCGAGCTCGCAGGGCAATTGCGAGACATTGACATTCACATGGCGTGTTTCAAGCGCGAGATCCACGAAAGTCCAATGAATCGCGGTTGCTAAGTATATAATGGATATATGTTATTGCTACCTGGCCTGCCGTTGGCACAGGGTCTTTTGCTCTACTCTGGCTCGAATATTGCTTCAAAGTATAGATGACATCATTGTAGCATGCGGCTGAATCCCTAGCAAATAAAGGCAAGTTGTCCGTGACAGGAAGAATGCCCGAGTAACCCATTAGCAAGCAGACTTGTTGAGACGGAACACCCGCTCTCACTGCCGCCACCCTGGTATTGTAGGGAATGAAGGAGTAAAACTCGTTCATGTAATTTCTCCCATTCTTGTTCGAGAAATTGCGTCGGTAGTCCAGACTCTCCCCAGATGGCACTGGCCAAGGAGTAGTAATATTAGATGACGTCGATGAAGAAGCTCTAGAAGCAAATAGTTTCCCGTCCCCAATCTCATCTATCCTAGGTTAGGAAACGCAGCAGCTCATGAGGATGACGGGCATTTCACGATCTGCGGTGTCCTGCGCCAGGTGCCCGGGACAGGACTATTGTACGATCTACAAATACAGTGGTGGTCTTGGGAATATCACAATTCGCAGGACAGGATGGCTGCAGTTGAAACGCGCGTCCTGGCGGGCTTAGACAGGAGGATCGGACTTGGGGGCATGGAATAGTCAACTGAAATACATGACCCAATGAATCAGACAGTCAATCAATCAATGAATACAGACGAAAAAACATCGATTACTCCGTAGACACCGGCCTATTCCACTGTCCCCTGAGCCGTTATCCGTGTGTGGGATCTTACACCAATTCGTACCGCTGCGCCAAGCACGCCAAGCTGAGGCTCTCACCTTGGGATACTGTGCGTCGACTACATGATACTTACACTCTGGTTGGTATGCATTTCAAAGGCGTGTCGTATCGTATCTTGGTAATACCTAAAAGTCAAGCCACAAAGACGCAGAGGTAAACAAGTCAGCTTGCAGACTGCGCATTAGCATATCGATGAAACGTGTTGCTTCACAGAACCGCCATTGGCAGCCAACATGGCCGATCACTAACGTCCATTCTCAAAGTCCAGTGTTCGGTCCAGTAACGGCAGGCGCCAGGACATTGGCGCTGGACGTGGCCAGACCTTCAGCCCCACAGCTTGGAGGGGGTCAGGGGGTTGGGCTTTATTTTTTCTTGAGGTTTTCCGAAGATCCATTTGCAACGACATAGTAGTACATACAAGGTTGCAACATGCCGGTGTTACCGGCACTACCGGATATCATGGCATTTCGCTGCGAGGGACCTAGGACATGAAGAATGCTGCTCACGCAAAAGCATCTATCCAAAGGGATCCGTCTCACCCGCGCACCTGCGCCGCTTTCAAACCCAATGGCTTGGTAACAAAAACAGGGGCACCATCGACGAACTTCATCGTGGTGGAGTGACTTGACTTAACCTAGGCTTGTAGTACACCACGTATTTGGTGGGAATGCAAGCAATGCAGCAGCTGTCAGCTACGAAAACTGGAAAATACCCCCTTTTACCAGATTAGGTACCGTACCGTAGCGTATTTGTACCTACAGCAGCGTGCTTATAGCAATGCAATATATAATCCAGATAATGCCCAGGTGTCACTACGGGCTGATTTGTATGTAATAGACGGCCATGCGATATCTTCAGGTCTCACTTCAACCTTTTCCGAACAACAGCATCGCATCGCATCGCACCTTCGCGCTGCCTGCTCAAAAGTATACGCATACCCTTGCTTCTATTCGGACTGGCCTTGCGATGCAGATACTCGTTTCTGCTTCTGCTGCACCTATGCGAGATAAGTAGGTATGTAGCCCTTGCCCAAAGGCGCCGCCGAGCCCGGGGCGTGTAAGTGATAGGTGCTGCAGTAAGGATATTGAACTGGTCATAGACGGAGCTAGGCTATCTTGGCTTTGCTTATCCGTACCTACATACCCAATGGTTGCAAAGAGAAAAGAGGTGGCCGGAAGGCATGATTTCGTATTTCGTATTTCTTCTTTTTTCCTCTCCCTCTCTTTACCAGAAACTGACTGTGCGTTTGCTTGTATGCATTCAGCTCTAGCAATGCAGAGTTCATGAAGAGCCGTTCCGGATATGTAGGTGTGTATGGTGTGCTACTGGCTGTGTACATCGCGATGCCCATACAATAAGAAAAGATTGGAGCGCGAGTTTATCTTATTTTTTACCTCCGGTACACTGCAACCTTCTAAACCCTCCGCTACCTTGCTTGCTTCAAGGTGAAAGTTGCATTCCGGCCCTTGTTGCGCGCTCTTGGTAGTGGGGCTTAGTCCCCCTCTAGTCCCGCGCTTGCTCGTGTCCCTGTAAACACTGCGAGTAGGAAAGATCGGATAGCGTCATACGACTTACACCACCGCCTCCCATTATTCTATCCAGCCAATAGTAATACATCCTCCGAACTACGTAGCCAATCCGCCCGTGGTTGGGCTGGGTTGTTTGACGGGTCACCTAGGCTGGCTACCCTAGGTACATACGTAAGTCGTAGTGTAGGTCGCGTACGTCGTGATCAAAAGAGATGGAAGAAAATATATTTCATCGTACCTGCATTTCTTCCTGCCTGGCCGGGCCCTCACGAGCTTGCGACAAAACCTTCTTTTTATCTCTCCTCCCGGTTCATACAGTATTTGTACTTCTACAATCGCAGCCTTGCAGTCCTGGGCTCGAATCGGCTCTTGCGCAGATACCGAGTTTTGAGTTTTGGGCTTTCGAGGCACGGGAGAACCCTCTTTGACACTTTAAGACCGGACGACCAGGATCAAATCTTTTTTAGAGTCCGCCTCCGACTCTTCCGCCAAATCCCATCCTGAGACGACGACAGACTGGCAATCCGAACTCGGGTGTCCAATAGAACACGGTTGACGCGCACTTACTCGCACCTCGTTTGAGCGAACCCTGATTCAGGAACCATCGCTGGGGAAGTTTCAGCAGCCGGTGGGATTCTTTCCTCTATCACATTATTGTTTGTCTCGGGGCTCTCTCTATATCGACGTTCGTTTCCGCCTCATTTGATGCACACAGCTTTGTCTCGCCGCCAACCCGACGAGCAGCTGAAGCAAGTGAAAGTGAGTAGTCGATACTCTCTATCTCTATAAGCCGATACCAAGTCCCATTTCGCCCCCAAGCTCCCCTGTGCCCCCCTGTGCCAAGGTACCTCACCTGAACGGCGGACAAGTTACGAATCCGGCCAAAATCCACCCAGACCAGCCCCTTGCTCTCTTCGTATCCTTAATCCGACTCACCGGGGACTGAGAAAGGCGCCTCGCTCACTCGCTGCTTTGTAATATCTCCACGCTGAGCCCGGGGAATTCTTTCGGTCCTTTCTGCGCATCTTCCCCTTAACTTTTCGACTGAGACGACCAACCGGTAGAAGGACGCATGACAGTGACGGACGGACGGACAAGCAAAATTTGGTTGACGAATACTGATGATCTACTGTGCATGGTAGAGATAAGCGACCAGCACTGCAATTCTCGGAGGTGGGTCGTGCCAACACTGGCAGCTCAAATCGCCTGAGCCTTGTGCCTACTCCATTATCACTGCTGCTGCTGCAAACCGGCAGAGTGTGTCGACAACAACCACACACATAGAGACCTCCTCTGGCGGGCTTGCCGAGAGTCTCTAGTTCACGATGGTGCGAAACCGAGGTTCGTATATTCTTTTCTTGCTTCTTGGATTGTTCTCCTCTCCCCATCCATCTGCTACGAAGTGATGCAGTCCCGCCTTTCATCTTCTCATCGGCCCACCATGGTACTCCCAATCCCTCTTGATCCATACTCGGGAGTTGGCAGTATTATTAGATGCGTCACTGGGCTTCCCCTGTATCACGAAGCTTCAACGCACATACTGTATGAGGATGTGAAGGTGTAGCTGTGCACAAGGCAGCAAATGACATGACCATATGCCCTCTTCTTGGAGTGCTTCCAATAGTAGCGCTCGCACCACAAGCCAATGGCTTAGTACTTTGGTTGGGCTTTTTCAGCTTCTATGTCAATGACAATAGCTGGCCGTGTGCTGCTATCTACTACCTCAACCGATCGGTGAATGCACACAGACACCTGATAAAAGTTGAGGGACTGCCCGAGAGTTAATTAATCGCTTGCGACTTTGACCTACGAGCTGACAACCTTGTGTTGCTTGTTTGCTGATGAGCTTCACCGGTGTCCATTCTCTATTTATTTGCCACTCCCCTTCCTTTTGACCCTTATTGCTGTTTTGAAGCACGTTCGTTCACATTCCTCAAGTGCAGGAATTATCAAAAACAGGGTCGATCACCCTCTCCGTTAGTCACTTTTACTTTAGCAGCAGAGCTCGGCTCAGTGTGCCGGACAAAGAGGGCCAACTCCCACAGTCCCCTTAGGCACTGCTGGGCATCCATCGTTTTACTCGGCATTTCCTATTAATTAGGACTTTTTTGCCAAGACGAGGCCATAATAATAATCTGCAATGGGCATCATGCTAATCATGCCCTATTGAGCCAACAGTCCTCTCTTTTATGTCCCAGTTTTCTGGGAATCCAAGAGACTCCTTTACTGGTTCGCCGAGTTCAACGTCACCTGCCAACGACGCCGCGCCAAAACCCGACTTTGGTCTCAATCAACGCGGCGAGCGCACATCGCTACCGGCTTTTGGAAGATTTCGCTCCAACTCAGCCCGCCTGCCATCCACACCTGTGCCGTCATCGCCGATACGCGACAAACATGATATTTCGCCTCTAGCCGACTCGCCCATTCAACCACCCAAGCGCACCCCAGGTCGCAATAGAAGTTCCTCGCGACCTTTGTCTATGGTACAAACCTACACACCGCACCTCATGGACGTCAACGAAGATACCATCCCGGAGCTGCAGCCCATCTTCACCTTCCTCAACAGCCATGCGAATAAGTTGTACCAGGAGGGCTATTTCCTAAAGCTCGACGACCAGAACATACGTGCGTAAATCCCTTCAAGGCGACCGTCCGATTGTTGATGCTGCAAGTCATGTCAAGTCGATTCGTCCATGGTGCTAACCCCCCAGTTTAGAGGGTCGTCCGAACCCAGACAGGACGTGGACAGAATGTTTCGCCCAACTTGTCGGTACAGTGTTGTCACTATGGGATGCCAGCGAATTGGACACAGCGGGTGAAGCAGGCGAAGTCCTCCCCAAGTTCATCAATCTGACTGATGCAACAATCAAGATGGTATGTGATACGAAGGGTCATTGCGCCCTGAACACTTCAGGCTCATGACCCCGCACCCTCCGCGACGGCTGAAGTGAGTGCTGACCTGAAGAACAGATCGATTCGTTACCGACGCGATCCCCCGACGAGAAGCCACTCCAGAATATTCTGAGCATCAACACGGCTGGAAGGAACCGATACTTGATGCATTTCAACTCGCGCCACTCGCTTGTGCAATGGACTGCAAGCATCCGGCTTTCGATATACGAGCACTCAACACTGCAGGAGGCCTACACTGGCGCTCTGATCGCAGGCAAGGGAAAGACTCTGAACAATATTGCAATCATAATGGAGCGATCCCGGGTTGTAACGCAAGAATGGGTACGAGTGCGTTTTGGTGCCGGAGTACCGTGGAAACGCTGTTGGTGCGTCATCTCGCCTCCGGATGAGAAGGAATATATAAAGCTCCAGAAAGAGATGAAGAAGAGGTCCCCGTACGATCGCTCGCATGCACCAATACTCAAAGGCGACATCAGGTTCTACGAAAGCAAGGTGGAAGGGAAGAAGCAGAAGAAGGCGAAACCAGTCGCGACTATCACGGATGCGTATTCGGCCTACGCCATCTATCCTCAGGCAAAGTCCTTGATTGATGCCTCCACATTGATCAAGATCGAAGGCGACATCACCATTCATTCGGATCCCCCTTCGTCTACGGAAGGGTTCGTGTTCATCATGCCGGAAGTCCACCCGGCCGTGAGTGGCTTCGAGACGATGCTACGATCTTTGTTCCCCTGTTGGGACACGTTCGGCTTGTATGGCCGTCCTGGTAGGCTGGTCGCCAGCACCATCGACCCCCGCTCGCTGATGTTTGCAATGCCAAAGCACAGACGCTACGGATACTTGGAGGTGTTGGATGTCAATGGGCTGATATTGACGGACGGGAGCCAGGGCTGGTCAGAGAAGGACTGGAGAAAGCAACTCAAAGATTTGACAGGGCAGCGTATGACCAGCATCAGTGACGAACCCGGCAGCGCCACCCACAGCAGGACAAATAGCAGGACTAAGAGGCTCAGTTTTGGACAGGGTGCGGATGGCGCGGGCAAGCCGCGAGTGGGCTTTGCCGAAGGGGGTCCTACTTCCGCTCGTTCGTCTCGATCGATGTCTCTCAGCAACCGACCTCTGCCCAGGACCGACTCGGCTCCTCCGGAGCATAACCGCGAACGTGCGCCTTCAGCGATGGCCGGTGCTGGCAAGTCTGGACATGCTAGAAATGCGTCGGATTCCAATCTGGCCTCTGGCGCGCCGCCACCTCCGCCGCTTCACTCCGATTCTCCAGGCAGCAACGGCCCCTTTGGACGGGGGCCACCGCGTCAGTTCGTAAACGACCTCGCTGTAACTCCTGAACGGATGAGTTCGGATGAGGACCGAGGGCCTCCGAATCTGGAAGCAATGCGAACGCTTCAGACACCAGAACCAGTATCTCAACCACCTGCGTTTTCCCATGCCCCAGGAGCAAGACCCAACCAAAGACCGTATCATTCCCCCGAGATGCGTCGTGCAAACAGTCGGATGTCGGTTAATACACTAACCCAGCTGGCGCAGGCCGGTGGCATCGGCGGGGTTGGCCAGCAAAACGGATGGGAGGCTGAGAAACAGCGGCCTAATGCGAATGGCCCCCTGGCTGCTGGTTCCGCGGGCCAACGAGGTCCTCCGGTACCTGCTCACTCCTCCAGCCCCGGGATAGCTCCTGGCGCGGGCTATCGCGATAATGGAAGCGAGGGTCGCCGTTCACCTGCCATGCCTCCTGGTATGCCCCCTCCTGGACTTCGTCTGAATACGAAGCAGTCTAAGTCCTCTCTCAATCATGAAATGGCTCCGAGCCCGGTATTCCGCGGGCCTAGTCCAGGCCCCCGTCCACAAACCCCCGATATGCGCAGCCCGGCTTACGGACCGGGAGCTGGTCCTGGATTTGATCAGCGGCCCCCGCCTGGGCGTGGACAGCCTCCTCATATGATGAACGGACGGGGACCTCCCCCAACAAGCATGGGGCCACCGCCTGGTCGCGGACCTCCCGGGCCAGGTGGCCCTCAGCCTCAAATGGGACGAGGAGGCTACCGTGGCCCGCCGGGCACTGGAGGACCGGGTTCAAGACCAACAACCCCTGGTGGAAGCCGGCAGGGACCACCGCCCCCAGCAAACACGTCACCTCCCATTCACCGGAAGCCACTACCAAATCGATCGGATAGCCTTCAGAGCCGGTTAGGGGAGTCGATGCCAACTCGATCGGATAGTCTTCAGAGTCAGAGCCGGCTAGGGGATTCAATGCCTGGTTCATCGGCAGCTTCGAGTAACGGCAGTTTCACCCGGTCACTTGATCCCAGCGTACTTGCCCAGATTCATGCGAGCAACTCCAGCAGCAGGAGCACACCCCCGCCTCAACAGCTACCAGACCTGCCCCAAGGCATAGTACCCCAGCAAGGCATAATAGGCGTAGTACGTCATAACACGAATCAAAGCTACGCAAGTAGCTACGACTCGGCAGAGAGCCCGGATTACGCCAGTACCAGGCCCTCTACAGACACAGCTGCATCTGTGGAGAGACCGCGAGCTGGTGTTCTCCGGACTGTTGGCGACGAATCGCAGGGGCCTTCTGGACCAGACATTCCGAGTGTTGATTTCGGACCTACCTTCAACTTCGCAAATCCGGCTCGTAACAAGACTCCAACGCCTGGGTTTTCTTCACCGCAACGATCGTTCTCGCCTGGCCCACGATCGTTCTCCCCTGCGCCGTTCCAGTCGAGAAAGTCCCCCCGCCCCTGACGCGGCACGAAATTTGCCGCAACTCAACGAGACCAACGCTCGCCGGAGCGTAGTATGGCAGCCCGCAGGAGCCCAGGCAAACTCCGACAGCTCGGGCAGTCATGGTATCTCGGCCGAGCAATTCGTTCAACAGCGCGCTGCTGCTGCATCCACGCCGATGTATGCGCACCAGCGCCAGTCTTCGGGCTTTTCGCTTGGCGGACTTGGCGGATACCGTACTGGGACACCAACGCCACCCCTGGAGCGAAACAATAGTCCCCGTGATTTTATGGGCAGCCACTCTCGATCCACCTCTCAGGATCTGCTTCAGCGACCATTCGGCACCCACTCTCGATCTACGTCGCAGGATCTACTTCAACGGCCCAGCTCTAGAGGTGCCGGCGCTGTACTGGGTGGCCAGAGCGGCCAAGGTGACTCGCGCCTCTCGGCAAGAGAACAAGAGCAGGTAGCGCGCATGACTGGCACCCCGCTGGTCAACATGGCAGCCAACAACAACAACAACAGAACTCCCCCGCAACAGCAAGGACCACCCACTCTGTTCGGTGCCATCGAAACTCGGGAGCGAGAGAGAGAGCAGGCGAAGCAAGGGTACAGTGGCCATGCGATGCAACAAGCAATCGACCAACGCCGCATGATGCAGCAGCAGCAGCAGCAGAGCTACCAGAACTTTGCACAGCCGATGTCTCCGGGAGGTATGCCCATGTCTCCCGGGGGGTATGCCCATGTCCCCAGGAGGTATGCCAATGTCCCCAGGAGGCATGCCCATGTCCCCAGGAGGCATGCCAATGTCCCCAGGAGGCATGCCCATGTCCCCAGGAGGCATGCCACCTGGAATGTATTCGAACTTGAACACGAGTCGAAACATGTTGGCTGGCCGCCAGTCACCGGGGCCGCAAGCTATGGGATACCCCCAGAACTTCGTTGGAGGCGGAGCGCAAGTCTACGGCCAGGGCGGCGGGTGGAGCAGCCCGGGACCCAACTCCCCACGTCAAGGGGGCTACGCGGCGCCGCAGGGTCACTTCTCGCCACCTTTTAGCCCTCCGCCTGGTCAGATCCCTAGGGTGATGAGTCCGCAGCAGGCACAGCAGGGTCGGGGTCAGCAGGGCTTCCAGCCAGGTTACCATGGACAGGCTTTCTAGAAGCTGTTGTTTTGTTTCGAGTAGGGATACGTACGACGTAACGACACCTGAGCTTGTAGGATTATTTGCATATACAATCGGAAGTTGCCTGGATTGATAGCGATTCAAGATTGATTTTTAAGACATATTGGAAGAGGGGCAGCATGACAGGGGAGGTTCATTATAAGGGCAACTTACTTTGAACCTGATAGACGAGTTTCCCTGGGAGTTTTCTCAGCGGCGAAAATAAGCATGATTGAGAGCATCCAAGCATTGGCATAGCACAGTTTGCATTGCATTTGTAGGTTAGGACTTCTTCTGTTGATACCTTTTTCTTCATCAACTTCATTTTTCGTTCTTCTTGGCTCGTTGGCATTGCGTCGCTTTAGGGATACTAGCAGGCTATCTACATAGTCTGATATAATAAGAAAAGTAAAAAAGTAAAAACCATGTGGTGCCATCGTCCTATATCCTCGGCTGAGTCAGCTGTCGATGATTTTCAGGGCCCGTCCGGGTTGAATGACTCGCAACTTGCAACTTGGTACCTTGCAGTTGCTCGCACAAGTACCTTGCTAGCGGACTGGGCTAGTGACAGAGATACAGTCTGCTAAATAATTAACTGGGCCGCCCGACGATAAGGCTCACGATATCGGGAAGGCAAACCAAACCCATCCAGATGGGAGTGGGCGTCATCTTTGCCGAGGCTAGTCATGTCATAGAAGCAGTGGTGGAACTCGGACGTTTTCATGAATCTGGGGTGCCTGGCTGTCTTTCACATGTCCATACTAGTCTAGTCGCCGAATTCGTTGCTTTTTCTTATTCTCTATCTCTTGTCTGCCAACAAGTTTCACGCTCGCTCAACCTACAGCAACAAATCCAAATACAGCATACTTGTCTTCTCGTTTTTATTGTTTTCCTCCCAGCAAATAACGTCCCAAAAAGAACTTGCGAAAAGAAACCCAAGAAGCCATGCCGCAAAACGCTCCCGTCCCGGGGGCGGCGCCTACTGCAAAACAGCTCGAGCCCGTCAAGGCCGCGGTCCGCGCCCTGCTACACCAGCCCGAGTACGACGACGGCTCCGCTGGTCCGGTGCTGGTCCGGCTCGCCTGGCACGCGTCCGGCACGTACTGCAAGGAGACGAATACCGGAGGTTCGAACGGGGCGGGTATGCGATATGAGAAGGAAGGTGTAAGTTATTTTTGCGCCCGGCGCCCAATTTGTCGTTTTGAGTAATGAGCATACTGACGAGTCGTTGCTTCTATATAGGGCGATCCAGCCAACGCCGGCTTACAGCACGCCCGCGCCTTCCTCGAGCCCGTCAAGTCGCAATTCCCCTTCATCTCCTACGCCGACCTCTGGACCGTCGCGGCCACCGTGGCCGTCGCGGAGATGGGCGGGCCCTCTGTGCCGTGGCAGGGCGGGCGCACCGACTACGTCGACGACGCCAAGGTGCCGCCGCGGGGCCGCCTGCCCGACGGCGCCCAGGGCGCGGACCATCTGCGCTTCATCTTCTATCGCATGGGATTCAACGACCAGGAGATCGTCGCCCTCAGCGGCGCCCACAACCTCGGCCGCTGCCACAGCGACCGCAGCGGGTTCGAGGGCAAGTGGGTCAACAACCCGACCCGGTTCTCGAACCAGTACTTCAAGCTCCTGCTGAAGTTCGAGGGCGAGTGGAAGAAGACGACGCTCGCCAATGGGCTGCAGCAGTTCGTTTATGTGGACGAGGATCTGGCTACTGAGGAGGGCGAAGAGAAGGAGGAGGGGCTGATGATGCTCCCGACCGACATGAGTCTCATCAGTGACCCCAAGTTCCGCTCCTGGGTCGAGAAATACGCCTCGGACCAGGACCTATTCTTCCGCGACTTCGCGGCCGTCTTCGCCAAGCTGCTCGAGCTCGGCATCAAGCGCGACGCGGAGGGCCGTGTGGTTAATGACGAGAACGTCGAGGATGGGTACCGCAGCGCGCCCAAGAAGAGCGATAGCCCCGAGGCGCCGGCGAAGTCGCAAGGTTCGGGCCAGACTGGCAACGAGGCGGCGCCGCTGCAGGAGGAGAATGAGAAGTACCGCCGGAGGGCGGGCGGGGCGAAGCTGTGAGACAAGACTAGATGATACATAATAAGTTGACTAGGCGCTGGGTGGGTAGAAGCGTATACGTCTGCAATGCGATATTAGAAAGGGATAGAGATACACAAATACATAGACAGAGAGAGACGTTCATGGGAAAGAGCTGGCAAGGGCAGCCTTTGAGCTTTAGATTAGATTTCTTTTGGGGTTTCACTCCCTCATAGAGAGACGGCACTGCAAGACAGCATAGAAGAGTCAGCTGTCTTAGAGGCGGGTTTTACAGAACAAATATTCTTACTGCTCTATGGAATAATACGATTCTGGTTGCGTTTGATGCCAAGTCGCGACCAGGTGTCCAAGAAGTGACTGTCCTAAATCCCACTGACGCGTAGGATTTCCACGCCTGCTTTCATGATACCACAATCATAAATCAGATTCTTCAATGAAACATTTTACGAGTGTGCTGTCCTGTAGACCAAAGGTGCGGGTTCTGGAAGCACTCCCGTTTATTTTTTGTTTTCGTTTTTTTCTGTTTGGATATTGTTTGTACAGCTCACTGACATATCACTTTCACGGTTCACGGTCACATTTTTTATTGTTTCGGTCATTGTAGGTCCCATTTTCGGCGTATCTGCTATTGTAAATCAGTTATGACAGCCACCTCATCCATCATTTTCTCTTTTGTTCCTACAACTTATAATATCCAACCCCCGTTCCCTCTTGCCCAGGTCGCATGCCAAGGAACCTATCCTACTGTTTAGGCAGCCACAGCTAAGTGCTGGAAGACCAAACAATATGGACGACAGCAAGATGGATGACAACAAGATGGATGAGAACACGAACGACAACTACAAGAACGACAACAATATGAAGGACAACAAGAACAAGGACAACAAGAACGACGACATGAAGGGCGACAAGATGGACGACAGCACCACACCTACTGCATCAATCCAGTCGAAGAAGGATTCCAAGAAGACGAATAAGTAAGTGGATTACCGGGCCAGTAGAAACAAGTACCCTAACCTAACCTGAACAACCTCTCACAGGCGTTCTATCACCCTGAGACTCGCTGGCGAGAGCTTCTGTGTGCCCCGCTGGCTCATTTGGAAACCTTGCCGCTATATTCAGGACAATGCCAAGCGTGTTGATGACGATGGCCCCTGGGCGCCTCTCGACCTACCTTGGGAAGATGTGGTCACCCCCGAGACCCTGACCTTGTTCATTGAGCTCCTGTCGGTATCGGACCCCTCAGGACTAGGCAGGGACTTCAACAGCAACATAGATATCTATGGACTGGATGAGAGCCGGATCGAGTGCCTCACTGCTCTGGCCCGACTGGAGAAGCTTGCCGCGTTGCTTGGATGCTCCGGCGTGGATAAGGCTGTTCGACGCGCTGGCATCAAGATCGTTCGTCAGGTTCATGCCCCGCAGGATACCGACGCCGACCTGAAGCAATCAGTCCAGCAATTCGACGCTGCCTACAGAGCCTGGTCGGATACGGACACCCTCATCCAGCAGTGGATCCTTATCAAGTTCTACAAACTTGTCGACGTTGACCACGCCATGTCTCTCGAACCCGATGTCAGCGATCAGTTCCGAGAGAAAACCCTTGCCCATTGCCAGGCCTCGGTCCATCGCAAGGCTGCTGCTTCTGGAGGAGGAGATAAAGGCAGCACTGAGGAGACTGCTGATCAAGTGCTTCGAAAGGCATCATAAGACATGTCTCTGCTCGATGTTCTTCTATTAAGCATGAAATGAGGCTGGACCAAGCCGAGAGGGCATATGAATATTGCGAGAAATTGACGAAACTGGGGGATCCTACAATCACGAACAGTTGTATAAGACGACGGCTTTTCATGAATATGCCATAGAGTCAAGGAAGAAGAAAAGAAATTGATTTTGTGCTCAGTGACTTGTTTTCTAGGTGACCAGAAAGGGATTTGTGACATAGTTGTAAGTCCGGAGAACAGCTCTGATACCTTCGAGACGCTATTACTTGTTGTTCTAGAGCTGACGTCTTATTTACTTTCCTAGGTCATATTTGTTCCGATCACTTCTTTTGTTCTTGCATTTAATGAACGGCCTAGTTCTATTGCGCCTACTGAATTGGTGTAAATAGGCCATATATCTGCCAGCAGGATCAGGAAGGAAAAGGGAAGGAGCAACTTGGTCTTAAGTCATCATACCCGAAACCATTTGCTTGACACTTAGCCGTCTCACAATTGTACAACTTGCAAACATCATTCAATATCATCCGGAATCATTCAGCAGTTTCTGACATTCTTGGCTTCAAAACAGCATACATTTGACTCGAGATGGTAGCCTCCATGCATGACATGGGTGCGGCACTCGACGAAGGGTCTGTCACACCGACTCGTGGAAGACACCGTAGCCTTCTGAGCGGACTGGCCCAGTCCGGATATCCCACTGACCGTCGCCGGCTTCAACAGCTGAACAACCACTATAATTCTGACCCGTAAGTGAATTCCGGGACCAAGAAGAAGCCCAAGCAACCCAACATTAACTCGGTCACATACTATAGGTCCCTTTTCATATTGGAGGCAGCTGGCAGAAACTTCACCATGCCCCGCAAAGTCACTTGCTACCATTCCGGCTACCTAGAGAGAGAGCTCAGGAAACACGAATCTGGTACCAAGGAGGCTTCCACCATCCCCATCGTCCAGCTACCTATGAAGATCCCTATCGCCATATCGACCCTTAAGTGGTTCGTCGGGATCATCTACCGTTTAGATCCCAAGCGCTACCGTGTCCGGTACACAGACGACATCTTTGACCCGGGCGATACCCAGATCGAGCGCCTCACGGACTTTCACATGCTAGATGTTCTCGCTGATTTCCTTGAGTGTCCACTGATCTCTTCCTCGGCGCCGCGCGCCATTGGGAAGATTCTGCGCCAGCTCCGGGTCTCGCAAGATACAGACGACGAACTGCAATGGACAATCCGGCAATTCCGTAGCGCATACATCTTGTGGTTAGAAGATACAGACACCGTGCACAAGATTCTAGACAGCCTTTGCAGGCATGTCAACATCCCCCGCGCCATGTCTCTCCTGCCGACCACCGAGCCTCGCCTGCCGACCATGGCCGACGAGTTCCGAGAGATTGTCTTTTCCCATTGGAATAATATGCAGACAGAACCTGGAACCAATCCAGAACAGTACAGTACTGCTGCGTCGGGAGAAATGGAGGGCAACTCGGAGAAGGCCGCCCAAGACTCTTGAACAAGGGGCCGGCGGCACCTGATAAGACCTACTGGCACCACGACACTGCTCGTAGACCAGAGCTAGATTCAAGCGGAAGATTGGCGTTACGACGCGATGGCATGGTGGAGGGTCATGTCTTGAAGACTGAGAGACGATCCTGCCAGTGCATATGACACAGAAGCATGAGTAAAGACGGCCAGCAGTTTTTGCACTAGAGAATCCGAAGATGCTAGCGAAGTTGATTTATGTCTCTTCTTTCCAACGATAGGCGCTTTGACGAAAAGAAAAGGCTTGGGCGAGAGAAACCAATCGAAGCGGGTTTTATAATCGTTTAATCTGAAGTAGATATCACCAACCTCCCCTCGTGTCTCAGTGTATCATCCCTAGAACCTCCTGAAGGTCCTGAGGAATGACCAACTCGGTCTCGTGCGGTAGCAATCCCCTATCAACTAGCACCTCGACCGCTACCGCACCGCCCGACCCGTCCTCCTCGTCCAATACCCGCTTGAGCTCGCGCGCCCTTTCCGTCACATCCTCGATGCTCATGATCCACTCCTTGACCCACCGAGACTGCAGCGCGGCCGGCACGCCGATCTGGATGCTCCGGTACTCCAACTTTTCGAGCCGGGCCGAGCGCTCGGGGTCCCACTGGATCCTGACCTCTTCCTCCGCGGCGGTCTCATTCGACCCCTCTTCTCCTTTACTACTGCCGCGATGAGCACCATGACTAAGCACCCCCCTTTTCAGCAGCTCCAGGAAATGCTCCCGCCGCATCCGCAGCGCCAGTATGCGCGCCTGATTCGGGTCCTTGTAGGAGTAGCCCGCCCGGTACATCATCCAGCACCAGCTGGGCTTGATCCAGGTCATGCGGGTTGTCCGGAACCGGGGCGAGGCGTCGAGCTGCTGCTGGGCCACGGCCTGCGACGCGATCTCGGCGTTGTAGGCTTGGTACACGGTGACGGTCTCGACGTCGTCGTCCTGCAGGGCGCGGATCTGGCGGTAGGGCGTTGGTGAAACTCGGGGGAAGAAAGTTGGCGGAGGCGGCATCCTGGGCTTCGACGTTGATATTTTGATTTGGGGAATGAATGTTATTGCGTCCGTGTTTCTGGTCCCTTTCTGAAGTTTGAATGCACTTCCTGATTCCGCCCATAACCGTTCCATGAATTTGGCCTGGTTTATATACTTGCTGCTTCAATCAGTGGCGGCGTCTATCCCCGTTACTCATAGCTCGCCGATTGAGTCACGCCAGCTAGTGTGGCTGGCGGACGGTCTCAGCTCCCAGCAGTTAGCTTAGCAGATATAAGTCGGGCAAATCACCATCACGCTAGAAAGAAGATTTGAAGGAGAAATTCGTGCCTGCTTCATTCATCTCCTTCGTCAGAATAGTAATAAGTAGTGGTATCAAAAGGTAATTCCAACGAGGCGCCCGCAGTAGCCTTGATCCCTGAACGCTGAAACCTGGCTTTAGCATCACTGCTAAAGCCGCTGTCCTGCAGCTCTGTAGGGGGAGAACGGGAACCTGCCACATTAAAATAGCATGTTTTTTGTTCTTTATTTTCAAACATTACACCTCCGCTACCTCTGGGCCCTTCCCCTTCTTGGCCGAATTGTTGTTTTTCCGGTGGCTTATAATAGCCATGCCTACTCGGAGTGTCAGTATTTGGGCTGCGAATGAGAACATGGTGTAAATAGACAAAGCAAACTCACTCGTGGCAATAAGCGTAATGATGAAGAGCACCCAGATCAGGGCACCCAGCCCAGCGTCCACGCAGATGGCGACCTTGGCCGCCTGTATCGTGGCCCGTGCCGTCGCCGCCGCCGAAGCAGCTGCCGAGCCAGCTCCTGCGCCGCCAGCAGGTACACCACCCGCGCCCGCGCCCGCACCGGCACCGATGCCAGCGCCAGCGCCATTACAGCCTGGCGCACGACCGTCCGGCCCGCAATCGGGCGGTGGCGGCGGAGGAGAAAAGCCCGCCTGCCTCGCGGAGATGACGTAGTAGTAGCCCGCGCGCGCGACGTTGAGGGCCGAGGCGAGGCTCGCCAGCGAGGCCCACGTCGCCAACCAGAAGATGTTGGTAAGGCCCTCGATAATGCTGATGAGACAGGGGGTCGCTAGTGTCAGCACTGGTACCAGGGTAAGGGTATCTCCGTGTCGTGTAATGGTTGTTTGACACTTACATATGGGCTATCCAATGATACAGAACCGGATAGAAGAGGATCGACACTGCTAGCCAGATAAAATAGACCACGGTCCACGAAAAGATGAAAAATGACAATCCTGCGAGTCGGTTAGCACCGTCACAATCTCCGACCCCGGCCGGGGAAGGTCTGCCCCGGCAATGAATGCCGGTGACAGAAGGGGAAACACGTACCAAATGCTGGGAGCTACAGTTTGGAGAAAAGGGGGGACTTCACATTAGCACAAGTTCCTCCCGAAAAGGAATTGCTTTTCACGACCCGAGTGATTGCTCCCCACACACACTTACATTTCCCATATTTAGCGTGAAAGCTGCAAAGGCCGCCAGGACCAGAAAAATGACCGCGATGACGAGCTGTACGATCCGCAGGATCAGCACCTTCTTGCTCATGGGCGGCACGTGTGTGCGGTCGTCGCCGTTCTTGATGTGGTTCGCCCAGACGTTCTGGTTGTTAGTTGCCGAGGGCCCGCTCGTGACGTTCGACGCCATCGTGCCTATCCCTTTCGACTTCCGCCGGTTCTTCCACGACGATTTGGGGGTTTCGTTCAATTGGTCTAGGCTCCCGAATGAGGCCTCACTGAAGTGCGATTTTGCGCTTCTATTCATTGGCTTCCCGTCCTTCTGCTTCTTCCTCTGTTTGAAACCCGGTGTCCCTTTGGCTCTAGGCGTCGGGAGAGTGATGTGATGTAATAGATAGCTGGCCTTTTCTTCTTCGGTCTAGTATTCGCTGTTTGGTTCGTGTTTGAACGGTTGAAATCGGACGAACTAGTCGTCGCCTCGGGGAATAATATGTCCTTTCCTTTCGCGTTTCCTTTTTGCCTTTTCTTCTACCGGCGAAACCCGAGCTTGTGTATGATAGCCTTCTTCTTGCCTTGAAATCGCAGGTTCCAATGTGGGTTTTCTTCCTTCTTCGTTGCTTCCTTTTCGTCAATCCGGCCGTATTGTCGCGTGCTTCTGGTAATCGAACTGAAGGAATACATTGGTGCCAAGCTTTCTTCAGGGCGGGATACTCGTCCCTGAATCGGGTACTTAGCAAAAGAGTGAAGAAAAACAGAAAGGTTGCATCCAACGAGCACGACGGAGCCTGATTACGATCGGACCCAAGGGCATGAAGCTGTAATTACACGCTCTTTACGATCGTCTCAGAAGGTTCGCGTAACGCCTGCCGGTTTCAGATATGCGCAACACCCAGCCCGACACCCCACATTACCTTGAGCCTGTTCTAGATCATCTCATCCATACGTTCGGCGTGAACTGGGGGTTTTGCAAACTGGTAAGATCAAAAACAATAATAAAGAGGGCAAACCTGTTTGTTTGATGCGTGTGTCCAGCTTCTCACGCCTTTCGGAAGGCTGCCACGTGGTCTTGTGTAATACACGAGGGCCTTGTCACAAGTCCGGCAGATGCGCAGTTGGGCTATAGTTGCCAAAACTATCGTGAGAGCCGATGGGTGATCCTTGGCAGCATTGCATAAGACCCTGCATTTCTGGCTAATACGCGTCCACGAAGTCTTTTGTGGCGTTTCTCCATCTTGGTATCTGCCCAGGGGCTCACTGGGAGCTCGAAGCAGCTAGTAAGTGGTATCCTCTAATAGGCGCATTATCAAGGGCATCGCGAAGCAGGCCGTCGCCGGGGCCGCTATTTCTCCATGACCTCTAGGCTACTGTAATTAATGAGGTCCCGGGTGGATACTTACCTACTCTATCTCATTAGCCTCAACGCCAGCCGGCGCCTGACTTGACACCTCCGCCTCCCTATATGCGCATGTCGCTATGCTCTATGTGACTCGGGTTCGCAACGCCCGAATGATTCGGGAGGCCTACGTCAGGACCCCCATTAACGTTGTGTCCTGTCAGGGCTGTGGTCGATCACCACATCTTATCTCCAGCATGTGTCTCATCTCGTTCAAGTCACGTCAAAAGTCTTGAGTAGGCGCACACTGAGAGAATACGTGAGGAGCGTTAGGGGTTCTGCGAGCGTTTGTTTCGACGTGCATGCGGCATTGCGTAGTGCCCGCCGCTAGGGACTGCAAGCGCCGGCAGCCTCCTCGGCATCACATTCTCCAATTTCGAAATTCCATTCACGAGTTCCGTCATCAAAAGGGCATTTTCCGTGTGGGTTCATGATGGCGGCATGGGCGTCTGACAGCATTCGCGTCTGGTCATGAACCGACGAGACGCCTTGGCGTGGTCAAGGGGGGTTTTGCTGCTGTCTAACTGAATCGCCATCGCACTGCATCCACGAGAAGTGCTAAAGGGATGGGCAAAATGATCGCCATGATCGTCAGCGCGACAACAGCAAGTGCATGGCCCGGACCTGGGGGCGCATAGAGCAGTTCGTGGGCCCGACTCGGGTTAGCAGAACCACATACACTGACACCCGAGGACATGGATGGGAATTGCATCATGCCTTCCTTCACCCATATAGCATACGTTCAACGGCTCAACGACATTGACAAGTTGACCTCGGCAAGTGCCGCCGCGCTTTGGGGTATTGACACAAGGGCAAACCCGCGGGGCAAAGATGATATCATTCCGTCCCTTCCAAGACTCGTCTTGAGTCCATGGTATGTTTAGATTGATCTGATGATGGCTATAGGGTCTCAGTATGAGATGCAGGAAGAATCGATATTGGAGAGTATGGTCGACCTGATGACGGGCGAATGTCGAAGCGAGACTCGTGGAAATGTTCGCGGTAGAGGAAAGTTGAGACAAGAAAGTGGAAAGGGCGAAAAACAATAGCAGTCGCACGACTAGAAAGAACGGCTAGTTTTGGTTGGTTGGTTTTGTTCACTATCGTTTTTTTTCTACACACGTCGGCTATGCACAGGTGGGCTCATATTGTGAAGTCAAAAAGTGACAGGTGAAGGTTAACCAGAAGGAGACGATACAGGGAGGCCGGAGAAAGGTCCGACAGGTCTGCCGGTGCATGACTCGGCGCCGCCGCCCCGATGACGTACCAACCGCCAGCCAGCAAAACACGTCGGGCTCAGGCCGAAAAGCAGCAGAAAACAGACCCCAGGATTGTCCGCGCAGGGTCTGCATACTGCATGTAATGTTACTGCTAGCAGGCACTAGCTGAAAACCAAGGCCGGGGGAGACGAACTCTGTTCTAGATTCTGTCGCTCTGGCCCTGTCTCTGTCTAACCTACTGTCTGACAGTCGGATCTCGCATGTGTGATTGGCAACAATCGCGTTACATCATAATCGTCTTTTCCGCGACAGGCCCGCCCAGCAGGAAATACGGGGGTACCTTTGAAAGTCTATCTGCTCGAGATGGGCATCTGATCGGTTCTTGCTGCCAGATGAAGTTTGGCGCGGTTGTCCTGTCTTGAACGGTCCAAGCTGGAAAGAAACTCAATAATATGGATGGCCTGCTACGTACCACTGGTCCACCGCATTGAAGGTTGAGAATCCCACCTCACGATGTGTCTGTCGGTGGTTGTGTCTTGTTTACATATACATAGAGCCTCAACCTGCTTCACCTTCTGCTACTAGGGCGAGCCTTCTTCTGGTCCCCAGCATCTACGCAGACAACAGTGAATAACAACGACATTTACCCGTAACAGCAGTTACCAATCAACATCGCCAGCCACTGCACTCTTTGCAGGTGTACGCAGGCTCTCGTTTCGATCGGGTAGCCCGGCGACAGACGGACGGATAGACAGACAGACACATATTTCGAACAAACAGATATGTGACACCGCTATACATGGCCGAGGCAGGTTTCTTGGTGCCTCCGTGGTACCGCTCCGGCACGCCCCAGGCAAATGACATGGAGCTCTGCAGCATCATCTGGGGAGCCTCAATGGCGTGCGCCGTCTTCACCGCCAGCAAGGCGGGCCACCAGACCTGGATCGTGTGCAAGAGGAAGAAGCGCTTCAACGCCTACGTCGCCATGATCTGGGCTGAGTGGGCCTCCAGCGTCACCATCTCCATCGTCTGCTGGTTTTTCCTCAAGGGAAAGATCAACCCAAGGTCAGTAACCAGCAACTCTTCTTACACCGTCACCTCGGAGTTTCGGAACGTGGGGCTAACATATCGTGGTTTCTTTAGCTTCTGGCTGTTCTTTGGCATCTGTAGGTTTCACAAAGGAGGCGGCGGTATCGTGTGAGAAGTAATGGGCGTGGCTGACCTCGGTATATCATCTTGATCAGTGTGTCTATGGACGATACAGGCAAGTTTCCCATCTATCTGCGTTGTTTCCCGATAAGCGGCACGTGGCAAAAGGTTCCCTTGGCTAATACGCAAAACAAAACGAATAGATGCAATGCATCCTCCAGATCATCCTCAACCGCGTCTCCGTCCTGGCCCTGGACCGGCGGCGGGCGAGGCAGCTACAGCTCGGCACCTTTGTCGCCATCACCATGATCAACATCAGCGTCTTCTGCATCTGGATCCCGGCTCAACTGCAGATCTCCGGCAGCTACACCCGTCTGAACGACATCTGGGACCGTACCGAAAAGGCCGTCTTCGCCACCATCGACGCCGGCCTCAACGCCTACTTCCTCTGGGTTGTCCGCACCAAGCTCATCTCCAACGGCCTGACCAAGTACTGGGTTCTCTTCCGCTACAACATCTTCATGGTCTGCATCTCGGTGTCGTTAGATGTAAGTACAAGACACACTACAGTCTACTACAGACGAGTGAGAGGAAGTATACTTACGCTTCAACAGATAATACTGATCGGATCCATGTCACTCCCAAGCGGTCTCATGTAAGCTCTAAAATGTTTCCGAACCCATGGCTTTCTTGCTGCTAACATACTGTTCGTTCTAGCTACATACAGTTCCACCCTTTGACATATCTCATCAAGCTTCACATCGAACTGAACCTGGCCGAGCTGATCGGCAAGGTCGTGCAAGCCACCAACCCCCTCAACATGACCGACCTCGAGTCGGCCACGACGGCGTGCGAGCCGCAGCCGCCGTCGTGCCGTACCGGCGCCCTGGGAGGCCTGAAACGGCCCCGGTCCACGCGCTCGCTCAGCGGCCTGGACTCGCTGGACATGCTCGAGGTCGACCTCGGGCGTGTGCCGATGCGTCACCGTCACAGTTATTTGAAGACACTCGGAGGAGGATCTGCAGGATCTGCAGGATCTGGAGGAGGCGAACACAGGCAGTCGGACGCCACCGCGGTGGCTGAGGGATCGTCGGAGATGGTGAAACTACCCAGCCCCGATTTAGAAACGACGCCGTCGCCCGGTGATAAGGGCGAAGACAGGTTATTCCCTTCGACAACACGGATCACGTGGGAGGATAGAGTGAGCGTTAGAAGCGACCCGACCACTTGACTGAAAGGGGGATCTTATTATAGAGCTGCATATTCACATAATTTTCAAGCGTTCCGTTGCATTATATTGTATATAGAATGTTATAGTCAGTCACCAGGAAGGATTTAAGGATGTCCCTTGCATCAGCATGAAGATCCATCCGCCGGCGAGGGCAGAAACCCATATGATATTTACCCTTTCTTTTTGGACAGCTTGAGTGGCCGAATAGCATTTGCGCCCCTTTGCACTACGACAGACGACGAGGGTGAGAACGATGAAGATCAAGACGACGACGACGACGACGACAAGGACGAAGAGGAAGATGAAGAAGAAGAAGACGATGGTGGAGTGTTCAGCTTGTCCTCGTCCTCGATCCACTCGCCGTTATCCCGCTGCTGTTTCTCCTCCGCAGCTGATAACAGTGCAGCACGACCCTGCTGACGACGCTCCAGCCACCATACTCTCAGGCGCCTGTAACCATAATAGAGGCCCAAGCCGAGCCCATACACGGCGAAAATCCCAGCGCCCCAGATGACTGCGACCGTAATCATGGCGAACATAAGAAGCGACCAGTAAAAAAGCAGACCACCAACGAAATGTATGATCATTGCTCCTACCGTGGGCGGCATTGCGGCATGATAGTTATCCCACGGGGCGAAGGGGCCCGCTCTGGTTATAGAGGCTGGTGGTGTGATCTACCAGAGAGGTGATACCGGCAACTGTTGGTGTTGAATAATCACCCACCGAAGTGGTTATGGGTGCTGAAAAATTACCCACTGAAGAAGGGGCGATAATGTCCGTTGGTACCAGATAATCATCTGTCAACGAGGTGGTGATATTGACTGGTCGCGGAGTCGTCTGGCCATCGTCGCCTGCAGTAGAGGCGGCAGTGTTGATGGTAGTAGTGGCGGTGGCTGCCGCGGTGTCATTCAGAATGGTAAAAGAGGAGGCCTTGGCCCAGGCCATGACGAGGTCCCAGGACACGTTCACCGATGCATCCATGACTGACGCCTTGAAGGCGAACGAGATGTGAGCCATGATGGGCTGTTGTCCGGGATTGGTGTTGTGAAGAATACTGTTTTACATCTGTATGTAAGATTCATGAACCTGGGATGAGTTTCAATCATACAAACAGGCTTGGATTTATGTCCATCAAGAAGGTTCGTGATGTGTGTGGTTTATATATTTGACAGACGCATATCTCTATAAAGTTACTGTTTATCCAGGTTAACACAGCCAATAAGACTAAAAGAGGCTTATAGGAGTTGTGCTCAGGAAAGCACCGCACATATTTACAACAGTGGCTGGTTATGTTTTTATGTAACAGATACTGACTCTAGTTCAAACAATTGGTAACTTCATCGTGTTTTGACCTTGTTGAAAATACACAATAAGGGCCAGGCTAGTTTAACAGGAACCAGCGAAATGTCATGAGTTGTTTCGTTCTTGTTGTGCCTATAGAAAGTAGGTCAACTGACTTCAGATGAACGCAATAGGTGCCCCTTTGTGATTCCCGCCATTCAAGACACAATTATCCGGAGGGAGAAGACGAGACCCCAGGTTAAGGGCATCCCTTGAGACCCTTGAGAGCTGATGCGACTTTGCTCCCCATGGGCCAATTGAAATTGTCTTTCCAAGGTCATACATCACAGATATTTACGAGAAATTAGACTGGATTAGTCCAGCAACAAGTGGATAGGAATCATCGCTTTTATTCCTATGTATTGGTGATACTTAGGTAGATCACAATTTCAGTTTCATAACATAACGCTCATGGATATCATACGAGAGGTCCGGGAAAATATATACATTGAGAAGAAGAGAAATCCCACGACTTGGATTGTAGCTGGACAAGGATTGCGCCCCCATTTACCGAAGCTCGCTGGCATATATGTCTACATGTTTGACAATGAGACTGATCGGCTTTCTATCGTTGCCGGATGCTTAGAGGTTGAAGGCCTTCTTGGCGCGCTGCCAGTAGGCATCGCGGTCCCCGGTGACGCTGACACCGACGCACTTCATGTATTGGGCAAAGCCGTCATCGCTGCCAGTAGCCAGAGCAGTCTGGACACCCTTGTCGCACTGGGTGGTCAGGTACCAAGGAGCGGAGCCGAAGTTGTACTTGTCGTCGGTGAGCATGGCCAGGAGCTCGTTCTTCTGGGCATCGGGGCTGTTCTCGGTGAAGCTGGAGGCCTTGCTCTTGAGGTCAGGGATGCTGGCGGCATATTTGATGTTGCTGGGGTACATCTGCATGTTGGCCGTACCCTGGCCGGGTCGGCCGGGCGAGACGTTGTGCTTGTACTTGAAGTCCCCACTCTCGAAAGCCATGAGAGCCAAGACACCTGCGATCTGGCCCGCGGAGTAGATCTTGTAATCCTGGAAGGTTTGGATCAGGATAGGAGCGACCTGCTCATTGGTGCGGCACTCTGCGGAGCTGTTACATTTCTCGGACTTGGGCGCAATCTGCTTGACCATATCGGCGGCGGGGGTTGCGCGGCGTTCGATGGGGCTGGCCATGGCGAGGCCAGCCAGGAGGAGAGAAGTGGCGTAAGTGAATTGCATGGTGAAGGTGAATGAGAGACTAGCTCTGTGTGTTGAAGAATATGCGGTGATTGAAGATGCCAGAGGTCAGACCGTCTCAAACGATCTATGTATATCCTTTTTGTTCGATTTTATCGACTCAAGTGATCCCGCAACTCAGTTGTTTTTCGTGGCGGACTGAAGGTCTTAATACGCCGGGTGAGTGATCAAAGAAGCTTTGGAGGAGTTGACAAAGAGTGGTGTTGTGCAGCAATCAAAAGAATCCGATTGTGAAGGTGGACACGCGACAGGTTCAAATGACGAACAATAGACGAGGCTCTAGACCGAGTGAATGAATGAACAGAGGTTAGAGAAAAGAAGGACAGTCGATGAGGAACATATGAGTAGTGAATAACAACGGAAGTCCGATGCTGGTAGGTGGCGCTGCCCCCTTCCTTATGTACATATTTCCAACCGCCTGACTCAAAGAACGCAAGGCTCCAAGTCAGTGGTCTATCCCACTTACCGAGGAGCAGATCAGGTACCTGACCCCTAATGACCCATGGCAATGGATCCAGACCAACCTTTGGAGGCGAAAGAGAGGCAAAGGATCGATTTGCTTCGGGCCATATGAACCGGGATCTGCAGGAGTTGCATTGTGATAGGTCTAATTGCCAGGAAAGGCTCGCAGTCCAAGGGGGGGCTCGGGGGCTACTAGGGGCTACAGGGGGGCTAAAGAGGACACCACTGGGCACCGCTGGGCGGGAAAGCCGCATGGGGTACAGACAAGCTTTTCATATAACCAATTGGGAGCCTCCATATCGTTTGCCCGCGGCCTGGTGAAACAAAGTGCGGACTTGAAACAAACCTCATCACCCAACGGCCAATGGAATTGATTGGTCACAAGCCTTCAGCTGCTCTTTCTTATAAGATCACACCAGTTCATTCGACCATATGGCCGTTGTACATTTTAATATTCCTTTGACATAAGTTTGAGCAGTTGGCTTGCTACTTGCGCAGGAACCCACGAGCATTAATGGGCAGATCGGATGGGGCTAGCAGAGCCGCCCCGAGCGTACCTGGCCCCGGTGGTGATTGCAAGGCGCAGCAGACCCTACACGAGCAAACACTGGAAAGGTGTCAGTTGCCGCGTGCCGAAAGTCCTGAACTCATATTACTGTCATGACCAAAAAAAGAAACCCTTTGAGTTACTACATCATGTAGAGAGGAGGGTTTATAAGCTCTTTCTGAGATGTTTTTATCAGCATAAAAAGAAATCAATAGTCAAAGAGGAGGTAGGCCTTACTACTCCGTACAAGCCTTGAAGATGAGCTATTCCTGTAGTTGATGGGAGGCCCTGCTCCCCATTTAATTACTGTTGGTATGCGCCGCTTGCGCCCTTTTGCCCACTGCCCCCAAAAAGTGACAGTGCCGAGCGTGTGCGCCCCCACTAAGAGAAGCTTGGGCCAGTCCTCCATCGGGCGGCCGCCTGTGTGACTTTAGCTCCACTGACAGCCAGCAGAAGGGACGACCATCTTTTTGAGCCTTGCGGATTTTGAGCTTCAGCAAGCATAGCATGAACTTGAGAGCAGCAGGGACCTAGCCAAAGTCGGAAAACCACATTCATTCACAGCACAAAGTACCAGAGGCCCGTTGTACTTTGGACTGCCATCGCCAAAAGCTAGCGTCATACCATTCCAATCGCTCTGCCCAGCCCAGCTCCTTCCTGGTATCACCTAGCCCGATCACCTCCGCCAATTGCAACGGTGGTGTGCACATACACATACATAACGTACATGCCATATCGGTAGGATCGCTGTCAACATGTCGCTCGCACCCTATCTTAACAGTAAGTTCAAGCCCCGGGACAAAGCACATTCCTCCTCTTCAGCCTCCGCCTTTACTCCATATGCCCCCAAAATAGTTCGTGTTCGAGCTTACAGCATGGGAATTCTAACAGCTTGGCAGAGAAAGTATGCGTGATGACGGCCGATTCTCGGATCCTGGTTGGTGAGCTCTCTAGTTACGACACACAAACCAATCTGGTAAGTCCCCAAGCCCAGCCCGACCCTTACTTATTCCTTCTCCAATATACTTGATTGCAAGCGAGACTAACCATTGGTGGTGGCGGAGTAGGTACTCTTAAAAGCCGTGGAGCGCGTGATCCGCTCGCAAGACGACGACGAAGCATCAAGCGAAGTCCCTATGGGCGGCCTTTACATTGTGCGCGGCGACAACGTCTGCACCGTCGGACTGGTGGAGGTGGAATTGGACAACAGCATCGATTGGAAAAAGGTCAAGGGCGAGGCCATCGGAGGCATCAAACATATCTAGTGCCAGCAGCGCCAGTGCCAGCGCCAGTGCCTGGGGGAGACCAGCATATACCATCCATCACGATCGATCGGACAATATGATGAGGCATGGTAGACGAGGGGGAGTCTTCTTGCATATTTAAGGCGTTGAGGAATTGTAATGCCTCTGTCATTTTCTTTCACTTTGTTCGGCGGCTATAGGAATTCGATGCCAAACTTCTGGTAGGGGTACGCTCTGCCTAAATGATACCACACGCTTTGCGTCTTGCTGACACTTTCTATCTTGAAGAACTGTCTGTTTATCTTTCCAACCAGGATGCCGTGCTATTTATGAAGCTCATGATGTACATGCTATATCTTGCCAAAGAGCTGCTGCATCAAGAAGGGCGCGAATGTCATCGGCCCGGGGCTCTCGGCGAACCGGTGCACTCTGTTTCCCCTCCTCGCGCTCAGCCACCCAAAGTCGTCGCCAGGCACCTCCTCGACGTCCACAGCCCCTGAAGCATCCGTAGTGATACCGACAGCAGATGGCTCGCCCGCTCGTTTGCGGCCTCGGCGGTCGATCAGGTGCATGCCGTGCGTCCACTGGCCGGAGGTCTCGATTCGGATATCTTCGGGAGCACCGGCCACCGTCTTCCAGCCCGGGTGGTCGTGAGTCAACATGTACCAGATGGTCACCGGGTCGTGCAGCGAGAGACCCGGCTCGGTCTCGTCGCCGTAGCTTCCCTCCACCTTGCGGAACACGCCGCTCATCATCGTGTTCACCCAGGTGGCGAGCGGGCTGCCCGCCTTGACGTGGGGCGTAATGGAGTCGAAGAAGAAACCGCGGTTCAGCAAATGGGGCGTGGTGAGATCCAGCGGGAACAGGCTCAGCCTCAGCTTCTTGGAGAGATTCTCGGGGTAGGGGCCCAGGCGGGCAATCTTCTCGGGGACCACGGGCATGGTGGAAGCCGGGGCGGCCGACGTCAGGGCGAAGACGCGGGCGGTGGCGATGGCGTCGGCGTACGTGTTGAACTCGGCCACGGGCGTCACGTTGCCGGGGCACTCGAGGGCGCCGCCCATAACGACGAGCTCCTTGACCCGCAGGAAGGTCTCGGGGTCCTCGGCGGCGGCCATGGCCACGTTGGTCATGGGGCCCACCGCGCAGATGGTGATGGTGCCGGCGGGCTCCTCCTTCAGGATGCGGAGCATCTCCTTGTGCGCCGGGAGCTTGGAGGGCTTGAAGTAGGAGTAAAAGGACGGATCCTCAGCGGCGCCGGGGACGTCGTCGTGGAAGAGAGACTTCCAGGTATCTTCCGGGTTCAGGTGGGGGTGCTGAACTCTTAGTGTCAGCTTCAATACAACATGATTCCAGGAGCATTACCAACTTACAGCTTCATGGACTCCATGTAGTCCGTCCGAACCATCTACGTAAGGGTTAGTTTTCTGAGTGACGATGAGATAAACCTGTAAAGGCAGAAATAAACTTACGGAAACCGTCTTCCATCAAGATCTCCTCCTCCAGAGCGTGCTCCGGTCCGATAGCCACAATCGGCTTGTAAGCCCTCAGCGCCTCGAAGCCAAGGGGCCGCCCCTGAGACTTGCGCCATTCCATCTCCTTGTCGAGGACGTGGAACATGGCCACGGTGTTCTTGAGGCAGCTCTTGAGGTTCACGTTGCCATACGTCACGCTGAGCATGACCAGCTCGAGATCTTCCGGCGAAGAAGCAAGAGCCAGGAGCATGGCAATCATGTCATCGACACCTAGAGCCACGTTGTATGGTGAGTAATACTGTAGATCTGTTTGTTTGTTTGCAAGTAAAAAAATTATCAAAATAAGAGAGACTTACCAGGATCGGTGTCGAAGATGACCCTCTGCTTGGGCGCCATGATGCAATACGATATCGATGCTTGGTCGGGATTCCCGAAAGGGCAAAAAACAGCAAATGTGAAGGAGGGGCAAGTTCTATAGCAAGCACACTCAGAGCAAATAAGCAATGGGTTCTATAAGACTGCCACCGTTAGAAAATAAAAAGAAGCACTCAAGTAGTCATGCACAGTATTAATGACTGTCACGACGTGTATTCACCTCTTAAACAAAAAGCACGAGAAGTTTGACCGGAGAGCTTAAAGTTGGATCCCTTTGTCTTCTCCGATAGATAAGCGGCAAGCCTCGGCGGCCCAATTAAAGCATTCGCTAGTTAAGCCCACAGTGCCACCAATCACCAGTAGAAGGCAAACTTTGGAACTCTTCCATATAGAGGTATATATAGGTATACATACATATGGATAAGTTATTAGCTAAATTGCATCCTTATTACTTAACTTTCTTATACTCCTTGATGCTTTTCTTAAATAGTGAGGCTCTATGTGTCGGGACTGTAGGTATTCACCAGTGTTATAGAGTTACTCTGTAGATTTAAGGCGGGGCCAGTCTGAACAACTACCCCGCATTCTTATTGTAGCGTTGCCGACATTAATGCTGTTTTACCATCTAATTTATGCAGACCTCTTTTAAATAGCGGGAGGCAGATGCTACCTAGGCCGTTCTAATATGGAAGGGCTGCCGGCTGCAGTTAGCAGTGATTGCCCCTAATTACCCCTAATCTAGGTGTATACGCATCCCCAGGTCCATATAGATACAGTAGATATCTCTTTACCCGTAACCAAACAATCTTGGTGCAGATCTTGATCACACGGGAATTAGAAGACGTGCAGTCAGTTCTCTGTTTTCGTGCGAACACCATGGACTCATTTCAACGCACAGATATAGATTGTGTATCACTGCAGTTCTGACGTGCAGGTCGGGTCTCCAATGAGCAAGCAAGCAGCAAGCCGATGAGCAACTGTCGGAACCTGCTGCAAACCCCCCAAACCCAGGTTCTCAAAAGCAAAGAAACCAGTGGATATGAGAAACGTCTCGCTTGCATTCCCGTGCAACCTAAAAAAAGCATCTCCAGATTATCTGCCTGTAGCCTGCCGGCCGTGATGTAAAAGTAACACAGAAAAGAGGTTGGTGGCATGAGACTTCTTTACGACATATTGCCTACAATGAGCCTGAGTAGGCAATGTTAGAAAAATACTGACCGACCTATATGTAATCATCATATCAGATCATACTGCATACGCTGATCAGGCGATTGTTATCGCGCTTGAGCCTTCTTCAGGATCGAGTTTGTGAAGGTCTGACCCTCGGGCCTGGTGCTGGCAACTGGGTCTCTCTAATCGACTCCAGGTCGGAGAGTTACCTTACGTGAATTGAAGGCCGGGGTTTTGACTGGAGAATACTCCAGCCGTCCGATCCACTCTTCCCAATGGCCACGTTGAGAGAGTCAAGCAAAATGCCAAGACTTTGCCATTGACGGCTTCCCCTTCCTACATTCACTCCAACCCGATCGAACGAAATAATATTCACTCTAACACCCTGACAATTTTATTCGGCTTAACGAGCTGCACATCCTTCCCTCCATCTCTCTCCCTCTTTCCACACAATTTCCAGGCACATACTACTATAGTAGTTCCTCTTTCACCAGCACACTCCAGTGTCAGCAGAACATCGGTTAATCGGATTCGCAAATCCCCGGTCTACTTGACACACAGCTTCCCACAATCCACCAGATGTGTTAGCTCTCTTGAACATCTGTCCATCCTCACCACAATTAGTTGCGACTACCTGAAGCAACTCAGCAACCTTCTACTCCATCTTCCGACATCTGTCACTGGTCTAGTACTTGAACTACATCCTCACCAGGTGCCCCATTGTTCTTCGACACCAACTGCAACCTTGACTTGCGACACAATTAGCAAGCTTGAACAAGTACCATTGATCTTTTAAGGAAGTCGCGATTACCATACATCCAATTCGCAACAGCAAATAAGCAAAATTGTCACAATGGAGAACATCAGCACCAGCACCCTGACCACGGTCGGAGGATGGGCCGTCATCATTGGCGTTGGTGGCCTCATCTATTACAGAGCTCAGACCAAGGCAGGCCGCCGGCAACCGGCCAGCAAGAGTGTCTCTTCACACTCCAAGGTCCCGACCGGTGAATACGAGAAGAATGTTGCATCAGCTGCTGCTGCTACCAAGAAGAAGGCTGAGAAGGCCCTCAAGCCCAAGTCGAAACCGGCACCCAAAGCTTCAAGCCCTGCCGCCACCACCACCGACACTGCCCAGACAACAAGTGTCGACTACGACCCTGTAGCCGAAGCTGCTGCGAACAAGAGGATGAACGACGAGTTCGCCCGACAGTACGCCAATGCCAAGTCGGGTACCAAGTTCGAGGGCGCCAAGAGAGAGGACAAGAAGGCCAAGTCGATTAAGCAGTCGCGCGCTCGGGAGATCGAGGTTCCCGATGACAAGGTCTCAGTCCCGTCTTCCACCACAGGCGATGCCGACGATGATCTTTCCGAGACAAACTCGCCAGAGGTCACAGCTGCAGACAGCCGCGATGTCTCGGACATGCTTGAAGCGACTTCTCCCGGTCCCTCGGTCATGCGCATCACCGACACCGATGCCGTGAAGGCCAAGAAGCAGAAGGAGAAGAAGGCCGAGATCGTTGAGTCCAAGAAGCAGCGCCAGAACCGCAAGAAGGCCGAAGCTGCTAAGGCTGCCCGTCAAGAGGACGAGGTTGAGCGCAAGAAGCTCGAAGAGGCTCAACGACGACAGGCTCGAGTCGCTGAGGGCCGTGCCGCCAAGGATGGTTCTGCTTTCATGGCCGCTGCCAACAAGGAGAGTGTCTGGAAGCCCAAGCCCGAAGAGGAGTCCTCCAAGCTTGTCGAGCTTCTTGACACCGAGGAGAAGAAGCCTACTGCCCCAAAGCCCGCCCTCAAGGCCGCCAGCCCCGTTGCCCCCAAGACCGCGACTTCGACCACTAGCAAGGACTCCTGGATGTCCGCTGTCCTCTCTGAGGAGGAGCAGATGAAGCTGCTCCAGGACGAAGACTCCTGGAACGAGGTCACTACCAAGAAGAGCAAGAGGGGCAAGAAGGCCACCGACATGTCTGCCTCGACAGAGAATGTTGCCGAAACTGCGACTCCGACTACCGCCCCGGCCTCCAAGGCCCCTGTCAATGGCAACAGCAAGAGCACCAAGCCCGCTCTTAGCAGCAACTCTTCATTCGCTGCCCTGACCCCCGATGAGACGACAGACGACAACGAGATCGAGGAGGAGTGGGAGGTATGAACTCAACAACCCCCAACCGCGCACTGATGACTCGACCTTATTTGTCGAGCATCAATACCATTAATGAGCGACCCCTGCCCCGATTCTCACGTACATTACCTTTCCCGAGATCGCATTGTATACTGCGTCGCAGGTCTCTTTCTCAACTAGTCGATTTATATTTTACGGGCATGGGCATTCAGACCAAAAAGTTCGGCTTGGATCGGGACGGAGTTAAGGCCAAATTTTGAGCTGGCCCTGCGAGAGATTCCAGACTCGTTGCATTTTTGTATTGTACATCCATCCACAACTTGTTTCAACCATATCGCGCAAAAGGCGAAAGCATCTGTGTTTCCAAGGAATGTTGCCAACGACCCCCGAACGAGCACTGAACATCGCGGATATATTGAGCATCACGCCAACTCACAAGTGATGGTCGTCGACGTTTCCTTTGTTTGCCACCGCAGTCAGTGTACAAGGGTATCCATTAAAAACACCATTTCCTTCCGTTACGTGGCATAAGGACAGGACCAAACGAAGGCAAGGAGCGGATCACTTGTAGGTTGCTGGGCGAATCTAGGGTCAAGGATATTGTGGCCTGGCTGAGATGATGAAAGGTAGTGGAGCTTCCATCACCCAAGGGATCTTCATCGGCGGTACGCCCGAGATTGTTTTCTTATTGAAAGACTTGGAAGCGGAGAAGGAGGCCGCACCTCCCTCCCTTTTCTTCCATGCGGAAAAATTCTGGAAGCAAAGAAGAGAACAAATAATTGGACGTGTTCATTTTGTGCCCATGAAAGTATTGATTGGCCCGAGTGTATGTGATTGCCTGGCCTTGTGTGACATGTGATACTGTTGAATATTTGGCTACTTACCACTATAGGGCAATTGTTTGTATTTTTCTCCTTTTCAAATTGCTATAGTTGGGTAGATACAAGTAATATTAACGACATTAAGTTGATGTATGCGACTGCATGTAATGTATGCAATGCCACCCCTGGTCACCGATCACTGCAGCTGTTGATGAAATGATCACCTGTACATATGCATTTCCAAACCAACCAGCCGAATCAAGATAGATGGAGACTTTGTACTTCGCAGCTTAGCCTTGTTGATTGATCTCGTTTCCCCGTTGCCCGTATTTCCATTAGGGGAATGAATTGTGGTAGTATTTTCAAGAAAAGGTGGCGTCCAGAAAGTTGCCGGCTGGAGATGTAAGCACATCTTTTTTGATGCCCGATTGACAAGTCACATAATCACAAATGTAAACACAAGTTACGAAGAAAGAGCAAAAGACAGCAGAGGTTAAGTTTTTAAACAGCTTCGTCAAGATATATTCCATTCCCTTTTTGTGGTGAATCTCTCCTCATCAGTCCGACTTGCCAGACATAGCTACCTACACAAGCTTTTCTCTTTGCAGAAATAGATGCTGAACGAATGCTCCAGACCTACTCTTCCCTCGGCAACGCATCATCATGTCTATGTAAATCTATGCAGGACAATATAAAATGAACAGAAGAAAGCACGTTGAAAACAAACTCCCCTGGTTATGCTTTGTTTCCCTTTTCGAAGGACCCATCCAGAACGCCTTGCATGCACAAGTATGCTTCCTTATTGGACAACACAAATAAATGGAAAAAGCACCACCCATGGAAGACCAAAAAAGAAAAAATTGGTGGGACGCCGTGGAGCAAGACAACAAGTGCCTGCTCTCGCATGCCCTATAAAAAGGTTTCCTACAACGAACGAAGTGAAATAGGAGGGTTCGCTGTGGCGACGTTCCAGCATCTCTCGGTTGGAGGACGCAGTTTCATAATGCCCTGCAATTTCGCTAGGTCTGTCCGGTCAGCAACCTATGCTGAGGCTTGAACGGCAACGCCAGCCGTCATGTTAACATCTTTGATCGGCTCAGGAACGGTGGCATCGACTTTAGAGAATGTGTTCATGTTGAAGGTCTCTTGCGATGGCGATCGCAGCTTCTTTCCGACTTCGCTCTCTGACGACGACGACGAGGACTGCGGGCGCTTAATTTGCGTCTTCTTGGGAGCGGTGTTCTGGGAGCTGAATATGGTCTCCAGCTTGGGTCTCTGCGCAGCCCGCGTCATGGCGCCCAGCGACTCGATGCTGTTGCCTCGGTAAAACTCCTCGTCATCAGAAGAGTCGCTTTCGGGGGTGATCTGGACTCGCGAACGGCGCTTGGTGCGCTTCTTCATCTCAGGGGAAGCATCTGACGACTCGGTGGACAGACTGCGGCTGCGGGTACTGCGCTGGCTCAAGCCGCTGCGGCTTGCGTTTGTGCTTCTGCGGGCGGTTGAAGGGCGGTTCAAGGCAGCCGCCAGTTCGGCCTCGGTGGGTGTATCGCTTCCCTGGCGCAGCTTCTTCTCGACCATCTTCTCATGCATCCGCTTTCCGAGCGCGGGTCCTTCGCTTGTCATTGTCGCGGTACGGCTGCTCATCGTGGCGGTACGGCTTGTCGTGGTGCGAGCGCTCCGCGAACTAGCGGCAGTCCGTCGGCTGGCCTGGCTCGCAAGACTCATACTCCTGCTGACAGGCACCTTGCCCTCCATGATCTTCGCGGCGGGCGGAGGTTGCAGCATCCACCTGGCAGCGTCCTTGTGCTTGGGCATGCTGACGATGGGAGGGTGGTAGTCATTGACAGGCGGGTTCTTGATGGTGGTGGTGTAGAAGTCGGTTCGCTCCTCCTCGGTCACGTTTTTCGGCTCCTTTTCCATGCCTAGAGTCGCCTCGATCATGCGTCCTGCGGATGCGCCCGCCTCCTTAATAGCGTCCACGAACTTGTGTCCTCGGCTAGGCTCGTGTCCCCATAACTCTTCGTCTTCGCGCTGGTATCGTTTCTTGTTCCAGTCATCTGACCAACCTATGCTGATCGATTGCCGTAGCTCCTCGCCTTCCGGTACCACTGTCGGACTGCTCCCGAAGTATCTGCTGTCCATACCTATCGTGCTGGCTGTCTCGCTCCTACTATCCCTGCCGGAACTATGTAACCCTCTCTGGCTGGTGTTTTTACTTGAAGCTGTGTTCTTCTTCGTCGGTAACCGTGGTCCCATTGTTATTTCCTCGGACCAATACGGATTCGTGTTGAAAGGATCCGGGTGTTGATATAGTTCGGGCATCTCGGTTTGCATTCGCATCTTCTCCGCCCTGTCCTTCTTCGCCTTTTTCTTCGAGTCGCGATGTTCCCTCGCCATGGCGCATGGCGTACAGGCCACCACATAGAAGATGGCCGACTGCAACGCAACACCGAAAGACATATTGGCGGTTGTGTGGTGGTGATGCCTGCTGCTGATTGGGGAAACTAAAGGGGTATAATGGACGCAGGAGGGGGAGAGAAGCCCAAGGGCTGTTTATGTCAAGAGGGCCGGCCGATTCGAAGTATACATTCGGGGAAACAAACAAATGGGTTTAAGTCTCCAAGGGGAGGGTTAAAGTTAGACTGGCAGGAAGTAGAGTGAAACAGAGAATAAAAGCCGACGAGACGACAGAATCGATTGTCGGTCAGGCGTACGCAATTGATCGACGTGTATTCTTCCTGGTGGGTGAGATGATGATGTAGAGTGAGTGAGTTGAGTGAGCGAGCGTATGGTTGGTGATCTGCTGTTCGTGTCTGGTTGTTTGTTACGAAGGGTGGTGGCAGTGTCGAATTGGTGGCATGGGACGGCCGAAACGAACCAAACATACACCAGACAACAGACACAAAGACCAACGAAGGGAAGTGGGAAACGGCAAATTGTACGACAATGAGACGGCCTTTTTTTTCTCCTCCTTTGGAAACACACACACACCACACACCGGCTCGGCTGCGGCGGAAAGCAGAGGGAATGTGGTTGTGTTGGACAGCGCGGAGATCACGGGATGCCTGTCACCTTGCTGGTCGGTCTGGATTGACGGAGCCAAAAAGAAGGTTTAGGGGAGGTGAAATGGTGGTAACAGTAGCAACCCGGGTAGACTTGGTTGGTCGGCGATGCCACACAGGATCTCTCTGCTATGCGTACACAGGGTCACACAGGGGGTGAGAGAGAGGAGAGAGATTGTACAACAATAGTGGTTTGCCGAGTAGAGGAGTACTCCGTGTAGATACGAAGAATAATTGAAGGCCTGACCTGGCTCACCTCACTCCTCAGCCCCAAATGCCCGAGTTTCAGCAGGTAGAGGCTAAAGTAGTGGGAGATGCACCCTGCCAAGCACGGTGGGACGAAAATCAAGGCAATGGAAGGAGATTGGGATAATCGGCCGACGTGGTGATAATGTTCGAGTCGAGTTCGATGTTCCAATGCAGACGACTAGGTGGGAACTACACCGACATCTGATGCTTCGTTCCAATGGGCGATGGGAATGGGAGTGTTTAGTGAGGTGTAGTCGTGGTAGACATGAGTCCAATCTATGTGTACCGAAGAGGGAAAAAGGAGTGTGGGGGGATGCTTTCCCTCTGGCCTGGTGCACTGCTAATGCAAGACAACGGCTTTGGCGATCCGAATATGGAGATTTGCGAGACTAGCATGCTAGAGTGACGAAAGACCGGGTAAGGTGGGATGGACAGATTTGAGGTAGATTGGACACGAGTCCACCGAGATGGTCTCCTAATAAGAGGGACATGCAGTCAAAGAAAGACGCAATGCTACAGTACTGCTATTGCGTTGCTTGCCACTCTTTGCTGCACTTGCTGCAGATCTTGAAACCCAGTTTTGCCTTGAAGAAAAAGATCTTGGGTGCTGGCAGAAGAAGGCAGGATTTAGACTGTTTGTTTCATCACCTGTACATCCCCCAAAGGAAATGAGAGAGACAAAACCAAATTGGGCCTGGGTGGGTTTGCATTCTGGGGTGCGGCGAATGACCCAGGGAAACCCCCCCCCCCCAGAACAACAGGTACTTGCCTCCAATTGCTTTAATGTACAACCACTGTAAGCAAACGATAAGCGAACATCATTCAGCAACTGTTCGGCCTCTGTCTGGGGAGGTCATCGTGCAGGACAAACTGCTGCATCACCAGCAACAGCAGGCCCATGAGGTTACGCAATCGAGGTCACCCCCAAGATGTGGCCACACCCTGGCTGGTTAGCCAGACATATCAATATGCAGGTCGCTGTGAGGGGTTTTTGGAAAGGGACTCGTGGACTTAACCCGTCATTCGCTGGCTTGTTCCCCCTGGCCCCTTCCTTTCTTTCCTTCCGGCGGGTTGCATTCCCAATCCAAGATCCCTTGGGAAGCCTTGGGTGCTATTGAGTCCAGGTGGTACCTACATACATACCTCCTAGTAAAATGCAATCGAACGTTTCTGGAAGAGGGGGAAAAGCGACCGACTTGGCTGTGGCTAAGGACGGCTGCCAGGGCTGGATCAATAGTGCGCCAAAGCCAGCCACCGCGCCCGCCCGTCCAAAGCAGCTCACTGCAGCCATTATCGTGGCATCGTGGCGTGAGGGTGGCATTTCGACTCGGGACGGTTGGGCAAGGGCAAAGAATGGCGTTTGTCCAATACAGGCAATTTCCTTTTCCCTTTTCAGAGTTCCTGCGCTCCGCCCCAAACAGAGTGGGCTGGTGGGGTGGGTGGACGTTATCTGGCCATAAAAGCCCCGCCATGGACCCTTGGAACAGGGGTAAGCTCGATGGAACAGTGCGCGGTACCTAGATGTCTACCACCATTAAGCCCAGAAGCCAACGCCAGGTAACCTTTCAGTAACCATCTACTAACTCGAGCCTGAGTTCGCTAGTAACCTATGTGCTGGCTTTATGGGGCCGGTATAGTCACTGCGATGCATCTAGTAGTTGGCATATGGATTCTCTCTGGAGTTGCCGACGACGTGCTGAAGTACGCATAAACTTCCTACGAGCATCCAATGGTTCTCGCCTGTGTGTCAGTGACCTCCCTCATTAGGTATACGAGGTAGCACTGGGCATCTCCCTGAGAAACTGTGTGGATCGCCATGCAGCAAGCAGCTGTCCAGCTGGAGCTTCCTCACCCAACCCCACAGTCAAACCCATCCAGAACTGGGACTCGTTTTCTACGGTATCGGGCATCTCTCTTATCATAGCCCCTGGCACTGGCCCTGTGGAAGTCATGTCGTCAAGGCAAATCTTTCTAGAAGCAGTATTCTAAATGAGTAAGCTTACGGTAGTGTGCGTGTGGACGGATATAAGGAGAAATAAAACCAAGATGCTGCAGATCTCATACGGGTTTGGAACATCTACAGGTCTATCCTTGAATTATTGTTCGCTAATAAGGATCGTTGCGTACCCTGGATAAAGTATCGCAGGCCTTCTTTCTTTAAGCAGCACATCGAGCATCCCACTCGAAACATAAAAAAGGGCCAGAATACTACGTTAATAGCTAGGAAAATTATACTCGCCGGGGATCCAAACATATCTGGCGTGATTACAACTGGTAACGGGCACGTATTAAAAACTTGTGTAAGGGCCCCAGGCAGATTATATTGGCGAATGATAATTCAAGGATACACCTGTAGTAGCGATTTGCAAGTACCGAACAAATGTTTCATGTGGAGGCTCCTGATTCAAAAACATCACGCCTCATGATCAAACATGACAAACACAACTCGCCTAGCAGAAACCTTGGGAGCGAGTGTTGTGACCTCAAAGTTCAACACATACATAGACACCAACATAAGTAAGTCTCCCGGGGTAATTCACCTCATCAGCCGTCGTTATCATCATGACACAATAATATTTCTTATATATACAGAACAACCCATTTGATATATGCTACAATCATTACACTTTGCTCAGTAAGTAGGTATCTCCAGTAAAATAAAACACAAAAAACATCTGAAACACATCATCGCGTCGTATACTTTCATATGCCAACAGGCTGTGTCGGTAGGTAAAGCTCCAAAGGTAAAAAGACAGATCCAGTGTGATGAAACCAATCACTCCTCCATCCCGTTCACCACCCGCAGCGCCCTCCGGGGCCCCAAGACGACGCTGAAGAAGTTGGGCTCCCGCCCGTCCAGCAGCACCTCGGTCGAGTCCCCGCTCGCCGTGCTGCGCGTCGCGCTGCTCTTGTTGCGCGACACCCCCGTGCCGCCCGTGTTGCCCGAGCTGGGGCTCTCGAACCAGCCCCACGGGTTCCGGTCCTCGCTCGGCCGCGGCGCCTTGTCGCTGGTGCTGTACTTGTGCGACGAGGTGTTGGCCGCCGACGACGTGGCCCCCGGCGACGGGTCGTCCGACGTGTATTTGAGCTCGGCGCCCAGGAACGGCTGGTTGACGCTGTTGTCCGGCCGCTGTCCAACCCAGCCGAACTGCTCGCGCCGGCCGCTCTCGCCGCTCTCGCTGCCGCCGGCCCGCTTGTTCTTGCGCAACTTCTCCTTGATGGCTGCAGCACCTCCACCCGTACCGGCCAAGGCGGCGCCTGCTCCGCCGTACGTCGTGCTGTTGAAGTCGTGTGCGAGGCCGTTGTCGGCGCCTTCAGCCCCCTCGCCGGGAATTACGGTACCGCTATACCGGTTGGCTGCCAGCATATGCTTCTTGTAGGCCGTGACCTGGCGGCGGTACAGCCAGGCGCAAAAGCCGAGGTAGAGCGCAAGGGCGCCCAGCACGCCCGCGACGACGCCCGCGGCAATTAGGCCGCCCTTGGGTGCACCGCTGGCGCTTCCGTCGGCGTTCACGCCTGGCGGCAGCGAAGTCACGGTCGCGCCGCTGCCTGGCGCCGTTACTGTGAAGACAGGGGGTTTGCCTGTCGCAAAGGGACCGTCACTTGCGGGTCCTGATGCTGGGTGGGTGGCCGTAGCACCGCCGTCAGAGTGACCACCAACGACAGATTGTACGACGTCTGGGACCTGATAGCCGTAGCTGTCGGCCAGAATAGTGTTGTCGGGTGAGATGTCGGCCGGGTGGTCAGCAGCACCGAAGTTATCCTGCCACTTCAGGGACGAGGCGTTGAAGTTGTAGACGCCAGCGCCATCGCACTGGGTCGTCTGTCCGATGTAACCACCAACGACGATCATCTGGCCGTCGCGCGCGTGGCATGTGTGGCCCGCGCGTGCTGGTGGCTCACCATTCTTTTCGATGTCGACCTTGATCCACGTGAACGAAGGTACAGTCAGGATCCAGAGGTCGGTATACTGGGTCTGGCCCGCAACCGGTAGCAGGTTCTGGCCGCCATACAGGTATATGTTGAAGGACGACGCATCCGGGGCCGAGAACACGACGGCGCAGGGATTCACGCGCACTGGCGGGGCCTTACCACGGGTCTGCTGGTGGTACCACACGCTGGTCTCGATGTCGTAGACGTCGATGGTGGACATGCTGGCGAACTCGGCGGTTGAATCCTTGTTGGCGGTCGAGCCGCCGCCCAGGCCCAACAAGATGCCGCTGGGGCCCCAGCCGGGCACGAACACGAGCTGTCCGTCGGCTCGCTCGGTGAAACCCGAAGAATCCTGGATGCCGCCCTCGGTGATGTTGCGGTACGCACCACCCTCACCGGCGCCGGACGCGTGCAGCGAGTCGACGCCGTTGTTGGCGTAGCCCGGGTGGGTGAACTCGAGCAGGCCCTTGAGATAGACCCGGTCGATTTGGTTGGACCAGCCCTGCGTCGTGGCGAGGTCGAGGTGGCCGCCAAAGTACCAACTTCGTCCGAGTTCGGGGACGGAGACACCCGCGCCTTCACCAGCACGCTGAATAGCCACGCCAGCAGGCTCCGAGGCGTTTCCGGCCGACGTCTTCGGGTTGTTGTACTCAGTCCAGGATTTCCCGGCGATGTCGTACTTCCATGTCGAATAGGGTTCGGGTTCAGTATATGGGTTGTCAGCGAACTCTCCTCCGTACAAAAAGAGGTTGTTGTAGTCGTTCCACAGATAACCGAGAGCGACAGCCGGTGGACCAGACGGCCTTGCCAATCCAGTCATGGCCGGGGAGCTGATCTCCCAGGACTTGGTAGTATCCAATATCAGTAGGTTATTGTCTGTTTTTTTCTGTCAGCATTCTCACTTCCCTTATGAATCATACCATTTGTCTTACTCCAAGTGTTTTGCTTCTGGTCGCCCTCGGTTTTGGCCTGACCTCCATAGATGTATATTGTGCCGTTGACCATGGCCGCTGCATCCAAGTCAGTCAAGCAGATACTTTTCTGATGGGTTCCTACTCGGCGGCGGTCTACTCACATTGATGCGCCCATCTCAGGCACACGTCGACGGGGCTGTCGGCTCGGCTGTCGAGTACGATGTCGCGTTTCACCGGAATGACGCCTGCATCTGCACCGCTGATCTCAACCTGTTCATAACCATGACGATAACTGATGGCAGGAATAAAAACGGCAATGAGCAACGCAATCATAGAAAGACGGTGGAGGCCCGACACAGCGGAAGGGGGCGCACCGGCAGCAGACTTTATCTTGGGTCGTTTCGGCGACAGTTTCGAGAGCCAGCCTAGTCTCGTCTTGGGCATGTCGTCTCCTTCGTCCTCGCTCGAGTCCCGTCGGGCTCGGGTGCGCGGCGGGTTCGCGTGTTGCTCGTCGAACGAGAGGCCGATGATCTCGTGGAATTCTCTTTCGCTCATCATGCGGGAGGCGGCCGATCCCGATCGTTCTCCGTATGGGTTGTTGTCGTACTCATCGTGGTCGTCACCCAGGCCTATCTCCTTGAATATCGACCTCCGCCCTTTCCTTATGCTAGACATGGAGAAGGATGGCAGTTGCTGCGGTAAGCTCTCGCGTAACCGGTGGGAGGTCTTGGTAGAGTCGAATCGGGGGCGTGGGGAGGGAGATGATTCAGAGCGATTTTCGACCTCCGGGGAGGAAACGGTATCATTACTGTGAGGACGAGGTTTGCTAAAACTCATATTGGCTGCTGGCGGCATATTTCACTCATGCTCCTTCAGGCCGTTATCCGCTTTATTCTGGCAGGCAACGCAATACGAGACGTGGACATGGGGAGCGAACGGGTGTTTTTTGGTGGGGATGATGGACATTAGGATGAGGTCACATAGCAGCTTTTAAATGCCCGACCCAACGCACAGCAATCTCTCGAACTGCAGGAGAATCCCTGGAGGCATTACCGGCCACGAGCCAGTCCGCGGGGATAAAGTAAAGGGCCATGCTCCTTGCTGCTACCTACATACTGCTACTGCTACGTTACGGGAGGGCCTTTCTGAGGTATAGAAGCTCGCGAACTTTGTGAGTAACTACATCGTCTGCTACATCGAGTTCTCGAAAAGTGCGATCTGGGACGTTTCTCGTCCCCTCGGGATATAGGGCTAGACAAGGGCCCCTGTCAAACTACATCATGTCCGTTTAAACGGCCGCATCAATTGGTAGCCGTGAGGAACTATTGCCATGGTGGTTCCGAAACTTGAATTGTGGTTTTTGTTGGTCATTGCCCGTTTAGGCCGCGAGCGAGCGGCTAGGGTGGTCAATCGGGGCAGGGATTACCTGCAGGGGGTCTCCGAGTATGACGACACCGGGGGAGATCTGATCGAATGACACGCGAGCATTGTCGTCCGCCCAGAAGTCCGCCCTGGAGGAATCCCTCCAACCGACGGCCGCATTTTAGTGCAGCAGACTAAGCAAACAGCACACCAACACCGATTGAGATAATTTGCTGCCCGATCATTCGATGAAACGTATGAAGTAACAACAGTCCAAGTCTGGTTCACCACCACCATATACACGTCAGGCTAAGAGGCCATGACGAGAAATGGCAAGACTCTGGGTAGACTCTCCTCAATCTCGTGTCTTTGGACCTTCCCAACCTCGTGTGTAGTATTAGAAACGCATAGTAGGCAATATTGATGCCAATGTTGATAATAGTAGTGTAATAGTGAAGGCCCTTTACCAGGTTGCCACAGACATCGGGTACGGTGGGGTCCCTCAATGGTAATGCTATGGGTCTAGACTCTTAGACACAGACTAGGACTTTAGATTGTGGCGTCCCGCTGCAAGAATTGGACACTGCCACAGATCGAGTGCCCGGGTGTGGCTTGATCCGTGCTGGAGAGATGGCGACTTTATGGTGGATGGCGGACTTTGTCAACGGTTGTGGGATGGAGATGTGATCTACCAGATCTAAGCATTCCCCTCGCCTATACAAGTACAGTACAGTACAGTACAGTACAGCATGCAACAGTGCTTTTATTCGACCAGGCGGCCAGCGTTTAGATCAATGTACTAAGCTAAATTGAGCCGTCTTGGAGTGCTATTTTGGGACTGTATCTACCACCCCACTGGAGCGATCGGTGTGTGCTTAATCCAAAGCGGAGACCAGCAACAACAACGACCAACAGCTCCATCACCTCGGCCATGCCGTCAAATGCACAGCAGTTCTTAATGGCAGTATCATGAGCTCTAGTAAACATCTCAAAGCTCTTCAGGCTCTCGGGTAAGTAGGCAGGTGGATGAAATAATGGATGAGGGGTTAGGTAGATGTGGTCTCTGAATCAAGGCCCTATCAGTACGCTACCATGATCAATGCCATTAGCTTCAATGCCCAAAAAGCTCACTGTGAGCTAGATGTTGATGGGCGCTAACTGGAATCACTGTCTTTGTTGTAGTCACCACACCCGATTGCTTTTTGTCTATACAGTAGTGAGTTGGATCTGTATTTCAAAACAGCTGTTGCAAACTAGGGGTTCAGAACTTAGCCAACGCTGACACTTGAAAACAAGGTATAACTCTTCATCCTTTACAAGACCTTGTCTCCCTCTCGTGTGGCTGTATGTAATGCCATGTTATCAGCAATCTGGCAGAGTCACCGAGGATGGAAGTCGCAAATAAATGCTGGTTCAAGAGGCACATGCACAAAGCAACTCGTCCTATTCTCAACAAGAAATCAATGTGTGACTGCGTGGCTGGTATCTTGTGGACGAATGTTCCTTCATATTGAAGCTTCCGTTATTTTGTCATTGCTGCTTACCATCGCGGGAAGATTCTCCTGGAAACTTGCATGTTTGGCAATCAGGATGGAAAGGAGGCCGCTGAATAACTCAACACACTAACACGCCAGATGCGGTATCTGCTGGGCTCATATTGGACACAGATACGAGCTACAAAACATCGCCAGCTGCAATCACCTTCTCTATGTTGGAGTGAAGCTGTATTGACTGAGTAAATAGTAAGTGTTCATCTCTATATAGATGCTTATCAGTTAGCATTGAACCCAGTGGGATTAGAAGCCTCAACTTAACATTCTCAAGTGATGAGAAGACACAGGACCTAAGCCCATGATAGTAATTCATATAAGAGTATGCCTCCTTTCCAACTTCTCTAATTTGATTGGTACCACGTTCTTCAAGTTCCTTCAGCAATGGTTCTCGTCGTATAGTTAAGTAGGTTATGTTATCATAATACTAACGTGAGCAAATGGTAACCGATCCGTTAAAAGATGAAGTTGCTGTAGCTACTGTTTTGCTGTATTCAATGTCCCAATCCATCCATTCCCATTTCCATAAGCATTTCCTTTGCACATATAACTCGCCGAATTGTCCACCACTTTGCTCCTCTTGTCCTCCTTCCTTTATTCCTCAAACACTGTGCTACTGAGCAGTAACGCCATCCTGCCAATGAAGAAGATCAGCTCGTTAATGAGCAATAGCGACAAAAGCTCGGTGGTCGACAGCAACATCTGATCAGTGATCAGAACCGAACGCATAACGATGTCTTGGGTTTTGAGCTCCCTCGGGAGCTTTTCGATGAACTCTTCAGCTACCTTGACACTAGGGACCTGAAGGCCTTGGCCTGTGTAAATCGAGCCTTTTACAACTTCGCCACCAGGGAGATTTGGAGCCACGCACATGGGGACAAGCAGAAGCAGCGCCAAATCTTCATGTGGGCATGTGCTTCTGGTAGCACCAGAGCTCTCTCTAAACTTCTCGAGGCTGGCCTAACTGCCAACTGCAACTACCAAGCAGGGCATAGAAAGCACATTCGTGGACTACGGTATCTCCGTATCCCTGATACAGACTTTGGAGTTTTCCAGGCGTTTCTCCCCTATTTGGACACTTACCACTGGCGATCCACGCCTCATACCGGATTGGCTAGCTCGTTCTGGACGCCCCTTCACGCAGCTGTAATGCACGGTCAGGGCCAGATTGTTGACATTCTCCTCGAGCACGGTGCATGGATTGATAGCCCAAGCATGAACTACTGCGACTTGGAGAAGTGGAATCTCTCCCCGGAGGGAAAATACACACCCCTCCATGTGGCACTGTATGCAGGCGAAGAAGAGATCGCAAACACATTGATCTCCAAGGGCGCCTCGATACACGTCGACCGTGAAGTGCGGCGGCCCCAGCGAACGTACGGCTCAGGGCGTGGAAGACTGACAGCGCTTCACTGTTGCGCAATATACAACCGACTATCCACGGCCGAATTCTTGATCGAGCAGGGACACATTGAGGCCATCGACGAGTTAGATGAGTTTGGTTTCTCCCCGCTCATGTACGCCTACCACTATCGCAATCGCTGCGCATTTCAATTTCTCCTTGATCAGGGCGCCAGCACGCGAATTCCGACGACAACATCGCGGCCGGGTGTTGGCTCAGAGGCCTTCAAGTCGGCATTCAGCTCGATGATGCACCAGGCTTGTTTTGACGGCGAGCGATTTTATGTGGTCGATTTGATCAACAATGGCATCGACTTGAGCGAGCCAGACAGAAATGGAGAACAGCCGCTTCTTCACCTCATAAGATGGCTCGATTTCTTCTGTCCTGAAGAATATGAAACCATCACGACTGTTTCTGTTTATGTTGATTCGTTCAAGTCATGGGGTTTACATACCCAAACAAACACTAAGACCCTCACCGGTGGCATCAAGATTGCTCTTAGAAGAGCGTTGGTACCACTCGTTTCATACCTTCTTGACGATGCGGAGTTAGATATATCGACAATACTGCACCTCGAGCCGAATTTCATGGAGAAGTCGACGGGACCTAGTGTTTGGGAACCCAGCCGTCTATTTTGGGGATGGTTACCCAGCCCGGCATTGCCCCTTGAAAGCAAATCCTTCCGAGTTTTTGACGCTCAGCCTTGTTACCGCGATACTGGGATATACGAAGTCCAGCAAACGCTGTTGGAGTATGCCTGCTTCCACGCCACCGCGAATTCCGATATGCCAAAGGTAGTTGAGCTGTTGCTTGAAAGAGGCTGTCTAAAGCCCGGGGATGTCAGTGGCTATGTTCGTGCGCTGAAGAACATCGTTAGCCGTAAAGACTGGTCTCGACAGGTACTCGACGAATGTGTGCTGATGATCTGCTCACACCTATCTTCAACGCTCCCGAGTGAGTTCGAGAAGCCAACGATCCCGATCGATTTACTCTTTATTTGTATCCATGAAAGATGTCCCTTCATGCTGGATGAACTAGCGAAGATATTTAATTTCACCAAGACGAAATTCAGCAACAGTGAGATATGGCGACTGTTCCAAGCCGTCACGGATCACGCCACATGGAATCAAGGTCTTTGGGAAGGGATCGGTTACTCAGGCCAGCTCAAGTGCTTAGGATATGTCCTGCGAGTTGACAACGACGGCTGCCTGCTGCGGCATGACTATACCTTTGAGGGGCTATGCCGAGCCTTTCTAACAGGTGAGGGAGACCAAGGCGCAGCTGCTGTCATGGAACACCTTGACCGAGGCGGTCGGTATGCCTTCACTTTTTCGACGGGTGCTACGGCTATCTACCATGCCTGCCACGCCGGCAGTGTACAGCTGGTGAAAAGACTCATAGATTTGGGGGCAGATCCCGACAAACACCTCACGCACGGAATAGAAGATGCCACATATAATTATGATGCCATGTGGTTGAACCATCTGGTTAAAGACAAACAAGAGACAATCTGGAATCTACTGCTCAATGAAGGCGCGAACCCCTTCAGGTGGCACGAAAAGAATCCCCATGTCGGCTTTCGCTGGCAGGAGTGTTTTGATGTGGATGAGGAGGTGTCCTTCGGTTTCTCCCACGACATATTCGGAGAAATGTGTAAGTTCGCAACCGACAGCTCAAGTGACAACGGAGATCTGTCCCAAGTTCTGGAAATCCTGTGTTCGCATGGCAGGTTCACCAAGATCCAGGAGATGAGCGAACGGGCAAAGAGTAGGGTCGATGCCGTCATTTCTGACAAGGCGGCACTTTTCCTCCAAAAGCTATTGGACAACCTATCGCCCCAATCCAAGATTGCCTATACTCGCTCCGACTTTTATACTATTAAGCAGATGGACGAGGCCATCGATACCATTGGACTCATCCTCGAGCTGGGGCCCTCTAGCACCCCCACGTCCAGCTGGAGAGTGGGTGTGAGCCAGAAGGGCTTCACTGCACTGGAGTTCATTAAGAACTGCCTTGCACCCCCGCCAGACCCACATGAAGTATTCTCTCCAGACGACGAGAAATGTGATTACAAGGATCAACGACACTGGAGGATCCATTGGTGCCTAAAGCAGCGCCTGGAGATGGGCTACGACTCTGCCGACAGACCAAAGGTCACAATCCTGAGCCGGCGGATCGAATGGCCATCAGAGTGGAGTATACCCGATGAATCCTTAGAGTCAAGCTCCAGGGACGAGGTAACAGGTGGTTTCTACTGGATGCGTTTGCCGTGGGGTTGCAATTGCGAGCATTTCTGGCCCCGTAATAGCCCTTGGAAGCAGCGATCCTACATGAATAACGACGGTGGTCAATTCTGATAGGTGGATGGGATGCCTTAGGGAATCATGGTGCTCGGTAACGAGGACTGTCTCTGAAGGTACTGTAAGATATTGTACAATAGGATTGCCACAGAGAGGCCATTGACTCAAGCTAGATAGGCAATAGACAGTCGATATTGACACCAAGCTTTAACATACTTATATTTTAGAAATCCCATGATGTTGTTGCCTCTACTTGAAATTATATAGATATAATATTATTTTAATTCTATATAGCTGCTTTTTAACCTTTTATTTATTACCTAATGTAATGCATTTAATGTACTATCACTTCTTTCCTTACTATTTAAACCCCTCTTCCTTGTAAGTAAAGAGTGTTTGATCAGTTACCCAGATACATCTTCGGAGTACCTAAGTGCATGCATGCATTCACCCCAGGTTACCTTTCCGCTGTATTCACCCACCTACTGGATGTGACCACGAGTATAAATCTCTTGCCCATTCCTCAAACCTATTTTTTGTTTTCGCCAAACTTCACTCATCTCCACCCTCTTCCTTGTGCACTGCCAAGTTTGCTTTTGCTCTGCAACCTTTCCCTTTATGCTAGCAACAGATCTTGTTGCTCTGATATTACTTCCATGGTCGTCACCAACAACTCGTCGCCATGGCTGCGATTTTAAAGCTCCCCATGGAGCTTAAAATCGAGATGTGTCAGAACCTGGGCAACAATAAGGACCTGAAATCTCTGGCCTGCGTCGGTCTGTTCTATCTCGCGGCCACTGACCTCATATGGGGTGGGATTAGCACAGTGCAGAAATGCCAGATCTTGATGTGGGCATGTGCTGTAGGAAGCACAAGAGCAGCTCGCCGGGTCCTAGAGGAAGGAATCAGTGCCAACCTGATATTCCAGCTGGGACACTACATTACGATGACGGCATTGAAGCCGGAATCCTATCTTGACCTTGCTCATTTCTGGAGTTCCACCACCTTCCTGTCTAATGAGAGCTCTTCCCATACCACTTCCACTCAGGACACAGCCAGCGATGTTGGAGCCTACTGGACACCTTTACATCTTGCTGTAAAGCACGGCCACCACGATATCATCGATCTTCTTCTAGAATGTGGGGCATCTATCGAAGCACCAGCAAAATATTCTTGCTGCTGTACGCGCCCCATATCCAGCGACTTCTCCCGTTTTCAAATGTACACACCCTTACACACCGCTCTGTGTACACGTCAAGAGAATATCGCCAACCTGCTGATATCCCGCGGCGCCTCAAGATATATCGACCACGCTTTACATACGCCATACCGCACCCTTGACCCAAATCGTAACAGATTCACGGCCCTACACGATTGTGCGATTCACGGTCTACTGGACACAGCCAGATTCTTGGTTGAGCAAGGAAATGACTCGGTGATCGACAAGATTGATGAATTCGGCTACTCACCAGTGATGTATGCCTATTGGTTCGGACATGATAATATTTTCGACCTTCTACTTGCCCATGGGGCCAGCGTCCGAGCTACAACGTCGAACAGTTTACCGGACCATCACCGCAACGCCTCCTGGAAGGAATTTAAGCCAAAATTTCCCTCGTTATTACACCAGGCTTGCCATGACCTCCGATGGGAGGCCGTGACTAAGCTGGTAGACCACGGTTGTGATGTGTTCGAGCGGGACAGAAACGGCGAACATCCATTGCAATTGTGTATCCGGCGCTTCAAGTATGAAGTATGGACTGATCCTAATTACGATCTGGACGAGAAACAGGAAGAACTGAAGAAGATGACGGACATCATCGAGTTATACCGAATGCATGTTCATACCGACAAGGAAGGCTTGAGCAAATGCATGAAGATTGCTCTTGAACTAGCGATCTTGCCAGTTGTCTCATTACTTCTTGATGGTGGTATGGACAGCTCAACAATGCTCGAGGTGCATGAATCGAGAAGATTGGGAGAGCTAGAAGATACCGACACCAATATTGACCCTGTGTCTTGCCACTACCTCGACACACGGTGGTTGCGCAAGTGAGCAAACAATACTGGACTACGCTTGCTGTGACTTTGGGGGCTACCAGTCAGAGCAGCCAGAGCGGTCAGAGCTCATGCAGCTATTGCTTTCTAGAACCGACACCCAACCGTTTGCTGCAACCAGTGGAGTGACTGCTGCGTCGAAGAGCTTCGTGACGAGGAAGATTACGACAATATTATCAAAGAAACTGTCGTCATCGAAGACCACGGGAAAGAGCAATTACGACGCTGCGCGCAATTCATCTGTGACCACCTACCTGTCACACTTGAGAGAGGCCATAAAGCCACGACTAACGATCGATATATTCTACATTTGCGTTGATAATGGCCAGAGCATTATACTGGAAGAACTGCTTGAGGTCTTTGACTTAGCCGCGACCGAGTATTCGGAGCAAGAGTTGTGGCAACTTTACCACGCCATTACGAACGAGAACTATTGGGAGGGTAATGTTTGGCGCCCTATCAATAACTTGGAGTACCTCTTTCGCCTCGACCGTGACCACTATCTCCTGCAACACCCGCAGGCTTTTGAGAGGCTCTGCAGATGCTTTGAAACAACAACAGAGCGTGGCGAGTTGGCCATTCTAGACTATTTGGATCGTGGTGGCCAGCATTGTTTCGTGTTCCAGGATGGCTCCCCTGCTCTTTATGAAGCTAGCAAGAACCAACTGGCTGCGACTCGCAGAACGTCTCGGAGACTTAGGAGCCGACCCGAATCGACTCATCAGTGAGGATGATAAGCATACAAGCGCACATTGGATGTGGTGTTCCAACGGACACAATTTAGCGATGCTACGGCTTTTCATCGAGAGAGGAGCCCACCCGTTCCGTACGACGGAGGGGGAAAACCTCGGACTCGATTTCCCCTTCCGAGACTGTCTGGAATCAGATACCGAGCACAAATTCCAGTTCTTCCGAGAACTCTGCAGACTTACACTTGACAATAACACGGACGACGGGGACTTGTTCGACATTCTCGATCTCGCGTGCACTCAAGGCAGGTTGAAGTGCATCAGCGAGGTTCGCTCATGGGTTGGGAACCGAGTGGACGCCATGATTCGTGACAAGGCCGCCTATTTCTTACAGAAACTCTTAGTCAGCTTGTCTCCATTGGGCGAATGGTATTACCGCTGGAATCATGTTCGTGAGATGGATGATGCCATCGATACCATGCGGCTTATTCTTCAGGTGGGTGGCCAGGGAATCCTCACCTCCAGTTGGAGAATGAAGATCGGCAGCCAAGACGACACTGCTCTAAAATTCCTCCGAAGACTTCTCACGGACCCTCCCCTGCCAGAGCCGTATTACCACCAATGGACTGATCTTCATGACTGCGACCATCTAGGTTTACACCGCTGCAAGGTGTTTTGGTGCCTGAACCAGCGCATCAAATTTGGTTCAGGCTCCAGCGAAAAGTCCGTGACAATCCTCGGCGGTAGCATCAAGTGGCCGTCAAAATGGGAAGCGCGGTATGTGAGCTCCAAGAAAGCTGACGAAGTACGAGGCACTTTCGGCCAGCTACGCATCTGTTCCTGCGAGGAGTCTGTATTGTAGCTCGGCGATTTTCAGACGGTCTTCATGGTAACGGTAATTATTGGGGGGTATGAATCTCACTGGTGCCTCAGCCAGCGAATGGTGTACATCTCAGATCCTAATGAAGAGCCGAGAATTACGATTCTTAATGAGAGAACCACCTGGCCTTCCCAATGGGATATTGATACCGAGTACACGTTCTGGGACCCAGAGGATGCGTGGACTCTAGCTTACATTCTTTCGCCATGGGGCTGTCACTGCCAGTCGCTGTACGAGCCAGAGTGGTAGAGGTAGCCACGCAATGAATATCACCTATTCAGATATGTGGTGTTATAAGGACATTATACAGTCCTCTTGGCTCAGATTGATTTTATAGAGTAGATACTATATACTTCGAGCATAAAAGCGAGTACCACAGGCTAGATAGGCAGAAAAGAGCTGAGATTAATACTAAACTTTTTGTATAATGCATTATTATAGATGTTGGCTGAATTGCTTCACATTTATAACCTATTGCAATTCCTTTTCCGTCAGTTTAATATTCCCTTGCAGTGAGCAAAGGGTGAGCCAACAGTCAGGAACTGAAATATATATACTGCATTTACCTTTCGCTTATATTCACTCCTTCAGTGTATTCAATTTGCTTCTATAATCAACCCAGTAGCATAAATAGTTGCTGATCTTCCTTGCTTCACTTCAACCTTCTTTTCCCTTCCATCAACCTTTCCAGCCCTGACACTCACCTGTCCAGTTCACCAACATCAACTGTTCTGGTCAGGCAATACCAACTACTCGAATCATGGCTAACATTCATGGGCTCCCTTGGGAGCTCATGCATATAGTGGTCGGACACCTCCACGATGTAAATGACATTGTCTCCCTTGCACGTGTCAGGAGTGACCTCTATACAACCGTCATGAACGATATCCGCACTCCAACGCAACGCCGGATACTCCTTTGGGCATGCGCGACAGGATACCTGCGAGTGGTCAAGCGGATCCTGGAGGCCGGCCTGAATCCTAATGTCTACTTCCAATATGAAGATCGTTATTGGAAGACGGATTACGAGCCTGGTTTCTACTTCACCTACGACGGCTTAACCGGTGCCTTCTCTGGGGAACCCGATACTGAAGACCATTTGGTGACGTTCTGGCAACCACTACATGTTGCAGTACGTCATGGTCACTGCGATATTGTCGACATTCTTCTGGACAAGAACACATGGGTTGATGCACCATCCTTTCGTTTCTCCCCTATTGAAAGGCCTCTGGTGAGGGATCACTGTGGAAGATACACGCCACTACACTTGACCATTTGCGAAGGCCATGAAGATATTGCGAGAACTCTGATTCTGAAAGGTGCCTCGATCTATGTCGACCATAGCATCCAGACTCAAGAGCCCGACCTCTACCCAGAACGTGGCAGGATGTCAGCCTTCCACCTTTGTGCCTTCAAAGGTATGGTGCCCACAGCCGAGCTGTTGATTGATATGGGGTATGGGGCGGCAATCGATGAACTCGACGAATACGGCTGTTCGCCTCTCATGCACGCTTATCACTTTAAGCAAGACGACTTTCTGCACTTCCTACTTGCCCAAGGTGCCAGCCCGCGTATCAACCCAAACGCGTCATGCTCGGTCAATTTTCGATGCCACAAGCTACTACACCAGGCCTGTTGGGACAATCGATGGGAGCTTGTGGCCAAGTTGTGCAAGCACAATACCGATCCTCTTGAACCCGACAGCGAAATCGAGGGCCTACAATGTCTGTAATTCTGTATTGACAACTTCGAACACGCAGGATGGCACAGGAGGGAGCCGGAACGCGATGAAGAGGGTGATATTGAGATGAAAAAGATGATCAGCACGGTTGAGTCATGCAGAATGCATGTCGGAGCGAACAGAGAGACTCTGAACTCGGTTCTCAACATCGCTTTTTGGAAAGGCTTTTACCCAGTCGTTTCCTTCCTTCTCGAGACTGGATTAGACACCACCATAATGATTGAGGACGGCCGGACATCTAAACCTTTGCTGCCGCGCCGTATCGAGACAGAGTCCCATTCGACGACATCTGACCTCAACTCCTACTACGATGGTACTGGAGCGAATGAGAGTTGGCTATCGATGCTAGACTTTGCTTGCTATACGTTCGACCATTATCGACACAAGCAGGAGGTCATTCATTTACTGCTGGCTAAAGGATGTATAAAGTCGGGGGAGCTCGGATGTTATGTGCGCGCATTGAAGAACCTCTGCTGCCACGTACTCCCTGGCCGTAACGACGGCGATGAAGATCAGCCAATATTGCGACACTGTGTGCAGATGATCTGCTCCCACCTCTCCGCCACACTCAAGAGCGACCCCCAAAAACCTAAGATGCCAGTCGATCTGCTTTACATTTGCGTCGATCTCGGCCAGGATGTCATACTAGAAGAAATGACCAAGGTGTTCGAGCTCGACTATGCAGCCTACAATGAAGCCGATATCTGGAGAATCTTCGACATCATGAGAAGTGGTGAAGTATGGACCGAGTTGCGATATGCCTCTTGTGCGACGATCCTACTTCGAGAGGATAGAGACGGCCGGCTCTTACAGCACAGTCTAACCTTTAAGACGCTGTGTGATATTTTCATGGGGGTCTATCATGGGGAGGGCCCCGTCTTATACTACCTTGACCGTGGTGGTTCTTATAGCCTCAATTTCGAGGATGGCACATGGGCTCTTTATGTAGCCATCTCTTCGGGATGTGTCAAGGTCGCGGAAAAGCTTCTAGACCTGGGCGCTGATCCGAACAAGCTTTTCACGCGCAGGATTCCCGACTACTGGGTACCGGGCTTCTCCTGGGAGGCACGCAATCCGGGTTTCATGCGACTGCTTATTCGCAGAGGTTTCAACCCTTTCAGAATGGTGGAAGACAACCCCGGAATGGACTGCCTCTTTGAGGAGTGCCTGAAACAGCGTGAACCAGGCTATGAAGAGTTTGAACTCTTCCAGGAACTATGCCATGTGATCAACGATGACACTGACGACGGTGACTTGTTCTACCTGCTCGACATTGCATTCTACCATGGCCAATACCGTTACATTCAGGAGATACGCCTGCATGCCAAGGATCGTGTCGATGCTGTCATCCGCGAGAAGGCAGCTCTCTTCCTACAGAAACTACTGTTTAACATATCACCGGGCAGTGACCATCGAATCGTTGGCAACAACAGCAACATAATGGACATGGACGAAATTATTGACACAATGGGTCTCATTCTTCAGCTGGGTCCCCGCAGCACTCTCACCTCGAGCTGGAGACTAAAGGAGGGCCGAGATGACTTGACAGCGCTCGAAATCCTCCAAAGGCTCCTCGCCCCTCCGCCGAACCCACATGCGCCCCCTGCGAGCATATACGATGGGTGCGAATACAATGATCGACTACAATACAGAGTGTTCTGGTGCCTCAATGAGCGCGTTAAGATAAGCTCGGACTCGGGCAAGCCTGTCGTCACGATACTCGGCCAGCGAATCGAGTGGCCCAAGGAGTTTCATGGGAAAGCTGATAGTCCCGAATACGCCGAGGAGATGTATGGCATCTTCGCCAGGATCCGCCCGCCGTGGGGCTGCTCACATTGGTTAGAAGACGAGTCATAATGCAAGCACACAGCGCAGCTGCCCACAATGCAGAGAATTGAGGTACTTGGTGGGCAGCATGGGAACTTGCAATCGTTAATGGGAGAGTCTGGTGGCCGTCAGAGCGAGAGAGAACGATGGGCACCAGGAATAGCGAAAGAAGAACGAGACACTTTCTCCTGGGTCTGTCTCTACTGCTCTGAAGGTTAGAGTTATGTATATATTCGGACAGGCGCAATGCGATTTCATAATGACACAACCTTTTCTTCTTGCAACCATGCAGTAAATCCAAAAGGGATGATGTAGGTCGGCGAGTCGCAAACGGGGTCAAGATGCAGTAATCAATTGTTTTGCACACTCTTTAAGTTCATTGAGACTGTAAACTGCCTACGATCTGCTCACACAATTCAACCTCTATTCAAAGTGGCGTGTTTGCCTATATACACCGAGGGCCCTAACGGTAGGGTACAACCGCCTGTTCACTACGATAGGTTCCTTTTGGGGGGAATCTAATGAGCCTTATTCAAGATTGACGTTTGACTTCTTTATTGACCCAGAGTTCATTTTCCTTGAGCGCCGAAGCTAGATGGATTACAAGACAGAGTCTGCTGGAGAACCAAGCATCGAGGTCTTTAGGAAAGAATCGCAACGCCCTTGAAGTGGATTGTTGGTATCGAGGGTTCAGGTTCTAGAACAATGTGTCAGCATGTCTCCTGTCTTGGATTTATTTTTCACTTTGCGTTCATTCAATTTGAATGGGGGGTCTTCTGCTTGAAAAACAGCGGCTCTTGGGATAGGCGGTATCGCAATGGCATACAGTCTGTCAGGCAGCTTTTGTGAAGTTTGCATAATAGGATTCCCATGACGAAGCCAATAGCTCAAAGATCTATAAACACCAGACTGCACAGTTTGCTATTTTTTAATTAATTGAATTATCGTCTTTATATATATATATAATAATTACTCCATAGTAACTAAAGAGTGACCGATCAGTCAACCTCCCCTTAAAGTACTGAAGCCGATTGACAGATAGGCGCATTCAATTCCTCCAATGTATTCAATGTGCTCCCACATACATACTGGCAACATATAATCGGCGGAAACTTCTCAAGGCAGTGATTTTCCCTTCTTTCCTCCTTCAAACCAATTGCTTCGCTCGTCAGTGAGCCGCACCAAACCCCATACCTTTCCTCATACCTTTATCACCCTTGCCCCCAATGGTTGGGTTGTTGGAGCTCCCTCTGGAGCTCTTTTACGAGATCACTGGCTACATTGACAGTGGTCAGGACTGGAAATCACTGGCTGCTGTGGATCGCTGCTTCAACTTTCTTGCGATCAAGCGCTTCTGGGCTGAACTTGACAGAGACAAGCGATATCGAATCTTAATGTGGGCATGTGCCTCAGGAAGTGAACGGGCACTCTGCCGAGTTCTTGAATCGGGATTGACTACTAATGTCAACCTTCAAGTTCTTGGTGAACACGAACTGCAAGATCAGACACCGGAGTTCTACCTGGGACAACTGAGCCAGGAAAATTTGGGCCCTGCGGATAGACACCATGACTTCCTACCTTACATGGATGACATCCACCAATTCATTACTGGTCTCTATTGCTGGAGATCGTGTTGGAAGCCGATTCACGTTGCTGTTCGTCACGGCCAGAAACATATGGTCGAGATTCTCTTACATTATGGAGCATGGATCGACGAACCATCGCAGAATTACTGCCTCTGCTCACGGCCCTCGATGGGAGTTGCCCATTACATTCCCAAGTACACAGCCCTACATCTCGCCCTATGCACGGGACAAGAAGAAATCGCCCAGCTGTTGTTATCCAACGGCGCCTCGCTCTATGTTGACCAGAATGTACGTCGAGACGAAAATTCCTACAGCCCATATCGTGGTAGAATCACGGCTCTACACTTCTGCGCCATCCATGGTTCACTGTCCACAGCCAAGACCATACTCCAAGAGGAAGAACATGAGACGGTGATTGATGAGCGTGATGAGTTTGGATGGTCCGCGATCTTGTATGCTTATCGTCACTTCAAGAACGATGTCTTTGACTATTTGCTTGCTAAGGGCGCTGGCACACAAGTCTCGAAAATGGAGTATCATTGGAATAGTGATTCCTTCGATCCGACAGCATCCGAGTTGCTGCATCAAGCCTGCCTTGAGGGCAGATGGGAGATCGTGGCTAAGTTAGTTCAACACGGCAGTGGCCCCAGCAAGCCAGACAATGAGGGGAGGCCTCCGATAATACTATGTCTCGAAAGCTTCTATTACCCTAGGCAATATCGCAGGGAACTGGATAAGGCTGCAGTGTCAAAGATGGTTGAAGCAATCAAGATATGCGGTATGCACTACAATTCGCAGAGAGAAACACTCCTCGACGCCATGAAAATTGCTCTCCGTTGGCAAATTCCTGGATTGGTATATTTGCTCCTTGATGCTGGCATGGACATCTCGACAATGATTGAAAGGGAGGAGGTGGGCTGGGAGCCTCGGCCAGCATTCCCCATGGCACGGCTGGGAGAACCCGGCTTTGATGAAGAATGTTACCTTGATACTGGGCAGTATGCCCATCAACAAAACTTACTGGACTTCGCTTGTTATCGGTCTGGTCCATCCCCAGAGTTGCAAGAGCTCATCACATTGCTATTCACCAGAGGTTGCATGAATTCGGAAGAGACTGGTTCCTACATCACTACCTTGAAGAATCTCTGCTGCGGCGCTGGCTATGCAAATTATGATGACCCGAAAATGCAGGAACACGCCCGAAGTGAGGAAAGAAAGTGCGCACAACTAATATGTGCGCGCTTCGTTATTACACTTCGTAGCCGACCTGCAGCACTACGCTTACCCCTCCATCTGTTATACATGTGCTTTGAGAGAGGCCAGTACGGTATACTAGCAGAGCTAGCAAAAGTTTTCAACTTCTCAGACACTGAATGTAATGAGCAGGAGCTAAGATACTTCTTCGACATGCTCACAAGCACTTGGTGGTGGGAATTAGATGGGCCGCTGATATCTTCGCGCCTCCGCTGCGTGGAGTTCCTTTTCCAATTGGGCGGCAGCGAGGCTATCCTGCATTCCACGACAACGTTCAAGACACTTTGCTTTCATACTCTGAGTTTCGATGGCGGAGAAGAGGCGGTCATGGCTTACCTCGACTGTGGTGGATGGTATCATTTCAATCCTGTGGCCAGTACACCACTTTTCCACGCCATTCACAATGGTCGTCCACAATTCGCAAAAAGGCTTCTGGACTTGGGAGCAAACCCGAATAAACTTCTGCCGTTCGATCCCTCTATACCTCACTCGAGCCCTAACGAGGTTTGGCACCATAACTCGGGCGACGATGTTGGCGTCCTGCGTGTGCTCCTAGAGCGAGGTGGCAACCCCTTTCAAGATGAGCATCACGGCATCGGTTTCCCCTTCGGTGAACCCTTGGAGAAAGGCCACAAGCTCGAATTCTTCCGCGAATTGTGCAGACTCACAATTAACTACGATACAGACGACGCCGATCTGTTTGAAATCCTCGATCTTGCATGCGAATATGGCAGGTATGATCATATCCAGGCGATGCGTGCATTCGCGAGGCCTCGCGTTGATGCCGTTATCTGCGAGAAGGCAGCGCTTTTCCTGCAGAAGCTGCTAATCCACCTCACTCCAATCGGAGATTTTTGTCGCTATGAATATCCCCAGCACGTTGACCAAGCTATAGACACCATGAGGCTCATTCTCCAACTTGGCGGCTCAAACATTCTTACGTCCAGCTGGAGATTGAAGGAGGGTAAACAGGATTTTACCGCTCTGAAAGTGATTAAGAAGCTGCTCACGTTTCCCGAGACCGATCTGTCAGGAACCCTGGGGTGGGGGAACGCGATACAGCTATTTTGCATTTCATTTTGCCTGGAACAACGAATCAAGATAGACTCGGAATCTAGCCCGAGGTCCGTTACTATCCTAGGTGGAAAAATTGACTGGACATCGAAGATGCGCGGCTCCTACGGCCCTCCCAGAAATGGCGAAGAAGAAGAGAAAGGAGGTTTCATGATAGCCTACGACCTTGGCCTCGAGTACTTGCGCGACCGGAGGACGAATGGCTAACCTGATTGGTTTCGAGATAGATTGGGCGAAATATAATGAACCCTAGCTACGACATAAACGTATGGGAAATCGACTACCTGTCATCATCTAGAATCTATTGGTGCCTGAATCCGCGTATCGAGATAGGCTCACACTTAAATACGAGCTCCGTCACGATCCTTGATGGAAGGATCAAGCGACCGCGAGAGATGGAAAATGAGTCATTCACTGGAGGAGACACATTGCCTGAAGAGCAAGAGGAATACTTTAACGAAATTTCGCCTGCGACTCGTAGTGGCTGCTTTATCGGCAGGTATGGCATTAGTTAGGGTGGTGGAATGACACCCATATATGCCGCCTACAGTCAATAATTAGGATCGATGCGACTTGGTGACAACGATGTTTTGTTCTTCCCATTGGTTGTGTATTGTAAGGCGAGACAGGCTTACCAGGTAAAATGTGATTGTTAACGAAGACGTAGGCGTCGAGCGTATCGTCCGCCAACCCCCCTTCTCTCCCTCTCTATCTCTCTGTGAGCCTGGGAGAGAACTCTCCTACTGAAGTAGTCCCAATCGTGTAGCTAGCTACATGGTAACTTATGCTTTGATCTTTGCGGTTCCATTTCTATAAACTTAAGTATCTTATTGCAGTGAGCGTGGGGTGACCAACATGTCAAGGGCCCTCAGGAGTAGGTACCAAAGTTCGTCAATGAGTAAGTTCAATTTTCGCGTTGTCATTGTATTCAATTGCAGCATGGCAGCCCGTCAATTTGCATACAAAATGAATGTGGGATCTTTTGCGACTTGCCGAGCTCCTCCACTGACCTTTCATCATCTCTTCCCACTGCTCAGTCTGCTTCGCTTCACGTTGCGCACTGCTCATACACCTCGATCTTTTCTGCCGCCTTCCCAAGCCATTTCTTGTCACGCTGCGCACACCATGGCTCAGATACTCGAGCTTCCCGTGGAGCTAGTAGAAGGCATCCTCGACCACGTTGAAGACCCGAACGACCTGACGTCTCTAGCTCGCGTCAATCATACCCTCCATACGTTGGCCGACAAACGCATCTGGAACCGCGCCGACAAAGAGTACCGCTATCGCATATTGATGTGGGCGTGTGCCACCGGAAACGCGCCAGCACTCCGTCGGCTCCTGAACCTGGGATTAACCACCAACCTCCACTTCCAACTGGGAGGGAACTGCTCTCGTGGAGATGACCTTACCTCAGGCTTCTTCTACCTTCGGTTTATAGACTCGTCGTATGTCGCCATACCATACTATGACGACTTCTACGAGCCTGCTGCACCTGCAATAGGACGACACACGAGACAATTCTGGAAGCCACTCCATGCGGCTGTGTACCATGGCCAAGGCCATATCGTCGACATACTCCTTCAGCACGGGGTATGGGTTAATGAAATCGCAACGAACTACCATGGCTGTGACCGCCCCTTACATCACATAGGACAAGGAGATGGAAAATTTACCTCCCTTCATGTTGCCCTGTGCAGTGGACGAGAACAGATCGCCATGAACTTGATATCGAACGGAGCTTCAATTTATACCGACCGTACGGTGCATCGACAAGCTCAGGCCCGCGACCCAAATCGTAACAGGATTACGGCCTTGCACCTTTGTGCACATCATGGCTTACTTTCCACCGCCAAATATCTGGTAGAGAAAGACTATCAGACAGCAGTTGACGAGCTGGATGAGTTCGGCTACTCTCCGATGATGTATGCATACCTTGCCGGCGAAGACAGCATCGTCTGCTACCTCTTAGCCCAAGGAGCCAGCACAAGACTCTATAAGCCAGACTACACACCCTATGGGTGGGACTCCTTTCATCGCGCATCCCACTCGCTCCTACACCAAGCTTGTTATGACCGTCGGTGGGAAGTTGTCTTCAAACTGGCAGAGTGTGGTTGCGACGCATTGGAGCCGGACGGCAACGGTGATACGCCACTGGATCTGTGCATTAAAACCTGTATCACCGACGGAATCCCCGAAATAATGAGTGTGAGTGAAATGAACCGCGATGCGCAAGATATGTTGAAGGCAATCGAGTTATGTGGAATGCCTAGTCTCGCAAACCAGGACACATTGCTTCAAGTTGCGCGGTATGCTCTCAGGGGCCCAGTGCTGTCGCTGCTATCCTATGTTCTCGATCGTGGACTGGATATCTCAATCCTACTGCACTCGAACAATGTTTATACCAAGGATGGATCAGACAAATACCTAGGTAACAAGCGTGATTGGCCTCAAGCCGTCAACCCTCAGGATTACTACCATGATACTGGGTTGTTCCCCTGTGAGCAGACACTGCTTGAATTTGCCTGCTGCTGCATCAAGTCGACTCCATACCTCGAAGAAACCATCGACCTGTTGCTTTCCCAGGGCTGCATTGAGCCCGGACATATTGCGGACTATGTACGCGTACTAAAGAACCTCTGCTGCCGATACAGCAGTAGGGATGACGATATCTGCGAACAATCACGACTTCAGTGTGTGCGGAAGATATGTTCCCACCTAGCTGCCACTATTCAGAGTGATATTTCGAGGCCCAAGTTACCAGTCAGCTTATTCTTCATATGTCTCGACAGGTCTCCACGCGTCTTTCTAGATGAGCTGCTAATCGTCTTCGACTTCCCCGATCGGGATTGCAGCGAAAAAGAACTGTGGGATTTTCTGCTTGTCCTCACCGGCGGCTTTGACAGCGACACCATAAGCCGACGTATTAGCTACCTGGAGCTCGTCTTCAAAGCGGACAAGAACAACTACCTCTTGCAGCATAAGAAAACCTTTACTCTTCTCTATACCACTTTGCTGAAAGTAAAAGGGGGCGAGAAGGCAGTTCTGGACTATCTCGATCGAGGCGGTCAATACTGCCTTAATGACGGTCGGGACAGGACACCCCTCTTCGAAGCTTGTGCCACGAACAGTCTGCAGCTCGCGGAGAGGCTTATAGATATGGGAGCACATCCTCGCAACCTTATCTCACTCGATGAGACATACAAACCCTTCTACGGCTATGAAGGTGGCCCCTGGGAAAGAAACCTGGGCAACGTGGCTATATTACGTCTGCTTATTGAAAGAGGTGCCGACCCCTTTTTCGCGAGAGACATCAAATATATGTCAACAAAAGATCGCCTCTACCCCTTCAGTCTATATATAGAGGGCTATAATGGCATATCCCTCGAATTCTTCCGGGCTCTATGCGAGCTCACGATCAATAAGAAGACCGATCCTGTATTCTTGTTCAACCTGCTCGAATTTGCATGCACCAGAGGAAACCTCGCAGGCATCCAGGTTCTGCGTTCTTGCACTGAACGGCGAGTCGATGCGATTATTCGAGACAAGGCAGCGTTCTTCCTGCAAACGCTGCTAGCAGGGTTGTTCCACGATGATTGCTATGCATGCAGTATTCACTTTACCTGTTCCTGCATTCAGCAGAAATACGTTAGGGAAGTAGACGGTGCTATTGACCTTATACAACTGATTCTTGAGATGGGGCCCGCCAGTACCCTGACGTCCAGATGGAGGCTGAGGCGTCATCGTGGCAAATGGCCTACAGCACTCAAGCTACTTGAGGAGCTCCTTACGCTTCCCGGGAACCCGCACTCAGCGGGGGAAAGGCAAGCACCAGGAAGGGGTCATATCCGCTCAGATGGGTTACTCTATCCTTGCGTTGCCCTCAAAGATCGTTATAGATACAGGCTCTCCTGGTGCTTGAAGGAACGAATCCGGATCGACACGATTAAGGGAAAACCTAAAGTTACTATAGCCGACGGGACAATCAAACTGCCCTCACAGCGAGATGATCAAGAGGTGCGACTAAATAAAACACAGAGCGCTTCTCTAAAGGAGATCCCTCTGCCATGGGGTTGCTCCTGTGAGGAGGAAGATGAGTTTACCTGGTAACGGCATACGGGAGATATCCACATACGTACCTACCTCGCAGGTAGACAAATGATCCTTTGGCCACCATTGATCTATGATTGGTGGGTGGGAAACAATGCCATTAGACCGGCTTATCAGATCACTATAGCGGATCGCTCTCCCAATTTGCCTGTTCCTCCTTGATTGACGATGATATATACATATAGGCAATAACAAAACCTCTGATCTCCATGTCCTATAACCTAAGTGAATTGCATATGCTTGCCAAAAGTGTTTGTAATGAGTGATTGGCAATATGCCAATCTGCAGGAGTCACATGTATCGTGGGCTTTTGGGACGTTACGCAGAAAGGCGTTTTAATTGTACATCCAAGCTAATTTCCCAAGGACAGGCCTGCATAAAAAGCATATCCGCCCATGGGCACTGAGAATCTGGATGTTTCGTCCAGAGAGTAAAAGAGACTGCATTGGCGTAGCCCTTCAAAATAGGTAGTGGTTTCTATCTTGGCCTCCTAATATATCCCTAGTTCCGTTACTATCCTCGGTGGAAACACTACCTGGTCGTTAAAAATGTGCCGCTCTTATAGCCCTCCTAGAGACAGCGAATAAGACGAAAAGGAAGCAGGTCTTAGAAAGGACTACGACTTTGGCCTTAAGTATTGGCGACCTACTAATTCCCCTTCAATAGTCGAGCTACGCAACTGCCTTGGCGAGAAGGAAGCCTCCTATAAGGACAGACCCAATCATTTTCTTCTATACAAATTATATTCAGCGAGTTCTTATGTCTGCTTTCTTTTATTGAAATATCTCTGCGTAGTGAGCGTGGGGTGACCGATGGTACCAAAGTTCGTCAATAAGCATTCAAATTCACATTTTGGAAGCATTCAATTGCTTCTATGAGGTTTATGGCCTTACATAAACCTGGGAACACTTTTGACTTGCCGGGCTTCTCTCTCTGGTCAATTCTCTTCCTTCTCTGTGCTCATTGCTTGCCCTTTGCTCTCTTCTTGTCTACCATCATTCCTATCCACACGACACAACACCACAACACATCTGATCATGGCTAATAGGATTCTCGAGCTCCCTATCGAGCTTATGCTTGAGATATTCGAGTACATCAGCGATGATGCAGAAGACTTGAAGTCTTTTGCCCGTGTTACCTCGTGCTTTTATGCTCTTGCTATCGACCGCATTTGGGATCGTGCTGATCAAGACCATCGCTACCGGATCTTCATGTGGGCATGCGCCTCCGGAAGCCCGCGAGCAGTGCGCCGTCTTCTGGAATCGGGCTTCACGGCGAACCTCAATTTCCAGCTGAGAGACAAAACACACCTGAAGGACTTGACGCCAGACTTCTACCTCAAGCTTCCACCCAACCTCACCTTCTCCCAGACCGGCTGGATCGACTCGTACGCCTGCATACCCTACATGGATGATTACCACAACCCTGCCGCGCCTTCTTCGAGTCGAAATGATGCCCATTTCTGGAAGCCATTGCATGTTGCGGCGCACTATGGCCATGCCAACATCGTCGACATTCTCCTTCGTCATGGAGCGTGGGTTGACGCAACGTCGATGAACTACTGCAAATGTACCCGACCTGTGTTCTCCAACAACAACACACCTACTACTCTCAGGCGATTCACGCCTCTCCATGTCGCCCTGTGCAATCGCCATGAAGATGTCGCCCAGGTCTTGATTGCCCAAGGTGGTGCTACGATGTACATCGATCATCATGTCTACCGAGCCTGCCGAACATGCGGTCCTAACCGCGGCAGAATCACTGCCTTACATCTTTGTGCAAGCTACGGCTTATTGTCAACAACCAAGTTCCTTCTAGAAGGAGGTTACATCGAGACAGGCATTGACGAACTCGACGAATTCGGGTTTTCTTCCATCATGTATGCCTATCACTTCGGTCACAACGAGGTTTTCGACTATCTACTGGCCCAAGGCGCCAGCCCTCGACTCGGTAACACATCAGTTCCGGACATATTCGAGTTTGGTGTTTCGTCGATCCTGCATCAGGCCTGTCATGATACTCGATGGGAGACTGTGGCCAAACTGATCAACCACGGCTGCGATGCGCACGAGCTGGATGGAACCGGCGATCCTCTCATGATTTTATGTATCAAATCCTACTTCCACCAGCTAATGCGCGACCCTACGTCTGAGATAATCTTGGAGTCGAAGAGAATGATCAGTATGATAGAGTCATGTGGCCTGCAAGTCCGCGTACCGCAAGAAAAGCTTGTCGCTGTGGTTAGGTACGCTCTCAAGGGCGCAGTGGCGCCACTCGTCTCATCGCTTCTCGATTATGGCCTGGATATCTCGACGAAACTTCCATCTCACGAGAGAGATGATTGGCTGTGCTCCTGGGATTATCGCCTAAAAGGATGGGACGGGACTGAGAGCAGTGATGGAGAAGCGCCCTATACAATTCTCCCGGAATCTTACTACAACGACACTGGGAGGGTCAGAAGACAGCAGACGCTACTCGAATACGTTTGCTACCACAGTGTGCTATCTCCAAACACCCAGCAGGTTATCGAACTGCTGCTCAACAGAGGATGTATCCAGCCAGGAGACATCCAGAGCTATGTGCGCGTGATAAAGCACCTTTGCTGCAATAGATTCAACTACGATAAATACGACCGGTCGCGTGACGATCCCGAGTCAAATCAACAGCGCTGTATTCAGACTCTGTGCTCTCGTCTCTCTGCTACAATTCAAGACAGCAGCCCCAAGCCACAGCTACCAGCCGACTTGCTCTATGTGTGCCTCAAGGAGCGCCTGCATCCCGTTGCGGAGGACATAGTCAACGCTTTCGATTTCGCCAACTCGGTCTACAGCGAGGAAGAACTGATGCATTTCTTGTTCGCCCTATTATATAAGGCTCGCTGGGACTGTGATGTGCGACAAATTCGCCTCTTGGATCTTGTCTTCCAGGCAGACATGAATAATCGCTGCTACCTCTTGCAGCACGAGCGCACGTTTGAAAGGCTCTGCAAAACCTTTCTCTACGACAGAGAGGGAGAGAAGGCGATCCTCGACTACCTCGACCGCGGCGGTCGCTACGCCTTCACCTTCGCGGACGCGGAGAGCAGTTCGGCTCTCTTCGCGGCCTGCTCCACGGGCAGCCTGCAGCTTGCCAAGAGACTTCTAGACATGGGCGCAAATCCAAACAACCTCACCCCGAGCGATTGGCAAGAAATTCCTTCCTGGAATACTGATTTCTGGCCCCTAAACGATCACAATGTGGACGTACTGCGCCTGCTTCTCGAGAGAGGTGGCGACCCCTTCCGAACAGGACGTGATGGAAAGAATGGCATTCATTTCCCCTTTGGAGGGTATCTGGAAGGGACCGACGAGGAGTTCGAGTTCTACCAATATCTCTGCAAGATGGCCATCAATGATGTTACCGGCGACGGCAACCTCTTCACGGTCGTCGAGCTTGCTTGCGTTCGCGGAAAGTACCCAGGCATCCAAGAGCTGCGCTTGCGCGGCGGCAGCCGAGTCGACGCCCTGCTCCGAGGTCACGCGGTGCCTTTCCTGCAGAAACTGCTCGCCAACCTGTATTCGTTCGACAGTGAAGAGCCCGTGGAAAACGGGGGCGACGGCATTTTCTGTGGTTACTATGTGAACATCGAGGTAATCGATGAAGCGATCGATACCATCCGGCTCCTCCTCGCACTGGGCCCCTCCGGAATTCTCGAGTCTGATTGGTGCCTGGAAGAGCCGCGCGTCGAGGGGCTGACCGCACTTCGCCTGCTCGAGAGGCTCCTCACGCACCCCGACAACCCGCATATCGAACATGCCAAGTACGAGCGTTGCGACAAGTTTGCGGCCCGATATCGAAGCCGAATCGCTTGGTGCCTGAATGAACGGACTAAGATCTACCAGTCGGTGAATGGGGAAGCTGCTAACGTGACGGTCCTCGATGGGGAGATTGCTTTCCCAGAGGAGTGGTATGAACATTGGGCCAGGCCAGAAACTGAATGGGGCGAATCTAAACGCGGATTCTTGCAGGAGATTCCTATGCCGGATGCATGGAATTGCTCCTGTGAGATGCATGAGAACATGAGAGTTCGAGACCTTTGGCACTACTAGCCGTCGCCTTTATCGCCTTCGGAAGGAGCGATCGTTTCCGTCTTGGAGTCCCTTGGATACGATCATTCCTATAGCCCGTCCATGAAAGGCAGAGCGATGGTAGATACACAGCAGCCTGTTTGATATAAATGTATAACATAATCTTGATTAATCACAATGCGTTAGCTTCTCCAGGTTTCATGACTTGTGTGGGCGCTATAAGATCAACATCGAGGTGACACACTGTTTTCCGAACAGGAAGCTGTTTGAAAGTAGATTTAAATGCCCATTCTTTTGAGACAGTAAGCTTATATACACCGAAGAGCCAACTACTTATTGGAGTATGAATGGTGTAGCCAGATATGACACCATCAGGCAGTCAGGCAGACCTGGATGTTCCCTGAGAAGGAGATACCCGAACAGAAGAGTTATTCAAATGAGCCGAGCAGTGGCTCAAGTCCTAAGGCGAAACAACTCTTTTCGAAGACAGCAAAACACCTTAATGGCCGCAGAGTCCGCTTCCCTCGAGCGCTGGAGCCGGGTACAAGACAATAGGATCAGGCCCAACATTGACCTTGAGCGCCCCAGACCCATCAGCCGTGATAACACTGCAGTTGCCGCCGAGGACCTGGACGACCTGCTCGCCGCCGGTGTAGCCCGAGTTACCGCCGGAGATGGTAACCTGGTAGGTGTTGCCATTGTTACCGATGTTGCTGAAGACGCCGATTACGTCGCCCTTGCGCATGGCGATGCTGTGGCTGTCCGAGAAGGCGGACCAGGCCTGGTACTTGACGTAGTCGGCCTCGGAGTTGGAGGCCGCCAGCGTGTGGTTGCGGACCTGGTTCAGTGTCGCGACAAGCTGGTACAGCTCCGATTTGGTGTTGTAGCCCGAGGTCCAGAGCGCCTCGCGCTGGTTAGGTGTGTCGCCACCAGAGAAGTGCTGCTCTTGGCCCTGGTACAGGATCGGGATGCCATCGAAGAGGAGGGTGAAGGCAATGGCCTAGATTGGATTGAGAGTCAGCAAATAATTTCACGTATTGACTGTAAAATGTAACGAATTAAAGGGTTTAGGTGCCGGCTAGCCGGATGGAACTCCTCTGGTAAACTCACATTCTTGGCGAGCGACTGTGATTTCGAGTTAGCGTTGGTCTCGTTTGGTGTAGCATGCGCTTGGGAGTAGATTCGAACTTACCATGTCGCTGGTCAGGGAGGCGAATCGCTTTTGATCGTGGTTCTCAATGAAGACACCCAGGGCGGTGGTGTCAGCTACTCGGGGGGTGGTGGGTCAGCCTGCATGTAAAACTTGGGCAATTCGAGGGGTAGCAGATAGGAGGTAAACTGACCTTGTCCCTTCATGCTATTGATGCCGTTGACGAGGTTGTCCATGGTAGCTGAGGGGTTCGAGAACGTCTGTTGTACCCAGTAGAAGCTGTAGAAACGTGTCAGCAAATAGTAGTTTTATGCAGAAGGGGAAAACCCCCTTGGGGTTCAGTGGTTCAACTTACAGGGGATAGTTCATCAATCCCTGCATGTACTTCTGCCAATCGCCATAGATAGCTGGGTTGCCATCGAGAACCTATTAGGGGCAAATATAGGGTTAGCCTGCATTCCGAAGACGATCAATGAAGTAGTAAGCAAACTTGCCTCGCCAATGCCGTAGATGCCCGCCGCCTCCAAGAACCCAGGCCAGAAGTCCTTCTCGACGTGCTTGACGCTGTCGATGCGCATGCCGTCAATGGAGTACTTGGCGACGAGGTCCTTAATCCAGGCGCTAAAAGTGCTGCGGATGTTGCTGTCCTCGGTCCTGAGGTCCGGCAGGCTGACCTTGTTGTCGCCCTCCCAGCAGGTCCGGACCGAGTTGGGGTCGTCGTAGTTGATCTCGCAGAACGGGTGGTAGTAGCCACTGTTGTTGAAGGGATTGAAGAGCGAGTAGTCGACGCAGTTGCCGCAGCCGTTGAAGCCCATGTGGTTCGTCACCACGTCCACCATGAGGTACATGCCGCGCGAGTGCAGCGCCGCCGACAGGTCGATCAGGTCTTGCTCGGTGCCAAAGTTCTCGTTGAGCGAGTAGATGTCCTGGGCCCAGTAGCCATGGTACGCAGTCCTGTTGGCAGATCACGATCAGCAATGCGTTTTACTAGGATGCAAGCTTCCACCTTCTGCAGTGAAGAACTGGAAGTCTGTGTACGAATCCAACTTACCCGTAAGGAGTATCCCCTTCAAGATTCTTGACGATGGGAGAGATCCAGACCTAGAATATGCATCATCTTTAGTATACCGGAACTTGTATACACGGCAAAACCTGGTGCCATGCCAGGATGAAAGACAAGCTCTTACGGCAGTGAAGCCCATGCCCTGGACATAATCCAGATGGTTGATTAGACCCTTGTAGGTTCCGCCGCAGTAGCTCGTGATAGCGCACTGCTCGGTAGTCGAGCCGTCGGTGCGGGCGAAGCGGTCCGTCAGAATCTGGTAGATGGATTGCTTCTGCCACTCGGCGCCGCTCAGGGCCTGAGCGACGGAGGCGGAGCCCCAGAGGAGTGAAGTGGGTGACAGCTTCATAATGGGCGTATAGGCTAACGGAGGGGAATATACGCGTGGACAGAACGAAGGCGCAGTGTAGAGGGTGTAAGAAGTCTTTCAAAGTTGACCAGTGGACTCTCAAGCAACAGGTTGCAAGATACTGAGAAGACAGTGAGTGGCGGGGACTCAACTTGGGTTGTTGTGTTGACCTGGGCTGAAGAAGAAGAACCAGGACTGAAGACAGGACGAAAATAGGATATTTATATTGTCAACGCCACGATATGCAAGTACGATTGTGGTGTTTCTCTAGCATACGTGCCTGCCGCGAGATCGACAGTGTAGTACGGCAGTTGTAGGCAGCTCATCCACACCCGTCGTAAGCCATCGTCACCCAAGCGCGCTGAAAGCTAAGGGGGAAAAAGCAACTTCACACAATCTCCAAATTCAAGTGTACGACACCACGACCGACCGACCGAGATGTGACCGTGTCTAATCTGGGGTGTCGGAGTTTTTATCGAAGCGGGATTCGATCACCTTATAGGAAAGAGGCAGGCACTTAAGTTAGTCTAAGTAAGGGCCCGAGCATCAAGTGTCGAATAGAGTAAGTAGGGAAAGCAGCAAACTAAAGTGTGTCTTGTCGTGGCAGGCACCACATTGGATGTAACTGGAAGCGGCGTAGGCCTCGTGACCCTCGTCGCGGAAGATTACTAAGTCTGTCACTAGACCACAAAGCTACCCCCGGATTGGGCATCTCAGTCCGGCCTACGGGCCGACCCCGCAAATTTGGGGAACATCCCCGTTTACCCCACAACCACCAGCATGGAAAGACGAGTACATAATGGAGTTCGATCCGGCTTCCACGGTGGGGTGGTCATGTCATGTACAGGCAAACCGGCCAGGATTCCAACATGATCGGTACTGGCAGAGAAGGCCCGAATCACTGGGCCTCCATCCTCTTCCTTGGCATCCCTTGGCTAACCCCTTGGCTTCGATAGCCACACACATATAGCCACCCAGAACGGCTACCATCGCAGAGCCGGCCGACCAATTTGAACAGATGCCATAGAAAAACATGTGCGGCATGAAACTATGATGTATCGTGTATATCGCAAGATGAGTGGCGGGTGGCGGAGTTCCCAATTGTCAGGTTCCCCACGCCAGACCGCACATTGCTAGTAGGGCCGACTCCATCGTCTTATGCTCAGTGAAAGCAGGCCTGCTGGACTTGCTGGTACTAATTACCGAGGGATCAGAGCCAATGCCTCTTGGTAATGTAACTGAGACAGCAGTGCCGTCTGGGACTCGGTACTCATCACGTGGCTGTTGGGGTCCGCATGTTATGTCGATCAACTTGCCATATTCAGTCTAGCAAGCCATGATCCAGCAATAGAATTCGACCAAAGTGGCCTGCACATCTCATGTCAGCAATAGAGCAGAGTGGCTATATTCATGCAATATGTCACTGTGATTACTTAGCGCTCGGCCCTACTTACCACCGTTTCCTTCTCACCTCCTTTTCTGCAGCACCCCCAACCATGCCAAGGAAGATAACTCTTGTGTTACATTTTCAGCATTATATCCTCCGGGCCTCCGGCTAAAGCAAGCGAGCTGCTCTCCCGTTAAGTCGACTTCCCCGAGTTTGGCGTGTTGGCATTCATGAAGAATGACCCGCTCGTAGACGAGCTATGCTGATTGTCTTGGTTGTTCGGGTCAAACAGCCCGAACGATGTCTGCTCTGTTACCCAGTTGGCGTTCTGCGTGTAGTTTTCGAATGCGTTCTGCGCGCTCCATTAGTCTTGTTGCTCCATGAACAGATAGCGAATCATGGACGCCAAGCTTACCCAGTCAAAATTCTCGTCAATGTTCATGTCCGCCGATCCAAGATTGGTGAACATCGAGAACGGAGTAGTGTTGCTGTTGAACCCTCCCATCACGTCACCGGAGAAATCGGGTGTAAGTCCTGTGCCCGTTCCCGTCTCCAGAGGTGGGTATGTGGTCCCACCCGGTGATTGATAATTGGGCGTCAGTCCAGTTGAGAGCATGCCAAGAGTCATAGCAGCGGAATGCTCCGGTTGCAACTCTGCCTCTGCTGATTCAAAACCACGGAAATGATCCGTTTTCACATGCGGTGCTGGTAATGTGGCAGCCGGGGTGGGATTCTTGATCTTTTCGATCATGATATCGAGGATGTTCGAGGCCTTGAAAGCCTCCACTGAAGATTCCTTCATCGCTTTCCAGATATCCCTGATTTCCTCGAGAAGACCTAACATCTCGAGTCGTTGCTCCGGAGTCCAAAAGAACATGGATTGCGAGTTTTGGCGTGTAGTACTGACCGTGGCCTGATTCTCATGATGAAGGTCTAGCGCAACCAGCATTGTGGGCAACAAGGCTTCCTTCGCGCACGATTGCACAAACCAGGACATGCTTCGTAGTCGGCCATTGGCCACCTGGCATTCATAGTGGATCGTTCTGAGAGACTTGAGCGTCTCCAGCGAGGCCTCCACGGCGGCACGGCGGGAATGAGCATAACGGGGGTTCTGCCGGGCACGGAGCGAGTGTTTGCGATGAAGCATACACATGATCCTGTTATACAACATGGCCACGTTATACCTCGCGACGATAAGCTTCACTGGGTCATGCGAGGATTCCAGAGGCTGAACTCTGAGATGCGGGGGGAGCTCGTCCATGATGTCTCGAAGCTTCCGGTCGTGTACCAAAATCTCATCGTATGATACTGGCTTCCCCACTCGAGTTACAGCTTGTAAGATGGAGCCGAACTCGATCGTAAGTTTGGACTTGGCAATCATATAAGCAATAGGAGTCGGCTCATTCGGTGGTCGGGCAGGCGGTAGGATCTTGGTGTCTGGGCCGAATTCCTCGTCAAACAGGTTATGAGGAAGTTTCGTGTCTGTGCTATGATCGTAGATCATGGTGGGTAAGGACACCTTGTACGGTTAGCAGGTCGCGAGGAAAGGAGAGGAGTGCTGCCGTCAACATACTTGGTGGGAGAACATAGTGTCAGACATGCGGATCAGCGCCCATGTTCTTCGTCTCATTTCCTGCATCTCTGTCAGCTTCCGATACGTCTCCTTGCTGGGGGCATGATGAAGGTCGACATACACCTTGGAATGGCGTTATGGAAGGGAACCATTCTGCGTCACGATGGTAACCCATTCTGAAGGCTACCCTTGTGATTAAGGCTGCAATGAGCCACAAACCAAGATCGGCATCCCATCGCGAAGACCATTCTCCGAACAAGTAAAGTATCATCGTCTCCACGGTGTTGTCCACAGGCTTGGTATAATCCGCGACTACTAGACACTGCACAGTCCGCAATCGGTACTCGGCAGCAAGCTCGAGTGACCTGCCTTTCCACTCCGGAGGTTCATCGCCAACCTTGTGATATGACAACATAGCTAGCGTTAACATAGAGTATACCAAACCTACCCACATTATCGGTGATTTGGTAGGATCCTGCCAGTGGTCTCGCAGCTGTTGCTGGAACGTCGGGCCATGTACGATATTCACAGCCGTGTCGAGCGAATTGAAGTACCGTGAAACGAGTGTAGTGATGGCAGTTTTAGCGGGAAGTTCGGCACGGAGCTCGGTCTCGGTAGCCGGCGGAGACGAAAGTAGGAAGATGGGTGAGTCTCTGGCAGCCGCGGGCTTTGAGGACAGAACCCTCTCATAACTCTTCTCGAGTTCCTTCTTGCGCGAGGCGAAGAAGCTCTTGACCTCGGTGATATCGGCCAGTAACGTGTGCCAATGTTCCTGGCCGATATACATTGACTTGCCCCTGTCCGCATCGACCTTCAGTACGCCGAGTGATGTTGCAAGTCCGTCGTCTACATCGCTATCTCCGTCCACCTCGTCCCTCATGGAAGCCTCGTCGTCTCTGTCGAGCCTTGGATCACTGCTATCCGTCATGGAGGGCGCCGAGACATGGGCATTTGTAGCGGGCGCTTCGCTGGAAGATGTATCTATGTTAGCACCTCCGTGCATCAAGCTTAGGACCAGGCCCTCGAGCCGGTCGATGCGATTTTGCATGTCATCAGGGGTCGCATTTGCGGCAGCATTGGTCTGGTTCCTCCGTCGACTAGCGGGGCTCGCATAAACGCAAGACTGCGTATCACCACGCTTAACACAATTCTCGCAGCTCGGCGTTCCTCTGTTGCATTTCAGCCTGGCGCATGTCAGCAATACTCCTCATGACTACGGCCAGTAATTCTTCGCTTTTTGGGACTATGGTACTGGTGGGAGTTTTCCTTCTTCTCTTTCACCTCGTAGATCACTTACTTTCTGGTGCGGCACGGCAAGCAGCTGAGGGGCACCCGATTCCTGCGCCTTACAACCCGAAACTGTTCTTCAGGTGAATGGCCTCCAGATGAAGAGGCAGAAGGCGGTGTAGGAGTCATTCTGACGGGTGCTTTTGAATGCGACTCCCGAGGTTCTCGATATATCCGCGTAACAATTCGCTATGCGCAATCCCAGCAACTCAAGGTATATGCAGCGGTTGCCAGCAGCGTACTTCAGATTGGCCTGCTGAATACAATGCCCTTTGGCGACTGATGTTTCAATCAGAGCCGGCTGATTATTGTAAGTCTATTATTTGCCCGGTAACGCAAGTCTCTCAGGCTCGGTGCAGAGATTCCGCGCAGTTGCCATGTATCTGTAGCAAATCAGATTGATTGAGGCACGCTCTCAAATTTGATAGCTGCAATGGTGACAGAAGCTTGGGTAGTGGCGCCCTGGCGGTTGGAGATTGGAGTAGCGATGTGGGTGGTGTCGCAGAGCTGGAGCTGGAAGCCTAGAACCCCGCCGATTTGATTGCGGATGTCGATCGACAACTGAGGCGATGAGATCGGATGGCTTGACACCTTCCGTTCGTATGTTTTGACTGGAGTACCGGGAGAGCGGTGTCGTGGTGGGATGGTTGCTCGCAGCTTCAAGCTCATGCGCCTTTGGAACTGAACAGTTCAACCGACTTCTGTCGTCAGCTCGTGTCGCGCGACCTCGGTTTGCATGAGAAGAGGGGCAGCAATGCGACGAGGATATAGTCGCAACACTGCAAGCAGTGCGAGCAGGTCAGCTTCAACGTGGGAACCCCCAGTGCAGATGCAGGCCTTACTGTTTGGCCTAATTGAATGCGCAAGGTCGTCCGGGTCGTCTGAAGATAGAATGGACAATTTGAAGCTGTAGTTTGCGGTTGGGAGGAAAACGTAAGAGGAACTGTGCCTGCCTCGCAACGGCACGACCACTCTGCGACTAGCGTCTGATGAAAGAATGATAGGCGAGGGAGAGGGACAGAATGGGAAAAGGGTGGTGGAGTGGCGCTGGATGTGCAGCCGGAACGTTTACATACAAAATGCCTTTCAAGTGCTTACATACTTTGGTTTACTTCACTCCAACGTTGTTAATATAGGGCAGGCTCGTAACAAGGCTGCATACCTGTTATACGAGTACCGCCGCTGGCTTTGATAGAGGGGGATATTCCGTGCCTACACCCAAAGTATCTGCCCTTCCCCTTCTGCCAGCATGCACCTGCGCCTGGGTACAATCTCCCACCACTTGAAATACCCTACTAACATCGAATGACATCAAAAGCCTTCAGCCTCTCTGCGATCTACATGGCTCTAATCGACGCCCGCTGTTGGACTCCATCCCAGATGACTCACGCAAATTGGGGGTCCTGCACCCGGCCTTAAGCCTTAAGTCCGTCATCTGGCACCAAGGCCTGCCCGCGTCGTTTTTCGTACTGCTCGACCTTCAGTAAGCGGTACTTACATCTAGTAGTTATGCAGTTGATTCATGCACACACTACTAAGCCCTACGCCCTAGCTGGTGTCCGGTAGTTATGGATCGGCAGAGTCGGCCGAGTAAGTACATGTAGGCAGCAGCGGCCTACGTTGCCCGCAGCCGAAGAGAGGCTCAGATGCTTAGCATGCAGGCCTTGCGATTTTCAATACATCTTCAAAAGCTATGATCGCCGAAAAAATATATATCTCTGGCGTATATGCGTTGCTTGCGATTAAATGCCCTGCTCTATTATGTCGTTATATATCCATCAGTTCGATTCCTGACATTATTAAGCCAACTAACTGCCTTTGATATTTAGGCATTGTACGGGATATACACGTATGTAGGTAGGAATCCACCCTTATTTCCAGATCTGCAATCGCGATGCGCCTTTCAGTTAAAAGCTCCATCCCGTATCTGAGCGGTGGCCATACGGAATCGATACCGTTCTCTGTGTACTTTTAGCAAATAAACCAATACGTACTTTATATATTCCGTACCCAGATGGAATATTCATTTCCGAAAACCAAGATACTTGTATCTAATATCTAAGCACGTTGCATAGAAGTGGAAGAGACACGGGGCTAGGCTCGGTGCTTGTGGACCAGCTAACGTCCTAATCGAACCGCCCGGCTTGGAGCCCCGAAAAAGAACCGCATACATACGGGTCGGCCCCCTAAACCAAAGATGCAGCACGGTCGTGAGGTCCCCTACAGCGAACAGCGCTTGGCCTTCTCCATCCGAATCTTTTAGGTAAGCTGGCTTGGCTGGGGCGAGCAGCCAGGCGAGAGTAGTGCTGCCGCCAAGCGCCCCAGCCAATGATACGGCTCCTGCTATCCACGTTTCAAAGCAGCTCCGCGAATCGTCTGAGCAGACTGACAAGTGAGTGACAGGAGTCCATCCTTTCACCATCCCATCCCGTCTCCTGATAGATGGATTTGAAGTCATGAATAACCAGTGGGGGAAACAAGAAAATCCAGTTGTTTCTTTATCAAGCAAATCTTATATCTTTTTAACCGGTCCAAACTTCTATTGATCGTGGCAGTTGCCTCTTCGTTATTGGCTGGCAATTGTTTCAGGAGGGTGCAGGGGTTCAACCCAAAAGTGTTTCGCAGTCGCCCCATTCGGTGACCCTCCAGTCTTGTGGCTCCCGAGGTCTACCGGTATTTTTCAGTTGTCAGACTTTAACGTGTCGCAACCTCGCGAAACAACTACTTCCTTTTTTCTATCTCGCATCTTCGTTCCTCAGTATGCGGTGATCCTTTCTGTGGATTTGAGTCATTGTTTCTGTGTACCTATTCACTTTCAACTCTTCTTTCAAAGTTGCGGCTCTGGTAGATTCTGCGACGGACATGTTTTGAGAACATAGCATTGGATTATCCTCTACTGCTTTTGTCCTTCACTGAGAGCGCAGCGAGCCTTCTATGCCCTTATCAACCATGCAATTATACCCCTAATCGACTTTTACTTCTCGGCTATCTGTAAATACCCTGGCGGTGGAAAGAAAGCTTTAGCTCCAGCCTTGGAAGCTACTTACTCATTCCTGGTTTTCTCTTTTCTTGGAATTGCTTTGGGGAATAGTTCACACGAGTCATTTCTCATTGTTGCTATCATGGCTCGCTACGACCCAGTGCGCTCCGCCTCACCGGAGCCCACGGCGCAAAGACTATCCGGGGATGAGCGCAGCAGTATGGAGAAGCCTGGCCCCGAAAACATGGAAGCGGAACAAAGCCAGGGGCTTCTGTCTTCAGAGACGCGCGACGACATTGAGAAGATGGAATTTATTGCACCAGCAGTGATAGATGTCGAAGGGCGGAGGCAGGTTTGGCTGATTGCGGCGGGCGTCTTCTTGACCCTGCTCATGGCTTTTGATGCCTGGCTTTTCTTTGTCCCACACGACAAGGCGCCGGCAAGCCTGCCTGTTTCGACGGACCCTTATTTGGACGCGCTGATGAGAATCCCGTTCAAACGGCCGGAAGCGGAGTATATCCTAGACCCGAAATGGGATTTCGAGGCGCCCCCGCAGGTCCGGACTTACAACTGGACGATCGTGGACAAGGACGGAAACCCAGACGGCGTCTACAAGCCCATGATGATGATCAACGGACAGTTTCCCGGTCCGATGATGGAGGTCAATGAGGGCGACACCGTGATCGTTAATGTGAGGAACGCTGCAAAGAACGCCACTGATATTCACTGGCACGGCCTGCTCCAGAATGGGACGAATTTCATGGACGGCGTCGGAGGTGTTACGCAATGTCCGATAGCGCCAGGAGGCTCATTCCAGTATAACTTCACTGTTGCGGGCCAAATGGGTACCTGTAAGTTCTCGTTATATACGAAATACTGACCTGACGTGACCTCCAAAACTGACCATCTCACCAAGATTACTATCACGCTCATCAGGGAGTCCAGATGTTGAGCGGGCTCGTGGGACCCCTCATCATCCACAACAAGAACGAATCGGCGACTAGCACGGATCCCTACAACGACGACCGGGTGATCTTGCTACAGGACTGGTACCACGACCCGGCCGAGGGCCTGCTGCGCGACTCGCTTTCTCCGGGGAGCGAGAACTCGCCTATCCCCAACGGCGCGCTCATTAACGGCAGGAACAAGGTCGACTGCGCCCTGCACCCGAATCGGACGTGCGACACGACGAAGACCCTCCTGCCGGAAATGGAAATGATGGCGGGCGCGTACCACCGGTTGCGCTTCATCAACGCGGGCGGCTTCGCATGGTTCCAGGTCGCCATCGACGACCATCTGCGACTGCTGGTGCACGAGGTGGACGGTACCCCTGTCAAGCAATTTCAGGAGGCCGACATCACGCTGTCTCCCGGACAGCGCTACAGCGTCACCTTCGCGACCGACCAGGCCGGCTTCGACTATACCGAGTACTGGCTGCGCGCCCGCATGATCGAGGGCTGCTTCGCCGACCCCAAGCTGCCCGACAACGGCGTCAGCGAGGCCAAGATGATTATGCGCTACGTCATGCCGCCGGGCATGGGCGGTACCGTCGAGCCAACTCCCGCCAGTAATAGTACTGGGGAAAATGGTACGGCTGTTGCCTCGCAGATCCTCCCCACGAGCACCAACTCGCTCGTCGATTACGCCATGCAGTGCAAAGACATGACGGCGCGCAACGTCTACAAACCTGTGCCCGCGCTTCCGGCCCCCGCCGTCGCGGACCATTCCTGGTACTTCCATGTCAACATGGCCATCGGCGACTGGCGCCTGGAACGCGGCTTCATGAACCAGTCCTCCTTCCGCGCCGACCTAAAGCAACCGACGCTGCACCGGATCGTCTATGGCCTGGCCTCGGGCAACGACTCCTTCAGCGCGGCCGGCAAGGACGCCACCATCAACGACGCCGCCTTCCACCCGGAGCACGAGCTCGTCCTCTCGCACGACCGCATCGAGACGGTCGACATCATCCTGCAGAACGTGGACGAGGGCAACCACCCGTTCCACCTGCACGGTATGCCGCTCTGGGTTCTGGGCCAGGGCCACGGCTACTTCCCCGGCTACGAAGCCCTGGGCCTGAAGCCCCACGGCAAGGGCCTGCTGGATCCGGCCAACGACACCGTTGTCGCCAACCCGCTGCGCCGCGACACGGTTACCCTCGAGGGCTTCGGCTGGACCCTGTTGCGCTTCGTCGCCGACAACCCGGGCGTCTGGCTCTTCCACTGCCACATGGTCTGGCACGCCGAGGCCGGCATGGGCCTGCAGATCATCAGTCGCTTGCAGGACCTCAAGGGCTGGACCGTCCCTGAGGCCAACCGGCAGCTGTGCGATGCGGCGCCCGCCGAGGTCTTGAGCTTAGGGGCGGCGCCGCCAGATGGGGTCTTTGAGGGGTTTCATGACGAATGAGTTGCATTTTGAGGGAGCATTTAGTAAGGGAGGTGCCTACTGCCAACACTTTTTACCATATACTGGATGTATGTATATATATTATTTTCATTATACTGTACCATTTACAGATATGTACATAGCATTACTTGTTTATACCCAAGGCCGGAGTTAAGTCGAGATAGAGGAAAAGTGACAATGCATTATTAACACTATATAAATTTGACAGCAGTTGTATTGAAATGCGTGAAGTAATTATTCTAAACACTCTTGAGGCGGATATTCCAATCATCATTGCCCAGTAAAGACATCGTCCACGGCGCGGCATTTTCGGTGACTATCACGCAGGGTTCTTGACTCTTGTTCAATATCTCGTCCCAGACTGGCTCAATGCGCATATCACGTATGAAGCTGAACCAATCCAGTGTAGCAAAACCTCATAGTATTTTGCGAAGAAATCTAACCCATCACTTCATCAATCTTCGTTGTCGTCGTCGTCGCCACCTTACTTGCTTCCTCGAGCTTAAAGTCTCAAGCCGCTGCAGAACCTTCCTTGGCCACGCTGTACTCCTTCATGAACTCGGGGTTGCTCTCCAGCTCCTCCTTGATCTTTACGGAACAGTTAGTAATTAATTGCATCAAACAAAAACAATACCACATAACTGTGGGTATAGATGTCAACAGGAAACAAAAACTAAATAAAAAAAAAACTTACGATATCAAGACCTCCGACCAGCTCCCCGTCCACCCACAGCTGCGGGAACGTCGGCCAGTCGGCGTACTCCTTGAGACCCTGCCGCACCTCGTCGTCTGCCAGGATGTTGAAGAAGCCGTACTTGACGGAGCGGTCGCGCAGGATGCCGACCAGCTGCCGCGAGAAGCCGCACTGGGGCGAGCTGGGCGTGCCCTTCATGAAGAGCATGACGGGCGCCGCCTTGACCAGCTCTCCCAGGCGCTTGAACAGCTCCTCCTTGGCCTTCTCCGGGTCTACGGGGGTGTCGTCGGCAGAAGCGGCATTCTTCTCGTTGGTCGCGGTATCGGCTATTGACGAGCCGCCTCCTACTGTGCTACCGGCAGCGCCATTTGGTTGTTTGCTGCTATTCGCGTGCTTCTCGATCGCCGCCCGCACTTTCACGGCGCTGGACCCGCTCACCGTCTCGAGCACCTTGTCGTTGCGCTGCAGCACCAGGAACGGCACCGCCGTCACGTCGTACGTCTCCGAGACGTCGCTAAGCTCCTCGGCGTTGATCGAGACCCAGCTCGTGGTCGCGGGCTTGTCGGCTTCGGCCGCCGGGTACTCGGACGCCAGCGTCTTGAGGACGGTGCTCATCTGCGCGCAGGGCGCGGCCCAGGGCGCGTGGAACGAGATGACGAGCAGGGTGTCCTTGTGCAGCGAGGCGACGTGGCTGCGCCACTCGTCCTCGCTAGTGATCTCCTTCATCGTGGACATCTTCTCTTTTGTTTTCGTTGTCGTCGATGTGGTTTGCTGTTGTTCAAGGTCGGGAAGTGGGTGAATTGTCGGACTGGTGGTATGCAGTCGAGATTTTTTTCGATTGGATTACAAAATCATGAGAGGTCACCTCAGTCCAGTCACGACTCAAGTGCACTTTTGGCTGCCGGGCATCGGTGATGGCGGGGTGGGTTTACTGCTTGCTACAGGTACCGCCGATTGGGTGCGGGGCAGTAAAATTAGGTAGTGCCTGATTATCAATTGGGGTCTTATCAATCGCTGGGCTTCCAATTGCGTCATTTCCAGAAGCTTTGGGGGGCCATTCACAGTCTCGCCTTAGGTAAGCCAAAGGGCAGTTCTCGCCATCTTTGGTGTACAAGTTCATAGACCCAGAGGTCAGATAACAAATAGCTTCTAGGCAATCACCTTGGTGAGAACATACATATAGTGTTAGTTCAAATGATGAATGAGGTCAAAGGTAGACAATTGCCGGTTGGTTACATATGACAAAGCATAGATGTTCAGGCTGCTACAGAAGTGATTCATAGAAACACTATTTAAGATAGATGCGGCGTTCAGTGGTTTGGTATAATCATTGCATTGTCGTTGGCAACGTACAAATGTAGCGAGTCATGTCTTATTCCGCCTTGGTTGAACTTACAATGCGGCCTATATCGCCCCTTTCGCCGTAGATCTCACCCCTGAGATGCCGCAGACTCAGACACCGGCAGAGCTCCAACTCCCCATCCGATACGAGCTCCGGATTCGCCGACTTCTCGGGTCCCAGTAGATCTATCAATAGCTCCTTGTAAACGTGCGTCTGGTTTGAAGGTGTTGTAGCTGCCACCGCTTCGAGCGACGAGAAGTAGTGTCCCGTGATGCATATCCAAAGCAGTGTCGGGGTCTGAGGGTGAACTGCCTGCTTTTGTTGGAGCAGCAGCCTCGGTTCGACCCAGATGTCCGCGGGTTGATGCTGTAGACGGCGGTACTCCATAATGGCCCTCACCTGCTGGTGCAGAATATGCAAGAGCACGCTTTCACAGGGCAGGTCGAGTGTTGGGTCGTATATTAGGAGTAAGGACAATATTCGCACGGCTGTTTTTATCGAATTTGTGTAATAATCGGCGGTAGGGACTACTAGCATCGATGGTGTGAGTCCATGGGCCCTTGGAGTGGAATTATCCAATGTATTGGCCGAGATGGCTTCGTCGAAATTTCTCAGAGGTCTCGGCAGAGAGAGCAGCTGATGCTGAAGAAAGTAGTATTCCTCGATGATTGTTGGAGTGTCGTGTTTAGAGCTGTTGCCAGGAATATTCAGGTAGTCCATGTATTTGTTGAACAGAGCAAGGTCAGATATGATCTTGACCGTTTCTCGGTCGAGAGCGCAAGCTTGTAGGTGCTTCTGGATATCACGGATCATATCAGGATCGTGTACCATGGTTGGTACCAGTAACTTGTGGTGCAGCCTAACAAAAGGTATGCATGGCTTTGTCGCAGAAGATATGGCCCCTGTAGAATCTGCTCTTTGAACCTGTCAGCCAGGCAATCTCGATGGACGCTTACAGCTGATCTCTCGGATAATCCATACTTGCGTATCGTATTTATAGTCTTAACATCAAGCTTATTTTGGTCGCCGACGAGCTCAAGGAGGCGCATAATACCCTTCATGTGTATTTGCCACTGGTCATGTTCCCCTTGATAACCCTGTCTTGTATCAGCAGATCTATTCTTCCGTCAGTTTGTCCTCGGGTATGCTTACCGCTATGATCGCCAATGCAGAAACCCCATGTAAAGTAACACTATTTGCAGTCTTGTTCTGCTCAGCTGCGTTGAGCTTGCGTTTGATGACTGACCACAGCTGTGATGTAAGCTTGGACAGCCTCTTTGTTTCCTGTCCACCAGACGCCAGCGTGTCGTAGAGAGCCCCTAAAGTGGTAGCGCAATGAATACTAGTTGGATCTTTCTCGAGCCATAACTCTTCAGGCAGTTTGAGCGACCTCTCAAGGCAGGCCAGCTGGCATTCGTCGAGAGAAGAGGACTGGCTTGGAGCTAGCGCATACGCCATGAAGTTCAATCTCCTGGCAAAGTCCAACGCACTTCTGGGGCGCTTATATGAGGCCCAGGCAGGCAAATGCTTTGATAATAGGTTTCGTTCCTTGTCGTTCTCCAGGCTACTGGGCGCATCGCTTAGGATTATGTCTGAAGCCGCCGAGCTGGGAGTACTGGCGGAATTCGAGCTGGAACATGACCTTCTCTGCGCCTGCGCCTTCGGATGTCTTCTCGATATATCCAATTTTGGCGAATTCCGCACCCCCTATTCGTTCCCGTCGTTCTTAGTTGGCCAGTTATCCCTTTCTTAACTTCTCCCTGATTGGCGACGAAAGTGATTGTAGCAGCCGGTGGTAGGACGCTGAAAGCCTTTCTTGCTTGCGGTTTGGGCCTGGTCTCAGTATCCTGTACTGATGCGTTGACAAACGACAAGCCCTTATGTTTTTGCTTTGTCACCGTGAAACCACGCCGCGTCGATACCACGGTTCCATTAAAGACGGTAGAATTGAAATGATCCATCCCGCTCCGAATCAGCTGTCGAGCTTTATTGTGACCTCAGTTGCGGCGGTTACTCATGAGAGGCGGCCGGTGTAAGGAGACCGCCGGCCATGCATGCCGGTCCGGATCTTTGAGGCGGGACCGGGTAAGTATTTGAGAAATTCACATGTCCGTATACGGGAACGGCATTAAGCTACATACATATAGTATGTAGTAATCTTTCGTGCGGATTCCATCTGAGCCGCTCACGAGGAAAAGTTTGCATGTACCAGTAACTGTTGTGCACTGAAATTTGAGGCCATGGCCTTGAATCTGGAAATAATATCAATAACTGGCCAAGTTCCCCGGTAAAAGCTTCCAGTCAGCGATGCCTGATGACTAAAGTGTAAGATACTGCCGGGTTACACAAAAGACTCGTAATGGGTGTGTGCAGATGTAATGCAGTGGATAGTTGATTTACAACGGCCCTGTACGCTGTTGGCTTCGCAAGTCCTACCAAGGCAACACTGTGCGGCAGTGGGAAACGGGAGATAAGTCGGTGGAGGAGGATCGGCTTACCATGTGTTCTCATGCAGGATGATGTCCAGGTTGAGGAGGCTAGATACATAGGTTACATATTTAGGTAAGCGATCCCACAGGCCTGGAGGCTGGCTGTTGTAGTAAGTGTGCGGCTGGTGATAAGGCTGGAATGGGCGGGGGTGAGACGTTAGCAATCATATGGCTGTGATTGGACGCCGATGATGTTAACGCCAAGTCTCGCATTCTTTTCTTGTAGGAAAATACACCGCAGCAAAACCACGAGTAGACCTTCAACAGGCATGAGACATCTCTGCCAGCCGCGTGTTCTACGGCACTATGCCTAAAATAGTAGACCTGCTTATTCTGGACGACTGAAGGCAACCATATTCCACGACTGCTGACAAAGACAAATTGGGATGAGAAACCATCATACCATCTTTCTGAGCTCATCCAACGGCTTTTCAGGGTTTGTTATAGGTGTTCCGCGACGGACCTGAGCCTTGTCCCCGGCGCTGCCTTGAACTTCAAGATAATCTGACATCGATCGACGTCTATCAAGCCAGATTGGGTGTTGTGGAAGCTGTTCAGGTTCAGATTGCCCAATAGTAAGGTAGATGAAGTCGAGCAATTCGCTAAAACCTGCACAGCAATTTCGGATGGAATACCCGAAGTTTCAAAAAAAGAACATGTGCTGACGCTGGCTCGTCGCCGCCGCCGCCTATGACGAGATCCGACGAAAGGGGCAATTCATTTCTTCAAAGTATGTTGCGTCCATCTTGTGGTCGAGATGACCTCCGACAGTTATTGATTAATGTCGTTGTGGACCAGACGAAGACTACAAGAGGCCTGGTAGTTATCGCGTTAGGGGATATGTGCCATTGGCGACTCTGAAGCTCGTCTATGGTGGAATGTACTCTTCAAGGATTTCAATCAGGCCTAATTGACTGATATCGGGGATATGAGTCTGAAAAATACAGAAGCAAGCCAAGACTTGTAACAAGTCTATACCCAAAGGACCGCAAGCCAACCACACATAACATATGCTCACACACAATGCCATCGATGGCGAGGCATGGAGCCGGTGTATATTCAGCTTGGAAGCGCAATGGCGCAGTAAAGGAGGGCCACACGGGTGACACAGCACCCTTATCTCATCGAGCAGGTCTCCATCAGTATAAGTTACTAATAGTAACCACCTGCCATGACTAACCTCGCGTGAGATATGATATGTCCAGCAACCTTGTACCCTAGTGAGGGCCCCGATATTCTCAAACTGTGTATTATATAGCATCCAGATTGTTACTATATTGATCCTCGAGCTCGTTCTACAAAGTCGAAATGACGATTCGATATGAGTACCAATGCTGAAGTAGCATGCTTCCTACTGTCGTTTGTAGAAACGTATTGATCCCACCTCATCGACCCAGAAAAGGGGGCCAAGCTTTTATTCAAAAACACGTGGAAGCTAAAATTTAAAACATAAGAGGATTGTGTCTAGCCAAGGGACTAAGATGGAGGACATCAATCTTTCGGCCAGTCTGGATGATTCATACAAGTTCAATTCATCGCTATGGGTAAGCAGCTAACAAAGCGGTTGACCCCCACGTCTGTGTTCGCACCCTTTTCTCTCACAACGCCGGAACACCACACATGCCATGTCTCCTTCAATCCTTCAAGAAAATAATGATCTTCAGAATGAAACACGCACCACGCTCGCTACACGACATTCCTTCAAGCAGCCATTCTCTTCTTGGTGTCGTGTACAAGCTCGAGGAGGTGCTGCTCCATCTCAACTGTGACTCCTTTTGGGAGGAAGGGCTCCTGTTGGGGGTTTCTCGGCAGCAGAGGGTCAGGATATTCCCCTTGAGTTTTGCAATCCGAGTTAGCTTAATGAGGAAATAGGGAAGACCAAAGGTTCAAAAAGACAGGTGATAGGCAGACAACATACGTATGTCGAATTTCTGATCTGAGAGTTTGGACTTGGTGAACTCGTATTCCTCCTTGAACTTCTTATCATTGAAGGCAGCAATTCTTTGGGCACCTGACAAGTCGGGAGCTGCAACACCGCCAGCACCCGTGCCAGACTCGCTGAACGACTGCGTCGGGGTGTGAAGCTGGCCTGGGAGCCGGGGCAAGTTTTGACGTTCCATATTTGTTGATGAGAAGAATTCTGATGTAATCACTGTATGATTATCAGTTGTACTGTTTAGTACTGCAGCATATTTTGTGCAAGATGGTGTAGATTGCAACTTCAGGTCAGGGGGTATTGTTGTGAATGTTGTGGCACCGCTTACATGGAGGGGGGCTGGCTAAAGTAACTGGTTCGATTGACTAAAGCCAAGGCAACCACAGCTGAGGTATGGTGAGAGTGTCAATAAATGCCCGACGGATTGATACTCTTGTAAGATGCAGGGGATCTTAGTAGGCTATCACACCGCACTCATGAGGTCAAGTAATATCGTGATAATGATGCCTCCTAATCAAGGCAGTTCGCTTCGTTTCAACAGTGGAGGGGCAGGGCCGTTTGAGGGTCAAGACTCAGAGAGCTGAGCTGGAACACTCAGGTGCTAAATGAATGGGGCCAGCCCCACCTGTCGAATAGGTACGGGTGTACATTACCCCACAGTATTGAGCTTGCTGTTCAGACTCGGACCCTGGCAGGAGCAAAACCCATTGATCGTGGCTTTCCATTGGAAGACCAAGCTTAAAAACAGCAGAGCCGCCCTGCTAATTATTTTACCTGAACACTTGAGTCCCTCCCCTCTTGCACTGGTGGGAATATATTGTTAAGCGCAGGCACACATTCCTCCAGAGCTGCACATCGGTCAACTTCCTTGCAACAATCCACCCTACTTCCAATACATCCCCGAGAGGCGCCACACCTTCCCTCTTCCCTGGCTTATCCTCCCCCGGATTCTCTTGGTAATACTGTTACATTATATTCTCGCTACCGAACCACGCCGTGGGAAAATAAGCCAGCCAGTATGGCGAAAAATCACAGCGCCCCTAACGCTTGGGAGGACGACGATTGGGAATCGCAGGCCGACAAGGAAGCCCAGGAACCCGCCGTACCAGCACCGCCGGCGCCCCTCACCAAGAAGGAGCGCCTTGCCCAGCACGCCGAGCAGAATCGCAAATTATGGGAGTCAGCGTACGTTATTTTTTTCCTCTTCATTATTTCCGAGTCATATCTCCAGCTGCTGCAGTATGACTAAACAAAATCATATACAGTGACACCCCAGGCAACGGCGCGCCCCTCCAGTACCTCGCGGCCACCCCGACGCCACCGCTGGCCCAGCCCTTCAAGGCGCCCATGACGGTCCTCGCCCGGAAACCCATGATTGCGAAGCGGGACCCCGTGACAGGACTTTCCAGGTTGACCATGGCGGACGACGACGATGACGACGACGAGGCCAACAAGAAGCCGCAGGAGACGCCCGAGGAGATTCGGGCCCGGCAGCAGCGCGAGCGCGAGGAGAAGCAGAAACGCTACGACGAGATGCGCGCCAAGATCTTTGGCGAAACCAGTACCGGCGGCGGCAATGGATCGGGGTCGGGTGTCGGTCGCGGCGGAAACGGCCGGAGTTCGGGCACCAGCACCCCCGGCAATGTCACACCCCCGGCACAGCGATCTGGTGGTGAGAGGAGAGGTCGAGGGCGCGGCAGAGTGGGCTACCGAGGAGGAAGAGGCGGCAACGGCGGCGGCGACGCAGGCAACGACCGGTTCGCTGATCGTGGCGGTGAGCGCAACGAGTTTCAACGGCCTATTAGCCAGTCCGGCGGGGTAGGCGGGGTCAGCAGCGACCTCTATGATCCAAGCTACTCGCCGAAGCCCAACTCTACATTCGACAGGAGAGGTAACAACACTGGCGGAGGTGCTCCGCTATCAGGACGGTCAACGCCCCGGGACGATGACCAAGTAATTAGAGCGCCACGCGGCCCACCTGCTTTAGGCCCTGATAACGGAGGACGTGGCGGCTTTGGTTTTGCCAGACGCGGCGCCAAAGAGGGTTGAAGAGGGTGTCGCCTCCTAATGCTGGCTGGCAGGGGGGTATCTTGTGCAATTGTTCTATCTATATACTTGGGTAAAGGACATGCCGGAGGCAGCGCAATATCACCATCCACCACCGATCTTGCTAGCCAGCTGGACAACCTTCTCCGTGTCGGTCGACTTGTCTTTGCCCACATCGCTTATCACCTCCCGATACGTTGTCGATACCAGTCTGTTCGCGTCTATGCCAGTTATACTGGCCCAATGAGACAGTGTATCGCGGATTTTCGATGGCGAAATGCCACCAACCAGATCTGCCGTTGTCTCTTTCGCTCCAGACTCTGGTTCTTCGGCAGAAAAGTATGCCTCATCAACTTCCGCCAACCAGTCCTTCTGCTCTTGAGGACCAGCCTTCGATACTATGCCCTTTCTCTCAACGACAACAGGGTCGTCAATCTTGACTTGGCCACCTCCGTTTGTGCAGCCTCCTGGACATGCCATCACCTCCACGTATGCGTATTCCAGTTGTTTGCGCGAGCCTCCCACAGGTTTTCCGCCCGGCATCCTTGATGGGCGCGCTGGCTTCAATCTTCGTACAAGATTTTGGATATTTCGGAAGCCATAGTATCTCGCAGCCTTGAATATCGGTTGGCCTGCGGCGGAGACAACGCTGTATTCAACGACATCTGCATTCCTGCCACGGACGGTCTCAATCTTGGATCCGGGGTTCTGTGCCGAGACATACTGGAGGGCATAATACAAATTGCCACCCGAGGTGCCTGCCGAAGAATCTGTCTGCCGCCTTCGATGGGATGGGAAGAGGAATTGCTGGATGACGGAATCGGGGAACGGTGTTCTCTGCGCTTGAGGCAACGGCGTTTGTGGTAATCCGAAGAAATCAATGCCACGGGATTGGGTTAACATAAGAATCTCCTTGCTGGTAATGACACAGTCGACATCACGAACTCCCCTCCCTGGTTTGCCGTCTCCTGCCCAAACAGAATCCGTGAGTTCTTCGCGGCTCGCCTCCAGCTTCTTGTCAAAGCACGGCATGACAGCCAGATGCCATATCCGGTCAGGGGCAATGCCCAAAATTCGACTTAATGTTGTTTTAACGAGTGTGCCCATCAGAGCTTGTGGTGATTTCACTCTCGAGAGATGCGGTAGTACATGTGGGTGCGTCTTCTCGGCATAGCACACCCAACCAGGACAGCTCGCGCTGAGGATAGGCTTCGAAGCTTTGTTGTCTTCCAGTGCCTCGCCAAGGGCCTCTTCCGCCCCGAGAACAAGGCAAGCCTCACGCGTAGCATTGGTGTCTGCTACCCATGTGAAGCCGTTGCCATGTTTCCCGCCAGATCTCAGTCCATCACTCCCCGAGAAAAGATGCGATATCATGTCGCCCGCGGCCTGTTCCCCAATGCGTCCTCCAACTGCGGCAGCAAGGTTTGCCCGGGCTTGAGGGCTTACGCTCGCAACAAACAGCTTCGCGTCGGGGTTCTCAAGTCCGTCCACACTCCATTTACCTGATGCTCCATCCTGGTGTATCTGCAGACCTGGCGCGGAGTCCAGTACGCTCAGAACCTCGCTATGGCTCTGTAAGCTTACCAGCACAGCTTCTGCGGAGGTCACGCAGCCAGAGCATGCGAGACAGTCTGTAAGGGAGATTTCGGCCGGCGCATTTGCCTTGGCGGCGGCAACAGCAGCTGGCGTGCCATCTAGAATGACTTCGTGCTCGAGAGCAACATCGATCGGGGTAGCGGCGGCAGGAAGGGTTTCGACAGGTTTGATGCAGGCAACGCCGGGCGATATGAAGTCGTTGAGATCGTCGGCCGACAAAATGGCGGACATTGTCGGCTGCCTGTCTTGCGTAGATGAGTACCGCGCAAAGCGGGATCTCGAATGTCGATATACAACTTCGCGTTGCGTTGTCTATGTACTTCGGATTTAAGCAGTGACCTGATCGATCAATTGATGTGTTGTATCAGTTCAGTTGATGGGACGTCCGATGCGTGCTAAGTCGCAAAATAGAGTATATAGAACCTAGCCGTACGCGCAAGGGAGGAGAAAGGAGTAGATGTTTATAGAACTGAAGACGATAGCAAATGTTTGCCCGGAGATGCTCCAACTACCCTACTTTTTACGACGCTATCTCGATTTGACGGCGTGCTTTGAAATGCAATGCGATTTTTTGGACGACATACTGTACATGCGAAATCGGAAACTGGTTGTAGTGGCGGCGGGGCTAGAACGTGGGGTTGCAAACGACTCATCGGGTTTTTTTTTTCAAACCCCCAGTCAGCAGCAGTCACCCAGTTGCATTCTTCCGTAGCTGCCATCAGGCGCTGTATTTCCTGGTCACGGTGCTAAATGCCACCTACATGTACCTACCTAAATACATGTAACCCTAGCAAGAAGGGCGGCTCGTACCTGTCTCTCTGACTTACAAAGGAGCTGGACGGCTGAGGATAGCAATATCATCCAATCATAGCGAGGGGTTGAGCGGCCTGAAGCTCCAGCGCCCATGACGTAGCAATTATACGCGCACATGGGTAACCGGCATCCGCATAGGCAAGGTCAGGTTACTCCAGAACTCCATATACGGCACGACGCATGCGTGCTCTGAGGCTGAAGGGTGAGAGAGCGGGCTGTGATACAAAAGCCCTCGTAGCTCGGTTGTCTCGGCCACGAATTTCAGCGTCATCGTATGTAGAAGATTCCACTACATAGCATATCCTACAAAACCGTTTACGGGTTGGAGTTCGGATAGCCTCTCTTTCTCTACTCTACTTTGAATGCACAACCAATTGACCGCTCTTATCAACTTTCACTCTCACACTCATTGTGACAAACTGTCTTTACGATAACCCCTTCTTTTAGAAGAAACATCAAATACTTAGCGACCATGGGTGTAAGTAGACTTTGCATTGGTGGTGCTGTACTATTTGGACAACACGTAAATACATGAAATTACGCCTGCTAAGATTTGCACATAAAGATTGTAACGGCCTACTCGCTCGCCACGCTCGGTTGGCACATGCTTCAGGCCATGCCCCTCATCCTCTGGCCCCAGGTCATCATCGGCCTCCTGAACATTGACGCGCCCACGCCCGCGGGCCTCTCTGCGACGGGCGTCGAGCTGTACTTTGCGCGCTGTCTGGGCTTCACCCAGCTCACCCTGGGCATGGTAACGGTCGTCTTGACTGGTGCGCTGCCCATGGCCAGCATGGTTGAAAGTACGTTTCCAATCCCCTCTTTCGGGCATGGATCAGATGTTTTTGAACACGGTATATAAACTAACAACCTGCCCGCCGCCCACAGCCCCCACCGACACCATAAGCCCATACGCCAATGCCGTGATCCTCCTGACGACGCTGCACCACGGCGCCCAAGCCTTCTACTGCTGGGCCCGGTACAACGAGACGTCCCAGAACGGGTTCGTGCTGGGCTTCACCGGCAGCGCCGTCCTCGCCGCCTTCGGGCTCTGGTGCGTCCTATTCGGCGGGGACAAGTCGCGCGTCAGCCGCCGGACCGGGGCCGACAAGCGGACCAGCGGGTTCCCCTTTGGAAACCCCGAGAAGAAGAAGCAGCAGCGCGATAAGGTGCTGTAAGGGAGCTCCACGGTCTCGCGAAGCTCGGGAAGAACTCTACGTAGACAAGATGAATGGGAACGAAGTCCAGATGGGATTTGCAACCTATGTGTATGAAAGGGGGTCTTAAATACTTAAGGTGAGGCAGCTCCATGGTGGTAGGTTCGTCAAGTCATATATGTGTACGATTTTGTATATTTCAGCTTTTGGCATTTTGTCGTCCTTGGCATGGTACAGGAAATCTCCTAGCTCTAGTTATAGAAAGAGCTTATATAGCCCCTCGAATCGTGACCATTCCAATTCCATGTTATCATCGTGTCTGTCTTGTGATATCATGCATTACATTCTTACAAAGTTCTGCTTCGAGTGGCAGAATGTGAATAACGCCGTAATAGTAATAACCGGAACGCCTTCCTTCCGAAACCTCTTTCTACCTTGGAAGCTTGGCTTGGCAGAGGACGCTTGTTTTTCGTATCTTCTTCCTTCTTCCTGTTCTTCCCCTTCCCTCAGTCGTCAACCTCGATCGGGTCATCGTCGCGGGGGTCTACCGCTTCCGGGGCCGCGCTGCCCTCGTCCTCGGGCTCCAGCGTGGTCTTGAGGGTCTCGGTGCTGACCTTGACGTCGGCCTCGCCCGCGAGCACCGCCTTGCGCCGCCGCCACCAGTCTTCCTCGACCTGCTTTACCTGGTCGAGCAGGACCTCCTTCTCGAGCCACTCGAGCCGGGACTCCTCCTCGAGCTCGCGGCACTCGTCGCGCAGCGCTTCGCCGTCGCCTGTCGCCCACTTGAGGTGCGCCACGCAGAGCTTCCAGAGCCCCTCGGGATCCATCTTGAGCTCCTTGTCGGTGAACCCTTGCTGCTCCGTCAGCGGCGTGAAGAAGTCCGAACCCATATTGTCGTCGCTGCCGTCGCCGTCGTCGCCCAGCAGGGCGTCGTCGTGGCTCGATGACGCGCGCGGCTGCTGCGTCTTGAGGATGATCTTGAGCTTGTTGGGGCCGCGGGCCGGCTCGCGTGTCTGCATCGACTTGGGCACGGGGTCGGACGGCCGCAGGGCTTCGGTCTCGTGGACGGTTCGCATATGTTTAGCCAGGGCGTCGGATCTAGTAAAGGCTCTGTCGCATTCTGCATAGTCTCGAGTATTAGCGAGTGGGACGTTCGATGTAAAACCTCGTTCCCAACTTACCTGGTAGATAGCAGTAAAAAGGCTTCTCTCTCGTATGACTCCGCATGTGAGCTTTGAGGGCGTATCCGCTGGCGTGCGGCATGCTCTTGCGCGGGCAGCCGTTCCACTCACACGTGTACTTCTTCTGCCGGCTCTCGATGTGGTCGTTGTGGATGTGCTCGACCAGCTTGTCCATGTTGCTCAGGTCGCCGGCGCGACAGCCGTCCCAGGCGCACACCGTGACCTGTTCCTGAAACTCCTCCTCGTCGAGCTTGGCGTTGATGGGCGAGTTGGGCACGTCGCCGTCCGTGTCGGACGAGATGTCGCCTTCGTCCGCGATCTCGGGGCCGCCGTCGTCCGAATCCGGCGCGTGCTCCTGCTCGCCAACATGGACCGACGACGAGGCGCGCGAGGCGCCGTCGCCCAACTTCTGGCGCTTCGATGGGGGAAGCAGGCTGGGCTCCTCTTCCAGGGGCACCGGCGAGTCGTAGTCATTGTCGGCCTCAGGGGAGTCTGAGGAAAGCGAGCTTATCTCCGACGAGGATTCTGAAAGCAGGACCATGGTGGGCAAGAGTTCCAACCAATTCGAGGTTGGCTACGCGACGCGACACGACAGTGAAAACAGGTGGTGATAGACGATGGTTAATCAATAGTGGTAGTGAGGTTCGCAATCAATGGAGGATTTGTTGCGGGCGCAGGTTTGAAGGGTGCAGTTAACTTCCGATGATGAATAGCTGCTTTGATGTGCTAACTATTTGTTTTGTCGGGAGAGCATACTGCGTTTTCATGGGACTCGGATGCGTTAGGCAATTATTGACTTGGAAGTCGGATTGGGCTTTTTGGAATGCAGTTGACAAGGCTGCAGAAAGAAGCTTTCTACTTTCAACTCAACTCAATGCTCCAAACATTCATTCAACGCCTACTAATACACCATGTTACTTACTCACTGCAAGCTTGCGATCGTTCAATGTTCAGCCGCGACCGTGCCAGATCTCAGTTGATTCAATTGGTAATTTCCATAAAGTGCCCGTATGTACAAGAGACGCGGATATACCCCTTTACGGTAATTAGACCGTCGCTGTAAATGACCCCTGGTTGATCTGATCCTTGTTCTTTGCCATCCCCAAATCTCCATGTTAGTGAGCAATTGAGGAGTGCACCGCCCACTTTCCGTCGTAATGGAGGTACGAACACGCCCAGCTTCAGTTCAGGCCCAGGCACCGCTTCAGAGGCAGCAACGGCTGCAAGTAGAAGACCATTGAAGTCGGTCGAAGGATACATATAAAACATGCTCATTGAGTAACCACCAACCCCTCCTAGAATGGATGAGCATACACAACCAAATCAATATTCATAAATACAACTCCTCCTACCTACAGCTATTGCTTCCCATTTGCATTGATTGCATTGACTCCTAACGCTTTGGTTCTTTTTTTTCTCGAACGTACCAGGAGCTGAAGCTCTCTGGAAGCCAGCCAGGCCTGCCCAGAGCTACGACAGCCAACAGTACCCGACCTGCGTTAGCGCTCTGACATCACCCCCACAACTGGGCAGTCAGGTCGTTGTCCTGTTTCCCTCCAACGAATTCACTTTCCCCCTTCTTACAACAAGACCCTGAACATCTTCCCAGGGAAAGTCACCCAACATGGCGTCGCTCAACCTATCTATCAATGGTCCCTCGATCAAGAGCAGCTACCAGGGTGTTATCAACGCCCCGGCTGCTCCAGCTGGAAGCTCTTCAACCTACGGTCAATGGGCCCTCTTCTCGGTCCAAGCCCCGCTTGCCAACGCTTTCCAAGATAGCGGCAACAAGGAGAGCATCCTCAAGGTCACGTCCAAGGGCGAGGGCGAGCTCGAGGAGCTCATTGAAGAATTCAACGAAGGTCGTGTCCAGTTCGCTTTTCTCAAGATCAAAGACCCCAACTCAGGTCTTCCCAAGTACGCCTTGATCGCATGGGTTGGTTTCCCCTCCAGTTCGCTATGTTTAGCCCCTTAAATGTTGCACCAACTAATCACCTTGAGTTACAGTGCGGCGGGGGCGTGCCAGAGCGCACCAAGGGCTACTTCACAAGCCATCTGAATGCTGTGTCTAAGGTTCTGCACGGCTATCATGTTCAAATCACCGCTCGTTCCGACACCGACCTCGAACCTGCCAACATCCTGCAAAAGATCGCCGATGCCTCGGGCTCCAAGTACACAGCTGGCGGCAGTGCTCCGGTGAAACCGGCCGGTGGCGCTCCCCCGCCGGTCAAGAGCAAGCCCGTGTTCCCCACGACTGCCACCGGCACCATCTCCTTCAACCCCATAGTTGCCGCACGTAATGCCCAGCTACGACAGAACACCAACGAGGACGGCTGGGGTGACGACGCCCCCCAAGTTTCGCGAACCCAGCTGGAGAAGGTCGAGCCTGCATACAAACCTACCAAGGTCAACATGGCCGAGTTGACAAGTCAGAAGCAAGAACCCTCGCGGTCGGGCGGTGCCCAAGAAGACGACAGGCCTGGTGTTGTCAGGGGAGCCTACCAGCCCGTTGGAAAAGTTGACATTGCTGCCATTCGCGCTGCCGCCAAGGAGAAGGCAGACGACCGTCCTACCACCGTCAAGGGTGCTTACGAGCCTGTTGGAAAGGTCGACATTGCTGCCATCCGAGCCAAAGCCCAGAAGCCGACTGCTGCACAGGAAGAACAGGCGCCCGAGCAGCCGAAGCCTGTAGCAGAGCGCAGTGCCGCTTTCAGCCAGCCTCCGCAGTCTGAGCGCATGACTGAGATGCCGAAGCCTAAGGTGGCTAACAAGTTCAGCGGAGCCTCGAGCTTCACTGGAACGAAACCCCTCAACCCCGGAGGCTTTGGTCTTCTTGGCCCCACGGCTACCGGCAGCAGTGGCGGTCAGCTTGGCACTGCTGGCAGGAAGTTCGCCGACTCGGCTGGCAAGACCCCTGCACAGCTGTGGGCCGAGAAGAAGGCTGCTCAAGGAGGTGCTGCGCCCAGCTCTGCCCCGGATCCGGCTGCGAACCCAGTTTCGCCACAGGCTAGTGGCCAAGCAGGCGGCTGGAAGAGCGGTTACAGCGGAAAGAGTTGGGCACCCGTTCAGCCTCCCACATACCAGAAAGGAATTGCTGGTCAGAAGACTGGCGAGACAGCCGCAAGCCAGGAGGAGCAGACACCCGCATCTCCTTCGGGAGGTGTTGGCTCGATCCGCGACCGCTTCAAGGGTGCTGCGCCGATCGGAGCTGCTGCCGGTGTAGGTGCGGCGGCTGGCATTGGTGCTGGTGCTGCAGCATACGCCGCAACTCGCGACGATGAGCATGAGGAGTCAGGCCCGCCGCCTCCTCCTATGGGAACTCGACCTAATGAAGACGCCCCACAAGGCGGCTTTGCGCTGCCCGGTTTGCCATCGCGCCCCCCGCCGCCTACTGACGAGGAGGAGGAGGAGGAGCCTGAGCCTATCCAAGTTGCTATGCCTGTTGCTCGTGGTCCTGAGACGGAGCTTGAACCAGCTTCCGAGCCTCCGCGATCCCTCCCAATGCGACCTATCGAACAGGAGCTGCCCAGGGAGGAGGATCTTCAGGAGGAGGAGGATGTACAGGATCCTCGCGCATCGGCAGCCGCTGTCGCGCAAGAGCAATTTGGTCAGGATGCAGTTACTGATGTTCAGGGCGCCGCATCCGGAGGTCACCGAGCTCTGATCCAATACGACTACGAGAAGGCCGAGGACAACGAGCTGGAGCTGCGCGAGGGCGAGTATGTCACGAACATCGAGATGGTCGATGAGGACTGGTGGATGGGTACCAACTCGTCGGGTGAGAGCGGTCTCTTCCCTAGCAACTACGTTGAGCTGGTCGAAGAAGAGGAAGATGCGCCCGCCCCTGCGGCTTCCATGCCCCCTCCTCCGCCTCCGGCTGCTGCTGAGCCCGATCCTGCACCAGCACAATCTGGCGGTTCAGGGCCCACTGCCACAGCCCAGTTCGACTACGAGGCTGCAGAGGACAACGGTAAGTGCATATGAAAAACTCGGCTCCGAAGTTTACCCCTAACTAACAAAATCCGCAGAACTGAGCTTCCCTGAGGGGGCCACCGTTACCAACCTTGAGTTCCCCGACGATGATTGGTGGTTCGGCCACTACAACGGAGACTCGGGCCTCTTCCCTGCCAACTACGTCGAGCTGGACCAATAAGTGTCACGGGATAAAGGAGGTGAGGTGTAGCATAGTTCCATGGCTATTCGTCTACCGCCCAACTACATAGGACAAAATTTCGATCGAAAGCCGGTGTTTGTGGGGAAAAATGAAAAATAGCCAGCTTGTTTACTAGAGATATATGAAGGGGCAATGTCCAAATCACATACGAGCAAGAATGGGTCTACATGGTTGGCGTCTGAATGTCCTCGTAAAAATGATTGTCAAGAACGGCGCGCCCCCTTTTCCCCGGACGTTGCAGCATAGTACTTCCAGTGCATGCAGGCTCGTCTGGGTCTAGGATGGGGAGATGTACATAGGCGCCTGGTAATACGACGATCGATATTGATTCCGGTATTCACTTCCATCCATGTCCGGAGAGCCCGTTTGGTGATTGCTCGTGGCAGCTGTAGGCGGCGCCCACCTAGCGCAAACTCTATTAAAAACTTGAAAGCTGTATCAGGAGTCCTACAAACCCATGTTCTTCTCAAAGGTCGCTTACGTGATTGCCTAGCAATCCGCAAGGACGAGTTCCAGAGCCGTGAACGTGAGGCATCCTCTTCCTATGGACTCCTTACTGCTTACAGTTATGAAGCTGGAGACTTACAAACTAGATCGATCCAAATCCGCTTTGATGGGCTGTAGGTTGCAGCAGATAATAGCCGCAGGTCTTGGCACGCAGGGCCCCTTCCGTAGTCAGTCGATTCGCAATGTTTGGTATGTACCCAATCTGAGGTCCGTCCGTCTCATAATTTCTTTGATTGATTGATGGGCTGGCCCCAGTCCCAGTTCAGTGGGACGGATATCTCGGCACATGCAGTGGGTAGGGTACATGTCACCTCTTGTCAGGAACTTACAGGTACCCTTTTGAGTGCGACTTGCACGTCACTTACACCAACGGGCGGCAGGTTTAATTCGGGAATCCCATGGAACCAGACAAGTAAATATTACGCCTTATTACAGAGGATATGTGTACTAGACGAGTCAAGTCGAAGCTTGTCTCTCTGCTTGTGCGCAATAGAGCGACCTGCCAGAGAGGAATCTCGGTACATCGTCAACAGTTCAAGGTCCGCATCCAGGTCTCGCAGTCCACGGCTCCCTGGGACGCCGGCGGCTAGCAGCTAGGTACTTGCTTACTATGTAGGCATGTAACCACATGTTATGAGCTTCGATGGCCTAACTGTTTCCGTGGCAAGAAGGACAACGAGAATCATGACGCATCGCAGTCGTAGCATCTGTCTCACAAGGACTCGGCTAAGTAAAGACTGGAAGATGAGATGAGGAACACCTGAAGGTATGCAAGCTGAGCCACACCTTACACACGTTGTGTGCGTCGCAGCGCAAGTGCAAAAGGGGGAGGAATGCGACTGCTTCCGGTTGCGACCGATCAGCTCGATGCAGGCCAATCGAGTACGGACACACATACAGCTGCACGCAATTGATAGGGTTCGGATGATGTATGGATGTACTGTAAATTGCCTCAAGTGGCTGTGTATGTAAGTGCAGTAGGTAGGGAGCTGGAGGTAGGGTTAAGAAAAGAGTTTTTGATATGCAGTCTATCACTCGCGAGGAAGACGATCGATGGAAGCTGGAGAAGAGGAGGCAAGCAGCAAATCAGGCCTCCCAGAATCCCAGTAATACGTAGGCCCCCTGCAGCCCTGGGGGCGGCCCCTCAGTCTCGGTGTGTGGCTGATTTGAAACGGAACATTGAGAACCACGGTTACCCGCGATACCATCAGCATCGCCGCCGAGTTCAGTCACCAGGTGGCCAATATCTTTACGTACTTGGGCGCATATCCTCCTCACCGCGGATAAGTGGCTATGCTTATGTGGTTGAGAATATCGGAGTGGCCATTGTGGAGCAGGGGACGCATCATCCAGCCCGAGTGCGGTCTAAAGGGCGTGGGCTCGTGGGCAACGGTGTCATTTGATGAAGAGCGCGAGAAGCTCATTGGAGGGACGCACCCAGTACGGTACATATGCCAGGGTGTTACTTGATATAGGCTAGGCCGGCCGGGTACATTGAATTGAAGGTGGAATTAATTATCAGTTCGGCGATAGTCTGGGTTGAAACTTGGGGGGCCCTGAGGCCCTTCAAGGAGGATCTCTGATTGATTTCCATCTGTGACCCTGCTGCGAGAGTCTGGGTCCTGCAGTTGATCCATGCCATACCTCCAGGAAGTACATACTTACTTGACTTTGCGCCTACGCTCGCACGGCACCCAGCCTTTGATCTGGCCCTTCTCGTTGTTTCGCCCGTTCGTCCATCCTAGCATCTTACATCTACTTTCCTTCTTTTTGTGTGTCAACGTGCGGCAATCCAACTCTCCTAAAATACCCATCAACATCTCTGCTTTCTTGACCGGTCTCAAGAAAGAAAAGTAAACCCGCATCTCCTTGCGACAGACTCTATCAAACTCCACGACGATAGTTAGTGCGATTCGGTACGTTATTACTGTTGTTGTTGTTTTCGTCCTGTCAGGCGAATCTGATACCGCCGGCCCCCAAAGTCTTGCTTCCCGCCCGCCTTGGCATTGATGAATTGGCACTCGGCTTGGCAGGCTTGGTAGGCTTGGTTGAACCTCACTCCATTTCCCTTTTCTTTCTCACTTTGCTTTCGCGAACCTCGCAATTTCTCTCGGCGTGGATCATTTCGCAAACCGGCCAAGACTGACAATACATCACCTTCTGCAGCGCAATCCAACGCCACCACATTCATCATGTCGAACCAAGGTTACTACCAGCAGGGCCCTCCTCAGCAGGGCTACTACCCTCAGCAGCCTCAGCCTGTATGTTCTCTCGCCCTCACCCATCAATCAAGCTCCCTCAACTCCGACCGATCCGTTGTTGGTGCGATATCGAAACCCGGAAGCTTGGTGCGAAGATCGCAATGCAGGTCTTACCAAGCTTCGGTAGTCGTTCGTCGTTCGTCTTTAGCGTCCACGTGCCGTCGCTCAAACACTTCTTCGACGGGTCGGAAAGAGCTTCGATAGAGCAGGGTACACATGTGCGCAATTACTAACATGCATCGCTTTGTAGGCCTACGGTCCTCCCCCGGGACAGTACTACCCTCCCCAGGGCCAGCCCCCTATGGGCTACCAGCAGCAGGCCCCTCCTCCTCAGCAGAAGGGTGGCTCTTCTAACTGCCTGACCGCCTGCTTGGCCGCGCTCTGCTGTTGCTGCGTCTGCGAAGAGGGTTGCGAGTGCTGCGCCGACTGCTGCGAGCTTTGTCTGTAAGAGAAAATCGCGACAGCCAAGCGCCGACGATCAATGACGCGATGATCCGACAACAAGCAATTGCCAAGATCAAAGCCAAGTCTTGGAAGGATGGGGAACACGGGTCGCTCCGCCGCAGGCCACGAACCTTACTACATACGACGAGCACATTCACGCACGCCTACATTGAGCCTACTCGAGTTCATAATGGGGGCTACCTACGATATAATCAATCGATCTTATTTTGTTGTTTCGGATACGGGGGAGGAGGGGAAATAGCCATACGGTTGACCAAGGAGAAGGAGGATGGACAGGAGAGAGAGCAAGCGCAGATCCTTTATGCGAATGTCTTCCCATCTCTGTGGGGAGTACGGTTAGAGGCCATCATTGCGCCTTGTGAGAAAGTACTTAGATGGTCGAAGCAGGGTGGATGAGGGTCACATCGCAACACAGAGACTTCCTTCTTCCCTACACGCGTGTTTTATGGAATTCTTAATACTTGCTCTTCCCTGCGCAACTTGCCTGATATTGTTGTAGTTTGGATGTTATGAGCTTCATTTTCTGACTTGGCACACCTCCGCAGATTCGCTTGGTGGCTATTCTGGTGACCAACTTGCTATCGCGTGAAACCTCAAACCTCAGTGTTCCACTGGCGTACCTATATATAAGGGCTCCGCCCATATGACAACAACAATGGTTGGCTGTAGATGTAGTGCCCCATATCTGGCCTTCTTCGAAACCGGTCTGTAGGACCAAATGACTCGTGTAGGCTCAAAGTGACAATACCGTTGTGGTGGGTCTAAATATCATTCTTTGTCCTTCGTGAACGGTCCCTGCTGCTGCATATGATAGGTAACATGACATACTTGTTGATAACTGTAGCTCGTACGCTTACCCCTTCCAACAACAAGTCGGCTTTGACGATACAAATATGGGTGGTATGTGGGCTACGTCCATGCCGAAGAACGGTAAGGAATCGACGGCTATCACGGTATGATGGTCCCTGTTATAGGATACACGTGTATAAATGAGTGCCTCTCTTGGTGATTTAGTAGGAAACAATAGGGCCAAAGCGGCAGTAGATGAGCTTGAAATACCGGTTCACTGGTATTAGGCAAGACTGGGGCCAAGACATTGGCATGACAGAACGCATTTGTTGTCGTCGTCCGCCTGGTCTGAATTCGTCTTGGCCGTGAATTTTGAGGCCACTCCGTTTGAGAGTCCAGGTAGAGAGAGGACTGGCATGGGACAATTCGCAGGTTCCGTCATAATATCTGGAGAAAAGACGAAGAAGTAGTAGTAGGTAAAAGTTGGCTTATATTCAGATGAGGTTCGGTTGGCATGCTCGCCTACACATACAATTCTAGGATTGGTCTAACAAAGGCGATCGTCTACGGTGGCAAGTGCGTGTGTGTATGAAGAAAAGACGTTCCGTCTTCTGCTTTCAGTCCCTCGTAAATCGGCCATACATGCTCGGACGGGCAAAATGCGGCGGAGAGTATCTTATGTCTAATGTGAACTGGTGACTTCAAAGCGACCTTCTCGTCCGGCCTCCATTACTACAAGCAATATCGTCTCAGAACAGGCTTTTATTTCTTCGTCTTATCATATCAGTAGATCTCCCATGTTAACTGGGCAGGAGATGAGTATCAAGGCTCAGTTGGCTCATTCTGAACCGACTCTGGTCCAGGGAATATTAGAGGCGACTTCAATTATATCCATATCACGACTGACCTGTTCCTCCAGGAAGCCAGTTTCTCTCAGTCATATATGGTCTAGCTACTTGTCTTCGTTGAAGGGTACGTTCTCGCCAAGTCAAAGCAAGTTTGTCATCACCTCGATTTGTTGACCACAACCTTTCCCCAGTTAGTTCCTATATGGGTGTTTCCACGATATCTTCCGTTTGGGCAAACGCTTCCAGTACCCGCTTACCACTGAGGGGCGGACTGATGTAGACCTTGAGTCTCACCTAGCGGATTAAATGCATGGCCGGGCCACTACCAAAGGATTCCAAAGTGGAAGGGACCAGTTGGGTTCTACATGAGTCAGGCGGAAGAAGGTGGGACAAAAGGGTGCCCTTCGTAGTAAATCTCAGCTTGTATAGGCCCAGAAACACCAAGCAGTATCATTTCACGATAGTGTGCCAGAGGGCAAGCAGAACGAAAGGAACAGGAATGATACAGGTTTTCTCATTATGTGTATTCCGCATACTCACCCACGGCTGGGCCTTTAGCCCTTAATTTTGTCCTGTCTGTTTTGACAGCAACGATCCCTGAAACCAAGTTCGGTACTCGAATGGGCTCATACGATAGGATTCCATTGTGTCTATCAAGATGATGCTTGCTAGAATCAAACAAGAACATCAGCTTTACCGATGGCTCACTGTGATGCCCAGCACTGTAATGCCCAGCACAGTTCAGTAGCCAAGATACTACTACACCGTAACCTGAATAGAACAATGGGGTGAAGTTGGGAAAACCCTCAAGTGGTTGATTACAAGCCATTGCATTACACAACTCAAGTGAACAGTACAATCAAGACTTCAGCTTCAGCTTCATGTGAATTTCCAGCCGCCCAATTAATAAAGTCCATCTTCCTGTTCTCTGTTCATCTCAACCTCATCAACCCAGTTCCTTCTTTCCACCACAACTTCCTCGACACATCCAAGATCGCACAACCTTTCGATCGTTTCCCCTTCCCCCGTCACGAAAACCAAACCGGATCTGTCTTTCACCGATCAACCTCACTTCCCCATTTCACTCATCAAGCAAACACGCCCATCATCTGTCTTGCACTTCTCCAGTACATCGTGAGAATGGCCTCCTTTGGCCAGAACCGTAAGCCTCGTCCCGTCATTCTGGGAGGGCCTCCTTCCAAGGAGGAGCGGCGCCAAAGAAAGACCCAGGAAGCGTACCCGTCCCCTCCTGCCTCTCAGCGCCGCCATGGTGGTCCAGGTGTCAAGGTCAGTATATCGATGACTTACAAGCTGTGACGGCTCGCCCCTCGCCCCTCGCCCCTCGTTTGTTTTCACGCCGAGGAGCTTGTAAACACCACTTGGAAGCCTTGGCCTTTTGATTTCTTCTCCAGCCATTTGTTAACCTTTTCCTCACTCTATCTCGCAAACTTTGCATGACTAACAACGCATCCATTACAGGAGATCGAGTTTGCGAAGACAATGGAGGGACACCCGAACGAGATCAGAACCCAGTATGTGTCTACCAACAGACCAGAGACGGTCCAGGTCGGCCATCTGGTGGAAACAGAAGAGATGAGATTGCAAGCCATTGAGAAGCGAAAGGAGAGAGACCGCGAGATACGGGAGCAGAACAAGGCGGCCAACCTCAAGTACGTGATGGACACAATCGTGAACGCTATGCCTTCAGATGCGGACAAGATAGTTGGACCCAACCTCTTCTGGCGAGGCGGTGATGACATGCAGGCCTACTACAAGTAAGTACATCACTCACACATAAATCAGGAGTTTCCCTCCCCTTTGTTATCCATTTGTGCATACAAAAAACTAACTAGAATTTCAATGAATCACAGGTGGCTCCACGACGAGTACTACGACGGAGATATGCCTGAGATTGTTCGGCGTGCTAATGCTTTCCGCGGGTTTCCCCAACTTGATGACCCGGACTACTATCCGGACATTGCTGCCGAGAGACGTGCGTACTACCGCTCCGAGGAGGGCCGAGAGGAGCTTCGCCCCTATCTACCTGCCATCAAGAAGTACATCTCCAAGGCCGAGTACGTTGTCATTGAAGGCCAGGTGAACGGACTGACGGCAGTACAAGCATTGGATGCTGCCTTGATCGCTCAGGACAAGCTCATGGTGGAGAAACTTACCCCGTCGGCTCTTGCTGAGTCGGCCGCTGAGTCGGACGCTGAGTCGGACGCTGAGGACCAGGTTGAGGACACGCTCGAAGAGTTTACCTCGTCGGCTATTGCTGAGTTGGAGGCCGCTTACTTCCTGGACCAAGAGCCCCAGACCCCGGCTGCTCCCGCCACCCTCGCAGCCGACGATACATCCTACCAGCTCGAGCGTTCCGCCACACTGGGACGTACACCGCTGGAGTTCGAGATGTCACCGGGCCTTTCTGTCACTCCTAACCCAGACGGTCCCCCTATGGAGTACCTGGACCCTCAGATGATCAAAGCTGAGCCGATGTCCTCTACCATCTCAAACGAATTCCGTACGCATTGGGATAGCGTCAAGAAGTGCGTGAATGACGCTGCCGCGGAGGCGCAGAATGAGCAGAATGTGAAGGACGATGATGTCAAGGATGAGGAGATAAGCGCAGTCATCCCTTCTATCCCCTTTGTCTCAACCCCCGCAGCCACTCCCACTAAGGAGGGACGAAAGCCGCGCTCGACTGGTCTCAAACGCAAGGGGCTGTATGACAACGAGTGGAAGCCTTCTTCTGCTGGCGGTATGTCGTCATCCACCGACGACGACGAGCCCTCGACCAAGCGTGTCAAGCAAAGCCACCGCGGTGCTGCACGCCGTTGAGCTGGTAGTCTAGTCGACCTTGATGGCATTGACGATCTCGAGTATAAGACTCGTTGTCTGCTCTGCTACTCCTCAAGCTTCAGATTCTTGGTGTCATCGTTTGAGAAGATTCGCTACGAGTGAACAACCTCGAGTGGAAGTGGAGGAGGATGACGAGTTACGATGAGCAAACATTCACGAACGCAAGCTATGTGACCGAACATATTGTTCATGGGTCACTGCACTTCCCGTCTTCTGGACCTTTGACTGAAAATTTGCACGATACCCCTTCTGGCTGGCCACGGTGGCGGAGACCGAAGGCCCACTTCACTGTTACTGATGACGAATTGCCTCTATTGATCTTGAGGCTTCGAGGAGGATTGTAAATAGACTCTCTCGATCAATGCATTGCCCTTTACTGATATGATGATATCCCATGAACTTAGTGACACTTGACCCCAACCCAATGATCTGCTGTGTACCTATGAGACCCTCATGGTCAATAATTGTGATGTTTAAGAAGGAACCAAGTTGTGACCTCTATCAGGGCAAGAAACAGTGATAGTGCATACTCGGGTTCTACTGGATCATCATCAGCTTGCTGTCCTCTGCACCTTGATGACAACCAAGCCGTAGCCACGTTGCTCCCATCGGTAAGGGCGCAAGCAGCATTCATTGTTGGACCCGACTCTTGGGTTGCAGATTACGTTAGCATTCGCAGGACAAGTCCCGATGCAAACAGGTCTGACCCGTCAGTTAGGATCGGCCTAGACATGCACGGCGGTAAGCGCAGGTGGTTTCATCCAAGTCGCTTCTCTCGCTTCGCTTCGGCCCTCGTGCGCGGTGTGTCACGAAAACGGCCAACGTGTGTTCTTGTGTGTGTGTGTGGAGCGTGCACGATGAAAATCCGGGGTGGAACAGGGAGACGAGACTGGGGGAGAAGAAGGGGGTTGGTTCAGGGTGGTATCAGGAGAAGGGGAAAGGAAGAGAGCGTTCCCGACACATTGGCCCGACCTGCCTGAAGGAAAAGCAGATTTGCGATGCTGACGACGGGCTGGGTTGGACATTGCTTACACTCGACAGCGATGCCCAGCAGTATGGGGAAAAGGCCTGGGAGAAACAAGCAATCTAGACCGGCCCATGTCGTTCGACTGCTCCGTGGCTGTGAGCTGATGGTCGCAGACCGACACGAGAAAGATTGACTGACGACCGAACGACAACGCATGTTCGATGCTACCCGGAAGGGGAAAAGAAGAGATAGAGATCCCTGCCGCGGGATTGAGAAACCGTCCTTCCCCCCTTAGGCCTGCCTTTGACAGAAATTCCAGAAGCATTCTCTGCTGCTCGGCGTGTGTGAGCTACTGTATTGGCATGTGAATCGTCCAATGGTTGGACGGGTTTCCAAATCAAAGGATTGGGCGCTGACTCGCTCGGGCAATCGCGAGGGATGATGACTCAGCAGAGTTTCTATTGACGAGCTCAGAACGGCGTCCCCATCCGTTGTGCGGCGTGTATATCGGATTGATGGCGGCCTGAGGAATCAGGATATCTCGAGGTTCCTGATTAACTGTAATTAAAATGCGATGCCGGAAAAAGCCTTGTTTTAGTCATCGTCGCCGTTGTGCGGTCATTTCCCAGCTGCCGTTATCCATGGTAATTTTTATATTCCGATATGGCCATGGATGGCCTGCAATATCGGTTGCTCGAGATCTTGACTTGGCTTTCTGCTTTGCGGATCGAAGCACATCCACTAATTGAGTATCAATGGCGGTGTGCATGCCACAGAAGGCCGGACCCCAATGCTACGAGGAAATGCTACGTCCGGCCATAACCAACGTAAGGCCAATCGACCTATAGGTGGGACTTATTTATATCGCAAATAATGGCGCTGCTGCTGCTGCTGGCTTTGCTAGATTGGAGTGCGACAATACATACCGGCTACATACTACAACTCACCACTGCCCCAGGATGCATTAGGTATGCACTGATCGAACGGTATGCGCAATGGAATGTTACGTAGGTGGGAAAGAGGCTTGGCAAGGTGCAAGCTGAATGTGCAGCACAAAGAGAGATGGCCCCCGATTCCGCAGCGTCCAACATATGCTTTTTCCGGCATCGAGCAACATGCGGCTGATGACTTGCTTGGTTCCTCGGCAGCCTTCCGTGGGCGAAGAAGGGAACGAGGGGAAAACTGTTAATTGAAACAGGTCTGGGTGAGACATGCGACAAAAAAGCATACACACCAAAGACGGTAATACCATCAACCGAATACAAGGTTAGTTAGGTAACCCGAACCCAATAACCTGTCGTGCTGTGTTGTATCGTGTCGTGATTCGGATTTTCCCTCCTTTTCTCCTCTAGCAGACTGCCAGTGGTGGCCGGGAGCCCCTACTTTCTGCTGCTACTGCGAGCCATCACGTCACCGGGCGGGCGTCACCTCCTCGTCACGACTCAGTTGGTGTTGGGGCCGGCCCCAAAAGCACAGCACATACGACGCAGGAGAAAGCGGCTCTTCTTTCGCCGCTTCCATCAACAAGTCCGATAAGGTTGCGTGAGACGGTGAGGACCCCCCTTTTTTTCTCTGGCCCCAAACATCGGAAACCCCGTCGTGCCGATAAGGGGCCGCCGGAATTGATGTTGGGGGTGCAGATAGGTAAGGGTCTCATGGGCATGGATGGTATCGGTCTACTACTAGTTGCTGGCTGGCCTGTTTGATCAAGTTGGTTAGCAGATTCGAACGGGCATAAAAATAAAACGAAGATTGTGCTTTACTAACACTTGCCCGCTAGGTTGCACGAGAAGTGGTTGACCTCCCAAGCAACGCCTCTTTGGTCGATAGAGCTGCCCGATCCGGTATCACGAGCGAGGAGGCTAGCTATATGAAGTACGCATGCATGAAGAATTGGCAGCTGAAGTCCTTGCTTGCGACCATATTGCTACGGGCTGGCTGACTGTGTCTATCGCTTCTCGAGATATCGAGACGGTACTCCGTACTGCTCAGGTATTTGCTACCTACATATTATCTGTCATAAACCCAGGTAGGTAGGCATAGGTAAGACCCCTATGTATTTTGATCTCAATCTGACGGTCTGATTACGGACGGACCCCAACTCCTCTGGCTCCGTTTGAAGTCGATTTGGGCCTTTTTTACATAGTCCAGAGAAGAAAAAGACCCTTTTCCCGGATCTCGTCCCTTCTGTGCCTTCTAAGCGGCTCGGCACCCAGGCCGCCTCATCTGAAGTCCATCTAACAGCTTATTCTGTATCCCGTCGTATCATGTATGTACGAGTACGTATGTACTTGCATACATCCATGCCCTGCGGGTTGTACGTCGAACGGTGCAACCGCCTGAGAAGAGCGGGCGTTGATGCCGCTTTATTTCTGTCTGTCCATGTCGCAAAAGTACATCATCATCAATTGCCCCGGCACATCCTTATGAAAAAAGATCGATCGCTCGCCCGCTGCTAAAAGCCTAGTAGCCACGATCTGCTTTGCTGCTCCACACGGCCGTCCGCCCACCCGTCCATCATCGTTGAAGTAATAACCTATGTACAGGCAGAGCTGGTATCGTCTCCCACCAAAGACAAACGGGACCCAGCAATTTTCATCCATTGATGCGGGCGCCTGTGCACTCGGCACACGTACCTCAAAAAAGAGTACGGATCTCAGCTGCGACGGAACTCTGGGCGCCGTTATTTTCCACGGTACAGATTAGCATAGCTTATCTCATTCTGTCTGTATCTCATCGTCATTGTCCATCGGGAAAAATCAAGAAGCCTCTTGTTTCATCTGGCTGCCTGTCCCTTTATTCCGTTCGTTCGGATGTATCCTCCCTCGGCGTCTAGGCCATCGTTTTTTGGGACAAGCAATTCCGATACTTGAAGACTCTTGCTACTTGCTCGCCCGCCTTGGTATGCCTGCCCTTGTATCTTCTCAGCTCCAGTTTTGAAGGGCCCCCCACTGTCGATCAATCCCTTTCTCTTTGTCCACGAATACGATACAGCTAGCAGTCTATTCTCCGTTGAGACACAACGTCTCATTTATCGTTTATCCTAAGCAGTCGGGACCTTGGGTGTCCTTCATGCCTTATTAATCAATCTAAGATTAAAAAGTAAAGAGGGAAGACGTCTCGAATTGAGCTAGAAACAACCTACTCGAAGCTACTTGTCACTTACTATACTGCCATGCTCCGAAAGGGCCAGTAGAGGCCAGTAGAGGCCAGTAGAGGAGCCGATTACCCAGTGTCAGTGTCAGGTCCAGGGTAGGTGGGGTGCATTACTTACAGTAATCGAGCATAGTCCACCTGGCTGGCTGCTGATATCAAATCAAGACGCACGGAATTGCTTTGTCGGGGTTCGACTTCGGCAGAATACGGTATCTAAAAAGCCAGCTAGTTTTAAAGAGGGCCCTGGACTTGGAAGCAGAAGAAGCCTCAACCTGTTCTCGCATCAATCGAATACTGGACCCTCACCCAGTGCTGCACGATTTGACTGAATTACCTCACTACGGAGCTGAGCCCCGCCATACGGGCGAACCCAGCCATTAGGCTTGCCTGGTCCTTTGGGTCTATCCTGTCTCTGCCCAGTGCCTAGCCCACTTTGACCCCTTCTCTCTCCGCCATTACAGACCGTACAATCGATTCTATTCGTCTCGGCCAGGTCGAAAGAGAACAAGACAGACGCCGGGTGAAGCTGCAATTGGATTGCCCTTTCCGCAGCGAAGTTTGAGCCTAACAGAGACCAGCCAGACGCAGACAGCCAGCCAGACAGACAGAGAGACAGCAGCGAGCGCGAGTGAGGAAGCAGAAGCAGAAGAGCCGTACGAATTCCAGGGAAGCCAATCCACTTATCCCCTGCTATCTTTCTGATGTGTATGGTGGGTTTGGTGTGGTGTCTTTCTCCTTTAGCTGCTAGTTCCTACCTACAATTGTTGCTGTTCCTGCCAACAATTGTGCACCAGAGAGACCCTCACTTTTTTCTTCCTTGCCTGCCCAGCTTTTTCCGTTGCCCACTTGCTATCTCCATCAGTCATCCAAATCCATCCCGTCAGAGTGAACCAGCCTCTACCAAATCCGCCCCTCACCTCGCACCAAAAATCAGACCTCCCCCTACCCCCCGCAACCGTAGCAAGTAACAGCAGCACTCAACCCATCTCATCTTCAATATCACACCTGCAACAACACACGCAACCGCTGCCCGCCAAACACCACCCGCCAAAAAACAACAACCGCTACAACAACACCGATCACCAACAAATCTCAGCAAAGCATCCTTTCGTTTTAGGCGACGACCATCAACCTGCCTCACCGACTTGCCATCGCCAACCCCGGTCTCTTTTTTTGTTCCCCCGTTCACCTGCGGACCTGACATTGGGCGACAGAAACTAAGAACCTTCCTCGCTCGCCGCAAACAATGTCTGGTGCCGATGGTGGCTACGACCTGCTTCGGCGGGCAACTCAGGCAATGATGTCAAAGTAAGCACATCAATTTCCACTTCTTCACTTCCTTGCATCCGCACACCCCATATCGTTCATTACGGGCCTTTTTCTTCGCTCCGCTATCCCGTGCACTGGCTGCTTCACAAATCGAGCCATTTTTTCTTTCTTGTTGCATGCTCCCTTATCGGTTGCTCAATCAGGCCTTGCGAGGGCCCCATCGCCAGCCTCTGCCTCCTATTACACGTGTTTGCTCTTGCTCTTCCCTTCCCATTTAGCCATGCCTCTTTGCCGCGGTCCCGGCGGATGCCAGTGCCAGATTTGCGTCCCAGAGATGGACCCTGATCTTCCCCAAGAATCCGGCCCTAGGTTGCAGATTTCACGAGCGAGGGGTAGTAGTTCTAGCAGTAGCCTGTTCACACCTTGTACCGAAGCGACTCAAGCGGTCCGTTTTGGCGCCATCACTAGGAGTACCCATCTCGGCCTTTCATTACATGGCAGGGCTCCGCTTCGAGTCAGGCAAGTGCTTGCCACGATGAAGCCGCTGGTACTGGGCATTGCATGACGACCGGCCACTGTGGCCCTCGCTGGCACAATGGGGGTTGGGCGCAGTCCGTTTTGAACATGGCATCCATCGTTGGGTCGATGCACTGTCAGGCACCTGGCCACGATAGGCGCGCAATGGGGCTATAGAGCGAGCGAGAGAGAGCCCATGGGCAGCAAGCAGAGCATTACTACTCCCAACGTACATGGGACGGCGGGCTCAGCCATGGGCTTTCCCAGCGAACCAGACTTGTCAATAGGCTGCTTGCCCCCGGGGCTGATGACGAGAGAGAGGGTCTGACTCGCTGCCCGGCGTCACCTAAATAGCTCTCTCCCTCAATCAATCCCACCCCCTCCAAAAAAGGCTGCAGGGCAAATGCGCTTGTCTGGCTATTGGGCTCTCTCCCCACCCATACCGACCTTCACAATGAGACTTTCGCGATACACCCCCCACTTTTAACCCTTCTACCACATGGCTCTTCACATGGGTTGCTCTATGAAAGCCCTGGTTCACTTCAAATTCTCGGAGCAAAATCTTGTGTGACATGTCCCATTTTCCCATACAGCGAGTGCTAGCTCTCATACGTTCTCCCGTCCTACTTTTTCTCACCACCTCATCATTTGCATCGTGGTGACCTAGGGATGAGCGACTCCTCATACTGCGAACTCTGCTGTTTTGAGATGCTCCTGGTCCGAAAGCCACCCTAACTTCCTCTCCCTTCGTGTGGCTCGCTTTAGCGTTGACAGAAACTACTGTTTTCCCCTTCCCCTTTGCCCCCCCCATCTCAACGACCCATCTCTTCTGCACGTCTCTAGCCCTGCATCACTGAAACATCACACTTTGGTCACACTGTTCTTCGTTGCCGAAAAGCAACTTCGTCAACATGGCTGGCTCTAACGATAAACCCAGGCAAGGCGCGGGAGAAGAGGAAAGTGGAGACCAGATAGGGTCTGATACTCCCCGGTCAGGCATTGCAACACCGCAGCCCGACCTACAGGACAAGAGGCTACCGGGTATCATGAGTTATTTCAGCCAGGTTGGTTCTTCCTCTCTGAATTTCTTTTCTCGTACGCCCTCCACCTCCCGAGCACGAGAAACTGAAGACGCATCTTCCGCCCCGCATCAGGAAGAGGAGGATGCCGATAAGAAGACCACTCTGCCGGAACCACTGCCCAGCACAGATGACAAGGACTCCGCATCCGACGCTTTACCTCTCCTACCTCATGAGAGAGTAACGCCGCCGGCAGAAGCCGAGTCCTCCCAGCCGGTAGCCTCCCATTCACAAACCAATCCTTACCCAACGCCACCCTGTTCCAAGACCCCATCGGAGACGGGCGTGAGGTTGAGCGAGGTGGGCAGTGATGCCGGAGGCGTGTCATCGAGGGGCAGCTTTGATGTTGGTTCCCAGCCCCAACCCAGCCAGAAGAAGTCGGTCTCGGAACTTGCACAGATGCAGTCCCGCAGAGCGAGTCTGGCCAGTCCCCTTACCAATGTCGTCACCGCGTCTACTGTCCATGCGACCCACTTGTCCAACCCCAGCGGCTGCGTTGCTTCCACCACCACCACCACCCCCCAGTTCTCCCTCCGGATCCCGCCCTTCTTTGGATTCTGCTGGCCCTCTTTCATCCAAGTCCGTTTCTGTTGATCGGCTTAAGAAGCTAACACATGTTGCCACGAATAAGAGTGGCCCCACTACGCCTACCCGAGCGCTCTCTTCCACACAGCCACCGCCCCCAAGCCTGAGCCGCTGTCGCGCTCCGAAAGCACCCAGTCGCAGAGCAATGGGGATGCGGTGGAGGCCGTCAGTGGTCGCGAGACCCCTGTATCTGAGAAGAGCGGAGGCAGCGCAGCCTCTGGGCTCTCTTCACAGAAGGGAAAACTCATAATCAAAATCTTGGAAGCTCGAGGCCTCCGCAAGAGCCGAGACCCCTACGTTGTGGCCGTATTCCAGCGAAACGAGCTCATATCACCAGGTCCCAGAACTTTCGATGATGAGGACGATGCGCCCGCGCCTGGAGGAGGAGGTGTCCCGATTCAAAGACAGACCAGCGATTCCGGTCGCCCGATGGCCATTCCCATGAAAAGTCGGCAAAGCAGTAGCACTAGCATGTCTGAGCAGCATACGTTCCGAAATCGCCCGACACGGTCGTTCACCAGCCCTAAATGGGACGCTGAGGCCACTTTGTAAGTCTTTTCAACGTTAATTCTGGTGAAGCCGGTCGACTAATATATACTAGTGATGTTGTGGACACGGATATGTCGGTGGACGTTTCAGTATATGACCATGGTGTGAACGGGGAGGATCTCTTGGGACACATCGATTTCCAGGCCACAAAGGATATCCCTGTCAGGGGATGGTTCCCTCTCAAGGGCCATGCCGATACCATGGAAGAAAACGCACCCACGGGTGAAATCTACGTTGAAACCATTTTCCAACATACCGACAAGAAGCATTACGGACCTGATGACTTCCAGATCCTTAGGCTCATCGGCAAGGGCACGTTCGGACAAGTTTATCAAGTCAGGAAGAAGGACTCGAATCGCATTTACGCAATGAAGGTCCTGTCAAAGAAGGTCATCGTGCAAAAGAAGGAGGTTGCGCACACAGTTGGCGAGAGAAACATCTTGGTGCGAACAGCCATGTCGGAATCAGCCTTTATCGTGGGGCTCAAGTTCTCGTTCCAGACATCTGGTGATCTTTTCCTGGTCACTGACTATATGTCTGGAGGTGAACTGTTCTGGCATCTCCAGAAGGAAGGCCGTTTCGACGAAAAGAGGGCCAAGTTTTATATCGCTGAGCTGATCTTGGCCATACAACATCTTCACCACAGCGACATTGTGTACCGCGATCTCAAGCCCGAAAATATCTTGTTGGACGCCAACGGTCACATCGCCCTGTGCGACTTTGGTCTCTCGAAAGCCAACTTGACAAAAAACGACACGACAAACACTTTCTGCGGAACCACGGAATATCTGGCGCCTGAGGTTTTGTTGGACGAGGCTGGTTATACCAAGATGGTGGACTTCTGGTCGCTGGGTGTCTTGGTATTTGAGATGTGCTGCGGCTGGAGTCCCTTTTACGCGGAGGATACCCAACAAATGTACAAGAACATTGCATTTGGCAAGGTTCGATTTCCCCGAGATACTCTGTCGCAGGAGGGCAGAAACTTTGTGAAGGGGCTGTTGAACAGGAACCCCAAGCATCGTCTTGGAGCTGTCGAGGACGCCGAGGAGTTGAAGCGACACCCGTTCTTTGCCGATGTCGACTGGGAGGCCTTGTCCAAGAAGCTCATCACCCCGCCCTTTAAGCCCAAGTTGAAGTCGGAGACGGATGTGTCTTACTTCGACCCCGAGTTCACGAACGCACTGGGCCAGGCTGGTTCCCTTAATGATCGAGCCAACGCACTCACTACGGGCTTTGCAAACTCAACACCCCTCTCTCCCACGACGCAAGCCAACTTCCAGGGTTTCACCTTTGTGGACGAGAATGCGTTGGACGACCACTTCAGGGGACGTTACGACGACGACGAAATGGATCGTCGGGATAATGACTGGGACGACATCGACGAAAATGAACTTCGAAAAGCGAGCAACCGCATGAGCGGCATTGTACGAACTGGCGGACACGACGAGCCTTTTGGTAATTCACACTTTGATATGTGAAGGGCTGCTAGGCCTTATCTATATTCATGCACCTGGTTTGGTTTTAGGGGCGGGTCTTGGTTTGTCATCGCTCCTTCACGTTCTTCCAGCAGTCTGTGTGGTTAAAAGAATTTTATAACGATCTGCATCATTGCATCAGCCGGCTATTGTTGCATGGGGTTTAACACAGCCACCAACGGATGGTGGAGGGGTTGAAAGGCGTTAGGTCTTGCAAATATGAGGAGTAATGGCACATACAGAATGCTACGCAAGCAAAAAACGTTTCATGACTAAGGTGTTGAAATGCAGGATTGTGTTGGCAGGCAGAAGAAGCTGCCTAGCCATGTTTTGCCCTTCTCGTCGGTGCCTGGGTCCTTGAACCCCATCGAAAGTCGAGAGTGCGCAGGTCTGTTTCTACAGGCCAGCTTCCCAGTATACATGACTTTGGGAAGCGATACTGCGTCCAGCATCACGAACCGTTGGCGCCGCTGGGAGACGCGGTGGTTTTGACCTGACACGGGCTAACCATCGGACAAATTGTTGAACAGTGTAAAGGCGTCCATGGTAGGTACTTGGCGGAACAAACCAACAAGGTTCTTGATAGATAGTAAAATACACATATATCAAGACCTATTCATCTAATGCAACCATGCTGAGCAATGTGCATGTGGTGGAGTGAAAGTTCTCTTATAATGGCTGGAGTTGCCATGTTCGTGATTCTACTATCTACCTGTTTGTACATATACCAGTACCACATGATCGTTTTTGACAAACTGACAGATATGGTTGTCTACCAACATTTTGCTCATGACTGATCCTGATTCTCTTGGTCGGCTCATGGTACGTTTAAGGAGATGCCTAGTTGTGTCCTCCCGGGCACAAGGTAAGGAAGCTCCAAACGGGGGTGATCTGTCGTGACGGACCGGAAAGTCGTGTGTGTATAATTGCTTGGAGACAAGGGGAGGAGAGGCAGATCAACAGGAACTAGCAGTAGAAGGAGAAAATAGTTCCCCCCCCTGCATAATAGGGTAGGAAAGACGTAAAGACCTACAACATGTCATGACCAGGAGCAAAACGTAGCACTCAGGTTAAGTGCTAACCAGGTTGCGTTAATAATTGCCACTGTTCCGATGCCATGTTATGTATGGTATGATGACGCCCTTCACATCTTCCCTTTTCTACTCGATGCATGGGATAAAGTACATTCGCCTTCCCTCCCGAAACGGCAATGAGAGTTGGCAGGGTCAGTAGACACGTTGTCGGTTGTAACTGGAACATGGAAACAAAAGGAGGGGGAGTCGGGAGGATACCTTCACACTCAAAGGTCACACTCAAAGGAAGGATCCAGTAACCATAAACGTAGTAAGTTAGTTGATAGTAACTACATGCACCCGTTTTCATGAGAACATACGGCAAGAAGCAACCAGTAAGAGAAAAGGAGAGCTGGCGTGAGTGTTCCTGTACAAGTCTCTCTCTTCTCCTTTCTTGGCATCATCCCCCAATCTCTAAAAACCAAAGGCACGACGGCCTGCTCAAATTTTCCAACTAAGAAAGAATACCAATTATACTCACACAAGGATGCGAGCTTTTTCTCTGTGATAGGCCCTGGTCGGCTCCGATTCGTGATCATATCCCAATGTAGTTATTTAGGAGCAAATCGTCCATCTCATGGTGACAAGGGCTGGCGAGGGCTGGAATAGAAACGTCGATATGGGCCGTTGCCGACTTACACCTCGATGGCAACTCGGTCAGTATTTATGTCTTGTCGCAACCAGCAGTTGGCGCAATTGGGCTAGAACTTCTAAACTAAGGCGTCTCCGTCTACCCTTATATTATATCGAGGCCTTTGATGACATTGATAAGTCCATCCGCCAATAATTACCAATCCTTCCCCAACATCCCTGCTTACGGTAGCAGCCAAGAGGTTCAGATGTTCTTCCCCTTAACAGATAGCTGGGCCTTGACATAAATGGCATTCCGAAGCAGATTTTCGAAGCAGGTTTACTCATCCTATGGGGAATCAGACATGTCCAGATATCCAGCCGTGAAGCGTGACATATTTTACTTACTTATTGTGGTGAAAAGGTCACATTTGGTTGACGGCGGATGAATAACTACGGGGTCAGCGGGTGTAAGATGGTACCAGAAGTTTAGCTTCATGTCGGATTCAGCAACAGCGATCCTAGAGTAAATGTACAAGGATTACACTTCTTTTCCTTTGCATCCCCAAAAAGATGTCATCCTCTTCCTGCCTTCCTGCCTCCTCAATCTCGCCCCCCGCCATACAGCTGTTGTTTATATTGTCTTTGCCATCGAAACACATGTGATCGTATTATTTGATCATCTGCCTTCCCCGTTTCGTACCGTCTAAGGAATCATGTTCGCTTTCTATGCATGCAAACCACTACTAAATTCGGATTCCCCAGCGTTGTGTAAGTGCTCGACTTTCATGGACAATGTTGGTTTGAGCATGGGTGTTTCGAATTTAGTGGTGGGCGGTCTCCTCCTCCTCCTCCTCGACGAGCCAGTCCTCGACGACGGGGGCGGCGGAGCCGGGGGTGGCGGTCTCCTGGCCCTCGACCTCGACGGCCATAGTCTCGTAGTCCTTCAGGTTGCTGGCGAGATCGGCCTCCTCAGGGGACTTGGGAGTCTTGGGGGCAGAGAATGTGGAAACTTGGCCAACGGCATCTGAGTCCTTGACGGGGGTAGGCTTGTAGGCCTTCAGTTCCTTCAGGTAGAGCTCTTGAACGAAATCGGCTATATGGAAAAGGTATGTCAGTCAAATGTGCAGGCAGAAAAAATGGCGTGGTTTTCATAGAAACTGTCGAGCGGGATCCAATTGAATGAAGGTATGGGCATTTCTGGGCTTGCCGGAATGTGTATAGTATAGTTGAGGGGTTGATAGATCTGTCGCAATGCTGGGCGTCGCGAATGTTGACAAAATTGTTGATTTTGTCGACTCGGAGCTCGGATTTGGGGGCCAATTGACTTCCGAGCTCTATGATGTCGCCGATTGATTCCCATACGCAACCTCAAATTGGTGGTCCGAGTTTCCCCGATAAAAAGAAGAGACTCGCAAATCCAAACGTACCTCGTCGCGAGACGGTGGGAGCAATGAAGGTTCTGGCGGCGTTGACTCGGGCGACACGAGTGATGGCACTGGCGGCCGACCTGGCAGTCTGCAAGAGGGACAAAAATCCGGTTAGTGTCTACTTCTTTCGGTTTTCGGGGTAGTGATTGATTGGAAATCAATTTGAAGAGGGGCATTGCGATTGACATACCGAGGGTCTGAGTTGGAAGAGCATTTTGATGGTGTGAGGAGAGACGGATATGCTCAATTGACTGGTTGGTCGACGGGGGTGGTCGTCGTGAGATGTGCGGGATGGTGGTGATGATGGGCGAGGAATTGGAGGTGAAGTGGTAGGTTGAGGTTTTTGCGGCTGCTCGGCGCTTCGGGGAAAATTGGACGGACGGCCTTCCTGCTTTGCCCATTCAACAGGTCCCGCCCAGCAAAAGCTCTCTGCTGCTGCACTGCTGCACCACACACGCACAACCTGGAGAAGAAGCTTGGACCCTCTTGAACCTGGTCTCCGATTCCGATGTCAGTGCCAAGACTCGGTCACGTGAACAAAGCAACTGCACTCAATTCTTAATTCTTACTGAGAGATGGGAGATAGCACATTCAGGGTGGACTCCATGCAAACTGCATTTATCTATTTCCCTACCAAGGGAACTCAATAGCATTCACATGAACACTCCATAATATCAACGATATCTGAGATTCATCGGCTGTCATTACACTACCCACGGGCTCGAGCAGCCATAGCATCATCCCGTTAGGTCATGACGGAGGTTGGCTAAACAAGGCCTGCTCTAGCGGTCAGCAGGCCCTCGTGTTGTCTTCCAAGTTCCTTGGAAACCTTGGTCTAGTTCCCGTCAGACTCGCCCTCTTTTTTTGAGACGAACTCGCCCTGATGGTCTTGGTGACTCATTAAGCGCTGCTCGATGTTTTCCCCAGTCTGCTAATATGCATGCATTGTCTGCATTGTCGACAGCCGCCTCCCAAGTGGGTCTGACCGGGTATTGGGGTCTGGGAAGCCCCCTCCAAGAAAGCCCCCTCACTTGAGATCTGAGTGTCCTGTCAACATGGGCTACTTGATATCGATATTTTCTTTTCCTGATATGGTGTCTCTCTTATGTGCCTATTATTTATTGTTGGTATTGATCAGGACCCACCGTGCTGATGTGACTGGATTGCACTTGACCTTCAAAATGTGCCTTGGTGATGGCAGAGCTCACACCGCTTTTGTGTTCCCCGACTTGACGGTGTGATCAGATTTAATTAGTTATTGGCCATGACGGGATGCTGATTTTTCGTTCTTTCCGTGGAAAGTTGATTTTTCGCATAATGCCAAGAACAGAAACAACTCCATTTTCGTAAACGGCGCGAAGCCCTGGACCGATGCCTGACCTGTGCCCCCCAACTGCCGGTCACCTAAAGAGCTCTTCGCCTGGTTGCAGCTCCTCATATTCTCGCCATACTTATTTGTTTCATCTCGAGCTTTATAAGCCTCGTTCACTTCGAGAGTCTTGACTGCCTCACTGAACCGTTGTGGCTGTGAACGTTGGTAAGCTTCTAGACAGGATGACTAGCGGTTTACCCCTATCCTTTCCTATATGTAGATCTTCAACGAGACGCGGCACAGGCTGCTGTTTCCGCTGCCAATCACTCCTTCCCCGCTCGGCCTCCTATTGCCACACAGGAGTTATGGCCATACACTTCAACCGAGACTGAGTGCGAGTGTACTTGGGTTCATTGTTGCTTCTGTTGTAATCACCAGGAACCTCTTGGCCTTTACCGCCTATCAATTCGGCTGGTTTGACCACCCTTCCACCCTTTGATGAATGCTTCACCGTGGCTCAATGCTATTAATCTTCATCAAACTAGACACTACTACCTTTCGTGTATATATCAACCAACCCAGATATTTCTCACTTCTGAGATATCTGACACCAAATCTGGGTGGTCGTATGTGGAGATTCGCAATGGCCAAGGGTATCTAAGTCGGGAAGCTCAGGAGAATCCAATGAACAGCTGGTAAGATCAAGAATGCAGCGTATTGAAAACTGGACAAGAACAGATGAAGTTGGTATGGATCATTCATCAGGTCTCAGACGAGCTGAAAACACCCGAATGAGAATGGTAGTAGGGTGCCCCACAGAACGATATCCGATGATAAATGTTACAACTTCTTGACTCACAAACAGACTGCACAGTTTATGGTGCCCTGGATGGCCTCTATCCCCCTGTCATGCAGTGGGCTAGCAGATAAAATTATCCATTTTGTCTCCCTATTGCAGAAAGAAACACGCACGTTGAAGTGCATCGTCAGATTCATCGCTAGTCATATCAGGGATAACCATCAGCGTCCACCATGATTGGTAAGTCATAGATAGTCTTCCTGGCATGAATAAGTACGCACTATCATGATTTCGGGCTTTCGATGAGCGATAACCATGCCCAGTACCCCCCTACTTAGATGAGCATACCTATAAATAACCCAAACAGAAGTCAAAGTGTTACATACCATTGGTTGTATGTTTTAGTGATCGCCGCTAGTTGTCTAGCGGCGATCCAGGTGGGCCACCCATAAGCTGGGGATGCCATTGGGACATATCGTACGCCCGTTATAACGGTGATGCGAGGCATAAGGCAATGTGTATTGCCGTAATCAGGAAAATCAGCAGCAGAAGAAGAGTGCGTTGAAGTGTGGCTTGGGCTTGCGTCGGGTAATATGAGTCCACGATCCTAGCTTATGTGCTGTGTATGATGGCTGCTGTTGGATGAGAAGGAGTGAGAGTAGCCACTTACACTCATAAGTCGAATCGGGCGGTGATAAGAAAGACTTCGTGGGAAATTATGTCCATCAGTACTTGGTTGAGATGTGTGTGTGTGTGTCAGCTTTGGTTTGAATCTCATATCTTTTGCAATGTGGTGAGAGTGTTGGATAGGGGAGAGCATTTGGATGTTGGGATCATTATGGTGAAAGGGATTAAGAATGAAATGAAAGGTAGCTTGGGTAAATATTTAAAAGAATACACCTGTAAAAATGCAACAGGGGAATTTGAACCGTGGTCTCCGTGGAAAGGTGAGTGGTAAGTGATGTTCAAAAGTTGCCTAATGCTAAAAGGCAACGCAGACGCCTTACCACTTGACCAAACGCGTCAAACAACAGGTGGTGCCTAGCAGCCCGGGCAGCGGCCATGTCGTTGAGTGGACGGCGGTACGAGTTGAGTGGACGGCGGTACGAGTTGAGTGGACAAGCTACGAGGAAAGACACTGGAAATCTCAAGTCACAGTCTGGGCTGCAGCTCACCTGAGCAACACCACAAGAACGTCACGCTCAACACCAGATATGGGCGCACCCGATAAAACATTCTTGGTCACAACACTATGTAAAAATAGAAAATAAATTATAAAAACAACAGGAACGCATCCCTGTTGGACGTGGCATAGTAGAAAAAAGACAAAAAGAGCACCCGGGAAGGCGGCGTGTTGCACGACCCGGGATCGAGAAAGAACCTTGGCAACTCTCTTCCTCAAGTTAGGCTTCAGTGGAGCGGCCTGTCGGAAGTGCTAGCTGAGTCACTCGTTGTATTTCATCTGGCCTCAAGTTACGATTTCAGTGGAGGGATCGCTCGGCTTGGAGGAAAGTCCTGATCTTTGCAGTTATAAGGACTACTTCGCAGTTGATCCAGAAATTAACCGAGCTCCCCTATTGGCCCGGGAAGCTGTATTGTACTTAGGTACCTGTGAATGGCTTCCCATTTGATTGTTGCCTTAGGGGGGGGCGGATACAGGGCTGTCTCTGGTGGGTGCTGGCGACCACTGCTGGTGCTTGCTGGCTGACCTACGGCCTGCTTGCTTGGTATCCCACCTTATCATGCACTGGTCCAACAACTGCATTATCATCAAGGCTTGGAGTTTCCTCTTGATTGAATTATACTTTATTACTGCACACCTACCGTCTCCCATGGGTTGTTGCTTGAGGGCCTCTACCGTGGCAATATCATCGTTTCGCACAAGGCCCAGGCAGCTCAGCAGCCCATCCATCCACCCATAGGATAACAGCAGAAGATTAAAGAACCTGACCAAAACCCCAAGTCAATATGAATGAGATATGAGAACTCTCACAGTCACTACGACGACCAACTCATCATAACTCTAGGTGGCCAGTCCAATTCATTCATGGTTATATAAATTGCTTCAACTAGCTAACCAAACTCATTTAGATCAAGCCAGGGCCTTTGGCTTCCACTCCAACCATGACACTTCGCATGAGACCATTTCTTAAGCGTATATAAGTGTTCGAAAGCTGGCCTGCGATCAAGGGCCCAACCCACCACAGGAGGCTTTCCAGTTACCATGTGGTCAACCACACTGAAACCCAGTGCCACAAGATATCAGTACCGCAGCCGTGTTGACCTCACGACCAGCAGATACCTGATAAAGGCAAAGAAGATTGGCGAATGCGACTTACATCCAACAAGCCAACGAACCCTTAGTGGCACAGACTGAGCGGATCAAAACGTGGCAATGGTTTCTAAGCCATACAGAAGAATACTTTTATACAACGCGCCAGTTGACTATGTACAGAAGATCGGTCTCCGTATATACAATGGATGAGACATTAAAACACGGTGCTAAGCAGTTCCCGCCCCCCTGAGTTCCAAGATCCCCCCTCCGAAGTCTTTTCATCGCCTCCCCTTACCACGATTGCGATTCCCCAAGCCAATCCCTTGTAGAGATAGCCCACCAGCAAGAGAACCTAGGCGACCTCACGGCTCAATCCGTCATGTCGTAAAAGTTGTCGCACTGGACCATGTTGCCGACAGGGAGGTTGCAGTTCTCATCCGCGCCGCGCATGTAGCAGTTTCCTGCAGTAGTCATCGTCAAATATTAGTAGAAGGCACTTCAGTCGAACAGGTTGCTGCTTATCGACCGCTTGATGACAAAAACGATCATGATTTGGTTCATGAAGATACTCGGATCTCAAGTGGCTTGCTTACCATCGTCACAGCGGCACGCCACGTCGCTCCTAGATGACAAAAAGAGACATGTCAGTTTCATATGTTGACCCACGGAACCTGTATGCGCGATCAAGTCAAAGGGAAAGGCAAGGAAAGACATACCCTCCGTTATCACAGGACTCGACGCCGGCGGGGAAAATTTGCGGACCAGTGGTAGTCTGGTTCTGGCTTTGGGCCATAGTCACGGCCACCGCCGCGGCCAAGAGGGAGAAGAGCGACGAGAGATGCATGTCGTTACTTTTGTGCCTTGGAAGGTATTGCTTTAGAGGAAGAACCGAAAAGGGAGTTTGGGCTCTGGCCGGCCAAGGAATCCAGCGACTGGTATTATTGTAGTAGCAGAAGATGAAGGAAACCTCAAAATGAGATTAAGATATAGATATTAAAGGGAGAATGTATGTAAGAAAGCATGCAAGAGGAAAGACCGTCGACCTTGAATGAGAGGCCCGACTTATATACACAGAAAGCGAAGCCCAAGCGTCAACCACCTTCCAGTCCCGTCTTCGTGACTTATTCAGCACACTTGGGAAAACAGATCGGATCAAACAGCACCCTGTAACACCAAAGCCCCCAATTCCGTGGCCGCGGGCCCTCTTGAGGATAACCATGTTGTTTCATGGGGAAAGCACCGTGAGCATATCGAGATTGGGTGTTGGGCTTTTACCTCGCTCCAAAATCCAAAAAGAAAGGAGCGATTTCTACCAGAAATGCGGATGGGACCGGCACGCCCCCTTTTTCGTTTCGTTTTGGGCTGATGTGTGAAACCGGCAGCCTTTCCAAACAGCACAATACAAGACGAAACAGCTGGATCCGAGCCCCCCTTCCGCCTCACGGAAGAGGCTGAGGCGGGTTCTAAATATATAGGGACGCCTCGATGGTTGTCGGGGGTCGTGTGCTCCTGGCTATCGACGACGTCCACAGCCATCGGACGATACTCCTCCCATGTTACATTATCTTTCCTTCCTTTTGCTACCTTCCGGCAGCTCCAGATCCACTGGCCGCACCGCTGTAACCGTCTAAACAAATCATGTAAGGACAGAAGGAAGGACTTGGGATAGCCGATGAGATATGCAATCGCAAATGATTGCGATGGAAATTGGCATGATAGGTTCTCAAAACCGCACATACCAACAAATGACCTAACCTATAATTGTCACGCCCCCAGACTCCAATGCACCGGAACAGATTACTAAGGCACGCACTTTGGGGCGCATCACGCTATTATCCCGGCTTGTTGGTTGGTCGATCCCAAGATCCGCTCAGCAGATCCCAACCAACCCCGCTAGTTCCCTGAAGGCAGAAGCAAGTAGTGTGTATATGTATCGATCAAGTCTTTGAATTACATAAATCATTAACGGCAAGCTAAACATACGCATGGATCTATACTCCAGGTACCTGCCCCAATACACACCCACATACACCAACGCTGTCTCTGGTAGTACATACATACAACAGTACCGCCCCTCTACGGGACTAAACCCACCTCATTATTCGACCAAGAAGTCGTCGCTTCAATCAAGAGGCGTTGCTCATCTTCTTTCGCCCCTCCATCATAGGCCTGGAACCGGCGCCGCCGCGGCGCTTGCGGAAGCTGGTGAAGCCCTTGACCGCAATGTACAGCAGCGCAATGACGCCAGCGACGACCGAGTAGGCGACGATGAGACCGGTACCGCCACCGCCGCTGTTACGGACGAGCTCAATGCCCAACCCGCCGTTGATGACGCCGAGGATCATGAGCGCGCGGCCGTACCAAATGTGCACGTGAGATACGATGCTGCGAGACTGGTGCTTGACATAGTACATGTGGTGCAGGTAACCGCCAATGGGCTGCAAGACCATGAGGCAGACGATAACCGTGCCGAAGACGGTGTGAGTCTCACTGAAGCCCTATATAGTCACAAAGTATTGGTTAGCGCACCGTCATATGACAAAAGAAGGTGAGATGAAAGCCAATAGAAATAAGAGAACATGACTTACCATGAAAGTCTTCCGAGAAAGGACATATCCGAGACCGAAGCCGACCCACATCAGCACGAAGTTGAAGAACTGAAAGGCGGCGTGGAACATCCACTTGCCGAGCAGCGGCATGAGGATGGAGCCAACGGGATACAGGATCACAAACACAAGCGCCATGATGATGCCGTGGGCGCGCTGCAGCCTCGTGATCTCCTCGCGAGCGCTTTGGAAACCGCCGCCGGACGGGATGACGCCGGGTCCACTGCTTCCGGGTGCCCCACTAGCGCCGCCGCCCCCGAAACCGCTGCCCCCGCTGCCACTGCTGCTGCCGCCACCACCCTGCTGCGCGTTGATGAAGGGGTTCGAGTCGCTCGAGATGGTCGACTGCGTCAGGTCGAAGGACCAGGAGCCGACGTCGTCGTGCTGGCTGATGGCGGCGTTCTTGTCGGTAGTGGCGAGCGAGTCGCCCGACTTCCAGCCGGCGATCCAAGGGGACGACGTGCTGGTCAGCTGCATGGACCCGCCGTTGGCCCAGGACTCGCAGTTGGCGCAGGCCACGTTGGCGCGCATCGTCTTGCCGTCGTTGACCACGCCCGAGCCAGCGAGCAGCGTCAACTTGGCCGCGGTACTACTCGTGTCGAGGGTAGGCATCTGATGGTTGGTGCCCTGGCGAGGCGAGATGGTCACGTTGCCGTTGCCGTCCTGGTACATGATGAACATGTTGGAGCCGGACATGCGAGAGCCAGTTCCCAGGCCGATCCAAGAGTACGTCGTAGGGGCCGAAATCTGGAAGTATATGTTGCCCGAGTCGGAGCTGGCCGACTTCTGGGGCACACCGACGGCGAAGCAGACATTGGTCGTCGGGCACGTCTGCTGCGGCGCGGCATGGGTGAGCGCCGCATAGGAGGCGAGTGCGGCTGCGGAAAAGGTTAGCTATCGGAGCGACGGTTACACATGAACGGCAGAAGCAAAGTGTCGTGATGGTCCAGCGGGTATAGTCGAGTCATGCCATGGTGGCATGAAGAGGGAGGCTATGTATGGGGGTACTTACATAGAACCGCGGATCGTCGAAGGGAGAACATGTTGGTTTGCTACTTCTCAATGATCACAAAAATCTCATACCATAGACACTAGACCCAGGGAGAAAGCAATGCAATGTTGATGAGGATGTGACCGGGCATTTATTGAGGGCGCACACCCAGGAATGACATCGACTAGCAGCGATGCCAAGCCCAAGACTTTGTTTTGTTCGGCGCAAAACATCTCAATTACCCAGCCATGACGGACGGACCTGGGTGGGAGGAAGTACCTGCTCGTACTCGAGTAGCCTTAGGCGAGCGGAAGCGATAGATCGGCAACTGAGACAGGGCGTAGGAGGTATCAGGCACAGACAGGTGCCAAGCGCCTTGTCAATATGCGTTCATCCGCATTCTGGAAGGCAATCTGGGCCTGCTGCTGACCGACGCCCAACACCTTGTTTCCCCCAAACCTTGTCCGTCGTCCCTATTTCCTTACTTCAACCCAGTAGCCCCCAGCCTATTAGATGTAGCAGCATCGGCTAATGTAAGCCCGTAACGTCCGTGAAGCCCGCGAAGTGTGTTATGGATTACGGCCACGTAATTAGTCCCATGCGGTGGCTTGTTGCTGCTAAGCTGTCTCGGCAGGTTCCTTGACCTTGACTAAGTAGCCGCAGCGGTGTCTGCAAGCCAACAGGGCATGACAATAGAGTTCGCCGTGTCTTTGGCGTGATATGACCCATTGATATTGGGGGTATGGGTATGGGGGTGTACGGGGACTGAGTGCAGTTGCACGGTGCGGAAGTCTCCAAATTGACGCGAGGTGGTATTACTCTTCCCCAGATGAGTATATGATCCAGAGGTGGATATGGAAGTGATTGGCGGGACGCTTAGGAATAGACGCCAAGAGTGGATCGTCATAGAAGCCAGTAGGTTACTGGGCTAGGATTCGGAACTGTTCGCTTCCAGAAAATCGCAGGTCCAGATGCTCCTTAGCCGTTAGGTTAGGCTCTTCTGTCAATCGTCTCCTTCGATCACTGGATCATGTGGAATCATGTAACTGTAACTTCAGGCTCAACTCAACCTGCCATACCTACTAGCTCAGCCACCAAAGCTGATGCGGCTTCAGCGGCCTCAGCGGCCACGTTCGAGAAGGTGCCAAGGGACTGATGATGAAAGTCAATTGCCGCCAAGTCGGGGAAGGCATCAATTGCTGGGTACATGACTGGAAATAACTGCATGGTCGAGCACATTGCAACAGCGGGACAATGGGCGGCACGTTGATGTCTCTTTAAGTGCACGCATGCATGGGCGTTTACTCATCGCGGCCCAAGGTCCATGACTTCGATACCTGCATTGCTCGCCGACGCTTGTCGATGAGTAATGGCAATGTTCAGGGCCGGAAATTTCGAAATTCTTACATTGGGTGGATGTAACTGTCATGGAGTGCATTAGAAACAACTCTGGGGAGTTAATATCGATAGCCCCTGGTAGCCTCGACTCAAGAGGTTCCTTGAGAAAGAGCAACACAGACGAAACTCGATGCGGACGAGATTGGGTTATGGTGGCTGCGGCTCGCACTAACAAACCGACTACGACTGATGCGGCGCCCAGCTGGGCAGCTGGGCTTTCAAGCTGCACCTACAGCTTTTCATGTTGGCGCAATTTCGTCATGAATGTTTGGGGAAACAAGCACCTCCCTGGAGTCCCTAGTAGGATCTCTTCAGACGATTTCAAACTTCCAAAACACTCACGACGATGGCCGAGATGGCCGAATAGCCGTCCAGGCTTATTCGATAGATATCAAGTGGATATATATGTACTTGGCTGTACATCGTCAAGACATACGTTCGAGGGCTTTTCGCACAGACAAGAGAAGCGGCGAGATGGCCCCCGAGCGCCGACGTCGTTACCTCCGGCAAATATGATGTTGTCTTTACCCTTCAATGTTACCGAGGCCTGTCTTGTCTTCCGCCGATTGAGCTGGGAAGTTGCTGACCTGACCGCAAGGAGTCATCGGCATCAGCACCTGCATGCATATGTACATCCCATTACAATTTGATCAATGTACGGCAGACAGACGCACATGCAATGCAGGCCAAGGAGTGCCGCGCAGTGAAGGAAATAAATGTGCCCTTGATCACACAGGACAAGTACGTGTCCGCCTCTATTAGTCAAAGGTTTGTAATACTCCTTTGCGCTGCCGCAACACGTCAAGATCTTGGTGTGATGCCAAATCGGACAACCGGCGGCACCCGATTGGGCAGGTTCCTTTTTCCCATCCCACTGTCACCCTCCCTGAGATAAGAAGAGGACGGTGTTCGTAGAAGGACCAGGAAGGACGAGCCGAATAGGAGGGAAGGTAAACCCTAAAAGCAATCCCAAACGTGCCAAAACCACAACCACCCTGATTGACTGGCAGCAGGCTGTCGTCATTCGTCTGTTTTTTCCCTTCCAATACCTATTTACGATTGCGACATGAGGACAGTATGTTGTGTACTGTACCATACCTATATGTAGCCAAGATATAAATGATAACAACAAGACGTACAAACGCCGGTAAGATTGTTTCAGAATACCTAATGCAAGGTAGAGTGGTGGAATTCAGCCTGCCCAATAGCCAAACTTCCATTTCTCATTGTCCGCATTGGGCAATGTTGAACCCATCTCAATTATCGATCTAGCGACGGGCCAAGGGGCTTGCTGCAAGCCTGGAATCCAAGTGCCGCCATGACCTTGATTTGATCTGCCAATAAACCTAAACGGAAAATGTCTTCCCATTAAATGGATAATGACCAAGCTAGTGGAAAAACTATAACTTGTGGCACTGGGGATGTCGTCTATTTCGTGCCGCCAACTACCGCTTGCGGTACCACTCAGAAGGGCTGCATTCGAAATGGTGGATGGGGTTGCCCTACCACACTGCCCCGACTCTTCGGCACTAACAAGCTAAGGAACGAGCTAACAAGCTGGCACATCAGTGGGGGGTTCTGGGGGATCGTTTGAGGAAGGAAGCAAGATGCGCTGGTCGTATTAGACGAAACATGCACGTCTGCTGCAGTCTATCACTACATATCCTAGGAAGAGGAAGATAAGAAAGAAACAATACGCATTTTCCTGCCAAAGCAGCCAAGAAGCTGAGGCCTCCCATGAAACAAGAAACTCCTATAGCACCTCATTCTATCCCAAGGACTCGTGGCTCTGCCTCCCCCGTTTGCGACCAATCTATGCCGCTGTTCTCTAAACGACGCGCACGCTTTGCGTCATGCCCCCCGAAGTGCGGCAGGCTGTGCATGCGCCAGTAGCTTTTCGCCCATCTATCCCGTCCCGTCTCGTCTACTCGTCTGGATAGTCTAATTCCATGAAATTCCATCTCGGTGAGCTCGTATCTAAGCCTCCGTCGCGAGAAAAATGCACACTCAGGAGACCTGGTCCATTATGCCTCCGCCATCATTGCGAACCCATTGCTCTCCAGCAGACTGTTTGGTGCCACAAAGCTGAACCCGCCAAAGGGATCATCCTTGTCATCCTTGCTGCCGACAGCGGCCCAGGGATCCTTGGCCGTAAGTACGGGGCTGAGCGACAACTCGGTGAACTCGGGCGCGAAGTTCTCCGCAAGCTCAGGGTCCGTAATCATTGGCTGAATTGGTGGCTCGACCTCTCTGGCAGCAAGCTTCTTCCAGTCGATCGTGCGGAAGAACCTGTGCTTCTTCATTATAAGAAGATCCTTGGGCATGCTACTGCCCAATCGTTTGGCGGGATCCTTCCTCAGCAAACGCGTGAGTAGATCCTTAGCATCGGGGCTGAGGAAGTAAGGCAGGACCAGCTTTTGCTTGACGATGTTCTGCTGAATCTTGGCATGGTTTCCACCACGGAAGGGAGGGTTGCCGGTCATCAGATCGAAGCCCAGCGCACCGAATGACCACCAGTCAACCGCTTTTCCATACTTCTGTCCCTGCACAACTTCCGGTGCCATGTATTCCACCGTTCCCAAGATGGACTTACATCCAGAGTCCTCGTCGAGCGCAACCTTGGAGAGTCCAAAGTCCGTCAACAGGAGATGGCCTTGGTGATCCAACAGACAATTCTCGGGCTTCAGGTCGCGGTACACTACCCCGAGCGTATCGTGCAAGTGCGACAGCGCCAGAGCCATCTCGGCCATGTAGAAGGCAGCGACAGGCTCAGGGAACATCTTCTCGGTGTTGAGGTGAGTGAAGAGCTCACCACCCTGCCCATACTCGAGAATCAGGTAGAGCTTCTCGTGGTCCTGGAAGGCGTAGAAAAGTTTCACAACGAATGGATGTCGGTTCACCGACTCAAGGATCTGTCGCTCCGTTTTAGTCTGCTCGACCAGCTTCTTGTGTACTATAACAGACGCCTTCTTGAACTGCTTCTGGGCGTACAGACGACCGGTGGAGCGTTGCTTCACGAGCAGCACCGTGCCATAGGTGCCCTTGCCCAGGCATCGCAGGGGCTCAAAGTCGTCGTTCTGCATTTTACGCTTGACAACTCCACCTTCAATCGCGCCAAACATGGGCTTCTCGCGCACGCTCTCGCTCACAAAGTCATGCTCGAGCTGGACCTCGTAGCTCGTCGAACCGTTGTCGGAGATGTCGTCATCGCTGCGGTAGAGGACGCTCTGGTGGCTGTTGGTCCTGCTCAGGCGCGTCATGGTGCTGGAACGCGAGTCGCAGTTGAGGCTCAATGGGTCCATCTGCAGGCGCAACTTGGCAATTCCGCTGACTGCGGGGGAATGCTGGCCGCGCAGGACAGGAGAACAGTTTGCGCTGACGACGTCATCGATGCCAATGTGTTGTGGGCGACTGCGTCGCGATGTCAGTGGCGGGGTCTTGCAAGAGTCGGATTCCTCATCTCCGGAGTGCAATGGGGTGTGCCCGAAGCCGCGGACGGTGGTAAGCGCAGGTGCCGCCGAAGTGAGCATTTTGGACATTTTGGCGGGGGAAAGTGCGCTAAAGTCGTTGCGACGGGGTCTGTCTATATGGTGGAAAGTAATGTGGTAGAAATGATGTCTATATTTCTATCCTCTCTATAGAAGCAAGAAGCACTTCAGCCCACCCCGATTCAAGGTAGGTGAGTGCCTCGTCGGCGTTCAGCGTCGGCGCGAGGTTCAAAGAGGAAACCGTGGATTCGCTTTTGTTGTGAAAGGCGCATCTGGCTCCGGGAAAGAAACGAAGAAAAGAGAGGGTTCTCTGGCTGTTGTTGATCCTGCATTTGCGGCTGGCGTGCTGCGCTTCGTAGTGGTGTTGAGTAGGTTGTGGTAGTTGTTAATTTCACCAAAATGGTGTTGTTGAAGGGAAAGATCCAAAGAATTCGAGCGCGGGCAGGGCCACAGGAAAAAGTCAAGTCACTAAACCGTGTGTAACCTACCTCCGTGTCCAGCTTGGCAGCACACATTCTTCCGCAGTTGGTACCTGAGAGATCCGGCATAAACCAAGGAAATTGGTGTCAGATTACGGCTGCGGCTTGTACTTTGCTCATCCCAGCTCAATCACAAGCCAGACCTTGTTCGTTTTTTTTTCCTTCCTTTGTTGCATTCTAAGTCAACACACGGAAATGCCAACCAATTGGCAGGTGTGGTTCTGGGTAATAACGTGATAAAAATCAAAGTCTTTTCCCACTGTACCACTTACACGAGAGGGAAAGAACCCCTCTAAGTGGGCAGTCATGCCACCACACGCCCAAGTCACCAGTTACCGCAATTATACCCTGTCGCCGTCACGAGCAAGACCGGCCAATCCCACTTTCCGCATTGCCATTTAAATGACCATTTTTCTCTTAGCTGTCGATCGTTTTCGCAGCCTTAAACTCCAGTCAGCTGAATTAAGACCCCATCACCTTTTCGCTCCTCTCGCATTCCTGCTGTCTTGGCAATCAAACTCAGAGTCAGCCCAACACCTAAGGGATGCGAACGTACTGCTGCAGGCACCTAAACTTAGGAAAGGGACAGGGGCCAATAATGGGATGCAACCTCTCACTAAACTTTCACTCACGATGCACTTACTGCATGCATCCTGTCAGAAACCTTCTGAGAAGTCCGAATCGCCGTGTCACTTATGCGACAACAACCCCTTACTTTTCCATCAGGGGGTTCAGGGGTTGTCGCGATGCACAAATGCTCAACATATGATTACAACTCCGTAGCAGCTTCGAATCCTGATTTGTTATCGGAGTTGAACTCGTTTAATCCCTCGAGGAAGATTTCGCACCTACTCCGTACACTGGAAAGGAAATCTTATATGTGTTTCCTAATGTTCTGTTGATCTACTTTTTATTAGGATAACGCCTGTTAATGGATCATCTGGGGGGTATGAAACGTTATCCACCGAGCGACAACAACTCAGGGATTGGACTGCAATTGTCTGGCTCGGAGGTGTTTGTTGTGTCGACATTTTGATCTACCTATGTATTGCTTGATTTCGATATATCGCTGGTGCAAGAAAGCTTGTTCTTCCCACGACATGATATCTCTAGTACAGTTTGCCTGTTGAACCAGTTAGCTTCACGTTTCCTACTGCATAGCAGGTCCGGAAAGTCCGAATTCGGTGACAGGACGCAACACAATGGAGACCGATTGCAGACATGGCCGATTGAATCCGCACGCCATTACCGCGACTGCCCAAATATACCAATACAGGGTGTTGGAGATAGTCTAATGGCATCCATACCAAGCCGTTGCGTTGTCGACGGGCCCAGAGAGTACGTGAAGTTATATGAACATCTGGCATTGGATAGATCCTGAAGAGCCGCATCCTCCATATGTCCCAAGTAAAGTACTAATTCATCCCTGCATAATCTGCTTCTATAATTGGTTGTTGGTATAAAAGGTTCATGATGTATTGCACTTAGATGAACGAACAGTCAAGTATCATAGGTCATCCATCCACTGTGCGATACGGGATAGTTCAGGACTCTGCAATATCACCCAGCAACAGAAATTGTGGGTGGCAACGTGAAAAGGGCCATCGCGACGTCCAGCCGCGCCGCCGTGAGGCAATTATCCAAGGGAGAACACCCATGTTACGGTTATAACAGGAAGGACTAGAATGTTGTCGCGTTCGTCAAGGCCGTCGAGAGCATCGATGGCGTCTTTTTGCCTGCTGTGCGCCCATGGCGCTGGTGAAGCTGACCCATGAGGGACTGGTTGGCCGAGAACAAACCGTCATTTGATTATGTTACCGTTACGCCAACCTGGGTCTCACTTCGGTCCATACGCCTCCAGGAAGACCGGTACCTGTGAATATCAACAGCTACCATCTCATCGAGTTGCTGGGCCGCGTGTAGTGTCTGGCGAGCGTTAAGGAGGTTGCTGTCCTTTGACCTCGACGAGCTCGCCGACGTGCATGACCTCGCTGCCGCTCATGTCCGCCCCTCAAGTCCCCCAAGGCTGATGAGCAGCGCTCCTGGGTGGGGCAGAACTTCCGATACCAAGACGCAGTCGATATGGTCCGCGACCTCGTCGTACCCGAAGTGGGGTACCCCATCCCGACAGGAAACGCGGAACGGCTCGAATGCATTTGGACTGTGGACTGTGTCCAAGGCTACCAGGATCCTGGGCCTGCATTGACGATACTTGAGGGAGACGCTCAACGAGACGCTCGCGCAGTTCCTACACAAGCTGAGACGTGCAAATATTACTCTCCATGTTGGTTGTCAGTTTCCAGCAACTGTATTTAAAGCATCGATCCATCAGACTTCGGGTTCGTTTTCGTTGATACCCGGAGTGAAGATAGAAAGCTGTGTTGAGTCTCTGTTATCTACGATTTTGAGAATACCTTTCGTGCCCCTACTACCATGCAATTATTCAATTAACATAAATACTGTTTAATCTAAAGTATATCCATGGGCTTATCCGTTCTGACTATGAATGCTCATGGTCCGACTACCATCCATAGTGAGAGAATGAGCCACATGGTGCATGTACCCATCCAGACCATAGATTTCCGCCACTTTTACGTAGATATGTGGGAGGACAGAGGACTATCACATCGAAGATGAAGAGATTGTCACTGAACTTGAGCAATGATAAAATTATTCTGGTGTACCTACTCACGGTCTAGCATCTCAAGCCGGCGACCAGTAAGTGGCCCTGTTAATCCATCATAATTCGGACCTGCACATCTTTATTACAAAGGTCAGAGTTTCCGGCATTCATCTCATCTCTCGTGGTAAGGATGCAACAAGCAGCGGCTCCCATCACCTCCATGTCAAAATATGTATACTCAATTCAGCCAACGTCGCGTCGATCAAGTCAGAGGCCAAGATCGAAACAGCAAGTTTAAGACGTTATAGGAGAATGCCGGATTTGCTTGCTTTCTTAAGGGGCACAGTAGGTAAACCAGTATCAAGAGTCAACCATATGGTATCCCGACTCCAGTCTCTAAGCCCCAAAACCTCTGGTCTGTAGTAAGACCCTACTTCCCCTCCTCCGCCGCAGCAAACAACTTCCCCAACGCCTCAAGACTCACATTCCCCCCACTAAACACGATCCCCACATCCCACCCCTCGGGCCCAGCCTCCCGCTCGACCATGGCCCGGAAGTCCTCGTTATAGAGCGCGACCGCGAGCGGCACCGCGGCGCTGGGCTCGACGACCATCTTGAACCGCTCGAGTACGAGCCGCAGCGCGTCGCAGATCTCGCGCTCGCTCACGCTGTAGAACCCGCTCACCAGTTTTCTTTCGTAGATGACGTGCCACGGCACCTTTCCGAGGGGCGTCCGCAGCCCGTCGGCCACGGTCAGCGACGACACGGCCTCGACCCGCACGCCGGACTCGTACCCCCGCTTCGCGTCGTCGGCGCCCTGGTGCCACGGCTCGCACCCAAAGACGCGGATGCCCGTGCCCTCGCACGAGAGCGCGACGCCGGAGAGCATGCCGCCGCCGCCACAGGGGGCCAGGATGGCGTTAAGGCCGGACTTCTTGCCTGCTGTATGATCGGTCTTTGTGGCCGGAGCGGCAAAGCTACACCGACCGCCCTCCTGATCCTGACCCTGACCTGGCCCCTCCGCCATCATCCGCGCCGCATCCTCCTGCAGCTCCAGCCCCAAAGTCCCCTGCCCTAGGACGATGTCCGGGTGGTCGTAAGGCGGCACGAGGCGAGCGCCCGTCTCCTCGATGACCTTTGCCGCAGCCGCCTCGCGCTCGACCGACGTGGAGCCGCTGAAGATGACATTGGCGCCGTAACCCTTCGTCGCCGCGACCTTGGACGGGGTCGAGATCTCCGGCATGACGATATAGGCCGGGACGTGGTGAGTGCGGGCCGCGAGCGCCAACGCCTGAGCGTGGTTGCCTTCAAATTGGAAAGGGGGTTAGCGAACGCGCCTTGATCATCCCCTCGAAGTCGTCTGCCCCTCCCGGAACCAACACCCCTAAATCCAAGACAGTCTCTCATGCCACACTCAAAAATCACTCACCACTAGAATGGGTCACCACCCCCCTCTCCCTCTCAAACCCCTCCTCTTTTAATAGCCGCCCCAGCGCATGGAACGCGCCCCGCGCCTTGAACGCCCCCACGCGCTGCAGGTTCTCGCACTTGAACCAGAGCCGCAACTTGGGATTCGCCGGAGTCTCGACCCTTTCCCACCCGCCGCCGGCCCGCGCCAGCTCCTCGCGCGTGCGCGGCGTCGAAGCCACCGCTGTCAGCGTCCGGTTCGTCAGCGTCGGCGTGTGGTGCACGTACGGCGCAATGAGCTCGCGCGCGGCCTGGACCGAGGCCCGGCTGAGGGGGGCGACGTCGCAGGGTCGGCCATTTTATGTTTCACTCTTTGCTCTTTCTATCGGTCTTCGTTCTACTGTATTACCCCCCTTTTCTGTATCTGGTCTTCCTTACGCATAAAACATGGGTAGTTTGGATCCAAGCGGTCTTTTGAGTATAGAGAGTGTATTTGTTGACAAGAACAATCAGATTAAATTGCCGAGGTACCTTGTTGTTGATGTCTTGGTGAATATGGTAAGCCGACTCTACCCAGATCTTCACACAACTGAGCAGTTATCGTCTAGAAGAAACCGACCCCTCTAAATAATGATTCAGCCGGACGCTGTGCCGAAAGGGGGCGGGCCGACGTTATTTAGCGATGTTTGAATTGCTCCCGCTAGATATGTTGACCATGTTGCTAATTGAAATCGGTCATCGTACGACTGGGGGTTCGCAATATGCTTATCGCCCGATAACGGAGATACTAACAACACATGAATCGCACACTTCACTAAGTCGCAACGGTAATTGAGAAAAAATATCATCGCTATTTTATAAAGAACAATTTCACGCCGGGATGCCCGGCGGTATCTTTTTTGGATCCATAACCCGCAGATCCTCTAAAGCTCCTTTTTTGGGAATCCTGAATATAAGTACAAAAGCTTTCTTTCCCGGGGGATATTATTTTAGCCCATTTTTAAGTACCGTCATGTCTCCATACGTGAATGCCAAAGTCCCTTATTTCTGGTTCTCGGGGCGCAGAGACCTGTGATGTATGAGTTAGCATGTTGTGTCTTGAGGGTAGAATGTTAGACGAGAGTGGATGTGAAGTCTTACCGGACAGCCTTGCCAGCCCTCCAGATCTCCATGTTGCGGATCTCCTCCATCTCAGCCTCGAACTTCTGGCGGTAGTCCTTCTGGCCGTTGTACTCGAGGGATCGCTTGGTCTCGGTACCGTCGTGGACAGCGTCGTAGAGCTGGTTGAACACGGGCTTCAGAGCAGACTTGAAGCGGGGAGTCCAGTCAATGGCACCACGGCGGGCGGTGGTGGAGCAGGCCTCGTACATCCAGTCCATGCCGTTGGCACCGATGAGGGGGTACAAGCTCTGGGTAGCCTCCTCGACGGTCTCGTTGAAGGCCTCGCTGGGGCTGTGGCCGCGCTCACGGAGGACCTCGTACTGGGCGAGGAACATACCGTGGATACCACCCATCAGGCAACCACGCTCACCGTAAAGGTCAGAGTAGACCTCCTTCTCGAAGGTGGTCTTGTAGAGGTAGCCGGAGCCGACAGCGACACCCATGGCGATGGCCTTCTCCTCAGCCTTGCCAGTGACGTCCTGGAAGACGGCGAAGGAGGAGTTGATACCACGGCCCTCGCGGAAGAGAGATCGGACAGTGCGGCCGGAACCCTTGGGGGCGACGAGGATGACATCGACATCCTTGGGGACATCGACCTTGGTGACGTCCTTGAAGACGGGGGAGAAGCCGTGAGAGAAGTAGAGGGTCTTGCCCTTGGTAATCTGGGGCTTGATGGCGGGCCAGGTCTCGGACTGGGCGGCGTCACTGAGGAGGTTCATGACGATGGTACCCTTGGTGATGGCCTCGTCGACCTCGAACAGGTTCTTGCCGGGAACCCAGCCGTCTTGTACAGCATCCTTCCAGGACTGTCCGTTCTTTCGGACACCGACGATGACGTTCAGACCGTTGTCGCGGAGGTTGAGACCCTGGCCGTGACCCTGCGAGCCGTAGCCGATGAGGGCAAGGGTGTCGTCCTTGAAGTACTCCTGCAGCGGGGATTAGCCATTGGTCTTGTTAAGCAGCTCTACGAGCTCTAGAAAGCCAATGAGTAGGCATTGGGGTTGTAGGGAAGGACTTACCAAGAGCTTCTCCTTGGGCCAGTCGGCACGCTCTGTGACGTTTTCGTTAGCTCATCAAAACTGAGGGAAATTTGCGGATCGCGCCCACACTGCGGGGGAGCTTACCGTAGACGTCTTCCTTGACACCAGCGAAGTCGATGGTCTTGACACCACGAGTCTGCTGGGCAGCAGGGCCGGCCACAGCAGGGCGAGTCTTGACGGCCGAGGCTCTAACGGCACCAGCGGCAGCCACGAAAGTGCGGCGCTGGATGGCGGGCGAGGCCAATTGGCGGGCCAGAGGCGTGCGCAGGGCCTTGGTGAAGCTTCTGGAGGCCATTGTGAAGGAGGGGTAGAGAAGAACTGAGGGGGAGTCTCGTTTCTTGCTTCTAGAGAAGATTAAGGAATTGGAAGGTAAAGAAAATCAAATTCCAGGTTCCCACGGGATTTAATTATTGGGAGGTGAAGCAAGGTCGAGGAGTCGAGCTGCAGCGCTTTCGCAACTTACAATTTTTTTGGAGACACGGACTAGCAGGGCACTTGACAGCGATTTCGGCGACATCTGGGTGAAAAGAGTGGGGGCCGGTGCTGGGTCGGTGGCCTTCCTGGGGTACAGCAAGGGCCAATAGGGCCAATTCCAATTGGCCGGGGGTGGCTCTGCGCATGCTGGAATCACTGGGATGCACTGGCAAACGAGCCAGAGTCACCGCTATTGTCTCCATACACAACCCAGTCAGCTACTCTATCACACCTCACATCTTGAAGTTGGACCCCTGCCCACTAAAAATTGCGACATTGGCGACATGCTTGCTTCTTGGGAACGGTTATCGGAGGGCCCAAGGCATCTCCCGTGTATCTGGCTTCAATAGTGGGAGCGAGTGACTCTTTCACGGAGGCCTGGATTCGGAGCTGGAAGGTTAAGGTCCATTTATTCATCCACCCATGCCTGCCGAATCGGCGGGACAAGATATAGGATGACGACGTTTACTTGTAGCCTTGTTATATCAGCCAAGGCCTCGTCTTACACTATAATGTTGGAGAAGTATTGAAGTCGGCCATGTTGGTGCTATCATCAGCGAAAATCAAAAGCACCCGTCGCTATGGAATAACAAATATGTCGCTTAAAAGTATTTATATTCTGCCATCCTGTGTCTATAGTGCTGCCCTTATGCTATGCTCAGAAACAGCCCGGATCAAATAGATCGGGAAAAGCAGCAAATCTTGTAGGAGCCTCCCACGACTCCAAACCCCCTGGCTTCCCAAAATGAAAAAGCAAATGCCGCTAAACAGGAACGCCTCGTGAGGAATTATATGCTCCCGACTGAGGTCCAAATCAACACAGCCCCCATCCGCAGCAGAATATGTCCCATGGTCTGCAAGACAAAACAGATTGCGTCGCTGGATCCGTCGGAGAAGGAGTACCTGGTTCCGGCGGAATGAGGGGGGATAGTTCCGTCGGCGAGGCGGTGCCCGGTTCGCTCTACTTAAGGAGCACCCTGTCGTATTGTACGCCGCGTATAGAGCCGCCTGCCATGGAGTTCTTGACGTTCCGCCGGAAGTTGTCGCGGCTCTGGCGCAGGTCGTCGGCAGCTTCCTTGTTCAAAGGGTCCGAGGCGTTGGGCTCCAGGAAGAGGAACTGCAGGCCGACAATGACGGCGTTTAGATTAAGGACAGGCTTCCAGTCTTCCCGAAGAATATTCAGGCAGACCTTGCCCTCCAAGTCAATATTGGGGTGGTAAATCTTCTGCTGGCATCGCACCTTGGGCGGCTCGTGGGGGTAGCTTGCGCTCATGTTGAAAGAAAATGTGAATTTGCCGCCGGTGTACTGGCCCTCATCAGGCGTGATGGTCAGGATGAACTCGAGAATGTTGTCGGGATCCGGGAATTCCGTCGTCATGGTAGATCCTAGGGAGAGCTCGTTCAGATCTGGAGAGAGTGCAGTGTTAGTTCCTGCTGCAAGGCCAAGTAGCCCGTGTTTGCTTGTCGCATTATACATACCCTTTTGAACTCGCAGTTGCGCAGCGGTAACTTTCTTCTTCTTGCCTCCTGCAGCAGCTTCATCGTTGTCCTTCTTTTGCTGCTCCTTTTTCTGTACATGATATTAGTTTCTGCATCTTTCCTTTCCCAAGCGGCGTGTGCAAGGCGGGGGCTTACCATAGACCATATTTTTAACATGATGGCGGTTTTAACGGTGACGATGCTTGGTGGTGACAAGCTCTCGGCGATACCGTCAGAAAGAAAAGAAGGTGGGCAACAGAAGATCTATTTCGGCGATTTGAACCTCTGGGCACAAAATTTGCCAAAAAGTAACGACGCTTTGGTCAAAGCCAACTGGGAGTGGGAAAAAGAGGCAGAGTGTATGCGAGCTTATATGATCGCGTGCGGAAGTACGTAAAGTAGTGATGATGGAGATCGGTGGAGGGGAGCAGAGCCTTGCCTTCCAGGCGGTACCACAAATGGAGGGGCGCTCAGCCTTAGGTAATGAACCACCACTAGCACGTCAATGCTTCGTTCAATCTTCGTTGGTTCCTGCCTAAACAGCCTCGCCATTATTACTTAAACTAGCAGTTGGTCCCTGAAGGAACCAAACTTTAGGCCGCAGTATCACAAAGGAGAAAGAAACCACCGAATTTACATAGTTTGCCGTTGACACGACTAATCGATCGATGGTAAGACACCAAAGTCGATTCCTAAGTCATCCATCCCCAAACTGTGTTAGGTACATTCATTTTCCATGACCATGGTTCTCAGCAACAACATGACTTGCTAGCAACCGGATAGCTGGTGATGAAACGAATTCATGACCAAAACCAATAAATAGCACACAGGTCACATAGATGTGTAGGAAGAGGGAGAAACCCAGTCATCTGTCAAGTTACATCAATTATACAACGCCTAGAGCTATGTGGGTTTTATCTCATTATACCAGAATCTAGAAAAGAGAACATCAAAACGCCCTGATTAATAGCATTCGTTTCGACAGCCAATCCAGGCCTTTTTAGTAGAGCTTGCTCCAAACGTCGTCATTGGGGGTGACCCCCTTTCCAAACTTCTTCTTTTCCCTCCGTCCTTTGCGGAGGATCATTGCTGACGCCGGGCCCAAATACAAGAAATCCTGTATACAAGTCGGTTGGGGCGGACCTTGTGGGCCCGCCGTACACTTTCTTGGCATGCAGTCTCGATTACCGCCTGGAGAAGCAGCACATGAGACCAGTCTTACCCAAGAACCAGACACAGCCGATGAAACGCACAACGGCCAGAATGGCGGTGGAGATAAGAAGGAACTGGAAGAATGCTGCCGTTCGCTTGGTTGTAGTACCCTGTAGAATGTTAATATCAAATTCGCCAAGCTCCAGGATAGTGTATTACTTACTCCGATTCCGAAGGTGTTGAAGCTGTTGCTGGTCAGGACCACAATAAGGAATGCGTTGGAGAACAGCCACGCCAGAACCAGAGAGGTTCTGAAAGACTTGTAGGAATCATCGATATCGCTACCCTCATCTTCTGGCACCTCAACGAAAGGTGCCAGAGCACGCTTGACGGTGGCCTCGAACTGGCTGTCAATATCCTCTTGGGGTCTATCGACTTCTTCAATGGCAGCTTCGTCCTTGTCCGTTTTGACCACTTGAGCTGACGGAAGTGAATCCGCTTTGTCGGAACCCTTGGTACCCCAAGAAACATCGTGCCAGTTGTTGAACGCGTAAATCATGAGAATGTTGATGTAGGTCGACATGAGTATCATGTAAGCCGGGAAGGAGTGGAACATGTGCCAAGGATCAAGGTACATGAACGAGGCCACGAAGTACAGACCGAATGTCGCGAACAAGGCGAGCAGAATAATGGCCACCTGGGACTGACCGGTCAAGAGCTGTTTCAAATCATCCTCGAAGTTGACCTGCGAGTTGCTGAAAGCGTTGACGACCAGGTAACCGGACAAAATGAGGATGTAGAGCTGGATGAAACCGAATAGGGCGAAAGACGAGATGTATTGCCACTTAGAACCCTTAGGACGGTTACCCAGCGCCAACACAAATTGCATGATGACGAAAGCCAGGTACAGGTACTGGAGAATCATGTTGATGATAGGGGTAGCGCGGTCACCAAACGGCCAACCATGATGCAGTTGACTGGAAGGACCTCCTGCAGTAGGAGTACCGACGAGATCCATGATGACAGTGGTGGTAAGGTAGTAAGAGGCGAGAGAGAACCAGGTGAAGGCGACTTGAGCAATGTTGTAGAGAAGTTGAACGTGGAAGAAGAACATGCGGACGATGTTGTGACCACTCTTGTACATACGACCGAAATGCATCAGCGAGTACAAACTGGCGGCGAACGAACCGTTGAGCCATCGTCGACGCTGACTGATGAATTCAGGGGCTCCTTCAGGCACATCAGTCTCACCCTTGGCGGCCTTGATGTAAGTCAAATGCCACTTGGAACCGGCCTTGGCGACCAGCTCGAAACAGAGGATACGATCCTCAGCCAAGAACATGTTCTTCTTGAAAATGTTCATGCCATCGATACCCTTCTTACCAAGAATCTTGGAGAGAGTGTGGTCACCGTGGAAGTACTGCTCCAGAGGTCGTCCCATAATGGCACGGAATCGGTAAGCCGAGAAAGCACCAGGCAACACACTAACGTATCCGAAAGAGCTTTCCAGGGGCTTGTCCAGAATGTTGGAGATCTTGTACTCGAAGTTCTGAACGGCCACGAGCGGGTTCATCAGCTTCTTGCCGCCCTTACCTGTAAGTCCATGTTGGTTAGTAATAAGTCAACCGTAGGCGAGTAGATGGAGAAATCTTTTGACGAACCTAACATAGCGTGAATTTCACCGCAAGCACCACCAAGATCCTTGTCGTTGTAGAAACCCTCCCAAAGCGCAAGCAGCGACTTGGTGCCGGGCTTGGTACCGGCATCCAGCAGGATACAGACTTCGGGGTTCAGGATTCGGCCAAAGGCGTTAAACAACCAACGATGGGAGTTAATCTTCTTGGTGTTCTTCTGCTTCAAACAGAAGATCATTTGGACTGGCGGCAGTGTCTGCGGGCTCTCGTCCACGGGTCGGATAAGCTGCTGGTTGGGCGTAACCGAGAGCTGGGTGGTGTACTCGAAGACGTGGGCCACGGTTTCCTTGCCGTTAACATCCTTCTTGACCACACCGTCTTGGTAGGCACCAATAGTGGCCAAAACATCGAGGGTGTCCTTGTCGGCCTTGTCGATACCGTCGAAAACTATACACACGACAATCTTCTGCCAGGCGGGACCGCCCTTGTTCCAGAAAGTCGACTTCTTCAGGTTGACGATGTCGCGGATGTTTTGCATAACACCGTGCATCGTTCGCGCAAACAAAACCTTGTCTTCGTTGTAGTAAGTAACAGCAATGAGCAACTCGGTATGTCTGTTATACATTCGCGGGCGCAGATCGTAACCGTTCTTGAGGGTGAAATCGTTGGGGTCGCAAGTAGCAGCAGTGTATCGCATGTTGACGAACTCTCCAGTACCACCCTCAACGTCGCGGTATTTGGGCTGGACGGCATTGCGAATGGCACTGGGTACGGGGTAGTCGATACTCAGGACGGAACCTTGGACCAGCTTGACCCTTCTGGTCTTGGATCGTCCCAGGCCGCCGCCGCCGCCGCCGCCTCCGTTACCACCAGGTTGCTGGCGGCGTACCCAAGCGTCATCGCCGTTTACGGTTGATGCGGGCCTGCCGTAGCCGTAGCCGGTGTCTTCGAGCTGCTGCCCGGTGGGGAAGGCTCCCTGTCCAGCATACTCGGTGTTGTAGACCGGTGGTTGCGGTGTGGTGGTTGTGGCTCCAGGGGCGTAGGACTCGGTGAGACTGTAGGCTGAGACCGGGCGGACCGGGGAGTGCCAGCACCTAGACGATCTTGGTCATATTGATAAGGGGCATTGGTGCCAAGCAGATGCCGCTGGGTCTCATCATCATCTACTTCCTGGGGAGGAATGTGATACTATAAGCCGAGAATCGATTCCCGTTAGCCTCGTGCTCTACGAATCCACGTCTAACACAAACCCGGGTGTTTTTGAAGCTTACCGCGTTGTTAGCAGGCATGTCCTGCAGGTTGTGGCCCTCATACTCGTTTGGATGGCCATTGTACGCCATGATGTCGATGGGAGAGCTGGCTCAGTGGCCTGAATTTGTGGGATTGTGAAGAGCAAGAAGAACGAGCGACAGGTTCTAGGGGTGTCGAGAATAGGCGTCACCGGAGCTTCAGAGCTTGGTCGACCCGGTGCTCAATCAACTTTCGGTTGCACGAAAAGGGCGAACGAGAGTTGAGAAGTAGAGGCCAGGTTCTTGCGGGAGATTCGCAAGAACAAAGAAGGCTTTTTGCAGGCCTGGCAGCGATTGTGACCTGTTTGCAGCAGCAAAGGCTACCAATCAAGCAAGGGCTAATCAAAGAAGACAGGCGGGCAAGGCAGACAGCATGCGCTAGATGGGACGAAGGGACCCAAATGCAAATGCAACAACAATGCACAAGGGGAGAATGGATGGTGATGGGCGGGAGGATGAAGCTTGACAAAAGTAAGGTTCGATGATGGGAATTACGATTTGTCGACCCGTGTGTCTCGTTCGGGTTCAGGAGAAGTGAAGAGACAGGCGTGCTTCGTATTTTTTTCAGGGTTGGTCTGGGATGGCCAGCACTTTTTGGGACTAACGGGGTACCCTCCTACAGAATGGAACGGAGACCTCAGCTATGCTATGGGGTGAACAAGGCGCCTTGGTTTTTTGGAGCAGGGGGGCAGGCTATGGCTGGCAGGATTGAAGTGGACAAGAAACGGGAGAACAACAAGCTGCCCACCGCCAAGTCGTCCAGTTACGAGAGAATAACTCGATCCTTCTTTTTATGTGTTATGTTAGGACATGGGTCTCGCCAGCCTCCGCGCTGCCCTTGCAATCAGTCACAACAGTAATGAAATCCCTAATAATGCATCCCGTCAGATCGGTCGGGGTGGGCGTCGAGGAGGTAAACACTGAGGGATGGAGTACACCACACCACACTACCGACTCCTTCAACACGCAGCAGCACCACAGCAACACAACATGCGTTGGCTACGCGGCGCATCGCATGGATAGGAGAAGGGGAGCTAAAACCTGCATACACGCATACACGCTGCGGTGCGGGCGGAGCCACAGTATAATTGGCCATCGGTCGGCACTGTCGCCAAGCCTCTGCAAGTACCCCCTTTGCCTGCCAAATAAGCCACCTCTGCCAAAGCTGTACCTGAGATCTCGCAATTGCCGTGGGAACCCACACTGTGACCATGCACGTTGTCTGTTCCAGAACCCGTTTCCCTGATAATTCCAATCACTTGGCCCAAAGGTTACCTCGAAGCTGTGGTTTAGAGTATCCCCTACGTCAGCGCTGCCATCCCAAACCCGATCCCTCCCCATGGGCGCATGACCACATCACGGGTAGCAGAAGTGCCAATCCGGCTTGGGCAGGTCCTTGTGCCGGATGTGCATCGTTAAGGCAGTTGTTGGGGACATGTGCTTCGAGACATACAGAGAATGCCAACACGAGCCGGCGAGTCAGGATGTAGTGATTTTATCTCCTTTGTATACCTAGTAAAGCTGTGTGTACTAATTGGCTTGTACATAAAAAAAACCAGGATCCAGGACGCGAATCCCTCCCCGATCAAGTGAGAAAATAGTGGCTACGTACCTCATAGACGGCTGTACTCAACCCGACCCATCAAAATCCACCGGAAGTGAGATACAGCCACAATGTGCACCAAAGCAACAAAGCAAAAGAAGCAAGCTCAGCAAGCTCGCAAGCCAGCAATAATACCAGCAGCCGCCTAGCCGCATGATTTGTCCCAGCTTGACTCTAGCCCAACAACACTATTCCCCCTTTTCACTAGAGCAGCCCGAATGCGCATGGCGACTGGCCTGGCTTCGCTTGCCAGGCTGGCTTCCCTCTAGCCCTGAGGCCCTCCAAACAAAAGCTCACTTTGACCCGTCAAGCCTTATTAAACCGGGAGCGGGCTAGCCTGAAACTTTAGATCTCACCCTAGACCGTTTTCTCTAGAGTATTAGGTGATCCTCGCTGTCCGGCCAGCTTTTCTCCTCCTTCCATGAGACACATCAATCTGCACTTCAATCTTATTCGACCGGTGCGAGGTTGTCCTACGTGAAACATAACGCTTAAAGGGGTTCTTTAGCACACGTGTATATGTCTCCGCAACGCTGGTTCCGGAGGGATGAAGGAAGGAATTTGACGTTGGGGACGACAATATGTGCCACATGCTGTGTGTTGTGCTGTACTGGCTGCCCTTCTAGAAGTCAGGGGCTAAATTAAAAATAGCAGCTCTAAAGAGAAAAGGACGGTCCTCGGTGGGGCTTGTGTTCAGGCGGTGCCCAGCGTGTCACCAACCTACCAACCTACCTGATCTGATTGATGCTGGAGTTATCCTGCCGCCACCTTCGGGCCACCCAAGATTTATTTCGTATTAGTAGATTTGTCCCATGTCGGACGGCGCCGAAAGGGAGTGGCCGATGCTAGCATCCTGATCCAGTGCCTCACGTTCTTAGTAAGCTCCTGGTTCATGCCTCCCAACAGTAATACATAGTCCTTCATTCACCTACATTTGCATGGGGTCCTCTATACGATGGCATATTTCAAATCCTCATACGGCCCGCTGGTTCGCACAATTAGGCAACCATTTGAAAATCCAAAAGCACATCCATTGTCGGCCCGAGGTGCAAGATACGGGGCAATGACCATCCCTCTCCTTCCTCCCCTCTTTTTCACTACGACGGCAGCAGTCACGATATAGACTACATACTAGTACCTAGCTATTCCGATGTCAACTGTCAAAAGTTTACATTGCCAGCTACTCAAGCATCGCTTCGCCAGCTATTTCGTATTTCGTTGCCACTGAGCAGGCACGTCGTCAGCCATCACGTTGCCTTGCGCTATCGAAGCTCGGTGTCAGCGGAAACCCGAGCATTCCCCCCCAAAAGCAAGGTCACGTGAGCATCGTATGCACTCCTTTACTGCTAGTACTAGAGATTTCAACCTCGCTTTATTGGCTACCTAACGATGGCATGTCATTCTGTAGTTTCACCCGTATGAATCTTGTAGCAGCCCTTGTTGCGCTTATTGTAAATGATCCGCAGTTGTTAGGTACCAGCGTGTCGACAACCACAATGTCGGGCCCTATGCTCTAGGGTTGGGCTCAGTAAACATGCCTCATGATATCACGATATTGTGTTATACGCTTTGATCCTCCGTGTGGCGAACGTTGCTTAGCCTGCTAGATCGCACGGCGAAAGCAAGACGGGCTCGTCTTTGGTAATAAAGGGCGCGAGATCTGCATCTTGGCATCTCCTAGGGGTTGCGCAATAGGTAAATCGCATCAATCGGATAGACTTGTTTCGGGTACCGACTTAGCCTGTGAGATTCCCATATGGCTTTGTTCTGACAGTTTACGGGATACAATCACTTGTTACTTGCCTTCTGGGAAACTGTGTTGCTGTTCCGGGCACAGAGCGCTTAGTAGCAAGCGTCAATAACTTTCGAAGCCCAGCCGTGTCAATGGTCTTGCACTTCAAGGGTCGAGTACAGACAGTCCAAGGTTCTTGGATGGGGAATAGAAGGCACATTCGCCATTGGATTCTGGTTGCCATCCGTGGGCTCGGTAAAAGTCTGATGCGTTAGGATTGGGCATTATTTGGCTGCAGCAGCTTCAGTTCTAGAGAGGTTTGAGATACGATTAGCTCTTATTTCTTCAATATAAATGACAACCGAGTTATTGGTGCTGTGTGCTATATGGGTATTGGAGCACGATAGAGTACTGGCGAAGACGAGAGGGCAATAACATGCATGACCGGTCCACTCCTACTTCGTCTTGTAGTTAGTTATATGTTATTCTTTCTATTCGGGAATAGTATACGATGGAACATTGAGCTGTGCATAGTCTGTTATATTCAGAGGGTCAGGTGTTCTGGTTACAGTTAACAGAGAACAGAACAGGGTGGCGCACGTGATGGGAGGTGAACCACGCCAGGAACATTGATACAAGTCATATTTTCTGTATTATCCCCATTAGAATGTTCGAAGCTGAATAAGCTGGTGGAATAGTAGTGACATGAAAATAGTTAGTAATTGGTGCGACTTATATCTTGATGAAGGTTATGGGTATCGCTGGTCACTTGTCAGGAACTTAGCAACAGAATATTGGATTCTCTGGAAAAGCCTTCCTTTCCGTGCCCGTATTCTGCTATGAGTATGGCCGTTATATCTAAGGAGCTTCGAAAAACTCGGAGTTTCGTATCGCGAAGGGTTTTGTCGAGATTTTCGTTGCTGGTCGGTTGAGTGGCATCTCCGTTTCCACGTCGTTTGCGCGTGTCACGGCTAATATTGAGCGGTGGAATAAGGAGCCGCCTATTATAAATGGGTTTCGAGACCAACGGAAAAAACATGAGATAACCATTGGCTCTATACATCGATCCGTTGCCCACAGTCGATGAGCATGTCACGATGATGGTTGGGATCACTGTTGTGACTAGTCTAGCCTGCTATCGCTATCGAGCCAGCGACGACCAGATCAATCCATGCTTATCCCGAATCAATTCATCTAGCCCCTTCGCTCCGCTATAAGCTATGCATTGGAACAGTATATTCAATACAGAGGCTAAGAGCGGACCAGACGGACGAAATTCACAGCCACGGTCACGGCCTATCGGCCGGCCCTATCAAGGCGTCTTGTGTTGGATTCAGTATAAACAATCGGGACATGGACATCTGTGCAGTTCGCAACCAGGTGAACGTAGTTGCAGTCTGAATATAGATAGTGAAGGTCACTCGTCATGAGAATCATGCTACCAGTCCCTTCTGTGCTGTAGAATACGTCAGCAAAGAAAGGGGATGCCGTATGGCGGTGGGCGGAGGTTACGTTTGAACTACCTGTACATCATGAACGCAACATAGGAACTGATATCTACCCGCTCGCTACATCAAAAGCCCAACATTCCGATGCGACCTATGTTTCGCTACTGAATCGGGAGTGCCCCCTTCGAGGTTGCCTTGGGTCACTATGCTCATCCTTGTGTCGTCACCCCAGTCCCCCTTTCCTCACGCTGGGCCTTAACAAACGAGCATACAAGAGCACAGCCCAGAGCCATCCCGAGAGCTGTGACCTAGTCTGTGATATTTTCAAACTGCCTCGGTCTTCCAGGAAAAGAGTCCGGCAGACCAGAACCCCAGCGGCCAAGACTGGAAATTTGTGGGCGAACCAGACATATCCAGCATACATCCAACCCTTCTGGAGACGACAATCAATGGGGCGGCTGGGAATACTTCATCATGATATCCGCGGTGACTCGATATGGATGCGAGTAGCCTGCGAGAGATGTAGAGCTGTCATCCCATACCGATGCGTCAAATATAAGTTTTGGCGACAGCCCAAATTGGATATGGTACAAGCACTTTATCTTGTGCCAGACCTGCTGGTGTCAGACTGTCATCAAAGTACACTACGTACGTGATGGAGATATGATCTAACCCCTTTCATAGGTAAAGCGACGAAGCCAGTTCTGCTCGGACAGTTTAGCCTAGGAAGTACAGTGTCTTGACTTCACGAACGTATCGTGTTCCACACCTGATCTTTCAAAACGAAGTATGTGCCCAAAACATCCGTTTTATACGTGATGGCTCGGATTTGTATGCTCGTTCGAATAGAGTTGCAGCCACGCGGGTTCTAAAGCAGACTGGACTGTATCACTGCAAAACCACCGGGCGGAAAAGTATAGCAATAACGAGATCGATGGAAGGAACAGCTAATGATGTCGCTCCAGTTCCCGCTACCCGCACCCTCTTCAAGTTTTATGCATATCTCTTTGATTGCGAATTGCTGTCCAAAAAACGGAGACAGCGTCAGCACTGATCAGATATTCGAAGATGTTTAGGTGGTGAATTGAGTTCAAGCGTCGAGAACACATATATAACTCGCTGACTGTTCGAACAGTATTTCATAATCAAGGGGATGCTACATATCAGATCATACGTATTGTCAAGTTTTATCTTAAGGTTGCTGGCAAGCGCGAACTCTGCTACGAGAAAAGACCCCGTTGATGTCATATCGGAAACAAGACTTGCCCAGGAGGCAGAGCAAGATCAGGCAAGAAGAACGAGTTCATCTTGATCGGGACAACAGCAACCTGTCGGGAGAGGGACAACTACATAACCGAATGCTTCATGGAGGTAGAATGTGGCAGACGTACACAGTTTCCCTTGCGCGTGCTATCGCCACCGTTATGGCTAAGCTTTTTTGGCATGTTTCCCTAATCCTGGCAGCCTCTCCCGTGGTCTGCAAGGGGGCGAGGCCAGGCACGCAAAGTCAAAAGGTCGAGATGAAAAATGTCACAACTCCAGACGGGTCTGATGTCAGTGCCCGAGTTCAGGCTGGCTCGCCCGTCAAGGCAAAGCCAAACGAAAACCAAAAAAACAAACAAAAAAAACCAAAAAAAAAACATCAGAACGACCGGGTTTACGGTAGCACCAACCAGATGACTGCACGCTCGTAGTCTGAGTTGTACAAGACTCAATTTAGTACAGTAGGTAATACAGCATTCAAAGCGCCCCCTGACCGAGTCTACAAAAGTCGAAGCGGCACCGCTCTTGTTTTTACTAAGGGAGGGCAGTACAGGGAGGGGTTCGATCGCATCTGGTGTTTTTTTCTGCCTTATGCCGGCAAATGTTTCACCGGGAGTTAACAATATCTAGGTTTGGGCCAATGGCCGGATCGAATAAGAGCTCTGGCTGTCTGGTTGTCTGGTGTGCCTTTCTTTTCGTCGATATCGAGACCAGCGTTTTTGGCCTTTGGAACCTCAGGTTGATTAATCTCGGTAATCAGGCAAGGGCAGAAATAGTTAATATATGGGTAGTTAATCTGGGAAACAACAATCAACCAGAGGCGCGGGGATTATCGTTGCACTTGAAGGCCTGTTTCGGTTCATTGAACAATACCTTGGGGGCTGGACTGACAGGGTGCAGACAGCAGCAACATGGGGTCCTTTCGGGCTGTCGGGGGCTTAGCTTTAAAGTAGGCTCCAGGCGGACTGGGGTTCGCTGCGTTGGCGTTGAATTGAATGAATCGACGGCAGCATTTGGCTTGCTATTTGCGTGCGACTTTACGTACCATTCGGTGTCGTCAACGTACCCTTCCTCCACAGCCAAGGCCCGTCCTTGGATCAACATTGAATCAAGAAAGCCAGACCAGTTTAGAGCCTATGCGCTATGTACGTGTATGTACGAAATCTCCGACTAATGGGGGAATCGCCCGGCCAGAGATTAATTAGATCTGCTTCTTTTTTTTCTCCTTGGTTGAGTGTATTTCCTTCACATTGTTGCAGCCGAGACGGAGATGGAGCCGGCTGTCAAAAGAATGCCAAATGATGAACGCCGGCTGTCTCATGTCTCGGATAAGCTATTGAACGGGTTTATCTCCTCTGATCGACAGCAGATGCAAATGTTCTGGCCATGATGAGCTGCATTGGAAGGAAGGGGCTTGCAACTGCAACTAAAAAGAGCGCACGCTGCTGCAGGGATGGCGACAATCCGAGAGCCAACTGCCCACCTGCATGCCCCTCAAGCTACGCCCGGGGTCTCGCCAATGTCTCCCCCAAGCAGGCCCAAGGCCTCCCTAGCGGCGCGACGGGCGTGTCTGATTGGCCAGAACCGCCTCGAAATTTCCGAGGAGGGGTGTGAGCAATAACACGATCGTTAGACGGTCAGATTTCTGATTAGAGCAAAGCGCACCGAGTGGTCATCTCCATCCTCTCACTGATCCGAATGGGCCTCTCGTCCCTGGATGGTTCAAGGATGCTACCCTCCGTCTACCCTGCTTGGCGCATGCTCGACGAGTCGGGCGAATAGGAGGCTACAGGGCCCCTCTCGACTTGTTTCGCTAAGAGTGCCACTGCACCCGCAATCTTTGGCGTTTCCTGGCACCTTTCGTTCCTGACTCCCTGAATCAGCTGAGTGCCCCGGACAGACACACACCCAGACACGCAACGCACACACACACACACCCCATCCATCCATCCACCCATCCATCGACCCGCTCGTTCGTTCATTCGTTTCTCTGTTCCGTCTTCCGTGTCGAGAGAGGCCCAAGCCATTGTATTCATCCCATTCTCTTCTTCTTTACCTTACCACCACCACGAGAGACACAGCGAGAGTGCCTCTTTTTGCCAAATCACCCGCATCAATCGTTTGTCGTCGCCCTCTTTCTCGCCGCCGTCCCTACTCGACGCTGCCGATGCCTTTGATGATCAACTAAAGAGCCACCTCGGTCTCGTTCCATTTCTTTTGAGCTAGTCTCTCAGTCCACTCGTTTCCAATTTGATTCTCCAAGCAACAACACTGGCGCTCGGCAACACAAGTGAAGCAAGCCTCATCAGCCAATTACCAGCCATCAAACCTCCACCCCTTTCCTCCGCCACACTTCGACATATACGCCATATCCTCGGTCGCCCTTTCTCCTACCCGGAACGCCGTTGAGATTGTTGGATATTGTGGAAAACAGGCACATCGCTATATCGCAAATAACCAAAGGGTGGTTGCTACGCTCGACACGATCGGGATCTGCGCTGAGCCATCTCACATTTCGCCAAGTGCCTTCGCCTACTTTCGATAAACCATTCGGGTTGACGTTGACGAATCTCGACACATCCTAAACCCCTCTCTTTTCCAATTGTCTGATATTGTCATCACTACGCTTGTCCACCATGGCGAGCCATGCGGCACTCGCATCTGGTGAGACTCCACCACCATCACAGATAACCATGGTCAGCCTACGTGACTAACATTGAGCCTTAGATACCATTCATTCTCTATTCGCCCGGCAAGAAGGCTGTCTAGACTGCCTTAACGTCAGCCCAACATGTCCTCAGTGTAAAGACAACGAGGTTTGCCAGTTCACGTCGAAATCATGTCACGCATGCCCGCAAGCGTATTGCGCAATCGATCCGGACGCGGCGAAGCAGACCTCGTCGGGGGGCTCGTCCAGCAGCTCATCGCCAAACACTGGTGCCATCGTTGGCGGTGTGATCGGAGGATTGGCGGCTATCGCCATTGTCACATATCTGGTCTGGAGATTTTGCATAAAGAACAAGCGAGGAGATTACCAGGGCGAGCAATGGCAAACAGACCCCGAGCACAGCAAGGAGGGACGCGATGACATGGCCTCGAGGCGGTCAGCACGGCAATCGACACACTCGGTCCATTCTCTTGCCTCGACTGTTCTTACACGGGCCTCGAACATCATCCAAATCGCGTACATTCCAGGCGTCACCAACCGAGCCACGCCTACGTCGCCGACCGTATTGGTACCTCCTGTACCGCCGATCCCTCTTGCTCACTCCGAGGGTGGAAGCCCTTCGCCGTACCAGGAGCAGCATTTCTTTGTGCCTGGTGATCTCCGCGACTCGACGTATTCTGGCATCTCGGGCTACAGTGACCGTACTTCATTCGCTCGCTCCTACGCTCCTCGCTCCAGTGTCGCCTCCACAATTTACGGCAAGAACGCGGTGGTTTCCCAGATGCCTGCGCAGAAGGGCACCCTTCTCAAGCCGTCCATTATCAGTGTCAAATCCAAGGCTGGCAGTGGCGACAGCCTCACGCCGCCTGTGCCCGAGGTTGACTTTGGGAAATACGATAAAAACGACAAACCCCCTCCGTCGCCAGCTTTCAGTATCGGATCAACATTCTTCAAGAACGCCAGTGCGTCGACCGCCACAGCAGTTCGTCCTCAAGTCGTCAGCGTCGGCAGTAGCGGCCCTAAGCAGATCTCTATCAAGACAAAGACTCCGACAGACTCGATTGCTGAAGAAGCGGATGGCCCATCAGGCTCACCGAATGCCAAGGCCGCAGTGCGAGAATCTAAGGCTGTTACCGAGATCGAGGACACACCAGCCGTTGACCAGGGGCCTTTCTCGGATCCTCCTAAATCGCCCCAAACTCCCAAAACACCCAAATCGCCAAAGTCTCCTCGTACAAAGAGTGACCTGAGTGGTCTGATCGAAGAAGCCACCCGTCGGGCAGCTGAGAGCAGGACAAACTCGATGGCCTCGGCACCCCGTTCAATGACCTCGGTGCCCCGAGAATGTACCAGTCCTTTCGGAGACCAGCACGCTGTGAAAGAGTAAAGAATTACCCTGTCGAATTCGTTATACTCACCCCAAGTAAAGAAAACAAAACACCCACACTTCTACAGCCGTTGAGATGTCAACCCTATACCCACATATTTTCTTCGAGTATCTATTTTGGATAGATCTTTATTTATCCCTCCGGGGCCTCTATGGCAACCCCTGAACGAGCCTGTTTTTCTCTTTTATCTTTCCAAGGCACGGAGCAAGCGGATATGGCGTTTTACCTGGCATCACCGAATAGGAATGATGTGGACTCAGTAGTCGGCCTTCTCATATTGTGGCCCTCTTGCAGACCATGAAGGATATGGTCGCCTCACGCTATTTCGAAGGATATTTGTTCTGTACGGCATCTTCTTCGATATAGAGACGAGAAATGCAATGTTTCTTGAATGACACGCCAATATATTGACCTTACCAACATGCCAGAACCAAGTCTTCTGTGTCTATACTTGACCTACATGTTACCCGAATGAACATCGTGACTACGTCTACACTGACATATATGCAAGGATATCCGGAATATAATGCTTGCAATTATTTGAGATACTTTTAGATCATGAAACGCTGGACGCTTACTACATACCTTCTGGTGGGGGTTCCCCCCCTTTTCTCCCCACCACATTCGTCCGTTCCGTATAAAGAACTTGTACTATGCGGTTCGCTTGTCACCAACGCGCGCCCCTGCTTCAACGTAAAAGGTTTCGTGGATCACGCCTGGGTACATAGGTAGTTCAGCAGGGCCTCTGCATCGTTGCTTATGGCAGCGGTTCAGGGGGTGTAGCGACGGGGGATGTGACTACGTAAGTACCTACCCAAGGGACGGTGCAGCAGGAACGGAGTGGCGGGTGATAGTCGTTGGTTCCATATGGGGTGTGTGACAGGCGATCGAGGGGGAGGCTTTGGGGCACGGATGGGGAAACGTGGCGCTTCTTGGAAAGTGTCACGGCGCTGCAAACCGGTGCTCTAACCAACCAAGCCAGCCCGACCCTCGTCTTTTCCTAACCGGGCAAAAGGACGACGTCGTCGAGTCGGTATCTTTCCTGACTGTCTACTAGAGCTTATCACCACCACCCTTACACACAAAGGATGGACAGGGAGAAGGGCTTTGCTTTTGCGGTTGGCTGTTAGTTCGCTGGTTAGATGCTGTGGGCTTGCTTTCGGCGCTGTCTGCTTGGAGGACCGGCTGCGATCATCTTCCAGCATGCGTACGGTGTATGGGTGGTCGTTCTGCGGCCGGTTCTCTTAGGCTGTCCTTCCCGAGGGACATGTGACGAAGGACTTGCTCGGCGAACGGATAGCCAAGAGACTTTGAGATATCTTCTTGGTTAGGACGGGTCGAAACGTGTCAGGTAGCGGACCGCTTATTCATGCGGCTCGCTGTAAAAGGCCGGGCAAGTGTTGGTCGGAGTAAACGAGCAGAAGCGGGGTGGTTCTGCTTTTCCAAATATGGGCATTGGGTTTGTATGGCGTCGTCGACGTGCTCTGGAAACGTTGCTCCATCTTCTGGCCTCTGTGATAACGCGAGCTTCAGGAGTGACGACTCTGTTCTGGGCCCATATGGGTGTGTCAGACGAGAGGCAGGCTTGTGGCCCGGTATTCGAGCCGCTTGGCGGTGCCATAGTTTTCAGAACGGGAGAGGAGTCTTCATCCTATCGTCCTTTGGTGCAGAGCCATCGGTCGACCGTGACTGGCGGTCATCGAGTATTGGGCAGCAACTTTTGCAAGAGCAGGTCGGCTAGTCATCCATATATATATCGTATGGGGGGCATCGGATTCATAGTGGCTTCCAAAGGCGTGCATCTGTAATGAAAGCCCGTTGCGTCTTTCCTGTTCAGGAGATAGAGAGACCCTGGTCCTTTGAGTCTTTCCCAATGCAGATGTCGGGACCCTGGTTACGAGCTCATGCTGCGTACAGGTCCAAACTCCGAGACCCAACACCGACCAGCACAAGACCCTATAGTGGAAAGGGTGGATATTGGTTCAACGGCCGAGCCGCACTTTGGTGCGGAATTTCCCTTTCAAGGCACCGGAACCCTGGTATGTCGCATCTGCCCAAGAGATCGGAACTAAGCCCCATACTTGCAGGACTGACCGTTGTTCACTTGGCGGGGGCGCTCTGGTAGGAGCTGAACTGAGCTGAACTGCACTGTGGGGCTGCCGGGGCGGTCAGTGGTATACGGTAAGAACTAGGGCCTCGCTGGTGTTAAGAACCAAGTCTGGGCATCGCTTTACGAACGTCGCCTCATTATGCATACAGGGAACAGTGTATATAAGCTTGTCGGTGTGTGATGCGCTGGCTTGGGCCAAACCGTCCCCCTTTCCCCTTTCGGATGTTGGGACCCTGGTCGCTCGATATGCATACGTCTGTATAATATCACCAACCAGTGCACTGCTTTGGCAAAGAAACCAATACTACTCCTCGCGACGCGTGGATGTTCTGCGTTGCAAACGTTGATTTCCCCTTTGGGACATCGGGACCCTGGTCCCCAGCAGAGGCATTCGTCGGAGGAGTTAGGCTGAAACTGTGCCAGTCGAACTGCTTCATTCTCCCTGGGCACCTCTAGTCAGTATAACTTTCCCAGATAGGCAACCGGAGACCTGGTCACTCATTCCAAGTTCCCTGGGTGTGGCTGACATCGGGGTTTCAAGGCTGACTTTGCCAGGTTTGGTGTTTTCCTTGGTCTCAGCGAGTGAGCGCTGAGATGTGCTCGTCGCCAACTGGGTACGTGCCTCGTGTATTCAAACGCATGGGCGAATAGTCCTGGCATCATAGCTTTGTGGGCGTGCTCTGGTGCCCAGAGGCAGCCACCGGGAGGAGCCAACTTACAGCTACATGGACAATGCAACCTCGGAAGGCGAGTGCCATGCGTAACGCGGGTAGTATATTGGGATGCAAGCAACCCCCTCAACACACTATTCATCTACGACGGGCGGATTGAGCCGCCTAATAAATACCGCCCATCGTTTTGTGTTCCTGAATTCCGAGGTGCAGCCTACCATACGAAAACCCAACAGCCCATAGCCATCTATACTGTGATATTGTCCCCCCAATGTACCGAGGTCTTGACGTGTCTCCCAAGAGACCAGGCACCTACCGAATACGAAAGGAGAATGAAAACCGAGATGACGATGAGAGCCATGAGTCCACTGAGACCCGGACCCGTCTTCCTTAAAGAGGTGGTCTGAGACCTGGTCTTCTCCTCCGACAGTTCCCATTTCTGCTTCTCCCAGGGCACCTTGCCCGACCGTTGGTGGAAGGGGACGAAGCTCAGCTTCGGGGCGACCGCCATGAAGGCGGCGATCTGTCTAGGCCCTGCCAGCATCACCAGACTGCGAGAAAGGGGGTGGGGGGGGTCCATGTCAGAAATACTCAAGTTCGGATACCTTGCCAAGGGGTTTGTGGGCGGGAAGGAAGGGGATTGTTGTAACTCACGGTAGAATCCAGCGCTGCGCAATGTACCAACCCCAGCCGTCGTAGGCCTGCATGCGCGTCCAGATCCAGCTCAGGTTGTAGAGGTGCTTGGCCCGGGGCCGCTGGGCCTCCTGGTAGTTGGAGAAGGCGCGGCGGATCGCCTCGTCGGTGGGCTTCTGGTTCTTCTTCCCCTTCTGTTGTTTCGCCTCCTCGACGGCGGCGTAGATCTCGTTGGCCAGCACGACGGCGCCCTCGAGGCCGAGGTTGCCGCCGAAGCCGGCGTTGGGCGTGACCTTGTGGGCGCTGTCGCCGCACAGCGCCGTCCGGCCCAGGAACCAGTGCGACAGGACCCCCTCCTCGAGGGCGACGAGCTGCCCCCCGCGTGCGGGCCTTCCAGATGTCGCCGAAGACGAGGGTCTCGGAGACGGGGCAGTCGAGGACCCGGGCCGCCACCGCGTCGGCGTCGGCGTCGGTGAAGCGCAGGCGGTTGGGATACTTGCTCGCCCCCTTGCACTTGCTTCCGTTGCCGCCGTCGCCGCCGGGCAGGTTCCTAATGAAGACGAAGAAGTAGACGTGGTCGGGCTGGGTCAGGAACAGGAAGGAGAAGCCGTCGAAGGAGGCGCTGCTCATGGCTTGCCCCCCCACGCCGCCCGGCTGGTAGGGCGCGATGCCCGTCAGGCACGTGTACGTCGCCGTGATGCGCTGCTTCTCCTCGACGGTGATGAGGCCGGGGCACAGCCGCTGGGCGCGCTCCCACAGCAGTTCGCGCACGGCGCTGTGGATCCCGTCGCACCCGATGACCACGTCGCCCTCATGAACACCGCCATCCGTCAGCGAGACCCGGACACGACCGCCCTCCTCCTCGACGATGCCCGATACCCGCGCGTGCTCGATGACCTTGGACTTGTCCGGCAGCTCGTCGTACAGCGCCTGCAGGAAGACGCGCCGCTCGAACGTCATGACCAAGTACCCCCCGCAGTCGGAGAACTCCTTGATGAAGGGCGCCGAGGCGTACGTCTGGCCGTCCGGCCCGCGGAGGTGGAAGTCCCGCATCTCGGCCTTTTTCGCGTCGAGCACGTCGTACAGGCCGACCTGGTCCAGGATCCGGCCGCCGCTGGGGTACAGGCTGATGCTGGAGCCCCACGCGGGCGCCACGGGATGCTTGTCCAGCACCACGTAGTCCATGTCGGCCTTGGCGAAGGCGTGCGCCAGGTACAGCCCCGTCACGCCCGCGCCGACAATGATCACCTTGAAGCGGCCGACGTCGGTCCCGGCCTTGGTTCCGTCCATGGTGGGAGAAAGAGTTGGGGTTCGCGGTGGCGAGTATAGATAGATGGAGGGATGGAATGGAATGGAGGGAAAAGCTAGGTTAGGATAGCCAAGAGGACACAGATTGGGGGTGGCCTGTAGATTTATCTGTATGATCAATTGATCTTTACCTGTTTATCTACTGTACTCACCTGCTAGACATGTCATAGCAGAAACAAATACAGCTGCCGACATGGTAAAATCGCACGCCGATCAACGCAAGGCTGCATAGTCTGTGTGACTGCGCCCACCGCCACAGAGTCACATCGCCGGCCATCCAGCAAACATGGCAGCATGTGTCGTGGAGCCTTGTCTGCATGCAGGCTTTGGGGAGATATAGTATCATCTCAAGGTCACTTCACCAGATGGAGGAGCACTTGGTACTCACTGTTGTCACAATAGTATCCGATTTTCTTCATACCAAGGATGCCGCATTGCCGTCTCACTTCCCGCAGGGTATAGAAGATGAGTCAGGGTCAGCAGTGTTTGTGTGTCGCCACCTGGTCCCAGTATTCCTATACTCCGCGGGACTGCCTGTACCACGATAAGGAATAATAAGCACGGCAAAGGGTGGAAAGACGGTTGATTGGCTGCCTTCTTTTCCTGCATCAATATTGAAGGAGCGGCATGCCGGCATTGGAATTTGCGTCGGATTACCTATACGAATCTTACATGGAGGGTAGGCGACCAACCAATCAGGGCTCTCATCACGGTCGTACAGTATTGTCGGTAAGTAATAGCATATTATCACTGGTGTATCGACCCTTGAGTAAATAGGGGGAGCTCGTTTCCAAAAATGAACATGGTATGGCATAATCCTGGCTGGGTCTCTCACGCAGACATTCTCCGCCTATACGCGCCCTAATGCCATGTTCTGATCCCCTGCATCCTGTAGGAACTCGAGCTATCCATGTCCCAAGAACTTGGAGAGTTCATTCCCTATTACACAAGAGCGAGCACTCGGAAGCTCGTTGCAGGCTAGCAACAACACCGACAATCGGGTCAAGGTTTCCCTCTCCAGCTCAATAGGAACCTCGGTCTGAAAGCGCGGGCTAAATTCAATAGCACCAATTTCTGGCCACCATGATGCCATACAACAACAAAGACTTGAAAGAGCAACCCCGCCCCCGTGTTCCAAAAGCGTCAAAAGGCATTATTTCCACGACTTACAACGAATGTCTGAGCGAATGTGCAGCTCAAAGGCCCTCGTTCACGAGCGCATCAAAGGCCCAACATGGGTTTTCCAGTGGGGTTAAACAATTTATTCGTAAAGACGGTCGTTAGATTAAAGCGCCCCCTATTGCGACTCGGCATTACCAATGCATCTTCAACTTGCACCGAAAATGGCTCCCATCATCTTCCGCTTCAGGTCCTGTGGACACGAAGAAAAGGGCCCCATGCCCCACGCCCTGTGGAAGAAGCTGCAGGAGCGAAAATCCCTACCAGGCAAACTCGTCGTCGATTCCAGCCTGCCGTGTCCTCCCTGCAGCCGATCGTACGAGGAGTACTACCGCGACATGTCCGCCTGGCTGCACGTAGTGTGCAAGAAGACCACTTATACTGATACTGACGATAGTAGTACAGACACGTCGCTGCTGGCCGAGCTAATCTGGGTCCGCTCCTCCCTGGAGCAGCAGCAGCGCCCGCACCCGCCCGAAGCCAAGCGCATCTGCGCCCTGCTGGCCCTGGCGGCGACGCAGGTCCGGGAGCGGCACGTGGACCGCCTCGAGACCGTGCTGCTGGGCGAGTTGGCCCACGGCCGCAACGCCCTGACCATCCGGCTCGCCGACAGCCTGCCGTTCCGTCCTCGGGCGGTGGCGGTGGCGGTGGCGGTGGGAAACCGGTCTATCATCATCGACCGCTGTGATACGCAGGTCAAGATCGTCAAGGGCATGGAGCGCGTCGTCCAAGATAGCATCGGACGGGTCGGGGCCCTGCGCGAGCTGGTCGCCCGGGCCGAGACGTCACCGCATCACCTGCAGCAGGACTACGCAAAGTGCGAGTACGATATTGCGCCCCGGAAGATCTTTGGACTCTTCTTCTGAGAAAGGTAAGGTAAGTTACGTACGTACATGATGTGCTGAAAGAAAGGGGTTGGGTTCAAGGAACACGAGGTAAGTAGGTAGACAGAAGAATACAGTCTAAGTGATAGATAGGTAAGTATGTATTGAGTGACCTAAGCTGGGCCGATCAAGTACCAAACTTGGCTCATAGTTCCCAGCCGAAGATCCAACATGCACCAAGCAGTATGTACTTGGCTGTCTAGGTACATACTAAGCCAGCGCGTACGTATGAGCCCACGACGATCCAGAGGTGAGAGTTAAGTAAGCACCCAAGTAACCAAGGGCACCTTGGCACTTGCAAGCAGCCCGTCCTCTCGGGAAAGCCTGTTCTCCCGGAAATGCATCATCCTGGTTCCCCGGAACCTGAGGGACGTAACGGGGACGGGTTTCCGCGTTATGTGACCTTTTCCTTGGGTTCGGGAGTTGCTGCCACGCAGGCCGGCATTTGAACCACGCCATCCGCCGCGACGACTCGTCAGACGGTATCTGCGGGTTTGGACTCCGGCCAGAAGAAGATCCCTGTCATCGAAACGGGGAGGCAGCAGGGGGCAGCTTCCTCGGCATCCTGAGCCTGCAGGTCGTCCCATCCGAAAGGTCGACCCAGTTATTCCTGTCCCGTTATGCTGGGTGCGAAAGAGATCTGCATATCATCCCTCCCCACGTCTCCCATGCTGTCGTTCCAGTGCGCTGTAACCTGCCTAGCCCACTGCATACGCAGGCTTCATGTAGCCAAGGAGCGACTGGCCAGATACATGTAAGTCAGCTAGAGAGATACCCAACACCCGCTAATCATTGTCCCAACAACCGAGGAGATGCAATTCCGACTTATGCAGCTTGGGCACGTATCCGTCCAAGTCCTGACTCCGGCGCCACTGCCCACCCAGTCAACTGTCTGATAGTCACTTATGTATGAGATATGTATCCTCCCGAGAGAGACGCACACCTGTCCTAAGGAATGGCAACGCCCCAATGCCATAGTCGATTCTTTTGGACATGATCCTCGTGTTCGGGGGACCGAAGCTACGTCGAGAGAGGACACGCGCAGAGACACATATATACTTACATGTCCACATATGCTGTCAGCACAGCATGCTCGGCCTATTCGCTCTCTTGCATGGTTGCATCCCGCCTGGGTGGTACTGAGCCGACGACCCCAGAAAGAACCACGACATCTCATTCGCCCGCCGGGCCCTTGTCGTCACTTTGCAGCTACACCATCCACATCGGACGTTAGACGCTGGGCCTCTTTTTGCATTTAGGCGGAAATAAAACCCATGTGGTTTCATCACTTCTTCACAGTCGAAAGGAGATATGTCAATTTCCCGGCTTATACCGGTTGGGAAATGCTCCCGTCTTACACGCATGATCCTTTTTCTTCATCAATCTCCTTTGGCCAGCCAACGTTGAGATAGATGACCGATGAAGATGACGGGGGAAGCAAGAGCAGGAGGAGGAGGAGGAGGAGGAGGAAGAGGCGCACAAATGTACAACGTAACGTCCGTCTCATTCCTGCGCGATAATTGCAGTCACTCAAAAAGGAAGGAAGTGAAAGAATAAAAGGCCATCAGATGAGAAGCGAGCAGGCCAGACATCCCACTATACCCCCCCGGAAGCCAAATGCGCGGCAAGCCAGCACCGGACCGGACTTCCCCTTGGAGAGTCGTCGTCCCAGAAGCCCGGCAAACCCGGTGTAAGTGACGGTGCATGCATACAAGCCACAAGCCCACAAACGTACACTCCCAGGCAAAAGTTGTTGGTGGCCGAACGAATTGAGTTCAGGGTTTCAATGGAACGGAACAGTGGAGGAAATAAGGCAAGAAAAGGAACGCCAGCCGGTATAACGGATGCCTGCTGCTGCTGCTGCCTCTAGCTGGGGTTTGATGCTGCGTTCGTATGCATGCAGTGTACTTTTATATCGGGGTTTCTTTTTTGCTTTCTCGGTCGTATCGTATGGTAGAGGAGCCGCGCAACAGACCAAACGTATCCAGCGGCAACGCGCGCGCGCGCGGAGCGAGTGAGTGCGTCGGAGGCGAGGCGACATAAAAGTATGGGACGGGAAGAGCCCTAACCGGCGGGGACATCCATACTTTCTGCCTTTGCGAGGATGGATGAAGACGCAACACATTGTGCATGGCCCGGCCCACTCCTGTATGCATGTGCGTGTATACTTATGTATTGTCGTAGTGCCGGCGGGCGCCGTGTGCAGCACAACGACTACGGCTACCGTAGACGTGATACGCAGTCAAATACTACTATTACTGCTACTGCTACCGGTTGCTCGTGTTCGGACATCGACCGAATTGCATTGCGAGGCTAGTGAGAAGAGGATCGGGGGAGGGAGATATATAGGGCGAAAGACAGAGAGAGAGAGAGAGAGAGAGAGAGAGAGAGAGAGAGGAAAAGCAACAAGCGATGGAAACCGACACATTGTGGTACAAGTTGGGTGACTTACTTGACTCGGACTTAACATTGTCATTCATATCTCTCGTGAGGGTTATCAAAGGAGTCCCCACGATCGTCGAAGCCGGCCCCTTTCGTCACTAATAAAGGGCCGAAGAACAGGAAGAGGAAGGGGAAAGGGTCTCGCGAAATCATAACTCAGAACCCTGGGAGGGGCCCCCGTAGTAGACAAAACCTTATTATCGGGCAGTGGGAATTGGGGATTCGCAAGACTGGTACGGAAGCCTGGCTAAACCCAGATGGCATGCTTCGAGAAGGCTGTGCAGGTGTGCAGGTTGTGGTTTTCGAAGGGACAGAAACATGGTTAAGCAATGAAGATCACCACTTCCCAACCCCGAGGACGGACGCCCTATCGCTTTCCGGCCATTGCAGACTAGTACGTACATACATACTTTCAACATACATAGGGTTAAGGTAAGGTCCATGCCATGTCTTTATTAGTTCAGGATGGCCACGTTTTTGCCATGCGACATCTTGGGATGGACAATCTTATAGACCCAGCCCAGACAGTCGCCTAAAGCACTTAATCGATGGAGAGTCAAGGAAGAATATGCATGATGATTAGTGAACGTGAGTCTGTCTATATGAGAGGATGCATGTGTATAACGTTTCGATGGACAGGCAAGGGGGACTACGAATAGTCCAAGAGAGGACAAGAACCGAAAGTGAAAAGTCCCCTTGCGTCAATACACATGTGTCAGTAGGCAAATAGGTAGCAGTAGAGTATGTAGAGTAGTTGATTCCAATGTGTCCATATTAAGCCAAGACAATAGATGAGGGCAGCGGCTGTCTCCCCGTCTATGTTGCTAAGTTGATGTCCCCTCTTGGCGCTAATGTAAGGTAATATCATGCAATGTAATGAATGTCCTCGTCCGTCGTCGTCGTCGTCGTCCCACGGTGTGTTGATCGTCTTGCCATGACCGACAATAGGCTCTTCCCTTACTAGAGGTCTTCTTCGTGAGGCTGTCGAAGTTGAAAGTAAATACCTACTACCGAGTAAAACCCCCATGTACAAAAGGACATCGGTTAAGACGAGGGGAAAAAAAGAAAAGAAAAAGAGGGTTCACTGGTGCAAATGCAACGATACTACTAGCCACCGGGTCCAGGGTTCTGGGCATCCGGGAGGTGGGGTCCCGGAGTAATAACCCAAGCCGGATGGGTTCAACCGTCAACGTGGACAATCAGCAGGGGTCGTGGATGGATTCGACTATTTCTTTTCTCTCTCTCTCTTTTCATTATTGACTGATTGATTGATTTGATTCGATCCTAGCAGCCCGTCTGCCGATGCTATTCATAACTATTGGATGTTCACCGACCTCCCTCATTAGGAAACGGTGTAAGTGCTCTTCCTTATTCTGCCCTTCTTAGGGTATACACCACTGTCTTTGTGCTCCAGGCTACCTACAACGGCCAAGTCCAAGCCGATCGCCAACTGGAGCCCATAATAAAGTAGCGAGTCCCGGGGTCCACTTGGCCGCACTGCCGCGGGTCGCTATTCTCCAATGTCGAAATTAAATACCCTATATGAGTACCAGATATAGGCGCGATGCGGATTTGGCTCGTTCGCCCGGCCGCCTGCTGCAGCCCATTCTTTTTTAAAACAATATATGGTTGCGGCGGGTACGGAGTATGTGATACATGGATGGACAATGCAATCAAGGATCCGTGTTGTGTAAAGTACGTAGGTTGTAAATAATATGACAGCCGGGGGAGGGAGGGAGTAGGCATGACGATGCATGTCCTCTCATACCCTACCTGGGTTGCCGTCTTAGCGACGACGTCTTCATCGGTTGCTCTATTACACAGAGAAAGTATCAATCTGTCTTGATCGCAAGGGGTAGGGAGAGAGGAAAGGAGACACATATCTTCTTCCAAACCCAGTCGTTCATGATATCAGTCAATACCGACAGGCACAGCAGCAGAAAGTGAAGAACGATGAAAAGAAACGACGCTCGAGATAAACGCTCTACGTCATATCCTCTCAGGACGGATAGCAGTCAAACCAGCAAGTAGTAGTATATTTCTTGTTGGTTTGGTGTTTTGCTAGTAACACCAAAAGTTTACTAATAATATCGAAAAAAAGCATCCATTAACGATGAACAGCTCAGCAACCCGACAGCACTAGGTTAGTGGCTGCAGCTAGCGACAAGTAGACGAACGTCTTTTTTTCTTGTCGCTTGCGCCTCCGGGATGTCGGAACAGCCGCCAGCCTCCGCCTATCCAGCGGGTGCGATTGGTGAAGAACAGGGCACACACGTAAAAAAAAAAATAGAAGGCTGGGGGGCTCTTTGTGTCTGGGTATGGGTATCCAAATCGTCGGTGTGTGGCCAAGCATTTCCCGGAAATGCAAGGTGAGCGAACCGGTTGTTGGTGTTGGCGACTCGGCGAGTGTACCGTACCGTAAAATGCCAACCCGGCCTTATTCCTTTTTTTCCCTCCTTTCCTTCCTTGGTGTGTTCCTTGTTGTATCGTATGCATGCACCTGGGTGGTAATACCTACCTACTTACCAACTTCCATGATCGGAGTTATCGGCATGCTACGGTAGATAAATGAAAATAAGCTGGGCTCCCAAACTTTCACCGGAAGGAGCCTATCGCGTATTATATCTGATACACGTCGCCTAGCAGGTCGCAGTATTTCTCTCCAGTGGTGGCCATACATAGAATGGCGAACGACGACGACGGGCCTTCTGCTTACGGTTTGGCAAAGTGTCACCACCAGAGGGGGCCATAGGCTACACCACAGCGGGCTCGCCCTATTGCATAAGGTGCTAGCTACAGCTACAGTAGCTATGTAGCTTTAGCAAGGTCGACATGGGGATACAGATGGATGGAGGAGACCTTTCGCTTCGCACCACGCTTATGTACCATTGCTCCATATCTACATACTTAAATCCGTACATTGCAGGAGTTCGTCGCGTGGCAGCGCAGGGTGGACAAGCCTATTGCGGATATACATACATGCGCATTGATGAAGATGAACTGTTCTTCTTGCCGACTAAACACTAGCCGGCCAGGCGTGTCAATACCTAAACTGTAGATCTTGGTTTCCGCCCGGAATAATAAAGAGCAAGGGAAAGAAAAAAACACCACATCAACAACAACAGAGAGCACAGATTGCTGCCCAATGGAGGGGGGCCCACAGCGACACAAAAAGTACATACGTCGAGCCGTGCTGTTAGCTAGCAACGGTCAATGCCCCCATGTCCTAGTCAACGTATTATCAAAATTACTAATATCGAAGATGGTTAATTGCTATTCTCCTTGCTCGTCCTCCTCCTTTACCCCCTCCTCCCTCCCCGTGACAAGGGGGTCACTTTATGGCGGCCGAGTCAAACCTGCCTTGCCCACTACTAGTCTAGCGGGCGAGCCCGGCACTCTGTAGCGGTTCACTGGCAGCAGGCTACCTGTACAAGGCATAATTGCCATGCTGGAGCCGCCAATGAAAGTGATAAGGTGAGGCTGATCGCTTTTCCATTAGCACGATATGCTTGCTGCTGCCCAGCCCTAAGAAGGGTGGATGATGGGACGGCTTTCCAGACAAAGAAAAGATTGTACGTATCACTACTAGTAGCTCTGCTTCGTCGTCATCGTCAAGCTTGGCATTCTGGGGGGCCCGTGTGGCGTGGATATCCCGGAAAGAGAGACAGAGACAGAGAGGGCTCGAGCTGCTGTAATTCCTACCTCGGATAAAGAAAGACCCCTACTATTGCGTGAGGCTCCTGCTGTATCTCGCCGAGCCCATAATAGGCGTGACGTTTGCACGGGGAAAAGCAAATCATAATGGCCTGGAACCCCCAGCTTGCAGCCCAGAATCCCAAACCACGCTGCACGGGGCGCAACTTGGCTGAGGGGAAAATGATCGCGACGAGGGCTGCGCCTGTTTCGTGCTGAGCCGTCTGTTTTAAAGCTGTGACTGTGGGGTTGATTGATAGGGAACGGACTGCAGGGCAAGCACTCAATTTCCGACTACCCCCTAGTCACCAAGGTATAGACAACATGTTGTCCAATATGTACGTCCAAGTACACTTGTCGCCTACAGATAACCAAGATAGGATGGACGCCGATCAGCCTCACCGGGCCTCGGAATGCCCAAGGGCCAATGTTCATCACAGGTAGTTGGTCAGTCACTAGGTCAGATATGGCAAGGGTGGGAAGACGGAAGCTTTTGCCCAGCAATGTGAATTCAATTGAGCAGGTGTTGGCTCGGCCCATTGGATGTAACGCGTGTGAACGCAAGAGGTATCTGGGGGACAATATCCCCATGGGGCCTGCAGTGCTCGACAATGGAACAAGTATCCAAGATGCAGGCAAGTAGGTACTAAGACTGGACGTCTCACAAACATGCCATAAAAAAGACATTTCAGACACACGAGGTTCTGATCCGAAGTCACGAAGCTCGCCCCCCTCCCTGACGCCAAACTATATCTTCCAAGACATCACCACACCACCAGGCTTCCTGCCGCATCCGGGGTCAAGACCCCCGGCTGCCTTTGCTCATCCTTGCGGTTAGTATTCGAAGGGGAAACTGTGAAAGAACCTTGCGCCCGTAGATGCCTCTTTTTTGATCGTACGCCGTTCGCCAGACCGAAAGCTGGTTGTAGATATCTCTGATATGGTGCTGTGGTAAAGATGAACGTATGAAGTGTGTTGTATAAACAGGGTCTCGACCAAAGCCAACGTCGTGCATGCACAGCGCACTTTGTGCGCAGTGACACCGACCGTCTTGGATCTCTGCACAACCCGGCTCGATACGAAACCCGGGAGAGCATGTGCGACCGAGTTGCCACCGTGAGATGTCCCTCCAGAGCCCGCGCGTTCCTATCCCCGCGGGCCATGTGGATGGCTCGAGAGGCTTATAATATGACACAATTACGCTTTCCTTTGCCTGCTGATTTGCCTTGGCGTTGGTGCGACCCGCCGTTCGGGGCGGGATTGCGGCGATCCGATTGCGTTGGCCGCGCAGCTGCTTGTCGCTGCCGACGGAGTATCCGTACGACATCGTAGAAGGCCTTCTCGACGTTGATGCAGTTCTTAGCTGAAGCCTCGACGAATTCGCAGCCCAGTTCGCGTGCCAGGGCATGTCCTTCTTGTGTCGATACCTCTCGTTCCGTCACGCGGTCGCTCTTGTTACCGACAAGCATGACGGGGACGTTGGCGTTGGGGGCAACATTGGATATCGGGGATCCGGGGTATGTCGGTGATGCGTTGACGGATTCCTTAACCCGCTGGATCTGATGATGAAATCTCTTGATGCGTGAGAAGGAGGATCGTGACGATATGCTGTAGACCAACACGAAACCTTCGCCGTCGCGGATCCACTGGTCTCGTAGTGCCGTGTATTCTTCTTGGCCGGCTGTGTCGAGCACCTCTAGCATGCATGCCTGGCCATCTATGACAACTTGCTTTCTGTACGAATCCTCGATCGTGGGGTCATACTGTATGGCAGCAACAGGTTAGTTTCAAGCGAAAGCGGAAGCTGCAACCATTGGGCAAGAAGGGGCGGGGAGGCGACCTACAGTCTCGACGAAATGTTGTAAACACAGTTGGATCGTTAAAGCTGTTTTTCCAACACCACCATCACCCAGCACCACCAACTTGTACAATACCATCTTGCCCGCCATCGTGGAGGATGGTTATCTTCCAAAATGCCTCGACTAGGCCGTCAATTAAATCCGTGTCCTGGGGTGTAAGGAGGAGGCGAGACAGTCGCAGATGAGCGTGGCTTGGTTTTGAGAGTGTCTGTCCAAAAAGAGGGGTCGGAGACGGCCGCAAAGCCAATGTTGGATCCAAGCAACTCTCAAAAGGTTGGAGCGACTGGCAAAGCAAGCGAACGTATAGCAGGGTCCAAGAATGGGACCGACTGACCGACCAGCCGACGGACAAATAGATCGATAGACGACGATTGGGCAGATTGGTGAAGTTTTTAAGACAGTGTGCACTTGGATCTGTCGATTCCGGTCGCGATCTCTGAGGAAAATGCGGAGGCCGCTTGTGATTTTGGTAGGCAATCCCGGCTATCCAGAGAGTTCGATCAGAATAAATTGACTTGGGATGCTTGCGTAACGGAGGTGGAATGGAGGGGAAGAGCGTGCGCAGCAACTGATGCTAGGGGAGAGGAGGATGAGGAGGAGAGGAGTGGTGGGCGCGCACTGCAGAAGAGATAACAAGAACAACGAGAGTTTATTGCTTGTCTCAGGGATGGGTTTTGTTGATGTGGTGGTTGGTAGGTAGTAGGTCTGGTAGTTGTTATTGTGGCACGCAGCAGTAGCAGTGGAAGTGGCAGTAGTAGTAGTAGTAGTAATAGTAGTAGGTAGGTAGCAGCAGTAGTAGCAGCACAGCTCGCTCAAGTCAAGCTCGGGAGCGAAAAGAGTTAATAACAACAACGAAAGCAGACTGGGGAACTGCTCTGGCTAGGTGGACTGGGACTGGGGCTAATAAATCAAACCAGCAGCAGCAAGCAGCAGGAAAACAGAGGGGTTTGGTTCGTGTGGGAGAAAAGAGGCCAGGACCTTTGGAAGGGATAGAGACTCGAGCTTGAGTGTGGAGAAGCCAATGTAAGTGGGAGAGAGCGCGCGCGAGAGAAGAGAGGGTCTGAGCTTGGACGTTTTTTTCTTAGGAGAGACCCAGGGCAAGTCATAGAGTGTATATGTGCAGTAGGGGGACAATACCTTATATACCTAGTCTCTAATGTAATAAGGGACCGGTCCTTCTGTAAGATGGTGAGGTGCAGGGTTGCGGTACAGATGGGAGATGGCAGTACCTTGGTCGGTCGGTAAGTAGACATGTAATTGTAGGTAGGTAGAGGTTAGGCAGGCAACCTACTTTTTTTTCTTTCTGTTCCTCTCGAATTGGAGGGACATGGATCAAATCAAATGATGACGGCCCAGAGAATCAGGAGGAAGAAATAAGGTAGGTGGTGCAAGTGAACATTGAAGAACAAATCATACATCAATATGCCTACTACTACTACCTACCTCTGCCTACATACTGACTATGTACATCGATGTGCTGTAAATATACTACATCCGCACATAGGTCTTGATATTATCACCGCGATAGGATAGGGTAGGAGGACGAATATACCACAGCACAGCTTATCTCGATACCTGCAGGCAGTTCAATTGCATTGGGACACACACCCGGTAAGAAGAGGGCCGATGGGCGGGCAAGGACAACAGCTACCTACCGTACGGAGTAACGAGTTCTGTTCTTGTGCAAAACCAACCCATGGTATTGGCCAAGGATCAAGCAAGAAGGGTAAAAAATTCCTGTGCTCAAGGGTCAAGGATTACAAGCAAGCAACTGGCTGCGAACCAAGTGGAGGAGGGTAAAAAACTGCCGGGGTTGCTTTTTGGGGGGTTGTGGCTCAACTGGGGGCCAGAGAGACCGGAACCTCTCAGACCAAACTTGGATTGGGGGGTCGGTCGGATAGCTTAGGTCCTATCCTATCCTGAGGAACGGAACATTGATGAAATAACCAAACCAGACCCGGCGGTTTGTGAGGCAAGCTCCCCTTCCTGCTAACAAGTAGGTAGATTCTGACGCAAGAAGCATATCAAAGCAGCAGCCTCCTACCTCCAGCTAAGTAAGAACAGCAGGACTAGACCGCCTAGCTTCCGTCCCCCAGCACCGTTTTTGTTCTTCATCACCTCACCCAGCCCAGCCAGCCCTTAGTGGGGTAATACGTAGAGCTTGAAGGGCAGAAGCAGTAGGCTGGCCTCCTACGCCAAAACCATCATGATGCACGTACATCAATAGTGTATATGTATGCGCAGACCATAGGCAAAGACACACAGAGAATAAATCGTTCAGTGTTGACATGCGGTGCTGCGACCTATGCGTTGTGTTGCGACAGGTCTCACTCGGGGGTAGGTAGACGGACAGATGCTCCGTTATGCCGTATGGCTGACGACCCCCGAAACCTAAATGCCATTGGCCTGCTTTTCCGCGCTTGTTCCTTATGCGCGTGGTGTCACTCTTTTCCCTTTCATCAATCCTCGTTTCCTTGCCTGCTGCCTCTCTCCCTCTTTCGTCCAATGACGTCCAATGAGTGATGCTAAAACGGACGACTTGCAGGCGTGGCTGGGAACCGCGCAGACCTGGCTGGTCTTTGAACCTTCGGAGGTCTGTGTAGAGCGGTTGTAGGCGTTGCAGAAGCGCACATGATAGGTCCTATCGCATATGCGGTTGCTTGTGACATCGTTAGACCGTACCAATACCCGCCGGCGTGACTGTGCAACCCATGCTAATTCCCATGTATCCGATATGGGAAGAATAGCGGGCTAGACTCCGAGTCGGTATACTAGTAGTAAATAGGTAGGTAGGCATTGATAGGTATACAGAGGAAGAAGCTGTATAACTACCTACTTAGCCATGCGACAAAGTATGGCCATATTCAAGGACCAAATTTGTTGCCAAACGAGCATGGTCTGCACAGTCATGGCACGGGCTTTGCTGGGTAAATGATCACCACGCGGTTGTTCACCACCTACTAATATGAAGTACCTATCCTCTCCCACGGAATGAAGCGACAAAAGCAATCAAATGCAGGATGGGTCTGCATATCATCTAGGGATCCCTGCTTACCGAGGCCGTTACGGTTTTTGTGGGAAGCCATCGCTCTTTGGTCGGTCAGTTGGCGTGTGTATTTCAGGTTACAGTGGCTATTGTAATTACGGCACTCGGAACAATACGACGGAGCAAGAGCTATACCAGCACGGACAAAGGCACACACTGCACAGCAAGCAGGCAAAGCCAAAACTGTCCGACCACTGCCTACCTACCTACATAGACAACTAATATTACGTATCACAGGATGGCTGTTGCTTCTTTCTGCCCGCCCCCGTGGATGTCGCCTACGACCACGACCCGAGTATCGACATGTTCGCGGTTGCAGCATGCAATGACGATCTGAGAAAAGAAAACCCCAACCGCACCGCACGGCTGGCGACTGTCTATTGATCGACAAACCGGCATTGCACATACAGTAGTAGTAGGTAGTCAGTAGTACCTATACGTACGAATATATCTTCAACCCCACAGCAACCCCAACACCGAAAGGCCGCGGATGTGTACTTTTTGTGGCCGGAGGGTTCGAGAGAAAACCCGCGTCGGGTCGGGGAGGGGGTTATGTATATGATAGGGCCAAGCCCAGCTTCAAGCACCCAATGACATGAATATCACATCTCGCTTCGCGGTTGCGCGCGAAGGCGTAGCAAGCGGCCTGTTTTGACGGTGGATTGGGCCAAGTTTGAGTTTACGGTGGGCACAAGCAACAAAAAAACGCCCGCCCAAGCCAAGGCACACGTTTCCAACGGGTTGGACAAGCCTGCCAACATTTGAGCCTAAGCACAACCCGTAAATATTCATCGCTCCCGACCCGGCCGAGGTCCAGGGAGAAACAGAGCGAAAACAGTACCAGAGAACTTAGAAGGTGAGAATAGAAAACAACTGGACCCGGAAGCTAGGCCGGTAGCAGGTGTTCCCAAGTCCCTCTGATACAGGGTCGGGGGTCGGAGAAAAGAAGAAACACCCCCACCCGCCTATCATCCATAATTGATGGCCGATCATGGACGTGGCGCCACAAAGATCCAACCTAACCTTGAACCAGAGTGCGATCACTACCATTACACGTGAATCTACAAAGGAGGAGCACAGTATGCCTGGCCGCATGCTGTGCTTGTTTCCGAGAAGGGCGAGATTGGTTGTTTCAATACGACCCATCGCAATGCAGTAGCCCAGCAGGAGGAGGAAGGAAAGCTTGACTGCTGCAGCTGCCAACATATTGATGCAAGTACAAGACCGACTACATGCTTAGGTATGGTACATATGGTCGGCGCCGTGAGGTGATATGCACCCTCCGGTGCTTCACGCCAGCCGTTTGCAACTGAGCCTCAACCCCTGCTCGCGCGTTAGGGGCCTGGGGGGGGGGGTTCTTGTTACCCTAACAGTTGCACGCCATCCTGCTAACCTTACATACTCTGCATACCTAACCGAGACGAGATATCAGACGATCCATTCTGTCGGGACTGCTTCTTCACACGCAGCACTGTAATGATCATGTTGTTGGTCCTCGATCCAACGGCTGCGTCAAGCGGCTAAGCCGAGCAAGGTCCATGCCATGTCCGTACCGCTCCTAGCCTCCCACACTCCCTCTGATGCTCAGCCTGCTACTGGAGTACAGTTCCCAATTTTGGATGTTGGACCTTTGCTATGGCACTGTACATGCATACCACTACACTGGGCTGCCAACTCAACCTTCTTTCAGCTGCGTGCGTACGTACGTACCCTGGCTATGGATGGACCCGGGCCTATCCCCCACGCTGCCTACGATATCCGAGGACTTGGGTCCGGGCTGTGATGGATTCCGAAGGAGGGCTTTGGGACATAAGAAGCCTCTACAGGGAGTACACGAGCCAAAGCCCAGCGGCAGAGGGAGACAGCAGCACGGTCGTTGGCTATCACGTACTTGGGGGCATGAGCTCAAATGCTCTGTTATAAATCGTCTAGACTGCCGTCACTTACCATCTGTGCCGGGATGCACGAGCCCCAGCGTGAGCGATGTGGTAGACTAGGCGTCTGGTGGCTTTCGAGCGAGTCTAGGCCACTGCTGCCACTGGTCGTGCGACAAGGTCCGTCGAGTGCCGAAGTGATCAGCCAAGCTCTCCACCCCTTAGGTCAAGGCATAGAAGTATCTTACCCGTTCCTCCCACTGGCGGGCCTCCCCAAGGCGGTACACAGAGATCTGCTCATGTGTTGCTCCGCACGTCGACCGCATTGTAAGAAGAGAGTTGCATTCGACGTCAAGGTGAATGCCTTGGTTGTGACACTACCGACAGTGTGTCATCCTACGTTGTTTTCGACAGATGGGACAGTTCTGGCCTACTGTGTGGCCGAGAAATAAGCCCGATCGATGGCTGACATAGACTGGTCCCAGCCGCCGCGCCAACTTTTGTTTGCGATTCATGCAGCTTACCGTCCGCCGAGACACCTTTAGGCTATTCTTGTCGTTCAGCTAATCAGAAATTGCAGCATCCCATATAACGGACCTCGAATGGGTCTGGCAAACTCCAGGTAGCTTGGTTGGCTGGCTACCTTTAAATATGCTTTTGGAAAACACAAATATCGGCCAATTCCCACGATACCCGATACCCAGGTATAGTAATGTGCATGCACGTGGGCCATGGACTCGTTCCGCTATGGAACAAGGCAGACACCCGTCAATCCGTGGAGCCCGCCGGGTACGCTAGGTTCGGCACGCTCAACATTCACACGCAGATGACTCCAGGTTGTCTCACTTGATTACTCCGGTTATCTGTGTAACCAGCTAGCTCGCACGTGGAACAGTGGTGCGTGAGAAATGCTTGGCCAAGGCTGACCACTTTCTCTCCTTCACCGACTCGAGATTATTGCACCAACCATGTATTAGTATCAACGCCCATCATCCCTGACGCTGCAAGCAGGACCGACATACCATTATCTCGATCTGGGCGCCGAGCAGGATCTGTTATCATCGCTCTCACCCGGAAATTCCGAGCCGTCTCGCAACCTCTACGAAACCAGCCTGGTCGGCAGCCACCCATACGTCGACCCAACTGCGGGCTTCCTCGATCAGGTCCGGCTGGGAAGCCCAATCTTCCTCTCGAGGCCGCTCTACATAAACGGTCTTGAGCCCGCACGACCTGGCCGCCTTGAGATCGCCGAGATGCGCAGCTACCATGGCGCACTCTCCCGGCTGCCGGCCCAGCGCATCGACTGCGCCCAGATAGGTCTTGGGGTTGGGTTTGTAGGCCTTAAAGTCGGCTGAGGATATCAGTCTGTGGAAACCGAGCTTGCCGTGCTCATTCAAGTCCCGGAGCAGCTGCTGGTTGCCGTTCGACAGCGTCGAGGTGGTATAGCGAGTCCCGAGCATCGATAGACCCTGGACCGTGTCGTCCCAGGGCCGCAGGTAGTGCCAGATGAGGCTGAGCGACCTGGCCTCCTCGTCGCTGAAGACCCCAGCCAGGCCCCAGTGCCCGAGGAGCTCGAGCAGGCTGTCGTAGTGGTGTGTGTCAATGTCCTTCCACGCCGTCTCGCCAGGCACGAACCCCCTGGTAAACTTGCCGTAGCTAGTCCGCCATTGTTGCGCAAAGGTCGCCCAGTCCGCGTCGGTCAGCTCCGCCAGACGAGATTGCAGGGACGGGGCCAGCGAATCGAAGGCTGGCGAATTCCTTTTGTCCCGGCCGCGCCTGATCAGTTCGGTCACAACGGTCGAGCGCCAGTCGACGACGGTTCCAAACACGTCGAAAAGCAGCGCCTGGACGCCTGGGAGAAGGGCTGTTGTAGTAGGTACCGCGGCTTCCGTCATTCTCTTACTGGATTTGTTGACCGAGCCGCTGCCGTGGGGTGGTTTGGTTTTAATTACCGGAAGGCTGATTTGATGGGAATCGAGGTCTGGTTTGCTATTGACTCGGGGTTGCAGGTGGGGTCGACCTTTGGCAATAAGCTCGACTTGCAGGGCCTGCCTCTGGTCTAGCGGATGCCGAGCTGGGGTTTGGTCTCCAACAACTCGGGACTATCTATGTCATCCCCCACCTTTCAACGTCGGGCTGCATGGGAATGGGCCGAATGAATGCAGGCTTACTATGTGCGTAGTGGTAGTATGCAACGTTTCTTCGTCAGCATGGGTAGGCGTGAATATACCCGACATCGACTTTTGCTTGTCGTTCTGTAGCTGGTATCAAAGTTCTCAGTACCTGGTCTGCCCCCTATCCTGACATGCAAACAAGAAAAAAGTTTCCCAATCCATCCACCTTTCATGTCAGAGTTTCATTGCATAGGCCCTTCGTCAGCACTTATGTATCCACTCATGGTAGGTATGTATATCCAGCGTATGTACACGAATATCCAGTGTATGTACAAGATCAACGGTCAACCGAGGTTTGGGGAACCAGAGCCACAGTAGACGATCTCCATGAGTTGTTGCTAACGACAAGCGGTCGCGGAAATAAACTGTATACTCTCTATTAACACTACTCACTTAGATCAATTGCCCACTATTGCAAATCGAAAACAATTCGTAAAAAAGTAGCATAATATTTTTCTGCCTTTTATTTACTGTTTAATATTTTCTTTAAGATTTTATATTACTGCTGTAGTTAGAAAATAAGAGTTACAACTCTTCGTTCTATTAGAGAAGAGACCGGTTTATTCTCGCGGGGGCTTGACGAATGCTTTCCCCATCTCATTCATCCCTGTAACAACGTGTCGTTATATGCTAAAGAAAAATATACCTTACATACTTAGTGTCATATGTGGGGAACTGACGTGCAAAAGTGGTCTCCGCTACGGAGTATATCGTTGCTCTTCTCTTCGTTTTGTACGCCCCCCCCTGAAACCAGGTAAGCACGTACGGAGGAATAACCGAAAGCTGGGAAGGAAACCACGTTCTGGATGGTATTGGGCTCCGTCCCTGCTGGACTTTGGTTACACACGTGGGTTAGAAGTGATGAGGATATGCCACTGCAATACTGCAGCAAGTATGGAATTTGGACTGAAGTGATCGGGAGTCTCGTGAAGGGGCGTTCGACGCGTGGGAGTGATATCAACGAGACTGGAGCAATAGGTAGCCTTGCTGGCAGAGACAGCTCCAATAGCAACTCTTAATAACCCAATACTGGTTGGTTTCACCCGTCTTGCCCTTTCATGAGTTTTATGTCGCCTTTGGGCACGGCCGAACCCGGACGAGAAGACGGCGTTGTTCGGATTTCAGGGGGTCGTGTATTCCCGCAATTTTTTAGAGAAGATTGGCGAATCCGCTACACGGGTGCGGTTCAATCTCAGTAACTCGAGATTGAACTTTTTCAAGATTGCGGAAGGATCGGTGGAACTGCGTGAATACAACGGTAGTCATTGAGGTCGGTCGGACTGATTGCTGAGAAACGAAGCATAAGTGAAGCGTAGACCATGAATGCAAGCCGGGCGTTTATCATACGCTTTATAAATTGATATCTTATTTATAGCCGAGTATGTTTGCAAAAAGACTATGTTCGTAGTGTTTGTTCTCTCTTGAATGGCGCATCAACCGCCCGCCCCTCCAGACACCCAATTACGTAGAGATGACCGCCGGGGCTGTCAGGACATAGCCGTCCAATCGGGTGAAGGGCAAAACACACGATCGCGAATCTGACCACACAGCAAAACAACTTCCAATGACTTGACCGTGTCCAATTTCATGTATCGCGGCATTCTGTTATAAACTGGAGGATAAGGGGCTCCGATAATAACCCTTAGGACGCACACGCACTCGCGAGGCTGTGATGCCTTAAGTTGGGAACCGACTCCAGCATTTGGTCCAGGCATTTATTGACTGAGTGAAGCCTACCTCGTCAGCGTGGATGTTCGCTACCGACACCATCATGTCGCCCCACGCTTCCCCCGGGGCGCGAAGCCTCGCCCGCTGTCCATCCCATGCTCTCCATATCAGAGGGCCTGTCTCATTCCTCAATCCAACCATAGGTTATGTGGACGCCGCCGGGAGTGGCAGGGCGGCGGCACACCATCCTCTCCAACATCGTCGTTCTAGTCATCGTCGTGGCTCCGTAGGAAACGGGAGGGGCAGCGTGCCACCAACCTCGGGCCGTGTACATGATAAGATTACTGCTGCTACCGGCGCCGGCTCTGCTGCTTCTGCTACTGATGGTGTTGCAACCGAGAAGCCATCGCCGGGAGTCGTCTTCCATGTCTGGCAAACGCGAAATAATCGCAAGGGGAGACACGCCGTGGCCGTCCATGTGCCGTCGCATCCCGTGGGGACAGGCCTGGAGTTGCCGGAAGCCACGAATGCTCCAAAGCAGATTCTGTGCGGAATAGGGAGGATGGCTATGAGGTACCCCGTATGGGATGTTTCGTACGATGTCGCTATCATGTTCACTATCGGTAAGTCTTTCAGTATTTCCACAAACATCCCGTAAGACACATGAAGGGTTGAGTCGCAAGACACCTCTTTGATTCTGACATGACATGCGTTGTCAGGATCCGTAATCTGGGTCGTCAACGGTTTCTTCGCCTGGCTGCCCCTGCAGAGTCCCTCCTCCGCGTTCGCGGGCGAGACGACCCTGGGCGGCGGAATCACGGCATTCATCGGCGCCACCGTCTTCGAGCTCGGCTCGGTCCTGCTGATGCTCGAGGCCGTCAACGAGAACCGCACCGACTGCTTCGGATGGGCCCTCGAAAAGGAGGTTTCTGCTGCCGCTGCCGCTGCCGCTACTACTCTCGCCGCCGAAGAGGAAGGCCGGGACGACCGACCCCGCCTGCTCCTGCGACCGCAACCGAGCCGCTGCGTGCACCACCATCGCGACAAGCATTCGTTTCTTTCTTCCAAACTTACTTCGCAGGTCTACGACGAAGAAAGGGCCAAGAGGACATGGGAGTGGTGGCCCAAGCGGCACGAACTAACGACGCATTACTTGCGCGAGATCGGCTTCCTGGCCTGCCTTTCCCAGTTCCTCGGTGCCACGGTGTTCTGGATCTCGGGGTTGACGGGTCTACCGCCCATCCTCGCCGCGCTCTCAACACCAACAACCAATGGCATCTTCTGGCTGCCGCAGGTGGTGGGCGGCGTGGGCTTTATCGTGTCTGGCTGTCTGTTCATGCTCGAGGTGCAGACCAATTGGTACACGCCGGCCCCCCGGACGCTGGGCTGGCACATCGGGCTGTGGAACCTCGTCGGCGCGCTGGGGTTCACGGCTTGTGGTGCGCTTGGTTTCGGGAGCGGGGACGAGGGCGTGGAATACGCGTCTACGTTGGCTACGTTCATTGGCAGCTGGGCATTCTTGGTACGTTTTGCTTGTCGTTGTTGTGGTCTCAACCCCTATTCAGCTATCTCGGGGGCTACGGCCTTTATGCGGTGCATCTCGCGCTATGCCACGGCTTCAAATTTCGAAAATGCCAGCTTTACTGTAACTTCCTGATAGCGAACCAGCTAACTCTTTACTAGATCGGAAGTGCCATACAGTGGTACGAAAGCTTGGATAAATATCCTGTGATGCTAAAGAAGACGACGAGCATGTAGGTTTTCAATACAGCTACGATATTATGCTTCCTATAAATCCCAGAGACTTGGATACTTCGCGCCCGTACACGATTTATAATATTGTATTAAACTAAATCATACACACTCTTGTCTGTCTGTCAAGTCGATCTAGTCTTCAAGAATTTGAGCCGAGTTCTTCATTTCCTATACAGATTATACGGTAAATTGGAATGGCTACTCATCAACGGCCTTTTGCCGCGCTCCTACCGAGGTATAGAGATGCACCCTCTTTTCCGCGTCGGATCTTGCACACCCCTGGACCTGGGCTGCTATGCACCAACTGTCGCCGAGGCTCCACGAGCCATCATGCCATAATGATAAAACTCCTTGAACTTTTCCACGGCCTCACATACGGAAGATCTCCGATCTGCCAAGCTGGAGGGGTCATCCCCCCCTTACCTCAGGAAAAACGGTGGTCGCAATTACCGGTGCGGCTGGATCAATGTTTCACCTCCCACGAGCCGGACGCTGTTCGTCCTTTGTCCTCTCCGCGAACAATCGTTCCACCGTTCGGTTCAGTTGAAGTTCACACCGCAAGTTACAGACTTGGTCTGGCGGTGTCAGTATCGGTTCATCTTTTGTCAACGTCTTGCGTCTTAGGATGAGGACACTAGCACTGCCGTAAAAGCTGTTGGACCCGCGCTCCCGCGACGTGAATCACGTCGTGACTCGGAATTTGTCAAGCCACGGGCCGATTCATCCGGTGTGTCATTTCTTCCACCGTCCAGGCAGGCTTGCCCTGGGATTGTGATTTGACTCTACACACTGGCATTCAAAGCACCACTATCTGACCTGTCTCGTCTACCTGTCTCTCAAGAACGCCAGGGTCGTTGATTATCAGAAATGAAAGAGACCCTCCAACGTGATTGCACCACTGTAGGAGGGGAGGGGTTGAAAAGCGCAGGGCTGGCCAGGCGATCCGAGAACCAGACGCAAGGGCCGACCGATTGATTTGATTGGAGTATCTTGTATGCAATTGATCGTCAGGAACACCCGGCCCAGAGACAAACCACAGGTGTCCTGAGCTCGATCGAAACTCGCGGGTCACAGCCTACATAGTAGTAGCCTGCTACTTGCCATGTGTGCGGTGGACACAAGGAAACAGACACACATTCATATCGGAACAAACCATTGTTTGCTCCGACTTCTCTTCCAAGCTGAGGTGAGTTAAATTGATCGTTGGGGGGATCGGATCAGATGATTCTAGCCCTCACCAATTCGTCGGTCACCTTGCGTTATCACACTGAACCGTCGTCTCAGTCTGCTTACGGGGGCGTGACGGGGAAGACACGGGATGGGTGGAAAGTGCAGCCGAGAACCGAGTACCGTACCGTAGTCTGTTGGTTTGGTTCCTCTTCAATTTTCTTTCTTTCAGCTTTCTGTCTGGGTTACATGGTTTGCCCAGCGTCATGTCATGAACCGGCATGGCTGATGAGATGATGAACAGGTTTGCTGGCTCCTCACTTCGCCATGATTTTAGTTCCGGCGCCTCCTTGCCTGAGGCTGCGGATGCTTCTGCGCGGCGAGTGCCCCGACCGCGTGGTTTACGAGGCGCATGTTTGCTTGCTGCAGGCATCGGGGGCGGTTCCAGAAAGCTGGGAAACCCCGGTCCAACAACAACCAACAGGCTATTACTGACATGGTATATCAAGATAATGAGGGTTTACCTAAATTTACATAATCATCCTTGAGAAGGGGGTGGGCGAGGAAGCCTATTGCCAGTTGCCAGGAAGGCCAGAAAGAAAGAGGGAGGGAGCGCAACACGGGATCATGCAAGGGGGGGAGGGGGAAGCAACCTCGAAATCCCAACGGCCTGTATCAAGCATCTTGAAGCTGCCCGGGCAGTTTCTCGGACATCTCTCGCGAATGGTGGGAGCTGAAGCTGAAGGTCCTCTCTGAGACCTCTCTAGCAGGACCGTTTCCCGTCAAAAGGATTGCGTGAGCAGCCGTTAAATGACACCCTTTATTGCTATCATGTTATGATATGATCGTCAGCCTTCTACTCCATACTTCGCGATGACCTTCCAGGATGGGTAATCTCCAAGGGGGCCAGCATCTTGATTTGATAGTTGAACTGGATGCAAATTTACTTACCCAGCATACCAGCAAATTACGTGCTCGTCTACCTAGTTCAAGTCTCTCCTTCGTAGCATCTATCAAACCTGCATGTGTATGCAGTAAGAACAGTATCTGTAGCACATAATTGCTTGTTCATCAAGTACATATTACTCCGCATACATGGACATTGTTAGTCCCGTTTGCTTTTTCTCTTCGTATTTTCTTCTTCGTCCTAACTCGTGTCTCGCTCAGGGACGGCCCGGCGGACGGAGACACGCACCGTGCTCTGCGACATAAAGTGTTATATTAGGAACAGTTTGCATGCACAAGCTATGATTGCACAAAGTACTTGTATCGCATCTTGACGTACAACAAGGCAGCAGAGACACGAGAGGGCGAACAAGAGGGACGGATTACTTGACGAGATGGATCATATCTGCATGTGGGTGTTGTTGGCCCCAGCGCACCTGCATTTCGACGAATCGGAAGCGCACCGTCCGCCGCATTGGGTAAGGAGAAGTGACTGAGCTCTCTTGAGATTAATGACTTTTCTTGTTGGACATTGATTCGATTCAATTACTTCTCGACCGCAGTCGGCTTCAGGTCGGCTCGTCGGTAGCATGGTTTACATAACGCCTCCAGGGAAAAACCACGGCGCAGCACCACCCACTTGGCAGGGAGCAAGACTGGAAATCGGAGTATATGAAATCATTAGGCCGAGCGCTTCGAGCACTAGAATTACGATCCGACTACTGGGTGGCGGCGGCCCCCAATGAAGACTTATTGTATTAGGTCCTGGCTGGGCGCCTAGGTCCTGACGGGCCGCCACGGCACGGTTGGATAGTGTGTAGACGGTTCTTACCGGTTCTGTTTGGTGTTGATTTAGTCCCGTAACAGAGCAAACTGCTGCGGTTCCATCTAGATCGAGGTAGCCACAAAACACCTTCTAAACGGGCTAAATTCCCCTTTTCTTTCTCTATTTGGAATACCTGACGTTTCACGATCAATAGCTAGTTGACTAAGAGGCTCCAGCCTGGACGATATCGTAGAAGCAAACACAAGTCAGCCCCACGAGACTGGTTCTATTTCCAGGCAGATTTTGTTTCGCTATCTTCGAAAGAGATTTCTCTCTATGGATGTGATTTGGCTGCAGTTTCTAGCACCATTGATATCAGCTCGTTGCAGCGGGGAAGCGGGTGAGCTGCGCCGTCGCTCGACCTGATCAGCCAAAATTTGGTAACCAACCAGGCCGCCTGCATGTTTCGTTTTCCTCATGAGAGCGGCCGTGCTTCCTCTGGGGTAAAGTGGGATGTTGAAAAAAAAAACCCCAACATGCATGCAGCTTGGCTGGATTTCGCCAATCATTGCCAATCCATCAGTCTCGCTCGACGGGCGGGCGGGCGGACGGACGGCGAAGACACGCGAGAATACGCACAGAAGTGCGTGAAATCCAGAACAAGTTGAATCTTGGGACGGCGTGATCCCGATGGCACTGGCTGCCCCAACCGTTCTCGCGCTGTCGCGCTGATTCTCGCTGGAAAAATTGGGATAGGTCCCATCCGATGCAACCTTGGACAAAGATCCAAAATACACACAGACATTGGCCTTACCAGGGTTATATTAGACGGGCGGCGCGTTATCTCCCTTTGTGGGTGATGGGCCATAGTAGGTAGGCATCGTGCATATTTTTTCCCCCTTCAAATTCTTTTCTTTATTCCGTCGCACTCCGATATGCACTTTTTGGCATGCTGGAAATTTCTTTGGAATCGGGTTTAGATCCCAAAGGCTTGACCCTAATTGAGACGGAGGGACGGGAATGAATGAGATTGGTTGGAGGGTTAGAAGCCCAATGCTTCCGCTGTTGGTTGCACTGCGGCAGGCCCCCCAAACTGTGACCAGGCCCTACACTCGTCACACTCATTGTCGAAAAGGGGCATTGGTCCGAAGCGTTGCGATTTGGTAGCGAATTGACAGGATTCAGGCCAGGCACCACCGAGCACGCCGCTGACAAAAGCCACAAGTTGGCATGGCGTTTTCTTGCTTGAGGGCGGTTTGTTGATCTGATTAGCTGGCGGGACTTGTGGTCAAATAAAAGCCCATCCAGCGTCAGTGTTGATCAGGATCCGGTGATAAAACACCAGTTGCCATGTGGCAAAGGTGGCCCTGAAGACTGGCCTCTGGTGTGCCAATCGAGAGGACAATAATGTTCCTATTCCCCTACCAGACTTTGGGCGTGGAAGGTACGGATTGATTAGGCAGATTTGATTTGGTGTGATGAGACGACGGTTGAACAATTGAACTCCGTTATCCCATTGATGATCAGTTCAATTCTCGGGTAGGACCCACCGACCACAGCTAACCTTATTGCTTTGATTTCTTTTTAGACCTGCCAACTTGATGCTTGCACCTGATGCGCAGCGCCTGCAAGGTTATCGTGGGCTGTCACAGTGGGCCACGACGGGGGAGGGGGCGGCCCAGTTCTCATGTCGTGTGGATTTGTGTTCGTTTTCCGGACATTGATAGATGACAAATAAGAGGTTGCCGTCCGCACGTGGGGTTTAATGCCTATCCTATTGATTCATGAGGTGGACATCGAACTGAATATCGATGAAGATTTTTGTTCGGCTTGCGCCTCGAGAGGGGGATGGAGAGGGAGGTATGCTCGTATGGCAGACATTTTGGATCCGTCAACCGCCTCACCGGAAAGGCTCGACTTCACTGGCTGAGCAAGCCGGGGTCTTTGCTCCTCTTCTCTTATTAATTGATTACATGAATATGTAGACGGGAGGGGAGTAGATTGCGTCTCCGTGCGTGCATGTCCATGACTTCAATATGAGACGATTTATTGTTTTCAGATATTTTTATCAAGATATCAAAATAGCATTGAAGTTGTATTACTCCCGAGGTTCACGGGCACCGCCAATTTCTTAGTGGCGTTCCTGATGAGGCTGTTTGGGCATAATAATGAGCTATCTTAAGATCAAGGGACAGTTGACCCGCGTGCACGTTGTTGGGTTAGGTAGTCTATATTTCCCTGACCTATTTGCAGAACAATACACACGTGTCTCGTGCAATCGTTGACGAGATCTTCCACGAGCTGACCGGCTGCAAGTTGTAGCCGTCGAAGCCCGAAGCCAGCCACCCACGCCTTTAGAGGTTTGACCGATGCACGCCGCTGACACTTGCTAATCTCCAAATACAACTTACTTTACTCAAGTTTGTTTGAAGTTGACTATCCCGCACAACATTGGGCCAATTTAGTGCCTGCATATCCTGCCCTGCTAGGCGCATACTTGTGTCTTGCCGATTACCTACCTCCTATCTGAAGCGAGACGTACAGAGCTGTCACAGCAATAATGAAGGTATGAATGCCCAGTGCTTTGCCATAATCCTACCCGATTTACTTATTACAGATAATCACTGCATATCACATCTGAATGCTTGCGCCTTGGTCACACAAATATCACACAGGGGGCATGCGCACTGACGCGGCCAACTCGGAGACTGCAATCGTTATCTTCTATCTATGCGAAGTACATTCATTTGTTGTGTGTGCTCCACGATGGAAGTTCGTGCCAATGCAATAGATACAGGGGGTGCAAGCCCAAAATGGCAAGCAGCAAAGAGTGGGACCCTGCTTGCACTGACGGACCGGGGCCTTTGGGGCCTTCTTCTCATTCAAGCCAATACGATCAGCGGCCGAGAAATTGCACTCTCTAATGGACCAGGAATCCTATTCGACGTCACCTGAAAAGCCTCATTCGCATTGGGCCTAGCCGTTGGCAGGACGGGAGGTGATTCCTCACAACACTAGCCTATGGAACATGGCGAGGGAATTGTAACGCTGCGCTGCGGTCGAACGATATGCGGCACACATATCACACGCGCAGTCATCTTCCCTGGCGAAATCAAATCGAATCGTTCTTTTCTTCCAACAAGACATGGTTGGTTGAAACCAGTGGAGGCGTATAGTAGGCCCCTGAGTCGTGCTTGCATGTAAGAGGTATCAATTGGCTGTAGTCGCTTCAGGCCCGAGTCTGCAAGACCAAATCGCCGTCATGAGGACCGGTAAAGTCCGTCGATTTGAATTGAGAGAACCATACATCGGCTCACTACCCAGTGATAGAGTTGATGGCAACCTCGTCTCCTTTTTTTCGTCTCTCCCTCAGAGCAATCACCTGTTAATTCCAGGGTCCTATTACTTAGTGAAACCCCTGGCACTCGGTAAGTTGGTACTTGCTCACTATCCGCCGCTCTGGGAGCTCCCTACCCCTGACGGTTCCTTAGCCCTTCCACACTCAGGCTGAGCCAGAGCCACCAGACCCGAAAGGGGCAAGACTCGTTGGGAAATTCAAGAGACTCAGAGCTTAGAGACACGACGTTGCAGCGCCATGGTGGCCTTCATTTTAACGAGGAAGCCATGGTCTCAAAACTCTGTAGGGAGTTTTTACCGCGCGTAATTCGCTGCAGACACTAACACAACCTACATCTCCAAGTACATGCATGAACGATTGATTGATACAGAAAACAACAACTCCAAGTACATGCATGTACGATTGATTGATACAGAAAACAACAATTTGAAGAGAGTTGCATACCAATTGTATGTACATACCCCCGAGACCTTAATCAAGGTATTAGAGCAACAATTTAAAGTATTCTAGGTAGGCCCGAACAAGGCACATACACGGTGACTCGACTTGACTTGATTCTGCGCTGCTGCCCCGAAGGAAACCCCAACTCGTTCTCGCCCTTGCCCACTTCTTTCAGTCGCAATCAATTTATCGATCGCAAGCGAACTCCGCGCTCTGATCTCGTCGCGGCACCCACCGGCCAAGCTATCCATTGCGTCCTGCACGCCGCATACTGCAATGACCAGTGACCTGCACACCAACCAGGTATCCAAGGCATCCTTGTCCACCCCGGCATTTCAACCGAGAGTCCATCACTAGGATCGACTGCTAGCACCTTGGAGCAACCATCACAACCAGAAACCCTCGCACCTTGGGCAGCAGTAGTAGGTTCAGTGCATCCCGGAAGACCTGGAGTGCATACCACTAATTATCACGCTTATGTATGGGATGCAGGTTTGTTACTTGGGGCTGCTGCAGTAGTACTCGCCCACGGATGCGTACAATATCCGCACCACTATCTCTTTGCCGCAAATACTACTACAAGTACGGCTTGGGTCTGGGCAGTCTACCTATCTCTGGAGTGGGCAAAGGAGTGGATATTATCATTACAACTAGCGCGCACCTCTTCCTCCTAGGTCCCTTGCTTGCTTGCGTAGGAAGCTCTCTCCACGAGTTCAATCATATTTTCTTTTCTTGCTACGTTTCACAGGCCTAGTACTCCGTAGTAGCTCTGCCATTGGGAAGCTCTTGTCGACCGTGCTTGCGCAAGTCTCTCCCTGAGTGCTGTGCCATGTACGACTGCTCATCGCCTGCCGACTTGTTTCGTCGTGGATGAAACCTTTTTGCGCAACCCTTCGCTGGGCCAGGCACTTCAATTACCCATTTACACACCAAAAGTTGCCCGCGGGCCCGCACATACACACAGACTCCAGTCCGCCCAGGGCCCTATCGACGTTGAGCTGATTCAGTCGAATTCGATTGTTGCGGGGATTCACAATAGCAAAGGCACCTATCCTTACGTTCCTCCTCATTGTCGAAGAGGCTGGTAAAGTAAACTGCGAAAGTAGGTCTTAGACGGGTAACGGAGGGTGCTTGAGTTGTCTCAACTCTATGTCCCTTTGCTTGCGATCAATCTACTGTCCGGACGCTCAGACTAAACGACTGACCAGAGTGCCGTTGTAGATCGCGCGCCAACGTTCTCCTTCAGTCTTGCCGGTTCTCGCTTGCAACTCGCACTTATATCAATACGACCCCACATGCCATTGTCGTTGACCGTATTCGAATTCTTGTCAGCAGAAGCTTGATTTTTAGATCGGTCACCGTTACCTGGAAACGTCGAGCTCTGGAGCATAAAACGACCGCTCTTGAACCGGACCACGCCAACCCAACAAAAGCTGCCGCGCCAGGAAACGAAACACTGGACGACATTTCTGACAAGAGTCCCGAGTAACAATCCTTGTTAGCCCCCAAAAAACACATTGTAAGTTCTTCTTCTCACCCGATATCTTCCCAGTGTATGGAATATTCTACAACACTTGATGGCACCTGCACTTTCCGGGGTGGTCTTGCGTGGCTAGTCATTGCCTCCGCATGACTGATCATTGGTCATGAACATTCCATTTTTAAATTCCGATTGCCCATTTTCATGCTGGCAACAACACTAAAATGGCCCCTGTGTGTTTCGTGGGAGCTCTGACTGCCGATGCGACGGCTGAGACGCATTAATGCTAATACTGGGGACAGTTGAATGATAAGCCGGGGGCAGTGCAAGTGTCAACGGCTTTAGGCCAAACTCCACTGGGGAAGGATCATTATAATTCAATATTGTGACGTGCTAGGATCCATTTCTGACAGGAGACGAGCTATTCAACGAAAGCAATACGGTTGGGCAGGTTATATGATTGCTTCGACCCCTATGCACTTGGGTGCTCAGGAGGTTTTTTGGATCAAACTCTAGTAGAGTGACACAAGGTCATTCTCACTAGGAGAGATCATGGCCATGTGGGAGACGGACGACGAGGTGAGCAGCCCCGTTGCTGCATCACTGCCAACACCTTCGGACACACCATACCAGACACCATCTCGCAGATCATCACGCGCATCGAGACGCTCACGCCGCTCAGGCACGCCTCCGGCGACTAGCTCTTCACCTCCGCCCATGCCAACGGAGAAGAGTGCCAAGCGGTCTTCTAAGGTTATAAATGCAGACGAGCCCATCAGCGCGTTCGACCCACGCCGGTTCACTCCGACCCTGCACGCCAACTTGGTGTCTGAGATTCTGAATCTGCGTAGAGACCAAGAAGACAAGCTGAAAATCATCGAAAGGCTTGAGGTAGCCCTGCATTCAACAAAAGAAGAACAAGAGACGGAGCAAGCCACTCTTCACACCACTTCGAAAGAAAACAGATCCCTCAAGCGCCAACTGGCTCTGCTCGAGGGTGGAACTTCGTCTGCCCTGGGCGAGCTCGCTAAAGAACGGGACGAAGCCGTAGATGCCATCGTCGACACCAAGAAACGCCTGGAAACGGCTCAAAAGAAGGTCCGCAGTCATGAGGAAGACTCACAGAGAGTGCATGAACAGTGGGCCAAAGAAAGGGATGAGTGGGAGGAAGAGAAGCTCAAATATGAGAGGAGACTGCATGTTGCGGACACTCGGATGAAAACTGTTCTTGAAGAGGTTGCCAACCTGCAAGATGCTCAGCTTACTCGCCAGAACAACCCGGAGACCGACGCAGAGGAAGCCAGCAAGGATAATGATGCCGCCAGTGTGCGGACGAATAGTCTAACAAATAGCATACGGTTCTCAGCGATCCCCACCGAGGCTCCTGGGGCCAGCCTAGCGGACGAACTCAACTTCGACTCCGATGGGTACCAAACAGATGCCGATGGCCGGGAAAGTATTGCAGGCCGGGAGAGTGTTCTGTCCAACCATCACAACCGCCAGTTCAGCCGGGATAGTGTGATGTCTCTAAAGAAGACCCACCGGCGCAACATGAGCAGTGAAAGCCAGATGCGACCCGGCAGCGTGGTCCGAGGCAGGGTGCTCATCAACCAGAATGTTCTCGATAGGCTCGAGGGTGGCATCCGCGAGGACGACGAAACACCTCCACCACCGAAGCCCGAGTACAAAGACACGGGAGTGCAATTCTCCCCGCCGCCTTCGCCAAAGATCGTACCAGTCAAACCAGCAACCCCTGAGCCGGTTATCAAGATCGAGAAACCCATCGAGGTCGACAGTACACCACGCGCCGACACAGAGATTGAGGCCAACCAGCGGAGGAAGCGCGTACACATCCACAAGCCGGTTCCATTCGAGCTACCAACTACTCCCTCCAAGTCGATGGTATCTGCAGCATCGCAAACAGTCGAAGCACCCCTCAGCCCTCCCACAACCCCTAAGTTACAGCATGAAGAACTCTTCGCCGTCATGCGGACTCCCATGTCGACGGTAGCTACACAAACAGACAAGCAACAGGAGCAGGAGCCTTCCCCTAAACAATCTAACAACGCTCCTCTTTTGATACCGAGTATTAGCGTTCATCCCCCGACGAGTCGACCTCAGACACCAAAGGAGCACCGATTGCCACAATACGTCAAAGATTTCGGCTGCCAGGTATCTCTTATCCAGGATAGACCAATCACTACCACTTCCACGGCTGTTCAGACGGATGAGATTCGTGTTGACAAACGGTTGGACCGATTACCTCCTCATCTGCACCCCTCGGCTATCTCATCACGACCAACCTCACCAAGTGCGCCAACTGCGGCTCCAGGCGCCGATAGTGGAAACAACTTTAGTCCAGTCCCGGGAAATCTGCCCCCTCGAAACCCGCGTCGTTTAACTTCGAAGCGGAGCTTCACCACTGAATCTCCCTCTTCACCTCCGGCTTCGCCATCCGCTGTTGAAACTGTAGCCAAAGACGCTTACCCAGGCAACAACGATGATGGTCCCTTGTCGAATCAAAAGGCGCCAGTGCGGCGACCCCACCGCATCAGCAGTCTGTTCGCCGGGTTCGATGGCGCAAGCTCTGACGAAGGGGATGAGCTGTTAGACGGTGACTTGAGTGATAACGAGTTCAAAACAGCTCTTTCGGCGCCTACACCAAAATCGCCGTCCTACCGTCACAAGTCGCGTGGATCTGCGGCCACGAGCTCTACCATGGACACGATGCCATCCATCCCGAGACATGGAAGGAGCACACTGAAGCACATCGGAACTACCGAGGTGTACAGCAGCTACAACTTAGCTGAAGACAGGGATACTGTTGGCCGTATGCCTGCAGTGGCTCGACCTGGTGAAAAGGCAATGAACTCCTCTACGCGAGCTGGGGCCATGCGCAAGTCTGCTTTGATACAGAGCGGCATTACGTCTCACGGCCGCTCAAGAAGCCCAAGCCTCGGAGAGCACCACGACCCGCCATTCCCAATTCCCACCAGGGCAAGCTCACGCAAGCCTCCCTTCACTTCCAGTGCCCCCAGCGACGGACAGCGAAGCCCAATTTATGGGAACGAGGGTCTCCAGCGACGCAATTCCAGGGCCCGATCCAATAGCATCCGTAAAGTGCGGTCTGCCGCAGCAATGCCACGCCCAGCACGGAATAGGCGGCGGGGCAGTTCGCCTCCTCCGTTGTCCCCTACTGAGCAAGCACCCGAGAGCCCAGGGCTACCTCCGCTACCGAAGAATGACATCACCACCCCTCAGAAGAGTCGAGGATACGGGACTGGTCGCTATAGAGGACACCGGTCTCAGCCGTCGACGACCACCGCCAACACAGACAATACCAACTTCGGATCCGTTGCGAGTGGCCCGCAAGCGTCGGGAGTTGTTGATGCCATTGCGCAGACGATGGTTGGAGAATGGATGTACAAGTATGTCAGACGCCGAAAGTCGTTTGGTATGGCCGATACGAAGGCGGACGAGACCAGCAATGACCGTCACAAGCGATGGGTCTGGCTGGCTCCTTATGAGAGAGCCATCCTCTGGAGCAGCAAGCAGCCTTCGTCAGGTAGTGCCCTGATGGGGAAGTCTGGCCGGAAACTGAGCATTCAATCAGTCTTGGACGTCAAAGACGATAACCCAGCTCCCAAGGGTGCATCTCAGCTGTTCAATCGTTCCATTTTGATCCTTACGCCTCAACGGGCCCTCAAGTTCACGGCTACGTCGTCCGAGAGGCACTACTTGTGGTTGACTTCTCTGTCCTTCCTGGCACATTCGACTCAGGCTGTTCCGGAGATCCTATCTCCGGTACCTCCCCAGACGTTGCTTAAGCCAGCTTCTGCACCCGCCTATGAAGCCCCAACAACACGGACTAAGAAGCCGACCATCCGAGATTCCATCCGACTTGCGAAGGTAAAGCACCCGTCCCTGATAAAGCCAGAGCCCTTGCCTGTCGCTTCTGAGGAGCTGGAGGACGAAGTCGCGTTCAAACCTGAATCCCTGAGTACGTTGAACCATGCGCGTGATCTTTCGATGGAAGTCGCGGAACCACCCTTCATCCCTCGATATCACGAACGCTCATCGGAGAGGGTCCATGAGCGTGCCAACCAGGTGGTGCTTCACGGTCGCAAGCGAAGCAACACAGGCGGACACATTCCACCCCCTTGTCCTTCCGTGGCTTTTCTGGGCCTGCCGGAGGCCCGGGCAGTTATCATACTGCGACTGATAGCATCGCTGGTAACAGCGTTGCTACAGCTGAGAACTCGGACATGTACGCTGTTGGATCCAGTACTGGCCACGCTCCCTCCACATGGGGTATGAGCACCAATGGGTCAGTGCGGACCTCGGAGGCGTCATCTCGTCCAGGGAACAACTTCTTCGAGGCGATAGGGACGGTACGCATGGAGGCCTTCATCAGCCCTCTAGCGTTCCCCCGCGTTCAGGAGTATCCAGAAGAGCAGGACGACATGCGTTACCGAGCCCGGCGCCGCAGCAAGGAGGTGCGCCGACGCAGGAGTCGCAGCCGCCACCGAGACAGCTTCAACTCCCGGACGACACGCGGCACTGATGAATGGTACGCGGCAAGTAGTAAGAGGGGAAAAGAAGAGTACTTCCGGGACGACCCCTTCAAGGGCTTTTGAGCGAATGATACTGAAAGAAGCAAATACGGGGGGAACTACCCCCTGGCATTGATGTGCGAACGAAGATACCCCGAGCGTCTTATTTTCTCTTCCTGATGACCCGCCACATCGTTCAGGGCATCATGGACTATCTTTATTATTGGGTCGTATTCTCATACGCCCTCGGTCTTAACCGACCCCGGAGTTTTAGGAGTTTCGAGGAAAAAGTTGGCTAACGAGGCATGAACACCCACATCAAGTGAGATCCTCTCCGTCCACTCGTCATCCTTGCAACACATTCATTACCCAAGCCACCAGGCCTCTTTTAGGCCCTGGCCTACCAATCTTTTTCTTGTCATGTACTCATAGCTATTTTCAGTTTGTGTACGATTATTCGAGCCAAAACAGAAAAGGCGGCAGATGGACTGCGCCTAGAAGCGGGCTACTTACTACGTGTGTTTTCTTGTGTCGTCTCTTGGTCATTCTTCTTCTTTGGAATTTTCTATATATCAATGTACAACAAGGGGAAATCAAGGGGGGGCCTTATAGGAATGGGAGGGATATCTTATCACCCAGCAAAGGAAAGGAAGAAAGGGCGGCCTTTTTTAGATGCAAATCTGGTGGGAGGGAGGAAACATGGTCTCAGGACCACGCAAACCATGCCTGCGTGTGTGTGGGTTGGGCTTTACCAAAGCCTCTAAAAAGGAATGGCCCTCGACTCAGAAGCAAAGAGAAAAGGAGACAGAGGCGAGCCGTTTGGGATTCTACGTTCTTATACAAACCATATAGCACATCTTCGGACACTACAGTACAGTGCCTCGGCCTTTTTTAGGTAGTTCTAATGAAGATAAGCGATGTATTCCTTCTATTATTGAGTCTTGATATCCATACCTTGGTGTCTGTACTTTGGGTGATATAGACTGTGAGGACCAATTCCACGGCTGCTGGTGGACGCCTATCATTTCCGCATAGGTAGTAGACCCCTCTTAAGTGGACCTTGGGCTCTGAGATCACCCCACCATTAAGTCTAATTCATCGAGGCGAATGTACCCCACGTTGGAACAAATTCCGCCCAAAAATCCAAGGCTTGTTTACTCCGTACACTCGTTTGATCTGGTTTCTTGAGAGACGGTTATTCCAGGAGAGAAAATATTGGTCTACCGCCCACACCACACACAGCAAAATGGAGGAGAAGGAGAGCTTAGAGACCGTCCAGGCGCGCCACCGCAAGGAGCAGCGGGACTTGCAGTCGCGCATCACGAGCAAGAAGAAGAATGCGACCAAAAAGACGCGAAAGGGCGTCAACGACGAATGCACCCAGCTCGAACATCAAATGAAAGAGCGGCAGCAGCAGGAAATCGCCGCGCTCAGCGGAGAGTCGAACGATGCGGTCGACGATGCGGTACCAGAGGAGCAGAACGAGGACAACGATGATGTCAACACAACGAACAATACGAACGGCCTAGCAGAGCAACTACAGCAAACCTCGATATCCGTGCCCACCGCCGAATCGCAACAGCAGCAGCAGCAGCAGCAGCAGCCGGGCAAGAAGCGCAACCGACAGAAGGAGCGCCTGCAGCGCCGCGCCGCCGAGCAAGAAGCCGCCGCCCTCGCGGCCGAGGAGGAGGCGGCCAACATGACGGACCACCGCAAGATCGAGAAAACGTACATGCTGAAGGAGTTCAAGACGCACGGCCTGGCCGAGAAGGAGATCCAGCCCGACGGGCACTGCCTGTTCTCGGCCGTGGCGGACCAGCTGCGCGAGAACTCGGTCCCGCTGGAGGGCGCAGCGGCGGAGTTGCCCTACCGGACGGTGCGCAGGCGCGCCACGGACTACATGCGGGCGCACGAGGACGACTTCGCGCCGTTCATGGAGGACGACTTCGGCAGCTACGTGGCCAAGATCCGCGACACGGCCGAGTGGGGCGGGCAGCTCGAGCTCATGGCCCTGGCGCGGTCGTACGGCGTCGAGATCAAGGTGGTGCAGGAGCAGCGGACCGAGACGATCGACCCGGGCGAGGTGAGCGGTGACGGGGAGGGCGAGCGGAAAACGATATGGTTGGCGTATTACCGTCATGGATACGGGCTCGGCGAGCACTATAATTCGTTACGGAAAGCTGCTTAGATGAGCGTCTCGGCCTGTCGTGGAATATATACCCCAAGTTGCATATACAAATATCTCTAGAGCACCTACTTGTAGAGCGTTTAGCAGTAAGAGCGGCAGGGAAGATTCGTATGGAGCCATCGCATGAAGCTCAGCCAAGGGCTCGACTATGTACTTCCCTTATTGGGGCAACTCAATAATTTGTTGGAGCTCTAATAATAGTAAAGAATATGTGTAAACATGCATTTCATCTATTGAAAAAATACGAATAACATACTTCCTGCGCAATTGATCGACTTATACCTTTGGCGTAACCTTGAGCAAAGTGCGAATTCGGAGCTCCACCGAAAATTGTGAGCAATGACTGAAGCCGTGCTCCGCTGGGCCGCCTCACTCAGTAGCAGAGCTTCACATTAAGCGGTGATCTAGCTGCATCCTTTTACCGTACGACTATTAGCCCCTGGACTGAGTCTATCGAGTCACACCTGACAACCATAGACCTTTACTGATCTCGTCACGCCGGAACGTTTTATTTGATATTCCAATTTGCATATAAGATAGAAAGAGGGGCCCCGGTAAAAAGACCAAGGAATCGATCGAAGTCATGTCGATGACCTCTGCCTCCCCCGCGGATGCCGCCCGCGACGCCAAGTCGGCGTCTCACGTGCTGTCGACGCTGCCGGCCGCCGCCCGCAACGACGCCCTCACCGCCATCTACGAAGGGCTCGAGGCGGGGCGCGACGAGATCCTCGCGGCCAACGCCCGGGACCTCGACGCCGCCCGCCAGCAGGCCGCCGACGGCCAGCCGCTCAGCCAGAGCCTCGTGTCCCGGCTCGACCTCGGCCGCAAGGGGAAATTTGAGGACATGCTCAAGGGCATTTTGGATGTACGGGACTTGGAGGATCCTGGTGAGTAGTAGCGCCCTCCCGTCCTTCATCGCCGCTAGGCTTTTAGCTAATTGGCTATGTTGGCAGTCGGCAAGGTGACGCTGCGCACGAGGCTCGATGAGGGCCTGGACCTGGAGCGGGTGACGTGTCCCATTGGCGTTTTACTCATCATTTTCGAGGCGCGCCCCGAGGTCATTGCCAATATCGCCTCGCTGGCGGTCAAGTCGGGAAATTCTGCTATTCTCAAAGGTACGTATATCTGCACGGTTACAGGGTAATCGCATTCCTACAAGGCGCGTCGCTCATACTGATATCCAACAATTTTCTTTTTACAGGAGGCAAGGAGTCAACAGAATCTTTCAAGGCCATCTCCAAGGTAATCTCGGAGGCCTTGACCAAGACACAGGTGCCTAATGGCGCTATCCAGCTCGTTACGACGAGAGATGTCATTCCGCAGCTGCTCGACTTGGACCAGTATATCGATCTCGTAATCCCCCGTGGAGGCAACGAGCTCGTGCGCTACATCAAGTCATCCACCAAGATCCCGGTACTGGGCCACGCCGACGGGTTGTGCTCCATGTTCCTGGAGGAGTCGGCCGACCCCAAGATGGCTGCCGACGTCATTGTGGATTCCAAGACCAACTACCCGGCCGCCTGCAACAGTCTGGAGACTCTTTTGGTCCAGGAGAGCGCGCTCGACACTCTATTCCCTGCCGCCGCCGAAGCTCTTCTCTCCAAGGGGGTCCTGCTGCGCTGCGATGCCAAGAGCAAGGCCGCGCTCGGCAAGACCAGCTTCGCCGCGCAGCACAGCGACCGGATTGTGGACGCCAAGGATGCCGACTTCGACACCGAGTTCCTGGCGCTCGAGCTGGCGGTCAAGACGGTGGCTGGTCTCGACGAGGCCATCGCCCACGTCAACACGCACGGCTCCAAGCACACGGACGCCATCCTGACATCGTCGCAGGAGCTGGCCGAGCGCTTCATGAACAGCGTCGACGCGGCCGGCACGTACTGGAACGCGTCGACGCGCATGGCCGACGGCATGCGCTACGGCTTCGGCACCGAGGTCGGCATCAGCACCAACAAGATCCACTCGCGCGGGCCCGTCGGGCTCGAGGGCCTCATGATTTACAAGTACAAGATCCGCGGCCGTGGCCAGGTGGCCGGGTCCTACGGCGAGGGCGATGGCAAGAAGCCGTTCTTGCACGAGCGCCTGCCCTTGTAGATAGATGCTTGGGTGTGAATCTTTCGTGTTTGATGCGGCGTTGGAGTCCGGATCATGGGATGGAATTGGGTTTAGTGTAGATATGAAAAGCAAATCATCATAACGTATGGAGATTACACACGAGGAATGAACAGTCATGCTACACACCATGCAAACTATTTTTTCACTACATACGGCTTGGACGAGCTTCACCAGAGTTGCCCGTCTTACACCTACAATTCTTTATTGCCGAACATCTCGGTCGGGGCAAAGTGGGTGCTAAAAAAGGACCCGTGCAAGCTCGAGGTCCATGGGTCCACTCACTGCGGCCTGGTTCCGGCGTGATCCATCTTACTACGTACCAGGCAAGCGACGGCGCTGTGACGTGTCACAAATCGCTCCCCTTTGCCGTCTTCGCTTCTGGTTCCATAGGACCCTCCGATCAGTGCGGAATTCGTGTAGTGCGTAATACTAGGCGAAAACTGCCCCGCGCTGTCAGCACGCATATGCAAGCACCCCCGGTAACTTCCCCTGGTAGAAGATCAGCCAGGCAGCAAGGGGGCGGGAAGAAGTGAGGAGCATAAGCATAAGCGGTCGCCCGACGTATAACTATCTGTAGTTCAATGACGAATTTGATTTGAAATCCTAACAATAAAATTGATTGATTCCTTCTCTCTCTCGTCGGTTTCATAATTCCCAAATAACATATCTACCCATACACACGCAACGCAACGCCGACATACTCATACTATCATCATGGCTTCGTCCACCCCAGCAGAAGAAGTCCCCGTAATGCAGGTCCTGGACAAGGCCCACTACTTCACCCAGGCCCTGGTCCCCGTCCCCGCCGCGGTGCCCTACCCGCCCCTCGCGGCGCCGTCCTCGCTCCGGCTCCGGACCCGCGTCGTGTCCCTCACCCACAACAACGTCACCTACGCGGCCCTGGGCTTCCTGGTGCACTGGTGGGACGCGCACCCACTGCCGGCCGGGACCCCGGCGCCCTACAACGACGCCGACAAGTATGGCCGCGTCAGCGCCTGGGGGTATGCCGAGGTCCTCGAGTCGACCCTCTCGGACGGGCCGCAGAAGGGCGATTTCGTGTTTGGGTACCTGCCCTTGGCGACGCTGGCGCAGGACGTCGAGTTCCGCCTCCATGACCAGGTGCCCGGCCATCTCGTGGCGACGAGCGCGTACCGAGCTAAGCTCATGCCGTTTTACAACAACTACGTCGTCGTCGAGCGCGGCTCCGACGTCGCGGCGCAACTGCGCGCCGCCATCGAGAAGAAGGAGCAGCAGCAGGGTAACGCTGCCGCCGCGGAGGACGGGCTCGGGTTCGACGCCCTCTACGGCGTCCTCTTCGAATGCGGCCACCTCGTCACCAAGTTCATGTTCGACACCGAGCAGCCGATCCACCCGGGCATGGGCCCCGACGCGCCCTCGAAGAACCCCTGGACCAAGGACATGGCCGACTTGACGGGCGCGACGGTCGTGCTGCTGGCGCCCGCGTCCAAGACGGCGCTGGGGACGGCGTTCGAGATGCAGAAGCGCGTCAAGCAGGGCGCGAGCGCCAACGGGCCCAAGCGAGTCGTGGGAGCGGCCAGCGAAGCGTCGCGGGCCTTCGTCCAGGGCACGGGTATGTACGACGCCACGGTTTCGACGGCCGAGACGCCCGACGCCGAGTTCTTGTCCAAGAAGCTGGGGGTCGACGCGGCCGCGGGCGACAAGCTGGTTCTCATCGACTGCGGCGGGCGCGCGGGCGTCGGCCGAGCCTGGGCTGCGGCCTTCCGGAAGCTCTGCCCGCCGGGGCGCTTCGTCATGGTCGGCATCGGGTCCGAGGCCGGGGAGCACTCGCCCGCGGACGTGATGAAGCGGTTCGCGCCCGACCCCAACAAGAGCGACGAGGAGAGGGAGCGGGAGAAGACGGAGGCGCCGTGGTACGTGCAGGTCAACACGGGCGACCTGCGGCAGCGGGCCGCGTCCCAGTACGGCTGGACGGCCGTCTTCGAGGGCGCCGACGCGGCGTACGCCGAGTTCAAGCGGGCGGGGGTCCAGGGGTTCAAGATCCGCTGGGGCGTGGGGATGGAGGGCGTGGCCGAGGGGTGGGAGAGGCTGGCCAAGGGCAAGACGAGCCCGGAGGAGGGGATGGCTTTCTTGTTGTGAGAGGGGGGCATGAACTAAGCAAACGTGAGGCGTTTTGTCGGTCGCTCTAACCTACCTATCTTGATACTAAGTATACACAGAGGCGTAAACTCATGGGAGAGTAACCACAACGCAATCTACTACACATAATTGGAGAATTCACTACGGGATGACAACTATATAAGATTCGAGATCCCGCTTCATCGCGCATCATGTTTGGAGATATCGTCTTTTATCCTCGACCAGAATATATTGCAAGGCTGCGAACTGAGCAGACGGTCACCCAATGAGGGTTTTTCGATGAGATTTCCCCGAAGACCCTGATTTACGATTCCTGCCGTCATTACATGTCCCGACCAAATCATTGAAACTCATAAGAGCCTCGATTTAGGCGTAGATCTCTCGGAAAGCAGCTTGCCCTTCCTAGCAGTTGACAAGTGATAATGTAAGAAGTAATGACTACGTCAATAACAAGGTGCTCCGAAGACAGAGTTGACAATATCCCGAACCATCAATCGTAATGCATAGTCGGGTTGTTTTAGACATGACATGCAAGTTGGCTGTAAAACGTGATGTACTCCTAACATTACGTTGGTGGAATGTCGTTGGTGGAGCTGATGATGCATGTTGTCTACGTAGCGACGACGCAATGTACACACAAAAGAACTAGGTAGACATAGGGAGGAGCTTGTGCAGCAATAGTGTTCATGTGAAATACATAGATGTATTGCCGACCTGCACTTGAGTTGTAAGATGCCCGGAGCATTTTCTACTGCGATGCTGATCTTCCGGCATTGGTGTGTGAGCTTTCATAGTTCGTCTCTCATCGACTCACGTCTTAGGTGACAGGTCTCGCAGAGTTCGGAACGTGGCGCTGACAGCCGTCTCTGGAACAGTCAGTGACAGGTGAGCGAATTTAAACGGCTTTAGTGTTCAGGATCGAGCCGTGTTTGGATGCCGCAGGAAGGCTGGGACAGTCGCTTGTGCAGAGGTGCCGCCACTGTCAATACTACCAGACTGGCATGGAATCTGCTGATTGAAACTTTTGGGAGTGCATGCCATTATGTCAAATATGAAGAAAGAAACGGGCCTTCTCAAGACAGACTTCTGATTTGTCGCAGGAGGGTGTCGCGTTGACTTTATTCCTGCATCCAGAGCAGGAGAGCCCGGGAAGTGCAGGAGCACTGGATCTGCAATCCTTCCAACTTAGATGACTCGTGGATGATGTATGTCGATTTAAGGACTGCGAAATAAAATAAATAAAGCCCCAGTGATCTGTCCATCAGACAATGTTCCAAAAAATGAGAATGAGTGGCTGGCTGCTTAGGGTCCTCCGTCAAATATACTTAGCACTTGCGGTAGCAATAGCGGGCACCATGTCTAGCAGCAGCGACATCGATCGGCGCAACCGCTACGAGTACAGATCCGAGGGCAGCGAGCTGGAGCGCGTCAACAGCGATGGCCACAGTTCCATCAATTCCTTCTGGTCGTCGTGTCGCAGCCCAGCGTCGACGTCCGCGACGACGACAACGCCCACGCTGTGGCAGCCGGACGAGTGGAACGTATGGATTGCTCGGCGGGCCGCGCTAAGACAAAAGTCCAAAGAGGCATCGGGGCGTGTCGAGGACCAGGTCATCGGTCCCGTCTACGAGCGCATCATGGGCTCGCTCTGTGACTTCCCGGAGAAGGCGGCGCGGGCTGTTGCCTTCAACCTGCTCAAGATGATCCTCATGTGGGGGTATTTCAGCTACAGCAAGGCCTTGAACCCGAAGCAGGCCAAGTCAGGAGGTGACCAGATGGTCCGGCAGCTTTCCCAGATCGGACACCCTCTCCGAGATGACAAAGAGGTCAGGATATTCCTCAAACGCCTCCGTCGTAGGGTATGCATATCAATAAAACCTCCCCAGCTTGTCCAGCGCTTGCCCTCTAGCGAATGCTAACCCGGGACTACTAGATGCCCCTGGCCGAAATCATGAAGAAAACCTTCAAGCGAGACATCGTGCTTATCGACGCCATCCTCCCCGTTGCCAGGAAGCTGGGATCTCTGGGCATCAAGATCGTAGTCTTCGAATGGCTTTGGACGGAGAAGCTGGACGGTAGGAGATACGAGCACCTTTCACGCGACGTCCTGATCTATAGCATCGACGAGCTGCAGGCGGCGCACGAAGAGGACTTCCCGCGGGAACAGGCCGAGCAGCTCAAGCAGTGCGTCTTCGAGTATGACAACGACAGCCTGGTGGTCGAGTTCCTGCGACTCAACTGGGAGTTAAAGTGGCATCTTGACGCAAAAAGCCTCGAAGCGGAGCGCTACATCCTGGCCAAATTTATCAACGACTCCGAATATCCCCGCTGGGTGTGCAGCAAGGCGTACTACGCCTTCGAGTCGGCCACGGCCCCCATCAAGTACTACAACCGCGTCGTGAGCGGGTTGCACCGGTGCGGGAGACGGGGGTTATCCATGTCTGACGGCGAACTGGCTCGTGTGGGGAGCAGCCCTTAGATGGCAGCGCTTACATATCCGCCTGTGTAGGTACATATTATGTGGATTGGATCTATCACCACTTACAGGATGTCTGGTTCTAGCATTGGCTGGAGGCCATTACTTCTGAATTATCGAGCCATTGCGGTGGATGTTATAGTTCAACCCACGCGCGACTCCTCCTCCGTAGTATAAGTTGACACATGCTATAACAAATCCAATCAAATGAAGGATTAAGTCAAGTCACCTCTAGCTCTAGGATTTGTAGGAAGAAGGCGAAACTTCCATCAATGTCATCAATGGTCTTGGCTTCCGCGAGGGTCCAGCTTCGGGTACCTGCAGGTGCAGAGATCACGTGGTGATAGTGGGTTATTGTTCAATTCACGCCCGCCCAAAAGTTCCAGTATTTTTTTAGTGCAAGTACCGGTGCTAGGTGCCCTCTAGATTGATCTCCCCCCTCCAGTAAAAGCAGCAGCGGGTCAAGAGTCACCACCCTATTGGGACTCGGACTGGACCTTATCGGGGCACTTTGCGACAACGTCCAGTCTAGTTCGAGTCGAGTTCGAATCCGAACTTTGAGGGACCTATCGCATTCTTACTTTACCAATCCGAACCCTTGCTGTCGCTTGTCGCATTGCATAGCTCTTCGCCCAAGATATGTCGAGAACCATGAAGACATAGTCGCCGCATCGCTTCCAGCATCACCCATTCGCCAATCCCACAAAGCACCCCGCCGCAATGCCCAAAAAGAACCAGAAGGCCTCGGCGGCCGATGCGTCGAGTCCATCGGTGGACTCCAATGCCAACACCAAAAAAGGCGCCAAGGGAGCTGCTGCGACCGCGCCCCCATCTCCCGCCCTGGTTATTTGCCGGAACAAGTAAGTATTGATGGCAACGGCGAACCTGCGCAAATGCGATTCTAACACGATGGCTTCAGGCATTGGCGCTACATATCATCGTTCCATGGGCCTTGGTTGCAATTGCCTCTGGAGGTGCTCGAGACTTTAGCGAATGCGAACTACTACATGCCCCTACCCCGGCCCGTCGACCCCGCCGTCTTCTACGATCTCGTCAAGATCCGACAACTGGTGGACAATGCCACCGATCTCGCCGTGCGTGCGGCTAATGGCATCACCACTTCGCCCAAGACGAGTTCCCTGGCCGGGGGAGCTGCCCAACAAATGGCCGCTCTGGGCTTAGGCTTCGGGCAAGCGGGAATGAAACTCAGCCCAGAGCGGCGGCACAAATTACGAGAGCAGGCCACACAAAAACTATCCAAGGCCTATCGCATAGACGAGATCGCCTCGAGCGTCGCCACTATGCAATCTACTTCCACACTCGAGAATGTGGCGGCGCTGGTGATGCAGAGGCTTCCAAATGACCCCGACGCCAACTATGTCAACTTCTTCCATGAGAAGATCCCGAGCAGACAGCTTGCCGAATGTACAGACCTCCACACCCTGGACTCCATCATTAGCCAGAGACCAGCTGATTGCGAGCCTTTAAGGACCCGGGCCATCGTGCGAATGTTTAAGGAGGATTTTGAGGGTGCTGCCCGCGACTTGACCTCTGCCCTGAATGTCTTCCGGCTCCACCAACCTTCACACAAGCCGGTCTTGGAGAACAAGCAAATAGAGAGGAGGAATGGGCGGCGACGGGAACTGCCCTCGTTAGATGAGCGCGATCAACCCAGCAGTACGGAAGTGCAGATCCTGTTCCAGCGGGCAGGTTGCTATCTTACACTAGCATGCGACCATGTGGAGCCATCCCTGCCACTGCAGTCCCAGGGCGAGACTGCTCCCAAGGATCCGGCGCCCGAGGTCGAGAGTCCCGATGCGACTGGGAGCACGAATGGCGCCGGTGAGCAAAATGCCCAAGATGCCAGCGCAGCATCACCCGAATCAACTGAAAAGGAGAGTCGCAATATGAAGTCGGTGAGGCTCTATGCGAAGCGCGCGCTTCGGGACTACATGGCTTATCTGGAGGAGCTTCACTATTCCCCAGACATGCCTATCGAGCTCTCAGATGACTTCACAAGGCAGGTGAACCATGCGAATAACCGAGGCCGACGCTACCGTGGCCAGAATCTTGCCCAAGACCCTGCTACCCCTACTGATGGGATCGAACCCCACAAGGTCTACAGACTTCATGAGCTGTTCTCTGCGACACCCCCAGCGGATCTTCCCCCTTACCCTTCTACGGACCTTGTTACGGCATCTAGTCTGGAGAATCTTCCAAGCACGACAGAAATGGTCACTTACCACCCGCTTCTCACCGACGCGCTGCATTCGTTGCTTCTTTGCCATGCACTTATCCAGACCTCGTCCAAGGAACTCCAGCGTCACGCCCATATGGTGGCGCGTTTAGCAAGACTTGCCGACGGCTACCCTGTCTTCCAAGCTAGTAGGTCTCCAGCCAGGGCTGACTGGATCGAAGTCTTGCGGCGTGCAGAGAACTGGATTGAGCTGTCGACTTCGTGGGAGTTCCTGTGTGCCCCGGCGCCTCTCCCTACCCAGATGTCACTTGATGGATATGTATCGGCGGCCACCGCGAATGCCAATGCCCTTGCCCTAACGGGAGGAAAGAGCTCGGCCGAGGCGGAGGAAGAAGAACGTAAAAAGGCTATGCAGCATAAGGCTATCGTAGAGGCTCTGGAAGATGAACGTGTTCACGACGAGGCAAGCTTCAAGGCCGCCATTCTTGCACGTCAGCGGAGAGCTGAAGCTGATCTCGCCGCCGCCAATGCCGCCACTAATGGGAACGGAAGCCCTGCATCCTCTCCAGTTGTCCCTTCGCAGAAGCGATGGGCAGTGGATGATGGGCGCGAGTATCCCATCCTTACTGAGCGCGCGGAAGCAGTGGCTCGATGGGTACGTGAAGCACCTGCAGGTGCTGGCGTGACGACGACCAAGCGAAAGAAGCGACCAGGTAGGAAGCCCGCCGTCGCCGCTGCCACAAACAGCACAGAGTCTCTTTGACATTGTCCTGCCGCCACGGACTAAATGAGATGAGAGACCGATGTAGGTTGTGAGCATAGGCCATAGAAAGCAAGTAGTGTCTTCTTTTTACTGAAGGGCTATCATGCACAGCGGTACGAGGTGATCTACTGGAAATAATACAACGTCTTGGCCACAAGTCGACTGCTACATTTCTTTGACCCCAGAACCAGTGAGTTCAGTGCCTCTGCTTGTGGTGTGCTGACTGTCCAGCAGGTGGTTTTGTTTGTCCGATATGCATGTTCTTGATTGTAATGCCAGATTTGACGACGCTAAACGGACCGATGAGATGCATGATAAGTATGTAATCTGCAGCCCCGAAAGCTGGTACGGGAAGCGGAACTCGGGTTTCCGATCTGGCTTTGCCGCATTCGCACTACGGGTTTCCGTTGACCAGCGTCCTGTGGCAGCGAATGGGGCTGTTCTCCGGAAATTTGCAAGGGTGAAGGAAATGATACGATGTTGGCTGTCATGATCATTCGGCTGATGCACGAGTGACGGATTTCGGGCTACACGACCGTCCCAAGCCATCCCGTTCGGGTACCCAAGGCCTGGTTGGAATCTGTGGAAAAACAGGTTATAGCGGCATGATTATTACCAGTTCAACTCTATTTTACAAGTTCGAAGTGAGGCGTAACGGCGGACGGCAGCCTTCCTGCTCGAGCATCTATGACAGCACCGAACCCGAGTTCCCTCTCATTTAATCATCTTGCAGTTCAGTGACAACCCACAACACTGAAGAGAAATAGGTACGGATCGCAATGGCTCTAGCCTCGATATATCGCCAGACTAGCATGTGAGGTTTCCAAGATCCCGCTGAATCTGGAATTGATAAACGTACGGCACCTGGGTTTAGACCCTCCTTCATTTCATTAGCGGAATGATCCCTCTCGCCTCTCTTGGCGGTGCTTACAAGCACAACTGGTGAAGGCGCCGTCGGCACGGCTTCCGCTGGGTGGGCATGGGAAGATCAACGTCGGTCTATAGTCACATGTGCACTACTATACCTGACAGAGAAAGGGAAATGGCCACCCTACGTCGAGCTAACCTGGAACAGGGGGCTTTGAGCAGGTATTAATTGCTCACATGAGGCTGACGGCGCCGGTGCGGAAACTGCTGCGGCCACCAAATGTGATGGGCGTGAGACGACGTACCTTGCGCAACCCTACCTACCCACCAGTGGCTTCCAGGTTAACGGGTAGTACAGCAGACTTGGTAGTCCAATCATGCCCGCGCGTTTTCTCGTGGGATTTTGAAGCCAGGGACGGTTCGTAAATTCTCATCTTTGAATCTCGCAATCCGATGGATCGCCATGCAACTGGCGATATCAGGCCTAGCAGCCCAGCAAGTCTTAGCACGTTTGGCAGGTGCTTAATCGCCTGCCGTCCTCTATCTGTCAAATGCTTAGCAATTGCGAACAGTTAAGATTGTCTACAACAAGCTCTCGTTAAATTGACCCAAGAATCGCCAAGAGCATGCTGGGCGGCAGAGCAGTGATCTGGGCCGACATGTTGAGGGTGCGCTCGTTTACCAGACTTCTATGCACCAAAGACTCCGGAGAACCCCCTGTCCCGCACATATCAAGTAATGGCTTGTGCGGGGAAATAAGAAATCCAAAGGAACAAGCCGACGGCCACGCCAAACCGCTGTGGAGTATCCCTGTAATCCCGGGGGGCATGCACGTCCACAAGCATCGCTATGGCCTTTTCTCCAACGGCTTTGGGTGGGAAAGACACACTCCTTTGAAGTTTGGCTCGGCCAGGCATCCAGCCATGCTGCAGACTGTCACGTTCAGCGTGGGGCTGAAGACGACGCTGGAAAGGCCTGAACGAATCACCAGTGGTCTGGAGTCTGCACATTTGGCCCTAGCGCCATATAAGACGACGATATCTCGCCATCGTCGTCGCATCCGGCAGATGGCCTCCGTTCTGGGTTGGGACCCCTGAATAAAAACCCTCCAATCAGCGCCGGCCGTCTATGCCGGGTTGGGCAACTTTCGCTCTGCCCAACTGAAGGTGAACATGCAATGCGCATAGTTTTTCCATGCAACTTTCACGTTGCAGCTCGAATGGTACCGGTGCTCCGTCACCGCATACTCCTCAGTTGCCCACCAGCCTGCCGTGGCCCACAACGATGGTGGCGCGTACTCCACGAGAGTCAACCACATTACGCTCTCTTGTCACTTTGCTTCTTTCTCGAACCGTGCCAAGAGGTCGCCCTCGCCTGTGAAGCTTAGCTACATCTAGTTAATCGAGGGGCTGCCACTCCCAGAATGGTCCGGACGGGGACAGCTCGCAGAGTAACTCCGGGCCGCCACCCGTTTGTCGTCTGCTCCTCCCAACGTGCCAGCAAGGAAAGATCTTCTCGGAAGGCCGAGTGACCCCATTTGCGTACGTTTGTGGTGCCCGCCGTTGCGAGCCTGGCCTTTGAGAAATTGCCTGGCCTTTGAGAAATTGCCTATCTCGTCTCTGGTATTACGTGTGGCAAGGAGGCATGGCGGGCCATAGTCTCGGATGCAAGGGACGATATCCCCCTGCCCCTACCTGGGAGTAAAATGAAGTGAAGCCAGTATATAACCATCATCCTGCGCCGCTGTAACCTCGAATCTCTTCTTGCTGCCACCACCCACCACAACCACAAGTCACTCCCTCACTGTTCCTTCTTAACTCAAAAAGTCCCCGATCACGCCCGTCGCCATGCATTCCAAGATTGCGGCGATCGCGGCCCTTGTGGCCTCCGTCCGCGCCCAGAGTGCTTGCTCGCTCACGGCCGAGACTCACCCCTCCATGTCCTGGCAGCAGTGCAGCGCGGGCGGCAGCTGCAGCAGCAAGTCGGGTTCCGTTGTCATCGACGCCAACTGGCGATGGACACACACCACTGAGGGCTACACCAACTGCTACACCGGCAACAAGTGGGACGCGTCTCTGTGTAAGTAGTTACTAGTAGAACTCGTAGACTTGGAGAAGGAAGGATGGCTGGCTAACGGGATGATACAGGCCCCGACGGCGAGACTTGCACCAAGAACTGCTGTGTCGACGGCGCCGACTACGCCGGCACCTACGGCGCCACCACCAGCGGCAACTCCCTGTCGCTCCAGTTCCTCAAGCAGGGCTCCTCGGGCACCAACATCGGCAGCCGCTTCTACCTGATGGCGTCCGAGACCAAGTACCAGATGTTCACCCTGCTGGGCAACGAGTTCACCTTCGATGTCGACGCGTCCAAGCTGCCCTGCGGCCTCAACGGTGCCGTCTACTTCGTCTCCATGGACGAGGACGGTGGTGCGTCCACGTTCAAGTCCAACACGGCGGGTGCCAAGTACGGCACCGGCTACTGCGACTCGCAGTGCCCCAAGGACCTCAAGTTCATCGACGGCGCGGCCAACAGCGAGGGCTGGAAGCCGTCCAGCAACGACGCCAACTCGGGCGTGGGCGAGCTGGGCTCCTGCTGCGCCGAGATGGACATCTGGGAGGCCAACAGCATCTCGACGGCCTACACCCCGCACCCTTGCCAGAACTCGGCCTACCACTCGTGCAAGGGCAACGACTGCGGCGGCACCTACTCGGACGACCGCTACGCCGGTGACTGCGACCCCGACGGTTGCGATTTCAACAGCTACCGCCAGGGCAACAAGACCTTCTACGGCCCCGGCTCGGGTTTCGCCATCGACACCACCAAGCCCGTCACCGTCGTCACCCAGTTCATCAAGGGCTCCGACGGCAAGCTCAGCGAGATCAAGCGCTTCTACCAGCAGGGCGGCAAGACCATCCCCAACTCCGAGTCCACCATTGCCGGCGTCACGGGCAACTCCATCACCGCGGACTACTGCTCCGCGCAGAAGACGGCCTTTGGCGACATCGACGTCTTTGCCCAGAAGGGCGGCCTGGCCCAGATGGGCGACGCCGTCTCCAAGCCCATGGTACTCGTCATGAGCGTCTGGGACGACCACGCCAGCAACATGCTCTGGCTCGACTCGACCTACCCGGCCGACAAGGCCGGCAAGCTCGGCTCGGAGCGAGGATCCTGCGCCACCGACTCCGGTGCCCCCGCCGATGTCGAGAAGAACCACCCGGACGCCAAGGTCACCTACTCCAACATCAAGTTCGGTCCCATCGGCTCCACCACCTCGGGCAACAGCGGCTCCAACCCCGGCACCCCCAGCAACCCCGGCAACCCCGGCAACCCCGGCAACCCGCCCACCAGCACCACCACCACCAAGGCCGGCTCCCCCGGTACCACCTCCGCACCGCCCTCGGGCAGCTGCGCGGCGCCGTACGCTCAGTGCGGCGGTAACGGCTACTCTGGCCCCACTTGCTGCACTTCGGGCACTTGCAAGAAGAGCAACGACTACTACAGCCAGTGCTTGAACTAAGCAAAGACCACGGATGAATGAATCATGTAGCATGTATGACATGATATGAATGGGTAGAAGATGGGGAGCCGGACAGACAGAGGAGGCGGCGGCATGAGGTTGTTGAGCATTTTCTCGCTGTATATACTTTTTCACTTTCTTTTTCTCTCGCACTTCTTCCTCCCGACCAAAGTGGAGGATCCTCTGCGAGCTCGGGGCCTCTTGGTTCCGGCTTGCACTTTCAAATCTTGTATATAGATTACCTGCAAATATACACATAACGTCTCGTTCGAAATCTGACCGGACCTCTCTGCTTAGTTGTGAGTCGAAGAGGATAGATGACTGCTCGCTCACTGAGATACCAATATGTCATTGTCTTGACGACGATTTCTGTGCCAAGGATCCGGTACACTATACATAATGGAACTGCCTGACCTGCCTGAAACTGACAGAGAAAGGGGAGACGCCGACAGCGCACTTGCGGCCACACATGGTCGACATATGATTGAGTATCTAGTCTGACTATTCAGTGCTGGATCAGGTGGGCGATGGAAGGTCGAATCACTGAATCTTCCATAAGTTCGAAGAGATAAACAATCCATTGCAACTGTGGCCGAAGGAGGGGCAGAAAAGGGCGGGCTCACTGACATATATAACTCTCCGGTATTGTGCAGAGTTGCAGGAAGAAACCGGTAGATGAAGACACATATGCATAATCACAACACCAATGGAAGCTAGTCAACAGTGTGGTATATAACCACACTTATTCCAAGCCTGGATGAATGAGGTGCATCATGAACGACCCAATCTGCAGATTAATCTATATTGTGCGGAGAAAAGGAGGGTGGAGGGAGGTCACCTCCAACAGCCAAGTCGGCAGTTGATGGCGACTGCAGCAGTATGCAAGGCTATGAGGTAACAGTAAGCGTATCGCTCCCGTAATGCCAAGTAACAAATGCATGCCTTGAATGGTTTGATTCATTATTAGTTCGACAAGTTGCTATACTACTTATACAGAGCATCCAACGTATCCTGCAAAGGCCGTCTGAAGCTCCTTAGACGCTTCGAACCTCTCTAGTCTCCACCGCCGCCTTCTCATCCATCGTCTCCGTCGCCTGGTGGTGGGGATCCGGAACCCCCATCATCTGCCCGCCCTTCTCCACGTGGTTCTGCCCGCCGAAGAGGACGTCGATCTCCTCGAGGGAGACCTGCTTAGTCTCGGGGACGAGGAACCAGACGAAGACGGCGAGCAAAACATTAACGGCCATGAAAAAATACAAGCACTTGAGCCCCTCGCGCGCGAGGAACACGGGGAAGAACTGCTGAAACACCGTGTTGGCCACGTTTTGCATCTGCGAGCACATGCCCACGGCTTGCGCCCGCACGTTGACGGAGAAGACCTCGGCCGTCCAGATCCACACCGTCGCGCCCCACGACGGCTTGTAGAAGAAGATGAACAGGAACAGCAGGAAGACGATGGCGATGCCGACCGGCTGCGACTTGGCCCCGCTCTCGGTCGAGGGGGTCGCGCCCGCCACGATGGCGACGATACCGATGGATACGGCCATGCCGACGGCGCCGAAGATGAGCAGCCAGCGCCGCCCGAAGCGATCGGCAGTCCAAGCGGCGTTCAAAGTGAACTAAGAGAGTAATACATGTTAGTATTCCAGATATTGTCAGAAGTAAGGTCGGCTAGGATGGAATGCCAATTGCGTGGAATCAAAGGTGCCACACGCAAAATTCAAAAGGGATATGATATTTCAACCGCTGCTTACCAGTATTCCGCAGGTTGCGTTCAAGGCATTGATCAGGTTGATGGTCTGCTTCGAGTCCCAAACCTTGCTGTAAATGCTCGTGGAGTAGGAATTAAGAGTGCCCTGGCCCGACAGTTGCTGACCGATGTTGAGGGCAAACGCGAGCCAGAGGCGGCGACGAACCGAGGGGTCTTTGAATAGGGCCCAGTACGAGTGACTGATGGCCTCCTTCTCGAATTCAATGGCCTCGCGGATGGCGAGCACCTCGTCCTCAATTTCGGCCTCGGTGTCTCGAATCTTGGTGAGGGCCGCCCGGCACTTGGCGACATCGTTGTGTCTCTGGATCCACCATCGCGGCGACTCGGGCTGCAGGAAGATCAAGGAGCAGATCATGACGGGGCACAGGAGCTGGAAGATGACGACGAGCTTCCAGTCCCAGTCGCCGAGCTTCTCGACGTTCAGGCTGGTCGCGTAGGCGATCCAATACGCGATGAAGGACCCCACCGAGTAGTTGAGCTGCCAGAAGGTCATGATGGTGCCGCGGATCTCGGAGGGGGCCACCTCGCTGATGTAGGTGGCGCCGGCGGTCAACGAGAGACCCTGGCCGATACCGATAAGCACGCGGCCGCCGATGAAGCAGCCAAGGTTGTGCCGGGGCGCAAATGCCTGCATGAAGGTTGCTATGATGACCAAAACGCAGCCCGAGGCCATACCGACACGGCGTCCGCAATAATCAGCCTGCGCAAAGCTGGTCAGTCAAAATGCTTTTGTTTTCCGCGGAGGACCCCTGCTGGATCGTGTCTGGTCCTAGGTAGGGAGTATTTACCAATGGCCCGGCCATGAAGAAACCACCAACAATGGCACCGATGGTGTACGCCGTGTTGACAAGACCAATCAAGTAGGCGTCATTCTGTTTGTGGAGGTCAAAGTAGTTCAGCCAGTTTGCTGACCCTTGGGCGGCGTTGAAGACCGAAGCATCGTAACCGTAGAGCACCATGCACGTCGCTGCGACCATGCAGATGTACCTAAGACGGGATGTCAGGGGGTTTTCGCATAGGCAATCGACAATAGCGGATCAAATAGACTTACCAATTGTACACCCTCGTTGAGCTCACCATTGCGCCGACGTAGCAGATGGTAGTGTCAAACTGAACACTAAGAGGGAACTGACAGAGAGAGCTCGAGCAACGCGACAACAGCACAGGATCGCACGCAGATCAAAGACGAGAGAAGACCAGAACAGCGAGCATGTTGGTGGATATATGATTATGTACTCTACGCGCAGTGCTGCGTGTAGTCCTTATCATATGCGGAGTAGGATTACATCCCGCCAGCCTTCTCAGGAGAACAGAGAGGATTCAACCAGACTTTGCTATACGACAGAGCTCAATGATTGGCTCGGATATATCTCCCCACGGCCATTTAAAGCAGACGCAGACCAGGGGAGTAGACTATCGATCAACCCCAGACTCTAAATCCTAGCCTGGGTGCTTGGCCCCTTTCCCATGGGGTACTCCAGAAAAGTCCACGATGAGGAAATGGGGCTGGAATGGAGCTTGCTGCTTGGTGACGATGATGGGGAAACAATGCTAGGACCAGCAGGAGACGAGACTTTGCCGTTCCAAGTAATTGGGCCAATCCAGGCTCGCTAAACGGCCCACCAGCTGGGGACGACGTAAGCAATAGAGAATGGTTGCAGGTGAGATTGCTGGCGGGAAAATTGGTAGGTGAGTTTCCACCAATGGTAATTCCGCCGTCCCCAATGTCGAGCGGAAAGAACGGCGTCCTTCAACACACTGCTGCGCGACTTGCTCTGCAGAAGAATGGTGATAGCATGGCAGCAATAGTGCACAAACGCAGTGTCGCCTAGGCGCTCGCCTTATCTCAACTGCGATGCAACCATGCGGCTCATTGACTGATAGTTGAGATGATTGGTCTCATCATCTACCAAATCTTGTCAAAGACGTTTTCCAACAGCTGGGGCAGGAGTTGGGGGAATTGTAGATGCCTACAACCCTAGGCTGCTGCTTACATGCCCTGTATGTAATCTGTTGACCGCACCTCCCCCATGTCTCCTTCTCCAGGTTTACAGTGGGATGGAATGGAAGACCCACAGCACAAAGTTGGGGAAGCAATGGCTCTGGGGGATTAGCCCATTGCTCCACAAGCAAGATTCTGCCAACCAGGGCAATCCATCACCAAAGAGATCCCGAAAGACGGGACAACGTTTATTTGAACCATACCCAATCTTGGTTGACCAGGGACGGGACTCTAGTGCCGGCGCGGCCTCTAGTGAGATGTGCGACTGGTGATGCGGCTTTCCAGCTTACTGACGATTGAATTGCCAGCTGCTGTCGTCTTGACGCGATTTCCCGCCCGCCCCTCTTATCAATCCTTCCTGGACCCAATGTTGTCGGACCTGATAAGGAAATCGAAAATTACTAGGTTATTACGCTATCATGGCCCTTCCGCCGGTATTTCTGGCTCCTCTTCATCCCATATTCCGCTTCTTCGGCTTCGATGGCAGCCAGCCACAGCATTGCTCCTGCGCCGAATGAGTCGTCTTCTTCGGTTATCTCGACGGCGTTCTGGGCTGGCTCTCGTAGCCTTAGCGGATCTGTCGTCTTCCCTGGCAGTCTTGTGGCTTCGTTTTTCGAACCCTGCAAAATCTGCCCATTGTCGGTAGGGGCATGTTTCTTTCCCTCATCCAGGACTTGGCTCTTAAGCCATTTGGCGGTCTTCCCTTGGTTCAATTTGCATTCAAGGTACGAATGGCCTTCTCCGTCTTCCCTCTCGCGGTTCCACGCCTCGAACCCCACCAAGTGCAAGAATGCATTGACAATACGGTCTTCTAGAGGCGGATCTGCCTCGACTCCGCATGCGTCCATGACCAGGACAGCAATAGATAGAGTCCGGAAGTGCCAGTCCAGGTGGCCTCTCAGTCTCTTCTCAGTTAACCCTGCCGCTTTGGGATTCTTCGATTTGATGTCATCGAATGCCTGATTCCTAAGATATCTCCAGACAGCAGGATGACCCGGATAGTTTCTTATGGCGGGCAGCCAGCGCGTATAGGCATGGTCGCTTAGCAACTGGGCCTTGAAACATAGCAGGGCCATTATGAAAACCATTACTTCGAGAGTCTCGTCGAGCGCCGTCAGCCATCCTTGCTGAGCTTCCCATTGCCTCTGGCTTCGTTTGGGCGATGTCAAATCTGCCAGAGACCGTAGGATGTGCCCATGGGCCGTGGCAAGCGCGAGCAGGCCCATTGAATCATGTCGCTCCAGAAGCTTCTTGACACTACGAGCACGTTGGGGACGCGGCCCTTGTGTAGCCTCTCCAGACCTGGTGACCCAGAACAATACGTTCTGCTCAACGTAGCCGAGCAGCCCTTCATCGCCGTCGAAGAAGCATGATGGAGGTTCCTTGACTATCGTAGAGTCATCGAAGACCCTGTCGCTACTCTTGCTGAGCTCCGAGATCCCATTCACTACGTTCTCGCGCTCTTTTTGTGATGCTTTCCTGGCGACGTTGGTGAGCTCCTTCGCGAAACCGTAGACCCTGGGGGCCCACTCCTCCGCCCGTGCATTTTTCGGCGTCAAAATCAGCACGTCGCCAGAACCAGTCTCTTTCCAAGACTCCATGACGCGCTTATACCATTGATCCTGCCTCATGGAGGTGGCCGAGGTGACGTGAAAGTCGTACATGAGGATTCTGGACAGGGAAGCGAATGACTCATCCATGGCGATGGACGCGCGCGGTTGGCGACTTTGAACAATCAAACGGAAGTGAGTGGTGAGATAAGAAGATGATATCAAAAGTGTGGTGGTAGACCTGACCTGACGCCTACCTGGAATGTGCGGGTCTTCAAAAAAGGGGCTTGACTCAGCCCCGGTGGCTGTGGCTAGTGTCCAATAGTATGACCTCAAATACCATAGCTCAACACTACCCGAAATGACCAATCGCCCATCTTTTTTTTTTTTTTTTTTTGAAATGCTTGTAGTACGGTCGTATAGCTGTTTGGCTTTGGCATTCATTTCGATTGGGTTTTGCAAGTGAAGCGCAATGCTGCGCGTTGACTTGGTGGCTGCAGCATATACCTTGTCCGTATCACAATACCAGCTAACCATGGAGCACTGTCAGACCATTTCTGAAGCAAACGGCATACACAAACAGTCGAGATACGTCGTCGTAGTGGTGACTATGACTTTGTTTACTGCGTCAAACCGTGCTACTATGACTTAGAGATGAGCAGCGGACGCAACTATTAATTCGGCGAAGATCTTCCCTAGCACTTGTTTTTGTTTTTCTCAATGCAACAAACCAAAGCTCACGACAAAGACCAAAGAAGCACTACTTTCTGTTTCCAGTGGCATACAACCATGATCGCACTCACATTCAAAACATTCAAAATGGCCGGATGCCCCAGATGCGGTTCTGACCCCTGCCGCTGCCGAGTCCCATGTTGAGGAGCAAAGCTGCCTGCTGGTATGAACCAAATCAAGTTCATTGCGAAGAGGAACGGAAATAGGGATGTCGGTTTTCGGGGCAGTATTTGGTGTGGGGAACGAAAGAAAAGTTTGCTGTAATTGCCAGTTCTTAAAACATATTCATCCCTAGGGATTTTTGCAAACCTTAATGGTATTTCCCATCCTCTCGTCTGCAAAAGTGGGTGAGTAAATCATCTCTAGGTTCTAGGTAATAAAGACATCTAAGGAATTCGAGATAGCAATTATGTTAGAAAATAGCTTCATATTTGTAGTTACATATCAATGCAAATGTGACGTGTAGCCTTTGTTGGTCCTTGAAGTCTGCTGATCCCTTTCCCAGCAAGGATGGAAGGTCCATCGACCTATATCCCACCAAACAAGAACATGAACGTGATCTTGCTGCCTATAACCGCGCCCACCGCGTCCAGAACTGGAGAAGCCTCTCATCTTTCCCAACCACTATCGGGAGGACAAGCTCTGGTCCATGCCACTCTTCCAATGTTGTTGCATGAAGCCCAATTCCTCGATGCAATCGTCAACCATCACGGCCAGGTGGTCGATCAGGTCTTGAGTCTCATGTTGGCCGACGAAAATTCTCTGCCGCAAACGGAACAGCTGTCGATGCATCCTGCCCATTTGCCGGTCGATACGTCGGTTCCAAATTTCAGTTTCAACATAAAGTGCTGCCGGGATCACCTTGGTTCTGTATACCAATCTCGTTAGAAGATGAAGAAGAAAGAATGTAAGACAGGAACAAAAAGGAAACGAAAAGGGCATTGTACAGTACCGTACTTACATGAAACCATAGATGATATAGGGCATAGTGAGGACAAACAATAGAGTGAGGACCGTCCATTTCATGATAGTCATGGCGGGCCGTGAGAAACGGGTGCTGTCCATTTTGTCTGTATCTTGAGAAGAATACAATGGAAATATTCGGAACAAGATGTGGTAATGCCGTTCTCAACCTTTCATATATACCTGCAAAAACTGTATGATGTGGACATCTGGAGATGCAGTCTAGGTTCGAGAAGTTCATGGTCAAATCTGCGTTATAGTTTTAAACATTCCCATAAAGCATTACGTCAAATAGCCTTTCTTGTACGGTTGAAGAGTACCCCGGTAAGACATAATCTTTCTAATATCTATCATACAGCCGATATCGAGTGCTTACCAAAAATATATTGCCCGCTTGACTTTTCATCCACGTCGGTTATTTCCCTCTCATCCCTAATCTATATTCTAATGTCCGGTTGACTATGCCACATGGTGGACTTGGAATGCGCCATCTGGGGACGATCCTATCGCCAGGTAGACGCTTGGAACTAGATGTTGCTGTCCTATCCTGTCTGTAAATGAGCAGGCATTGGCAGTGCCCGTTACCTCACCTGTTTCCTGGCGTTGGAATGACCTAGTCAGTGACCATCGTCATGTCGAGGACAAGGATACAAGTACGGCGTGGTGACCGCCTGCTTGCGGATCGATTTCCTCAGTCGCTGACAACAGGGAAGGCCCCGAGCTGTTTTGTGTACCGAGTATCGCTTCCATATGGCTTTAAGACAGACAACACGCCTCTAATAGTGGGTATCAAGTCGTGTAGATTAACATCAGACAGTGCACTCCGACCAAAACAAAAACCTCCGATGAGAGAGACCACTGTACCCTTCCCGCCCGCCACCACATTGACCAGCAACAGTTCGTAACAGTTCATTTCGCTTGGTAACCTCCATCCCTCTCATTACATATTATCAAGGCGCTGTTGTAGTTCATTGCTCGTACTTGATATTTCTTGAACTGCCAGCGTTCCCTCGTATCATAGCTTCGACATCGACACCGACCCACCTCATCTGCCGCGGCATTGGCGGTGACACGTTCTGTGGTGGAGACCGTTGACGCATCTGCTGTCGCATCTGCAATCTACCAAACAATTCGCTAGTGCTCATCTCAAGGCTTTGTTTTAGTGATGCCGAGTTCGCCCATAACTGGCCAAACTTTGCCATCAGCTGCAGAGTCCGCTCCAAGCAAGCGATGCTCCTTTCGAGGTTGTCGGACCCCGGACCCCCAGGTCGCGATGGCAGTGGAGGCGGAAGGGGTTTGCCGTGTTCCGTGTGCGGCGGGGGAATGTTCACCCCAGCTAAAAGCAAGTCTTCGGCGTCGCGAAGAACGGCGGCAAATTGGTTGGCCATGAAAAACACCCGAAGCGCATCGTGGTAGGTGTAGAAAGCAACACTTCTGCCGCTATGAGCAACCTCGTATATTCGATCGAGATAAGCAAGAGTGTGTTCGAATATCAGGACACGGCCGTAGTCCGTAATTTGAGGGGCCCTCGCAGACGGTGCCAGACAGTATACCATACTATAACGGACTTCGAGATCAAAGAGCTCGCGCATACCCACTGGTAGCGTGCTTGGGAGAGCATCTGCCCACTCGCGCATATCCTGGCACATCTGCCAGACGAATGATGTCGCATCGTGTATCGGCGTAGGATCTGATTGAAAAAGAATTTGGTACCATTGCGACTGTGCTCGACGCAGCTGGAATAGCAAGAAGGCCGGTTCAGAGCCCGAAAGCATCTGGCCTGTAATGGAGGCGCGCCGACTGAAGGAGGAAGGCCTCGGCCATGCGACATGTGTTGCAGTGTCTGGGAAGCAGAACGCGCGTGCATGTACCATGCTGATAGACCTGTTGCACCGTTAGTCAAGTTCTCTATAGGCAGGGGCTGTTGGTAGGCGCACCTGTCGAGCGAGTATACACAGTAGAACATTTTTCGTCTCATATCCAGCATGGTCTTGTCGGGCATTTGTTCTGGAGGTGGATCCTGGTGGAAGCCCAGATCTATCACTGCTCGGCACGTGAACCCAATCAAATGCCAGCTATCGAAATGTGCCGGATCAAGCATGGAGTATTGCGTCAGCAGGATCAATGACCTAATCTGTGCGACGTGACCCGGCATCAAGGCCCCGTCAGCGTATTGGAGAGCTTCTGCCACGAAGTGTAACCCGTTGACATAGTGCTCGTCTTGGCTTGTCTGACTCTGGGCCATGGAACCGACGGCAAGGACCATGTAACCTAGCCAGTAGTCGTGGTCTTTGATGTATCTGTCGTGAGTCATATACATCTGATCGAGAACGCTATATAGACTTGTTTCCGAGAAAGCTGGATATAGGGAGTATATGTTGGTCATGTAATACTGTGCAATGGCCAACGCAGTCTGTCTCGGCGGTAGAGACCAGCTTTGAGGGTCTGGCAAAGTATCATTCGACGCAGCGGCTAGTACTAGCCGCGCGAAGGTCATGTTGCCCATGGAGGGCTCAAAATCCCTAGTGGTGGCATTGATGGACCTAGTTGTACGCAGTCAGTGAATGCGCACAAGGCACAGCGGACGGCATCTTGGCGTACAGGAAACCGAAATCAGACAGCAACGAGTTGACATCTGAGTTCTCGCGCTTTCGGGCAGCATTTCGATGGATGGCTGCCCTGATGGTTGCCAGAGAATCTTTGCGCTCGGGTTCTCTGGGAGGCGCATCTGTCTCATGCTGGGAGACTGATGCCTTTCTGGAACGCGCATAGGCAAGGCGCCTCTCCAACTTCTCGATGCGCAACTCCAAAGCCGCAACATAGCTGATTCAGAATTAGTAAATGGGTTGCATGCGATTTCTGGCTAATGGCGTCAAACCTCCGTTCCTTGCCTCTAGCGAATTGATCATTGGCGCTTGAGCACTCGGTCTCACGGCCAGCCTTTTCGCAAGCTGTGCATGCTGGCAGTTTGCCGTCACACTACTCCGAACCAAATCAGTCAGCAGACTCCTTTGACTCATTGGATTCTCATCTATATTCACCTTTACTTTGGCTGATCGACCTATTACAAAATCAGCATAAGGCCCACGTAAAATGAACCACGAGGCGTGGAATTAAAAGGGCATGGATATGGATGGGCTTACATCTTGAGCAGGCAGAGACAGGGCGCGAAACACGAAGTAATGGGTTGTCCGAGAAGCTTGAGCGAGGCATTGCACGTGAGGGCGGCCGACGGCGCGGGATCGCAGGGTCAATAACCCGATATGTAGCAGGTGGTTAACAGCTCAGCGATGCGACTTGGAGATAGTATCGGGGTGGCGCTCAAGGAGTTCGAAGATCCTCCCTGCAAGGTCGGCGCCGATGGTTTGCTTGGATCGCTTCCAATACTCCTTTGCCCCCGACAGCCTGACGAAAGCGGTACCTGGTTTGAAGCGGCAGTTCTAAGTAGGGATGAAAAACACAGCGTCTGTGGGTCAAAGCTGGCTAAACCGAGTCGTGAGTGAGTGGGTGAAGTGTTTGCTGATCTCGGTGACAAAAAACAGTCGCAGTGTCTACAGTAAGTATCCTAGGTTTCGACACCAGGAACAGAGCCTCACGACAGGAGCAGGTCGCAAAAGCTGGAGAGGCGGCCAAATGAAGATTAGCAAGTTGGTCTGGTGGGAGAGCGGATTCCTGTCGTTGACTCCACCGGCCCTCTTGCAATTCTCGCTTTCCCGTCTGACAAACCGCACTTGGGCTGGGCGCTGGGCACAATGTGATCGACCGGAAAGGGCAGCTACTTTTTTAGGTGGAATAGAGGGGACGCGCCTCGGGAGATGGAGGGATGAGGGATGAGGGATAAGCAAGGTGGGGTAAGGCAATGTATCAACTCTCGACGGCGTGGCAAGGCGTGGCATGCGAGCTACCACAGCAGACAGCAGACACACGGACAGACGGGGGGCGGGACGCAAGTGCAAGTCACCAACCCAACTCAAAATATTGCTCTCTTTTTACTCATTACATGCTAGCCATGTACACACCTACGACTAAGTCGTTGGGTGCGGGAGTGCGGGTACCGTTGACCAGATGGAAATAAATAAAACAGGCCACTACACTTGCACATGTCGGTGTATCTGTGTAGATTGACAGATTGCCCCTTTTGACCAGACGTCAGATATACATGACAGATGTGTGTATGTACAGCAGCCCTGAGGCATCGAGGCATCTAGACAACGGGGAGCGCCGTTCGTTTGATGCACGCTACACGCCACACAGCCAGCCTCTTGACAATTGAGTGGTATTTCGGCCAAGTCTCCCAACGATGACTTGGTACCCCATAGACAGAGAGTTGTCGTACCTGGTCCCGATTATTGATGACAATGACCAGGCCCTGAGTTGTTCTACCTAGCCCCTAGACACCTCCTTCCTATCCGATCTTCAGGCAGTAAGCAAGCAAAGCATGTTGTACGCGTAGCCTGATCTAGCTACTTGCTTTATGGTTGTCGGCGTTTATTCCGACCAATATGCTTTAAGTAAGCTCTACCTGAGGGACATGAAGACCTCAACGATTCGGCTTTAAGGGCATACAATCTCGAGGTTCAGTCGAGAGACCCCTTGGGAAATGGCCCCAAGGGTTACTTTCCAAATCTGGCAGTTTCATGTTGCGAGAACGTGTTAGAAGCATTTGCTAGCGCCCTTTTCCGTAGTTTGACATGTTCTCCCAAGGGACTTCTAAGATCTATCGGGCTAGCCAGGTGGGACTGTTCTAATCCTCATGAAGCGCGGTACCGACCCAATACGAGCTGAGGATATATGCGCAACAAGTACCTCGCAGGGTATCCTCACCGTCCCGTCGGGCTCATTACGCAATCGCGCTAGCAGCGAGCCAAGAAAAGATGAAGTAATCTGAACACTGCTATACAATTGTCCCAATGTTCATCTGGAACAATCAGATCTATACTTGTACTTGCCAGGCGATGGATGGGGTGCTGGGGTGGAGAGTAATCACGTCAGGATATCGATGATCTCAAGGATGCAGTGGCCACGAGAATAAGTACCACGTGCTGTACAGGCTGTAGCTGGATTGAGGTTTGAAACCGCCCAAATTAGCGGCCCCGATGATGAAGCTATCGTCGACTATGATTTCGCGCCAACAATTGCGAAGATTTGCCGGCCAGGCCCGGCAAGGCCGTCCTCGACTTGCTTGACAGCTTAGGAAAGCGTCTCCTGTACTATCATGGAGACACTGGGAAATTTATTCCCTACTGGAATATCTCTAGCTCACACATAGTGTAGCCTGTGGATAGGGCCAATGTGGCTAGTGTATCGATCAACGGTGAAGCAGCCTGGTAACAGATAATCAAAAGGACAAGAAAACTTTGAGGCGCCGAGGTCTCGATGCTGTCATCTCGAACTCGGTACTCCCGAGCATGAACATTTGCTGGGTTGATACCTGTTTTCCACTGTTGTTGGGGGATGGAGTATTCAGCCCCTTAGAGCTCCGCTGGACTCCCGACGCCGCCACGCAGCATTTGCAGAAGGCTCCTAACGAAATTCGAGCTGCCGCGTCTTAACACCCCTCTACCCAAATCGAGTAAGGGATCAAAGATGAAACGCGACAAGGGCAGACAGCTAGAAGGCGATGGCCCTAACGAGAGGAAACGAAACAAATGACTACATTTCTGCACGCGTCAGCACATAAACTTATGCTACTGGCAATCTAAGAGTTCCATCAAATGGAGGCGTAAAGGAACGAAAACGGGGCCTGAATGTCCAAAAAGTCGCTTGATGAGGGGCAGGAGAACCAATGGATTTTCTAGGTTAGAAGGTCTGCCTACCAATGTACCTGCTGCAACTTAGCGCTGTGCCATCAAACGTCAAATCAATACCCTCTCCGCCAAGTTGATGCTCAAACTGGCTTACCGGCAGTGCAGTTTTATGCTCCATCGCATGTGTTATTCTTGGTCGATGCGACGATGAATCAGGCTTGTGCCTAGCTGCCAATCTTCCGCCTGCTATCTTCAAACAATCGTGTCTCTTTTTTCGATTGAGACAACTTGAACCGCCAATCCGCACGTGGGGCCTTGATCGACAACCTTATTGCAGGTCCTAGGTATTGCCCGCCCGACTGGTAGAACCTTGGAAGGCTTCCATCGACAGGGGGTAGCGAACATTGAAGCATTCTAAGCCTGCCTTGCCGTATGTACAGTGCAACTGTAACAGCAGCGCGGGACGTAGATAACGATATCCCCCGCGTATTCTAGGTATCCCATAACCATCGCATCGCATGCTTAATACCACCAATCCAGTTGATGCAAACTCGCAGCAGCAACACCACACACACGCTCTCTCTTGTTCTCTCTCTACCTCCCGCCCACTTTACTACTGCGCGCGACAAATCCTTCAGCCGATACATCACTAGAGCACACAGATGGACGCCTCCGATGTGTTCCGCCATATCGAGGGCTTAGGAACATACCAACCGAGATTCCCGCAAGGCTTCCAGCCCGGCCGCCCGACGATTGCCATTCGAGATGAACATGTGGAGGAAGATGGCTCACATCGCATTGCGCACACTCTAACGGCTTGCTGTCGTTGTCGTCAGGTTTGTGCCTTCCTTCCCCACTCCAAGGGAACCTGCATCGACTCCCAAATTTTGTTTGCGACTTTTCCGAACCAGAACCAGCGGTGCTGACTTGTCCTATGCATCATGTAGAGAAAGACGCGATGCGACCCGACGCTACCCCGCTGTCTCCCATGCGAACGCTCCGGGTCTGTATGCGAATATTTCGACACCACCAAGGGCAAGAAGATTAGTCGGTACTATGTTGTCAAGCTCCAGGCACGTGTGCGAGCGCTCGAAGCCGAGCTTGGCCAATACACCGACGAGGATGATTTTCCCAAGAACAGCGACGACATTGTCGGACCTGGAGGCCTGGTTCGATTAAACGAAACAGATGAGACCCCGCGCTACCTCGGGCCCTCGAGCGGAATAGCTATGACCCGGATTCTGATGGAAGAGGCCAAGCGATACACAGACTCCCAACACATATCACAGCTCATACCCGAAGTCCGAGTGCGTCGTCAAGCTGCGGCGGGCGGCCCGGGTCATATGGGCCTACGATCGCAGTCCTTCAGCATGCCGCCCCCCATGATGACGAGGAAGAAGAGCTATCCCATGATCAGCGCTTTCCCGGCAGACAACCTTCCCAGCCGGGGCATTGCAGACAAACTGGTTGAAGTGTACTGTCAGCGTGGTACGGCAGCTCGTACAACTCCCCTCTGCAGAAACAATGCTAATGCGCGAATTAGGGCAAATCTTGACTCCCACTCTTCATGAGAACAGGTTGGCCAGTGATCTTGATGATGTGTACAATGGAAGCCAAGACGCGTACCAGCACTTTGTCATCAGGATGGTCATGGCCATTAGCATGCAGAAGCTCGATACCACCTACGCCGGGCTTGCTGATAGTTATTACCTCGCTGCTATGCAGCGTTTCGAGGAAGTCGTCCGACCCAAGGACCTGAAGACGATCCAGTGTCTTGCTCTAATAGGGCAGTACTCGCTGTTGACGCCGACTCGGACCTCGGTCTACTATATCATTGGCCTGGCGACAAGGATATGCCAACAGCTTGGCCTTGCAGATGAAAAGACAATATCCATGGGCACCGAGGACCCCCTGACATTGGACATGCGCAGACGATTGAGCTGGTCCATTACAGCGATGGAGTTCGGGCTAGCCTCCAGTATGGGCCGGCCGAATGGTTTCGCCAAGAGCGACGACCTTGTTGATGTGAAGTTTTTCGAGAGCGCCAAGGACAAAAACATTACTGAACATGGCATAATGCAAGGCCCGGCCGACGAAAAGAAGTTGATAGCAATACATTTCTGTAAGATGCGGTTGTGTCAGTCGGAGATCAAGAGAGTCTTGTATGAGAAGAAGCAGCCAGAACCCAGGGACGAGCGTCATCCCTGGTTTACGGCAATGGAGACCAAACTTGACCAGTGGCTCAACGCCTCACCAGCAAGTCCCGCTTGGTGCAAGCCATGGTGAGTATCCTACCCCCAAACCATCATTTCACCCTGCTTGACAGTTCGATAATGCTAATTGCCGTACAGGTTTACTGGAAAATATCACGCAATGATCATTTCACTCCACAGGCCGTCGCCTCAGGTTCCAAAGCCGTCCAGTAGGTCAGCCGACAGGTGTTTTGACTCTGCCGCCTATATCATCAACCTATCCAGCAAGCAGATGATGGCGGCTGCAGTCGACATTACATGGATGTTTGTCTTCACCTTATACATGTCACTCAACACCATACTCTGGTGCGTTGCTGCGTATCCTAATGTCCGCGGCGCGCACTCCATGGAGGAAGTTGAAGAACTCGTCAATGTGGCTCTTGATATACTGGATCAGTGCGGCGAGCGTTGGCCGGGGATAAGCGCTGCATCTGAGCTATATTCCACATTCTCGCGAGCCTGTCTTTTGAGCTACGAGTCAAGAGATACCCCAGTCATGTCGGCGTCGAGTACTTTTGGAACACCATCCTCCCAGCAGGATACGAACTCACCATCGACCTCTGACAATTCCAGCGCTACGACAGTGTCCAGGCAAGCTGCCACAAATGGAGTTCCCGCCTTCAATCCTCCGCAGTTTGGCTATGTGTTTGACACGGCGCCGGAGCCAGTCAATTTTGTTGACAATCCTTTCGCTGGCCAGCCAACATTCCGCTCCAACTCCATCTTCCATAACCCAGCTCCCAGTGATCCTCCTGGTCGACGCTTCAGCTATTTCCCTCCTGATTTCACCCAATCAAATGAGAACCTGCTACTGGAAGAATCCACACCTCCCGAGTCGGACACCAATGCATCTCCTCCCTTATTGTCGCCTCCACACCATCTTCCAACCCCACCCGAGTCTGTTCCTCCTGGTGCTGGTGCTACTCCTATCATGTCAACACCCATAATGCCCACGTCCACCATGGCCACTCCCAACTTGGTACATGCCTCTCCGGTCAATATGCCACAGAACCACCAAATGGGCCAGGCTCAGCGACAACAGCAACATCAACAGCATCCGCAGCAGCAGCAGCAGCAACGAAATGCTTTCACTATACCTCCTCTACCACATCATCAGAATCACCACCCGCAAGGTCAAAGGCCGTTACCACAGGCGACGACTGTCACGGACTGGTTCAACCCACCCCCGCCCTTCATTTCTCCATACACGTTTGGCGGGATGAACAGCGACTACTGGGCGCCTTCGAACAACCCGAACGGACTCGGCGTCATGGGATTGGGCGACACGCAGATGCACAACATGCCACCAGAGCGGCAGGGCAGCCTGAGCGTGGCCCAGCAGGTGGAGTTGATGGGTGTTCTTGAGAACGAGGGGATGACGGACATCGATACCTATCTTAGCCTCGGAGGTATGGGCTACGGCAACGATATGAGGAGCAACGGGGCATCGGGTATGAGCTGGGCTGGCCAGTGATGAAGACCAAACCATCCATGGGATATTTTTTGATATTTGGCGCCCCCTTTGGAAAACGCGGCGCTGGCGCAAAAAGGTGACGACTCGTTACGACCCCTTTCGCCTTTTCGGCATATTATTTCTTTGGGCTTTGGGGTTACGTAGATACCATTTGTCTCGTTATTTCCGCGCATATTCGTGCCTGGAGGATTTTCGTTGATCTATTACTATCACAATACTCAAGTTGTTCCAACAGCTGAGAACCACATTGCCAACACTGGTTGATCTACCTGCTTGCCTCCGCTAATGAAGTTGAATGTAATACGTATAACACCAAAAGCCTGCGAGTTTTTTTTCAATACAGCGATCTGGGGTCCGCCAAGACCAATGGCCATAAGACAGTGGCGGTATAAGCTGACACAATGAGCGGCTTGTTCGGGAACTTGGCGGCAGGTGTCTGCTACCAACAGCCAACGCAATGCAACCAACGGTCTTGGAGCGAACTACCCCGCCCGTAATATAAAGGTGGGCCCATTAAGCCAAATTTGGCAAAAATCTCCTCCAAATTCAACATTGAGACAGTGTATCCTGTGTTCAGCCGTCCGCTCGCTGTTGGTTCCATGGCTTTTGCTCATGCGTGTTGGTGCGGCGCACTCTAGACGAGAGCCGCACCTCGCACCTCTGGCGCAATTCGCTATCCGTCGGCACCTAATGGGGTCCAGACTACGACATACGCACAATGCAGCACTAGCCTGCTTGTTCTGACGTAGGTTAGGGAGGTCGCCCCTAAGACGGGGGTGGCCCTTCCCAACAGGGCCGAACTAACATCTGTTCAGCCTCAAGGAGGGGTTGATGAGCAAAAGCGAGAACCAACGATATCTCCGCTTGTATAAATGATTGCGAGATCAGTGCTGGGTTCGATACCGTAGTTCTTCCAGAATATATGTGACAAGTATTTGATCTTGTTCTGCAGAAATGGCTGCCACACCTGATGATAACAGCAGTAAGGGAGAGGATCCGACGCCGGCACTGTCGTTTCTGACCCAGAAATACGAGGAGGAAAAGGCGAAGCGCCTCCGCGCAGACGGCAGCGCGCAATATAACGAGTTCGAGTCGTGCCCCAACGCCCGGCTGCGCGGCCTCGTCGACGACCCCTGGGTCGACCACGCCCACCTCAACGCCCAACAGCCGCCCAACCTGGCGGACGGCCAACATATCAAGGTCCTATCGCTAGGCGCCGGGATCGCGGGTCTGGTGTACACGACGCACCTCCTCGAGACGGGCGCCTTCGTCCCCGAAGATATCCGGCTCGTCGATACCGCCGGGGGCTTCGGCGGCGCTTGGTACTGGAACCGGTTCCCGGGGCTTGCCTGCGACGTCGAGGCCTCGATTTACCTGCCCTGGCTGGAGCGGACGGAGTATGTTCCGAGACACCGCTACGCGCACGGCGAGGATATTCGGCGCTATCTTGAGAGCGTGGCGGAGAAGTTCGGGTTAGACACCAAGGGCGTCTTTCGCACGCGCGTCGATAAGATGACGTGGGACGAAGGTCGGCGGTGCTGGGTCGTAGATCTAGAGCAACGCCGCGGGCCCCGCGACGAGGAGAATGATTTGATCAGTTTCAGTGTGACGGCGCAGTACGTCGTCCTCGCCAACGGCATCCTAAATCACCCCAAGGCGCCCAAGATTGAGGGGCTCGAGGGTTTCGCGGGCGATATGATGCACGCGAGCCGCTGGGACTACAGCGTCTCGGGCGGTTCGCCGACGGACCCGCGCCTGACCAAGCTGAAAGGGAAGAGGGTTGGCGTCGTCGGGACGGGGGCTAGCGGGGTGCAGTGCGTGGCGGCGCTGGCCGAGTGGGCGGGGGAGCTGTACGTGTTCCAGCGGACGCCGTCGACGGTCGACGCGCGCGAGCAGCGCGAGATGAGCGCCGAGGAGTGGGCGAAAGTGAGCGAGCAGCCCGGGTGGTGGTCGAGGCGCAATATCAACTTTGTCGACGCCGTCGCCGGCGAGATCCGGCCCGAGGATAATCTTGTGGATGACGGCTGGACCAAGGCGCCGACCTTGAGCATGGTCGCCGGTGCGCGCCATGAGCCTCTCCTTCCGGAGGATATCCCCGGGCACATCGAGCGGATGCTGGCCAAGGACGTGCCCCGCTCGAACCGCATGCGGCAGCGCGTCGTGGACCTCGTCACCAAGGACCAGGAGACGGCGGAGGCGCTCAAGCCGTGGTACCCGACGTGGTGCAAACGACCCTGTTTCCACGACACCTACCTCCAAACCTTCAACCAATCCCACGTAACCCTCGTCCCGACCGAAGCCCACGGTCTACACCGCGCCACTTCGCGGGGTCTCGTGGTGAAAGACCGCGAGTACCCGCTCGACGTGCTCGTCTTCGCGACGGGCTACCGCAGCCCCGTGCACCACATCGCCGAGCCGAGCGCCATGTCCAACACGCCCATCGTGGGCCGCGGCGGGCGCACCATGGCGAGCAAATGGTCCGAGGACGGCCCCGGGTCGCTGCACGGCTTGTTCACGCGCGGGTTCCCCAACTTGTTGCTCACGGGGCCCTCGCAGCAGGGGATCTCGGGCAACGTGACGTACATGTACGACGTGGCGGGGCGGCATGCGGCGTACGTCCTGGCCGAGGCGGAGAAGAAGGCGAATGCATCAAAAGGCAGCGGCTTCGCCGTTATCGAGCCTGCTGAGGAGGCCGAGGAGGCTTATGTCCACCACCTCCTTTCGCTCGCCGCATTCCATGCGCCCATGGGGGTCTGTCTCCCCAACTACCGCAATGACGAGAGCGCCGTACCCGTCGGCGACGATGCGCTCAAGGCCGCCAAGGCTACTACGTATCCCTTGGGGATTAATGCGTGGAGCGAGTTTCTCGAGGAGTGGAGGGGTACCGGGCGTCTTGAGGGGCTGGAAATTACGACTGGGGAGACAGTACCGTCTTGAGTCGTTATTTTGGGAGAGAGAGAGAGAGGGCATGGTCCGCCAATGACCGATTTTGTACACCTTGACATCTATATCATAGAATTACATATAGGAAAGAAAGTTCTGGACCTTGAGCATACACCAGATCAAGTACAGTTTGATGATCATTGACTTATTCTATACTTGATGTTTGCCCTTTAGTAGAAGGGATTGATTTCTGATCATGATCGGCACAAGAAGTATGCAATGAACAAGAACAAGAGGGACCTCTTACGATGACGTTCGCAACAACTTATAGGTAGGTAGTAATTGCGTGTGGTCTTACCACTACACCTTTGCTAAGCGAGCACCATTGGCTCCGTGCCGCAAGGCCTTAGATGATAAGCCGCGGTTGCGGGGGCGCGAACATCCCGTCATCAGGTGAGTCTGACATCGCAGGGGGGTTGGTACTAATTTCTCCGGCCGCAATGAGAAATCCGGAAAACAAAGAAGAGCAATCAAATAACCATCACCAAGTAACAAGAACCCCACGTTATAGTGGATAGCCCCGATTCCCGAACCACTCACCTACCCGCCGGCCGACGCAAAGATGCCCGCCAACCCGTCGTCTCCGCGGTTCTATCTCGAGCCCCTGTCGGAGGGAAAGCATTCCCAAGGCATCTACGAACTCTGGACGAAGCCGGGCAACCTCGCCGGAACGTAAGAGGAAGGCCAACCAACAAACTTCTGACTGTCAAACGAAACAGATTGTGAGCCATACTGACCAGAATGTACTTCGGTGCGCGGAAACAGGAGCATGGAGACCGCCCCAGATCTGGAGGCGACCCGCACCATCATCCGCGACCGCGCCTACGGCGCCAAGCCCGGCGTCGTGAACTTTGCCATCATGGCCGGGCCCGAGTCGCCGCTGTACGGGCTTATGACCGCGGCCGCTCCCGGTTCTTCGCCGCCGCCGCCGCCAACAAAGCTAATAAATGAGGAACTGTCGGATGCTGCGAAGCCGGCGCCCAAGATCATCGGCTTCACCGGCATCCTCCGCGTGGCCCCCGAGGAGGCCGGCTGGTACGTGGCCGGATCCTGTCGGGGCCGGGGCGTCGCCACCGAGGCCGTCGCGGCCATGTTGGGCAAGTACTGGGAGGCCCAGCCGGCAACGACGGAGGTCATAGCGTACATCAGCGAGGGCAACGTCGTGAGCGAGCGGGTCGCGGCCCGGGCGGGGTTCGTACGGGCCATGGAGCGCACCTCGACCCAGGGGTCCGTCTTGCCGAACGGCCTGGTGACGGAGTGCGATCATAGGGTTTGGGTTGCGAAGAAGCCGGTCTGAGGGGAATATGGAATGAAAAGGTCTCTCGTTATTGTTGTACGGGAGGGAGTCTTCTATCTAGGTTATTGGTACAGGGTTACCGTAACGCATATTCCACCCACTCTGGCGGTTCAATATCAGCCGTCTTCATCATCTGTACCATTCCAATGTTCCACGCCCCCCACCTAGCCACCTAGCAATCGCCAGCCTCGACCACGACCGTGAAGTCGTGATCGTACGTCTTGTCCTCCTCCTGGCCGTGTATGTAGTCGGCGGCGGTCGTCCACCTGTGCTTGCACCCGTGCAGGATGTCGGCGGCGTAGTCGGCGAAGTCGCTGCACTTGGTCTCGTAGTACTCGGCGCCCATGTTGCACCACTTGATGGCGCCCTTCCACTGGCACGCAATCTGCCCGCAGTCGGTGCCGTCGCTGCCGCCGTGGTCGCCGCACGTGGCATTGCCGAGGCCCCGCAGGTAGTCGATGTTCCACGAGACGTAGAGGGGGTACGAATAGTTGTTGTACGGGTCGAGGCACGTCAAGTTCTTTCCCTATAATTACGCAGGAACGTGGTTTGGTTAGATTATGGACAGTCAGCAAGCAAATGATTGGGATACCTACGTCGTCTAGCTGTTTGGGGGCCGGGGTGTAAGGCTTGTGGACGGGTGTGATTTTGAAGTCGGGCTTGATGGCCTGAATCTGCTTCTCGACTTGCTACACACCGACAATCGGCATTAGCAGGCTGGCTGGTATTGCAGTGTGCGGTTCTTTCACCTGAACAGTGCCGTAGAACTCCATGATGGGACCGCCCTCTTCGATGGCGAGTTTGACGGTGATGCCTCGACTTTCGCCTTGACCGGTAGGTCTCTTGACGAGATCAGAGTTGCTCCTAGGGGGGCTGGGCAATACAGCTGCATCCTGATATGCCTCATCAGCAAAGAGTCTCGATTGGGGTTCTGGACAACACACAACAGTCAACGCCATCAATACACCGCAGAGGAAAGCCCAGAGAAGGGCAAGGTTGAGGGTTTTGGAAAACATGTTATTGTCTGCTTGATAGGTTCAGTTATCCTGAAGAGTCTCGTGAAGTTTGTTACTGGCAGTAGATGCGGTAGGTAATGTATTTGGTGAAGCGGCGGAAGTGAGGTGAGTTGAAGACATCTTTGCTGTTCAGCTTCAGGGACATGGAAATAAGCCAGAGGTTCACCTTGGCAGCTTCCCGAATCTCCTGTGCTCTTTCCTAGATTGTTTGTTCAAATCTGATTTCGCCTTCATAGCAACACACTTTGCCACTTTGGTTATTCGGTCATTGGTGGCTTCCTTAGTATCATGATGCAGCCACGATCGCACATTGTCACTTCCGACACATTTACATCATTGGGCTCGGATTACAATACGTTGTACTGCTGTCAACTAATACAATATACTCATAACATTATCATATCAACCCATGTCATAAAGATCATCTTGTGATCCAACTCGGCAGTCTGATTTTGCTAAATTTTCGCCAAATTGCAACCATCCATAGATCACAAAACTTTCTTGTTTGTGAGGTCCAACTGCCAATGTCAATGTTATCAAACTGCCAAGTAACAACAATGTTGAAAGCCATAACACGTCTCGATTTGCATTGCCATCTCGAGCTACAGACTTGGCTCATCGACAAAGTGTACGGGCCGTGGGAAGGAAGCAGTGCCATGACATGTGATGCTTTCTGCATGAGACTCGATATGATTTCGATCGACACCAAAGGTGCCGTTTTCGAGTTCTTCCGAGTCATGTTGTTGCATCCGGGGCTATTAGTTTAAAATGAGCGCGTGGCACAGGGCTGCCCAGAACGGTGCAAGCATCCCGTGTCTGCATCTTTGGGTAGTATATGTCTCCGCATATCTTTATGCACATCAGCGGAACCGTCGAAATGTAGTTAGCACTGCTGTCGTGCCTCGCGTGCCAGAGCACCGGGTATCGCGCCGGGAACCGGGGATGCAACGTTAATCCCCTGGCCGCTGCCGGTTGTGCATTAGCTTGGGAGAAAAGATGGAGCTTTTTTTTTTGCCGGGGTCAGGGGAACTGCTGTCCCCTGTGCGGCACAGCAGCGCACAACATGCCACCGAGTGATGAGTCGGTACGTACTTATATAACATCAGTGTGCACGGTGAAAATTAATCTCCATCCTCTCGTAGGTATGCCACTCGTTGTTGTTGATCTGTCGCTCGTTCATCATGACTCGCATCAGCAGAAAACTCCTCCCTACTCTGGGGCTTCTCTTGCCCCTACACAGTAGCGTAGTTGGTCAGGTGTTACGTAAGTAATCCTCAATTCATCCTGATGCGTTCTTTGATTGCCATATTGAGCTGACACAATACTTCTAGCTCTTGCTACCAAGGCCATGCTTGGCCGCGCTGCCGAGGTCATCAGTGGCTCGTGGGCTTCAGGGGAGGCCGCGTCCCTGCAACTCACAGACGCCGTTCTACAAAACCTGACAAAACTCGACGTCGGGATCAACGTCTCGTTCGGATCCTACGAGAATGCGGGGCAGGGCAAGTTTCCGGCCTGCAAAACCTATCCCGGCGACGGGCTATGGCCTTCGGCGTCCGAGTGGGACGTCTTCGACCAACTTAGCGGCGGGGCCTTGATCAAGACGGTCCCGATCGGGGCCGTCTGCTACGTCAACCACGAGTCTTACGATGCAGCGAAGTGTCAGACTATCCTCGACGGCTGGCATGACTCGGAAGTCCAGTGAGTATGCTCGTCGCCTTTTCGGCTCATCTACTTAACCGTCAGGGCCCATGACACAACGGCTAATCCCTGCTCCAGCGTTCGCGACCCAACCTCGGCCATGACCCCCTGTTCCAAGGCGAGACCTGCATGCCCCAAAACGGCAATAATGCCAGCAACACGTGCGAGATCGGCGGGTTCCCGCAATACGTCGTCAACGTCACCACCGTGGCGCAGATCCAGCTGGCCGTCAACTTTGCGCGCAACACCAACATGCGCCTGGTGGTGCACAACACGGGCCACGACTTCTTCGGCAAGTCGATCGGCGCGGGGGCCCTGTCCGTCTGGACGCACCACCTCAAGAGCTCCGAGTTCGTCGAGCAGTTCCGAACCCCGTCGTACACGGGTCCGGCCCTCAAGGTCGGCTCGGGGATCCAGATTCACGACCTGTACGACCTCACGCGGCAGCTCGGCTACACGGCCGTGGGCGGCGAGTGCAAGGGCGTCGGCGCCACGGGGGGCTACATGGCCGGCGGCGGCCACGGCCCTCTGATATCCAAGTACGGCATGGGCGCCGACTCGGTCCTGAGCCTCGACGTGGTGCTGCCCGATGGTCGTTTCGTGACGGCGGACGAGACGCAGAACACGGACCTGTTCTGGGCGCTCCGGGGCGGCGGCGGCTCGACGTTCGGCGTCGTGACGGGTATGGTGCTCAAGCTGCACCCGGCCTCGAGCTTCTCGGGCGTCACGTTCGAGCTGGCCGCCGGCCCGGGCACCGAGAACCCGAGCAACGAGGTCTTCTGGCAGGCCATGTACGCCTACTGGCGCAAGTTCCCCGCCTACGCCGCGCGGCAAACGTATGGCTACTCCATCGTGTTCCCCACCGAGACCGGCTTCACCTGGAGCATGCTGCCGTGGCTCGTCCCCGGCATGCCGCTGGCTGAGTTCAAGGACATGGTGGCGCCCCTGTTCGCGGAGTGGACTGCTTTAGGTCTGAACTTCACCCCGAACTACTTCGAGCACGACAACTTCTACGACACCTGGAAAGCCCACTTCCCCACCGAGAACGTCGCCGTCGACCGGGTGCGCACCGCGTCCCGTCTGTTCCCCCGGAAGAACTGGGACGACGAGGCCCTGCTCACCGCGACCATGGACGCCGTGCGCAGCATCATCGAGGAGGGGTCTGCGCTGGTGCACTACAACATCCAGGGCCTCGCGCCCGAGGGGACGCCCGAGAGCGCCGTCAACCCGGCCTGGCGCGAGGCTCTCATGTTCGGCATTATCGGGTACGCGTGGGGTGAAGGCACCACGCCCGAACAGTTCGAGGCGGGCAACCGCAAGATCTCCCGGGACTGGATGGGGCGGCTGCGCAAGGTCACGCCCGGGGGTGGTGGGTATTTGAACGAGGGGGATGCTATGGAGCCGAACCCGGGCCAGGCGTTTTACGGGTCTAACTACGAGCGGCTGTTGGAGATTAAGAGGAGGGTCGATCCCTGGGATGTGTTTTGGGCGCAGACTGCGGTGGGGTCGGAGAGGTGGTATGTTACGCGGCAGGAGGATTGGTTGACGCGACAGACCGGGAGACTTTGTCGCAAGTAAGGGGGGTCATTTATTTCGGCGTGGCTGTGCAGGACCTGTATTCTCTTGTGTAGAAACTACTTAACCTAATATGGTAATTTGGGATACACTTTCTGAAGGTATGTGACGTGTCTGCTGCAGTTACTATGCAGCGTTCTAGCACAGCCAATGGGTTTTCCAGAGTAACTACCCCGTCTGCCAAGCGGGCGGCAAGGTGCATATATTGGCCTCCAACAGCATCCGTTCCTTCGTATATGTAATCCTACATGCAAATATAAGTAGAAGGCAATGCCACTAGATGGGTTCGGTTAAAGATGTTCCGATTTCGCCTCCAAAACAATTCCATTCAACCTGTTTATCTGTGACGAGTTACGAACCATCGAGTTGTTCCCATTCAATTCATTTTCTCACTGGGGTTCCTCCTATTCGTGTACAATTGCCACATCACCTGAAGAGCTTTTTTTATCCTCATCTCAAAATCATGGAGGAAGTCTATTTGAATGGAAACTACTTCGTCTTGTATGTTATTTGGTCTCTTGTCCGAGCCTTCAAGGTTCTTCGGCGACGCATGCAAACCCTCACCCGCTTGATCCCCGACGATGACTTGTGGATGTTCTCCACCGATGTGATACGATTAGTGTATTTCTTCCCGAAGCTTTTGTTTCGATTCGATCTGACCAAGACCGGGCCGCCACCGTCCTCGTTGCTGTCATCAGACCGCGCCGTCGATGAAAGGGAGATAAGATGGATCCTCGCCAATGCCGCGATACAGGTCGGCCAAGTCTCGCTTCTCCTCTGGATGTGGGCGGCATTTCGGAGGAGGCAGTCAACACAGGCGGGTGATCCCGTCGAGCTTGGCATGATCATGCGTCTTTTCCATCCCTGGGGTCTCTTTGGCAGAATCTATTCACTATATCTGTTCTTGAGACCCAGGGGTAACGCATCGAGGCTCGGGAAATACCGTGTTGCGCCCTTTGCTCGAATTTTGGTTGCCTTGGCCATGGCGTTTCTGTTTGTTGCCAGCCTTTTTCATTTCCTAGGGGCAAATGCCCTACGTCTGCTTCATCTGATATTTCCCTTGATATATGTTGACACAACGGGCTTCCTCCTCATTCAGATGCGTCCTGTGTATTATCCGGATATGGTTACTATCCTTAAGGGGTATGACCAGAAGCCTCGGTTTGTGATCTTTTCCCATTTCCTGTTTGTTGTTACAATCTCTGCCTTCGTACTGCCCTGGGCAACTTGGACACGATGCTTCATTATCCTCCTCTCTCCCTTGTATAGCACTGCGTTGATTCTGCGATTTCTTCTTGTCCGACACGACCCTGAGTACATGTTCAATCCTATCTCATATCGAAACGAACCGTCCAATTCGAGCAGTCGATTCTGTCAGGTGTGCCACAGTACTATTCTGCCTAGATTGAAAGCAGAACCTGAAAGCTTGTACTGGTTGGGGAGTTTTCACACCACCGAACAATCCGATCGCTAAGAGAATCTGCCAAAGAAGGCTGCCGTATCTGCGTGACAGTGTGGCATCATTTAAGTCTACTGAAACTGACGCCAACACTTGGGGATTACTTCAGCTGGGGTGACTTGACAACATTCAAGCATACCTTTGTTAATAGAATAGTACTTCACTCCAGATGGGGACGTAACCTTTGTGCGTTCCAAGTCTTGAAAGAGGACAACAGGACTATCATTTCAGATGAAGACGAACGCGGCACAGTTATTTCGCTTTCGAAGGAAAGCTTGTCGGATCATACCGGCTCCGAAAGCAGTTTCAAGGAGGCTTACGGGTGGTACTCGAGATGCTTGCAAAAGCATGCTGCTTGCTCTTGCTGATGGCAATTCCTGCTTCAGGCCTTCGCGCTTGCTGCACTTGGGACGCCACAACACTATCAGTCTCCATACACATAGCGAGTATCCGGAAAGACTAACTTATATGACACTGAGACATTGCTGGGGGGGGCACAGATCACTCGGCTGCAAAGAAACAACGAGGGAAAATTTCGTCAACGCATTCCGTGGGATTCCTTGCCGCGAACATTCCGGGATGCCATCCGTTTAGCGCAATACCTCGGTTCCGATTACCTGTGGATCGATAGTCTTTGTATCATACAAGACTCCCTGCCCGATTGGAATAGGAAGTCTGTGACCATGGGAGATGTTTACCGGAACTCCGTGTGCAATATTGCTGCTACAGATTCGTCAGACAGCCACGAAGGTTGTTTTTACCCGCGCAACCCACGCATCCTACATCCTGAACGGCTGCCTTGGACCCCGGATAGAAGGGACGAATGGTACCTGGTCAACAGTGGCGATTGCGAAGAACGGCTTCCGGAAGCTCGCACTCGGCTGGGCCATGAGGGTCCCGACACTCTCGATTACATCGAGAGCCTTTATCGAGAGTCGTGGGAAGGCTCACCAGGGTATTATTGGAACTCAATCGTGGAGCTCTACTCGCGCATGTCGCTAAGTGTGGAATCTGACCGGCCCGTTGCTATTGCGGGTACCTTGGACATCTTCCGCCCGTACTTGGGCGATTATTGGGCGGGCTTGTGGCAAAGGCTCATGTCTGAACACCTTCTTTGGCAAATCAAGATGGGGGAAAGCCGGACTGGTGTGCCGCGCATCTGCAGGCGATTGGGGAAACTGGCACCCAGCTGGTCTCGGATGTCACTGGCGGGCGATGTCTCGTACGATAAATGGTAAGCAATCTTCTGTTGATATTTCATCACGCCGTTGCAAAATCACCACGGGTCCCTCGCCATGTCACCCGCGAGGAACCAAAGCCAGTCCACGGGAACGCTCGGTCTGCCTCAAGTGAACTCACACTGACATGACATTGCAGTGAGGTCGTCCAGAGCAAGGATGTGGCTATCACCCATTTCGTTGGGGCCGAGGTCCTCTCACCGGCTCACATTCGCCTTTGTGACAAGGGCAGTATGGGCTTGGGTCTGATTCAGCTAATAATTGACTATGGCACTTCTAGGAGCTCTGGTTTCTTCCTCTCTTTTCGAGAGGGTGATTTGCCAGGTTAATATACACCACTTTCAGCATCCTTTCTCTCTTAGCCGCCGTATCCTTCCAGAAATGCAGTTATCCGTTGGGCCGATATGCATACCTTAGCTGGCATGCGTGTGACAGCCTTCGACTTCGCGCACCACTATTAAGAGCCACAAGTATTGCCACGGCCGCCAACACTTTTCTGGTATGGGAAGACCCAAGGACCGGAATACGGGTCACCGTTCTTGCGTCCGCTGAACTTACTGGCTATGGTATTGTCAACTTTGGAGAGGGGGTGGTCAAGTGGCAGGTCCACAAAGACGGAGTGCGAAATGAAACCGGTAGCAGGTTCTCTGTCTTTGCCTGTTTCGACGTTTTGGCCGAAGAGCTTACTGCCCAAGAGTTCGACCTCATGCTTATCTTTCATCGACATTCAGCTTTTGGTGTCGAAGGTCTGATCTTGCAGAAGAACGCAGATGCCTCGTTTTCGCGGCTTGGTTTTTTCTTTACTAGCGATGATATTATCGGGCTCTTCCTGGAAACTGAGCGAAGAGAAATTGTATTGGTATGCGCTTCATAGGGAAATGCAGGCAATGATCACTGGAAGGAGGTAGATATGGAGGCTGACTTGCACACTGTTTCATCATATTTGCACTAGTAATAGGCAGCTCGAAATGCTAAAAACATAAAATTCTATAAGATAGCCAACAACAAAAGAATACATAGCCAAGGTAATCAGCGAATTTCAAATAACCGCTCCCGCATCAACACTCGTTCATCAGATCCCTCCCCAGTCCCACCCAAGATATGCTCGCGAACCGCCTCTCCGTCCATCATCCCATGGATGTACGCCTCGCTTATCAAAGTGTAGTAAGTTTCCTGGTCTTCAAGCTTAGCTTGTTCTTTCTGCTTCCGTCTATTTTCTGCTTCCTCGGCTCCTGTAGCATCCTGATCAGCATGCAGCCTATTAGGCTGTTTGTCGCTAGAGTCGTCCTCTTCTGGTGGCTCATTTCCACTCAGTGCATATGTTTCCTCAGGGATGGCGTCTGTAGAGGCAGTAATGCCTTCCTGCCGTGGTGATAGCACGGGGAAAGTAGAAGTCCTCTGTTTTCTCCGTTGAGCAGCTGCATTCTTTCTCTTGGTTTTCTCGTTTTCGTCCTTTTCTTTCTGTGCAGCTAGTTCCTTCTCCCTCGCTTTCCATATTGCGAATTGGTTGTTGACTGCCTCCCTTTCTTCCTGTACCTCTTTGATCCAGGCCTGGCGCTCCACACCTTCTAATGAGGCAAGCTTTTTCTTGTATCTTAGTTTGCGAAAACAGGCATCTTCGCATGTTGAGAGAACTGCTCGGAAAGACTCGAAGCTGTCTTGCCATTCCTCATCCTTGAGTTGCTCGGCTGTTTTGCGAGGTCCCTTTCTCAAAATCACTGGCACAGTACAGCCGAAAATGATACACACCATGTCACCCTGCTTTACTGGCATGTTTGCGAGTCCGAGGCGGCCCTTTTTTGTCTTTACGAGACATCGATTCCAAATGACAGCTTGCACACGGCGGCAAAACTCCGCCACGATGGAGTTTCTTTCGTTCACGATCAGGTTTGAGGTGTCTACCGAGCCACCACGGAGACCTCCCTTCTTGACCGACTCTTTACAGGCTGTTGCGTAATAGTATGGTGGGTTGCGGTTGTCCTTCCCCCCTGTCAGCCACCAGGGTCCTCCAAAACTCTGCAGGGGGGTCCTTGGAGCCGTTGACAGCACCCTCCCACCCTGCGAGTTTTGTCCATGTTTCTGGGATGGCTCCGAGCCGAGCAGGCTCACAAACCTCCTCGATCTCGTCGAAGATGAAACCCTTGGTATACAGGCTGTGATATCCCAGCGTACGTCTCTTCCGAAACCGTAGACGGTTCTCGCTTTCGTAGTCAACCTTTGTGTTCTGCGCTGCGCTGTAATTCCTATGGCCATCCTGAGGGAGGCCCACCAGGGGATCTGCGTTCTTCCTGCCCATGCGTAACATGCTGTTTCCACCTGGGTGGTGAAAGAGTGCAAAAGGGGCACCTGAAACCGGGGAGATCCATGAAGGTAGCTTCACAAGCTCTTCCTCGACTTCGTTGACCTCATCGTTAGATTCGCTGGCGTCTGATACTTCCTCGTCGCCCATGTCGTTCGAAGTATGCTTCTGCACGCGTTTACGCGGACACTCGTTTCTGACCTTATCATAAAACTGTTTTTGCTTTTCATTCCACTCCTTCTCATCGCGATCTTTGGCATCCTTCAAGTATTCCTCTTTCGTGCGGGTGTCATCTTCCATTTGGTCCAACTTTTCGTTGGTGCTTCTTCCCCTTGTCTTCCCATAAATCCCGTCTGTTCTTGTTTTTGGGAGATTTGTAGAGTATGGGCTTCCGATGTGTTACTCCGCCAACACCATGACCGGTAAGTTCAGGGGCCCAGGGTCGGCAGAGAATATCCAGTGCTCTAGTGGGGTCCGAGTTCCTTGCTCCTTGGATGCAAAAACTGACGAAATCTTTGCATACATCGCTGAACGGTCTGCTGTAGTCGACCTTGAAAGGTTTTCTTTCTAAGAAGCTCGAGACAGTGGACATAATTGTAGCTTCTTCAGACACAACTTCCGAGTTGGCCCGAAGCTCTGCGAAAGGTGAAGTGTCGCGAGAGATGGCTAACAAGGAGTATATGGCATCTCGAGGCTGTGAAGCTTGAAAGACAGAAAGACTGGACACGAGATACTCGAGGCTGAGTAGTGGTCGCTGCGGAAGTATCGCGCTTGTTTCCCCTGCCTTTTTGCCAGTTGAACTTGTTGTCTTCGGGGCTTCTGTGTCGTGTTTGGGTTTCCGTTGGTCGTTTGGTCTATCGCTTGCCACACCTGGGGTTTGCCACCCATCGCGCCGAAATATCTTTCCGGTCGCTTGAACGAGAACGCTAGCTCCCAGTTCCGAGACATGCTCGAACCATTGAGGCACGTGTCCAAAAGCCTCATCTCTTCTCATCACTTCCGACAGCCGATGAGTGGCAGTTTCCACCTCGACGAAGAGTTCAACGGCAACAGCAAACTGCTCCCACGGTATTTGGTCGTTACCGCAGTAGATGGTGGCAGCTCGGGCCAATGCGATCTCTTGCACAACCCATTTTCGCGAGAACCACGGCCGCTGCATCAGGAGGAGTAGTGAGCGCCACCTGTGTGCATTCTCCTTCTTCTCCGAGATTGCGTCAAAATTCTCCAGCAGCATGATTTCGCGGATGAACGAAATTGCGGTTGTGCTGTCGTCGTTGTCTTGGCCCAACCAGACGCAGACCTGCTGTGCGCAGTTGTATATACGCGACATCATTTGGACTTGATGGTTGCGCTCCTCGTGGTCTGCCTGGTTGATACAAAGAGCGTCAATCCACAGAATACGGTCCTTTCTGGGATGTCTGAGGTAATTGAGGGCCAGAGCGAGCTCCCGCGAGACTGCAAGTCGTCGTTGTTCTCGGCTGGTTCCATACAAGACTCGGATGCCACAGTCTTTGCTCTCGGTGCCCCAGTTCCACGATAAAGCTTCGTAGTCCACCGTCTCGAGCTGGGTGCTTTCCTGGCTGGATTGCTCTCCAGAGCCCCTATTTGCTCCTCTTTTCTTAGGCCCCTTGAGCCTTTTCACAACATTCTTTTCGTCAAACTCAACTTCAAACAGCTCGCAGATTATGTCGGGATTGTTTTGGCTCCCTGCCACGAGCCGAAGCAGTCTTATCCGGCGCCGCATGGACTCAAGACGAGCATATCTAAACTCGCCAAGCTGCTCTAGGCCATTGTCGTCATATCTGGAGACCTGCGATCGACGTTCACGCATGGCTCGGACACTGGTCACAGGCTCGTAAATTGTACCATTCAGCTCGATGGCTGTGGGCTTGAGTTTCCCAGACTCCCCATCCTGAGCAGAGCGTTGGGATGACATTGCGAGGAAGGTATCACTGTTGAAGCGAATCAACTGAGGCCACGTGCTTCTCTAACTAGCTGCACGATAGCGAAATTAGTGCCTGCTCAACGAAAAAGCAATCCAATGAAGCAATGTAGAAGTTCTATGGACAACACACCAGTTACCAGGGACCAATAAATATCAGATTTCGGCCAACAGAGCCTACTGCCCGATCCACATGAGGCTGGGTGGGAAGGTGGGCAATGCTGAATACCACCTAATGTTCTTCGTGGAGGGTCGGTATCCCCAGTGATTCGTTATGCATTCAGCCTCCAACTTGCCTACGCGCCGGGCGCAACGCGCTGTGTGTCTTCACGACGGCATTGGTTTAATTGGGTACGTGTGTTCCAGCTGACCACTTTCCGACGCTCGGTGAGTTGTGCGGGTTGTCTCAAAACGCCATATATGCAATTCAACTCTCGTGGAATCAATAGTTTGTCATTTCCCCATGTAAAAACCGGAGATGCCGTAACAGCATCATCTCATCACATCGAGCCTTATCTGACAACTATCATTTTTTCCCTCAACCCACCCCGATCGATCGAGATTGGGTGCTTTCCGAAGTCGATGTAAGCAGCCACCTGATATTCTCCATGACTTCTCATGCATGTTTGCTGCCGGACACAACCATCCTCAAAAGGGGGCTTGTCACACAGCCGCATCTAGCAATCGTCTAGAATCCCTATCGGGGGCTTCAATCAGATATCACGTTTCCATGTAAGCCTTAAGTTGGCAATACAACGATCAGCATCCGGCTACTCCTCGTCGCCTTCATCAATGGGGTTGGGGTCAAGAAACTTCGATAGTGGCTCTCCTCCCGATCCAGAGACTTTACTGGCAGCGCTCTCGCTTGTGGCGTGGTCCATCTCTTCACGCAACAGGTGTGCCTGGGATTTGACGATCCGAAGCAGCAAGTATTCCTACAATGTCTCCGGGATGTCCACCATTGGAGCGACTTTCTTCGTCGGTTCGGGCGACGCTTGATCTTCCTTCGCCACCGTCCCCGGCAGGTCAGACTCCGGCTTGATTGCAACGGAATCGTCAATATCGCCTTCATCGCCTCGCGCATGCATAAGCAACGAAGTTATGACGAGTTCCTTCAGAAAGGCAAAGCTGAAACCCTCGGTCAGCTGGGCGATGACGGGACAAATTTCCTCAGGGGAAAAAGACGTCTCCGCCGTCATCTTTGTCTGACCCGGCAAGCTTTGCATGCCAGTAACGACAGTAAGCGAGTCGCTCTGTCTCACTAGGAAGCTTGAAGTGGTACTTCCTGTCAAACCGGCTCGGCCGTTTCGTGACCGCCGGGTCCAGACGCTCCAGATGATTGGTCGAGCCGATCATGAGGATGCCTTCATTGCTCTCGAGCCGTCCACCTCGTTCAGGAAGTATCTGCGCGTCTTATTGGCGACGAGGTTGTCGAAGTCCTCGAAGATGAGCAGGCAGGGCGCCATGCGCCGCGCCTTCTGGAAGGTCTGCTGCATGGACAACTTGGGGCCCGAGCACGAGTCCAGCGACCTGACGTACAGGGCCTGCACCGGCGGCGTCTTCTGCGCGAGGTTGCGGATCAGCGCCTTGATCGACAGGGTCTTGCCGTTGCCCGGCACGCCATGGAAAATGACGCCTCGCTTCCAGGGAATCTTGAGACGCTGGAACGTCGGCCGGCTGTCGAAGAAGCCCTGGATATCCTGCTGCAGCTTCGACTTGGTGCGCGGGTCCAGGATGACGTCGTCCCACGAGGCGTCTTGTACGCTCTTCCACAGGCTTTTGCTTTTGGTCCGTTGCGCGTTGTCGTACACTCAGATTTCGTCGTGGAGCTCACGCGTCCACTGGCCCGATGCGAGGAGCAATTCATCGGTTTCTGTTTGTGGGTCATCCTCCGATACCTGGGGAGTGAACGTCTCAACAGGGCTTAAGACATAGAGCAGGTGGGCGTCTCGATGAAATTGATTCTGGTAGGTCGCCTGGAACACCATCAAGTCGTGACCTTTTCAACGGTAATCCCAACACCTAAAGAGCTCGACGTCCTCCAACTTGCCGGGTGACTCGTCCAGTCGAGACGGGGGCAGTCGGTAGACGCGAGTCACCTCGCGGCCGATGTCATTCCGAGTTGTGGCCTTTGCGTGTCCGGCCTTGGCGTAGCCTAGCAGATCGCACTTGGAAGGTGCGGTGCGTGTGACATGGTGAGTTTCGCCGTAGACTTCACGCAAAGTTTCCAGTAAATGGAAGTCTGTGTCGATCCGGTTGCCCTGGGGCTGGCGCTGCCAAGCAGCAAAAGCTGAATGATAGTCTCCAATTTGGGCCATTGTTCGTTTGTGTATTTGGGGAGTTGAAGAAGAGGAGTGTCTGAGGATCCAGAGAGAATGGAGCGGGGGGGGAAGATGTGTCATTCCAGGTCATTCCAGGTCGTTGGGGGCCATCGCAGGTCATTACACAAACTGCTGATGCAAACCGCGCGTCAATCTCAACCTGTTAATGAGGGGGCTCCAGTAAGTTAGGCAGCCGTTTGCCCGGTAGCAATGATTTTTGGCTGTCTACTCTTGGCCTCCGTCATGTCTCCCGTGAAGGGATTATCTGTACGAAGATCTCTCACACGAGTCCCTCCGGTCAAGATGTGCTGTACTACGCCCCTCATGCTCGCTTCGCTGCGGTGTAACACATGAGCCTCTCTGTCTTCCTACTCCTTCACCTCAATATTCCTATGCTTGCCCAGAAATATTCCTTCGGGTGAGGAAGCAACGCTCTATTTGACAATAATCCAACCTGGTTAATACTCCTAATTATCATGGTCATCGGCCAACGTGTTCATATGCATAACCTTGGAAGAGATGAATTATTTGCCAGGCGTCTTCTACGGGTGTACCGTACATTTGTAGGTTCGTTTGGGCGTTCCACGAATGTCTTAGAATTTCGCTTAACCTATCGAACCTACACATGTAGCCAAGTCGTGACACGAGCCGACCAGAATGACGGCGCAAGCCGAGAGCCAGCTTGCCAGTGACACCTTCGCTTAGTAGACAATGCCACCTAGTGAGCGAGAGACCTTCCTTGAAAGCCATACATGCTGATACCAAGAAGTTCAAGGTGATTAGCCTTCTCCAGAGCATGATACAGTCTCTGCAATATCTTCCATACGTGACCATACTCTGTGCATTATAAACCATATGAGACTATAAAGGTATCATCAGGCAAAAGGGTGACATTAGTGACAATACTACGGGCATCATGAATCATATGAGAATGTAAAAGTGTCATCTGGCGATATAATGACATTAGGCCAAGATCGAAGAGACGGGCTCTGGAGTGGAGTATAAATACTAGATATTTCTCCTTCCATTGTGCCCTCGTTCTATCTTCCCGACAACACAAACATAGCCCTTAGTCCCATATCATTCCTCTGCAGATCACAGTCAGCCAACTCTACTACAATCATGTACTTCGTATCAAAGCTCGCCTTCGTTGCTGCAATGGCCGCCTCTGTCATCCAAGCCGCCGTGATTGTAAGTCTGGTCACCGAACTCCTCGAGAACCCCCCATACATGTAAATCCGAGACCAATTTGCTAATTTCTCTCCTCTACTTTTAGCCCCCTCCATCTGGTGGAGACCCCCACACCCAGCTGCCGGCCCTGGTCAGAGCCGAGAACAACAACGGCTTCGGCAGCATCGACCCAGACGGCATATACCGCTCCTACCACGTCAACGGCACCGTGGTCGACGCCGCGCGCCTGACCCGAGCCCAGATCGACACCTACTTGGCTGCCGTTGAGGACTTTGCCGGTGCCGAGCGGGCCGGGGCGGAGCGCGTCCACTTCGACGCCGTTCTCGCCGCGGCCGCGGTGCCCGAGGAGCAGCTGCTGCATCCGCCGCCCGAGGTCGTGCCGACAGACGAGCTGGCGGCCAAGCTCGAGCAGGTGGAGAAGGCGGCCAAGGGGGATGGTGGAGCCGAGAAGGGAGAGCTTGGCGCCTGTGAGGTTAGGCTTTACTGTTGGAGCAAACAGTCGAAGTGCACTCCGCACAAATGTTGGTGCAATGGCTCTATTTGCGTCGGTGATGATGGTTCCTGAACTACCTAGGTTCTGGTGTCTAGCCAGGACGACCAACGTGTATCGTGATGCTGCCACCCAGTATTTGCACGGAAGCCTATCACGTCCTGACCTAGATCACAGGATATAACAACGTGTTTAGATGATCGATTTCTTACCCAGTAGCATTCCAAGGAGAAACGTGAGGCCATCATGCTAACCAGTTTAATATCATCTGCACAATTTTCCTTTATGCCTGTGCTTACAGGGGCGCCCGAAGATGATATTAGCGGCACGCCAAGAAAGCCAAGGCGATCTCTTAGCGTTGTATGTGATTCGTTGATGGCAGGGAGCATGTATCGTAACCTACCTAAGTGCTTACTACTGTGGGCTGCAAATCTCCAGCTCCGTACCTTCAATTGCCCATATCGGGTGTGTTGGCCGGCACTAGATCAGGAGCCTCGGAGCCGTATCCTCTAGTGACTGTCTTCAGGGGTCTACCTTCAACTTGAGAAAAACCGTCGGCCATCCGATCTGCAACTCATCTTTCTTTTTGTAGATTTCGAGATCCAATCCAAGATTGAGCAGCCGTCATGTTGTTCAAGCTTTTGTCGCTCGCTGCTTGCCTGCCTTTCGCTGCTGCGTCGCCATGCGCGAAGCCGTCCTCCGCCTCCGGGACGCCACGCGTGCTGTTGCCGCAAGGGACAGTTGATGGATTCCGAGACTCCCACAACAACTCGGTATTCCTAGGCATCCCCTTTGCCCAGTCCACTGGAGGCCAAAACCGGTAGGTCTCCTTCTCCTTGCCAGCCTAGTATACTTCCCTCTAATACATGACCTACGAACCAGATGGAAACGCCCCCAAGACCTCCCGTTGCCCCAGGGAAACAAGTCTGCTGATGTCTTCCATGCTACGTCCTACGGACCGACGTGTCCTCAGGCCATCACAGGCACTTCGTATAGCCGACAGGATGAGGACTGCTTGAACCTGAACGTCTGGGCTCCTTCGGAGGGGGCCAAGTTGCCAGTATTTGTTTACATGTACGGCGGTGCTATGGTTACCGGATCCAGCAGTAACCCACAATTCCAGGGCAACAATTTTGCCCGCAACGGCGTTATTTTTGTCAGTTTCAACACTCGTGAGAGCATCTGGGCCTCTCCCAACTCGGCCGAGCTGGGAGGAGACGGCAAAAGCCAAAACTTCAGCATCTTGGATGTCGAGAAGGCACTGGACTGGATCCACCAGAACATCGTCTCGTTCGGAGGCGACCCGGACCACATCGTTTTCGGCGGCCACTCCTCGGGCTCCGTCCACGTGGACCACTACCTCTGGAATCACCCAGACACCTGGCTCAAAGGCGCCGTGCAGATGAGCGCCAACGCTGTCTCGGGCCCCGCCTATGCGCCCAGCAACGCGGCCCTCGACGTCGTCGCCGCCGAGGTCGGCTGCGGGACCGGCCCCGGCCAGCTCGAGTGTCTGCGCGCCGTCGACGCCCTGGCCATGCAGACGGCCTTCTTCAACGCGACGGCCCACACCTGGTTCACGCCCGTTATTGATGACGTCACGCGCTTCGCCGACTACCCGGCCCGCCTCGCCGCCGGCGCGTACGCGTCCCACGTGCCCCTGCTGACAGGCAACTCTGCCGGCGAGGGCACCATCTTCTCCCTCGTCTACGCGGCCGAGAACGCCGACTTCGCCGACTGGATCGCGACCTTCGACGCCGACAGCGCCCACGTCCCCGCGGCCGCCCTGCGCGCCGCCTACGACACCGCCGACTTCGCGACCGAGTCCCTCAGGAGCGGCGCGCAGTACGGCGACGCGCGCTTCAACTGCCCCGTCGACTACTTCGTCGACCTGCGCGGCGCGGCGCAGGCCACGTGGGAGTACCGCTTCTACGGCGCCTACGACAACGTCGTCGGCGTGCCGGGGACCGCCCCGACCCACGGCACCGAGATCCCCTTCTTCCTGGGCGGAAACGAGTGCTTCGCGTCGCTGCAGGGCGTCACGGCCGCGCAGCAGGCGCTGGCCGATGCTATCCACGCTTGGTTCGTGGCCTGGATCAAGGATCCCGCGGCCGGTCCTGGCTGGGAGCAGGTCAAGCCTGGTGGCGACGGCGCTTTGGTCAAGCTGGGCGTTCCGGGCGACGAGCTGGCCCGCGTCCCGGGGTCCGCGTCGGGGCACAATGCTCGTTGTCAGGCGGTGTACAAGCCACTCTTCCCTGAATACCCTGTTGTACAGAACCCGGTCAGGAAGTCCTCCTAATGTATGTCTTGGTTGATATAGAGCATAAGGGCATCTATGAGCGTGAGGCGGAGGATGAGCTCGAAGATACCGAAGACGATGAGGAAGAGCGAGAAACGAATGAGTAAGCACCATATCAGAAAGAAGTAGACTCCAAGCGAATCATCGGCACCACTAGCTTGGGCCTACACTACCTTGATATCACGACTATTACATTCTTGCTCACCCTACAAAAAGTACGTAAGGGGTCATCATTTGCCTCTGAATTGCTATTCGTGTGGATGATCGATTCTGCCAGCTGCTATTTAATCAATTGCCGAATATCCTTCGACATTCTTTGCCGCTCATCAGATAAGGTCGAAGTATCTGACTGCGGGATTAACCTTTTGTAATGTTTGGAAGTCAACTGTTAGCTTAGCCCAAGGGTTTTGAGCTAAACGCTGACGGTAGTCCTCGAGGTCTATTCCCAGCAGGTCCAGTCGAGGATCTTCCCATGATGTTTCACCCGTATCAATGTTGATGAAGGCATAACTGTAGGCTCTTTTTTCTGGAATCCATACCCATGATCCGCGTACACCACCAGGAAGTTTGCCAATAAGAGCCTGGCCGCTTGTGATGCTGAGCATAAAGCACTCCCCAATCACCACAAATGTGTCATCAGTGCCTGGTCGGAGTAGGATAGGAGTATCGCACCCAATAAGCACGCAGATCTGATCCCCAGGTTGGGCCACTGATGGCACCAGCCCGAAATCGCCATCCTGTGCTCCGAATAATTGTCGCCCTTGACTAAAACCAGCAGCAATGTCGGGATATTTGGCGGCTCCTTGTTGTCCGGGCATGTCGCCGTACGCCAACATCCTGCTAACATATTTTTTACTATCCTCGAGGGTAGAAAGGTTAGGATCAGCAGGATGGAAGTTCTCTGCAATATCATCGCATACAAATGTCCGTGTGTAAGCGTCCAATTCGGCGGCTCCGATGCTGGCCCTTTGATCCTGAACGGAGCCCAGGACGAGCTCTTGAAGACCTCGTTTGATTGTAGCTTCATCCTCACGGTCCCAGTCTTCATGAAAAGGTAGCGGCGCTAATGTTTCGATCGTCGCTGCAGATATACCTGCAACACGAAGAACACCCTCGACCGGCTTCTCGATCGGTGTCTTCAAACATGATGACGCTACTGAAACCCATACCTTTAGTTGCCCCTGTAAAGAGTTGTCTGACCAATCTGGGACCCAAGTGGGGTTTGCTGCACGTGACGAATCTCTGTTGTAGCGGCATTCGGTCAATATATGGAGGTTTTGATAGGTAGCTAAGTATCTTTCTACCGTTCTGCGATAAACTTCCATCGCGGACGATGTATCCGCATAGTCGGGAACAATCTCAAGATCTGGTTGATCACGAGCGAGAAACGCCCGGATAGCGCTGCGAGGTATTTTGTTAGCTGTCCGGCAAAACTAACTATACGAATACATCTCACCAAGAGAAGGACGGGTTGATATTAAGAAGAAGAGCTCGAGCCTACTATATTCGATCTCTTGGATCTTTGCATAAAGTCGAACCGAATGTTTCCCGGAGTTTGGTTAAACCGAAACGGGGTTGAAGTGTCTGCTCCATAAAGCTCCCCAAGTTTCGAAGAGGCTCATGGATGTCGCCCGGGTGCTCCTTCTGATGAACGCACTGTAATGCCCTTAGAAATTCTGACCAAGGCACACTTATAGTGCCACATTGAACGATGGCCGAGGAACTGGCAAGGAAGATTTCCTGTCGGATCCATAGTCTGTTGAACCATGGGCGGCAGATAACATCGCCAATTCCTGCCCATTCGCTGTCGGTGAAAGGAGGCATTCGACGTGCGTGGGTAGGTCCATATTGTAGATTATCAAGAGGATCGATGAAGCTGATCTCTTGTTGGTCGTTCAGTCGGACTCGATTTCCTAGTGATTCCAGAACTTGCATTCCGAGGGAACTTTGGTTGTCTTCTCGTCCCAACCAGAATACCACCCTCGATGCATCTTTGAAGATCTGACCCATCTTCGAAACCTGACGGGATCGCTCGTCTAGATCGGATTGATCAATGCATATTGCATCGATCCACATGATCCGAGACGTGTCCTCATGCCGAAGGTGGCGAATCGCCTCGTCCAAGTTCTGTGTAACAGGGAGAGATCCTTGCATTGAGCCTGTGACTCTGATATCTTTCTTGTCGTCTTCGCTTCCCCATACGTACGATAGACACTCGTATGCCGGTATCGCAGATTGCTCAAAAGTAGTCAGTGTTACAACGATGTCGTCAGTCATATGGCGGCTTCCCCAAATCGCCAAGAGACGAATCTCGGAGTCCTGTAGAGGACTATATCGATAGTGCGGCATGGTTCGAACGGTGTATCCCTGAGTGACTTCCCCGGATTGATGTGCTATCACTGTTTAACAAGTCTGCCGATAAGCTCAGGTGAAAATAGCAATAAGCTTTATAAATCCAGGAGGAAGAAACAACAAAACAATTTGTACCACTTCTGAAATGCTTGATCAACCAGGGGCTGAAGAGGTGACGGCGTGTGATATGTTGCGATTGGAGTATGAGTAGAAAAGACGTGAGAAGCCAGTGCGGGGATCATATTCGAATAAGGAAGATTTCAGATCCCTAAACAGTCATGTGATCTAAAAATTCAGGCAGAAGTGTTAATACTGTGTGACCCTTTTCTTCTTCACCAGGCTGAGCGAAGTTTGCTACTTCAAAACCCCGCCCCATTTAACCAATAGCATAAGTCTCACATAAAAATTAATTAGGAAATGTACCTGATACTTACACTTACTGGTGAGATAATATTGTTGACAATGAACACGTTACTTGCACCTCAAAAATTGGCACGAACAAGTTCCCAAAGTTGCCCCTTTTTACCGCAATGGCGCATTTGGGAGTGTGAAATGGGCTGCAAGTTGTCTATAACCACTTCTTAGGAAGCCTTCCCGTTTCTAATATCAGGTCATGTTTCAGAATATAATCTACTGCGAATGCATTATGGCTGTGCTACCTACTGGTGCCAGTATTCTACTCTGTCTTGGCTTCAGCCTCACCGATCCCAGCAAGAGACAAGAACAACTGCCATACCCCAAGATACTCCAATCTAGCTTTGTAGCAACCGAGAGCTTCCGCCTCCGTGCTTAGCATGCGAAGAAGCTGAAGTCGATGTTCGTCCTGCTCGTCCTTGGCTATGGCCATAGCATCCTCGACGACTTTTGACCTATAGACAGCGGCCACCCATTTAGCAAACTCCTCGGTCATGCCGTCCATACTTACTCGGTCACTGTCCTGCCGAACATGTTGATCGACCCAGATACCTCCTCGGTCCTCTTGTATCTTCTCTGTATTGGCAACAGCCATCGCCTCGAGGGAGCTGGTAATGGTGGTAATCGTGGCCACCGGAGCGCGTTCGGGAGCGTCTATCTTCCCTCGGAACTGCTCCAGCAGGGCCTCGGTGAGCAGCGGCTTTTCACACTTGCCCGCATCTCGGTTGGCCTTCACAGTTGCTTTGGCTCGGTTGAGCAACCAAGTCTCCATGCCTGTGCAGGTTGGGCAGGACGGGCTCGTAAACTCGGGAGCATACTTCACCTCGACTTCCTGGCAAAGCTCGAAGGGCCCCTTGGCTTTCGCCTGCTCACAAGCTTGTCGATCGTATGACGGATACTCCCTGATGCAGTGGCCGAAGATGGCACACGCAACGTATCGCTTGGTCATGAAACACATGGTGGCGGGGAAAATGAAGGCTGCCAATCTTTGTAGACCTCAGGGGGGCAAATACGTATGCGTATTGAAGGCCTGTACAATGAGCATGGACTCCAAGGCCAGACCGGATATGAAGGGCATAGTGCCACCCTTTATAACTTTTTGAAATATGGCTTGTACTGATTTACAGTATATGTGCGATAACACATGCCCTTTGACATTGAAAAGGAACACAGGAAGGGCTACCTTAACAATGTATTGTTTTAGACACAGATAGGAAACAAAGCCGCTTTGTCCTAGGAACATGGGTGTGGTTGTAACTTAGCAATGACAGGCCCTATACAGGCTCTCAGGATAGGCTATGAAGTATTTGCTTAGTTCAATTTTGACATATTGGCCCTCTGCGATGGTGGATTAGGGCAATTTGTTATCCTTCCCACGCGTTTACCGGAATGCTATTCTTAGCGGTTCCGACAAGGATGAAGAGAGATAAAAACGGCGTCGTGATTAATTATCCAGAACATGACATTGGATCTGGCTTGGCGATCGCAGACATCATCTATATTGAAGTAAAGGGGATAGGGATCTGAACAAGTTGGCAGCAGCAGCGAAGGCATCTGTGCTGGCCTTTAGAACAAAGCAGCCTCGGGACCATGCCTATACTTTTTGGTTATTGATCATGATTGACTAGAACATATATAATGGGAGTCCAAAGAGTACTACTTGGTATAATGGTATGCTAGAGAACCCATGTGGTTGATCGGTGTTGTTCTTTCAAGCGTTTGGAACAATACCTACCTAAAGTAAGTACCTAGCCGGTAGGTAGTTCTTACGTAAGTGCCTTTGATGCTAGTCTCGAGGCTGTGGCTCGTGCTGCTGCAGCTCTTCAGCAAGCCACGTTTCAACAATGGCAGCCACAAATGGACCCCTTCTCGAGCTGCGCCAAGTCAGATAACGATAACCGGAACATACCCCAAACACCCAACGCAACGCAACGCCGAGACGCTGGTGGGCTGTCTATGCCCTGTATGCCTCCTCCAGAACACCCACAGGTTCCTGTCGTACCTTCGCAACCCTCGAGTCAACTGGTTGCAGAAAGCACATCCTATGATGACCCCAATATGAGCAAACAAACGGCGGCGGAGCAGCCCATCTCACCATCCGAGCCATCACCAACAAAACCGGATGAAACAGCACCGACAGCCACCTCCATACCTGCAGCATCGCCTGCGAAACCGGCACCCGAAGTCAAAGATGAAGTCAAAGCTCCCAACTCTGGTCTACCGAGCACTGCCGGCCCCCAAACTCAGGTTGCCAGCAGTGATCTCATCGACCTAGACGAAAAAGCTAAGGACGCCGATGCGCCCCCTCCCCCTCCCGCCAAAGACCAACCTGCCGATGTCAAGGCCCCTTTGTCTGAAGAAGCACCATCTGGCGACATGGCTGCCAACACTGAACAAATGGACTCTTCCGTTGCCACATTGAAACCCGGCCGAAACCAGTTCTTGAAGATTGATACGCCTGCATACGTCGACCCGACCCCTCCTACACCAGCAGGTTCAAAACCGCCTTCACGAACAAATTCGGGGCACAAATCTAAACACCATGGATCCGAGGTATCTCCAACGCGATCGGATGTTGGCTACGATGACCGCCGATTTACTAGCGAGGACGAACAAGAAGGTACCTCGAGGTTGGAAATCCAAAGTATTATGGAGCAGTTTCCCGAGGAGGGCGGCGGGCCTGATGTCGATACAGTAATGAGCCCACGTCTAGAAATCGCCTCTCCCTTTTTGGGAAGTCCGCCAGCCCAGCACCCGCCACGGAAATCCAGTCTTGAACCTCTTGCACCTAGTATCGCACAGCAGATCCAAGACTTGCAGGGGCTTCGAGTTAACTCACAGTCTCCGTCCAGTGTGCGTTCAAAGACGAAGGATCGGGAAGTTGAAGACCATGGTCCTCCGGTACCACCCAAGGATGGCCCTACCGACGAGAAGTCCGCCACGGAGTCCTCAATGTCGCCTACATCGACAGTACACCGACCTCCCCCACCGGACCCTGAACCTGAACCAACGCTTCCTTTCGACTTTCACCGTTTCCTTGAGCAGCTGCAGAAGAAGAAGGCCGATCCAGTAGCAAGGTACTTGAAGTCATTCCTGCAGGAGTTTGGCAAGCGACAATGGATGGTCCATGAACAGGTCAAAATCATCGGCGACTTCCTGGCCTTTATCGCGAACAAGATGGAACAGTGCGAAGTCTGGCGAGAAGTGTCGGATGCCGAATTTGATAATGCAAGAGAGGGCATGGAAAAGCTTGTCATGAATCGATTATATACCCAGACCTTTTCGCCAGCGATACCGCCTCCTCAGCCCATCCCTGGCGCGAAGCCCAAGCGACGCGGCGGGGAACGGCCAATGGGCCCCGGTAGGAGAGGCCAGCACCAAGAGGATGTAGAGCGAGACGAGATTCTCACACAGAAAATCAATATTTATGGCTGGGTTAGAGAGGAGCATTTGGATATTCCGCCAGTCAGCGAAAGTGGCAAGCGTTTTCTCAACCTGGCTCAGCAAGGTTAGTTCGCGATGTCCCCCCCTCTGGCTGTCCTTTTTGATCCCCTGCTAATTTGATATCCTTAGAACTTTTGAAAATCAGATCATACCGAGCACCTAGAGACAAGATTATATGCGTGCTTAACTGCTGCAAAGTCATCTTCGGTAGGCAGATACTCCATTACGACGCAGTGCCACCTCATTACTAACACTCTCAGGACTTCTGAAAAATGCGAAGTCAGATACATCTGCAGATTCCTTCATGCCTCTGCTCATCTATGTGGTACTGCAAAGCAATCCCGACCACCTGGTCTCTAATGTCCAGTACATATTGCGATTCCGCAACCAGGAAAAGCTCGGCGGGGAGGCCGGTTATTACCTTTCTTCTCTTGTTAGTAAAAGCCTTGTTTTACCATGTGAGATGCGACTCGATGCTGACTTGAATGTAGATGGGGGCTATTCAGTTCATTGAGAACATGGACCGAACTACACTCACAATTACAGATAAGGAGTTCGAGAAGAGCGTAGAAACCGCCGTGTCTGTCATCGCGGAGAAACACCGAGCTGAGGAAGCTTCCTCACCTCGAGCGGAACAGCATTCAGAAAAGACCGGGTTCAACTCTGGCGCAGAATCTTCTGCGCGCCCATCCATAGAAGTTGACTCCCCAGGGACACCACGGAGGTCCATCTCATCCGATCAGTCCGATGACGGGGCGGCTATTACTGGTCTGCTCCGCACAATACAAAGGCCGCTATCGACTATAGGTCGTATGTTCTCCGACGAACCTAGCGCAGCCGGACCTAGTTCACCAGCGCGTACACCACAGCAAGATGCAGCACCACCTAGACCAAGCCCACTAGTTAGTGCCGAAAATGCAGCTTCACTCGACTCACGATTGCAGCTATCGGCCCAGGAGGCGGCTGCCAGACAGGCTAGTGCCGAAGCTGCGGAAGCGCAACGTGTTTCACGGGCCGAGCACCATAATGTGGTTGAGACCCTGACTGGCATGTTCCCTGACCTTGACCGAGACATCATTAGTGATGTGGTGTATCAAAAGGAGGGGCGGTAAGTTGATCCAATTGATTCCATGTCTTATGGAAAAGCCCGCTAACTGTATATCCAGAGTCGGTCTTGCAGTCGATGCTTGCTTGGCATTGAGCACGTAAATATGTCACTGTAGTGGCTTTTAATACTAGATTCCTGTCTACTGATTGAGACGAGATTGGCGGATCATTAAGCTTCGTTTGTCACACTGCGTATAGTATGGGAGCATGGGAGGTTGGTTCTCTGGGCTACAGGATTCGCTTGGCCAGCCATTGCAAGTACGGCGTCTAGTCGATGATTTACAATACCCCCTCATAATACTGCAACACCATACATCCACTGTTTTGAACACTATTTGTTTTGACATGGACGGCCGAACTGCATGTTTTACAGCAGTGGCATGGCATGCGTTCGATTCTCCACTGGAATTCTTGCGTCACGACCCTGCTGAGACACAATGCTGTTTAAATGACACGGGCCCGAATGTTTAACAACCTTAAAGAGCAGGCGATTCGATTGAAACGTTCCGAAAACGCTTAAGACCGTGAAGAACTACTGGAGCATGAATCGTTCTGGCTATGCTTATCTCGACTTCCTGATTTGACAAAAGACATTTCTGCAACTCAAAAGCAGGAGGAGCGTCGAATGATGCTCTTGTACGTTTGGACCTCTCGTATGGATGAGGCTTTGCATGCATGTCTGACGTCGGATCGGCTCAAACCACGTGTAGTGAGTGCATTGAATATCTCTTTACTTTTTATTTTTATCGTTACAGCAAACCAGGGAGAGCGAGCTACAAGCTAGCTGGCATGTTGCTAAAATGCTGGCTAGCTGGGGACAGGGGTAGGTAATTACAAGCCAGCAAAACCCAGCAAAGCCCGAGCAAAGTTACTGGCTGCTACTGCATACCTGGCTCCTTGGCACTCTTGCAAGCGGCGGGCGAGTTGTCAATGGAACTCTTCTTCTGGGACTTTGGAACCTCACAACGCCATCCCGCCAAGGCTATCTTACGGGTCCCCGGGAGGCGGCAAGCGGGCCAAATAGGCCAACCGGGCATGCAATGCGGTCATGGGTCATTTCGCTGTGCTTTTGTAAGCCCGTAAGCCTGTTCGTCTGGACTTGGCATGCATTTTTCGATGAATTCCCCTTATCCCCATCCTAAACCCATCCTGTCCGATCCTAAGTAGCCATCCCTGCAATGCATGCTATGGGATTGATAGGTCCGCCGACCATTCCATTCGTTCGCTGGCTTTGCCCATCACATCACTCTCGTCCACCTTTTAGACGCACAACCTACACAAGATGAGGACGTTTGCTACAACCGCTCGTCCAACGCTCGTTTGAGGTTCCGGCACATTCGCTATCAGGCATTTTTGGTTGGAGGTGATTGTTCCTTTTTGGACACGGTCAACCCCCTTGAAAAGTGGCTCGCGATCCGCACGTTCGTTTTTGGGTCGAATCTAGCCCGGCACTCCCGGAGACTTGACGATTACTTCATACTTCATTACCCAGGGCCCCCGCTTGGGTCCGCGCGTTCCCAGTCCGCTCCCCGGGACCTGGAGGAGAGAAAATTTGTCCCATTTCCCTCTTCTCATCAAGGACGTTATTTTGGATATTGCGCCAATGATTTGGACAGCGGAAGGGCAATTGGTGAACGAAACAACTGTCCCCGCTCTGCTTGGCGACGATGATGGGAGAAGCGGTCGGGAAGACCTCCTCCCAAGATGACCGAACCGACGAAAAACCCAGCAGCAATCCCGTCGTGGCCGCGGCCAACCGAACCAAAAAGCGCGTAAATAAGATCCGGGCGTGCGTATCCGATCACTCGGCCATCTGGTACCAGAAATACTTCATCGAGGGTGTGTTGCGCCAGAAACCCCTGCCGCCGTCCAAAGATGGGCGCCATGTACCCTTGCGCATCGAGCATAGCGAGGCGCTGATCGACGAGCGACGGGCCAACCCGTTCATTGGCAACTCGATCCGGACCGCGCGATATAACGTATACAATTTCCTGCCGAAACAACTACTTTTCCAGTTCACGCGTCTGGCCAACTTTTATTTCCTCTGCGTCGGTGTACCGCAGACTATCCCGGGTCTGAGTACTACGGGAAACTTTACGACCATCCTGCCGCTGCTGTTCTTTGTGCTTTTGACCGTTTTCAAGGAGGGCTACGATGACTACAAGCGCCATCGACTGGACACACTGGAAAACGCGAATATTGCCCGGGTTTTGGGCAGACCGAAGCCAGATGAGACACCACCGCCGAAGAAACGGAGGCGCACGTGGTTCAAACGAGGCAAGCAGGCCGACCAAGAGGTTGATGCAGTAAAGGAGGAGATGGAAGAAGAAGAGCAAGACTTGGACGACGAACATCAATGGAATAAAACTCAATGGAGAAATTTGAAGGTTGGCAACATTGTCCGATTGTCGCGTGATGAGGAGGTACCGGCCGACATCGTACTTCTGCATGCGACTGGAGAAAATGGGCTGGCATACATCGACACCATGGCCCTGGACGGCGAGACGAACTTGAAGAGCAAGGGTTCTGTGGGTGCGTTCAAAGGATGCGACTCCATAGGCGCACTTCGCGGAGTCAGCGGGGAGTTTGTCCTCGAAGACCCGAACCCGGACCTCTACCGGTTCGAGGGCAAGGTGACGGTTGACGGGAGGAGTATGCCAGTCACCTCAAACGAAGTGGTGTACCGTGGTAGCACAATGAGAAACACTGAGCACGCGATCGGTATGGTGATCAACACGGGCGAGGAGTGCAAGATCCGTCTGAACGCCAACCAGCATCCCAAGGCCAAGAAGCCCGCGCTGGAAAGGATTTCAAATCAGATTGTGATTACTTTGGCCATATATGTCATTGTTTTGTCGGTGGGGTGCTCGATGGGTTACCTTCTCTGGAAGAACCCGAACGAGGGCAGGTCGTTTTACCTCAAGGACGCCACCGTTCCGTTCAAGGAAATCATCATCGGATTTGCCATTCAGTTCAATAACGTCATCCCTCTGGCCCTTTATGTCAGTCTGGAAATTGTCAAAATTGGACAGATGCTTATGCTCAATAACGACATTGAGATGTACGACGAGGCCACCGATACTCCGGCGCGATGTAACACGAACACGATTCTGGAAAACCTTGGTCAGATCAGCTACGTCTTCTCGGACAAGACTGGTACTCTGACGGAAAACGTGATGAAGTTTCGGAAAGTGAGCATCGCCGGGACATCATGGTTGCACGAGATGGACCTCGTGAAGGAGGAGCCAGCTACGCCCATTGTTCCTACAGTGACGAAAGAATCCGGCAAAGCGGTAGCGCGAAAGTCTCGGGAAGTTACGCGGGTGATCGCGGAAGATGACGAACAAGATGTCACCTCGCCGGTAGCCATCACCATCACTTCCCCAGATTTTCCCCAGAGACCCTCTTTCCAAAGTCGCAGGTCCTCTTCGCAATGGAGATCCACCGGCCGCCCAGACAAACCACAGCCAGATGTCACCACCGTGGACCTACTCGAATATATCCGCTTGAGACCCGCCTCGCCTTTCTCGAGGAAGGCCCGCGATTATATCCTGTCGATGGCGCTGTGTCATACTTGCCTGCCGGAGGTCAAGGACGGAAATATTGACTTCCAGGCGTCTTCGCCGGATGAGCTTGCGCTCGTACGTGCTGCGCAGGAGCTTGGTTATCTTGTTGCCCACCGATCGGCCCAGACCATTACGATCAAGATTACTGGATTCGGTGGAGATGACAGGACCGAAATCTACGAACTTCTCGATGTCATTGAGTTCAGCAGTGCGCGAAAGCGCATGTCCATTGTTGTGAAGTTCCCGGATGGCAGGATCTGTATCATCTGCAAGGGGGCTGACTCAGCTATCCTACCACGTCTTAAGCTGGCGAACTTGGCTCAAATCAAGGCCAATGAGGTCCGGAAGAGTGCCGACCTGGAACACGAGATGCTGCGACGGAGCGAGCAACTGGAGCCGCGCAACAGCTTTGGTGGTCGTCCAAGCATGACTCTTAGTCGCAAGAGTATAGGTGCACGTTCGTCCCAAGCCAACCCGTCCAAGAAGCGACCGGCCATTGAGCGGAGCCAGTCAGTTGAGCTGTTCAAGGTCCGGCACTCTGACGATAAGCCGAGGCCTTCTCTCGGTGTCAGGACCGTCTCGTTTGATGTTTCCAAGACACTGTCTGTGCATGGTGCAACGCCATCGCCTATGGAGGACGACAGGTTTGATTTTCTTAACGACCCGCTCATCAACGACGATTCGACCGTCTTTACGCGCTGCTTCAAGCACTTGGATGACTTCGCGTCAGAGGGCCTTCGCACACTCCTGTTTGCTCGCAAGTTCATACCGCCACTGGAATACCGCGCGTGGCGCAAGGTCTACAACGACGCCACCACGAGTCTTGTGAACCGACAGGAGCTGATTGAGGAAGCTGGTGAGATGATCGAACAGTCTTTGGACTTGGTTGGCGCCACTGCGATCGAAGATAAACTGCAAGTCGGTGTTCCGGAAACCATCGAGAAGCTCCGCCGAGCCAACATCAAGATTTGGATGCTTACGGGTGACAAGCGCGAGACTGCCATTAACATTGCACATTCCGCCCGCATATGTCGCCCTGGGTCCGACATCTTTATTATCGATTCTACCAAGGGCGGCCTCGAAGCGCAGATCCTTGGCATCGTGGAGGATATTCGTACTGGATGCCTCCACAGTGTTGTGGTCATTGACGGCCACACGCTTGGTATCGTTGAGCAAGACCCTACTTTGCGTAACCTGTTTTACACCCTCATCCCCACTATCGATTCCGTGATTTGCTGTCGAGCCTCGCCGGCACAGAAGTCGGACATCGTCAAGGCCATCCGTCACCGCGTCCCTGGCGCACTTACGCTCGCTATTGGCGACGGTGCGAATGACTTGGCGATGATCTCGGCGGCCCATGTCGGTGTTGGCATTTCCGGCAAGGAGGGTCTCCAGGCTGCCCGTGTCGCGGATTACGCCATCGCGCAGTTCCGTTTCCTCCAGCGGTTGCTTCTTGTGCACGGCCGCTGGAACTACGTGCGCACCGCCAAGTTCATTCTTGCAACCTTCTGGAAGGAGATGTACTTCTACCTGCCCACGGCGCTGTACCAGCGCTATAACGGGTACACAGGCACGTCGCTGTACGAGATGGCGAGTTTAACCGTGTTTAATATTTTGTTTACCAGTTTGGCCGTCATCCTGCCCGCCATGTTCGACCAAGACCTCGACGCGCAGACCCTGCTTGCCGTGCCTGAGTTGTATGTCTACGGGCAACGCAATACGGGCCTCAATGTTCGCAAGTACGTTGGTTGGATGGTGGCGGGCGCGGCCGAGGGCATCGGTGTCTGGTTCGCGGTCTGGGCCGGTTATGGTGGTGTGATGGGCATGGTGGACGATGAGAACCTATTTGCACTCGGAAACTTGGCTTTCACCGCGAACGTGATTTGGATCAATTACAAACTTTTGTAAGTTTCAATACCGCTATCATCGTACTACTAAACTTGCTCAAGGCTAACTCTTCTTTTCTTTTAGCATCATCGAAACGCATTCGAAAACCAAGGTTATCCTCTGGGGTTTCGCTATTACTATCATTGGGTGGTGGGTCTGGTGCGCGCTCCTGGGCGGAATTTACAATCCGGGCGTGAGCCCGTACGCTGTGCGCGGCGGTTTTACAAAGTCGTTCGGGGGCGACGGCATCTGGTGGTTGACACTGATCGTAGTGGTGGCCCTGCTGATGACCGTGGAGCTGGTTTACCGAGCCGTTAAACGCAACATGATTCTGGCGCGCATGTGGCGGTGGCCACCATGGAAGAAGTCGGAGACTGACAAGAGCCTCGAGGAGTTCCACCTCGAGATGTGGCAGGAGCTCGAGCAGGATCCTGTCATCCAGGAGAAGCTCCGGCAGATCCTTAAAGAGGAGAGGGGGAGGTGACTGAAGAAGAAGAGGATGACGCTGTTACCGTGTTGCAAAGTGATGGCGTACTCGAGGAGGAAGGGGTGGTATTGGAGAGATTGAACACGAACCGGGCTGCATGAGGTAAGTAAGTGAGCGGGACCTGGGCGCGATATGTTGGATGTGGTGATGGATGCATGCATTTTACTGTGGCGTTAAGCAAGTATACCCATGGGATATTCGGTTTGTTACTGTTGCTTTTTCCTTTGTCAGTTGCTCTCCGAGTCGGAGGAGGAAGAAACCAGACATGCATTTCCTGGCAGTTGGAATTTTACACTTACATGCCATGCCCACTCTCATCCGCATCATGCATGGCTTATTAGATGGACGGAATTCGTTGGATTACCTATTCGCATATAACGGGGACAACAGTACATATATAGCTACCTACTTAACTATTAAATCTATTACACATTCAAATAACCACCCAGTACAAGCTTGATACGCGTTGTGTACAAGTTCTCCATGTCTTGAAATGGCTTGATAATATAATGAATATATTGAAAATAGCGGGACGGATCGCAGCAACCTACATAGCGTACCTGCTTGGTAGTGGATGATGGGTGGATGGATGATGCAGTGGGTGCACCCAGCTCAGAAGAACCGGGCACGTGCACGCTGATGTAATGCGCTATGGTGTCCAGTGTCCAGTGTGGCTTACGCATTTGACAGCAAGTCGGGCCAGACTGCACAGTCCCCCCCCTACCATCAGACATAACTGGAGCAGGGATTGGGTACATCTGATTGCAGGTTGACGAAGCTCCTAAGCCTCAAGCCAAAGTCCAAGTCCTCAAAGAGGCGGCACTATTCCCATACTCCCCCAGCCAGTGAGACATCCAAGGCACCCGGATTTCCATTCAATTGGACCCAGCTGCGCAACCCACGCCCCAACCTACTTGCTTTACTCAATCCATCGGAGCTGTAATATTATATCACCAATCCCGCGTTCTCCAATGCATGGTCGGACCCAGCATCTCGAAGTCGATCGCCGTCGTTAACGACCTATCCGTTGCCCAGCCCGCGTAATCGCCCGTCATGACGACCACACCTGCGCCGCCCGAGGACCAGGCGCGTTTGTTGGAGGATGCCCTCATTGCCGTGCGCCAACAAACAGTGTTGATGCGCAAATGTCTTGACTCTCCTTCCAAGCTCATGGATGCTCTTAAGTGCTGGTACGCAACCGTTCACCCTTCATGATGCAATAGCACAGAGCTCTCTCTGGTGGCTGCCTCCCTGACCCGGGCTCCCGACCACCACCACTACCGCCAGTACAGTGCCCTCCTTGACATAGCTGACATTCGACGACTCGTGATGTAGCTCCACCCTCGTAAGCGAACTCAGAACGAGCAGTCTGGGCCCCAAACAATACTACGAGCTGTACATGGCCGTCTTCGACGCCCTCCGCTACCTCTCGGTCCATCTCAAGGAGAACCACCCACACAATCACCTCGCCGATCTATATGAGCTCGTCCAATATGCGGGTAATATCGTTCCCCGGTTGTATCTCATGATGACGGTGGGGACCGCCTATATGGCCATACCCGAGGCCCCGGTCAAGGAGCTGATGAAGGACATGATGGACATGAGCCGCGGCGTCCAACACCCCATCCGCGGCCTCTTCCTCCGCTACTTCCTGTCGGGCCAGGCCCGAGACTTCCTTCCTACCGGCGAAGGCGATGGCCCCGAAGGCAATCTCCAGGACTCCATCAACTTCATCCTCACCAACTTCGTCGAAATGAACAAGCTATGGGTACGACTACAACATCAGGGTCATTCCAGGGAACGCGAACAGCGCACCAAGGAGCGGAAGGAGCTGCAACTTCTTGTCGGCAGCAACATAGTGCGCCTAAGCCAATTGGTGGATCTGGAGACGTACAGCAACGGCATCTTGGGTCCGCTGTTGGAGCAGGTCGTTCAGTGTCGCGATGTCCTGGCGCAGGAATACCTTCTGGAGATCATCACGCAGGTCTTCCCAGACGAGTTCCACCTACACACCCTAGATCAGTTCCTAGGTGCGGTGTCGCGGCTCAACCCCCATGTCAATGTCAAGGCTATCGTCATTGGCCTGATGGACCGCCTGTCTGCCTACGCGGAACGGGAGTCGCAAGCGGAAGTCAACGAAGACAAGGGCAAGATGGAGGAGGAGGCGCTCTCCAAACTGCTCGAGAAGGTCAAGCTAGCCAAGGAAGAGCAAGAGTCGAAACCAGAGCCACCAACAGAGGCCGCGCCGGGGACGAATGGGGAGGAACAAACAAACGGCGACTCCGCCGCTGAGCAAACAGAAGACAAGCTTGCGGAGCCGGAAGCAGAACCGGCACCGTCAGTCGCAGAAACCGAGACAACGGCTGTTGATGGCGAAGGGGCCGCAGAGGAGGCACCGCCCAAAAAAGAGCGCGGCATACCAGAGAATGTCAAGCTGTACGAGGTTTTCTTTGATCAAGTCAACAACCTTGTCACGGCCCAACATCTCCCGATACAAGATACCATCGCCCTACTGGTATCGCTTACGAATCTTGCGCTCAACATCTACCCCGACCGGCTCGACTATGTTGATCAGGTGCTGGAGTATGCCAACCACAAGGTGCGGGAGCATGCCAACAGCGCCGATCTGCACTCGCCACCAGCGCAAGCCAGTCTTCTAGCTCTTCTGCAAGCGCCGCTTAAGAGATATGTTTCCATGTTTACCGCGCTATCCTTACCAACATATGTTCCCCTCCTCCAGTCACAAACGTACCCGACGAGAAGGGCCGTGGCTGGCGAGGTGGCACGGAGTCTTCTCCGTAACTACACCAAAATTACTACGACAGACCAGCTTGAGAATGTCTTGGAAGTACTGAAGGTCCTGATCAAAGAAGGCTCGCAGCCCCCGGCCGGTTACCCTGGGGGACCCCAACGTCGCGCAGTAGAGACGGACGAGACGATGGAGGAACAGGGTTGGTTAGCAAGGATTGTTCATCTATTGGACAGCGAGAACAACGACACTCAGTTCAAGTTGCTACAAATGACCCGAAAGGTGTATGGCGAGGGCAACGAGCGCATTCGCACTACTACACCGCCACTGATCACCGCGGGCATGAAGCTGGCACGCCGCTTCAAATCACGCGAACATTACGATGATAACTGGGAGACTCAGTCGTCTGCGCTTTACAAGTTCATGCACTCTGCCATCTCGAGCATCTACGCGAGGGTGAACGGAGCTGGGGCTGCTGAGCTTTCCCTGCGCCTGTTCTCTGCGTGTGGTCAGACGGCGGACATGAACGGCTTCGAGGAGGTGTCCTACGAGTTCTTCGCACAGGCTTTCACGGTATACGAGGAGGCCATCAGTGACTCGAAAGCACAATTCCAGGCTGTGTGTGTTATCGCTAGCGCCCTTCACCAGACGAGAAACTTTGGTAAGGAGAACTACGATACTCTTATCACGAAATGCGCCCTGCACGGAAGCAAGCTCCTGCGCAAGCCAGACCAGTGCCGTGCCGTCTACCTAGCCAGTCACTTGTGGTGGGCGACGCCCATCCAGGCAACTGACGAATCGGAAGAGGGACTCTACCGGGACGGCAAGCGCGTGCTTGAATGCTTACAGCGTGCACTTCGTGTGGCGGACAGCTGCATGGAGCAGGCCACGTCGATTGAGCTCTTTGTGGAGATCCTTGACCGATATGTCTACTATTTCGACCAGCAGAACGAGTCGGTAAGTAGACAGTTCCCCGGTCTCGGAGGCGGTGGCCCAATAACTAATGATGATGAACCCCAGGTCACGACGAAGTATCTCAATGGTCTTATCGAGCTCATTCACTCGAATCTGGCCACGAACCAGCAGGAGTCGGCCAGCGTGGAGGCCAGCAAAAAGCACTTCAAACACACCCTCGAAAACATTGCCGGTAGGGGGTACGAGGGTGTGGTGCTCTATCCCCAGAAATGATTGAAGGTTTTAACGTAACGAGGAGGGGAGACGAGCGATGAACGAAGATTAGCTTGTGGGCTATGTCTCGGTGGGGAAGGGAAAGATTATTGTACGAATCCAGATCAGCGTCAGCAAAACCAATAATAACCAGAACTTTACGATTTCGATCACACATTATTTCTTATCGCGGCGACGGGCTGAAAGGGGGAGGGAGCCGAGAGGTGACGATAATGACTGTCGTCTCTCTCTCGTGTGAGCATAGGCCTCAGAATGGGCGTATGCTCTGGGTAGGCAGCGCTGGTTGCCATGTTTTGTACGTAGGTAGCGGATGCCAATAGGAATGAGGATATGTCCGATCAACTAGTCGGCGCAATCAAGCGTTGATGCATTGTGATGCCCATGTATCCCATGGCGACCGACCATTTAGGGGATATCAATGTGCCTGTTTTGAGAAGTCATCTACTTGGGTGGATGGATCAGTGTTATCTTTGCGGTATGATACATGCGAGATGAAGATTTGGTGTGTCGAGTCGAGTGTGGTGAGGCTGCATGATCTGAGAGAATGGAAGAGAGGGATTACCCATGCTGTCCATTGAGTCTTCGCTGGGCTTTAAAGTTTGCCAAGTATCACTTGACCTTCTTGTTTCTGCTGGTAGTATCATCATATGCAGGTGAGGAGCGTTGCTCTTTTCGGGACATCCTTGGTGGGAATCCCCCAACTGCCGTGACGAATCGCAGGGATACCCAGGGTGGCCCTCAAGGTGGTGTCGTGATCGATTGCCTGGATCTCGCTAAATGTCCGGATCTCGGTCAATTAGCGAGATTGATCGATCAGATATTTTCTACTGGGCCGTCGATGACTGCCGTCTCGGTAGTTGTGAGAGCGGAGTTGGGCAGGGAGGTGGCTAGATGGAGGTACATAAATGGGGGCGGGTTTCTCAGAGGTTCGACCGGGATCATGCCCGGTGCGAAAGAAAAAGTTTGTTTCCAATGGTCGACTATCAACGTCGCATCGTTATGCAACTTGTTCCTAAACTTACCGGTCCGGTTCTGGTTCGTTAAGAGTACGTCCCTGACTCGAGCGCGAGCAGGTTTGTTTACAGTACTGTTTGTTGTTGTGCTCTCGCCTCGACGAGGGCAGTCGGTTCTCGCTGGATGCGTGTATCGCTAGACGAGACTAGGGCCCCGGTGATGGTACTCAACTTCGATAAGGAAGGGAATCAGTGTAACAAAGTGGTGGTATCTTCTGGGTGGCATTCGAAGGAGGCTGTCTGTCGTTAGCTGTTTCGTTCTCGAGTCAGGGGTTTCGGCATCGATTGAGATGGCTAGTTGAAATCCAGCTAGCAGCTGCTCGATGAACTCGCATCTTCGTTATCGTGGGAAAGGGGTCAGTGCAACATTCTTCGCAACGGTTACATCTTCTGGTGGTTTTGGCGCATGTTTCATGAGTCTTCTCAACGTACCGTCGTCTCAACCAGTTCATGGCATCGTACTAGTAGTAGTTCGTATGACTTCCGACTGGATACTTGACACACGAAGGACAAAGCTTCAGGGCAATAGGATATCATGTATCTAGAACGGGCTTGACTAATTGTTCTAGAGTCACTTTGGCAGTAGAGTAAGTCATTCGCCCGAGGAACCAGTCCTCGGTGAAATCCATCATCGTACCTGAGCACACCACGATAGTAGGACCATGTGACACAACTAGCTCGTTTCTACCAGTTTCAAAATGCCATATTTATTATTAGGTAGTCTATTGATCTCTTCTATGCTGTTGCTAGTGAACCGAACGAAACCCAAAGTTTATGTTTCCTGACCCCCCCTTCCCCACACTCTAAGCCAGCTCCGCCTCAATGACACTCTCCGCCACGCCCGGGTAGCTGTAGATCTTGACGACCCGGAGCCCCGCGCGCTCAATGATGGCGCGCCAGTGCCGCTCGGTGCGCTCCTGCACGGCGAAGTGCGCCAGCATCATCATGTCCATGGACGTGGCCGCGAGCGTCGGGTTCTCCTCGGACAGCACGATCTCGTTGAAGAGGACGCGCGAGTAGCCCTTCTTGAGGGCGGGCCGCAGGTTCTCGAGGATCTTGACGCCCTCCTCGTCGCCCCAGTCGTGCAGGATCGAGTGCAGCGCGTAGGCGCGCGCGAACTGGATCGGCTGGGGCGTGAAGAAGTCGTGCGCTTGGGCCTCGAACCGGTCGCTCTTCTCCGCGGTCGCGACGACGGGCTCGCGGTCTTGGAGCACGAGGCGGCCCGGGTGCGAGGCGTGCACTTTGGCGAACTGCACCAGGTCGTGGCCGCGGCCACCGCCCACGTCCACCAGGAAGGCGTCGCTGTTGCCGTCCTTGCCGGGCTCGAAGCCGGCGATGAGCTGGTCCGCGACGGGGTAGAAGTCCCACCAGTCGGGCTTGCCCGCGCGGTACGCCGACATGAAGGAGTCGAAGTGCGACAGGTGCGGCGGCGTGGCGACGAGCCAGTCGAAGAAGGGCAGCTGTGTCTTGTGGGCGGCCTGGAAGGGCCCGTCGGTCAGGGACGTCGGCATCTTGTAGCCCGTCTGCTTGAAGAAGGCCGGGAACCCGTTGAAGGACGGCCGCGCCACGTCGTAGCAGAAGTCGATGCTGTGCTGGTACTTTTGCTCGGCCAGGCCGTCGCTGAGCCGCGTCCCGCGCCACCGGCCGTCCTGGAACACGACCATCTTGGTCGCGGTCAGGTGCCGCAGCACGCGCTGGAGCAGCGGCAGGTCAAGACCCGTCTTGGACGCCAGCTCCTCCGGGCTGAGACCGCAGGCGCCGGCATCGCGGAGGTGCTGGAAGAGCTGAACGTCGACGGCTAGGCGGCAGTGAGCGGACTTGGCAGGCTAGGATGTGTGTCAGCAATTCGAGTCACGTAAATATGTCGAGCAGACGCAAGTAGATCGAGGTAGCAGTCAGGTGGGTGCTTGTTTAGCTAGAATGTGTGTCTGTTTGACCTACCTCGGACCAAAAGCTGCGCTGGATGAACTCGCTGGGGATCTCGAGGGCGGCTACGAGGGACTGGGACAGGTCGATCAGGTCCTCGCGCGATCCGGGCTCCTGACTGTTCTCGTAGGCCTTGCCGGCCGCGGCGATGCGCTCGAGCAGCGCTGAAACGGACGGTGTACTCATTCTCGGGTGCGGTTGAGATGTACCTGTGGGTAACTGAAAGTTCAGACGCAGCAAGTGAATCACGAGTCGTATAACCTTATTGATGCTGCTTGCATGTACAAGTAGCCCCGAAAATCCCCCAAGCACAATAGCCAAGTGCGATATATAAATGCCGAATTTCCCCTACTGGCTTTCCTTGCAATTTAACTGTCGCGCCGTTTCCGCCCCGATCTGGAGCTGGCCACCTACCAGAGAGGATCTCATTTCTTTCCCCTTCGTGTGTGTGTTTTTGTGTTTGTGTCGACCCCTCTGTCCCTGGGAGGGAAGGGTGTTGGCCCACCTCCGCCGAGTAGACCATCAAGGGAGGATCTCCGGCCTACTGTCCCGGGGGATCGCAGCAGAAGAAGAGGATATGATTAACGTGACGTTGAGCAGGGGTCGGATAACAGGGAACGGATGCCTTACCGCACGTACATATTGGGTGGTGTGGCTCCAAGTTCCAGACGCTTTTGTGCGGCACAGTAATGTGACTTTGACAAATCTCTCTATGTACTTTTTTTTATGGAGTTATGTTGTGGATAAATTACCATGGACTCTTGTAACTCGGTACGCTTATAGTGATTATCTAAGATATGTATTAGCCCATCGTTGTTCTGTATAACGTGTGAATGTCCCGTTCAAAGCACGAAGATGAAAGGGGACATAAAGGGTCAAAGGTATGTCACCGCTGGGTTCTGGGTTGTTGGTTCTCTCCTACTTGGGGACGCAATCTAATATTTATGCAAGGATCCTTGTAAGATCTGGCTGAATAATGATCACGATAGCCCAAGGAAAGGATAAACCTGTAAAATGGAAGGAAGCGTCAGCCATTCGTAACCGTCATTCCAAGCAAGTACATACATGCTTGTAGTCCGGGCAATGAATGTGCAGATGGTTGATGTGATGTGAAGGCAGGAAGAGGGGACCCGTCTCCATCGGGGACGATCATTGGCCGTGCTCGGTAAAGCGGGCGGCGCCAAATTGGGTATGTAGTTGTCACAGGGCATGTATTGCTGGGTTGCATTCGCTCCGTTACCGACTCATGCGAGGTCCACTTGAATGGCCCGATCACTTTCCCGGTGCCCTGGATTGCCCTGTGTCTGCCAACCAACTGCATACCAACACTCTCGCTTCGGACAAGAATTGGAAGGTGGGATTGCAACGGTAAAAGACCGAGGTTGCTGCTACATACAAGTACTACTTTGCATGATAGAGGAAACTCTATCTTCCTCTTGTTTTATGGTTAACCCGGGCTACGCAGGCCGTCTGTGAACCAGTCACCATTCCTTTCGCCGTTGCCTTGGGTACCTACTTTACATACCTACTTACCAAGAACATTGTCGTTGCAGCCCTAAGGCGGCCCCACTCATTCCTCCTGCTGCCCCCGGCGCCAAAGGAAGTCGTTCCGGTCAGCCGGTGGATATCGGTGCTACTGCTAGTGCTGGCCGCCGAGCTCTGATCGAACGACCGACTCCCAACCGACGTACTGTACTTGTACGCCAGAGCAGCCCAGCCCAAAGTCCAGCGCCGTGGTGATACAGTAAGGCACTTGATTTAGTCACGCCGATCCCATCTCGTTCCTAAGGCTTAACTTATGCTTGGGGTGAGGTTAGAGTGATATGGGATGGGGTTTGCATCTTTGTTCCGTGTAGGAACGCGAGGATAATCTCATCTACCTTATGTGCACTTAGTTACAGGAAGCGTTTTCTTTGATCCGGTAATGAAGCACCTAGGTACGCAGGGGAGAGGCATCTTGGTTAAAAGTAAATCCCGCTCAACCTAAACTAAACCCGCCCGGGACCAGTGGCCGGATCGATGCGAGGGCACCCCCTGGTTCATATCCCAGAGCAATATCCCCTTGATTGCCGAAAACGACTTTGAGAGTGGGGCAACTGTATATACCTCAGTTTATCCTGTTACCTCCGCGAGTAACATGTTCCCGACGGCGTGAACTTTCACCATCCGAATATATCTGATGTTCTGATTTGTCCAGAGCCGGTCCCACTCTCAAAGACGTTTTTGGCAATCAAGGGGATAGTCGGAGTTGTCTAGGCTCGGATCCCTCTAGGCTCGATTGTTCCAGACTTCCCCCATTGGCCTGGTAGCTGCAGTGATTCTTTGGCACACGCCATGTGCCATGTCAACCACCGGCGGACATGAAGGCAGGGGTTCCAAACGCAGTTGAGGGCGCAGGCTCGCAGCTCTTAGCCGAATCAGAACTGGACAGGGTTCCTTTCATCCGATTTGCAGTCTCTGCTGCAACCCTGTGTAGAAAACCAGACTCAATCCTGCCCTCGACTGCATGGCGACAAAGGCGTCTGGTTGCGACGTAGCCATGAATCGACGTCGGATTGAATCTGTGTACGTTGCAGTATTGCAGGCACCCTAACTCTTCCTGCGAGATCAGCCAGGAAGGCTCCGGGTTCTGGGCCATGGTAAGTTCGCGGGGAGTTCTTTCTTCACCCAGCACCACTCCCATACGCGTTGATGTATTAATGTATTAAGAACGAGCTGGATCCCCAATTGGAGATCAGATGCATACGCGTGTCGCCTAGACGTCGTGGACGAAGCTGGAAGGAAAGCCAGCCCTCTCAGGTTTTCCCATTCTTTCCACCCACTCCCTCGGGTCTTACGCTCCACCACCTCCACCCCCTCCACCACCCCCTTCGCTTCGGGGCGATAAACTTGAACAACAATGTCGGGACAGCCTCCTGCTGGGGGCCCGCCGCCGCCTTTGCCTTTCCGGACCGACGTCGACTTTGCCGAGAACAGGCAGCTCGAGATCCACCTCGTCGCCTGGATCTGCACGGGCGTCGCCATCGCCGTTGTGGCCTTCAAACTCTTCACCCGGGCTCACATCACCAAAGTGGTTGGATGGGATGACTTCTTCATTTTCTTGTCGCTGGTAAGACAATGGCGCGGATGGCAGACAACGTTACGGTAGTACGCCGATTCTTTTACCTTTGCTAACGGGATACAATCACCACCAGGCCATGAGCATCATTGCTTCCGCCTTCGTGTCGTATTCGGTAACGCTGGGTTTTGGCCGGCATACGATCGCGGTAGCGATGGAACCGGATGGACCAGGGCGTCTGGTCAACACTGCTATGTGGCAGCAGCTGGGATACCGTACGTTTTTGTTTTTCTTTCATTTCCCCCATTCTTTTCCTTTTCCTCGACCACTGGAGCTTTCATTGTGAACACCCGGTTGCAAACAAAGTTATTATTTTGCTGACGGTTTGCCTGTGTGGCTCCCCAGCTTTCAACATCGGGGCCTTCAGCTTCCCCAACATCTCCATCGCCATCCTGGTAGTGCGCCTCTTGGACCCGTGGCCGGCCCGGGCGCGCGCCTTGTACTCCATGGTGGTCCTTCAGGTCGTGCTGGCCCTGATCTCGGTCGTCATCGTCTTCAAGCAGTGCACGCCGACGGCCAAGGTGTGGAACAAGCAGCTTCCGGGCACGTGCTGGAGCCCCGACGTGCTCAACGACTTCTCGTACTTCCTGTCGGCCTACACGACCCTGACCGACATCGTGCTGGCCGTCGTGCCCATTTCTACGTTTTGGCGCCTCAAGATGCGTACCAACACCAAGCTCGGCGTCTGCATCATGATGGGGCTCACCCTGCTCTCGGCCGTCGTCACCGTCGTCAAGGCGACCTACCTGAGCTTGTTCAACGACCAGACTGATCCACGTAAGTACCCCTGAGAGCAAGAAAGAAGTCTTCGTGTTACTAGGTAATAATACCATTCACAGTCTACGATGTCGCACCCCTCGTGATATGGGGCCTCATCGAGCAGAACGTCGTCATCGTGGCCGCCTGCATCCCGACCCTGCGGCCCTTCTTCCACAAAGTCTGGAAGGGCGAGAAATCGGGCTCGGGCTCGGGCTCTGGCTCGGGCGGCAACAGCGGGGGCTCGGGCTCGAAACTGGGCAGCAACAGCACCTTCTTCTCCAAGGGCCACGGCAACCGCCGCCACCGGAAGCTCGACGACTCGATCCTGGACATCGACCCGCGCGAGCAAGATCTCGAAGCCCACGTGCTGGGGCAGATGAGCCACGGCGGCCACGGAGGTGATGTTGGCGTGGCGATAGGGGAGAGGCCCGGGGGCAATTCGGCGGCCGCCGAGGAATACTACGCCGAGTCGCACAGCTCGCACAAGGGCATCTTGCGCACCCTGCAGGTCAACATGGAGTGGGACGCCGAGTCGCTGGGCAAACGCATCAGCCGGTTCCCCTTGTCGCCCGAAATCCCCAATGACGGCAGATGCGAGTCTACGTCGTCGGAGAAGGATGGGAAGAAGAAGAAGCACAAGAGCGCGAGCGCCCGTCTGACGCGACACTGAAAAGAAGAAGAAGAAGAAGAAGAAGAAATTCAGATCATCTGTGCAGCGTTATTATCCTGTTTTACTATGTTGTACAAACAAAACGTGGGCATGCAATGCATCGTGTGTGCGATAGGGAAACTCTGGGAAACAGGATTGGTATAATTACAATTGTGCAGCTATGTTGGACGGGAAAGTTCAAGTGGCATTAGATGCCAACTATCAGGACAAAGAAAATATAATGGAGAGATGCCCTTTATGTAGCTATATAGCAATATATATATGCATTCAAAAGTTAGTCACCTCATGATGCTGCGTGTTTGTAAAGCGTATTGTGGTTCATCTCAGGAAATAACGGGCGGTATTGTTTGATCCAAACTGGCGCGCGTTTGGGGATATAAATTCTAAATATCTCTGTCTGGTGCTATATTTCCAGTCACTTGTTGTCACAATGATTTGGAAAGGGGAAACACTGCCAAGACATGGAACTGGTGAGTCCAGCAACAGCAAGCATAGCTTATTCTGTGAACATCACTGGCAAAAGAGCATTGTTTAAATTCCATCACTCAGTTAAGTCTCTACATGTCTGAGTAAAACTTCATTTCCGGACATTCCTGTCACTACATGTAGTAGCCCGTACTTTTGCTACCTGTTCATTCGTTTGATACGACCGTTGCCCCAGAGATTCAGAACTGTTTGTAGCCCAACATTCATAGCATTCTTGATACGACTACTCCCAGTAGGTAGGTCGTGGGTGGTAAGTGGTACGGAACAAGAACGTGCCCATCACGGAATGTCATGTCTCACAAGACTTTCGAGAACGACCATGCCAGGTTTCTACGTTTTCGTAAACGCCCAACTAAAGATTTGACTCAAATCCATCCGCGTTCAGCACTTTGCTGGTGCTGATTCAATTGACGAGAATCCTCCCACAATACAGCCCTGGCCGCTTTGAGCAGCCAATGCACAAGTTGCCAAAGAACCCCCTGACAATGAAAACCACCTCGCAGTTCCGCATACAGCCACGACTTGGACCAACAAAGGTATCTCGCTGCCTTTCAGCAAATGGCCCTCTGAGGTGAACTTATTGCAAATGTGCAGTGTGCAATTGCGTTCTAGATTTTCCCTCATCACCTCTGTATCCGAGAGATTTGTTTCGCAAAATTCTAAAGTGCAATAACCTAATACTTGCATTATCCCTTTTGTGTCTTTCCCTTATATTGTTTGTTGTGTATCATATTTTACCGAGCTTGAGAAACAAGTGACAGCGTCCCGTCTACCATGTCTAAAGCACCGGAAGGGGCCGGCTCGGCCGCCCAGGGGGCCGAGGCGGCAAGACCAATGGCCTCAAAGGAATACATGGACGTTTTCAAGCAGGAAGTCAACAAGAGCATCGAGGAGAAGAAGAAGAAGGACGACAAGCTGTCCGGGACGGTGGGGGACCTGAAGAAGGCCGGGACCGAGGTCGTCGAGGGCCTCCTCCAGGGCCAGCCGGCGGGGCAGCCGCTGCCGGCCCCCGAAAAGTTCCTGCAGGACTTCTGGAAGGCCTTCGAGGCCCGTCTCAAGCCCATGGGCGACGTGCGCAAGCAGCTCAAGGCCAAGGGGATCCCGGACCTCCGGGTCACCCTGGGCGGCATCATACACATGACCTTTTACGAGCACGTGGTGCTTCCCGGGCTGGCCAAGAAGGACCGACCCGCCAACGACAAGTTCGTCGCGACCTTCGGGGAGAGGTTCGACGAGAAGTTCGACACCCTCCTCAAGAAGAAGGAGTACAAGATGTACAAGGACGCCTCGGCCGAGGTGGCCGGCCTGGCGTTCCAGAACATTTTCGAAGCCAACAACAAAGCGCAAGAGCAGGAGCTCGTGCTGGAGCAGCTCAAGAAGCAGGAGCTCGAGCTGGCGCAGCTCAAGAAGCAGCCCCGGCCGAACAGGAACGAGAAAGAGTTGCGGGACGAGAACGCGACGCTCAAGGAGAAGAACGAACAGCTCCAGGGCGAAAACAATAACCTCAAGGGGCGGCTTATGACAAAGAACGAGTCGGACGCGGATGCCGCCGTATGGGAGCATAGGTACAACGATTTGCAGAAAAGAAGCAACGAAGAGGCCAACTTGATCGCCGAAATGGAGCAGGAGAGGGACAAGTTACAAGCCGACCTCGGAGAGGCGAGGAACACCATCACTGAGCTGAACAGAGGGCGCGGCTCCGCACAGGGACAAATGAAGACGTTCGAGACGAAGTTGCAGGAGCAAAAGGACGAAATTGAGAATGGTCAAATTGACCTTGAGAAAGCAAAGAAACAAATCGAAGTGCTCAACGAGCAGCTAAAAGAGTCGGATACCGCCAGAACGCAAAACAATGCCGATTATGAAAGGATCGCCGGGGAGTTTGAAGAGTTCAAGGAGAAGGTTAGAGCATCTGGTAGCGGCTCCAAAGACGCCGAGTACCAACAGACCATCAAAGAGCTGCGCGAGCAAGCTGAGAAGGATAAAAAGGAGATTCAGGATTTGCAAAAAGGCCAGACTGCCATGCTGGAGAAGATGGAGGATGATTTGTTGCAGGCGGACAAGAAGGCCGAGGAGAAAGCGAAGACCAAGTACAAGAACATTGGGCAGGAGCTCGAAGCTTCGCGCAAGGCCGAGGAGCAGACAAAGGTAGAGAACGCTAGGCTCAGGGAGGAGAATAAGCAGTTGGGGACCACCCACGCCGAGGTTGAGAAGAGGAATGCCAGCCTTACCAAGCAGCACGCGGAGCTCACCAAGAAGCACGAGGAGGTCGTGAAGGCCCAGGGAGCCAAGGCGGCGAAAGACGGGGGCACCGCGGCGAAGAAGCTCGCCGACGCCGAGAAGGAGCGTGACCAGCTCAGGAACACCTGCAGGAACCTCAAGGAGAGCCAAAAGAGCCTGGACATGATCGTGAAGACGCAGAAGGAGAAGCTGGAGAAGTCCGAGGCCGACAAGGCGGGGGCGGAGGTCGCCGGAAACGAACTGCAAGGGGTCCGGAAGGAGCGTGATGATCTCAGAGCCGCCAACCAGAAGCTCGACGCGGATCTGAAGGAACAGCAAAGGCTTGCAGCCGCGAAAACGGCCGCTGACGAGGAGACGCTGAAAGCTAATCAGGAACTGATTAAGAAGCTCCAGGATGACAACGAAAAGCTCAATACCACGAGAACGGACATGACCGACAGGGTGTCGAAACTCCAGGCGGAAATTGATGAATTCAATGCCCAGAATAAAGATCTCAAGACTAGGAGCGATACAACCTCGGAACAAAATCAGGTGCTGCAGGAGCAGATCAAGGGTCTCCAAAATGAGAACAAGAACCTGGAGGATGCCCTCAACCAAGTAGCGGGCAAAGGCAACGGCCTCGAGACCGTGGTCGAGGTCGACGAGGAAGGGATGGTCGGTTTGACGTCGGAGCAGAAGGCGGAGAGGTTTCAGAAGCAGTGGGCCGCGGCGGTGGCGAAGCTCAATGAGACGAACAAGGACCTCGGGGACCTGAGGCGAGATTACCGGACACTTCATGGGGCCCACGAACGGGTGGAAAAGGACCGGGAAGACGCAAAGACCAAATTAGCCGGCCTGGAGGCAGCCAGAGATTCGATGGTGGCTGCCGAGGCGGAAGCTAAAGAGGCCAGGGATGCAGCGGAGACCTTGAGGACTGAGCTACGGGCTGCAGTGGCTGCTCGCGAGGCGGCGGAGGCTGCAGCCGCGGCAGCGGTGGCAGCGACTGGCAATGCCACTACCGGCAACGAGGCTGCTCCGACGCCGGGCCCAACCCGGACGATCGGTGAGGTCACGCTGCCGCAGCGCGTTATGGACGCCGTGCCCGGAACGGTGCCCGCCAGGAGATTCGCCGGGGTCGCCAACATCTTTGGGTGGGACGCGGGACGCCCGATCGGCGGAGGCGGAGGAGGCCCTGACCCTGGCCGTCGCCCATCCGCGACACTGATCACCGGCGATTGGGGCGAGTGGTCTCTCGTATCCGCGTTCATCGTCGCGACCGTCATGAGTATACTCGCCCTCCTGGTGATAGGCGCCGAGGGCCACAAGGCCCAAATCTGGCACGCGGCCAACCACGTGACGCGCGCCCAGTACGCCAACGACTGGTACTACTTCACGGTTCCCGTTCCGCAGATCGAGTACATCTGGTACATATTTACAAGGGCAGCTTGGGCAAAGATGTAGGTCGGGATGGACTGCACAGGTGGAGGGGGCAACTGAGTTGGCTGGTAGCCGCCTTCAAGAGAATGGGCTGGGTCTGTTCATTGTATCGTTTGGATTGAGTACGGTAGGTTTTTCTAGTTAGCTGTTCAATAATACGAGTTGGTTATTCTTTTTTATTTATTTACGAATCAACGATGCGTATATGCATACATAACTTTCAACCGCTGGTTGATAGATAGAGTGAAGAGACGTCGGTGGTTGAACGGACATTAAACATGGAGCCCTCATTGATCCATCTTCCCCGGGCCTACGCACTGTATTTAGTGTGCCGGAAAGCCGGATATGCAGAGCTGCAGCTACACGCTGATGTGCAGCGCCAAGGGACCCCCTAGACCCCCAAGGGTGGCTGTGCTCAGGCGCTGACTAACGGGCTTGGGCGACAGACAGAGGCAGCTGGATTGACCCGGATATGGAACCCGCGTCAGAAGTGTCCAAGTACCTAGATTACGACACGAAGCAAGCAGCCGTCCACCCATCGATTGATCCATCAATCCAGCGCCGATTGGAATTCGATGGAGCGTCAATCCCCCGTCTACGTAGGACTGCCAACCTAATAATCTACCCCTACCATCCTAGGTTACGTTACCCAAATATTTGACATTTCGAAGATCACTGTCCCTTGCACTGGTGGCTTGGACTGGATGAGCCGCTTTGTCGATTAAACACTCTGTTCTTGGTCTATTCCAACCAACCCTTCACTCCTTATCGCTTCGTAATCAATCATCAATACATCGCTCGTTCAACTATCACCGACATACCTACTACCTGTCTACTTCCATGTACATGCTCGCGGCACAACTCTGTTTCAGTACAATCTGGATGAGTCTACCCACGTTGCACAGCCCGTTGTCCTAGGACGAGTCGAGTAACGAACCACAACGCCACCACATGATTTCCTACTCCCTTTCGCAACGATGCCTTCCGACGACAAGTCGCACTATACCCCGGCGCCGCCGATTCCTACCTACGACGAGGCCGTCCACAGCTCCGGCTCCAACAACGACTGGCAACCGCCACCGCGCTCACCTGCCGACTACAGACCCGACGCCGAAACCGAAGCCCAGTCCCTCCTAACCTCGTCCGCCGGCCAGAGGCCCAGGGTACCCTCCGGGTACCGGCCGCCCCATGTCGAAACCGATGATGAAGAGTCGAATTGGAGTCTCGAGAGTGATGACGACGACAATGCGCCCGAAGGTGCCCAGATGCGACGGGAGATGCAAGAGCTGGAAGTCGAGGACCCATTGAACGGCTCCCATTCCAGCAGCAATTCATCATTATGGCGGAAACGCATCAACTTCTCCCTCCCCCAATGGAAATGGCGATGGCGCCTGCCGCGTCTTACGGTGCGCCTCCCCCGACAGACCGACGGCATCACCGAGTCTAGGACCGAGTCTGGCACCCAGGAAACAAATCCTAACGAGAACGAGAGGAGATGGATTCTACCGAATCCACCGAATATGCAAAATCTACCGAGTTTACCAAAGATTAGTATGGACAGTGCCGCCGTCCTTATACTCATCGGCCGGATGCTGGCCGTCTTCCTGGTTTTGGGTTTCTTGTATCTGGTTTTTATGAGCGACATGTTCGCCAACTTCTCCCGCCGCGTCGGCGGCAAAATGTTCGACCCAGAGAGCGTCCGGCTGCACGTGCAAATGGCCATCAGCCCGGGGCGGATGCGCGATACCCTGGAGCATTTCACGAGCTATGCCCACATTGCGGGCACCGAAGGCGATTTCGCATTGGCCATGGATGTTCGCAACGATATGTTGAAGAGTGGACTGGAGGACGTCCGTGTCGACGAGTACTACGTATATCTAAACTACCCGAAACCGGACGGCCGCGCTGTTGAGATCATGTCTGAGGATGGGAAGAAGGCCAAGTGGAGCGCCAAGCTGGAGGAGGACGATACCGGTGGTGCCACGGCCGGAAGGCAAACGCTGGCCTTCCACGGCCACTCCAAGTCGGGCGACGTCAAGGGCCCTCTCATCTACGCCAACTACGGCAGTCGGGAGGACTTCCAAAAGCTCCAGGACAAGGGAATCGAAACGAAGGGCGCCATCGCGCTCGTGCGGTACTACGGCACCCAGGACGACCGGGCTTTGAAGATCAAGGCAGCTGAGCTTGCTGGATTCGCTGGCTGCATCATCTACAGTGACCCTGCCGATGACGGATTCGTGAAGGGCGCGACGGCACCGGAGGGGAGATACATGCCGGCGGACGGCGTCCAGCGGGGCAGCGTCGGCATGACTAGCTGGGTGGTCGGAGACGTGCTCACGCCCGGCTGGGCGAGCACCAAGGGCCAACCGCGGATGACTACGAAACAGACGAAGGGTCTAGTACAGATCCCCAGTCTTCCGCTGGCCTGGCGCGACGCGCAGATACTGCTGCAGCACATACAGGGTTTCGGTGAGCCGTGCCCAGACGAATGGCGCGGTGGCGTGCCCGACGTCGAATGGTGGTCGGGCAATTCATCTTCTCCGATTGTCAGACTGAAGAACGAACAGGACGAAAATGAGCAGCAGCCCATCTGGAACATTTACGGGAAAATCGTAGGAATTGAGCAGAATGAGAAGAGTATCATTATCGGAAGCCACCGCGATGCTTGGGGCTTCGGTGCGACAGATCCTGGCAGTGGCCAAGCTGTGTTCCTCGAGGTGGCCCGAGTCTTTGGTGATCTGCTTGCTCGAGGTTGGAGACCTCTCCGGACCATTGAATTCATGAGTTGGGACGCGGAAGAATACAACCTCATCGGAAGTACCGAGTACGTCGAAAACAACCTCGACGCGCTACGCGACGATGCCTGGGCCTACATCAACCTCGACACAGCTGTGACCGGTCCGGACTTCGCCGCCGATGGCTCGCCCATGTTCCGGGCTGTCCTGGCCAAGGTCCTGGAGCGCGTGGACGACCCCCAACGCAACGTGACGCTGAAGGCGCTCTGGGAGGAGAAGCGGGCGAAGCTCGGAGGCCTCGGGGCCGGCAGCGACTATGTCGCCTTCCAGGACATCGCCGGCACCAGCTCCATCGACATCCGCTTCGAGGGCGAGAAGTTCCCCTATCACTCGAGCTACGACAACTTCGACTGGATGACGCGCATTGGCGACCCGGACTTTGTGTACCACGGCCTGCTGGGGCAGGTTCTGGGCCTGCTCATTCTCGAGCTCGCCGACCGGCCCATCTTAGCGTTCGACGTGGGCGCTTACGCGCGCGCCATGGGCCGCTACCTCAGCGACCTCTGGAAGTTCTGCGAGGCCAAGGGCGTCAAGCTCGACTTTGAGCCCATCAAGAAGGCCATTAACGAGGTGGAGAACTCGGTCATGCAGATCCAGCTCTGGGCCATCAAATGGGAGCAGGACGTCACGAACGCGAACGGGTGGGAGCCGGCGGCACTGGGGCGACTCCGGACGGCGTACAATACAAGGCTGGCCAACTTTGAGACGGCCTTGCTGGACCTTGAGTACGGCGGCGGGGTAAGTCATGAATCCACTCTTTACCTTCCTACCTAGTCAGTTTATTAACACTTGCAACCAGATACCAAACCGGACACAATTCGTCCACGTCGTCTTTGGACCGCAGCTATGGTCGGGCTATGATGCGGCGTACTTCCCCGCGATCCGGGATGCGGTGGACGCGGGCGACATGAAGCTGGCGCAGGAGATTACGGACAAGACGGGGAAGATTATATCGGCGGCGGCAAAGGTCATGATCCATGATAAGGCCTCTTCTTAGTTCTCTATCTTGTAGATTTTTCCTTGGGCGTGATGTACGAACAGGGGCACTCATAGTCAGGCTGCGAGAGCAAAAGATGCATTACTCGGCGCATTGGGGGGAATTATTGAACTTATTTTCAGTCTCAGGTATATTTTTTTGAGCATTACTACGTACGATGGCTTGAGTGGGTTCTCGGTGGGTTGATGTATAGCGATTCTCAGAGGTCACGATTTGGCTTCGGATATATAAACAAACGATTATCTTGAGTATATACTGACGCTGCATTAAATTTCCAACTATGGGACATGTCCAGCACCGTGCGCCCCCAAAGGAGAGCAAAACATTACAAATATATACAAGGCATGATGCATCGTGAAAATATCGTTAACAATATGTGAGTCCGTCCCCGTCCCAAACCTAGCGCCAAAAAAGGGGACGCCCGGGGGGGGAACATTCGTAAGATCCGTCTACCCGACCAGCCTCAGCTGCTTCCTTAAGAACTCGGAGAGTCCCCGCTCGACGCTGGCCGAGAGGGAGGCGAAGAGGATCATGGTCGTGTTGGAGGGCGGGGGGGCAGTGTACGACGTGCGGCACAATCTCGAGTTCCTCGATGCCGCCGACCTTGGCCAGCTCCGCGACCCAGTCGAGGCTCTCGTGCTTGATGTCGGCCAGTAACTGGAAGTCTTCAGCCGACATCTCGCGCGGGGGGCCCGCGAGCCCCGCGGCAGAGGATGTGTACGAGGCCGGGGGTTTGCCGCACTGGACCACAAGGCGCAGCTTGCGGATCCCTTGGTGCTGTTGGTAGGGTTGTTGGGCTTGGTTGAGTTGCTGCTTCTTCTGTGGCTTATCGTTGTCGCTGCTATCGGACGTAGAAGAAGAAGAAGACGATGTCGGTAGCAGTTTAGACAGGTAGCGACACACGGATTGCCACTCGCAGCGATCGCTGTTGAAGCCGTAACCGGCGACGGGCCCGCGCTTGTAGAGGGAGATGGCGCGGACCATGCCGCGCGAGGCGGGCGTCAGGTCCGACAGGAAGGGCTCGACGGCCTCCATGTCGGCGCCGAAGTCGAACGAGTGCTGCGCGTACACCAGGTGCGACGTCTCCTCGTGCACGAGGCGGCTGACACGCATCAGGGCCGCGCAGATGTAGAACTCATCGTCGTTGCTGCTGCTGTGCTTCTCCTGTGCTCCAGTCTTCCCTGCGGCTGTGGATTTCGCTGCCACCGTTGGTGATGGCAGGTAGCGCTGCTGCTGGTGGAAGGGGGAGCGGGGCCTGCGGCTGGTGGTAGTAGTACGTGGTCTCGTAGCTGCACCGGCGCTGCAGCATGGCCTGCTTCTCCAGCACGTGATACCGGCTGCGGATCCGCGTCGGGGTCGGCGGCAGGCGGTTCTCCCCCGCATTGCGAATCTCGATGGGGGCGTCCTTGGGGTGGGTGAACAGGTGGCTGTAGATGAGTAGTCGGATTTCGGCCGGGATGCTAGTGAGATACGAGTCCATGTTGTCCGAAGCCCGGAAGGTACAGTGGATGATGTGGTTGGTGTCCTGTGTTGAGTTGAGGGGTAGGCTCAACGGTGTAACGCTTGGTGTAAGTCAAATGGGGTGAGAGATCTCGGGGTAGGCAAGGTAAGCTGGCGTGAGATTTCCGGGAAGTGGAAGTGTAAGTGATAGAGATCCAACAAGGTACTCGGTCAGCTCTCGTGAGCGGGAGGACGGGGCCGAACTCGCATCTTTATATGTAGTCGGTCCCTGGAAAGCAAGTGAGTGGGATGGGGATGAGACTTGCGCTGGGCCGGACCAACAATAGACACGCCCAGAGCCCACGTAAGCGTATCATCAATGGTTGCTTCTCCCTGTCAGATTTTAGTCACGGGGTATCTGATTAACCGAGCATAAGCAGATACTACTCCTACTCCTCCTACATCCAGCCTCGAGTGCGTCAATGTTGTTGGTTCATCCCCCCCCTGCGGCTCAGAGGAATTGACTGCATGGCGCCCCCAGGGATGGCGGCGGGGGGGCATCAATTGGGGGGACGATAGTGCGGTTGCTACCAATAGCGATCGCTCTTGGCGCCCACGCCAATCTGGCAAGCGACGGATTGAGTCGACCGCCATGCAAAGTCCGGTACTCCGCGGCTCGGTGATAACGAAACATATCATTCGCGCGCCCTCACGCCACAGTATGGGGGAGAAATGTCATAGCTTATTGCGAGCTTTCAAAGGCGAAACGGCGACAGATGAGGACCTCAGCTGATAATCAGCAGTTGCGAATGCGTCTCCACCGATTTGGCGCAGGCCCCGTTTCTATGCAGTCACGAGCAGAAGCGGGCGCCCTGGGCGGGCTACGATAGCAGTTGGCTAGAGCCTGCCTGAGCCTGGAGTCATCTGAAATCAGTGCCTGGTGCCCGCTTTTCGGGCTACCCCACGTTTTGGCGAGAAGCATGGCTTCTAGGATAGGCATCTCGGCCGCCTATCATTGAGGAGTATTGGGCTTGGCATCTCCGACCAGGAGATACCGTGTGACTACATCTCTGCTTCCCCGAGTTCTCTCCTTCGATCCCCTCCCCTTTTTTTCGCCCTCTTGAAAGGTTCGGAACCGAAGGCGAGAGGCGCCGGTTACACATCTCCAGACACCAGAAAGTGAGCTGATTCACCACCTTAGCGGCCCACACGGCCCGTCTCGTTGGTCCACCACCCGGCTCTTTCTCTTTCAGTCTGCCCTTGATTTCTCGGTCAGAGTGGGATCCTATATTGATCTTTAGTAACGACTCCCCTGCCCAAATGGCCATTTCGTCACCTTGATCGTCGGGATTCCGTTTAACTCCCCATTGCTCAGCGTTGCGAGCCGAGGGACGACGGACCAAGGAATAATCGGCGAGGCCCATGTAATGTCTGTATAGGCAATCCATTAATGGTGATTGGCTGACTGTGTGATCTTGGGTGGAGTCATAGATTTAAATACGTCTGTCGAACCCTTTTGTCGAACCTTCTCACTCTTTCCACTCGATGCGCTTCTTGTGTGTCCGTCGCAGTTGATCGCTTCGTGTCTCGCCTACCACGCCAATGCCCGCGCGAAATGACTGGCAAGATCCTCAATTTGATCGACGCACGTCATGAGGCTTTTAAATTGAATAGCAATACTTCCGAAGCAGCTCGTCGAGGCCTGGGCTCGTATGTGCGAGCATATGATGGGCCAAACACGCAGCGTGAGCTGTGTGTGTTGCCATTTCTGCCTCGTTCCGGGTGTATTACCGCCTATCATACGCTTTTTTCTATTCATGAAACAAATAATGGAAAAGCCCGTATGGTGTGCGGCAGCACAGCTGGAGGGAGGCAGAAGTGGCAGACGACTCAGCTCATGTTGCGTGTTCGTAGTCGTATGGCGAAGAAACAAGTTTTGAAGGGACGGGAAGCTGTCCGTGGGTTCACGTCGCGCAGCTGCTAAAGGCCTGAGGGCGAGCGTAGGCAGAGCAGATGGGGAGAGCCGAGATAAGACCCATGGGCCAAAGGGTCGTCGCCGCCATGTTGGACCTGTTGGCCGAAAGACCTGAGCAGGACAGGACACCCAGTGACTGCCTCTAGGTGCATCCTAGAGAAGCCGGGAGGGGAGCTTCGGGGAGGGGAGCTTTCGAGGGTGCAAAAATAGCCCAATTGAGCTACCTTTCAGCAAAGCAATGGGTGGTCGATTGGTAAAACAGATGGTTTTGCACCGAGCTGGACGTCTTTGATACAATTCATTGACTCATCTACCTCGGGTTCGGGCCGCGGTGGTGATTGAGGTCTTTGGGACCTCCACGTAATATCCGCACCGTGGGGACGTGCTCGGACTCAAACTCTGTACCGTACTTCTCCTCACACCGGCATTGCAGACATCCAGATACAAGCTCACCACCTTTTTTGCTCTCCTTTTCTTTTCTCTCTCTCTCTCTCTCTTTTCAATTCTACATCTCGACCAAGATGTTTAGATTCGCCCGATTGAAGGCCGCTCTCCATTTGAACATGGTGCAAGGCGAGTGCGCAGCTACATCTTCACCGTCATGGCGATGCAGAGTACAGTACGTGGGACGCGTCGCTCGCCGGAGACGCAAGGTAGTCAAGCTGACTTCGACGTCGACGTCGTGGCCAATTTGGTGCCTCCAAGCTGCCAGTTGAAACTGACCTGTCTTTCCTCATTGTTAGAAAAGTTGCATAGTTTAATAGCAGTAAACTTTCGTTAAGAAACCCTGGTGTCTCGTCTTCGGACCAAAACTATGTACTTGTGGTGGACGAGAGTATTGAAGAACAACAAAATCAGACCTCCCCGAAAGCTGTGTTGACACCATGACTACTGAGAGAGGCGAGCCCTCTTGCCCCCCAAGGAGTTTTACATCTATGGCAGGTCTACCACCCAGTCATACTGACGCAGCAGAGTAATATAGGTCTCATAAAAATCAATAATCTCACAGGAAAGGTAGTTGGTCTCTACCCCGAGTTCTTGCAGTCCTCATCAAAGCTGACCAACTCTGACTGCCCTCGGATGTGTACAGCTTTTACGATGCGAGTGTGCTAGTCATTCCGAATGATTTCCTTGCAAAGGATTACACATCCAAGAGTTCTTTCGGCCTCGGAGAATATTTTAAAACTGTCGACCCGGACAAAGGAAATAGTGGCTTATAAGCCGCTACAGATACAACTCAGTCATTCATAGTCATCTGCATGACTAGCCCTTATTTCTTCAGCCCCATGTAAACACCATGAAGTCCCATACCAACTCCAAGGAACTCGATAGCTCACGTGTAAGCCTGGATGAAGTAATCAATCTCACTATCAGGTCATGGGGGCACATTTGAGGCTTGTCTAGAACTAGCTAGTACGCGAGATTTCCCGCTAAACTAGTATTTCCCTGGCCTAGTATTATAATTAAATGTCTCCTGTTAATATACTCAACATGGAGTCCAAGCCACATATGTCTTTCAGTCATGGAAATCCAGCAGAAATTCGTGTTTTAGACCGTACTCGACCGAGTATTCGCAACAGCTGGGAGACATGGGCAACTGGTCTTTGGAAAGACCTCAGGGGATGGTACGTATTTAGAAGAATCACCCACTTCAGCTGAAGGTGGATCCAGTATGGATGGGCTCTCACTAGCCTCACTGCTGACTGCACTCCGTGATCCTCCGGGTTTCTTCGGCGCGGATTACGATAGAGGCATTAATTCAGATCGGGAACTCTCGGACTTGTGCCATTGTGACTCACCACCACAATGATATGTCGTATCGTTGTAGGAGTATATAATACTTGCGTGGCATCAGACAAAGTAGGAAGTAACCCCTATATCCAAACCAAAAGACAACAGTCAATCATTCGCCATGTCTACCACAGCCCGCAAAATACTCTTCCGCTCACTTGCGGCCTGGTATGTGGTGTTCGCCGCCGGTCACGTAGTAAGCCAGCCCTCTAGCTCCCCTTTCCATCGTCAACTACCCAGGGGGTAGCGAGAAACCAATCGGATGATGCTGTACTAACCACTCCTACGATAGCAATACGGATTGGAGCTCTTCCAAAACCCTGCCGTCACTGAAGCTCTGCCGCAACAATATCTGGCAAGCTACAAAGGGAATTACTACGGGCTCACCGTGTTGATGTTGAACCTCGCCTACTTGCACTACCGATGGTCGTTTGAGGGTCTTTACACGAGATCCGAGATCAGGGTCGTTACTACGCCTGTCATACTGATGATATCGGCTATGGGTGTACATTATAGTCGAAACGGGGAGGAGAGGTTGGCGCCCCTTCTGGCCTTCGCGACAGTAGTTCAGGTGCTTGGCTGGATTGCCGCTTGACTGACACAGCCAGCGTTTGTCTCTCCCAGACTAAGACCAAGCAGTACTTGTACTTCATGGTTCAAAGAATCTTTACTTGTAGTTGCCCGTATGCTCACACGTTAGGCTGGACAATCCAGCAACAGGGCAGCAGCTCCACTCAGTCGCCAGGTTTTCTTGGCTGTATTATCACATGTTCAAATAGCCACTTATTGTATATAACAATAGACTAATAAGCATAAAACAGGAAACAGTCCATGGAAATTTCCTGACGAGTCTAGCCCTGCTGATGTCGGCCTTGTGCGGTGGCTACAAGATTATTGTGGCATTATGATAGAACAAGGGCACTATATATTGATCACAACACAATGTCTCAAGATAAAGAACACAGACAGAGGCCTTTGTTTCTTATGGCATATGAGGCGTCCAATACTTTAAATAGCCATATCCTGCAGTCCCAATCAAAGTTGAGCAGTCCCAAATCAAACCAATTCCTCATCTCTTTGTTGAACAGAGGCCTTCCTCTTTTTGCATTATCACATCTTTGCAACCCAAATCCAGCCACAGTCGCCATGGAAGGTCACGTTCAACCCCCTGCCACTCCAAAGAAGTGCAACTCGCCTGAGCGAGTTGAGAAAGAAGGTCGCCAGTGCCTGGATGCGCTGCGAAGCCTGGAGGAGAATCGAGGTCCGGAGGAACCCATTGCTGGCGAGACTGAAAAGAAGCAACACCGGAATGTTAGCAACGCGCCCCCTTCCACCCCCGGTAACCGAGAAGGGATCTGGGATGACGATGATAATAGCAACGCCAAAGACGACTGGATCGCTCAATCTGACGAGGTCGAGAAAGCCATCGAGTCGCCGTCGGGGGCGCGTTTTTACCAGCACGATGGCAAATAGGTAGGTCCTAGGTAAGTATAGAGTTGCGTAGTCTGAAAGCGACGTGGAGAAAAAGGGTTATGACTAGATAAAATCCGTTTCCGTGAGTAGTTACATCTTGAACAGGTATGTGCGTGACCCTGAAGGGTTGTTGCCACATCATCCAAGATACACTCACAGATGGAGAATGCACTGAGGAGACATGCAGCAGTATCGCAGGCATTCACAAGAACTGGAAGTTTCGCCGTTTAACTGCTTGAACTACTGTACAGAAATTGAAATACAAGTATCTTGAACCCAAAAGAACACCATAACCCAGAGACCGCGAAACGCCATGCTACGTACACTATTCTACATCTGAACATAGGCCCCGACACATTAAATTCAGGCCTTAACTTGGCTGCCCGAGAACGAGATATGGTCTCCCCTTCCTAGGCTTCCTAGCCACGACTCCAAGTCGGCCGCCAGTCCTGCGGCGACCCCTTCGTCGACCAGCCCGGCCTGCCAATTGACCGCGATGCTAAGTCCCTTGCCCTTGACGGCGACGGAATTGACGACCAGCGCCACGCCGTGCGGGATCCCGCTCTGGGTGAACATGGCCCGTTCGATCGTCCACGGCGCCTGGCTCTTCCGACTTTGTATCTTGCTTGGTTCCTCCCCTTGAATGGCACCAACGACCACCGCAGAGTCTTGTGCCTCTTCTTTCTTTTCAGCAACGTCAGAGCTGGTGCTGCTGCCAGAGCAGTCCTTGACTGTCGACTGCAGCGGCGTCTTCTCGGGCTGTACCTCAATAGCACCGCTGCCGCCGTCTAGCACCCCCAAGTTGCTCAACTGGACCGTCATGTCCCGCGGCCGCCCCTGCGCCGCCATCTCCTCCGCCATGCGCGTCCGGAAGTCCGGGACGAACCGCATCAGCCCCGTCAGGTCGTTGCGGGTCCCTTGGGCGAGCTTCTGGGCGAGCTGCCGGCGGATACGCGTCGCCTGCTTCCAGAGGGCGTCGTCGAGGCGGAGGGCATTGGCCTCGATATTGTTATCGTTGTTGTTATCCGCGTTGTTCACCACAGCTGCTGCTGTTGAATCCTTTTCGCTGGTGGCGTCATCAAAGGTGTCGTTGTCGCGGACTACATGCCCCGCGAGGTCGTACAGGGTCGCTAGGCGCCGGCCGTGGTACTTGTGGAAGCAGTACGTCACCGAGTTGACCATGGCCCGGTCCGGGCCCTGCGCTTTCGCGCCAAGGGCTTCGGGGCGGATGTAGCGGTGCATCGACACGGGCGTACCGAGGATGATCGGCAAAGGCTTATCCTTCTTCTTCTTCTTCTTCTGTTTGGTGCTGCTGCTGGTCTGGGGCGTCGCCGCCGCCGCCGCAGGCGTCCGCATAGCAAGCGAGGTGACGGAAATGGCTTGGACAAGGCCCGTGAGGGTGGTGTCGTGGCTCCGGCAGGCATCGAGCACACGTCCCAGGGCCGCGTCGTCGACGTGCACGAGCCGGAGCGCGGTGCGGACGGGGACGGGGCGCTGGGGCGCCCAGGGCAGGGGCTTCAGGGGGTGCGAGCGCAGCCAGGAGGGAAGAATCTGCTTGAGGACGATGGAGGCGGCCCAGGCGGGCGACAGGGGGAGGTCCATGAGGGTTTCGTGCGCGGGCGTGAATTTGGACGCGGGCATGACCGGCAGGGTCAGGATGTGGTCCTGCAGGTCGAGGTTGGACAAAACGGGCGGCGACAGCGAGGAGGAGGAGGATGTGGCTGAGAGTAGGTTGAGCTTCTCGAGCAGGGTCCGCTGGAACATTTTGGCGCTCTCGCCGTCGGCGTTGGCGTGGTTCAGCCCGAAGAAGGCCTCGAGGTAGCCCAGGTCCGGGGCGCGCAGCACCACCATCTTCCACCCGGGCCGGGCCTCGAGGTCCGGGAATGGCATGTCGTGCTGTGCTTTGATCACATCTTCCAGGGCGGTGTCCATCACGTTGCCGATAGTAGCAGTACTACTACTACTACTACTCCTCGACAATTTGACGTCCAAGTCCATAGGCACGGTCTGCCACTGGATGTGATGGCGCAAGTCGATAAGGTCGAGGCGCACCCAGACGGGTTCTTTAGTGCTCTCGTCGGCCAGGCCGACCTGCAGCAACGGGTGGTCGAGCACGGCGAGGGCGACGGCTTTCTCGAAGTGCTCTCTCAGGGCATCCTCGTCGGCCTCTCCCCGGAGGGCCGCGGGGATCGCGTATCTGCAGGTCAGGGCGAAACCGTAGTAGACGTTGAGGGAATGCAAGGCACTCTCGAATTTCTCCCTGTTGAAAGGAAACGGCAAGTAACCCCTTGTCAGTAACGAGTTCTCTAATCATCGCCGTATTTCCTGGAGAGAGGAAGGACCAAAAGGGAGCAATCACAGTGCGCCTAATGACCGCAGAACCTTGGGTCTGCAAGCGGGCATCGTTTCATGGTCGTCGTCTTTGCGGCGGCCGAAGCACGGCATGGTCGTTCCTGGCCGGCAAGCGGTATGTGAGTCGCAACTTTTCAGCTCAATAGCTCTCTGGTTTGGATGTTTGCCGAGTCGAAGAGAATGAACAATGGCTTTCAATCGAGTGTCAATCAGACGAGAAAGCTGAAAGATGGGGAGATCAAAGGGGATTTAGGTAACCCATCTTCGCGTTCCCGTCTTCATTGTCTCAATCTAGATTGCGCTGTTTGTATTCGTTGCGACCAGCCCCCGTCGGGTCCGTGGATATTGAGCGGAGGGGGTGTGGAGGCATCTGCGAGGTTGCAATCATCAATACATCATGCTTGGCGGGTTTAGGGGACGTTTTCTTGTCTTTTTCTCGTGCGCTCGTGCATCCGTGTCGTCGGTATTGTCGAAGACGTTGCAGTTTCAGGGGTTGATATTGAGATAGGCGAAAAGAAAGAGTCAGGAGAGACACCCGAAAGCTAAATAGCATCAATGGCCTACGCGGGCTGAAAGTCCAGGTCGGGTGAGACTGAGACATTGTGGAGAACCGTCAATGTAATTTCAATTCATGTGTGTATTTTTGGGGTATCCAATCTATAAGCAATGCGCAGTTCAAATCTTTCTTGTCTGCTTTTCTTTTCTTTTTCTGTTCTCCTTTTGGTGTCCCCTCTAAAAATCCAGCGCTCGCTTTTGCGTTCGTTCGTCATTCCAGTCATTCATGATACCACAGAAGAGATCCATCCAAAACACCAAATCCAAAAACCCAAAACCCCGTTATTCTCATGCATCGTCGCTGTAACTCGTTCTCATGAAATCGTGCCGTAGCTGTAACTCTTGCTGAGTCCAGACTTCCCCGGGCGTGCTCTCTTCGAAGGGCCGTGGTAGCGAATCGCTTTGCGAACCGGAAACGTGCGTACCGGCACAATGGGCGGCGGCGCAACTTCTCTAGGTCCGAGCAAGGGCGTCCGCTGATCTTCAACGTCACCATCCCCCATGTAGCTGCAGCGGTCCTTGCCCTTGGCCAGACGCCCGGGTCCTGTCACACAGCCATACAGGATATAGATCAGAAGCGAAAGCCCAAGCGCACCCATCGCGATGTAAGACATGGGTATTCCACCCAGTCCAAATATAGTATCGATAACTGCCACAGCCGAGAGGAACATTGTTATCGTCGCTAGGGTTCGATACGTCGCTTGGGCCTTTTCGCTCGACTTCATCCGTTCCTCCACCGCCATGCAGCTCAAGAAGAAGATGAGGATCAGTGCGGGGTGGTATATGAGATACCAGATCCCCGTCAGCCGCACAATCTCTGTCGGCAGCATAGCGTTGACCAAGGGCAATGCGAAAAGAAGGGTGATGTATAGTACCGTGGCAAAGGCCAGGGTTGGTAGCGCAACCGGGAACCACGGTGTACCGAAGTAGATCTGCCCTTCTAGCCCCGTGAAGAGGTCTTTAAAGGAGCTCACATCAACATCCACATCCTCGGGGTGTTCCACGATGTTGGCATCTCCTGATACTAAGCCGGCCGGTTCGCTGGCATGCTCCGCTTCAGCTGCATTTATGTTAGTACATTCCAAACCAAGTAGTAAAGGGAGTAGGTTTACGAACCTGCCAACTGCATAGATGGTGTGATTAACGACTGCGTCTCGTCATTTTCCTCGTGGCCGTTTTCTTCGTGGCCATTTGGCTCCTCTTCCTGCTTGGTTGACCGCAGCCAGCCGAACAATGAGAACCTAGGAGGGCTGGGTTTCTCCGGCTTGGGCTCAGACAGCGATGGTGTTGCCGGTTTACGCGTGAAGAACCAATCCGCCAATGCCTTTAGTGGGGCAGCGAAGAAGACAAGAGCGATGAATTGAGTCAGCGACCACTCTATCCCAACCGAAGTGTCGATGGCTCGAATCGCAAAGTAACGGAGAACCACCCAAGCAAGCAGAGCTCCGCTGCAGAGTAGCTCTGTCAAAATGGAGTTCAGCAAGTCCGTATAAACACGTAGGACGAGCCAGAAAGCCAGATAGGGGCGCACAGCAAGCAGCAGGTAGCGATGCTCGCAGCGAACACACTCGATCCAGTGCCCACTGAGCGGCTTCCGCATGTCACCTCGGTACTGCTGACACCAACTGTATAGCGTACTACCCGGCCTCTCATAGAGTCGGAGAAGGAGAGAGGAGATTGAGACCAGGCACAGCAACGCGAGGACGTATGCCCCCGCGAGTGCTGAAGAACGATCGCCTCGACTGACGTCAAGACCTTCACCCAGCTTGGGAAAGTAGCACAGCGCCCTCGTCGTGAGCAGCAGTGATTGGTCCTCGGGAGCTGCCATGGTGACGGTTCTCATTCGCGCGGTCGGGATCATGGAAACCATGAGGGCCAGAAGCAAAGCAATAACCAGACACATTCTCCACTGCCGCTTTCCGGGTTGCGCGGAGTAGTGGGTGCGCAAGTATGAGTGAGCAACGAGGTTCGTGATCAACGAAAACCAGACAAGTCCGACGATATTCCACCAGGTGTACGCCGATAATCCGGCAGAGAGCAACACGAAACCATAAATGAGCATTGCGATGCCCATCCCTAGCTGTGTATCCGCCATGGTCAATATGCACTGCATCACCAATCAGCTTGCGAGTCGAAACAAAACGGTACAATTCGGCACCAACCTGGTCCAAAGCGGCCTGCAAACCACTTTTCTCCTGCGAGGTCCGTATCCACGTGCACTTGATACCGATTTGGCGGAGCACGAATCGGAACCTCCATAGGAAAACGGCGTCGATGGGGTTCGGTCGCTTGGTGGTTGCCCACGGCTGCTCGCCCCCGGGCGTTGCCAAAACCTCATGATGGGGGCTGTAGAAGAATAGGTATTGAATGAACAACCCTATGACTGCCAGACTGCTAGAGCCGACAAACGCGACCAAAACGCCTAAACCGACGACATCTGGGGCCGGGATGACGGGCAAGGATTCGTCGCATGCCCACATCCTGACGGAAATCCGAGGTTCCCGGCTTCAACTACCACAATGGGGACCGTATGCTGTCGAAATGACCGAGTTTTCCTTCCTTCGTCGCCCCTGCTTGCTAATCCTGAGGAAAGAGAAAATGAGTAACGAAAACGGCTGGGAAACTTCATAGATACCGCCAGCGTCCAGCGCAGGTAGGTAAAAGAAAAAAGACGCAATGCAACGATTGACTCCATATTGCCTTGGAGATGAGGAATCATTCATCGTAAAGCTTGGGCCTAGGCTGGGAACGTGTCAAGCGGTGAGGTATCGAAGATGTCGTTGATCGCAAGCCGGGGTCCTAAGTGGACGCCGGCGCGTCCGGCCCATCCTGTCGTATCCATTGGCACCATGTAGGCACCAATGTACTGGCTGGCTGGGTCGATCTATTGGGTTGACACCTTATCCATCCAAACGTCAGTACACCAAATGCCAGGCCTGCTCGATTTGTGTCTCCCCTCACCCCCTTCCCGCCAGCCGCCCCAGCCCTTTTCTTTGCTGCCCAATCCACATGATTGTGGTGATGGTTGCCGTTTTATTCGTGACCCAATCGTGTGTGCATTGCATGATGGGGGGTCCCCATAACTGGAGTTCTCGCATTGCTGGAGTTGATGCGCGCCCCCGGCGCTTGATTGACTGCTGATTGCCAGCTAAGACAGACGGGTTTTAAAAAAGAAGAAACCGGTGCACGGATTGACAGCAACGGGTCCCCCACCAGACGTACTGCAGAGGGGACCAGGGACCCTCAGGTCCCTTTACCCAGCTTTCACTGCTCTTCCAACAAATACGGTTATTCCAACCTTCTTGGAGTTGTACCCTTGTCAACCACCAACCTTGCCCAACCTTGCGCTTTACCAGTTTGTTTGCTAGCCTCAGCGGCGCTAAACTCGAGATAGCTACACCTAGAAGTCTACTTGAAGTACATATCTCGGCGTAACCCACCCGCCTCATTCCCTTTTTCGCAATGCATCCCCCATCTTCATCCATTTCCCTTCGGTTTCGGACTAGCTCATAGATCTATATCCGACCTTATTGCCCCTACGGTCCCGGCTATGCCGCCTTCGGACGATGCCAGACGGGCGATGGCCCGCTCCAAGCGCTGCGCCATTTCCCTGATCCGCCCGTCGCTAAGAATAGCGGAATCGTAGCAGAACACCAATTGAGCTGCATCACCCGCAAGCGACGGAAAAACGTCGATCAAAAGGGTCCAGTCGTTGAAATATTTGTAGTCGGACAGCTGCTCGTACACCCCGAACCGTTGTCCGAGTTCATCAATCACTTCTGCATTGGGTCGTTGGATGACCAGCATGTTCTGGAACGAACAGGCCGCCCGGCAGTGCTCGTCGTAGGCCGCAATCTTGGCAAGGCCAGTCTGCTCGTAGGCCATGACATCTGACTGCTCGAGCTGAAGCTGATGCAGGAACTTCTCGACCGATTGGTCGCGCGGCATCTGGACGCGCACGGGGATGTGCGCGATGGTCGGTTCTAACGTGTCCATGATGGACTGCACTGGCGCGCTCCTGCCAGACACTCGCGTGCCAAAAGCGATGTCCTCCGTCGTGCCGGAGTAGTGATCCACTACCAGCCCCCACGCGCCCAAGATGATGGTAGGCATGGTTACGGAGGGCCACTCTCGTCGAGTGGGCAGCTTGATCCCGATCTTCAACGCGCGGTCGGCCTGCGGAACACGTGGCGGCGCGTCTGTCCGAGGTGAGAATGCGTCCTTGCCCGGGTATCCTGAGAGATACCTTTGCCAAAACGACTTAGCTGCCCCCTCGTCGATAGAAGCAATGTGCCTCATGAAAGCCGTATTCGTTGGCGCTGGTAGAAGCTGGCGCCCGTCCATCGCTTGGCCCAGGGCATGAAGCAATTTGTCCAGCGTGAAGCCGTCATAAATGGAGTGATGCATTGTAAAGATCATCCGTCGCCCGCCGCCACTGGGCTCGGCTGGGCCAATCGCGTATCGTGTCAGAGCGTCCCCATACTTCATAGTCATCGCACGATCCGCTTTCATGAATGCCGAGCTATCACCAAAGTCGAGCCACCGAGGCGGTGACCTGGTGACTACCTGATATACCCCAAGAGATGATTGAACAAGACGAGTGCGCAACGTACGGTAGTGCTCGTGGACTTTGGCCCAGATGGCTTTTATCGTCTCGGCTGATACGTCATTGGGGAAGGCGTACTGGGTTTGAGCCATCCAAGCACCCATCTTTCTGACGGAAGACTCCATGAATTCTGCTTGTAGAGGAGTGGCAGGTAAGATGTCCTCGATCTCGGAAGGGCTGATATCGCATTGCGTGACTGCCAGTCTGATGAGTTCGTCCTTGTTGTACTGTGGGCCCAATAGCGAGAATGGCAAACATTCATCCTCTATTTCAATGTTCTGCAATGCTGCCACTTGAACCAGGGCATGGAAGGACGAATTCTGGAACACTTTGGCGACCGTGATTGATACTCCCAGAGCCCTAGCTGCTGCGACGAATTCCATGGCCCGGATCGAATTACCTCCCTTGAGGAAGAAGTCATCGGCCGAGGAGAACTCTTCCTCTTCTACACCGAGTATGCTGATCCAGGCAGTCTTCAGAAGCTGCGATACTTGACCACTTACACCGTTCAGCAGCGTGGGTTTGGCCTCGATCGTAGCGGTAGGTGGAGGGACGGTGCCGTTACCAGCTGCCCCAGCCGCAAGTGCGTGTGATGCTATGGGCACGACCGGATTGGCAGACAATGGCATAGATTGGTCGTCGCTGCAGAGGAAATATATGTTCTCCTCAAACAGGTTGACCACCCATCTCAGCTCCCTCGCGCCAATGACGTGCTTGTCGAAACTCGCAGCGAGCTCAACCCCAGCGTCATGCATGTCGCATTTCCAAAGGATGCAGTCGCTGGTGAATCTATGGATGCCCCCTCCGGTCTCGTCGAACTCGAACACGTCGGCGTACTCTCGCACATACGTTGGCTCGATGACCAGCAACGACTGGAACTCGCAGGCGGACGCGCACTGGGGCGACAGCGTGCGGATGTTCTGCAACCCGTACAGGGCGTACGGCATCATCTCGGTGCTGGTGTCCTGCATGCGCAGCAAGAACTGCTCCACGGTCAGGTCAACATCGACTGCCGTGCTGCGCGGGACAGTATTGAATGTCGGGCCGATGATGGACTCGACGCCCGGCACGGCGACGGAACGGCCGTCGAGCGTCTCCAGGAAATTGACGTTCGAGGCGCCGGTCACTTGCGCAATGGTTAGTGCGAGCGCCGCGCGCAGTACGTTGGCTTTGGTGATGCGCGAGTGGCTCGGCTGCCGGAAGACGATGGATCGCCGGTAGAGGCCTGACGGCCGCGGTCTGTAGGTTGGGTAAGGGATCTTGGGGAAGTTCGTTACCGCCCTCGGCCCTTCGTATTGCAATTTCCAGAATGTTCGGCACGCCACTTCGTCCATCGCTTGTAGGTGTTGAATAAACCGCGTGAATGGAATCTCGGGGCCAAACGTCTCTCCTCTGTAGACTTGAGCCACAGCATTGAGGAACAAGACAATGGAGTGGCCGTCGTAGAGCCCGTGGTGGGACTGCCACACAATGATTGTGTTGGAGAAGCCCAAGACACGTTTTGGGGAGGGCTCATCCCTTACGAGTCCGTAACTGGTGACGGGCTTGCCGAAGTCCACTGGCTCGTTTAGTTCCAATTCAACAAAGCTCTGTACCGACACCCCTTCTTTCCAAGGCGTGGCACTCTTGAGCAATACTTGATACGCACCGTCATTTGACTGGACGAAGCGCGACCGCATAAACCCGACGTTGTTTGCTACTTTTTCCCACGCTAGGCAGAACCTCTCCACTTCGGTCGCCTCGCGCAGCCGGATCGTGAAGTGCGCGATGTAGCTCCCGCCGTGGCCGTCGCTGGCCAGTGACAACGCCCACAAGCCTTCCTGCTGTGGCGTGATGGGGAACGCGTCCGCGATCTGCGCCTCGGCCACCGCACACTGAGTGCGGGCCTCCTCTAATACCGCACTCCGCCGGTCTTCTGGGACCAGCGCGAAGGGCGCAATGACCTCGCTCGATCGCCGTCCCACTTCCGGGACGGCATCCCTGGCAACTTCTCGTAGTGTTAGCTTCTTGAAGATGGATGTGTAAGTGATCGAGTACCCGGCGTCTCGGGCGGCCGCGACCAGTCGGATCGCCGAAAGGGATGACCCACCAAGGGCGAAGAAATTGTCGTCGAGTTTGACTTCGGACGGCTCCACATGCAGCAGGTTCGCCCACAGCATTTGGAAGCACTGCTCGGGGGACGAGAGTATCTTTGAGCGATGTACAGTCCCGTTCGTATTCTCGGTCGCTGCAGCAGCGTTTGGTTGCATTAGAGCCTCAATGGTCAACGATGAGCCAAATTCGCGAAGGGCCTTGCGATCGAGCTTCCGAGAGGCATTGTAGGGGAACTCGTCCATGGGGTAGAAGATGCGAGGCACCATAAACTCTGGCAGGTTCTTTCTCAATTGGGCCTGCAACGAGGGCACCTCCTGTGCCAGCGTCCCTTGTGCGGCGGCCGCCTCGTCTCTTAGTTTAATGAAAGCCACAAGCGCCTGGTCGCGGTTCTTGCCGGATGGCACGACTACATCGACCGCAACGTCGGCGGTGTCGCCCAAGGTGACCCGCAGCACCGACTCGATCTCCCCCAGGTCGATGCGCTGACCGCGCAGCTTGACCATGGCGTCCTTGCGTCCGACATAGGCCATCTCGCCATGGGGTAGGTAGCGCACAAGGTCACCGGATTTGTAGATTCTGTCCGTGCAAGGAGCACCTAGCTCTCTCCTCCATCGCAGTGGTTGTTGGACAAAGGACGCCTCGTTTTTGACGGCGTCGTTGAGATACTCAACCAGCACGGCCGGCCCCTCAATCAAGAGCTCGCCCACAGCCCCGACCGGCATCAGCCTCTCCGCGTTATCCGGGTCAACAATCCAGCCGTGGACATTGGCAGGCTTCCCGAACGAGATGGTCGTGTACGTGGGCTCCGTGTACTCCTTGATGAACCACGTCACGCACTCCGCGGGACCGTACACCTGCAACACCCTCTCGACGCGGCCGACCCAGACATTAATATCATCCTCCATGACAGCCTCACCGCCCATGGCCAAGACCTTTAGGGAGGGCACGTCGTAGCGGCGGAAGAAGCGCGAGAAGGTCGGGGTGAAGAAGGCCCACTCGCACCGCATCCGATTCATGGCGCCCTCGACGTCGTTAAGCCGCTCGTCCTCCGAGGGAATACACATGACGCCGCCGTGCAGCAGCGGGCACCAGATCTCCGACAGGCTGACGTCGAATGTGTAGGCGGCCCACTGGAACACCCGGGTCCCGGGCTGGTCCAGGCACTGCCGCGGCGCGCTCTCGACCAGGCCCGTGGTTACGGTGGAGTGGGTGTGTACGATGCCCTTGGGCACGCCTGTGCTGCCCGAGGTGAAGGCGATCATGCAGGTGTCGTCGGGCGCGACCGAGATGCTGGAGAATGAGGCTACTCCGGCCGCTGCTGGGGTCAGGGCATCCATAGCGTGCGCGTCGAGTGTCAACACAGCCGTGGTCCCTTGAAACAGAGGAGCCTGGTGTGGAGAGGCGATGATCAGCGAAGCGTCGACGGATTTGATGATGTATTCGTGACGAGCCCGGGGGTGGGCCGGGTCAAGGCAGCAGTAGGCGCCGCCGGCCTTCAGCACACCCAGCATCGCGATCACCATGTACAGCGACTTTTCGAAGCAGAGGGGTACCCTCTTTCCGGGGCCTACGTCGTATCTGGTACTGATGTGAGACGCCAGCTTGCTGGAGAGCGAGTCCAGCTCCCGATAGCTCAGGTTGCCGTCCCAAGAGGCAATCGCAGGGTCGTCGGGGCGAACCCTCACTGTCCGCTCGACCAGGTGGTGCAGGCAAGCCCTCTCGGCGACCGTGGGCTCCCGGTTCCAGGCGCCAATCATCTGGCAGTCTTCCTCGCCTGCGAATTCCAGGCTGGAGACGGGGATCGATGGCATCTCGAATATGGTGCTTACAAGCTTCTCCAACGTCCTGGCAAACCCACTCATCTGGAAGTCCGAGTGGGTGGATTCATTGTACCGGAGCGATGCTTTGTGGGCATTTTGCGTACATTGCACGTAGACGAGGAGACCGTACTACGGAATCATATGCGGTCAGCCCGGGTACCTGACCAACTGTCTTGAGACAAACTTACGTCGATATCATCATATTGGGCTTCATCGTTCGTTGGCGCAGGTGAGCCGCAGTTGAGAACCATGAGGTAAGGTGTGCTGTGGAGTGTTTCTCCCTTTTCGCCATTGGCATGGCTTGTCAAAGGGCCCACGTCACCACTTGAAGATGAAAACGACCGATCCAGGGCTTCGGAGCACGACACATTCTGATACATATGAGGGTCATATGCGACCCGTTTACCCATTTCCCTGCCTTTCTTGGCTCTGGCGTCTCTATTCTGGTTGGTGGTTCCGCCCAGGTCAATGTCATCACGGAAAACAACATATTCGTCCGCATCAAAGAAGTGGTGAATTGCAATGGAAAAGCTGAGCTTGAGGGCTTCAATGAACTTGGACACCTGGGCCTGGCTGTCGTCATCACCGCCGCCGCCTCGGGAGATAGGGGCGATGGTAGCGTAAGTCATCTTGCTTGCTGTCATAATTGTCACACTGGGCTGGGTCTTGCTAGACATCTGGTGGGAATCCCTCGCTCAAGGCCGCAGACTAGTTTCTGCGGATACCTCTTTGCTGATGTATAATAAGCCCATGGCGGCATAGGCGAAGGCAGCGGTAACCCGTAACACCGACCTGTCTCGGCGATGGTCGGCGAGGGGCATGTAAGCGATGTCGGACACCGTCGGATGAGCGCATGCAAGTCAAGTTCCAACTGCAGGCATCAAGCATTCAAAATACACCATTAATGCCCTTGCAGATTACCTGCCTACAGATGTGCCATCCTATTTGTGATGAGGGGGTTAGTAGAGTCTGCTGGTTTCGTGTGTGGTCTACTAAAATCTCACGCCTGGATTGGGATACGAATCCGTGCATAGATCTACTGTTCTGGGCCACCAGACGGCCAAGGCGATCAAGATGATTGCCAGTGAAGCCCATTGGGTTATAAGAGGTTCGGCATCCATTCAATGTTGCTTAAACGCTTTGAGAGTCGCCCAAAGGAGGCATCTAGATACCTATCTTATGATGAAGATCAAACCCTGGTTCAACGCGAGCTAGGTAATAAGGAATGGAGGGTGCGCGGCAGCATCCGCCAATGCTGACAGCCCGGATTCGCGGAAACGGATATGAAGGGGGTCATGCGGTCATGCTGAGCGGGAAGGGCTCGAGTGACCAAGAGTGGAGCAGCATGACAATTTAAGCTCCAAGGGGTTAACCATTCATAACTCGCTGGCTAAGACCAGTTATGCACTCCTTCGAGGGGACGGGAGGGGAAAATACTACCTGTCAGAAAATAGTCTACATGGGTGCTGAGTTCCCCTTCCTGTGTCCATTCAGGACCCGAATCAGGCCATGGAATAGAATAGCCCCAACAGACGTTTCTTCTGGTTTCCCAATCTCCTTGCAACGGGGAATAGGCTTCAATTTGCAAAAATGAAGAACCGCGAGGAGGGGAGTGACCTTCAGCCACATACCCCTGATCTGGAGAAGACCACCCTCGAGTCAAATGAAACATCGCAATTACCCGCCAAAGATAGTCCTGGAGAGAACTCCGTCATCAATGGCATTGGAGGAAGTAACCGTACCAGTAGCGACAATGACGGCGCCGGCGCGGGAGGCATCCAACCCCTCAACCGCCTGCAATTCGCCACGCTGAGCCTCGCTATGGCTCTGTCGGTGTTCTTGATGGCGCTCGACGAGTCCATCATCGCGACGGCGATTCCGCGCATCACCGACGGCTTCCGCTCCCTCAACGACGTCGGCTGGTACGGCTCGGGCTACATGATGACCATGGCGTGCTTCCAGCTGACGTTCGGCAAGCTCTACAAGCACCTGTCGACCAAGCGGGTGCTGCTGTCGTCCCTGCTTATCTTCGAGGTCGGAAGCGCCGTCAGCGGCTCGGCCCCGTCCTCCAATGCGCTGATTGTGGGACGCGTCGTCGCTGGGATCGGCGCCAGCGGGATCGTCAGTGGCGTCCTCATTATTGTTTCCCAGGTCGTGCCCCTGCGCCAGCGCGCTATCTACACGTCGTCCGTGGGCAGCATTTATGGTATTGCAGCCATCTGTGGACCCTTGCTGGGGGGTGTCTTAACCGACAGCCGCCTCACGTGGCGTTGGTGCTTCTACATCAACCTCCCGCTCGGCGCCGCTGTCGCGCTCGCAATCATCCTCTTGTACCACCCGTCTCCCAAAGTCGTGCCCAAAGAAGAGGAGTTACGGTCCGTCGGCGACTGGGCCCGGATGCTGGACCCCATCGGCCTGTCGCTCTTCACGGGGGCCGTCATCTGCCTCTTCTTCGCGCTGCAAGTCAGCGGGTTCGTGGGCTGGGCCGCACCTGCGCCCGTCGCCCTCCTCGTCGTCTTCGGCCTGTTGTTGATCGCCTTCGCGGCAGTACAAGTGTGGCTTGGAGAGCGCGGTACTCTACCACCGCGCATCGCGCGCATGCGGCGCGTCGTCTGCGCATCCATGTACGCCTTCATGTTGGATAGCGTCTACTACGTCGTGGCCTACTTTTTGCCCATCTGGTTCCAGTCCATCGAGGGCATCAGCGCCCGTGACTCCGGAATACGCCTGATCCCCATCATCGCCGCCGCGGTGCTCTTCTCGCTGGTCTCGGGCGTACTCGTCTCCAAGACGGGCCACTACGCGCCCATCGTCCTCCTGTCCGCCGTCATCGCGGCCACGGGCGCGGGGCTGCTGAGCACCATCGTCCCCAGCAGCGGCCCGGGGGCGTGGATCGGGTACCAGATCCTGGTCGGCATCGGCGTCGGTCTGGGCATGCAGCAGGGCGCCGTCATCGTCCAGATCGGGCTCGACCCGGGCGACATCCCCACCGCCATCGCGGCCGTCACCCTGTTCCAGTGCCTCGGGTCGGCCGTCATGCTGAGCGTGACGCAGAACGTCTTCGCGTCGCGCGTCTACGCGCAGCTGCACGACATCGACGGCCGGCTCACGCGCGAAATGGTCATCAACACGGGCGCGACGGAGATCATCGATAGCCTCGCGTCCGACCCGGGCCAGCGCGAGGTCTTTCGGGAGGCGTTCAGTCTGGCGATCGCCCAGTGCTTCTACGTGGCCGCGGCTGGCGGGGCGCTGTCGGCGCTGTTTGGCTTCGGGCTGGGGTTCAGGAAGATGCAGCGTTGAGTTTTTAAGATAGCAAGACACTGAACTCGATGACTTGGCCCCTCTCAAGGACAACCCAATTCCTGAACTTGATCCTCGGGCCCACAAGAGAGAACGGCCACTCTACAATTTACCTCCGGTAACTGGGAAATCCCAGATGCTGGAGAACATGGCGTAGGTTCTATCCAACAGCGCCCACTACGGATGCCCAACCACGCGGCGGGGTTGTCAGCCCCGATTTGTCATGCTTACAGTTTCGCTCCAGAGCGCGTCGAGCACATCATATCATTTCGGAAAGGGGAACTCACGTATCGGTATCGCTTTGCTCTCCATGGAGACGCTGGCCTCGACACCCGCCGCCGTCCAGTCCCACAAACCTGGCCCAAAGGCCCAATTCGCCATTATCCAGCTTCTCTTCCATCGCTGTAAACCCGCTTGTGTGATCGGGATACTTCTCAGGAATGGCAATTCGTTGCGCTTCTCCATGGTAGCGTGGTCGCACCGGCCCCCGAGACTGGGAGGCGGGGTCGACAAGTTTGGTTTCGCTTTCATTTTGGGATGCCACCCACCGAAGGACTTTAGGATACAACATTCACTAGGAAAGGTTGAGACTAGGAAAGGGTGGGGTACTATCAGCCAATGCTCTCAGAGACCTCGGCTTGCCAGTCTGCCTTGAATGGCTAGATGTGCTAATAGGGGCATAGAAAGCCGCCTGCAGCAATGCCTCGGTCTAATATCAAGGATTTACAGGATCGGCGGAGAATACAGTCGCGGAGGCTGGAGATGACGCGGTACAGCCCTACCCCCAAACTTCGCTTCTACCACCCATTCCGCGGCTACTATGCATGTGATTAACCAATTCATTTCGGTCTGCGTAACCAACTGCATAAAGGATCCTGTGATCTCGGGCGACGGGCAGTCCATCTCGTATTCCTCTGGTTGATATCGAAATGTCTGCTGCCATAGGTCCGAGTCGCTGAGGCTCATGCCGTTGACGGTAAGAGCATCAGCTTACATCATACAATGCAGGTTGATGCTGCGAATAAGAACATTGAACGGTTGAAGGGTTCGGCTTCAACACTCAGGGCCCATGTACCGATGCTCGCGTTGGTCTACACTGCCACTGCCCCCAGTCTGCCTGCCGTGCGCAGGAGCAGTGACGAGTGTAGGGCGGAACCATCTCGCGACCCGGCAGCGATGGACACTCAAGGACGCAGGACAAGGGAGCCTTGCATTTGTGTACAGATTCGGGTTCAGATCATGCCTATTGACATACTGAGGATAACTAAGCACACTGTTTGTTTCTAATCTACATTCTACAGCGGTCCCAAACCCATCTAATGTATTTAGTGGCCATGATGAGGAATATCTCAGTGGAATAACTACTGTACCTGTCGAGTCTAAGCTGACATGAAATTGATAAAGCTTTGTGCAGGCCGGAAGGTTGAGATGAGCAATATTCTTATGCTTTCTCGGCAGCCGAGCGGATATCCTCCGACGAAATTTCCATGGGCTTCCCGGGTTCGGAGAAAAACATGTGCCACTTCCTGCTATCCCTCAGATTGAGCTCCACATCGATATCATGTTTGGGAATGCGAAAAGCGGCATTCGTTTCCTTGTACAGATCTGTGTCCCATGAGTCTGCCACAGGTTTGATATCAAATCGTAAGAGAATGATGCTTGCAAAAGCAAGGATCTCAGTAGAGGCAAAATGACGACCGGGGCACAGAGTTGCCCCTCCGCCAAAAGCACGAAACGCTACGGGGTTATGCTTGGCCTTGGGCTCTTTGATGAATCGCCTGGGGTTGAATTCGTCCACGTTCTGTCCCCAGGCGGTGGGCGAGCTGTGCTGCACCGTGCTCGGGATCAAGACGGTAGATCCCCTACAAGTTGATGTAGAAATATCAGTAGGGATACTTGAAACTGACCCCGGACGAGAAAGGATTCGGGGACCTGGCGGGTAAGGAGGTATTGGGGATAGGGAACAGAAGTGCATGGTAAAACGTGAAGGTCGTCATAACGTACTTTTTCAGTAGGTATTTCCCGTCAAGGAAGTGATCTTCCACAACGGCCCTGGCGGACATGCCTACGCTGTGGACACGGAAGGATTCCTGCATTGTTGAGACCAGAAGGGGACAGGAGCTTTTGATGTAAGCCAAATCGAGATAGCTCTCACCATCCTTTTCTCGGATGGCCTTCTTCACCTCTTCTCGACAGTCTTCCAGCACGGTTGGGTTTGAGAAAGTGTGGTATAAAGTCCAGAATGTCGCGGGCATCGTGTTGCTAATCAAGCCGATGGAGCCTCCGGTTTCCATCTTTGCGACGTCTTCCAAAGGAACACCAAGCGAAGAAGGGTATTGGTATCTGTTTCGCGCATAGACTGATGCTTCTTCAAGGCCGCCTTCGGCATAGTACTTGAGGAAGGCTTCGGATATGACTCGACGGGCTTTCAGAGCCTCCTTGGCAAGAAGTGACGGTAAGAAGCCAGTGATCAGTGTAATAAGGCCGCCCTCCAGCTTACTGCAACGTGCTCCAAGTCAGCGCATAGCGACCTAGAGTGGGTTTCGATACCGAATAGTGAACACAACTTACTAGTAGGCTGCTCGTACAGCTGGGTCCTTGAATGGATTTCGAGGACCGTAGACCGCATTTGTCGTGGCCATCATGATCTCATGTGATGCCCATTCAAACATCTGGACCTTGGTGGGGGCGTGCTCCAGGGAGGCGTTGAGAATATTCACGGCCTTGGCATTGAGGTCATCCAGGTTAGGCCCCGGGGCGAGACCTTTGCTGGTCTCGATAGTGATCTGGTGTACAAATCCATGATCTTGGACGGGATCACGACCCATGATGGCCAGCCCCGGTTGGCTGACACCCATGAAATGGGAAAAGACTCTGACCATGATTGGAGAGATGGACAACGTTCGGACTTGTCTCTGCAAAACAGGAATGAGGGCCGTGTCGTTGATGACGTAGAGCCGTGAGCCTGGCAGGCGTAGCGTGTATATGGGTAGCTTGTACTTGTCTCTGGGCAGGTAGAATTTGTAAGCTTACTCGCAAGTGCGTGGCTGGAGGAAATCTCACTTCATTTGCTGATGAAATTTGGCGCCCTTGCTAGCCATAGCAATGACTGGGCTGAGGAATGGGATCGAGTCCTCCACCGGGGGCGGCTCTCTCGTGTCTTGGGTGAAATGCAGCCATGCCCGCAAGAAGGCATAAGTGCCGACCACACCTGCGACTGCGACCGCAAGATCGAAATTCATCATCATGAGAGGTCGAGAGGTCTGTATTGTGGTCAGCTGAGAGACAATGTTGGAAAACTAGAAACGGGCAAACAGAAGACGAGCGGAAGACGAGATGAGAAAAAGAGAGACGACGTGATTCGAAGAACAAAGAAAGAGGAGGGGGGTGTTGTGTGAGGTAGAAAACAGTGGAGGTGGGTGGGTGTCTGGTGTTAATTTTACCGAGCAATGGGATGCGAGGGATGCGACGCCAGGGGGGCGTGCATTCACCGGCCAACCTATTGACTGTTGGTTATCCGGAAGTTAAAGCGGCAAAACGCAACAACTGTTGTGTAACCAAATAGTTTTTAAGTAAGGGTCACACAATGCTGACACCCCGCAACCCCGAACGTAAGGCTGTGTATGTCAGTACACAATACACACCGATAAGATCACTTCGCAGCCTGCCGCGGCAGAGGGCATCACCATCCATTATGTGTCGTGCAATATAAACAATATGGTTCATGACTGCATGTATACCCCAACAGCCTGCATAGATTGTGTGTGTGTGTGCTTCGGGTTGCCAACTGGGCCAGCATTAACAAAGAAAGATTCATCGGAGTGGCTCTAAAATGCTTATACACATTCTCCTTTTTTCTTTTTTGCTACATTACCCTCCGGGACAACGGTAGTCCTTTCCATTGCAAGATCACATTCATCCCAGAAGCCTCCTTACTCACCACTATGGATATCGACCTGTCTCAAATTCCAGCTCTGGAACCGCCACCAGGTTCAGGTATTGTGCCGAACTTTGTTGATCCCGTATCAATTGCACCGATTTGTCTCGTTGTGATCGCGGTCACTTTGCCGTTGATGGTTATCTTTATTGCTCTCAGGGTCTACGTCCGCCAATTCATGGCACACGCCGTGGGAGCAGATGACAGTACGTTGTATTGATATTTGGACTTGCGTAATAATTAGATAATGGGGCTAACTGGGCTTTAGTTCTTTGTTTGATCTCGGCAGTGCGTTTTAGTCTAATGAGATAATACATGTAGTATTGGTAGCGTGTGGAGTTAACAAGAGAGTATAGGCACTGGTCATCGCCTTCTGTGGCATCACACTGTCTTGTGAGTGATCTGAACCTTCCTTCATCCCCAGTTGTTTTGTTTTGTGGACTCTGCTAATGTTTCGACCCGATGCCAGTTCTTAATAACCCAGTGGGCCCTCACCAATGGGATGTACCCGCGGTCAATGTTACTGCCTTGTTCCAAAAAGTAGGTAGTTGGGTGAAAAGGAGGAAGTGACTGGAACTGGATAGGCGATGCTAATATGATTATCTTTCCCAGCTCACAGTTGTTTCGGTTGTGATTTACGCTCTCGGCTGCATGGCTGTGAAGTCCACACTGCTGGTGTTATACTTGCGCATATTCTCTCTCCAGCCCAATGCGAAGAGACTGATCTGGTCTGGCTTGATCTTCATTGTGGTCTTCTACCTCATCAGCTTCATCGTTACGCTGGCTTCTTGCCTGCCACGCCCGGGAGAAGACGGCTGGTCTAGTATCAACCCTGCGAGGGGCAACCGGTGCTGGGAAGAGGACTCAAGATTCGCCGAGGTCCAGGGAATATTCGGTGCTCTTACCGACTTATATGTCTGGATTGTACCAATGACCATGGTTGCCAAAGTTCGCCTTTCCCGCAAGCGAAAGTTGGGTGTCTACGGTGTTTTCCTCACCGGCTTCCTGTGAGTTAGTCCTGTGTGCATCAGATGCGGTTAAGGTGTCGGCTACGGAAGCACAGCTACCAGGTACGGAGCGTAGACTAACGAGTCCTAACTAGTGCGTGCGTCGTTTCCATCATTAACGCTGCCTTCCGCTTCGAGATGTTTCAATCTAGTGACGCTCTCTGGAATGAGGTTCCCATTTACGCGCTATGGTGAGTCCCGACTACTTGTCTACTTACCCTTGGGGTGGTGCACTGACTAGGGCGACAGTGCCGCTGAGCTGAACATTGGCATCATTTGCGCCTGTATGCCCGTAGTCTTCACTCTATTCCGAGGGCTTGCTAGGCGGCTATTGGATTGGATCACGAAGCTGCGGGCCAGCGGGAAACCACAGCATAAAGAGGGGTCAGAAATGCCTCCATTTGCCGAAGTCGAGGCCGGAAACGGCCGTCTACCGCCTATCCCGCAGGGAACCCTGAGCGGCTTGAAACGTTTCGTGCGGAGGACCCACCGTTCAAGAGCGACCGACACAAGTAATACAGCATTGACGACTACCGCGCAGGGGGACTTTAGCTTGGTGAGTGCTGACTATAACTACCACGCATATTTGGATCGGCCGAGATTGGACACCTAGGGACGTTGCGGGAGGGCGTTTGGGTAATGGTTGGATAGGAGTTACGAGTCAGGGTGGGAGTATCCAGGTCCCTCACGGCAGTTCTACGTAGAATAGGGATGATTTTACAGAATGCAATTCACGACTTTGAGAACTTTGACAAGCAGTTCATGGACTTCATACACGAATTTGGTTACCTACCAAACCTAAAGTTTGACTCACTTTTCGGCCCCTGATTTGAGAACTACATGTTAGAACCCGCGTGGAATGTTTGAAGTCACTACTACCCACGGATGCTTCGGCCAGGAGCGTTTGAAAGATGTGAAGAGTTCAGACATGGTGGCAACGAGTGTTGGTCCTGTGACTAGACCTCGCACATGTCAGGCGAAACTGCTGGCGCATGTCAGCTTACAATAACGAATGGAGGTACACGCGGCAAGACCTGTGTCACACACACACACACACACACGCCAGCCTCAAAAACATCATTGGCGGCAGCATTGTCGGCCTAATAAACACGCGCATGGATATTGAATGCGCGTGTTCCCCAATGTACATGAAGACTATATTGCATTCTTCTCCCATTGGCAAGGCATCTTCTTCTGCTCTCAAATCGGAGGTCTTTATGCAACGCCGCCCCCATTAACGTTCGGTCAGCCATAAGGCTGAGGGTTGCTGACATGTACACTGAAGTACCTACTTGCATAGTATGGAGACACTGTACCGCGGCTTTACCATCCATTATGGCAAAGATGGAACCCCGGCGCCCCGTGGGCGTGTTGGTGATTGATCGAGGCTTAGAAAGGGATTAGAGAGGGCTTAGCCGGCCGGCCCCAACCGCACGGCAGTCGATCCTCGTTCGCAACACGCGCGCGTGACTCCACGCAGTCCGAGACTTGCCCCTTGGCTGTATTTATAGGCAATGAAGAAACGCATGCTTTGGTAGGCCAACTCACCAAGACACATTCACTTCCAGAGACCTGCCAACAAGTTTCCGCCACTGCCGGAATACCTTACACAATCAGGGGGTGCCCCCAACCAACGCCTCCTTCAGTACTCTGCGTGATTTGTTCCACCATTCTACTCGATCGATTTATCCACTACATGACCAAGTCTCAAGATACCGGGTCATCCGGAGCACCGAAGATGTCGCGATCTACTGGGAACCCAGAGGGTGTAGACAAAGCTTCGAAATATCAGAAAGGTAAGTTATGAGGCATTTCGAGCTGCCGCTGCCTCGATTCGCTAAATTGCCACTATTAGATGTGTCGGAGACGATGAATACCTGTGTTACCGACACGGCAGATACTGAAGGAGAGTATCATCCCGGGCGTGTTGCAGCATTCTTCTTGGGGCTCGTGTTTCCCCAATCTCATATCGCGATACTACAGCACAGGAGTATCGGCGCTGGGCAGACACGAACCAGTGGGTCTTAGGATATGGGACAGGTGTGTTCATATCATCAGTTTTGCTTTTGCAAAAAGAAGTAGGGTGGCTTTAGTTGACTCGCTATTATTGATATCACTTCATGATAAGCAATAATCAACATGTCTACATGCAGCATCAGATGTCAGCTTATTTCTGCTCTCATCGACAACCTACAACTAATTATATGTACTCTACCCACCTCTTGGCGTATTGGACGAGTCAGATAGATTTGAGAGCAAATGGGTCAGACACCAAAATGCAGTAGCCGTCGTATTGGGCCAATCGTCAGACTCGGCCCGCCGTCGTAAGCAGAAGTAGTACAGGTCCGTCCCTAGGGGGCGTTGCATATTAGGTAAGCTGCTCGGGATGTAGTCGAAGGGAGAAATCTGGAGATGTGCGGATGTTGGTCGCGAACAGAACATATACTGGGGGTGGTCAGCGAGTCTAGACAGGCACCAATTGCGACTTCACTGCGAGCGTCACACAAACTACTCTATTATGTGATGTGCGGATGTTGGTCGCGATAGAACAAATTATATTGGTGGTGGTCAGCGAGTCGGGAGAGGCCACCATTCCGACCCCATTGCTATCGTCACTCAGACTCCTCATAGCCTCATACATTCGAGTCTTGACATGTCAGGAAAATGCCTACAGTTATCCAGGCGCTCGTCTCATTTGAGTACAAATGGAAATGGCCCCTCTACCAAGCATACCATATTTCAAGGCTGATAAGAACGACAAGCAAAGTGGCACTTTTCAAGTTCTGTTCTCCTCTCTCCAGCGCAAGACTGTCTTGAACCCCTATTATCTTGTTCTATGAATAGTAAGTATCCTGGGCGGCACCAGCTAGTTGTTTTGCAGTCTCCAAGCTGTGGATTTCGGTAATTAGCCAATCTTCGTCAAAAAATGTCTACAAAAGACGTATGTCACTCTGTATACCATATTTTATCCCTATGCCTGGTTGTGATCGTCCACTGACGCGCGAATCCCAGGCCATTCTGGAAGGCAAAATCAAATGGCTTACAGCTCTGCCATATCTCTGGTCTCCCCCGTGGTGGGTAGCAGTTCCGGGCTGTTTTGTCGTACTGCTACCTTTCCTGACCTGGATGGTATCCGATTGGCGATTTCGGCGCACCTGTTCTTCTCCAGTCTCGGAGGGAAAAGGTCTCGCAGCTCCACCGGTCACTCCGTATTATGATGTCTTCTTTGGCAACCTTCTGGATCTCATTTTGAACACCCAGGGGTTTCTTCTCAAGGTCATGTAAGATGCCCCACAATCGATACTTCGGATCCCTCACTGATGACATTATATTGCAGAGGAATGGCCAGGCAAGGGCCAATCGGAGTAGCGGCCGGTTTCGCCAAGTTGACCGTAGTCTCCAATCCAGACCAGATCCAGAAGGTCTTTCGCGCCAGCAAGCAGCTGTCCAACAAACGTCTGGCGGTCTTTGCCCTGCAGTATCTTTTTGGTGCTTCGAGAGAGATCGCCGAGCTGTTCGAAAATCACACCATCGAAGAATCGGGATCCCCCAAGACTGACCAGGGCGAGCAGCACTTGACCAATCATGTTAGCGGCTTTAGTCACTATGCTCGAGAGTTCCTGTCAGGGACCCATCTGCAGAGTCTCTCGAAGCGCTACTTGGCAAACATATCCCACAACTCCGACCAGCTGAACATTCAGGAGAACTGGGTTCGTTTCCCCGATCTGTTCGTGTTTCTCCAAGGCCTGGTCACGCCGGCGGCGATAGAGGCCTTGATGGGAGCCAAGATCTTCGAGGTGAATCCCAACATTGTCGACGACTTTTGGTATTTTGAGCGGGGCGCCCCTCGCTTTCTTCGCGGCTTCCCCCGGTGGCTCATGCCGAGTAGGTACAGGGCAAGGGACCGGATTTTTGACACTATGAAGAAACTTGATGAACTCGCCGCTCAACAAGATTTGTCACGTCTCGCACCTGATGACCCGGAATGGGAACCCTACCTGGGCTCTAAGTTCCTACGTGCCCGGCATGAGTATAGCAACCTCCGTGCCACGCTACCTGCCAAGACCAAAGCTTGGGAGAAGATGGGTATACTGTTTGGGTACGTGAAGTTCTTCCCGCTTCCTGTCAACCGTTTTAGATTGGGAAATACGGTGCTAATACAGGCTAATTAACTAGGGCAAACGCTAATCTTGTTCCGAGTATGTTCTGGTACGTATTCGAGGCCCTGAAGGATCCACACCTGGCAGACCGTATGCTAGCCGAGATATCATCCTGCGTCACCACCCACAACACGGGCTCGGGATCCGGACGGGACTTCCACCTAGAGAAGCTCCTGGAACAGCCTCTGCTCCAGTCGGCCTACGCCGAGACGCTCCGCCTGCGGGTCGCCATCGCCCTGCCGCGAACGGTGGAGCACGGCGACTTCAATCTTGCGGGCTACAAGATCGAGGAGAACAGGCACATCCTCATGTTCACGTGGCCGATCATGCAGGACGAAGAGGCGTGGGCCCGGGCCGGGAAGCCGCCCCTCCGGCCCTTCGACCAGTTCTGGGCCGAACGATTCCTCGTGCCGAAGCAGCAACATCAACAGCAACAGCAACAGCAACAGCCCGTCGCCGGCGGCAGAAGAAGTAGTGATAGTGATGGTGATGTTGTAGAAAACAACAAATCTGGCGATTACGAGTTCTCCCTCCGAGGACTGGCGGGGCGCTGGATCCCGTATGGTGGCGGCCAACACTTGTGTCCCGGGCGGCACTTCGCCAAGGTCCAGCTCATTGTAACGTTCGCTTTCTTGTTCTCACGGTATGACACTGAGTTGCTGGACGAGGCCAGGCAGAATGAAGCACAGCCAGATATGCGATGGTTTCCCACAGGCGCCTTACCTCCAGATAGACAGGTTCCGTTCAGGATACGGAAGAGACAGGGTGGGCTGTTGTAGGGCACAGGTTCGACCATTTGATTGAATTGCTGGCCGAATTGTCTCTCGATTTTCCCGAAAAGATGGGTTCAGTCTGTCTGGCTATTACGCAGTGCTTCTATGATGCCGCGGCGGACGGAATTTTGTCGGCTCTGTTTGGTTTCGGGCTGGTGTTTAGGCAAATGCAGCGCTTAAGGTTTTACAGATAGAGGTTACCGATATACTTGGACTTAATAGTTTTCCTTGAACGTGCAGATCATCAATCACGATATGTTGGTGTGTCGGATATAGTCTGCGAGCAGGGGCCAACTCAGGGGGTTGAGAACACGCGCTCCTGACTAGTCCAAACCCCGTCACGTACCGTAATGCGGTAACGGCCGCCAAGTACTGTTACTGTGGTATGCGTTTCCCCTCCGTTGGGAACGAAGTCCGAGGCGACACAGCCATGTCATCATGTATTGGTTGATTGACCAATGGTTAAAGGTGGCGGCCCACCCGACTGCATTCAATCCCCGGTCGGTTTACCTGCAAGGTAAAGGTAGCTAGATCCTCTGGGCAACATCGCCAAAAGGCATGTTGCATGACTGTTCCCATGGTCGTATTACGCGGCCGTGCTGCGAGGTAAGCTGACTGCACGACTGGTACACAGGTCATAGCAAATACCTGGCATCATTCGCACTGTCGTCAGGCCCGCCTGCCCATAACGACCAAAGAAATGCAGGAGATCGATATCGGGCATCACTCGCTCCCCCGCCGATTGCGACACTTGTATCGCCGTATACAGGAAGGACCGTACAACTTCCCCGCAGCGTCGCACTTCCTAAAACCCCCACCAAATCCGGTGAACATTGTGGTGCTGTGTAGTCAGTACCGGAGATCCCATCGTCGTTACACACCCGTTACGACTCGCACGAAAAGGCGCAACCCGAGTGTTTCTCAAAGTTACACAACTGCGTGGATAGGATAACGACAGACCTGAAAGTTTACAGACATCACCGCTTAACAAAGGAAACATGACTGACGGAGCGGACCCCATAATGGCCATCATCGGCTGTGGTAAGTCCTGTCAATCCCAACCCATCTAACTAATTACGTGTCTCCCTCCTCCCCGTTTCCACTAACAGTCGAGCCGGCGTCGTATATAGGCAGCCTCGGCAGCGCGATACTCCAGCGCGTGCTCGACACCAGTGACGATCAGCACGCCGAATCCAGCTATGAGCTGCCCCAACGCTTCGTGGCATGCGTCCAAACGGCTGAGAGCGCCTCCCGTCTGCAGGACCGTTTCGCTGCCTACGTCGCCGCCGACGCCACCGCGAAACCGCGGAAGCATGCGCCGAGGGCGCGGATGCTCGATGTGCTCTTCGGCGCCGGCCGCAACGTCGAGGCCGTGCGCCAGTCCACCGTCGTCATCTTGGCCTGCCAGCCGTCGCAGGTCGCCGGCGTCGTGGCGGAGGAAGGCATGGCTGACGCGCTGAGAGGGAAGCTCGTGATCAACATCTGCGCGGGCATCACGGACGCGGTTCTTTGGGATTTGATATGTCATCAATCCCCCAGCGACGTTAGCAGAAAGAGGGACCAGTACTACTTGGTGCACGCCATGCCCAACGCCGCCAGCCTCGTCGGCCAGTCCGAGACCATCGTGAGCCCGCGCCCCGCCGACTTCCCGGAGCGGTACAACGTGCTGACCGACTGGGTGTTCCGCTCCATCGGCCACGTGACCGAGCTGCCGCGGGACCTGATGGCTGCCGGCACAGTGACGGCAGGTTGCGCCGTGGGATTTCTAGCCCCCGTCCTGCAAGGCATCACTACAGGGGCCAAGGCCGCGGGCCTTGATGGTGACGTGGCGCTCCGCATGGCGGCCCAGGCCATCAAGGGCGCCGCTGAGATGGTGCTGGCCCAAGGCAAGACCCCGGACGACCTGGTGAGGGAGGTCGCCACGCCCGGAGGCTGCACGGCCAGGGGACTCGCAGTTCTGGCAGACAAACAGAGGACCGGGAATGTGGCTATCACCTTTGAGGAGGCGGTGAAGGAGGCGGTGGCATGGATATTCGAGCTGGAGGCATCGTCTACTGTAGCCGGCTCAGAAGTATAATCGGCTCTTTTCTGTATTCAGAGCCTCTGCATACCAAAAACAGTGATACTAGCTTACCACAGCAGGACGAGACAGGATATCTGCTTAATTAAGGTTTTCTTTCAGCTAGGTATACAAATCAGAGGAGCATGGCATCAAGTTAATCAGGACTTAGTACAAAGATCAGCTGAAGCGCCTCCTGCCTCTCTGAGAATTAATGGCATTATTTGACAAGTTTTCATAATGATGGTGACAATACTTTCATCAGATGGGGATTAACCTTTATTTCAAGTGTGGCCATCTCACCTTTACCTTCAGGGAAAAGGGGGGCATACCAGGTCAAGTGGATTTTCAGGCCGTAATAGACGATATTGGAGGTTCGAGCCTATTCGAATCATAAAAAGCTAGAGTTATACAATGTGCATATGGTTGGGTTGGAAATATGGGACTGCAAACAGAATCAAACTGGCTGAACAGGTCTCTATCTTTAAAGTTATTTGTTACCGTACGCTCTTACACAATTTACATTACTGCTGGTCAGTATCCTGATGGTTCCTCGCCGGGACCCGGGCAATCAAGCATATCATGCCATCTCGTCTGGCCATCCTAAAAAGTAATAATGCCGCCTAGACCGTTTCCTGCCGAGGCCTTGTTGGGGAGATGGGGGAAAAGGCAACAAAGACTTGGCCACCAAGATCCACCCTACCACTCATATATCCTCCTTACCATGGGCTCCTGATTGTGATTACTTATAACATACTCACTCACCATCCGCCTTGATCCCAACCCGCTGCATCTCCATCGCCTCCGACCCCGGCAGGAGCAGCATCGTCGTCGACTGCGGACTAAGCAAGACCTCGTCGCGGGCCGCAGCCACACGGTCGCGCATGACAGGGTCCCACTGCCGCATCCCCATGTCGTTGGGTATCTTGCTGTGGTTCCCGTTGTCGTGGCTGTGCCGGAAGTACCGCCCGAACAGCTCTCGTGGCTTGCCGCTTTCCCGGATGTTCCTGGTGATACTTGCGTCCTCCGCCGCGAGGGACCGCTCCAGCGAGACCTGAGAGGCATTGTTGTCTAGACAGAGGGAGGGGGTGAAAAGAGAGGGCGTGGCAAAGGAGGCAAAAGAGAACGAGGGGACTGCGTACGAGGCGGGCGGGGGAGAAGGCGGTTCGGGATAGATGGAAGTCATCGCCGGCGCGATTGTGGCCATGTCCACGTCGTCGTCGTCTTCGGGCTTGGCCTTGACCATGTTGCCATTCCACGCCCCTGGAGGAGAAGAGGAACAAGCACCCATCGGGATCCCCACCCTATGGGGAAGGTGGTGCGTCTCGAATAGCTGCTGGTGCGCTGGTGGCCATACGACCGAGTCCTTCACGTTCCACGCCAGCTCGTAGCCGATAGACCAGACCCCGCGCTCCGGGTCGACCTGGGCGTCTCCGGGCCACGCGAGCGAGGGGTGCGGGTTCCGCCCCGGGCGCGGCGGGCACAGGCCGTACGAGGCGTTGAGGTCCCAGACCTGGGCGAGCTGGCCGAGGTAGAGCGCCATGGTGCTGTGCTTGCGGCCGGCGTTGAGGTAGCGCCGATCCACGCCCGTGACCTTCTTGCGCCGCGGCGCTTGGGAGACGTCCCTCTTGTTATTCATCTTGGTCGTGCAGAAAGGCGGCAACATCATATCTCTGGCCTGCTTCATCGCCGCAGCGTAGCTGGTTCGTCTGGCGCCGACGTTGTAGAGGTCAGTAGCCGCCTGGAAGTAGTCCCAGCGGAGGGCGACGAACCACGGCTCCTCGTTGAACACGGGCAGGGGAGGAAACTGTACCTCTTGGGTCAGGTCGTCTGCCTCTTCTACGACCATTCCTACCGTTGGCTCTCGTCTCTGGTGGTAAGGGACATCGTTGGGGCAGTGGCCGGGATCGAACGCTCCGCACATGGACGCTCGGACGAGGCGGCAGCAGTCGCCGTGCCAGGGACAGGCATGGCCGGGATTCGCCGATACATTGACGACCTCGATACACGGGTTCGGGCACGGGTTTCGCCAGGGCTCGGCGTAGGGGTTCAAGACCGTGCAGTCCGTTGCCGGGTTGATAGTACACAGGGGTCTGGTTTCGTGTACAGCCAAGCAGTGGTGGGTAAAGAGTGTTAGACACATCGTGATATTTCCAGAGTCCAGACGCGGCAGTGGGAATTGGTACACGATCCGAATTCCCCCTGGCCCCTGGACGTCGGCTTGCAAACAATATAAGCACTTCAAAGTCCATCATAGCCTTCACAAGCCACACGCCAGCCTTTGAGGGCAAGCCAAACAGGGGCTTTGTAATATATTTTGTCAGCTGTGATGGAACTCGATAAACAATGCTGGAAATGCAGCAACCCCCCGGTTTCTTCTTTGTTGTTCAAAACCTGCGTGAACAAACAATGATAACAAAAACACACAATGCTATTGTCCTATTGTAACTCCCTTTCCCAGTCCACCCTCTTGGGTGCATGCAGCCAGTTGAACTATACGAAGAATACCCAACCAGAGAGTACTGGTAAAGCAAAAGGGTGGATGATCCCCAGGTGTGTCCCCAATCTACAAACCACTGAAAGACCCCTCAATGCAAAAACACCCCTTGTGCGTTTACCCTGGGTATCACTGAAATTCTGCCCTCGAACAAACGCCGTTCCTTTGAGTACTCGTCGTTCTGTCTGCTACTTCATCTCCCGTCTGCTTCTTCGTCGTCATCATCAGCGTCGTCGTCTTCATCATCACGCCCTGCGCGTTTCGCTCCTCCGCGAATCCCCCGTGGCGCATACGTGCGCCTCCACACTGACGGACTGACTGGAGCCTGCCAATGCTCATGTAGTGATGCTGTCATCCGGTAGACCCTTCTCTTTGCGCTCTTCCTGCAAACTGCGAATGAGCTTGTTGATAGTGCCTCCGTCGCGCAGCTTTTCTACTTCCTTGACCGCCTCGTCTTCTTCCATGCCTTCGGCGATGAAATCCTTGATTTTATCCCATATCACTTTGCGTCGCGAGTACCAGGTTCTACCCCGCGGTTCTGGCCGCCATCGCGACCCCCATGTGGAGTCCAGCTCTTCTATAGCGGGCTGGCCGTCCATACCCTCTCTGTACTCTTTCCAAACCTCCTCCACCGTGCCGACCGTCCTGTAGTCATAAGCCGGAGGCCCCGGCGTTTGCGGCGCCTGTGCTGTGGACTGTTTCGGCAAGAGTCGCGCGTCGCTGTGTGGCTGTAGCGGAGACTGTGGCGGAGGTCTTGTCGGTCGCATCGAGGGCGGCGGTCGCGGAGGGCTTGCCTGAGGTGGCTGGGGTGGTTGGGATGCGATGGGATGAGGAGCCGGGGCGACGGGGGCTCTGGGCATTCGGGGATGATCTCCGCCAAATGGGTTTGGGGGCGAAGACTGTAAATGCGCGATGGCGGCTTGATGTGCAGAAGCCTGTCCATTGTAGAAGGCGGCCAGACTACTCCGAAGCTCGTTCAGCTGGTGGGTGATGCTCTCGTATTGCGCTGATATGCTGGCGACGTATTGCTGGTGCTGGTTTTGGATCTGGAGGATTGTCGCCATGAGTTGCTCGGGGGGCCTGCCCAGCAGCTGGTCCTCAGTGATCATGGTAGGCATGGGCGGAGGCGGCGCGTGGGCAGGACCCGGCGCCAGGACATGCTGATGAGGGTATTGGGGAGGAGGAGGCTGGTGGTGGAGGGGCGGCGGAGGTGGCGCCGGGGGAGCGGTCGTGGGAGTCTGCATTATTGAGGCGCCGGCCAGGCCAGCACCAGCGGCAGACCCTACCGAGCCTTTGGTCGCATGTCGCTTCGTGGGCGTGGAAGTGGCGCCGGCAGCTCGATGCAGGTCGGATGTGGCCGGGCGCTTTGTCCCCGCCGTTGAGCCTGGGGTGGGTAATATACCTTGGCCGCCAGAAGTTGCTGAAGGCGAAGGCAGCATTTCTTTAAATCAAGGAGGGGCCGAAAAAATGAAGTGCAGCGACAGGCAATCTAAAAAAAAAAAAAGAACGATGTGACTGTCGAGGGGGCGGGTTTTCTTAATATGCTTGCCTAGGCCAGGGTCCAAAAGTAGGTAACAAAAAAGGCAAAGGCAAAAACTGGAAATAAAACAAAAAATAACAACTGGAATCTGGGATTAAAAAACAGCACGTCAAGCCGAAGAATCGAAGTTTAGAGGTAACAGGAAATTAGCTGGCCGGACTGGCCGGACACTTCCAGAAGTGAGTGAGACGAGGAAACGGGAGAGCGACTTGGAGCAGAATGGGAAAAGAGTAGTAAAGTTAGGTTCATAAAAAACCCGAGGATTTCTCAAAGGGCAAGGCCAGGCGATGATACAGCAAGAGACATGGGATGGAATGGGAGGAAGAGTGATCAAATGTCTTGTCTGGCGCGCGAGGGTTATGCACAAATATGCATCACCCATGTCCGTACAGTCAATCAGAGACCTGCAGCCTCCAGCAGCAACTGTACATGTAACCACCGGACGTCGACTTGGGTCACCTGTGCGGTCACTTGGGGTGCTAGACGTGCTAGACGTTACTGGCTTGAAGCGAGTAAGAGAAACGCTGACGACGCGGGGCAGGCCGGCAGACCAGACGGGCAAGAGAGGGAACACACAGCTTAGCTCGCTCACTTTTGCTTGCTCTCTCACAGTCCACACAGCACAGCCCACCAGCCAACAACAGCCAGGCTGCAAGACTGGACCCCCGACCAGAACCCGACTCGACTGCCAGCCCGTTGGAATTCCACCCATCCACTCACACCCATCTTCTACCCGTTGCCCACCTCTCTCTTCTTTTTAAGGCATTGATTGCCAGCCCAATGGACCAGTCAGATCGTCACCCCCGATGGAGCCGTTGCGTTACAGAGTGAGACAGCAACCGCCCAAAGCCCAACTGCTAGGTTTGCAGTCACGTGACGAGTGTGGCTTAGCTCGTCTTTTTGTCTTGTCCGTGACGTGTGGACATATTCAAAGTGAATGACTTATGCCGTAGTCGTATGCAACTCACTTAGTAGCGACTTGTGACTGCGTCTTCTTAGTTCAGAGTCTAATTAGACTGGGGTCCTGCAAGTCTTCAAATAGATTACTCGTCATGTTTGTGTCTACGTACATATTCCCGGATCGCCGTGTCTTGCCTAAAGAATGTTCGGTAGGGGCCATCACTGGCCAGACGGCCTATGCAGGGTGACATAATCAGGCTCATGATGCTGTTGTTTGTTTGCATAAAACCTGGTTTGCGGCCAACACGTCGGTCGCAACACTGCATAACGCGACTAGAAGCTGATTCGCCAGTTGATAAGAAGAGATTTGATAAAAGACTTGAAGCTGCGATCGACGTAATCGTAAACAAACAAGAATAGATGACCGGCGGAAAAGCACTCGCACCCGACATGAGTATCGGATGAGGTAGAAAGAAAGCTCGAAAAAAAAAGCAAAAAGTTGAGCTCGTGCCCTGGATCGAACAGGGGTCGCCAGAATTTTGATGGTTAGTCAGAATCTGGAGTGATAGCCACTACACTACACAAGCTGATTTGAGCGGAGTCGCTTGTTGTTGAGAGAAAGCCAGCTACGGCCGTATATATACGTAGAAACTTGCCCGCCCCTAAAAAAGGAGTTGAGATCAAACACATACGTACATGCAAATGCACATTTTCAAACCCGGTCGTCAACTGCAGTGTAAAATTTCCACTCTATTACGGAATGACTAGCACACAGTTTCGACTCAAATGATTTATGCTCACAATTTTACTTCACAAGGCTACCCATGGGAAAGGTGTGTGATGCGTACAAACAGATTGCGTCCAAGTAAATGTCAGCAGCAGGCTCCTATCACATTCCGGTGCTATTCTCTGACAGGCGTTTCGGCAATTCCGCAGCCTAAGTGCACATACGGCATTCCTAGTTTGTGTGCTTGACGCTGTTGGCTGTCACGGAATGGCTATTTAGGCTGTAGATAACTGCTGTCTCCGAATCCCTGGGGCTGCTATCGGAACAGTTAAGGGGCCTGGAGGCAACATCGTCTTCCACCATCACAACAGTCACCACATCATTCACCTTAGGTGTATAACGAATGCATTGCCTAAAGAGTTTTTGAATTACAGAGTCTCCATCGTTGTCATTTCACTGATATACGCTGCTTGAGTACATCTGTTCTGTGGCGGAAGTCTTACTCGACATCATGTGTGGATGGAGCCTCTCTTTCCGCAGTGAGATGAGCTTGCAAATTTGAGGGAAAATTCCTCCCACCAGACTACTGAGTCTATAGCCATGGTAAAATTATGACTGGGTTCATTCGGGGCTCATGGCTATGTCCCGAGGCTTGCGTAAGACCTACACGAGCAAGACCAGACGGTGCAAAACATCCCGCTATCATCAGCTGTTTCCCTTTCGACTGATGACCGGTCTAGGGATCAATGGCGCATGAACTATGATGATCTTCAACCCTGGAATTGTCCATCACATACTTCCACTCCCTTTCATTTAGTTTTGCCGTGCGGTTCCGAGAACACATCGTGAAATCGTACTATTGGCTATTATCAACAAATAGTTCAGGGATACATGTTCTTTTCTTGCTTCTAGTGAGCGTAAAGCTAATCTATCAGAAGCGGCAGTTTCACAATCGACATATTACCCCTGAAAGGCTGATGTGCCGGCGTGATAGAGTATATTACCCCAAATTTCGGGAACGGATCTTTGGAGGGAAGTGAGTCGATTGCCCACACTTACATGAAGTGACGATTACATCTCGTACCAAAGAAGTCTCACAGAGATGAGCCTGACCCGATTCAGGTGTGGCTGTCTTCGCAATGGGGACAGATGTGGTGATTCTGTGGGTTTGTAGCCGCTGTTAGTAGTGGTATCGATTGAACATGAGCCTGTTTCGGTGCCGGCCCGCGGGAAGGGATGTAAAGAGTAGGTAGAGATAGTCACGGCGCTAGCTGAGTATAACACTAGGTATTCTCGTGAAAGCGGTGCCCCGGACCAGCTGGAGTCGGCCCGATTCACCCACATCTGTGTGTGTCCCCATATTCTAGAAAACCTCTCCCTCGTCCCCCTACGGAGAATTTGGGAAGTGTAATTTGAGACCATACAGCTGGGCCAGCGCTGGCGCATTGCACCAAGCCCGTGCCTGGATAAGCGGCGGGTAAGCAGGCCGAATCCGGATATTTATGACACCATGGTAACAAATGCCTCTCAGGGCTGAACAAACTAGCAGGAGACTCACCTGATTGGCCCCGGAGCCGAGCTTTCCCTATATTCGGATATCCGGATATAGATCGAGTACGTAACCCCCCCTGGGAAAATGAGCAGTGTTGTATATAAATCCGTGAGAGGCCAGGCTTGACCAGAACAAGCGGCCACGGATAGCAACATCTGATCCAATCGTATCTACATTATACATATGGAGCCACTACCCCGGAACTTGGAAACTCTAACCGGGGCTTGAATATCAGCTTGTCCGGGGGGATGGGTAGGCATGTGGTACGATCAATAGTTTGTCTCTGATGTTGGGGTAGAACCCCTACCCACCGTCTAGGTCTTCTACAATCTTTAGGATCCGGCCCCCGAACCGTCTGAACGCGATGCCATGGTGATGTTGTGGCTGTGATAAGAATCATTCATTCGGGATCTCGTGCACCATATAATAGCTGGATCGTAGCGACCACGGCAAATCTTGCCAGCACCTCAGCCGCCGCGCGAATCTAGACATTCTCGGTTACTGCTGACCCTTTCACTTTTAGTCATCGATTCAGTCGTTAGGCTAACAACGAAGAGATGGCTGCTAGCCAAGCATGTTTTTCTAGTCGCCCGGCGCTGTGGTATCTGCTAGGCCTCTTAGTCGCGGAGCTGGTCAGCCGCTAGAATCCCCTGCTGGCTAGTCGTTCTAGCCGCTTACTCTGCCGGGTTTATCTATCTTATCTGGCAGTCTAGATGCCAACTATCGCCAGCTATCCCACTGCTAAGCTACCCTACTCATCCGCTATACATACAAACTGATCATGCTTGCAAAGCGGGATGGTATCGTGGCATATCGATACGACAGCATCAGCGACACAATGCTCAGGGGTGGCAAGAAATGCGCGAGGGGGGCACGTACATTGGATTGGCTAAAACGGATAGATGGAGCTAGTTTGCCCACTAGGGGAGAATGCTTTAGATACCGAACAAGAGCTGACTGCAAGGGATGTACCTGTCGAAGTAATGGGTGCTTTATTAGTTGCGCAAACGTCTCGCTACAGACTTCCTGAGTAGTTGTAACCCCCTTCAAGAGCCGCGGATGATCTCCCGTCAATCAACCATGGGATATAGTGAGCGCACTATGGGTTTCTAGAAAAGAAACATGCAAGTGTAAGCTAACATTCGACGGGATATGAAACTCCACTCACCCAGATGTCGTCAACATCGTCCTCTTAAGCATTCTTAAATCGGGTCTTGGCGATTACGTGAAAGCCCCCCCTTCAAGGAGAACGGAAATCAGACGTCTTGTCTCTTATGGGCTAAATCGCCGGGTGTAGACATGTCGTCACGCCTTAAATCATGGTGCCCGATATACTTGCGTAAGGGCTATTGGCAATATTTAATCTTCTTTTTGATCTGGGGAAAGGAGCATTGGGCGTGGGGAAGAGGAGGAGTCTAACGTCGGCGAGATCGTCGGCCGTTCTTCCCCAACGTAGAGTAGCAGTATTGGTACTCTTCGGGGGTGGGTTGGTTGGTTCGATCACAAAATCAAGCACCGCATGGCGAGCATGGGTATGTTGCAGTCGTCCTGCAGTGATCAGGGGTGCATGTCGCGAAATATGTCTCAACCACCCGGGCGGGCAGGGCGTGCCTTTCCCAAGAACTGCCGAAACTGATAGGATTGCCGATGATTTTGGATTACCTATCAATTACGTCTACCCATTTCGTTGGATGGAAGTAAGCAGGAGATGATCAACATTTCTCGAAGCGAAGGAGGGGATGCGCAAAACTGCATTGATGCCAATATCGCATATCCAGCACCTGGCAGGCCTGATCCCAATAATTGGTCGTTCGCCAACCAATGCCATGCGGTGGCAGCGCCCGCTTGCCCGTTATCACGCGAGATGCGTGTGTGTGAATTGACAGCGCTGCCTGGCTGTGTGCCGCTTCGTTCCGAGAGGGGCTGAACGGCGAATGGGCCTGATGAGGGTAGTAATCGACAAGCGGAATAAGCGGATTGACTAAACGCGTAGCGCGGGCAGGAGGTGCGTGTCGCAAGCAGCCCAGAGGTCCATCAAATTAGCTGCCCACGACCTAAAGAGCTTAGCAGTTACCGGAACCCTGGGACCTGCAGTGGGTGTGGGTGGTATTTTGGTCTTATCCTGGGGCCCCGGCTGGGGAAGTAAGGAAACTGCACCGTACGGGCGGATGGGTATTCCCCCCTCAAGCTAAGAGAAACCAGCAGACAGTCTCCAAAACAAGTGCGTGGTTTTATTTTCTTGTTTTGTGTATCTCCAATTGAGCAAGTCGCACGGCGCAGCACAGCGAATGATCAAGACCAAGGCTAAGAGCGCCATGCCACGCTATTCCAGTACAGCAAGGTTCACCTCACCCAAAGCATCGGGAGATGAGTGTTGCTGTTGCTCACGAAGTCGCAACACGCCCTGCCAAAATGTTTGCCCTTGCATAGAACCTCGCTCGGGCAAGGTGCCGAGTGGATGAGATGGCGGACTAGTTCTCGGATACAGACACAGGCCTCGAGGAAGCAGCTCGAGCCTCGAGGTCGACACACAACAGCCGAGGGGTACCCTGTCGAGCATGTCGACGGAGCCAAGCAAAGGATCCCAATAATGTGATCGGCTGCGCAGTAGCAATCTTAAGGGCCTCTAAGTCTAGGATCTAGACTCTCCTGTTTCCTTTTCCGGGATTTTGCAGACGATGCCCCATGCAGGGACCTGGGTGTTTGGTGTGAGGGCCTCTTCTATCCGCTCCTCTTGGCTCGCTAACGTGCCTGCGTGCCCCTGGCGTCCACGTTAGCCTAGCCCAATAACGGTTGGGAATTCGACGGCCGCCACAGGGGGTCATAGCATCCACCGTCCCCCAGCCTGGGTATACATACTCCAGGACCACCCGATGCATTACGCCGAATGAGTGCTCTGTTTCCCCGGATGACGATCAGCACAAGTGGTTTTCTTCGGCCAGAATCTCGGCCTCACCCATCGCCCTCATGATCCTACCGACCCACGATGGCCACTCCTGGCTTCAGTCACGGGCAACGACTGCTGCCACAGCCGACGAGGCCCTGGCGAAGCCGCCTATCGTAGACCAGGTCGGCCTCGTCATCGAAGTTTGGTCAAACGGATTCTGGTGAGCATTCCCCTAACAAACTCACGATATCGTGAAAGATATCAAACATGTTTTCGAGCAACCAGCAACTAACACCTTGATAGTATGCGCTCAACCTGCTCCTCTGCCACGCGAAGGCATATACTGACTGGCGACCTTAGTGTTAGGATGTCTCATCATCATGTCGTTCCTTACCATCGCGAACATGAAGAAGGGGGTGCTGCTTCATAAGCTCATTCTCCTCGAGGTACGTCTAATGCCGAGCCATAACCACAACGTGCTTGTCCGGCTGCTGACTGACCGTGATGATATAGCTTGTCCTTGGATACTGGCAAAGTCTTTACATCTTCTTCCCCGATCCTGCGTACGGATGGGTTCTGTCAGTGGGTGCGATACCACTGAACATATCTTGGTCAATTCATAACGTCGTCGCCTGGATGAAGCTACGGCCCTTCCTGTCCCAATGGCAAAGCCGCATCTTCATCGGAACCATCATTCTCGTCCAACCGTACTGGGTCGTCGAGATCTTTGCGAACTTCGCCTACTTCCACGGCATGAACGACATGTTCCTCAAGACGCGGCCATTCGAGGCGCTGTTCCGAGACCCTTGGTGGGTGATCGCATGCATCCTCCTGATCCACAACATCCGGAAGCGGTACGAGATGCGGTACTCGCATGTACTGATGGCCTCGGCAAAGTTCACCGTCATGATGGCCGCCATGTTCATCAGCATTGTGTTCATCATCGTCGACATTCTCTCGGTGACGGATGCGTTCAAGAACTTCGCGGCCGTGGGGCTGAACCCGTGGTGGAAGATGGCCATGATCTTCAAGTGCCTCACCGACTCGGTCATCCTAGACGATTTCAAGACCACCCTGGACCGTCTTTGGGAGTTTCAAATTGCACGTCTGACGAGTTGCGAGGTGGCCGACTCGCACGAGCTGCAGGTCAGGCATACGACGACAAGTCGGTCAGAGAGAGAGAGGAACGAGACGTCGGTACGATCTCAGTCCTTCTCGAAACATGGAGCCGAGGCGTCAGTACGAAGCCAGTCCTTTTCTAAACCTGGGAATTGAGCAATGCCTTGTATATGATCATTTTTTCTGTTTTGCTATTTTCTTCTGCTGGAGCCGCAAACCTTAGCGCAGGTCGGTATGATGAGCCATTTGAAAGTCCGGGCTCATCAACACATTCCATGTACATCAATGTATTGAACATAATACTAATTCACAAAAACGTCGGGCCGTTTACTATGTAACAATATCAAACCAAATCAAGTAAAACCATTTAATCCATGAACAACGGATGGAAAGGGCCGGTTTAAAGTGATGCTGTCTAATGGAACAGCTCCATTCTAACACAGGCATCTTCGACCGCTAAAAGAAAATGTCCAGGTGGCAGCGGTCCTGTCTTTTAGCCTTACAATTGGTTCGGTACCAGAAAACGCAGTGTCACGTACCTGGGTCGGCAACCTACGTGATTCCTCGCTATAAATGCTCATTCACGACGAAAATTATATCAGCAATCGCCTCTTTTTGGAAACCGCCAGATCCTCCCAAAGTCACGATGTCGACAAACGATGCACTAGTATGGATTGATTGCGAGGTGAGAGCTCCCTGGTGCAAGATCGACTCCTACAGAAAAGTCCCGACATGCTGAACCGCTTTCGGCCTTTGTAGATGACGGGGCTAGACCCCGACCGCGAGGAGATTATTGAAATCTTCTGCATCATCACCAACGGCAACCTCGAGGTCATGGACGAGGAGGGCTGGGGCACCGTGATCCACCAGTCCAAGGAGCGGATGGACATGATGGACGAGTGGTGCACCAAGACGCACGAGAAGACGGGCCTCACGGCCCGGGTGCTGGCGTCCACCGTCACGCCCGAGCAGGCCGCCGACGAGCTGCTGGCCTACATCAAAAAGTACGTCCCCGAGCGGCGCGCCCTGCTGGCCGGCAACAGCGTGCACGCCGACCGCGGGTTCCTGCGCAAGGAGCCCTACAAGAAGGTGACGCGGCACCTGCACCACCGCATCCTGGACGTGAGCACGATCAAGGAGGCGGCGAAGCGGTGGTGCCCGCGCGAGGTGAACCGCAACGCGCCTCAGAAGCAGGGCCTCCACCAGGCCAAGGAGGATATCCTCGAAAGCATTGAGGAGGCCAGGTACTACAAGGACATCATATTCCAGGCCAATACGTCCAGTAAATAAGCAGTCACATAAGTTATCAATCAATGAAACGATGAAACCAATCGCCAAACTCAATCGGTACGATCGTGAGTTAAGCCTCCCGCATCCTGTCCCGCATCCCTTTGCGTTGGGTGTCAATTGCAGATGGCGGGGGTCTAGACCGCCATGTTTCATGCTGGCAGAGAGTAAGTACCTGAATGGCTTGCGACGTGGCTCTGGGTGGGTGTATCAGGCAAGCAAACTGGCAAGGCATGTGGTGGCGGCGTATTCCCTGGGACTTAGATTTGCAGTGGCTGAAATCGGAAGAGATCTAGCTCATCTATTTTTGACGTCGGATATGAGGTATGATAACCTATGAGATAAATCATGGCACACGAAGGAGGACGTCAAGAGCAGATTACCTGGGTATAGAAACATATGCATCACCCATCAACGCATCACGCATATTCGCGATAATGTTCGCCGCCACCGTTTCCCGTCCAGTTACGAAGACAGCTTCCTCAACACCATTTGGCGGGATGAAGTCATTGCGCTTGGGGGGTGGTTACCCCACCACAGGTTCCATTGCCAATCAGCTATGGAGTCCACTGCACGACTATTGAAGCTCCCCTCACTGTTTCTCTCAGGTAATAGGAGCAGCTTGTTGACCTCTTAAGCAACCGGGCCTCCGTCATTTAGGTTCCCATTTATTTTTCCTCCCTTCCAACATCCTCATCGTTGCTGTCCAATTCGATTACCAGACTTCACCATGAGCGTCCAAACCGTCGAGTTCAAGTCCTTTGCTGACCAGAAGCCCGGAACGTACGTCTGATCTTCTCTCCCCTTAAGCTACCCCGCCGTCCATCGTCTCAACAAAGCTCCACCACAACCAACAATGAAGCTCCACGACACGATGGGCGTGCTTGTTGCTGCGTGTCCGTATCTCGATGCGTGTCGCTAACAGTACCTACCAATGCAGTTCGGGTCTTCGCAAGAAGGTCACGGTCTTCCAGCAGCCTCACTACAGTGAATCCTTCGTTACCAGCATCCTTCTCTCTATCCCCGAGGGCGCCCAAGGTTAGCAGCTTTCTCCCTTGCTGGGCTCACCGGCAGTCCGACGTTTTCGAGCATATACCTAACCCCCCTATAGACTCCTTCCTCGTCATTGGTGGCGATGGCCGATTCTACAACCCCGAGGTGATCCAGCTGATTGCCAAGATTGGTGCCGGCTACGGAGTGAAGAAGCTGTTGATCGGCCAGAACGGTATCCTGTCCACCCCGGCCGCCAGCCATGTCATCCGCAAGCGCAAGGCTACCGGTGGTATCCTTCTGACTGCCAGCCACAACCCCGGTGGTAAGTAAATATCAACCTTTCCCACTGCCTTACCGCTTGTGCTCTATCGGATACTGACAGAACGGAATGACAGGCCCTACTCAGGATTTCGGCATCAAGTACAACCTGGCTAACGGTGGCCCCGCCCCCGAGTCCGTCACCGACAAGATCTACGAGACCTCCAAGACCCTGACCTCGTACAAGCTTGCTGATATCCCCGACGTCGACATCTCCACCATTGGCACCAAGACATACGGCAGCCTCGAGGTCGAGGTTATCGACAGCTGTGCCGACTACATGCAGATGCTCAAGGAGATCTTCGACTTCGACCTGATCAAGAAGTTCTTTGCCAACAACAAGGACTTCAAGGTCCTCTTCGACGGCCTGCACGGTGTCACCGGCCCTTACGGCAAGGCCATTTTCGAGGAGGAGCTGGGTCTTCCCGGTTCTACGCAAAACTGCATTCCCTCGCCCGACTTCAACGGTGGCCACCCTGACCCCAACCTGGTGTACGCTCACTCTCTGGTTGAGAAGGTTGACAAGGAGAGCATCCCGTTCGGAGCTGCTTCGGACGGTGACGGCGACCGCAACATGATCTACGGTGCCGGTGCCTTTGTGTCGCCCGGTGACAGCTTGGCCATCATTGCCCACCACGCCAAGCTCATTCCCTACTTCAAGAAGCAGGGTGTCTACGGTCTTGCTCGCAGCATGCCCACTTCCGGCGCCGTCGACCTGGTCGCCAAGGCCCAGGGGCTGAACTGCTACGAGGTGCCCACCGGCTGGAAGTTCTTCTGCGCCCTGTTCGATGCCGACAAGCTCAGCATCTGTGGCGAGGAGAGTTTCGGTACCGGAAGCAACCACGTCCGTGAGAAGGACGGCCTGTGGGCTGTTGTCGCATGGCTCAACATCATTGCTGGTCTCGGCGAGGCTCACCCCGACACCAAGCCTAGCATCAAGCAGATCCAGGAGGACTTCTGGAACACCTACGGCCGAACCTTCTTCACCCGTTACGATTACGAGAACGTTGACTCCGAGGGCGCCAACAAGGTTGTCGGCATCCTCAAGGACTTGGTTGCCGACCCCAAGTTCAAGGGCAGCAAGATCGGTGGTAAGTGGAGACCCAGTCCTGCTCAATTCGAGACAATAACTGACAGTGATATTCCAGAGCGCACTGTGACCGACGCCGGCAACTTCTCCTACACGGATCTCGACGGCTCTGTTGCCTCGAACCAGGGCCTGTACGCCTGCTTCTCGAGCGGCAGCCGTATCGTGGTTCGTCTTTCCGGTACCGGATCGTCGGGTGCTACCATCCGCCTGTACATCGAGCAATACAGCGACGACAAGTCCAAGTACGGTCTCGACGCGCAGGAGTTCCTCGCCCCGGAGATCAAATTCGCCACAGAACTGCTCAAGTTCAAGGAGTTTGTTGGCCGTGACGAGCCCGACGTCAAGACCTAGAGAACTGAAGAAGTACCGTAAAAAGCAGTAGACCCTTCATATATACCTACACAAGAATAAACAATACCAATATTAAATAATTGATGGGAAACCCCTGAACCTCTTTGTGTTACCCCTGTTGCTGAGGTGAGATCACGTTTCGCATGTGATGCTCGGCCCAAAGTGGGTCTAGACGTGGGAATGCCGATGGCCGACGACTGCCACCTCGGCTTGCATTAAATGGCATTCCAATCACATACCATCTTCAAGATACTGGAGTTCATCGCCCACCAATCACATTTCAATTCTCTTCTTCCGCATTTGACCCTACAGCAGCAGCTTCAGCAGTAGAAGACATATTCAAAGTGTCTATCAAGGGGTCGCGCACGGCCCGCGGATCTCGACGGGTCACTGCGCCGACGCGCTTTCAAGGAGCTCTCACCCGATTCTCACTGACTTCATCATCTGCAGAAAGACGGTAAAACATGGCGTCCAAAACCCACTTCACCCTGAAGATCCCGTCCATTCCCGGCCATGTCGGCGGCATCATCACCTGTACCGAGCCGGCGCCGCAGGTCTACCTGCTGACGCTCGACTCGCCCCCGGACAACCGGCTGACGCCGCCCATGTGCGCCGCGCTGCTCGAGTGCCTGGACCGCGTCGAGTTCGGCGGCTTGGCCAGCGGCGTCCTGGTCACGACGTCGGCCATTTCCAAGTTTTACTCCAACGGTCTGGACCTGCAGCTCGCCATGTCCACGCCGGGTTTCACCGAGAATTCGCTGTACCCGCTCTTCCGCCGGTTCCTGACGTTCCCCATGCCCACCGTCGCGTTGATCAACGGGCACTGCTTCGCGGGCGGGCTCATGCTCGCCATGCATCATGATTACCGCGTCTTCTCGGGGGGTGATCGCGGGTACCTGGCCGTCAACGAGCTCGAGTTCGGGGCGCCGCTGCTGCCGCCCATGGCGGGCATCTTCCGCGAGAAGCTGGGCGCGCCCGTGTACCGCACGCTCGCGCTCGAGGCGTGCCGGTTCGCCGGGAAGGAGGCCCTGGCGGCGGGGATCGTGGATGCGCTGGGCGGCTGGGAGGACGGGGTGATGAAGCTCGTCCGCGAGCGGAAGCTCACGACCAAGGGCAAGACGGGCGTCTACGGCATGTTGAAGGAGGAGATGTACCGCGGGCAGGTGGCGCTGCTGGACGCGCGCGGGGAGGCCGTGGTCAAGGCGCCGGCGTTGATGGAGGCGGAGAAGCGGAGGAAGAAGGAGGGGGTGTTGCGGGTTAAGGCGAAGATGTGATTTCTGTCTGTGAAAGGGGGGGGGATGATTGTTTATTACTATGTGTATGTGCGTCTTTGCCTGTCTAAGAGACATATGCTTCCAGTTTGAATCTCCACGCATGCGGATATCCACGTCGCACGGCTCCCTACACTCCCGACTCCAGTGGTAAGGCAGATAGATAGATCTTGCTTGCGTAATCGATCAGGGGCCTAGCCAAGTCCATTCGATATCTCATCAGCCTCGTAAGAGCCTCGTTACCTCTTTGGGCCCTTTCTAATATCCTTGAGCTACGTAGCAAAGCCGAGTACGCAAGCTTGGGGTTTACTGGAGTTAGATTTTCCAGAGGTCTGGACTCCTGGGTCACGTTGGCTGGCACCAGTGCCCAGGCTTAATAACATATCAAGCCACGAGTTTCAGCTTACCAACCAAAGGGCTGGGATGGGCCGCAAAAGCAGACTCTCCTTCGCAAAATAAGCTTTGTAAGTTTCATCTTCATCGTCTCAATCAATTGGTTGGCAAATCTCGATTCATACTACGGTTGTGCTGCTTCGCGTCCTTTGTCTTTGATGGGTCAACTGGCATCCAATCGAAGTTGAAAACAAACCAGAGGAAAATCGAAAAAAGAGGGAAAGTTGGACGCTGCCATGATGAGGATAACGATGGCAGTATTGCAAATGGTGCTACTATATAAACATAACCCCAAGGGACTTTGCATCAAACAATCGGTGTGTGCCTAAAGAGGGGGTTAGTCGAGGACTCGAGTGTGTCAATACAATAATTACTTGTAATATCGGCAGGAATATAGTTATTGAAGCGATGTACGCGGTGGTATGGGGTGCTAATATAACGAGCTGCCGAACCCCACACCTTTCGAGTTCCAATGGACCCGAGTATACAACACGATGTCCGTTTGTCTGTTCTTTCCTGCTGCTCTAACTGTAAGGGTGTCAACAAGCAACTCTTTTGCAGCCTCCCGCAAATCTAGGGGCAAACGACACGACATCCAGACCCAGGTCACGTCCCCATGGCTGGCGCGAGGGTTCATACCATGGATCTAGTAGGAGCAACTGTCCCTAGAGCGGCGCCTAGCTAAACTGCTAACACCAGCTACTATCCTCGGTTCAAACATATCAGTGAGCCACTAGGACAGTATCGCCCAAATTTGCCTTTGATGGAGGCGTGGCCGTTCTCCCCTTAGTCTACACCCTCACCCTTGTGGTAACTCTCTCAAAAGGGCTCTCCGTATAAAGCATTGCCGGGAACCTTGGCGAACTCTATGGTATTAAGGTGCTACTTACGATACCTCACTTGCACCCGTGTTTGTCTTTCTCTTTTTCGTCTTGCCGACTGGCTGCCCTGCTGTGCGCAGGCTTGTAGCGATCCCCGAAAATTTACGTACTATATGATTAACAAAGATGTGGACACGGCATCCTATACTACACGGGCCAGCGGCAAGGGGTCTGTTTGTAGTTTGTGCCCTCCTTCTCATAATTTGGCAATTACATCAGCTCGGAGTCGGGGACAGTATCCAGTTGCCCTCCATATATAAATCACATTTCTCATCATCTGGTCAAACGGAACAACACAAAGAAACATCTACACCAGCTGCCCCTGACAATAGCAACAACGACCTCGCCCAAAAAACGATACCGAAGAAGATCTGGTTCAAGCTGGGCCCCAAGGGCATCAACGACAACATCCGCCAGTGGACCGAGACGTGCATCCAGCAGAACCCCGAGTACGAGCCGCGGTACCTGACCGACGCCCAGGCCGACGCCTTTGTCAACACCGAGTTCGCCGACCACCCGGCCATCGTCGACACGTACAACGCCCTGACCGTGCCCATCCTGAAAGCCGACACGCTGCGGTACCTGCTGCTGTACGCCGAGGGCGGCGTCTGGTTCGACACGGACGCCTCGTGCGAGGGCATCCCCATCGACGAGTGGGGCGTCACCACGGCGGGGACCAGCAACACGACGACGACATCCGCACAGACGCTGCGCGAGAACAGGCGGCGCGCCAGCTTGATTGTGGGCTGGGAGTTCGACGTCGGGCTCAACTACGAGTTCCAGCGGCAGTTTGTGACGTGGGCCGTCGCGGCCAAGAGGGGGTCGCCGCGCCTGCTGGCCGTGGTGGACGACATCATCGCCTCGATCCGCGAGACGGCCCAGAGGCAAGACCTCACCGTCGCCCAGCTCAACATGACCAACATCCCCGACGTCGTGCACTTCACGGGCCCCGTGGCGTTCGCCAAGAGCGTCGTCCGCTCGCTCGGCCTCGACAAGGACGGCAGGGACAAGAAGTACCACAAGCTGCTGGAGCCCACGCTCGTCGAGGATGTGCTTATTCTGCCTGGCTACGCCCTCGCCGCCTCGATGAACAAGTACGAGCCCAAGGACAAGGACCGGGTGGGCCCGTCGCTGGTGGTGCATCATTACGCCGGGTCGTGGAAGAATGATTTCGGGGGCGAACGGGGTTCAAGACGGAGTTTTAGGAGCTAGCCGCTGATGTATATGTTAGGTACTTTACTATTGGCTGCTGCGTTCTTCTGCATGTTTGCTTTCTCATTTAGCCCTGGGGATACCAAGGAAGAATACATTTCAATGATACACTTTCGGATAAGCTTTTATCTGCAGTAAGGTTTTCCCTTGGTAGTTGCCTAACTAATTACTCGCACATGTACTATAGATTGTCAATTCTTAATACTTGGTGACAGTACTTGGCATCGAAAGACGACCCAACACGCCGGAGAGCCAACCCAAAAGCCATTGGCAGGTCCTGGTCCCAACTCCTCGGGTTCGGGCCCGGATGTTGGAACCCCCTGCCCCCCTGTCTGCATCGCGCCAATTCCCCGGTACCAACTGCTAAGGACCTGAGCCCGGGCTTTGATAGGACAGACGGATCGGGCTTTACTTCCCAGTATGTCCTGTATTTTCGAATGCTACCCAAGACAGACCGGCATTGGTCAGAGTCATGTTATCGATCTCGCTGTTTGGCCACTCAGCAACGCCGCGATTGTTATTCACCTTTGCCGTTGGTCAGCCCAATTATGCGATACTACTACCCTCAGTGGGCTCCAATAGGTTCTTCATTGAGTGAGGCTTCACTTTTCTGCAGTCATGCTACATATTCATCACGAAGAAATCCCCACGGGGGCGAGGCTGGTCTTCCACCGGTCTAGACCGGAGATGTGCATCCTTGTATGCATTAGGAGTTGTTGCCTACACCGAGAGAGGGGTGGTGTTCAGTAAGCATCGTGGGGCCCCGGTGAGATAAGAGCAAACAAGTTCTTGTTCGTTGGAATGTTTGTCTTAAGCAATAATCTCGTTGATCAGGCAGCTGATTGTTTGCTTGTTTGTGACGATCGGCGTCTATTCTTCACTACTACGAAGTACAATACTACGAAGCAGTGAAGAAGCACCTCAGCGAGTGTCAGGCAGGCAGGTGAGGTCAGAAAGAGGGGGTTGGGGGGTTGGGGGGGAGGGTGGTAGATGAGAGGTGTATTAGGAGATGTATAAATATTGCCCTCCCATCGAACATTTCCTTGTGGTTTTTTTTTCCTCATCCAAAAACACTTACACACTGTCGTCTATCATACAACACTTTAATATACTTGTCACCGCGACTTACGCGATCCACAAGCACTTCTCCCCCTTCTCCAAACATCATCATACACAATCGAGGAACCATGATGAACAACGCCATCACTCGTCTTCTCGCCCTCGCCGTCATCCTCGGCGGGCTCTTTGGGAGTAGCATTGCCGGCCCCATCCCCAAGCCTGAGCAGACAGCTTCTACCCTAGGTTCCACCACTGTTGTGGGAGAACCGCTTCATATCCCTGCGGTAGTCCCTTCCGAGAGCACAACTACTTACACGGCTGCCGCTACTACCCCCGTGGATGATCATGCCGGGGACCGTGGGAACAACAAAGATGAGACATTGGAAGGGGAGGTAATCATGAACGCAAATGGGCGAGGTGGTTACAACTAGGCCTGGGTTCTTCGGTCTATGGTATGGTTCACGGGACTGTTATTGGGATGCGCTGTGTACATTATGGAATCGATCTATAGGGATGGTGGTTGTCGTTTTGTTTTCATGTAAACGATCTATGGGGATGATGGTTGTAGTTTTGTTATCTTAGGAACCTAGCTGCGAGTGTTTCATCTTAGCTTGTTCGAGAAACTTAAATATTATTCTCTGATAATTACCTTATTGGTTGTAGTAGTTCCTCACAAATAACTAATTTTGTTAACGAGCCCTCCAGTGGTAACAACATGTACAAAAACCCCTAGTTCGCCCAACCCGCCCAAACCCCTGATCATGCTACGAAGAACTGCGGAACTCGACGCACACAGGTTTCTCTTGCTTTCCTCTGAACTATAACAATCTCAAGAGACATTTCTAAAATAAATCCCGTGAGATAGGTACAAAAAAACGGAAAGCTTGGTTCCCATATGGGTTGAGTGTCTGTAGCTTATAAGTACTACGCATCCACATTTCAACTTACTGGATGTGGGTATACTACTTATTCTTGACCAATCCTAGAAACAGAATATATGCACCGCCACAAACCAATGACCCACGACCCCCCATGAAATCAGACCGGGCGCCACTAAATCCTTATTCCACATTCTACTGGCAATTACGAACCGTTTCTCGCCCGTCAATCACCCCCACTCGCCTCTTGCGGAATCACTCGATCATGTGGTTGGCTGCAACCGATTTACCTCGCCTGCATCTTTGTGAGGCGTGTTCGGGATTCTCCACTGACAGCATCGGTCAAGCCACCGGCAGGGATGTCGAGCATGTTTACACAAGGACCAGGGGTGAAGTTGAGCGAGCGGCCATTTCTGGTTGTGTCTTTTGCGATTCCGTCTTCGAAGACCGAATCTACACAGATGTCCTGGACAAGGACACAAGTTATTCGGGGGCGGGCCCGAGGAAGCGAGTGCACTTACAAATTAGGAGCGAAGAGCGCCATCCCGGGCTTCCGCCGCCGGGCGAACAGCTTCAAGTTCGGATTAAGCGAGAAAAGAATGCCAGTTCCCTGAGTATCACTTATCGAGGTATACGTGCAGGCTACCGTTTTCAATGGACGCGGGACTGGAATATGTACACTACGCAAGGTAGGTCCCTCTCCCGGGTTTGGTTTCAAATTGGCAAAAGTCACTAAACAAGATGCAGATGACCCAGCAAAGAACATTGTGCAGCGCGAGGCTTATATCATGAGCCCAGGGTCACCCGAACTCCTCAACAAGGCACGAGAGTGGATGAATGACTGTCTGACCAGCCACACTGGGTGTGGCCAGGATGGCTCCACCAGACTGCCGGCGAGGGTGGTCCTGCTCTCCCCGCCCGGGGAGCCACCATGGGCAAAGATCTGGGAACCAGACGGCAAAGATGGCCAATACTGTGCGCTCAGCTACTGCTGGGGTCGCGACCAAGAACACAAGCTCCTCGCCTCCCGCCACGAAAGGTATCGCACCGAGGGTCTCCCCTACGCCCAGTTGCCCCAAATGATCACAGATGCTTTCCATATCGCTCGGAGTATGGGGATGCGTTATATATGGATAGATTCCCTCTGCATTGTGCAGGACGACCGACTAGATAAGGAGAGAGAGATGGCCAACATGATGAACATCTACCGGAACGCCACCTTTACCATTTCGGCGGCTTCGGCATCGGATGTCACCGAGGGCATTTTCCGAACACCTCACGAGCTCCGGATCGAAAGGGGGCCGTACTACCATCCGATCCGGACTGGCGATGGCCAGATCGGGTCCTTAATTCTTGCGCGGATCGTCAGGTACGTCGCAGCAGAGCCCATCAACAACCGGGGGTGGACTTTCCAGGAGTCCCTGTTGACGCCTCGGCTCCTCATATTCACGGAGCTTATGATGGCCTGGAAGTGCCACGTGGGCTTTCAGCCGAACAACCTGGCCCCGAACGGGCGGAATATGCTGGAACGCCGGCCCAGCGCCGGTGCTTGGGGAAATTGGTTTAAGCATCTGGGGTATACCTCCGTACAACTGGGTGTGGCAAACGCAGACGGCCAGCCCAGCCCAGCAGCCACCAACGCCACTGACACGGAAGAGGAAAATGGGCAAGACAGCCGCCAAGTGCTGAAACTCTGGCACACCATTGTCGAAGTATACACCCGGCGGAGCCTGAGCGAGCACCGCGACCGGCTCCCCGCCCTATCCGCCATTGCGCAAGCCCTCATGCCCCGCTTCCAATGCCGGTACCACGCCGGCCTCTGGGACCGGTTTCTCGTCCTTGAGCTGACGTGGAACGTGGTCCAGGAACCCAGCGGTCGTCCGGGCTTCAAGTCCGCCGCGGCCGGGCCCTCGTGGTCGTGGGCCAGCGCGGTGGGCGCTTGCTGCGAGTACCGGCACTCGTGGATGCACAACCTGCGAGCCGAGGTGGTGTCCTGCCAGACCACCCTCGTCTCGGAAGACAGCCCCTACGGCGAGGTGGCCGCCGGCGAGCTGGTGCTCCGGGGATATCTCCAGCCGGTCCGTATTGTCCGAGGAGGAGCCTCGCCCGGCTGCCTGTTTGACGAAGACGGCCAAGTTTACGAAGCGTCGGAATTTTACGACGACGAGGTGCACATGCACCCGGTAGGATCTTGGATGGACGGGGATTCCAACCGCGAAGCATGGTGCCTGCTACTCACAGATTCTCTTGGGCGTCTCTGGCGTAACGGAAGAATGTTTCCACATCGCAATACGTGTGCCATGATGGTCCTCGTCAAGGTGGATGATGATGGAAAGGAGCCTCTTTACAGGCGAGTTGGCATTGCCAAGGCAAGTGCCGAACAACCTCCGTTCTGGTGGGAGGCGAGCGGTAAAGCTGAGATTACAGTGATGTGAGTTTCTTGGCTCCGACATTGGACTCGGATCTCAAGGCTAGAGGTAATATGGTAAATATCATGGGGCTGAGAAGACTTCAGAGTAAATAAATAGACACTGAGCAAGACTCCGTTTTCGCAAGTTTTGAAATGAGGAGGATGGCGGGTTAAATCTGGAGAGCATCATGCCGGGCCAGTTCAGTTATGAAATCCCTTCATCCCGCCATTTGCCCGTTTCTGGCACTAATTAGTATTAAGCATTCCAAAGCGAATCGGCAGTGAGCAAAGACCACTTTTACCAAGGGCCTGATGGCAAGGAAGGAAGGAACAGAGGCACAAGTCAATGCTTGACTGAGGGCGAACAGGCAAGGGAGAACACGCAGGGATAGTATGAGCTTTCGCAACTGCCAATAAAGTTAGACCGCGGTTTGTTAGCACGATAGCTCCTGCTCTAGTTTGCTAGTCGGCCTTATGGGAGCAGTCCTCTTTCTACTTGAGAGGCGATTGAACAGGTAGTACTTTCCCTCTTACTGTTAAACTTTCGGTTCGATACCAGCCAAGGGCAGCAAAAAGAAAAGACTCACAGAGAGAAGGATACCCTCAAATATATGAACTCAAAATAAAGCCATTATACCCAATGGCTCTGGAATCCTCAAGAGATTACCTTTCCACATGTCTCTCCTGCCATTCCCATCTCCAACATCCCAAGCATACAGAGTACGGTAGCTTCGTTGATTTCTATTGTTTATTTCTGATTTGTTTTATTATTGTTCTTCTAATTTGGACAATGGCGCCTCTATGGGGGTCGTCATGGTCGTCAACCGTTCACTCCATCTACCGTTACAATCCCGTGCAGACCACCGATACTAATGGCGCTTCTGCTCCGCCATCGCCAACATCTCCCGATGCCTCCCTCCGACCCAGCATCGGCCAGATTCTTGTGTCCAAACGAATGCGCTACATGGCCACGGCCTTGGTTGTTCTCGTGCTGTTCGGCCTGGTCTTCCACAACTACGATCCACTACCATCTATCGGTTCTTTAAGGAAAAAAACTGGAGTTCCAGTCGAGCTGCCAGCAGCGTCCACGAAGCCTAGTCAGCTATTCCCGAGCTTCCAAGAGCTGTCGTCGGTCGACACCTCCCATGTAAATTGGTCAAGATATGCGTATACTCAATACGTAACCAACTCGGAATACCTGTGCAACTCCGTCATGATATTCGAGACTCTTTTCCAGTTGAAGAGCAAGGCTGATCGTGTAATGCTGTACCCCGTGCAGATGATGGCTGACCCCGCGAGCACGGATGGGACGACCAACGACCAGAGGTTGCTGATCAAGGCCCGCGACAACTACAAAGCCAAGCTTATCCCCATTAGCGTTCAGCACCGATACGGAGCCGATTCCACCTGGGCCGAGTCGTTTACCAAGCTGTTGGCGTTCAACCAGACCCAGTACGCCCGCGTCCTGAACGTCGACTCCGACTCCACCATACTCCAGCACATGGACGAGCTGTTCCTTGCGCCTGCGAGCACCATTGCCATGCCCCATGCCTACTGGCTGTGGCCCGGTGAAAATAAGTTCTCCTCGCAGCTGATGCTGGTCCAGCCCAGCGCGGCCGAGTTCGACCGCGTCATGCAGAAGATGCAGGAGGCTGGCCCTGAGGATTACGACATGGAGATCGTCAACCAGCTCTACGCCGACAAGGCCATGGTCCTGCCCCATCGGCCCTACGACCTCGTGACGACCGAGTTCCGCTACGACTCTGAGCACTGGAAGTACCTGGGGAGCGACAGCGAGGTTTGGGACCCTGCCATGGTCTACAGCGAGGCCAAATTCGTCCACTTTTCCGACTGGCCCGTTCCAAAGCCCTGGCGTGCTATCGCGGAGGATGTACGGCTGAAGCACCAGCCCAAGTGCGTAAATAGGGGCGGAGAGCAGGGTTGCCTAGACCGGAAGATATGGAACGGCCTGTACACAGAGTTTGTGGACCGACGAAAAGCATGTAAACCCTTAACCCCATCCCCTTTCCCTTTGGCTACTTTCACTAAAATGTGGCCCATTCCTAACAATGCTGCACAGAAAGTATGCAATACTCGACCGGTGTCGCAGAGATGAGCTAAACCCTGAGACATGTACATCGCGGTGGTTCGGGCAAGGGCTGGCTAAGAACTAAAAATAGAAAAAGGACATTTCCATGTGGCTACGACACGGATCATTACGAAGGTAGACGAAAAGCGAGCAAACACTGTATCATACAAGCCGGGAGCCCGCTCCTTGTTTGCTGGGGAAACTCGAATCAAAAGGCATTAATTTAAACAGAAGCCAAATTTTCAGGGGACTGGCTTCCGTCAACTATTTGCCAGCCACAGCACTCATCCGTGGGAAGTGAGGCACCCCACGATATCATCTGGCAATTAATACATATCCTTGGTGGAGCACTAGACGAGTCGAACATACTGCCCCTGGGAAGATCGCGAATTACCCCACTGTCACATTGATGGAATATTACAATAATGGTGTCTGATTCCTGTGAACAGGGAGCGCCCAAACTCACCAAAGCAAACATCGCTTCTAATACGGCCCAGAAGTGGATGCAAACTTGGCCGACTGCAGATATCACACTTCATTCACTTTCCAAGATGCGGCCCCCAAGGCTGATCTTGCCGGTGTCTCTGGGTAATGACGAAGCGGCAAGGGGACGAGTCACTTGAGTCACGAAGCGGAATACGCCTGCGCAGATTTTAAAGACTTTTTACTTACGATTGCGCACCACCTATGCAACATCTATCAATCAAACAATAATACAAACGATGAACCAAATGCTATGTAAGGGATACGAATGACGTCCTCGGTAGGAGAAGTGCAAAACGCTCACGACTAGGTAATTTATAAATTTACTATACAAATCGGGTAGGATTCCTCTAAATTTCATCTATTCTTTTTTTAGAACTCAAAACGTGCTCAGCCTCTGTAGTAATCGGTAGGCAGCTCCTGTGGTCGATATTGACTCGGCAACTCCTGTGGTTGTGGTTGGTCATACAGCTCCTGTGGTCGGTTGTGGCTACGAAGCTCTTGCGGAGGTGGCGATGCACCCCAGTACCCCATGGAATCCTTTTGTTGTACACTGCCATCGAATGTACTGAAATTCTCTGGAGGAGCTGCCTGTAACTTGGACATTGCCTTTTTCTTCCGGTATCTCCTCATTGCCAGATAGGATGCGACCGCCAAGGCACTGAACCCAAGACCGACTCCTACCCCAATTCCCGCCGAGGCCGACGAGCTAAGCCCCTGCTGTGTATCGGCGGGCTTTTCCGTGGGTTGTGGGGCGGTGCCGGCGCCGGTGCTCTGGGTCGTGAGACTGTTATCAGAGCCAGGGGGGCCCGAAGATGATGTGGGCTTGGCTGTAGGGCTGGTGGAGCTGCTAATTGTAGAGGAGGGCGACGGGATCAGATCGAAGCGGGAAGCCTGCGTGTTCCATGACGCAGTGGGTCGCGGTCGCTTTATGTTAAAGCGACCGACGCCTGTGTCGCAGTAGTTCGACAAGTGATCGCAGCAGTACGACTCGTCGCTGCCCGTCGCGTTCGCGCAGGATATCAAGTCCGGGCCGCCCATGCTGTCCCCTGGAGTGGTTTGCTTGTTAGCGCAAAAAGTACGGGAAGTAGGGTGGTCAGATCTCTAATCATCCCACACTCGCGGTGCAGCGTAACACAGCCCACCCATCGGTTTCCTCTCCCATTCGAGGGCAGGGAGAGGGGAGTTTGCATACCTAAACAGAGACGTGAACACCCGGCTCCCCAGTTTGCATCGGTGCAGGAACCCCGGATAATGTTGGTCGACGGTCCCAGACAAAAGCCGTTGTCCAGGCAGACCATCCCAAAGCCGCCGCCGCAGCAGGCGCTCGTTTCCAGCTTGGGATTACACGGGGCATCGCCCATGGCTGTCTCGCCCTTTGGGTAGAAGCATTTGGCGTCACCCAGGACGCGGAGCGGAAACCAAAATGTCACGGATAATAATAAAAGATGACTCCAGAAATGGTGGAAAGCCATGTCAGCCGAGGTGAGCACCGGACAGGGACTGTTGAAGATAGGGTAGGTAATGTAGAAGGGATAGGTAGGTATGTAGCGAAACAAATAAAAGCTGACAACTTTGGTATGGTGTTCAATCCCTCGGGGAGGAGGATGTCTTCCGCATTGCTACCAAGTGAGAGGAAAGAGGGGGGACTCCCAAGTCCTTTTCCCGACATTGAACAAACTGCCAACCGCCAGGTCGCACTCCAAATTGTCGTTCCACGATTGGTCATTCATAGCCGCCTACCTGCATGTGTCCATCCCGGGCAGGAAACAATCCGTCGGGTCGCGCTTGTGCCTGGCCAATGAGGAATCCTGAATCTCGGAGGAACCTGTTTTCTCGGACCAACCCCGTGCAACCCCTGGCGTGGCTTAGAACATGGAACCAACAAACTCCTACTCCGTACGCCTCCGTATCTGTGACCTCGTCTTGTTTTAGGTACGAAGAGAGTGAAGATATAACAGTATCTGCCATTTTCTTTCAGCTAGCCGCTTGTCCCCTTAAATGCCAGAGTGCCGCCTGCACTCTAACGCCTAAGCTCCCGTACTGCACGGGCCAAGGTGACATTTGTGATACCCGGTGTGCTGGTACGGTCTCTCACTGGAGAGTAAAACTGGCGACGTAGATCTGTCGGCCTGACGGAAAGAACATACGGTTCAGGTGGCGGATGGATATTTGTCCGTGAATGAGATGTTTCTATGGTATCTTACATATGTAGGAACATCTAGCGAAAACGACGCTTAGGGAAAAGTCATCGCGAAGGTACTGCCAAGTGGCGGAAGCAAACGCCCAAGGCATCAGTTCCTCTTGGGTACGGAAACTGCCACTTCATCCGGGAAAGGCTTACGGCCATACACGACATATCTAGAGGAGGGAGGGAGCAGTATGTGTGAGCCCGCATTCCCAAGAACGAAGCGGGCGCAGCGGCAGAGAAGAAAGGAGAAGGACGGAGGAGGGTCACAAAAGAAAGGGACGGGTGTGGGTGTGATATGGGAGAGGACTTACACCCAGTGATAACAATGATGCTGCTTGTTATGTATGTCGAGCTTGGTTTGCGCCACGAGATCCTCGATTTCAGGAACCTCAAGGCCAAGGGGTCGGAAGAGCTTCCATGCCAGACCGCGGCACACGTCGAACATGTTCTTCGCCTGGAACATGCCGACCGCTTTCAGTCTCGGCTCCTTCGGCCACGGGTTGGCTGTTCAGGCGCGTCAGCATCCCGAAGGGGATTGGGACTGTCTATTATACGTCCATGCATGTGCACTTTTGCCAGTAGGATGTGTCGATGCAGGCATGGGAGTGGAAAGGCTGATTTGGACGCAGACTCACTGGGCATGGGCACCCGCTCCTCCACGATATCGACGAACCCGGCCTCCTCGAGCATCGCCTTGTACTTCTCGGCGACGAGGAAGTCGCGACCGGCCGCCCGGCCGCCCTCCAGGACCAGCTCCCAATAGCGCTCGAGCGCCGTGCCCGCGATGGAGCCGTCGACGCAGTGGAGCCGCGCCGAGGGGTCCTGGTACTCGACCCAGCCGCCCGGGCGCAGGTGCTCGAACGCCTTGCGGAGCACCCGCATCGGGTCCTGAAAGCACAGGAACACGAAGCGCAGGTGGACGTAGTCGAAGGGCCCGTCGTCGGCGGAGCCCCACTCGTCCTCCTCCGAGTCCTCCTTGACGACGGTGAAGTTGGGCACCTATCACAGCCAATCAGCGCGGCTCTCGGCGTGGGTATGATAGAGGCAAACTTGTAGTACCTAGTAGGAGGGGAGGGGGAATAACTAAAAATAGTACATATGATATGCATGTCTCAGGAAAGGGAGGGCTGATGGTGGATGGGCAAGTGTTGTGGGGGCAACTCTTTAAGTTGCAGCCATGTGCCGCGCACCTGCCTATTGGGAAAGGGGGAAGGGCCACCCGAAAGTCAATTGCTGCTTACTGCGTTGGGAGGCGAGATCAAGCTTAGGTCTGTGCCGATGATGGTCGCATCCGGGTTCTCGGTGGCATACTCAATGGCCCAGATGCCGGTACCCGTCGCAATGTCCAAGATGCGCGACGGAGACGCAATCGGGGCGCAGATGAGCCGCTCGTCGAACATAAGCTTGCACATGGCATGTTGAAAGTCTAGGCGGTCTTGCTCGTCCTAGAAACAAAATTTAAACGGTTGGCTCTCGGAAACATGGTTGATTTTCCTTCTTCTTGGCTGCTTTTGCGCGGCACGCACGGGCAGCTAACTAACGGGAGGAACATGGAGATAAATGTACGCACTGGATCGTTTGGTAAGAAGTATCTACCACCCTTGTAGCCATGGTAAGTCCTCCCATCTTCCTCCAGCACGGCATCAGGCTCGTTGATCGAGGTACCCGTGATCACACGAGACGATGCCTCGGGCGACGACATCTCGTCGGCCTCGAGGATGACATCGTGAAATATGAGTGGGGTGAGCTCTACCATATCAGACGTGGAGCCCATGCTGGACGCTATCTCGGATTCTGCATCTTGCGACATCATGGCAGTGACCCGTTCACCTTGGGTCGGGCGTCGCTGGCGCGCCGCCTGTCACAGGTACGTATTGTAGTGCAAAGCGGGAGGCAGCTCTCTTCCTAAAGCTGAGAAGATCACCCTTGCTAGCTTTCAGCCCGGATCGAAACCGAGCTGTCTTGGCGTACTGATAGGCCGGACTTAATTGCTAGTGAGAAAGTGAGGGTGAGAGTTAGTAACATCGGGGACAATTCCGTGGAATTGAGGGAAGTATGTAGCCGCTTTGAGCGAAACAGTCAGCAATGGCATTACAATCGCATTGCGAACAGATGGGGGGTGGGCAGTTGGGCCTGGCCTATCGCAACCGTGTAAATCCACCCGGGAATTGGAGTTGAGGGGTTCGGCCTGGGTTTCGCCAAATTTTCGCACGGCACGCGGAATCGGGACTTGCGCCGGGATGTAGCAGGTCAGCACCCATGATCCTGCGCAATCCTCCGAGATTGCCTATATTCGCTCTCATGCCGGGATTTGACCAAAATGCCACCTCTTACTGTGTCAGTATTTCCCTTATCTTGGCGTGTGAGACGCGGGGAGCCAGAAATGCGCCAAAGGTCCCATCTTCTTTTGAGCAGGCCTTCTGAGCAGGCCGACCCTTGGCAGCGCGATTTGGGAGAAGGGTCCCAGCTTCATGGGTGATCTGCAGGGGTTGACAACCATCTCCATGTGAGTGCAGCAGCTGCGGCGCAATTGATAACATATCGGAAATTTTATGGGATAGAAACCTATGTGTATGCATGATTATTCATACATGGATCCCAAGCACTGGACAAGCAACCTGGGCGCGAGTAAGTGGCTTCCATGTCATTTGGGATCTCGATATTGTCTCGACGAGTTCGGAAGATCCGATCTGACAGGCAAGCGAGATGCCGGTTCAAGAGACATTCAGTATTGGCTGGGATATTGTATTGGCCCGTTGCCGAATTTCCTTTTGTCGAAGGCTAGGCCCTGCATCGAGCCCAATGGTTTGGTTGCCCAGGTGGCCACTAACGGATGGTTACTACTTCATTCCACCCCAGGAACCATGGTAGGTGACCATTGACTCGCTGCTTATGAAGGCGCAGCGCTGGTTTGCAAGGTGTTCAATCATGCACTCTCGAATCCTGTCGCTTGGTTGATTTTGGGGCATTCCCCGGAACAATTTGGCGTCACTTTACTATGCGAATAGCTGAACAACGCTTGGTGCCTTCTTATGCTGCAGTTAAGGACAGCACTGGCAGCGCTGGATCAATAAATCAAACGGGAGTGGCGTTGCCTTCGCTGACACTTAACTACGCTTGCTTGAACAAGTTTCGAGGCTATCGTCTGGAGGAGACCATGGCGCAAATGCAACGGCACGTCCCGCGACTCGAGGCGCCTCATCAACATAGAAGCAACGTAAGTGAGCAAGCGTTTCAACCCGCGTGCGAATATACTGTAGACGGCGGGTTGGCGGTGCTTGTTGTCGGGTCTAGTACGAGCCTCACAGGTTCACAATTGGAGGCTCAACAATAGAGACATCTATTCCCATGTTCTGGGAGTTCTTGATGCGTGTTTGGCTGCCTTTCCTTGTAAGGGGCACGTGATGACTGACCCGAGAAAAGATTGCCAAGAACGGCCCAGTGATCTGACATGCGTTAAACAACTTGCTTCTTTTCCCCCCTCCCCTTCTCCAGACATCGCTGAAGCTTAACACAACACTTGCTTTTATCTTCCCTCAATTCGCCCGCAAATGAAGCACCGGCTGGATTCCAGCAGGACTTGTCGTCGTACGACGCTTCTCGTCATGGCATGTCGTTATTATTAGGAATACCGCTCCGCAAGTGCCCAGTGCTTTGAGTTGCTGCTATTAGGTAACAGAATGCTTCCCCGTATTTGAGGTCGGGGTCGCCAAGACTGGGGGAATTGGCACCTGCTCAATTGTCGTGGATTCCCCGACACTCAACTCCCATCATCTCTTGGCCGCGCCTGGGCTTAATTCGATTCAACGAGACCGTGTCTTCTTGTTATTTCGTTCATGGAATATCCCAAATGTCAGCTGTCAGATCTCGGCTGTAAAGGAGGCAATCCACAGTTCAGCAACACCACGTTACAACCTTGCAACGACACACTGATACGATTGATAGACGTAATTTGGCCGTGATAAGGATTCCTGCCGTGTACCCACTGCCAAGTTTCGCCAAGGGGCCTCTCAGTGATAAGGGAATCGCCTTTCCCGGGTCCACCTGGGCAACACTGGGGGGAATGAACCCAAATATGTCGCGCTATTTGCCTCTCGTCACCAGAGGGCAATGGCACACCAATGGGCAATCTGATCTGACCTGACGTGCCATGCCACCGTTCGGTCAATTAGTCTTTGCCAGCTGAGCTTAGGCAAGGCTCGGCGCGCAATGTATTGGGCAGGCGACTGTTAGTGTGGTCACAGAGACGCAGGACGTTCGCCTGAAAGCGGAATGTGCTTATCATGACAAGCGCGTCCCAAACCTACCTATACGACCAAGACATCCGCGCAATCTCTCAGCGGCCACCGGCCCTACCAGGGCTCTTCTTCCTGGGGGCCCCCTCTTATTCTACAGACGAGATAGACAACGGGTTGAGCGGGGCGTTGCCTTCAACGGGAAGGTGCGAGCTATAGCCTGGAAGCGGGATCCCAAGCCGAGAAACGCCAATGTTCCAAGACATCGACACCTTGCTTCTCAATGGTCCTTACATGATGCATGGGGCCATGGTAGCTCCTTGGCGGATGACCGAGCGATTCAGAATCCTGACCATTAACTTATCAGTTTCAATTGCTGATTGCCCCCTAAACCGCAACCAGATCCTGGGGCTTCTAGAAAACTGGGCGCTGTAACTAGGCCATGCAGTCCAGTGCTACTCCTGCAGCTGAAGCAGCGCAGCAGGAAGAGGGTTTGAGCTTGCCCCCAGCACTTGTGTCGCGTATATATAAGGAGCACCGTTCGCCTCTTATACGCGCCGTTTCCAGAGAATCGGGTTCATCACTCATCGCGCCAGACGTTAGGCCAAGAAAGACGATCAGTCTTTTCTTCTCTTCACCCTTCAATCCTTCTTTACATCTCAGACTCGCGCCCGCGACTGAGGCTATACGGTGACGATCCACCATGGGTGTTCACGACGAGAAGAACGTCAACGCCATCGGCGAGAAGACGGCCGACACCAACAGCGACTCCGCCCCCACCTACGAGCGCGGCGAGCACGTCGGTGTCGTCGACTTCGTCAACAATGAAGATTACTATGCCCTCAGCTTCTGGGGTCGTCTGGGTCTCTCCCCTCGTCTTTCAAGAGGCGAGTCCAGACCGACGCCAACCAGCACAACAAGCTCAACCAGACCATGAAGCCCCGCCACTTGCACATGATTGCCATTGGTGGTTCCATTGGTGCTGGTCTCTTCGTCGGTACCGGTGACGCTCTCGCCGCCGGTGGCCCTGCCTCTCTGGTCATTGACTACATGATTATCGGTGTCATGATGTTCAATGTTGTCTTTGCTCTTGGTGAAATGGCTCTCATGTACCCTGTCTCTGGTGGTTTCTACATTTATGTCTCTCGCTTCGTGGACCCTTCATGGGGTTTTGCTGTAAGTATTCCCGTCTCCGTTACATCCATTTCAGCGCCTGGCATCCTTGCCCGTACGAAGTCAAGTCACTAACAGAATCTATAATAGATGGGTTGGAATTACTGTCTACAATGGATCACTATCTTACCTTTCGAAGTCGTTGTCGCATCATTTACAGTCGATTATTGGACGAACGGTTCAGTCAGTCCTGCCGTCTTCATCACCGTCTTCCTGGTCGCCCTGGTCATCATTAGCTGCTTCGGCGGTCTTGGTTACGCCGAAGAAGAGTTCTGGTCGAGTGCCCTCAAGCTGACGGCTATCATTACGTTCTTGGTCATTGGCTTGATCTGCGTCTGTGGTGGCGGTCCGGAAAGCGGCGATTTCAACACGTACCAAGGTGCCAAGTTGTGGTACGAGCCGGGTGCATTCAACAATGGCTTCAAGGGCTTCTGCTCTGTGTTCGTCACTGCGGCTTTCGCCTTCTCTGGTACTGAGCTGGTTGGTCTTGCCGCTGCCGAATCGGCAACGCCCCTTCAAACTCTCCCGTCCGCCTGCAAGCAAGTCTTCTGGCGTGTCACTCTCTTCTACATCCTGTCTCTGTTCTTTGTTGGTCTGCTCGTTCGCTCCGACGACCCCAATTTGATCGGTAACAAGGTTTTCGCCAACTCGCAGGCCTCGCCCTTCGTGCTTGTTGGCAAATACGCCAACATTGTCGGATACGACCACTTCATTAACGCCGTCATCATGGTCTCCGTTATCTCTATCGGTCTCTCTGGTGTCTATGGTGGCAGCCGAACCCTGACCGCCCTGGCTGAGCAGAACTACGCCCCCAAGATCTTCGCCTACGTTGACCGTGCCGGACGCCCTCTTTTCTCCACCATCCTGATTCTCGTCTTCGGCTGCCTCGCGTACGCCGGTGTGGACCCCAAATCGGCCAAGGACCTCTTCGACTGGCTCCTGGCGCTTTCCGGTCTGGCTGCCCTCTTCACTTGGGGCTCCATCTGCCTGGCCCACATCCGCTTCCGCGCCGCCTGGGCGCGCCAGGGCCACACCCTGGACGAGATCCCCTTCCGTGCCGCTTTCGGCGTGGTGGGCTCTTACATCGGCCTCGGCATGGCTATCCTTGTCTTCATCGCCCAGACATACGTCGCCATTTCGCCCATTGGCAAGCGCGTTAACACCGCTGAGGGCTTCTTCCAGGCCATGTTGGCTTTCTTCGTCGTCATGTTCTCGTGGGCTGTCGGCTACATCTGGAAGCGCCCTAAGTTCCTGAGCCTCGACGACGTCGACCTGGACACGGGCCGCCGCGAGGTCGACTGGGAGATGCACCGCGCCATCGAGGACAAGAAGAAGAACGCGGGTGCCTTCATGCGGTTCATCTACTTCCTCTTCTAAAAAGTTCGATTGCGACTACTTTTTGTCATTTGCAACATTTACTTGTTCCGCGTAATCTGTATAGATATACAATACCATATACCTAAATGTACGCTGCGTGGATTTCGAGATATTTAACACATGGCTTAAAGATAGCAATCATCTTAAATAATCACATTTTTCAAGTTAATACAAATATACCATAATTACCAAAAGTATACTTCTTGTCCAAACGTATTCTTCACCCCTAACCGGCATCTGATTCCGAATCTATCCAAATGCGCCGTCCGTTGTAGAGGGTGATCATCATTGTACGATCCACTTCCATGCAAAAGGTTGATCAGCGCAAAAGTTTACACAAAACATCTACTAATATTAAAAGACCGACGTTTTCTGGGCATTCAATCCCATACCTTTCTCAAGTTTCACGTCCTGCTGCAACATCGCGAATATGTCGTCCCATTTTGCACATAATAATAGCGACTGACACAGTCAGCTGATCATCATGCAACTGTGGTTGCCCATCTTGCTTTTCTCCCCCTCCCCCTCTTTTCACGTGGGAGGAGAGAAGTGATTGCGCGTCCGCCTTGCTTCCCCCGATACCAAGCCTTACCTACCTCTCTCGTATATTGGCCACCCAACCACGCCACTCATACGCACATCCATCGCGCCAGCTCTCTTGGCACCTCGGCCTTGCCTACTTGCCCGACATCCATCCCATACACGAAAGGGGTAGGTCGGTAGGTCGGTAGGCTCGTAGGTAGGATTGCTTGCTTGTTTGTCTGTTTGTTCGCTGTTTGTTCCCGGCGGGCCGGGAAGTTTGTGTGACGAGGTCAACCAAGGCCTAGAACGTCGGACCTACCTACGAACATTGTTGGCATTTGAAAAGCAACAACGTGCAGTAACCACGAAGTCCTTACATACACGATGTGACACCCCTCTGCAATATTATGTCTCGAATAGGCCAGGAACTCGGCGACGCCTTTGTCGCATAGTTCATGTTACTAGGGTAGGGTGCAATACCTACACGGTTCGAGGCAAGGTTGCAATTGAAAATGCTCTTTGTATTCCCTTGCCCTTTTGGGCAGTCGCAGTCAGTGCTAGCCCATAACGAAGCACCGTTGGGTAGGCGTGGCCTATAGATAGGTAGCCATGTATGACAAACAATGCGCTTGTGCGGTCGAAGAATCAAGGCAAGTAGGCGTAAGGGGTATTGACACGAAGCGGACTAAGTTCCCAGGGTTTCAGTCCAGATGTGGTACTGTAGGGAGCACAGTCAACATCGACGCCAGCACGTACGACTCGACAGTTGTCCACTTGAAAATCATTTTCTAATTCAGAAAACTCCAAAATGTAAATACCATGTATGTACCCAAGAGTTCGCTACTTCGCGAAATCCAAAAACGGTATATATATATGTTGAGCACCCTCCCTAATACTGTTCTTTCTGCTTTCGGTATATATAGACAAGAGTCATCGACACTTATTAAAATGCAGAGAACAATTCGGATCGCGTATCGAACCATCCATTGAAGCCCTTTCTAAGCTCAGAAGTCCATCCACAGATATGTGCCAATACCCGCCAACAGCAGGAAAAGCGTCACGAAGCCCGCGCCGACCTTGTCGCCCTGGGTGACGTCGCGCAGCTCGGCCGGGTTGCGGTCCTTGGCGCCGGCGTTGGGGTTGCCCTGGCTCGTGCCACCGTTCTGGCTAGTGACCAGAGGGGGCGCGTCGTCTATGAGCAGGACCGAGAGGGCGCCCAGCACGTTCATCTGCTGGCCCGCGCCCACCTCGTTGTCGAAGGCGCCCGACGACCAACGGAAGCCGCACATGCGGCCGTTGTCGCCGCCCGTACACGTCTTGACCGCCGCGCGCGCCGATGACTGGAGCACCGGCATGACCTCGTCGCGGATCGCGGGCACCATCTGTACCGCATAACCAAGCCAGCGGTGCAGGTAGCCCTTGAAGGACGTCGCGTCCATGGTGCACAGGGCGTGCTCGCAAGTGGGCTCGTAGGCGGTACCGTTGGGGAAGAAGAACTCGATCGTTCGCTTGGTGAGGCTCTGGACGCGCTGTGCCCAGATATCATCCTTGGTCTGTTTCATGGTGTGTTAGTCTTTAGTCGTGCCCCGTTCTTTCCATTACAAGATGACATGATAACAAGTAGGGCGGGCTCAAAAGTGGCTGGAGAGTCTGCTGGGTTGGGGGACGTAAAGTTTTACTCACGTATTTATACATGACGGCAGCTCCCTGGATCATTACAGCGGCATTGTATGAGTACTGCAACTTGTTGATATTGGTGCAGTTTCTCTCTTTTCCAGTTTCCGGGTCAGGTCCAGTATTTGCGCCGTCGTACACGTTCCAGTCCTTGTCGACAAGACCGACGCCTTGGACCCACTCCCAAGTTTCGGCGGCGATATCGGCATATGTCTTGTTATCACTGTATAGGGCCAAGCGGGCACCCATGTTGAAGAAGGCACCGTTGGAGATAGCTTTGTTGTTAAAAAAACGACGGTGTCAGCAAATATGTCATCCATCATGCCACAGAAAGGAGGGAACCAGGCAAGGGGAAGTACACGGGGAAGTACACCCTCAAACCCTGACCCCAGGAGAATTGCAAAACACTCACTGTTCTTGTAATCGTAGCCCTGGTTTCCGGAAAAGACCTGCCAATGCAGACCGCCGTTACAGTCTTTATCGAAACCCGTGGTAAGACGCTTTTGTTGTTCGTTCCATACGGCTTGGGTGAGGGCAAGCCACTGAGGTTGATCAGACGGAGGGTCCTTGAACTTGGTCTCGGCCGCGCCCAACGAAGCCATGCCCCAAAAGGCCTGATCGTCGTTTCCCATCTGTAGCGACCAGTTGCTCGGGTTGAAGTCGTGATTCTCGCCCGCTTGACCCAACAGACCAAAAATAACCTTGTCGTTCCATGTCTCGTCGCCCGTGTAATGCCAGTAATCGATCATCGTCCCCCACATGGCGCCTGATTGCCACCTATTGCGCACAAGACGTTAGAATACCGGGAAGTTCGCATGCTGTTGTTTGCGCGCGTAATAAAAGGATGGAAGATCATACCAAAAGTAAAGATCGCGTTGGCCAGTCGTCGAGGCCGGTCCAGGTAGCATACCCGGCAGCATGCCCGGCTGATCTCCCTTGTAAAACGACATGAGATCGGTAGCGACTAGTTTGGCGGCCTGCTTGATCGAGTCTGTTGCAGAGGAACCATGGTTAGAACTTTGTCGCAAGGCATTCAGACACGGCGCCCCGAGTCGGGTGCGCTGCTTGGTCTGGTGTTCTGGTATGCTTACCCTTGGAGCTGAAATCTACGTCGAGCGCTCCATTGGAAACACCAACCAGCGCCGACAGGCAAGCGAGTGTGGATGCGGCGAAATGCATATTGAGAATAAATGTTAGGTACGCGATGGCATCGAAGCCCGCTGTTCCGAAATTATATAAAAAGACCACAGAACATCCAATGATACAAATGCGACCGATGCAGACAATTGATCTCTATAACATGGGCATCAGACTGGAAGTTGAAGAATGCAGGAAAAGAAAACAGAGCGATGGATGTTGGACGTCATGCGCAAGCGCGCTGACGGGCCTGGTTTGGCCCCTCCCAACCCTGGAACTAAACACCCAAGGAATGGCGATGCCGAGTCTTGGCGTTCGTGAGCGCTGGCTGGCCGGTGCTGTTCGTTTTTTTTCTCTTCTCGTGTTTTTGTCATGCGAATTATTTTGACCAGTCATTAGCGACCAATTAAGGCCGAACAGGTTGAGGCTGAGCAGGGAGACTCCCTAACCACCCGGCGGGAGGGGCCCCCGCCGAACCCCAGAATCCAGGCTGTCGTTTTTTCCGCACAGAGACGGCGAGGCGGTTCTGGGGTGGGTTGGATGGTAGGGAAGATCTTCATAAACGATGTGATAGCCATTCCCTGAAACGGATAGAAACACGCTGCATCCTGGACTGGTTGTTCGTGCAAAGGATAACTTTTGGTGTTCTTGCCCAGATAGCAATCTCCATAACGGATTCCCTCGGGGCAGTGCTCGCGAGACCAGGTACCATTAGGAGCGGGAATCCAGGGCTCTCAGCTCGTGTAGGCTAGTCCATCTTACCAAAACCGTACGATGAGTTTGATTCGACCCCCCATCCGGATATGAAGCTGCATTGCCATCTTCGTAAGTAATGAAGGTCGTGTGAAAAGTGTCAATGATTAGCTCAGCAGCAATTCGATTGGTCCTACCTTAACTGCGGAAGCGCCGTCTGCTGTGACAGCACGTCAAGGCAAACCTTGCCGTATTTTTAGTTTGTGAGGCTTTCTAGGTAGAGTCTGGCCGGCTGCATCCGTCACCTCTCCATCCCTGCATAGAAGCTAGAGTCGGCATTCTCGAACGTTTCCACACAATCATAGCAAAAGCGCAAGATGCTGACATCGCACAGAGTCGGAGATTTGGAAAAGGTAATGTTATCCTGGACGCTATTGATTACCAGCGCTGGCTGGTGATTTTCGGAATTTCCATAAATCCAGCGAAGCCCACAGCAATGTCGCTGGAAGGGAAGAAGCCCCTCCTTAACCGACCAACCGGTATTTGATTCTACGGGTACTACGGGTACTACGGGTACGGAGTAGATCAAACCCGCAAACAGCTTACGCTGCACTGTATTATATAAGACCTCGGGGTGTGCATTTATATATTTTGCAATTATGCTCACTGGGAAATATGCTTTGGTTCATAAACAACAGGGCGATATCTGCAAGTGTACATTGCATCCTTCATGGCAGGTATGCATTGTCAGCTCTGCCTGTCTGATCAAGGATTGATCTATGCCACTGTAACTGAGCGGCAGATATACTTTGTTTTCCTCCCTCATGTCGGTCTTAGAGTATCCCAGATCCTCTGATCGGCGGTCTGGATGTCGTACCTCCCAGGAATAAGCTCATTGAGTTCATCTGATTCTCGCCCTTTTTCTTAGCACAAAGCGGTCTACCTATCTAACAGTGTCCACTAAATAAGGCGAACCCAGGGATCCCACATCAGCGCTTGGGATAACCACGTACATGTAGTACCAAACAGGTGGAACATGTACAAATGTGGTGTTTTTGTTTGCTACGAACTCCAAGGTTAACCCGGTGCAACTGATGCCAAATGATCTATGTATTCGATGTAGAGAGGTTGAAACATTTCCAGACAAATGTCGGAAGATATGAGCAGAAAGACTGATTGGAGCTATGGCCAGCCCTTTACCCCACGACTAGTGGCCCGGCATATGTGGCTTGAATGCACAACACTCAACCTCAACACAAGCTGTAGCGAATGGTTGGAATGACATCACCGGAGCATTTGGTCCCCTCGTCTCTGCGAAGGAGAGCGTCCCCCCTTACCTTTTTTGCCTTCCTCAGCCAAAACTTGCAAGACACGGCAGCCACAGATCGAGATTGCTAGATGCGTTCATCAGTGATCTAACAGTAGAAATCCCCATAGCGCACATGCTCCTGCAGTCGGTAGGCCGGTCTAGGTCGCGGCCGGGGTGATGTACTAAGGTTTCGTTTCCTCTTGCTTCTCTTTGTGATGCCTCAGCCAAAGGAAACTACGTCATTGTTGCCAGAGCATCTTGGGTGAGACCACCGAGCTCCAGTCTGAGGGTTTGCTGGCCTCCGCTTGCACTAGTCGATCGATGCACGTCGTTCAATCAATCAATGGGTAGGCTCCCAGTGTTCTTTACCAGGGAGAAAGCAGCTTTGGCAGCCTTTGAGTCGCTGCGTTTCAGCGGGGAACCGGGTAGGGTAGCTGTGACAGGCAGTGACGATAGCATAAACAAAAGGGAGGAGTGACGTGATGCATATTTGTCCACCTAAACTTCAGCCTCCTGGGACGACAAACAAAACCACTTTGCATTCCTCACTCCCGCCCAAAGCTATTTTCCCACCTATTTCCCTATTCTCCTGGCCCTTTTGACCTGGACCACTACTACCCATTCCACCTTTTGGTCACCACATATTCCCCAACATTACTGTGTTTGACATCCACACCACGCCAACGATCTCATCATGAGATTCTTAGCCACCGTTGCATCGCTGGCTCTGGCGACAAATGTCGCTGGTGCCAGCAATTGGTTCAGCAAAGCAGGTAAGTCAAACCGGCAATTCCGTCGTGGAGAAGGTGAAGGAGTGCGTCGTCAACATTCGTGAGCTCCGGAGCCTTCTTCGCCACCACTGTTCACTCAAGCTAATGTGTGCTATGTATTGAAGCCTACAACAAGTGGCACGAGACTGAGCTGGAGAGATGGTTGAGCGATCATGAGTACGTTTACCTGTTCTCCCATGCTAGCTATGCTGGTATCTGCAAAATTTTGCAGGAAGCGACTAACATTGCGCCCGCAGCGTTCCCTATCCTACCCCGGCCGACCGCAAGGATCTCGAGAACCTTATCCAGAAGAACTGGGACAACTATGCCGTCTCGCCTTACAAGCAGTGGGATACCGAGAAGTTGACCTCTTACCTGAAGCAGAAGGGTATTCAGGTTAAGGAAGGTGCCGAGAGCAACAAGGAGGCTCTCTCCACCCAGGTCGCAGGATCCTGGTACGAGACCGAGGACAAGGCCCAGACTGCCTGGTCCAGCGTCAAGGACTGGATCCTGGATACTTGGACCGACAGCCAACTGAAGGCTTTCGCCGACAAGAACAGTATTCCTGGTAAGTCTCGCCCAATGGCTAGATATCTATTGTAGCACATTGCTGACTTTGCATCACAGTCCCTCAACCCCGCACCCGCGACTCTCTCCTGCAGAAGGTCCGAACCAACTACGAGTCTGTTGCCAAGAAGGCTGGCCAGACTGCTGCCTACCCCGGTAACTGGCTCTATGAGTCTTGGTCTGAGTCTGATCTCAAGGAGTGGCTCGATACCCACGGTTTCCCCGCTCCTCAGCCCAGCTCTGTAAGTCTCTTGAACATCCCTTAATTTGATAAACAAATGCTAATACTCTTTCAATGACAGCGTGACAAGCTTATTGCGTCTGTTCGCCGCAACTCTCGCATTGCCTACCTCAAGTCTCAAGACACCGCCGCTTCAGCTTCGGCCAGTGCCAATGCTGCCTACGCTACTCTGACCGATAAGCTCATTGATGCTTGGGGTGAGACTCAACTCAAGGAGTTCTGCGACAAGAACTCCATCCCTGTTCCTCAGGGTTCCAAGATCAACGAGCTCCGCGCCCTTGTCCGCAAGCACCGCGCCGAGATTCTCGGTGACAACGTCGCCAGCTCTGCTTCCAGTGCTTACGGTGCTGCTACCAGCGCCGCTGGCAACCAATACGCCAAGGCCTCCGATGCCGCTGGCGAGACTGCTGAGGACGCGTTTGAAGCTGCTATCGGTACCTGGACTGCCAGCCGCCTGAAGGCCTACCTTGATGCCCGTGGAGTACCTGTCCCTCACGGAGGCAAGACCGAGGAGCTTCGTGCCCTTGTTCGCAAGAACGCTCACAAGGCTGCCAACCCCTACAACGCCTGGACCTGGGACGATCTCTCGTACGACAACCTCAAGGATTACCTTTCCAGCGGCAAGGACGAAGTTGCTAAGCAGGCCGCTGAGAAGACCGACGCTACCCGTGAGGATTTGGTCAGCGCTGCTCAGTCCGCCTACAGCTCTGCCTCCACTGCCGGTGGCGACAGCTACGCCTCGGCCACCAGCTACCTTGCTCAGGCCACTGATGTTGTTAAGCAAAGCACCTTTGAGACCTGGTCCGAGAGCGAGCTGAAGTCGTACCTTGACAGCTACGGCGTCCCCGTTCCCCAGGGTACCCAGTTGAACGAGCTCCGCGCTTTGGCCCGCCGCCAGTCCACCTACTTCAAGTACGGCACCAGCAGCCCCACCGGCACCGCCTTTGCCAAGATTAGCGGAGCCGTTAAGGACGGTTTCGAGTGGGTCAAGGAGCAGCTCGGCGCTGGATCTGAGGCCGCCAAGCAGAAGGCTCAGGACGTCAAGGAGGAGTTGTAAATTACTTCCAGATCTCCGATACATACCCCACATACCCCCGGATGGACGGAAGATGGCGTCGGTGTGCGAGTGACTTTTCTGCCACGATACGAATGATTACGACTAAAAGGCTTCCTGGATCCAGGAAGGAGTGTGCTTACATCGATTGGTTCTCGTTTCGAAGAGGCTGATGCGGCGTTGATGCTGCAGACAGCCCTCTTTTACGAGTGATGGTTATCAAGATGCGAGAAGGCTTTTGATTTTTCCGTAGTAATACTAGTTTACACCACGCTGTGGTATAATTTCTGTTTCCGTTGTTTAAAAATTGTTGTGCCCTGTATTATGTCGTAATTTGTGAATGTTTCGTCCGGGTAGGTGTTTTTTTAATTGTCTTGAACGTTGTAGAACGTTGTAGATCGTTCTAGACGACGTCATGTTCGCAATAGGCCGTTACGTTCTATTATTTACTACACCGATCAATCGTGATCTAGAATGACATGCTTAAGCACCCGATGTAACAGTATGCATAATCCGTTAGCGGTGATATGGAGTTTCCCCAGCTTATCCGGTCCCGGACATCCCAATGTCCGGCGCTGCAGGATCCCCACCGCGGCTTACTTGCTTGCAATAAAGCCAACACAGTCTTAGTTGTTATACTCAACATTCTTTCCCGTGCAAATTACAAAACTACCTCGCCAACAAGATACCAAAACATTTCAGCTGCCACTTAGCCTTCTTTGCCCCATTTCCGCTCGCAAACATGGTGACCATCAACCTCGCCTACACGGCCCCGATCAACCCCGCGGGCGCGAGCCCGACGCTGACGCCGGCGCAGGTGTGGGCCGGCCTGCAGCGCAAGGTGCGGGCGGCGCACGAGTTCGTGCCGCTCATCAGCGCGTGCAGTGTGCTGGCCGAGTCGTCGGAGAAGGGAGGAAACCACACCGTCACGCGCAAGGTCGTCTTCAAGTCGCAGCCCGAGAAACCCGTGCGGGAGGAGTGCGTGCACTACGCGCCCTGCCGCGTGGATTTCCGCCAGGAGGACGGGAGCACCATCTCGAATGTGGTGAGCCGCGACGGCCAGGGGGAGCTGATGATGACGTATGTGTTTGAGTGGCGGCATCCGGGGGTTGAGGAGGGGAGCGAGGAGGGGGAGAAATTGAGGGAGGGGCATTGGAAGGTAAGCAAACGTCCCCAATTTAGTCCGCGGGAGGGTAGATAGGTAAAGGGAGACATGACACTCGTAGCGGGACTAGCTGGTGCTCTGAACGGCATGCTAAGCTCCTGGGGGGAGGATTGGGTTTTCGTTAAACAACCCTCCTGAATGCACAACTGACATGTCGTTGTCTACAGACCGCAAAGATGGCCGTTGAGGGGAGCATCAACACTATTCGACGCCTGGTAAAGGATGGTGAGATCCAATAAGTGAAATCACCAGGGGGTCGTCATCATAATAGGATCAGTCACATACGAGCGTTATGCAATGTTCTGTAATACAAATTGTTCCAAAGTAACAACATGGAAACCCCGGGTCAGACCCACTTATCCAAATCACGGATGGAAGTCGTGAGGCCCGAACAAGATCGTGTCTGCCGATTGTCCGTCTTGGGACGGATAGCTAGCCCGGCGTTTTCGATGATATGTTGAGCAAGTGATCCGAATCGGATGCGAGACGGGACGCGGAACAAATAATGCGGGGTGCATTTCTGGATTTTCTCTCTATCCACACGGCTCATGTAAGTGTTGATGCTGTTCCGCGTTGACAAGGGCTTGCTTAATGAGGTTTTATCTTGTCATCTTGCCCCGTCGTGGGTATGAAACGGGTTGCGACCTGTCAAGAGGCCGGGCCGGGTGTAATTCTCGATGATAGGCAACTTCCGTGACAAAACGTATGGGGGTTCCCCGGCTTTCTCCCCGCAGCTGCCTTTTGCTCCCGTTCCGAGTTCCGTATTCTCGGATAAGTTGAGGGGTTTGATCAGCAGAAGGAGAGCAAACGTTCAACCTCACATGACCCAAACGGTAAGCATCATCTGCGCGCACATGGTGCTACCCGCGTGGGGGTGTTATGATTTGAGAGCAATTCAAGTTCTTGCAGACTGGTGCGGCGAATCGGAATACGTAATTGAGGATGTGGTGTAATGCCAGCTTGAGAACTCGGATGACAGACAGTTGGGTGTGAATTACGGAGGGGAAAGGGATAAAGTCGACGATTATGGAGAGGGATCAGCAAACAATGTTAACACTATTAGGGTTGTAAACAAGAGAAGTAGGGAGTGAGATGGTGTAAGTCACTGCACGGGAAGTTACAATTTAATGCGGGGACCATTGGGTTCGGCCCTGTCGGTCTTCATAATCGGGCAGAAATCATTTAACAACTAGCAACAACAGATTCATCTTGAAAGAAAATGACATTGGGTATCTAATCTTCGCCGCTTCGCTTAAAATTAGATCACATAGTAGCTTCAGATTCATGTCCTCAGGTGACCCGCCTCAAATGTCTCGTCTCTCGACTGTTTGAGAAACGGTATCAACGTCGTACCTCCCGTGCCCCTCAGTTCCGGTTCTTCTGCGGCACCGCCTTGCGACTTCGCGGCCGACTTCACGGCCGACGATGTGGCCAGGTTCTGCTTCGTCGGGGCTTCGACCCCTTCATCATTAATTTGCTTCTCCATCATCTCCCGCGCGGCCCGCTGCGCCGGCAGGATGATGTACCGCGTCACGATCTGGATGTGCTTGTTGCGCAGGGTGCCCAGCACCTCGGTGGCCTTGACGTAGGCAGCGCAGAACCGCTTCTGCGACTCGTCCGCCGTGCTGGACTGCTGCTGGATCTTTTGCGCCAGCTCCCGGAGGCTGCCCTGCTGCGAGACGTGCACGAGGAACCGCCGGTGAGGGCCGGGCATGTAGTCGCGGACCTCATCGTGGTAGCTCCGGGCGGCCGGCTGGTCCCCTGGCGTGGGCGAGGCCCGGCTGTTGCCCTCGTTGGTGTGCTCGACGCCAAAAACGACGTCGAAGAACTGGATCATGGAGCTCTGCCCATTGCTGCCGCCGCGCCACTGGTGCCACGAGCCGTGCCACCTGCCCTCGTCATCGCGGTGCTCCGGATACAGGACGCCGCGCGGCAGACCCGCGGCCTCCATGTTCTTACTGCCGGCGAGGAAGGGGCGGATCTGGTGGTAAAAGACGTCCGGGTCGCAGCGCTCGTGCATGCGCTCGAGCAGGGCGCCGACCTGGGCGATGCTGGCGGTGAGCTCGCCGAGGGCGCGGGTCAGGGCGTCGTAGTCGCGCGGCGACTTCTGCTTGGCGGCCGTCTCGAGCGCGCGCGTCATGGCCGGGATGGCGCGGCCCGCCTGCGCCTCCATGGCCACCGAGATCATGAAGAACCACGACTCGTCCTCGGTGCCGGTGAAGCTGTGCATCGACTGCACGGCGTCGACGTCGGTGAAGTCGGCACCCGGGCGGCAGGTGAAGTTCCAGAGGTTGGATGCTGCGTAGGTTAATACGGGCGGGAGCTCGAGGTGCTCGGATACCCGCAGGAACGGCACTGATACTGCGGCCGGTAATACCTGAACAGATGGGTCAGCAAAATCGTTCAGGTCACTGAGAGTGTGTAATGTGGGTCATGGCTTACCTCGGCGGGTTGGCATCCTCCCCAGACATATGCTTGACCCAAGAAGCCCAGTATTACGTATGCCCTCCGCCATTGGGCCTCTGTCTTCAGCTCGTCTGTGCACAGCACCTCAAGTTCCTTTGCCTTCTCCCTGAGGGCTCCCGCTCGGAGCAGTTGTGGCAACCTCCGTATCAATGCGTCCCAGGAGGCATAGTAAGGGGGGAGCTCTTTTAAAGGAGCCTCTTTGGGGAGGAAACCATTACTGGTTACTGCGAATTTGCTCGATAGGTAGGCTGCAGTCTCATCGGCCGTCCTGCCTAGAGAAGGTGACAGCGCGTGAGGTGACATTTGTGGCGGTCTTGGATCACAACGGGTCGAAAGATTGGTGCGAGTAGATGCGTGGGCAGGTAATTTATAAGAATTGTGAGCCAATCTCGGAGAAAGACTGCCTGGTAACCAAGGTAATCTTGTAGGTAAATTTTTCGTGTGGATTACTGGACATACTGAGAACGCACAATAGGAGGTGGTTACCGGACAGTGTTGCAACTTTAACTACGGCAACTGCAAAGCCACAAAGGGCCCCTGGCCGACGTCACATCCACTTGCATCCGAGGGTTTTCTCTGTCTCTCTCTCTCTGTCAGCCATCTTTCCTGCTATCTTCCGCAATTGCTCGGACTCGGGATGGATGGTTGGTGTCGTGTGATAATGTCGTAGCTCCGAGCTTGCGCCCTTCCTTGGTCCCTTCGGATAGGTGCGGAAGCGCGGATGACGGAAGGGCGGAAGCGCTGGGTGGAGCCCGGCAGTCCAAGTCCACTGGATCCTACCATTTTTCATGTTCTTTTCTTGCAACTGTGTTGGTATTTCGCACCTTGGCACCTTGCAAGGCCAGGAACATGGGTGGGGTTGAAAATAATTAAGGAGAAGGCACGACGATGGAGAAATTGAGGACCAAGGTCTATAAAGTGTGGGACAATGGCCGCTTCAAGATGTGTCAGAGGGGCAACTATTGCTATTGTGCGCTTACCTTTCCTGCGACAACAACAACAACAACAACAACGTCAAAGAAGCAACAACAGCCGACATGGAGTTTCAAACAATCGTCGAGAGGCTGAGGTCGGGTCAAGATGCCAAATTCCCTCCCAATGCCAATTCGCTAGAGTTCGCGGAGACGCTTAGCAGCCAAGATCCCCTCAAACACCTTAAGGGTGAGTTCATACTACCGACAAAGGGTTCACTACGGAAGAAGGGACTCTCCGGTTCGATACCAGGTGCGGTCAACAAAAACGGTGTAAATGGAATCAGTGCCAGTAGCAATGGCATCTCCACACCGCCAAGTAATGGAAACGACGACGACAACAAGAAATCCATCTACTTTGTCGGCAACTCGCTGGGCGCCCAGCCCAAGGCGGTGCGGCGCTACCTGGACGCGCAGCTCGAGACGTGGGCCTCGATCGGGGTGGGCGGGCACTTCACGACGTGGGAGAACTCGCCGCTGGTGGCCTGGCAGGACATGTCGGCCGACTGCGCGCGCAAGTCGGTGGACCTGGTCGGCGCCGCGTCCCCTGAGGAGATTGTGCTGATGAACACCATCACGGCGAACCTGCACCTGATGATGGCCAGCTTCTACAAGCCCACCGAGAAGCGCCACAAGATCATCCTCGAGTGGAAGCCCTTCCCCAGCGACTTCTACGCTATCGAGTCCCAGATCCAGTGGCACGGCCTCGACCCTGCGAAATCCATGGTCCAGATTGAGCCCGACCGGGACTTTATCATTTCGACAGAGCGCATCCTGGCCGCCATCGACGAGCACGCCGACGAGACGGCCCTGCTGCTCTTGCCGGGTGTCCAGTACTACAGCGGCCAGCTGTTCGATATCCCGCGCATCACCAAGTACGCCCAGGACAAGGGCATACCCTATGTCGGATGGGACCTTGCACACGGAGCCGGAAACGTGGAGCTGCAGCTGCACGACTGGAACGTCGATTTCGCGGTGTGGTGCACATACAAGTATATCAACGCAGGGCCGGGAGCGATCGCGGGCGCCTTCGTGCACGAGCGGCACGGCCGGGTCGAGAGGGACCCCGAGGCGATCCACGGGTTCCGGCACCGGCACCGGCTCGCGGGGTGGTATGGCGAGGACAAGAGCGTCCGCTTCGACATGGCCAACAAGTTCCAGCCCACGCCTGGAGCGGGAGGCTTCCAGGTCTCGAACCCGAGCGCTGTCGACCTGGCCAGCCTGTCGGCAGCGCTGTCCGTGTTCGAGAAGACGCGGATGCGGGAGCTGCGATCCAAGAGCTTGGCGCTGACGGCTTACGCGGAACACTTGCTAGACGACATTGTTACATTCTCTTCTTCTTCTTCTTCGACGACACCCCCTTTCCGCATCATCACGCCGCGGGACCCCTTGCAGCGGGGTTGTCAGCTGAGCGTTCTGCTGCGGCCGGGACTACTGGAGACGGTGGGCGAGGCCCTGAGGGATGGCGGCGTCGTGTGCGACCAGCGGAAGCCCGACGTGATCCGGGTGGCTCCCGTGCCGCTATACTGCGACTTTGTCGACGTTTACAACTTCATGAGCATCCTGAGACAGGCGATAGCAGCGGCTACCACTACTTCTTCTTCTTCTTCTTCTTCATAGTCTTCAACTTACGAGAGAAATGTTATATATCAGTAACTAAACTAGAAACCACGGTAGAGCCCAGAGAGCAGTAGATCCAAGATACCAATAAACTCTAAATTGTGAAGAGCAATGGAGACATAACTGATTCAAGTATCGCCACATCGCGTCGTCATGGAAAACGTCCGAGAGACCAATTGGATACCAGCACACACACGCTTCCAGATTGTCCTTCCTTTTCCCTTCTAGAAGGAAATGAATCGAAAGCCAAAATACTTCTAGTCGTAAACTTGTACAGTAGGCCGCAACCCATGGATTTATTCACCGGCGCTTGAGCTGATTTTGCAGGATTGCCACGATCATACGATGAGCTGCTCACCGTCTGTGCAAGTTTATCGTTCGACCAACCCACGCAGCCACGTGTGGAATGCGAGGGGTTATTAGCTGGAAAAAGATGCCGCGTCGCAATGGGGATGGTTGCCTGCCTCCGTCAGTTCAGCATCATGGCGACCACCGTGTCGTCAACCACCAGATCTGCCATGTCTTTCCTTAGAATTGAATAACGATTCCAACGACTCAGAGGTTTAGAAAATTATCATCGCATTGGATTGAGGGGTAGAGAAATAGACAATAACAAAAATTACTCAAGCCCTAAATGAAGGATGGATGGCAGCTTGTTTACTACACGCAACAAGGATATTCTCGCATCCTGGGAGGGAGGGACTCGAGGGAGAGACAAAACCCACAGGGCTTCACCTCCTCAACGAACTCCCTTCTCGGCGCAAGTCAGTCTCATGGCAGAGTTCGTCCGGTCATACAAAAGCTCCTTCTGAGTTCTCCCTCCCACCCAGCGGGCGGCAAGTAGCGATTGTGTATAGATATAGAGTTTTCGGCCCAAACTGCTTGGGGTTAAGGAGGCGTTCGCATAAGGACAATACGAGGCGTGTGCGCCGGCGCCGAGCTCTTCCTCGAAAGCAGACTTCCATCAGCAAACGGTGGTGCCAAGGGAGGTACTACGTATCTGACCCGACCACCCACTTCGCTTCCACGCATTCGCTCGACTCCGCTTGATCAATCTGACTTTGCGTCGCATGCAAGAGCATATCTTAAACACTCCAGGGCAGAATCGCGCAGATCCTGACAAGGCATTTAATTGGGATGTACGCGGGCGATGCGGCTTCGCAAATCTGTGATTCCATATCCATCGGTTTCCTTGGGGCGTGCATGGCTTGAAGCTCGGAATAGAGCAGAATCCCTGGATCTCCCCAGATGGGGCGTATATGTGGCTATGCGATTTCCCATTCCGGTTCCCGGCTTCTTTCTTTCTTTCGTCCGATGGGCGCACCCTCGCCCAGCCTCGTCCTCTTCTCCCTATTCGGATTTCGCACCACCCACGCTCACATGACCACGTTACAGGCCCTTGGCGTGTGGAAGTGATCGCCAAATTCGAGACCCCCGCGAGCGCTGTCAAAAATCAGAATCGTGTCTGATCGTCTGGCTGTAAACACAAGTGAAGGCTACAGCAGCCTGTTTCGCAAGGAGATGCTTCCGAAAATTCCAAATGGGTGCATAAACTATTAGTCCCGCAGGAAGATATGTATAAGCGGCTCGCGAAAGGGCCTGGATTCCCTCTGCCCTTGACAAATTGCCAAGTTCGCCAACGAGGTCATGGAAGTTGTATTCGGGGCATTCGGCCTTGTCCTTGAAAGATAAGGCCTCCTCGGCGCTATTGTATCCCTCCTACTTAGCGTCGTGGTGTTTCATGTCTGTTGACAGCCGGCCGGCTTCGCTTTCATACAGTACCACCGGTCCCGGATGGTGCCAAGGTGGGTCTGGGTATGTGTAAGCACAAGTTGACGGCCATTTGGTTGAGAAGTTACTGTATACTGGATACATAGCTATCTCCAAACCGAACCTCGATCCCGCTAGCCAGCTAGTGGTGCCGTCTTCTTACCATAGGGCGCTCAAGTAGCTGCGACCCGAGTATGGAACGACTGTGGAATTTGGTTCACGATATACCCCTGGAGGAGGAGGCTGAGGCTGAGCCGCTGAGGGAAGAAGAGGAAGGAGGTGGATGGAGAAACATATTTCTGGCCAATGGTCGAGACTCGAGACTCGGGACTCTGAAACTATTGGACCATTGCTGCAGGTCTCTCGGAAATAAGCATTTGCGGTTTCGGCGAAAGAAGAAGGCTTGGAGGGTTGGAAGGCACTCCGGGCGACTGGGCCCTAGGTCTGAGACTCTGGGGTTCGGCGGGTACTGCAACCTAAAACCTTAAACTGTCTCTCTCGGAGACGTGGTATGACGCTGTCGCACCCCTCCCTACTGCTTGCTGCTAACTGCTCGCATTGGCTTTGCGCCTGAATCGCGGCCTTCTTTTTTGTGGGCTCACCTTTCGCACGGCAAGGAGAGGAGACGTAGTAATGGTGGCGGCAAAACCGAAAAAGAGAGCAGAGAGCAGAGAAAGAAGAGACGATTTCTGTTTATATGTATATGAAAAACCCCGCCCCTCATCATGTTGCCGATATGTGCTCTAGAGATACCGGTTTTGGCCAACATTCGACAAGCTACATAACCGGCCGACGTTACAAGCGAAACTACACTTCGCGGGCGACATCGTATTTTTGTCATCGACTTTACGGAACTGGCTGAGGGCAAGAAAAATAAGATATTTACACTGTCACATCGTCGTCGCCTTTGGGGGCTGTAGCGGGGGGGTATGGGATTGGAAGTCAGTCGTTGCGCGCTATTCGACTTCGACCGTCCAAGACCGCGGCCATGGTGCTTGAGCCGGCACACGTGATGGTACATCGCTCTCTCCCTCTGTCTCTTTCCTCTTTGTATTACGACTCTCGATCGTTTGCCGTTCTACTGAAAGGAAAGACAAAACTCACTTATTGACCCGCGGCTTGTATAGGGAGTGGAATGGACGATGGTGTCTATTGCGTACATATTCGTCGGTCTCCGCATAGCCGTCCGCATCCACTGGAAACAAAAGCACCTCATAATGTCCGACATATGGCTGGTCCTGGCGGCCTTGTGTGTCCTGGGGCTGGTTATCTGCGACACAATCACTTACCGTATGGGCCGAATGGCGGATCCGACCAGCTCTGCCAACGTCGAACTTCGCAAGGTCAGTAGTAGCAGTAGTGGATTGGCATGGCTACCAGAGTATTAGACATAGCTGACACGGCGCGGACAGATATGGTTCGCCATGAACTACTTGTTCGACGCTGGCCTTTACCTGCCCAAACTCAGCATGGTGGCCATCTATTACCACCTCATCCCCATGCACTTCCACATGCTACGCCGCGCCCTCCATTTTATTGGGTTCTTTGTTGGGAGTGCCTTCTTCATTACCTTCTTCTCCGACACCTTCTGGTGTGGTCCGCACCCCTCAGTGCAATGGTAAGTTTCTCATATCAATATACTTTCCTCTTGCCGGAGATCTTGTTCTGTAGTCGCGCGGCTGAAGCTGATTTGCGTCCTTGGCGAACAGGTGGCCCGGCCCTCACTCATGTTCCGCCTTTGAATCCAAGACCTTGATGCAGCTCAATTGGTCGCTGTGCTTCTCATGCGAAGCTTTACGTGAGTGCTTACTCGTCTCTCTTAGCCTCCATACTTTTATCGTGGGTCAGCACCATTAGTATTAATGTCTAACGTCGAGCTTCAGTTTTCGTGTTACCGTTTCCATTGCTCAGCAGCATTACCAGTCTGTCCGGAAGGGAAAAGGCCGGCTTGGTTGGTATCTTCACGCTCGGAGCTGTCACGATCGGTGTGAGCTCCGGTCGGTTCGCCACGATGATGATGAAGGGGAACGATATCTCACTCTGTAAGCTAACCCTTGCATCTATCCATTCCGTGATCGAACACAATCAGGGACATGGAACCTCGGATTACCGACCGAGGCTGACCGCCTACTCCCCTTGACAGACGTCTGGAACACAACGGAATTCTCGGTCTCGATCATGATCGTGGCCGCGACGGCGCTCAGGCCGCTGATCCGGAAGGCGTGGGAGGCCACGACCTTCACGTCGAAGCACTCGAACTCGGGCTCTGGCCGGCACAGACCCAAATTCTTCAAGGGCGGCAGCGGGGGCACCGGCGACTCGATGTGGGAGCTCAAGCCGGCCCTGAGCAGCAGCTCCGACCCGCCGCACCCGCTGCAGCGCCAGACATCGCCGTCGTCGTGGCAGGACCATATCATATCGATAGCGGAGGAAGGGGGGTACAACGGCGGCGACATCCCGCTGAGGCCCATGAGCCCCACTAGCCAGACCGGCATCGTCAAGACGAAGCGGTTCAGCATCTCGAGCGGGCACCAGCCGGTCCAGCCAGTCTCGCATTTCTCGATGGACCTGGAGTCCGGCCGCGGCGGCAACCGGGATGGCAGCATCTGGGACGGCCAGAGTAGGGTGTTTGTTTGATGTTGGAGAGGGCGGCGGGCAACGGAGGAGGGGCCCAGTTCAATGAATGAGGGGCCCAGTTCAATGAATGAGGGGCAGCACGAGCGTAACGATTGACTATGATCTAGAGATACCAGTTCCTTACGCTATGCAGCATTACTATTAGTATTATTATTATTATTATAAATGTATTTCTAAGCCACATTACTTTTATACAAACCACATGTATTAATATTTGCATCCAAATGGCCAATGCTTGAAGCCGTCGTATAATTAACGTGAATTCGGCGGTAACGCACTTTATGCCAAGGGGGAAGCTGCGGCCGGGGGAGGGTACGTGGCTGGTGGGGCTTTATTGTTTTTGCCTCAGAGTTTCCAACGTTGGAACTCTCGGAATTGCGGCACCTCATATTAATTGATTGCTGCGTCCCATCTTACGCGGTACCGTGCAGAAAATAAGAACAGAGTCGAAACTCACTTCTGCGACAATCGGAATCATCATCTTCACTTCATAATTCGCCCGCTTACTTTCTCACACAACTTGCATCCAAGCCATCAATCAATCAACTGGGTCTTTAACCTTTATTCTTCCATCACAAGCAAGGAAGGATTCCAGCCGCATCCACTTCTCTCAGCCGCAACAAAGGAGAGAAACCCCCTATCTATATACATACCCAAACACCTAAACACACACAAACACCCCCAAAACACCAAGATGCTCGGCTTCCTCCCGGACCTGGCGCTGCTCGCCGTCCTGTCGTCGACGGTGCTGGCGGGCGTCCGGCGCACGACGGGCCAGACGCTGCAGACGCAGAAGCTCGTGACCAACGCCCTGGGCGTGCAGGCGCTGGGCTTCTACCTGGGCGTCGGCGAGTTCTGCCTGGAGCGGCTGGCCGGCTACGCCCGCGGCAGCAAGTACTTCGCCTACGACGCCACCGTCACCGCCAACATGGTCAAGAACCAGCCGCGCGAGCTGCTCGACGACATCAAGGGCGAGTTCAAGAGGATGACGGGCGAGAACCTGTGAGAGTGAGATCGGGGAGATGGAAAATCACGGATTAAAGCGGGGAGGAAATGAAGTGCTCTTTTCCATTCTGCTTTCTCTTCTCTTCTTTGTCTTCATTCTCGTTCCTCGTTCGTTCGCTCAGTCAACCCTCCTTTCCGAAAGGCGAGGAGAGATACGGAGCTTTCCAGTGAACGGCAACTGGTTTAAACAACAGAAAACCAGCATTTGGAGATGGAAGGGATTGATGCCGGGGTCTGGTTACCATGGACAGTAAAAGAGGTGTTTGGCCAGAGGGGACTGAGCCGCGATGGGGGTTATCTTGTGATGGAGTCTTGGCTCGTTCAGCTTGCTGTTACTATTGACTGCCAAATTGACCTGGGGACGGGAAATATATATAGATGGCCTGAAAAAGTATATGGATCAATTCGAGCATGGCAGCAGTCCAGACCCCAATCCGATGACCCCGTGAACTTCATGTTGCTCTATGTAGATGCATGGTGGCTCCGATTGGAACCGACCATCAGATGCACCAGGCGAATTGTGAGTTCTTGAGCATGCCGCCTTAGAGGTTATCTTTATGCAGGCCCGTTAACTTAGAATGGCATCGCGAGGCCCTCTGTTTGCTACCAAGCCGTGGGATATGCTCACCGGTGGAAATCAGCATATGCTGGATAACAGATGCTATATGATGCTACAATGCGGCGGCCCTGGTACGACATATTCCTTCTCGTTGTCATATATTTTCCGATGTCTCGGTTGTTCCTTGTGAGCTGGCATGTGTAGAACTAAAGGCCCCACCCCCACCTTGAGACTAGGTACTTTACGCTAGAGAAGAGCCTTGGGGGTATATCTCAGCTTAGTACGGAGTACGGAGTACAGATAAGTAATCTCCGTTGAATCGTGCCGGGCTACCAGCCATCTTGTGTAAAGCTACATACCTACTTACTTACCTAGACTGCAACGGCCAAATGCAGACGAGTCAAGAGACAGCTACATACTTGCATGCAGGTAATGACAGTGTTCTCCTGATTATTTTCCTCCGCAGCACTGCGTAAAGCCCGGCCATCCTACCAGCCACCTGTAGAACGTTCAAGTACGCGGCTGGTTGGCTGGTAGTTGCAATTAGGACGACAGAGGTAAGGTAGCTTCCGAGGATAAGGTATTCTCTAATTTGGCCTGGCAGCTAGGGGTGTGTATTCTACCTTCTGTTCTCGGCTGATTTAACCCCGACCCATACCACCCCGTTCGTTATCACATATGGACTTGCCCAAGGGCTAATTGTCCTGCGCGTATGCATGTACTTGGTGACGATGACGATCCTAGGTTGCATTGCATGCCAGACAATTTATATGCAGGCACACTGTCAATCGGCACAATGCGTACTTTCCTCTTTTCGATCAAACACAGAGGAGGGGGCATGTGTTATAAGGATGGCAGCAATACCAGCCCTTCTGACTGATTGTCGCTTGAACCCTTCCGGCCAATACCCATTTCCCGCCCTTTGATTTCGAACGGGCAGCTCAGCCTAAGTAGGTATTTTGTTAAGTTCTGTTTGCCGTGTGCATAATTACTCATCAGTCACTACCATCAACCCAGGGAACAACTGAGAGGAGACGAAGACGGGCACCGTCATCACCGCGCTGCCGCCAAAGATGTATCTCGTTCACATGCTTTTGCTGGCTTCGGCAGCTTTAGCACAAGCTACCAACTCAGCAAGATCTTCGCGGCAACATGTCTTGAGCAGGAGATCCGTCAAGGGGAGGCCGCATTTTTCCGGACATCGGGACTTGATGATTATGGACACGGAGCCGGACGCTGTGTCCCCCACCGCCAACGCGCCCCGGGCCATTTCCACCCCGCTCGAGTGCTTTCAGGTCGCCGAGCCGATACTGACTGATCAGGGCCTCACCCTGCGCGGTCAAAGCCGGCCGTACGCGGACCCTCAGGCGAAGCCCGCTTGCTCGCAGGTTCTCATGGTACATACTTTTGCCAACAGCTACGGCGCTCCTTTTGTCGGTATGTTCAGATTTCAAACTCACCCACTTATGCCATTGGTGACCAGAAGAGGCCCTTATCTCATGCGATGGCATAGGCAACTACACGCCCCCCGACTGCGATTTTGACCATGTGGTTATTAACTTCACCACGTTGGTGAGGGGCCGCCAGTTCGACCGGACCGGCGTCATGTACTTTGGTGACACCGAGGTCTGGAGAACTTCCACCGCCGAGCCTAATCCGTCCGGCATCCGCTGGGTGTGGCTCAAGGACATGACACCGTTTATGTCTCTCTGGAAGCAGCCGCAGACGCTCATATTCGACCTTGAGAATATCGTCAACGACCTGTACACGGGTCTCCTCAACACCACACTCACGGCGACCTTCTTCAAGGGCCCTGCAGATGCTGACGGTGCCGGGTACCCGCCCGCGAATCAGATCATCCCCATCTCCCAGCGGCTGGGGTCCCAGGGCAAGCCCAGCCAATTCACTACGCCGGAGATGAACGCTACCACCACGGTCAGCTTCCCGCGCAACGCCCGCCGCGCCGTCTTCTCGGTGGACGTCAAAGGCCAGGGCAACGAGGAGTTCTGGTGGAGCAACCTGCCGCAGAGCGCCACCTACACCTTCAACAAGACCTACGGCACTTATGCGGGCTACTCCCCTTGGCGCGAGGTGCAGGTCACGATCGACGGGCAACTCGCCGGCGTGGTCTGGCCTTTCCCGGTCATCTACACGGGCGGCGTCGTGCCCCAGCTCCACCGGCCCATTGTCGGCATCGACGTCTTCGATGTGCGGGAGCACGAGATCGACATCACGCCATTCCTGCCCGTCCTGTGCGACGGCAATGAGCACACGTTCAAAATCGCCATTGTGGGCCTGGTCGACGACGGGTCGTCTAAGGCGTCGCTTTCCACAACGACCGAGAGTTCCTGGTACGTGACGGGCAAGGTCTTCGTCTGGCTGGACGAAGACGCGCAGTCTGTCACCACGGGCGAGGTGGCCCAGATCACCCAGAGCGCGCCGACCATCGACTTCGCGCAGCGGATCACGCAGAACGCGACGGGCTTCAACGAGACCCTCGACTTCAACCTGACGGTGTCGCGCCGTTTCTCCGTCAGCGCCTCGGTAAAGACGCAACAGGGCGAGAGCACGGCGACCTGGTCGCAGTCGCTTGACTACTCCAACGTCGGCCAGGTCTTCGACTTCGGCAACGGCGCCGTCAACAACTTCTCCAGCACGGGCCTAGACCAGTCCCAGAGCAATAACGGAACAAACTACGCCACCAAATACGACTACCCCCTGTTCTGCAGCGACACGCTGACCCGCTCCCGCGAGGGCAACACGACCATAACAGGGGTGCTGGACCAGGGCCTGAGCCTCGAGGTCAGCGGCGCGTCCGTCTTCCCCGCGGGCCTAGACGCCTTCGCGTCGACGCCATCCGAGTTCCCGGGGTCCCGGCTGCGGACCACGACCAACGGCACCGCCGTCTTCCGCCAGGCGGCCGACAACAGCTTCAGCACCGGCAGCGGGCAGACGGACCAGAGCTTCGCCTTTAGCGGCCTGGCCGGCGCGGCGGGCACGGGCGCGTCCGGGACCCTGCTGTACTCGCGTCGGGTGGGCGCGGCTAACGACTCGGTCGCGGCGGATGACGAGCAGGTGGTGGCCAAGGGGGCTTCCTCGAGTGACTGACTGGCTTGGGTGGTTGACTTGTGGGCGTCACGTCAAGTTTTAGTTTTATGAGAAAGGTGAAGGAGAACATATTCTAATTAGTAATACCTTACAACATGATTATAATCAGTTGGATTCTATCTGGTGACTTCACACTAAACACTACCAGGATGTAGTCACTGCCTCTGAACGCACGCGGCAAATCAGACCATTCCAATTACTGTGATCGTTATAAGGCATAGGCTGACTTGGTTCACCAGCAATGGTTTCAAACAGGCGGAGTTGTTTGGTCGAGTAGCATCCTTCATGGCTATAAGTTTGATAGATGGCACCCAGTGTCACAAACTCCTACCCGAGTACGACGTCTCGCAGAAAGCGCAACAAATTCCGGCACCGAATCGTAAACAAGAGTTTCACGGGCAGCACCCACCGCCCAAAAAACGGGAGGAGCAACGGCCAGCCAAAGCCCGGCAAAAACTGGCCAAAAAAGGCAAAAACATACAACACCGAGGATTCCCAGGTCGTCACCGACCCTAGTACTAATTCGGCTCTCTGCTGCTTATATATGGGAGAGCGGACGGGATCCCTAGTGTTCAGCAGGATATGGTCGTATGTATCAGGTAGAGCTGTTTTGGGGGTAAATATACCAGCCAACTCGGAGTGTGAGACATGCACCATCACCAACTGGATGCCACGCGCTTTTCGACAAGTCAACTACCGCACCTCCCACAATAGGACGCCCAGCCAAGAGAAGAGCTCATAGCTCAACTACACACTGGAATAAACACCCCGCGAATCATTAAACGTTGGTTGACACTGGAATTAACAGTTATTCCAGTGCTGAAAATATAATGCGTTCAAAATGATTCCACGTCGATTTTGATTTCAACGTGTATTGGGTGTCCCTCGAGCGTTGACTTGGTGTGTAAAGATTTCTAGATATCGGCACTGCTCTTCAACGCTTGATTTAGTCCAGCCTAGTCTGCTACGGTTTGGACGAGGGCCAGAAAGGGGGAAGAGCCAATCGGCGGAGCACGGTCGTATACCAGAAGACCAGGTGCCGGTGCCAGCGTGATGAGGCTAGAAAGGGGAGACAACCCCTAGAGACGTCTGCAAGCTCGAGAAGTCTACAAGTCTACTTGTGGGTGTCAAGGTTACATAACCATCCAGGCAAGCAGCTAGGGTCTTTTCATGGGCCCATGGAAATCGCGTCTCGATAAAACATCATGAGTAGCTACGAGAAGTTTTGTCAGACTAGGCATGAATGACTTTAGCATATTTGTTGCTGGTACGGGAAGTTCACGTTTGTTCTCATAATTGACCGCTTTGAATAATCACGCATGCCTGGTTTGAGAGGGCAAGCAATAATACATGGTGAGCTTTTTTAAGGTGTTAAAACCCTTGGCAATTGGGCCCCCGAGGGTTTCATTAAGGGCTGGATCCAAGTAGTATCTTACACATAAGCCCTTGTCTATGACCACAAGCTCTATCCCGTCCCATGACCTTGAACGCCGCCATAGACTTCTTATGCGTAGAAGTTGACAGTCTAGAGGATAGGAGAGTTAGTATTGCGGAATTTATGATGTTGAGGAGCTGGTGGCGGGTAATACTTACATCCTTCTTCTTGGCCTGGACCTCGGTAATGGCATCGACGTAGTGCTCGTGGCCAATCTTGTTCTTGCCCATCCGCAGAGCAATCATACCGGCCTCCACACAAACGGCCTTCAGCATGGCACCGCCGAACTCGTCGGTACTCCGGGCCAGTTCGCTCCAGTTGACGTTGGGGTCGACCTTCATCTTCCGCGAGTGGATCTTCATGATCTGAGCACGCGCTTCCTCGTTAGGTAAGGGGAACTCGATCTTGCGATCGAGACGTCCGGATCGAAGCAGGGCGGGATCCAACACGTCGACTCGGTTTGTGGCTGCCAGCACCTTGATGCGGTCGTCCGAGGCAAAACCGTCCAGCTGATTCAGCAACTCCAACATGGTTCGCTGCACCTCACGATCACCACTCTTCTCGCTGTCGAATCGCTTGGTACCAACGGCATCCAACTCGTCAATGAAGATGATAGCCGGGGCCTTCTCCTTAGCCAACGCGAAGCAATCTCTTACGAGCTTAGCGCCATCACCTATGAACATCTGCACTAATTGGGGACCGGCAAGCTTGAGGAAGGTGGCATCGGTTTGGGCGGCACAAGCTCGAGCAAGCAGCGTCTTTCCTGTTCCGGGGGTCCATACATCAGAGCACCTAGATAATGGAATGATTTGTCAGTCCTTGCAGTTCGATGAGCGCGAGGGGAAAAGATAAGTCAGAAAGCAACATACCCTTGGGCGCCTTGATGCCGATCTTCTTGAAACGCTCCGCCTCCTTCATGGGCCACACAATGGCCTCTACCAACTCTTCTATTTGCTTGTCAAGACCACCAACATCAGTGTACTTCTCTGTCGGCTTCTCGTCGACTTCCATAGCCTTGACTCGGCTGTCGTACTCCGCGGGGAGGGTGTCGAGGACAAGGTAGGAGTCCTTGTTGACACCAATGAGATCGCCGGGCTTCAGTTCGTTGGGGTCTACCAGACCAATCAGAGGAAGGAAGATGGTCTGTCGTGTGGATGTCTTGATGACTGCAGATTTTCCGACTCGTGTGGCGTCCAGGTCAATGTTGGCACCTTCTTCTGAGGACTCGGCGGTGGGGTCTAGATCGAGGAGCTCGACGACGTTGCCGACGAGGTATGGTAGTTGCCTGATATGTATGTTAGTTACAGCGCGGTGCAGGGTAGGAGGAGCAATTGTAAAGCGGCCCATACCGGTTGTTAGCGATCTTGTCCATATTCTCCTTGATCTTCTCTCCCATGGTGGCCTTCTCATGCGACAAGCGCTGGTATTCGCTCTTCATAATGCGGGCATCGTTCTCAAGTAGACGTTTCCGCGTTTGGAGGTCTTGGGTACTGAGGGTGAGGACCTCGTCGTCGAGAATTTCCTCCTCTTCGGGCTCTGCGTCCTTCATCTCGGCGTCACCGTCGGCTGGCTTCTTGTCGTCCTTGTTGCCGTCATCACCACGTCCGCTGTCCTTCTTGTCCTCAGGCTCGCGGCGGGAGACACCCTCCATATCTTGTGAGCTAGACATGGTGGCGGGCGAAGATGTGGAAGGCAGGGAGAAAGTTTGGTAAAGGGTAAATCGGGGATGCCCAGGAACGGTAGAGGGCAGAGTGCGAAAAAGTGATGCTTCGTTAACGGGTGAGGATGTTGATGACAAACGTGTTGTTGGGGTGGTTGATTTGATGGAGATGATGCTGCGGCCTCTCGAGCAAGCGCAAGGCCCAAGTCCGGAGTTTAGAGCTGCGGTACTGCAAGGCCACTGTGCCCAGTGGGAAGGCAGGCGTGTGCTGTCGCAATCAATCAATCAGCCTGATTCATCAAGCGGGGCACTAGATCGGAGCTTCAGGCCTCTACCTGATGCTCTCAGCCAGGGTTTCGCTGGGGCTTTAGTGCATACCAGCTCAGGCTTTCTATGCGAAGTTGCATAATGCACGATAAGATCAGCCCACCCTAGCTTACCTAAAGAGCTACTGTTTAAGCTTCCATCCCGTTCGAAGCTCTGACGACTTGAAGAGGGTCGACTACAGCGTCATCATCGATTGATTTTGATTTGCTAAGATCAGCCCTGGACGCTGCAAGTCAGTCAAGTCAATAGTTTTACCCGACTTCAGTCTTTAGATACTCGAACCGAGCCCGCATTACACTCACAACTATCGTAAACCTGTTATAAAGCCCCGGCTTCTAAACCACCAAACTGGCTGGATACTTTTGGACTAGAAGAGCGGCTACTTCGTCGGATGCCGTAGGCTCCACCACGCAGCGCTCTCGCGATAATACCACCATGACCGACCTACCCAAGAGTCCCTCCTTGACACCACAATTTTGTTTCTCGACCGTAGCACTCAGAGGTGCGCGCCCTTTCGGCAACTGCTAGCATCTACGGACATGGTCTGATTATTGTGTTTCTAGACTTTCTGCGAATATCGCGGGGCGCTGTGGATGATTCAATCGCCCAAAACCTCAATGCGCTTCTGACGCCCTCCAAGGCGGGCTTCGATCCGAATTCAACATCGGTGCGGACACCACGTTCACCGCACAAGCAGATTGATCCCCAGTCATGTCGAACCTTCAAGGACCAGGTGCTATTTCCGTCGTGGCAGTCGAGGTCTGATGTGTTGACCTACTGTGCCTACGTGGCTACCAGTCCCGATCCCAATGATCCGGAGATAACGCTACGGGAAGCTGAGTCGCTACGGGACAGAGAGCGGGTGGTCAACGAGAGACTTGACCCTTACTCTGCAAGATATTTCCCTCGGGAAGCGCGGACAGAACAGCTAGCAACGTTGCTCCGGCAAGAACGGGGTGTCGAAACGATTGTGAGATCGCGAACCTGGGGTCTTGTGAGGGAGAGGTGCGGCGACGATGTAGAAGATGCAGACACAGCTTTGAACCAGTGGCGGGATAAGCAAGGAGTGCCCCGCTCTGCGAAATAGACTGCGGGCTGGCTAGACTTTGGAGTACGGGTTTCGTGGACATAAATACAGGGCCTTGAGCCTACTTTGTATAATCACTAATTAGAATGTAAGATGAGATCATTCAATGATACACCGCCGCTCACAGGCACGCAACTTCATATTCGAGCCATTTTTCAACATGGTTCATGTTGTCTCTGAACCGTAGGAACCTGCTTCGTCACTGAGGTTCAAGCAACCGCTGAAATGATACGTCAATACTCTGCCTACTAACAGCACCTGTGTACTATCATTATCAAGCCCTCGTATACTCCGGTAATTATCTACTTGGTATCTTGAATGCTATACTTCTGTTCAGTGATCGTCGTTCAACGCCTTTCAATATGCCAGACTGGATTGCCATTTTTCATGGTTGCAAGTCGGTTGTCGGGAAGTGTTCGGTGGGCATGATTGAGAGCTCCGATTTCTCGGCGCATCCCACCGCCGGATACGGCCCCATTTAACGCTCGCACTTCGTCATTTGCAGTCGGTTGTCAGGTACCTTGGTTCGAAGCACGCGACCTTCGAAACCTACCATCTTCTATAGATGCATTGCGTGGTGGCATTATGGGGTCTTAATATAAATCAACATACAATTCGTCACAGCCCTCAATTCATCGAATTCAATTGAAGTTGCTATCCTAGGTACTTCTCAAGTAGAACGTAGAACGAAACCATTATGTGAGCTGTTGGAGTGGGCTTACTTAGGGAAGTCCCTACCTGACAACTGGCCCACGTTTCAAGGCGGGCAAGCGGGCAGGTAGCTAGCGCACGTTATCATATCACCCCACGACGCAACTGTACCTTTCTTTAAACTCTGGCAAGCTTCCAGTTCGCGAAAAATTGCCAATCTGGACGACTTTACACCACCGAACCTCCCAATACCACCCTCCCGATCGCATTCGCTGGCCGACCCTTCTTTTACCGAGCATGCCTCAACCGCTCAGCGCGAAGGAGAATTCTCTCTTTCGCCAGGTCATTCGCAACTATGAAGACAAGCAGTACAAGCGGGGTCTTAAGGCCGCCGAGCAGATTCTCAAGAAGAATCCCAAGCATGGCGACACGATGGCCATGAAGGCCCTCATTATCAACCAGCAGGGCAACACCGACGAGGCCTTTACCCTGGGCAAGCAGGCCTTAATGGCAGACATGAAGTCACACATTTGCTGGCACGTCTACGGCCTGCTGTACCGCCACCAGAAGAACTTCGAGGAGGCAATCAAGGCTTACAAGTCGGCCCTGAAGCTCGAGCCCGACTCTCTACAGATCCAGAGAGATCTGGCTTTCCTCCAGGTCCAGATGCGCGACTACCAGGGCTACATCCAAAGCAGGACAGCCATGCTCCAAGCCCGGTCTCAGGTCCGCCAGAACTGGACCGCCTTGGCCGTGGCACACCACCTCGCGGGCGATCTGACGCAGGCAGAGACGGTATTGACCAAGTATGAGGAATCAGTCAAGGTCCCGCCATCCAAGCTTGACTTCGAGAACTCCGAGGCCGTCATGTACAAGAACACCATCATTGCCGAGCAAGGCGACTACCAGCGCGCTCTCGAACACCTCGAGTCCATCGCCAAGAGCAACCTCGACCGCCTGGCTGTTATGGAGCTCCGAGCCGAATACCTGACCAAGTTGGAAAAGAAGGAGGAAGCCGTGAAGGCGTACAGGGCCTTGCTAAACAGAAATGCCGAACACCCTGAGTACTACAACAAGCTTATCGAGGTTATGGCCATCCCCGCAGAGGATACTGCTGCTAAGAAAGCAATCTACGACGAATATGCCGAGAAGAACCCTCGCTCAGATGCTGCCAAGCGACTCCCTCTGGATTTCATTTCTGGTACGTTATCTATGGCAATGTGGAACTACATCAAGCAATACTAACGGAGCGTTATAGGCGATGTCTTCCGTGAAGCGGCCAAGAAGTACCTCACTTTCATGTTGGACAAGGGTGTACCGTCAACTTTTGCCAACCTAAAGCACCTCTACACCGATTCCTCTAAAAAGGAAGCTCTTGGTTCCTTAGCACATGAATATCTCGAGGCGAAGAAATCCGATGCTGGAGATGCCAAGACCGACGATCCCTTCAAGGGCGAGGGGGCAGCACTTTACTACCTGGCGCAGCACTACAACTACCACCTCAGCCGCGATCTGACCAAGGCTATGGAATTCGTCAACAGGGGTATCGAAAAGGCACCTGACAATGTCGAGTTCCAAATGACCAAGGCACGGATAGTAAAGCACACGGGCAACACACAGAAGGCTTCGGAAGAGATGGAAAAGGCCCGTAACTTGGACTTGAAGGATCGTTACATTAACACGAAAGCAGCCAAGTATCAGTTGAGAAACAACGAAACTGAAAAGGGTCTGGAGACCGTAGGTCTTTTCACCAGAAACGATTCTCCTGCGGGCCCTCTGAACGATCTTCTGGACATGCAATGCATTTGGTTCATGACTGAGGACGGCGAGGCCCAAGTGCGGAAGGGCAATGTTGGCTTGGCGTTGAAGAGGTTCCACACTGTCTACAACATCTTCGATGTGTGGCAAGAGGACCAGTTTGACTTCCACAGCTTCTCCCTGCGGAAAGGTCAAATACGTGCTTACATCGATATGGTTCGTTGGGAGGACCATGTTCGAGACCACCCATTCTATTCTCGGGCTGCACTTGGCGCTGTCAAGCTCTACCTTGACATGCACGATGGCAAGACTCTGACTGATGGTGCCAATGGCGATGACAAGAACGGAGATGCGGCCGAGCGTAAAAAGGCAGCTAAGAAGGCCCGTAAGGCTGAGCGCGAAGCTGCTGAGAAGGCTGCTAAGCAAGATCCGAACAAGCCTAAGGCTGCGGTCGACGAGACCAAGAAGAAGGATGACGACCCTGATGGCCTGAAGCTCGCGGCCACCACCGAGCCGCTTGTAGAAGCCACCAAGTTCCTCGTTCACCTGCTTACCTACACACCCCCAAGAACCTCGAGGCGCAACTCGCCGGTTTCGAGGTTTACATGCGCAGAGGTAAGTGTCACGCATTGAGTATATGTGTGTACTGATAATAATGACGGTCTAACCTTTATCTACAGAGAAGTACGTTCTTGCTCTCGGCTGCCTCAACGCCGCTTTGGCACTGGATGCCTCCCACCCTACTGTCCACGAGCACACCATCCGCTTCCTTCAGGCCATTAGGAGCAAGATGGCCTCGCTGCCATCCAAGGTGCAAGAGGTGATCAAGTCGGAATTCACCGCCATTGCGCCGTCCACGGACCTCGAGGAGTTCAACGACGAGTTCCTCGCTAAGCACAAGGGCAGTGTGCCGCACGCCATTGCCGCCATTAAGATGAAGGAGCTGGTTGATGAAGAGGTAGACCAGGCTTCCGTTGAGAAGGAACTTGCGGGCTTGTTGGCCGCGCCAGGTATCACCTTCGAGGATGCGCAAACGATCCTGACTGTTCTGCGGGGATCGAGAAGTAAGGAGCTGGATGGATTCAAGAAGAAGGCCGCTGAGAAGTGGCCCGAGGTCACTACTTTTGCGTAAATTATCTGCCAACATTACCGGGTTGGTTCTTTGGTAGTTCAACGATTCGCAGTGGGTGGATGATGTTTTCCTGGTGTCTCTTCTCCCTCCCCAATTATATTGGTGGTGAAGGGGCACATGCATGATTCTGCAAAAGGCATAGCCGGGGGTCCTGGCGCGCGGATATTAAAATGTCATTTGAGTTCCGAGAACACGGAGAGTGTGTGGTTATATGGCATTCTTGCATGAAGTTGTGTACCATTGAGTCCAGGAGCGGGAATGGGTATGACAAGAGAAAAAGAAAAGTTTCTAGATGTTTGGCCCTTCTTATTATAGACCAGAGAATCAACAACCCAAGCTCACATGCATAGTCTTGATAATGTGAATACTTGTATTGGAACACCGTGGTGGTTTCGTCTCCTAGCTTTCAGTCAGTTCAAGTTCAAGACTTGCTTTAGACTCGACGATTCTCTGCCGAATGATCTTCCACACAGCTTAACAGAGAGTCGCGCACTCGAGGAAGGGGATGCTGCATCGTTCACGGGGGATGATTGTTCTAGAGTTCCTAGGGGGTTGATAGTTCCCCTCACATTCTAGAGGCCTTGCGCTGTTGTTGAAAACTCAGCAAATTGCTTTAGAAGATACCCTGGAAGGTTTAAAGTTTCCGACTACTGGGGATCAACGGAGAAAGGGGGATAGAATGATGGGCGTGATGAGGGAAAATAGAGGGCGATACTTGGCGAACATCGAATGAATCTATCAGTGCATCACCAAATAGGGGTGATATACCACCATCACGACTGACTTTCGCTTTGCTCCAAGCTAACTCGTGTAAGTCACCGTGTGGGTAAAGTCTACATAGTCAAGGCTATGTAGGGTAGGGATGTCGAGGTTACAGGTGTAGGTATTCTACGGTGTGGAAGCTCTTAACCGCCGTCCTCACCGAACACGTATCTGGATGTGTGTGCACTTGCCTGTCTAGCGTACAGTACGTGTATTCACTTGCATGGCGAGCATGGCACTTTGGACAAGAGGTATGGTTCTGATATGGAAGGGACGTGTGCAGTAGCTGGGAGTAGTGTGCAAAGCTAACTTTCCGGGTGTATTCCGTTCCCCTGATTGGTACTGATCTAGCGTTGAGCTAAGTTAGATGAAGAATTACAGTGGACGGGTTCCGTAGGACGCGCCGTTTGCTGGTCTGCTCGAACGTTTATGTATGCGGCTCGCAAATTTGAGATCCAAACTATTTCGAACCAAGAATCTGAGTAGTCTGTATGCTCGGACATGAAAAACAGGCCGCCTGCGGATTACGTACAGCAGAGACGAGTGGTCTAGACTCTAGACCTACCTGGATAATGTTGATGCTTTGCTCGCAACCTGGCGGCTGCCCCGATTGCGGAAAGTTCGGAGCCAACGGGTTCCTGAGCGAGAACCTCCATGTGCTCAGACGTGAGAGGGCGGTCAATTGTGAAGCTACTACTACCATGTACGCTTAGCTACTGTTTTTATTCGTGGTGACAATGAATCTGCAGGGCGAAGCAAGCCATCACCCCTGAGTGAAGGACCAGCCACGATGTCATTTCGCGCCTCCCCCAGGCTTGCTTACAGAAGCGAGGCATCGATGCGCCTCGTTACGGTTAGCATAGCCACGAGGTATCTGCTGCTGCACAAGAGAGGGGAAGGACGGGGATGCACGCCGATTTCCTGTTTGCTTTCGAAATAAAATGCCCGAGAATGTCTTGGCCCCCATTTGATACACGGAACGGGCTGGCGGGTTCGCGGGAGCAATTGAAATGGGTTCTCAAAAGAGTCATCAATCAGTGACATCAGGGCTAGCCTTGTGCCTTGCGAGCAAAGAAGTGTCAAGGTGTGTGGTGTGGTGGTGATGGAGTGGCCCACGGCCCCGTGTTGCAACGGTTCTGGGTCCACACCACACCCGGCTAGCGCTCCGAGCCGATCACTGCCTTGTTTAATATTGCCGGTGTGTGGTGTGTGAGGCGTAGCACCTAGTTCTAGTCGTACAGCTGTTTGCTGTGTGCACACTTCATTAGGCGCGCGAGCTAGCATGAATAGCCGTTTATGACCACTCGCTTCAGGGAGCTCGCTTAGGAGTAAGGCAAGGCTTGTTTTCCTCTCCCCCGAGACGAAAGCCGTCGAAAATGACTTGTCCAGGACGGGAGAGGGTTACTGAGCTACTGGGCGTCTACTGATGCACGCATGATGATTACATCAGGGAATCACTTGGGGGAGATTGGGTCAAGCATTGGCACCCGGACTTCTGATCCAGATGCCAGAAGTCTAGAAGGAAATATGTATCCCCTTTCTAAACTGTGGGCACACCGGCGCAAACGTCGACCGCTTTTTACGATTTCGGCCGATACAGACCATAGTCGCTCCGCTTCAGTATTTGGTGACTGTTGGAAACGATCGAGTCGTACGAGGTCGAAAGAGTGGTGACGTTTGTTGCAATTTGTTGGTTAGCTGGCTACCGTTCCAAACTTGGGGGTCGGCAGTAGTCTCTCCAATGCTACGGACGGTGCGGTTTCACCAGCCCATGTGGAGGAAGCAGGAAGCATTGGACGTGGAGTCTCGGGCCACGGGCCACGGCTTAGACGGCCTCCCTCGGTCTTGCTAAGTAAGGCTCGGTCGAGAGTTCAGTGATTGAACGGATTTCGCATTGAGAAAGGGGTGAGGGGGTGCTTGGCCGGCTCATCGGTGTCGTGAGGTCTGCTCGCCAATTCTGGTTCATGCTGTGGTGTTAGGGTGTTGAAACGGCCTAGGGGGTTACGGTTGCCTGGCTCGTTTTCCCTTGGGCATGACTACATGCCTAACGTTTAAGATGAGATGACATGCTGGCGTGCACCCCGTTGGCCAGTCAGCATCGCCCGTTCACCCATCCATCATCTCATCACCCATGTTGCAATTACTGACCTGGATCTTGCAATCGCACGATGAACTGACCAGAGCGATCAGCGATCGGGAAATTCAGAGCTATTGATGGTAAACTAAAAATGCATATTTGATATATCCCACTGAAGTGATAACAGCCATTCATGCCTACCGTTTATCCTCGCGTACTCGATCCACTTGCTGCTGGTCGAAGAAACTAGAATAACTAACGGCTATTCCACTATGTAGTCAATCGTCCACCGCGCGTTTAAGGTCTAAGCAGCTTGCAGAAGAACATAGGCGCCGTGATGCACACGTTCTGTGTGGCTTGAGTGACTGCTTCCTCGCTGTAACGAACGTGGAAAAGAAACCCGACCGTCCTTGCATTGCTCGATATTGAACTGCTACGCTCCTTTCGTCATTCCCTCTCAATCGGTCTCTGTCGAATTCCCGTTTTGGCCGGTGGGTTCTCTCGGGCTTTTTCCCCTTGCGGGCAAGTTTATGTCGATCTTGCAATTTCCTTGTTTTCCGTTCCTGAGCTGCATCCCTGCAACGAGGCCGTTTGAACAGTTTTCAGCCACTTGTGAGCTGCTTCCTTGCCTAGCTGCTGTCCTCTTGATGATGATCAGCCCTAGAACCGTCGAAGAATCGACGCTGGCTGATTGGACGTGGAGGCCTGTCTCGCAGGCTCGCGATGCGGGTTTCATGCGGGACTTTTTAGAAGGAAGCCGCCAGCGTTAGCTCCCAACCGAGCGTCCCGGCAGAGAGCCCAGGCATCGCACATCTGCCGACAAACCAGCTCGCCAAGCAGTCACACTTTGGCTCGGGTTTCTGTTACCCCCTTCGAGGTCTGTTCGAGAGCAAGCAAGGCAGGGAATTGCTTCACATAACCCAGATGATATTGCCATAAGCTCTCGTCTGGTAAGTACTGTCTATAAGACGCCAAGGCTCGTGCTACGTCAGAAGCAATGTACTTGACACTCTGTGTATAGCCGAGTTTGTCGACCTGTAAGCCAGCCCAGCGTGGCCGATGTCTGTCTGGATACGGATGAAGCTGCCGCGGCGACCACTTCACCTACCGGTACACCACTAACAACAGCAAACTGTGGCGAATAGCTCTGGCAGTCTCTGGTTACCAGGAATCCGAAAGCCACTCCTGACTCGGTCGGTATGTTCCTGATCAAGGTTTTGCTATCTTTAAACACGAGGAAACCCACATGCTGCTCTTTCGCGTCTCTGAACTTTGCCATGTCGATCCTTCAAAGAATTGCAGCAGAAGCCTCGACTCTTCGATTCGAGCTCCTACCGGTAGATGCACATCGATGTTGATGCAAGAAGGGTGTGTCCACCAACCCTTGCCCCTGCAGCCGTAAATCACTGCCCACTGTGGGGTTAACCACACTTGTAAGATACTATAGTATCACTACCCGGCACTATAACAGGGGACCTGATTTGCTAGTCGACCAGTAAATTTGCCCTCTTGCCGTCATGACCGAAACCTGTGTGCAAAACTGCGAGCTGCTGTCGTCAGTGTCGAACCCATGCATAATGCGTCAGGACTCACAACTTCAAATTATCCTCACTGAAGACAGAGGATGGTGTACTTGCTATGCTAGACGGCCGAGTGTGTCGAATTGGTGAGTATGTAAGGTACATACACACATATAGCATTCACAGTGACATGTGCTGGCAGTGGCCTACAGTATGGCAAGACATGCCAAGTTCCAGCGTAGCACACTTTGAGATACTGAGCTCCACTGTCCACTGCGGGTCGATCTGTGATCTCATTCACTCGAGCCAGCAATGCCCTGGTATAGCAACACCCACTGCCCGCCCCTATAGCAGACAGTGCGCTCCTATATGCGATCGACAGTATGACTTACCTGTTACGTTGGGAACCCGCCCCTTACCAGATGCTCTATCCAAGCAGAAATCCAAGTTCATCTCACCTCCCCGTACTCCGTACCTTTTCGGAACTCGGTTTCGTTGGGAGCTGGGATCCCAGCTTGACCGAAACTCCACCAGCAAGGACCAGCAAGGATGGGGTTGAACGGGAAAGCCTGGTGTGCGATCGTCGTCATCGCCGGCATGCTTGCTCCTGTTGCTACCCAGCAGCCAGTCGGCCAGTCGGCCAGTTCGATGATACCCATTCATACCATCAAGGCCTCCCAACTTGGTTCTGTAAGAGACGACGAATGTATAAAGACCTCGAAGCCTCCCCGTCTCTAACACTTCTTTTTACTCCTCATCCTCACCAACAAGCCTCTCACACCCTCAAGCCCAGTCCAATCAACCTTCGCTTTTTATACCAAACCATCCATTCACTTTTGAATAATCCACCAACCGCCAACATGCAGTTCACCATCGCCGCCGCCGCCACCCTCTTCTCCGCCGTTGCCTTCGCGGCTCCCGGTGCCAACGTCCAGGTTGCCCGCCAGGCCAACTACACCCCTTGCTCCGGCCTGTACGGAACTGCCCAGTGCTGTGCCACCGACGTCCTCGGCGTCGCTGACCTCGACTGCGCCAACCCCACCGACGTCCCTACCTCCGGTGACAACTTCAGCGAGGTCTGCTCCGCCATCGGCCAGCGCGCCCGCTGCTGCGTCCTGCCCATCCTCGAGCAGGGCATCCTCTGCAACACCCCCTCCGGTGTTCAGGGCTAAGCGGTTTCTTCCCGAAACCTCTTCTATAATGTATAACTCAAGAACAGAGCATCAAGGTATGTTCTCATCCCTTATCTGGTCAACCAAACTTCGAACAGAAAACTGACCATATTACCACTCCAGGTTGACGACAATTACATTAATAATGTGTTCTTACTCGGCTAAAAGGGTTCTGAGGTCCTTCTGAGGTGTGCGATTATTTGGCTTGGAATTGTATATACTCGTGTTGGATGATATTAGGGATTTGGTTCCTTGTAATGAGCAAGCTGGATTCCGGTATCCAGAAGACGTATGACATGTCTCATCGGTAGACTTGTTTTTGTTTTTGTACATCAGCCACAATTAGAATTCATTATCGATTTGTCAACAACACTTTTAAGTTCTTACTCGCTCATTGTGGTCGTTTTGTTGTTTTATGGCGGTGGCTTTGCATCCTCGTGGCCGTCAGCGGGTGTTCCCGTGGCTGGCTGCGGACGCTTGTTAGTGGCGCATCCGAATCTCGGATGCAAAGGTTCTCGGATGTCATGGGTGCATGTACTGACTTTTGCTGGTGAACTATGTCTCTTCCGCCCTTATCAAAATAAGCCCCTTCGGATCTTACCATCTCAAACGTACGATTTTCAAATGACTTGTCCCTCCGAATCTCCATTCTCCGACACGCTCTCTGTGGTGTGAGCTTGGCTGCCCAGCCGTGATTCGATTTTGTGTAATGCCGCATTCATCTCCAAGCGATGAGACCCGGCCAATCCGCGCACGGGTCCAGAACGCCTGTGATAGGTTCGTCCCACCGCGAGCAACCACTTCCGTCTTTTGGCTGCCAACCGCCTATTGTGATTATTTACTGTTTCTAACCCGATGCAACTCTTTGTAATTGCAGCTGTAAGAGCCGCAAAGTAAAATGCGACGGCAAGTCGCCTTGTGGCTACTGCATTCGCCGCCGCCGTTCCGAGTTATGTCACTACTCCCCCAGCGGAAGCGGGTGCCCCAGCACACACGCTCGCCTTCAGTTCCGACATCCGCATCTTCCTCATCCGCGCATCTTCACCAGCCACAGCAGCAACAGCAACATCACGATAATGGCCACCACCACCAGCAGACTACTCAAAACGGGGGCGGCGTGACTACGCCCAGCCAGCCACCACGCAATGCGTCAATTTCTTCGCAGCATCATGTTGAGCACATGCACGTGTCACCTGCTGTCGCTCCGGCCCCAGTGCCGCCCCGGCAACAACCATTGGTGGCGGCAGCAACAGGTGGTGATGGCGCTTTCACAGCCAACGCCCATGATGACGAGACTGAAGTCCCGCGCGAGGCTCGCCTGCTTTGCGACGCTCAGGGAAAGCTGATCTTCATCGGTGACTGCGCCCCCTTGTCCTTCTTCCAGAGCGTGCGGCAGCTCGTCACCAGCCGTGTCGACGAGCACGCCTTTGCGCCTCAGAGCAGCCAATACTCGGTGCTTGAGAATAGTGCCCCGTCGGCATCTTTCACTGCGCACAACGGCAGTGGCGGCGGTGGGCCCGAGATACCGCTTGAATCGATACCCGACGCTGTCGCGGTCTATCTCACTGTTACCGCGGGGCTGGTCGACCTATTCGAGGACGCGCGCCTGTGCCACGACATTACGCTCTGGGCCGGTGGCGGCAGTAGCAGTAGCAGTGGCTCATCGGCTAATGACGGGGGAGCGGCTGCTGCGACGGACGTGGCGACGAGCATCGTCAACTACCTGATCCTGGCCATCGGGTACCAGAAAGACCGAGAGCCCCTGGCCCAGGCCTGCTTCGAGTATGCGCGGGATCGGGCGTTCGCGCACTTGAGCGGCGAGCTGAGCATCAGCACCGTGCACGCCTTCCTGCTGGTGACTCTGTTCATGCTGAGGGCGTGCCAGATCAACGGCGCGTTCCTCTTCTTCGGCATCGCCGTCCGTACCGCCTACTCGGTCGGCATCCACCGCACCGAGGTCAACGCCCGCTTCGGCCCCGACGGCCACGTCCAGCGCGATCGCCTCTGGCGCAGCCTCCGGGTCGTCGACCTGTTCCTCAGCACCTCCATGGGCCGCCCGCCCGCCACGTCGGACGTCGACTGCACGGTGCCCTACCAGGTGGTCGCGGCTGGCCGTCCGAATGCGGAGGCAGAGGGTGAAGAACAGTTTGATATTCTGAGCGCCTCGGTCCAGATCTTCCTGATCCTCGAGTGCGTCGTGCTCGAGGTCTACTCGCGCCGCAAGATCACGCTCCAGCTCACCGAGGGCATCTCGCGACAGCTGCGGGACTGGTCCGGCCGCTGGCTGCGGCCGTTGAAGGATGTGCTTAATTCGGCTACCACGAGTACGAATACTACTGCTGGTAGTGCAGAGGAGACTGATGGTGGTACTAACGGTGCACAATACTCCGCCAAGCAACAGCAGCAGCTCATCGGCACCTGCCAGGTGCTCTCGTCGTATTACTATGCCGTCATGCTGGTTTCGCGTCCGTTCCTCATGTACGAGGTACGACGGCGCCTGTCGGACGGGCCCGTCCATGGCGGCGGTGGCAATAAGAATGACATATTCTCGGGCAAGTCCCGCCTTGCGGATGCTTGCATCGATGCTGCGAGTATGATGGTGGACGTAGTATCTGCGCTGATTGACAAGGGGGTCATGACCGGGAGACAGCCTTTGATAGTGTATGTTTCATATTCCTTCTATTCCGTTCTTTTTTTTTTTTCTCTGTGGCCGCTTTCAATTGTTACACACAACCATGTTGCTCACACTCTTTGACAGATCCTGGCTGTTCGCCTCTTCGCTGGCGCTGGGCGTTGGTCTACTGGGCAGCTTCGGGCGGATCCTGGAGCGGTACACGCAGAAGTCCATCGCGGCGCTCGAGCACTTCGCCAAGAGCGACGCCCACGCCATGCAGTACAGCCTCATCGCCAAGAGCTTGCTGGCGACGGCCCTGGGCGCGCTTGAGAAGCGGGAGTTGGCCGAGCGGCTGCAGCGGGCCGAGAGCAGTAGCCAGCTATTTGGGCTGATGCCCGTCGAACGGGGTGGCAGTGGCAATGGCGACGGTGCGCTACGATCGCCGGACTCGCTGGGCATGGTGGCCCATTCCACCTCGTCGGCGTTTGCGAACGGAGGAGTCGATCATGGCGGCGCTCTCGGCGGGGGATCATCTGGACACAATATCCAGCACCGCGAGTCGTTCGCACGATCGGAGATGCTTGGTGGTGGTGGGGGGCACCATCCTCCTCCTCCTCCTCACCACCACGTCGCCGCCGCCGCTCCACCCTCGCCCGGTCGCTTTGTGGATTTGGATCCGACCTTCCTGTCGCTTTCGGGAGGGTCCCTGCCGGAGACGCCCGACCTCTCTTTCTTGAACAGCACGTTTAGCGGCGACCAGGGGTCGGGCGCCCTCAACCTCTTTCCTCTTCTGGAGACGAGCGGGCATATTGATTTGGCGCATTACTTTTGATGCAGGAGGATGAAGTAACGATATGTTATGACATGCTCGATTTGCATGACGGTCATCGGTTAGTCGCATTGAAATGGCCTGAGTGGATGTGTATGAGCGAGCGTGTTGTGTTTAGTCTTACGATATTATTTTCTAGTAGGCTGATGTATAATACAGCAAGGGTTTCTAATCACGAACACAAAAAGGAGTTGGGAAAATTCAAGTCACGCGGGCAACGAAGGATATATATATGTAAGATGAAACCAAGTCACTTTTCAATTTGCGTGTAATGTTCTATAGTACATGTTATGTAATTACATATGCGAGTAGGTTCGATTCTCTTATAAGAAAGAACATGATGCCGACGTTATGTTTTATAGTACACATTAGATAGAGTATCTATCCAAGAGGTAAAGAAAGGAAATGCCGTGTTGGCAAGTAAATAAGCGAATGTGTTGGTGTGGGTGTATGTGTAAGGGAGGTAGGAGTAGACCGGGCTACAACCACCACCGCGCACTGCTCACGTTTCTGCACCATTCGGCGTATCGACGGAGAGGGGGCAGGGGAGGTAGTTTTAGTCGGTTTCGCCGTCTTCTTCGTTCTCTCAACCGATCCCGGGCGGACGATTGTGGCAGCAGCGGCTGAGTCGCCGAAGACAAGGGAACCAGTTCTATGCTAGTCATGACGACGGCGCCCTTTAGTAGCTCTCGGGCTTGGGGTCGACCTTCTCGGTCTCGGTGGTAGGGTAGGCGGACTCGGACTTGGGGTCAGCCTTAGGCTCCTCGACCTTCTTGGGCTCCTCGACCTTGGGGGTAGTGGGGTAGGCGGCCTTGGGATCCTCGGCCTTCTTAGGCTCCTCGGTCTTCTTGGGCTCCTCAGCCTTGGGGTCGGCCTTCTTGGGCTCCTCGACCTTCTTGGGCTCCTCTACCTTCTCAGTCTCGGTAGAAGGGTATGCGACGACAGAGGGGTCAGCCTTCTTAACTTCAGGCTCGGTGGTGTAGCCCTTGGACTCCTTGGGGTCCTTGGGGTCAACGGCGGGGTCAACGGCGGGGACAACGGGAGCGGGGGCGGAGGCGCCGCAGCGAACCTGCATGGAGCCCCACTGGGAGACATCGTAGGGACGGCCGCCGGAAGTGGCGGGGACGACGACATAGCCGGGGTCCTCAACGTCCTCCTTATCATCCTTCTTGCACTCCTTGCCGTGCTTGTTATCCTTCTTGCACTTCTTCTCGCTCTTCTTCTCACTGTCCTTGTCGTCATCGTCGTGGCTGGACTTCTTGTCGTTCTTGTGCTTCTTGTCCTTCTTGCACTTCTTGCCGTGCTTCTTGTCCTTCTTGCACTTCTTCTCCTTCTTGTCCTCCTTCTCCTCGACCTCGTAGACCTCGACCTCGACCTCATACTCCTCCTCCTCTTTCTCCTCCTTGTCGCCGCGCTTCCATGTCAGGCCGCTGGTGAAGGTGGGCGCCACCCAGCCCTCGAAGCCGGGCATGACGGAGCCGGAGTCAGAGCAGTCGGTGGTCTGGTAAACAAAGATGGGGCAGTTCTGCTGTTCCTGGCCGACTTCGGGGTATGCGACGATGATGTGCTGGTCCTCCTCCTCCTCCTCCTCCTCCTCGACGTCCTTGCACTTCTTGCCGTGCTTCTCATCCTTCTTGCACTTCTTCTTCTTCTCGCTGTCGTTGTCGTCGTCGTCGTGGCTGGTGCGGCGGCCGAGGCCGAGGCCAAGGCCGGCACTGGCGCCGAAGCCGCCCCACGAGGAGCCGGAGCGGGCGGGCATGCACTCGCTGGGGGTCATGACGGCGGCGCCACCGCTGGTGCTGCACTCGGCGTCGTGGCAGTAGGCCACGGTGGGAGGGACGAAGAAGGAGCCCTGCGTTTGTTTCTTGTCCTCCTTGGTCGGGACGGCCGCGACGGCCGCGACGAAGATGGTGTTCAGAACGAGGGAGTAGTACATCTTGAGATCGGTTGATTGGTAATTAAGAGGGTTGGCTGTTTGGTTGTTTGGTTGGTTGGATGTGTGTTGGAAAGAATGTGTTTCTTGCGTTAGGTATTAAAAGAATGAATGGGGGTGGTTATTAAAGAATGATAAGGGATGATTAGTTGCTTGGTGATGCTGATGAGGATGGGAAAGAAAAAGAGGGAGTATTCGGGGCGAGGATACCAAGTTATATACACGAGTGAGAGACTGCCATTATGGGCGGTTTCCCTACAAACCCCCAGGCTTCTCAGACCTCGATGGTCACTGCCGATCACATCTTGGAACCAGCAAGCTTCCGTCTGATTGCAACGCGGCAATGGTTCCATACAGCTGTTCAATTAATTGAAGCTTCAAGTTGCTGTGGGATTAGTGCCTCATTTCCACGGGGGGCGCGTTCGCAGGGACCTGTCTCTGAAGGTGGTTTGTACCAAATAGGATTTCCCCAATGAGTACGCATACAACATCATTTCCCGCCCTTTCTCTCTCTCAGCCGCCCATAGGGCAGAAGGTGAATTGTTCTCGAAAGTGTCGAGTTATGAGACATGCATCGGCTCAATGATGAGATCTGCAATGTGCTTTGATGCAGAGGGGCCCCCAACTTGGAACACGCGATTTGTAGTGGCCGTGCAATTCGATTGCCTCGCTTTGCCAAATATCTATGCCACGGAACCACCATCGGAAATTCCCTTCGTCGAGACAATGGTCCAAGAGTAGTGGTAGCACCACAGAGCAAGAGCTTCATAGCAATGATGACGGGCTGCGTGGGGACAGCTTCAAGACACCTCTGTGCAATGGATGCGGATATGGCGGCCTGGCTTCTAGATCGACCTGCTTCTCGTAGGGTAGCCCCTTTCAGTCACTGGATTGCTCACCATTCGCCACTGGGCAACTGAAGACTGCTGCTCAAGCCCTTCCTATTTCTTGACTGCCTCTTCGTGCGTTCGGAGCAGCACGGGGTGATGGCAACCGGCCAGTGACAGGCTGTCGAGCGCCACCTGCTTAGTTTGGATACTGAGCGAGTTATTATGGTAAGTAAGCAGATAATTCCGGCTCTGTCGAATGCAGGATGTGCTTTTTCCGGTCGCGTCCCAGACTATTAAGACAGCAGATCTGGCGGGGGGGTTGACCCAATCTCCAACACACAGGCATCAGCAATGTCCTCGGAAGAATTCATGACACATATATTAATGAACAGAAGGGTTCGAGCACCGATTCTGAGCGCCAGCTGCGTAGAAATGGGGATAGGTGTCTTAGGTTACTCTTGCCCAAACAGCCAGTCGGGTGAGTGACTTGCGCGAATTGCCCGAAAACTGGGTGTCAAAGTGAGTTTTCTTCCTTATCTCCGTACCGCGCGAGAACCGTTTGGCTTGTATCGATAGGGCGAAATAAGAAAAGAAAAGAAAAGAGCAAATGGGTTGTCTGTACCTGCATACGCCACAACCATTACGTGAGCCGCTCGTTCGAGGTTTGTCGGTCGCGGGAGGTGCTTTTCCCCATAAAATACCTAGAGTATGTCAATCCAGCAACTAACCTAGTCGAAATACATACTCGCGTGTGTCTCCGGCGGGAAGCTTTGGCGACGGTTCGGTCGACGATTGTGATTCTAAGCACATCGATCATTCCTCTCCATCATGAATAGGGGCTCAATCGCCAGTGGCCTACACATAGCCCGTGCAAAAGCTAGAATGGACGTTCATAGCTGCGCAGAACCAGATTTCCCCGAATTGTTTCTGTCCAAAACGCGAGTTTCTATAAGCCAGAAGCCTAATTGCTAGATTTTCGTAATGGCCCATTATGTGCAGTACATACGTGGTGTTCAGATGGAACATACCTGCTTCTCGGCTAAGAGATTTGAGCTTGATGCTTGAGTTTGGCGCCCGGGGCCCACCAATGCTTTTATTCAACTGTACTATGTAGATATCCATAAGCGTACTATTTCTCAACAACCAACCACCGACCAATCGTCTCAGCGACTGGATCCAATGCTCGGTTAGCTCAGTTGGTTAGAGCGTCGTACTAATATTCTCTTACCGGAATACTTAAGTAATGCGAAGGCCATGAGTTCAAGCCTCATACTGAGCATCCTTCTCTTTTGTTTCTAACCCCTTTTTGCTATTGAACATTTTACCTAATACTTATTCTAGTTGTATAATACAAGTTATACCCTATACTCCGCCTTGGATGTTAATGAATAGCTCGTATATAAAATGGATATCGTCAGTTATTGTATAGAAGGGGGGGTATTAACCTTTCTATGTTCACAACAAGACTGACCGGTTCTTGAGACGGGGAGCGAAAAGGGTGCTTGAGAGTATCGCCGTGGACAGTTTGGCCGTATCAGACCTTGAATGCAAATGACAAACGCAGTGGCCTATTCAATCGCACGAATCCAGCTGATCATATTCTCCACGTAGCTCGTCATGGTCATGGACCGGCACTAACTCGTCGTTGGAGAAAAACAATGTGAAGCCAGATACTCGCTCCAGATTGACAATCTGTTGGCACCTCTTGGCGCCATGGAAATGCCATGTGTACAGGAGACATAACTCAGCGGACTCCTGAGGATCATATATCTTCAGGCAGGCAACATGATACTGCGCCAGTGTTGATATCAACGTATCCTGTGGCTGGGGTCTGGAACAGAGGCATTGACTCTCTTCATACCTTGCATGGCATTTCGGGTAAAATCTGGCTCCAATAGCTGGATACTCAAAGCCCCGTCAATGAGTCCGGCGACCTCCTTGGTGGTGATGCGAGGCCGGGAAACCGCTAGCCAGGAAATGGGTTTTTTCTGGCCCAGACGACCCTCCAGCAGACCACGGTTTAGAGGCAATCGAGCCTTCGGTCGCCAAACGGTGCCTTATATAGACCCTGCAGCACTCCCTAGGTTGTTTCCATGGTGGTACGCCGGGTCCAGACAGGCAAAGTAGCCCTCGGCGGCAAGACTGAGTTGTTTGCGCTCGTTCGGGTCTGGATGCTGAAAGGGGCTGGCCGACTAGTCGCCCGAACGATGAGCAAGCATTGTTGCCGAGCACTGGGAGATTGATAGCTTCAGGACGTGATGACGATGGACCTGGTGAGAAGGGAGCGCCAAGTGCTCATCAGCCTCAATACCGTCACAGTCAACGGGAGTCATCTTGTGTAAGATAGAGATGAGTGGTTATGTTACGTTCCCAGACATCAATGTTGGGCAGACTTCGCAGCCAAACGTAGTAGGTGCAAGTAGAATCTCCAGGAACAATGAAGCCTACTCTACGAATACTGCCACTGTATTGGCTACCGGTTTGAGTTCCAGCTAAATTGTCGCCAGGTGAGAATTCAATTTCATCAAAAGTCATACTCAAAACTTGAAGGGCCTCAGGAAATATCACAGTAGGAATTTGGCAATAACCTGGTGTACTGGTATGGATTCCAACACGAAAAAGCATCGTCAACTCACGACATACTTATAGTAAGATCTTGAATGTACGGATTTTCGGGGGTGGACGTGTAAAGCAGCAACATGGGCTGATGATTTTATATCAAGTGTTTACAACGTCAAGGCAACTCTGCATGTGTTCAATATGTGGGTATGCCATTGCATAGATGGTTCTTATTGCGATTCGCAAATCGCTAGGGGATTTCTTTAAAAACATGGGCTTCAACTCTTCAGTGTGAGGCAAGCAGGCACTGTCCTAATCCTCAGCTATGCCGCCATGTGTTGAAGTCTGGGAAACAATTGAATCATCTCAAAACCCAATCAACTGCCAGCTTCGATTGAGCGGAAGAATGTGGGTCCGTACCTAGGCTGGAGTGGGGCCCTTTTTCTTGAGGTTGGTGCATTGACCATGCATTCAATCCAGCCACTGCACCTTTCGCTCTCACTGGCAATCCCCGTTGCGTCGCGATTTGGAGCCGCGTTGCCGCATTGCGTTTGAACGACACCAAAAAAATCGACCTTAACCATCATTGGATGTCAAAGTTCGAGGCTCGTCAAGTACTTCGCCCCCCTTTTCTCCAGCAATTGTCGCGACTCTCGACGCGCACAACATAATTGGCCGAACGGCTGCGCAACATCGATATCGCATCACCTTACCTGCTCCAAACACCCAGCATGCCTGGCCGTCGATCAGGGAGGGCCGCCGCCCGGCGCGCTGCCGAGAAAATGGGTAAGTCTATACTTCCTACATGTAAATGCGCGATGTAATCTAACAATTTCCCCTTGCAATAGAGAGCACGCCCAAGACATTCGATGAGATCGAGGATGAACCCATGCGCGATGTTGACGGCGACGCTTCCGATGCTGAGATTCAGCCAGAGGCCGAGGATAATGGTGATGACTCTGCAGCGGAACCCGATGAAGACAACCAGGAGCCGGAATCCGAAGCGGAAGCCTCTGCCAAGTCTCCCACTCCTCCACCACACCCAGTCATCCGAAGAAGACGTTTAGGTCGGCCGCCCAAGAACCGCCCACCCGATTGGGATACGCTCCCTATCGAACCCCCGAACCGCGATCCCAATGAGACTCCGCGTCGCCGAGGACGAGGCGGCTGGAGAGGCAGAGGCGGCCGCAAGGGTCAATCTTACCAGCCTACCCAGCAGACCATCGACAAGGAAGGCACCTTGGCTAACATTGTGGATGACGAGGTCGTCCTCCCGGAGGACCCCGAGGGTGAAACCAAGGTCGACAAGAACGGCCATTTGCTGGGTGGTCGCGAGTATCGTTGCCGAACCTTCACGGTCCAAGGCCGTGGCGAGCGACTGTACATGTTGTCCACCGAACCAGCCCGATGCGTTGGCTTCCGCGACTCGTACCTCTTCTTCACGAAGCACAAGCGACTTTACAAGATCATTGTGGATGAAGATGAGAAACGCGATATGATCGAGCGAGATATTATCCCGCACTCATACAAGGGCCGCGCTATAGGAATTGTGACGGCCCGCTCAGTGTTCCGCGAATTTGGCGCCCTGATTGTGGTTGGAGGGCGCAGGATCAATGACGACTACGAGGTTGCCGCACGCCGGGTCGACGGGGCTGTCGAGGGCGAAATTGCCGATCCGAATGACCGGTTCGTTCCCGGTGAGGAGTACAACAAGAATCAGTACGTTGCTTGGCACGGTGCCAGCGCCGTTTACCATTCGGGCGTGCCTTCGGTTCCGGCGCAAAGCGGCAAGCCTGAATTCAAGAAAAAGCGGGTGACGGTCACGGATTCGAATTGGCAACTCGAGCATGCCCGCGCTGCAGCGTAAGTTAACAAGGCAATACTACCCCCATGTTTCCCCAGTACACTAACGCCATTTTAGCCAATTCAATGCCGAGATTGGTGCTATCCGGCGCCATAACAACAAGGGTGTCTACGATATCCACACCAACACCGTGCAGTTCCCCGCGAGCATGCAGCCCACACGGGCCCGGATACTGCAAGTTGCAGACTCGTCGGCGCCGACGGAAAGTGGTCTATTTGTCCCATTGGACCCCAAGATTCCTCGGAATTTCAAGGTAGTTGATACAATCATGGAGATTCCTCCCGCTGGTGTAGCATCTGCGGTCTACGAGCAGCGTGAGACCCCTCCTTTCTTGAAAGATTTCCAAGGCCTCGGTTCCATCTCTGGCGATATCAAGGATCTGTTACCTCCTGAGTGCAGGCAGGCTCTTGACAACGCACTAGACAAGGAGAACGAGTGGAAGAGCCACTGGGGACCGGAGAGCGAGACCGCGCACCGCCGAGCTCCCATCATCGATGCCGCTATCGTGCCTTTCAGTAAAACCTAGGTGATTTGAAAGATGAAACGATGATGGACAAGATGGAAGGGCCGGTAGAAAGCGTTTCTTGTCGAGCCGACAAACCTGACGATTAGAAATCTGTAATATCACATTGAGGGGGGAGGGTGAACGATTGATCGATCGCCAGCAGCTGGCGTCGGAGGCGTTATGGGCCGCAATTCACTGCGCGCCTGGGGATTTTGGGCTGCTTTTCTTTGCTTTCTTATGCCTCAGTTAGCCTCGATCGATATTTTTTGCGTTCGGATTCTTTTGCATTCGTTGCTGGAACCACGAGGATGCTGTTCTTGTTGCCGTATACTGCTAGGAGCAAATGCGGTGGCAGCTTGAGAAAGATGCTAGATAGACGCTGCTTAATGGTCACGAATAGAGAAGAATATGTTTTTGTATAGGTAACCCAACGAATGTCTTCAGTTGTTGTAGCCACATGCAAGCCTGCAATCTGTGATATGGCGTTGGAAGCCGGCATTTCTCAGGAACCGCTGCCTCATTCTAAATACATGTTTCGTTGCTTTATGCTAACTGTCCTACCTATCAAAATCGAGTGCTCATGAGCGATGCCCGCGCATCTGTAGGCTAGTATGTTTCTATGCCCACACACTTGTTATATCTCCAGCGTAGCTGCCATGCTGTCTAGTCTGATCTTGCTGGTAGTAGCAGCATGCTTCGCATCTTTACTTGCTGCTTTTAGATGTCGGCTTCCCACCCAGGCGACCGATCAAGCCATATATCATCATTGAAAGTACAGAAATGTGTCGACTGATGGTCCGTCTCGCCTCTCTTAGCACTTCAACAAGATTTCTCTTTTCATCTTATAAATACGGCCGATAATATTCCAGGATGAGTATCTGCCTGCTATTAAAGCTCGTAACTTATGACCTTCGACAGTAACAAACAGGGCGGGCGGGATTCCTCCCAGCACTATCGGATGTGCTTTGTAGATCTGCAACTCAGTGTGTCGTGATTTTGTGTATTGGTGTAATTCATCCTTTCGTAGTGTCATGGGTTTCATAGCTGCTTTCCGTTCTCCCAAACCGCAACTGTACCAATCTGTTGCCGGGTAGCTCCTGCTTCTTCGTCTCCAATAAGAAAAGAGGCGGACCGACAGGCTGGGCCACAGCGAGGTGCTCATCATGAGTGCATACCCAGGCCTGAGGAAAACAAGGCGAGCGACCGCCTCTGCCCTCTCGTGCTATGTCCTCAATTATGTTGAGAACCCCAGTTTTATTGATCCAATCGAGTTTGCTGATACTGTGACGTGCCAAATTCTCATGGCATATGTCTTCTCCCATGAGCAAATCTATGTCAACAACGTAAGAAGAGGGCAAACGTTATTCGAGACGCAAAGTCAATTCGATTCCTGATGAGGGGATAATGGTAGTGATGCAGCCTAGGCAGTCATATCTAGGCCAGGACGGGGAACATATTACTCAAACCAGCTGAGATTGTGGTTTCCGAGAAGAACCAGGTCATGTCTACCGACATCACAGAAGAGATCTTACTTGGTCTGCATAGTTGAATCCATCGAACTATTCCCTCTATCCCGGCAGGATAATGCATGTTTTGTCAATTGATGAGGTTCACCGCTCCAGGATTTTACCTTTTGGAAGAAAAAATTGGACGTGGATGCCATAATGTAATATTTGCATACAAACTACACTTCCCGCATCTATCGCATGATGCGTCTCCCTACGCATGGTTCAGCATTGCAGTCTATGCAAAGCGTATCTCATCTCTGGCTGACTCCTATTTTCACCTTGTCCGTCATGCAGCCCGATGATGTCGGGTGCGAACCGGGTAAACATGTCACGTTGGGTTTATCGGTCTATCATGCACTCGATACCGGGGGTGACAAAACTGCGATCTTACGACGTATCGAACAGCTTCTGAAAGCACATTAGGGGCAGCATCAAGGGGACAGGCAGGTGATTGTAGGGACCTTCTTTGTTGATCATTGCATGCCTACCAAACACCGCATTACTTGCGAATAGCTTCACGTACGTCAGCTTTTCAGCTAATGCACTTTCGGCATCATCCTTAGCACCCGCTCGACGGCCGGTGCAATCCATGTCCCGAGTACAAAGTATATATGCAGTCAGTGATATGAGCTGGGTTGCGCACGTGGACCTGCAGACTGTTCGTAATCCATTGGCTCAGAGCTCAACGTCATCATATGCAGTCAACATCCCTCTCTCTCCTCGGTTTTGGCTGTCCGTCAAACCATCCACATTTTCAAAGAGCCCAGATGTTATTTGAGTCACACATGTGAGACTCTGATGATTACAGTGCACATGTGGCCGGCAGCTTACTGAATGCAACATGTATAGAGATGCGTCATCTACCATAGCTTGTGTACGAATTCTGCTGGCTTGCATACATGCATACAGACGGCCAGCCAGCCAGCAGCCGCTAGAAGGATCAAAGAAGGATATTCATTACAAGAAGGGCAAAGAGCCCCCTCGTGTTTCTATTGGTGGGTTGGCGGGCCACTTGAGCAAGCTTGGCAAGTGAGTGCATACAGAGACATACGTGGGAGAGACATAACCAAGCTGCGTAAGGATAGGCGACACCAGACGCACACTTGGGCACCATTGCATCATCGAACGCGTGTGGGGTTCTGTTGGTTGAACGGCCAAAGTATGGGGAAGGGACAGAGCTTCTGGTCTGGGCAAGAGACCGCCGCTAGGGAGCTCCCGCCGTTCAATGTGTGTTGATCGTCTAGAGAAGGTACTAGCTACCACGTCAAGTGTCTGAGCCGAAGCCCAAGCCGGTACAGCAGCAGGCAGAAGTTTGCAGTAGAGTAGGCAGTAAGTACATGTATGTAGTGTTGAGGGTTGTAGCTTACGAAGTGGCGAGTGCATTCGTTGCTGTCATCACCTCGTTACGACTTTTTCTTGCTCCTGTGTATGTGCGGCAATCCTAATGACGCCCAACACGAAAATAATCATCTCAAATATCGATAAGCAACTCGTCAGAAGAAGGATCCTCGGGATTCTAGAAAAAGAACATGAATAAGTGGATGTTTACGAGAGCGAGCAAATCGGCACAGTCAAGAAAGCTCTTGCTAGTACTACATAGTAATCCTGTAGGTGGCGGGCGTTTAGTGGGGGAGCGGGAGGGGGTTCTGGAGGGGGGAAAGAGCTCCCCAGCATGCCAGATACGAGGTGGTGGTGTATGTACTTCTACACGCAGACACACATTGTAGGGGGAGTGGCAAATTTCTTCCCGGTGACGAGCACTTAAGACACAAGGAATGGGGAGACGGACCGGGGAGCTATAAATGGCAGGCGGAAGTGAACAGTGGTGCGCGCCGATCCTATCCCGATCTGCTCATTGGCCCGTTCCTCTCGGGCGGTGCACGCGCCTCTGCGACTCTCGATGCTCGATGAGGGCACGCACGGCATGCGATGGGCGGCTCTTTACCAAGAACATGGAGGATCTACCTGAGCCAGATCGTAGATCGTAGGTAAGACGGAGATTCAATGGCCGTGTTTGTCATGACCAAGCAGGATAGAATCACAACCGCAATAACCAGCCGCCAACCGGGAAACATTGACTGTCCTTTTCTAATTAGAGCCCGATGGACATTCTAAAAAGAGAATCAGATGGGGTCGCGATGTCTTAAAGTTTTCCTCCGTACAGCCGCAAGTTGCCGAGTGCAGACATAGGTACTTGCCCGACGAGGAGGTTCTAAGCCTAAGATTCCTAAGGCCGATGATGTTTCTTTGTGTGTGTGTTCGTACTGCCTATCTCGCATTCGGCTTAGCATGGCCGGCTGCATTGGCATAATATTCCATGTACGACAAGATCCGGTCGTATCGGGTAAGCAACCAGAGTTTCTATATTGCTTTGCCTGGATCATTCTCAAACACGCGGTGGCTTGCCAGTCCGCCTGTACATCAGCCTCATCATGGTGTGTAAGAGGCAGTTAGCCCAATAAGTTACGGAGGGCAGGTTCTACAGGGTGGACAAGAGTCAGTCCTGTACCTCGGATAGACTGGTGGTTGAAATGAGATATGACTACGGGCAGAAGTTGCTTGACCAGGCCAACCTGCTGCCTATGGACTGGACTTGCCGGTTATGATGATAGAGTTCGAGAGCGATTTTGAGCTATCGACAGAACAGTATGGTAGCATGCAAGCCTCCCTTTTCGGGAGGATTGGTAATGAGTCGTCCCTGTGCAAACGTGGTCATGGCGGACTTAAGTGATCAATCAGGGCGACGGATAGCAGCGACAAAGAAAAAGCCTGCTGGTCAATGGCTCAAATAGCCCCCCTTCTGATGCAAGCTGCTGCAAGAGGCAGTGGGGGGACGCCATAGTGGCAGTCGGAGGCAACGAGGGCGGCAAACCGAAAGGTAACGTATCAAGTCTCGTGATCTTCAAGGCAGCAAAAATATGGCAAGATGGAAGCTGGTAGGTTCCGTCGTTGGCGGTGTGCAGTACACGCATAAGGCACCGCGTAGATGCGATGCTAGGGCCTGAGCCGCCGATGCCCCATGACATGACGGATCGGAGGGCCATGGCCCATGCTATTCCAGACAATGACACATAACGAGTGAGGGGAAAACACGCATCTGCCCGCCTCGCCTCGCCTTAGGAGCTATTGTTGCGTACAGTAGTAGGTACATGCGCCCATCAGGGGGAGGGGTTGCAAAGACTTTCCTGCGCCCGAAAAGGCGGAGGTGGTAGATTGAAACCTCCTCCTTGTAGCAAGACTTGCACTACATGGCGAAGAGGCTGGCTGGCTAAAAGCCCCGGGTCTCCTCTTGAAATGAGACCGATCCCGGAAAATCGATCGATAGGGGAGCACTATTAGGGGCCGATGCCCTCGGGGTGGCCCTGAATAGAGCCAGAACGGCCCCAGGGAACGATGGGACGTCACCTAATAGCGTGGCAGGAATCGTGAGCTAGCCAGACCCCCCATTTTATACGCCTGCATGTGTAGCACGAGAAAATTTCCAACAATTGGCGCCGAGGCGGAGAGGGCTTGCTTGAGGGGAGGGGGGAAAAGAGGTAGGAACACTAATACTACTGTACTCAAGAAAATTCATCGTGACGGGTGGGGAACCGTTGCGCTTCAAATCAGGACAGCTGGTATTGGTCGACGACCATTCGACCAGTTCAAGAAGCCAAAGCTGCATGATTGGTGGGGGTATTGGCTGGGTGTCAAGTCAGTGTTTGAGCGGCAAACTTTTTGCTTCGAAAGCAAGCAAGTCGGGTCGGGTACTAGGATCAGCGATCAATCTCGGTACTTCCAGGCTGATGCAGAAAATAAAATAAAATAAAATAATTAAATGCACAAGGGAAACTAATCTGGCAGCTTGCACGCGACCTCACGCGCTATCGAAAGTCTGGTCCCTAAAAAAAAACTTGGATGGCCCTGAATCGACAAGAGGCGCGGAATGAGCGAAGTAGGGGTCCAGATAGATTGATGGCCGCGACGGATTCGTAGGTAGGTTATTCATAGTAACAAATTCCGGGCAATTTGGAGAAAGGAATGTGACGGATGCTTGGTCGCTGGTTGATGCTTGCGTTCGTTCATTGGGCTGGCTCTGTCTGTGCCTGAGCCTGTACCTGTTGCTTTGTGCCTGTGCTTTGTGCCTGTGCCGGAACGAGCCCAAGAAGGAACCTACGAACAGGGTGCGGGCATAAGGACGAGGAGCGAGTTTCTGGTATGACGCATCAGATTGAGGATGCTCTTATGGCTGCATGATGCGTTAGGCCAAGGAGAAGCTGAGGTGAGTAATATGATTCTGTAGCATCCTGCTATCTTTATTCGAGAAGGCTTCTCAAGCTTCTGTTCTGGGGATCGCCAATCAGATCCCAAGAGTCCCAAAGACTACGTCGTACGTACCGCGGTACCATGTAAGGTAGGTGGTAGGGAAAGGGGGAAGGGAAGATGCCTCGTGCCTCCTTCGCCCTGGCCGCCGAAGGGGAAGGTAATAATCTGCTTGGTGGCCATTGGATTGGGTGTTGTGCTCACATAAGATGTACTTCCGTACGGTAGCAGTGGAAGAAAAGTATGCTTGTCCTTGTCCCTTTCGGTTTGTTCGTCTGATGCCACTTTTGCGGCTGCAGCTGGCAATCCTACCTACTTCTTGGGTGGTGCAGATGAAACGTCGCCAAAGTTCAGAGATGAAATCCTGCTTTCCCGTATTGAACGGAAGGCCGAACTCCACCCCAAAATCCTTCAACCTCGTGATTTTTCGCGACGATACCATCGGAATTTGACAAGCGATCGCTGTGACCTGTGACCGCCGCCACGCCTGTAGTCATCCACTGCCTACATGTACGCACCTACATACTTTGGTGCCCAGGTTCGTTCTGGGCCAGCTTCGCCTGAAGAGGGTGTCACATCTAACTCTTCGCGTATTGCGATATGATGTAGCCATGCGAATCATTGCTGGGTTTGCCCGGATCCTCGGGTGTGGTTGTGGTATGGCTCACGAGCCAGTGAGCTTGCAGGAAGCAGGAAGGGGAGGGCCTGGGGACTCCGCTGCGTACACAAACTTCAGCACCGCTGACGAACCGCCAGAACTCGGCCATCAGCAGAGCTTCAGGTGCCAGTCCCAGTTCAGTCTACTGTCCAATCCTCTCTTTGCCACTGGTCGCCCCCACACCCGCCTTTTCTTATTCTTTATTCTGTGAATGCGGTCTGGCTATCCGTGAGTGATGCACTACCCGACACCGACACTACATATAGACTTTTCCACTGGTGATGTCAGCTGTACAAGGCCGTACTGTAGTCTGGGCTGAATAGTGCCCCCCGAGGGAAGCCCGTGTAATTGGATACGTTCTTATTAACTGAGCTGGTGAGGTCCCCCAGGGTTCGTTCCTCAAGCTCTCCATTTGCGCTGGCGCCAGCGGCACTTTCTCGACTTGGCAAGACGGGCCCCGTGTTTCGAGCAGGCATCCAAGCCCCGAGCTCATGGGGTTCCTGTTTGTACAGGTGGCGCATTTACACATTGACAAGCAGTTGGCACACACACACACACACACACACACACACACGCACAAGCAGGCAGGCAGAAGGGTGTTTTTCACGTGAACGAACAGCCCTTTTACTCTGTCCCAGAGCCCACTCACGGGCAACGGGCTTTTTGGAGGGTGTGGTCGCCCATGATTTGCCGAAGTTGCCTGGACCCTGGCCTGTGTTTGGTGTCATGGAACGAATATGAGGTTCATCCGTGCTTGCCGAGTTCCAATTCGGAATCTTGAACGAGAAAACGGCAATACACCTGACACAGAAGGTCCTCCCCAGCGAACCTTGGTCCCATACCACCTCTGCCCTTCCCCAAACGTGTCAGCACAAACAATCAAAGATATCGGATTGAATCATTCAATTCTCCGGGGGCGATCATCAAGTCCAAAACAGCCTAGGTTAGATGGGGGAGGGGAGCATTAATGAAGCAATGCGCCAGGCCCTGTACGTTCCGGATATTACATATTATTTCAGTAAGTACTTGCAGCTCCCGGGATTAGCTTCGCATTCACCCAAGCCGCAATCCAAAAAGAATGTTCAACCGGCAACGGTTCTCCCAGCTGGCGGCGGGCATTCCCTGAAGTCCACGTTTTTACGTTTTGAGGCCAGAGCTCATGCGAGACTTTGATGCTCCTCTTGAACTCTATGCGACTTATCACAAACCACCCCCCCCACCGGTTGAGGATAGATAGACTCAACATCCAGTATACACGCCTCCACTTGCCCTACTCAAACCGACAACCGACTCAGCGGTAAGGAAACGGAGAACGGAGGCGAAGCAGATGGCAATCTACAGGTGTAAAGACACAACGAACAATTTCCTTGCTGAGAAATCTGTCTGGCAGAACTGGATTAGGCCGAGTAATTTCCTCCAACGACGCGTCTCGGTTGTCTGCTGCTTTTGGAGTGGATCGCGCTTCTAGCCTGCCACCTGCCTCCAGGAGTCCAGGTAGTTCGGCCTTGGTGCTCCGGGCAACAGCTAATACTACATGTACACACAAGCATGGAATCTTCAGGGTCCAGTGGCCCAGAGCTCGAAATGCAGGGCAAAAAAGAAAGAGAGAAAGAAACGGAGCAGCCCTGGCCAGAACTTCCAATAGTCTAAGCTGCATGAGGCATGGACGTGCTCTAGGGCCACGCTACTCTGTACCGTTGAGTCGGTGAGACCATCCCAGGAGACCATCCCAAACCGTCCATGATCTGCGAATGAGTAAGTATATCCGTACATGCCTACACTGTCAATAATCCATCTAGCCGTGTCGTTTATTACGCAACCACCAAACAACACTTGATGGCTGATCAATCGTGATTGATGTCTTAGGTAGTCTACCTTGTATTACATCTTCTATATCATCTAAGCAGCCATATGGGGCCTTGCTTTATTGGGCTGTAAAATACTTGTCGACATGGGGTTGAGACCGGTTGCCAAAACTACTCGCATGCCGTGCGCGAGATGTCTGCAACATACGAAACCACGCAATGGGATTGATCGACCAGGCCATTCCAAGAATTTCTAGTTACCATCTTGCCATCATCTCGTATCAAAATGGGGGCCTGGCTTGCTCTCGTGGGTTTTTGCGCGACTTTTCTTTTCTTCTGTCTTTTTTCTCTTTTTCTTTTGGACCTCGATGCCCAGCCTTCCCGTGCTACGCTTCAGATCTTGCTTGCGTTTGGGTAGGTTCCGTTTTGCTAGATCCGTTTTCCTTGCCGATACAAGGTCATACCCCATCAAAAAGTGACAGGGTGCCGGGACAAGCATGGACGGGCTTCCATGGAGCAAGTGATGGGAGAATTAAACGCCTCCTCCAGGCAAAAAGCTCCAGGAGTGGGCCTGGAGAATGGACTGGATTGATACACCTCGCGTGTACCTCCCCACCCCGACGTGTACTGTATTAGCAAGCAGACACAGATGGACTCAGAGCCGACTCGGGCCAGTGCACACAGGGCTTTTCTGCAATGAGCCGAGTGCGTGAGGGCCTACCCTGCGGTCGTGATGAATTGTTGTATCTATAGATTCGACTGCACACGCATGCTTACTACTGGGTCTAAACCAGTTCAAAAATCCCGAAAACGCCCTTATGCACAATGTACTTGAGGATAAGAGTCAAGAGAATATTTTCTAAGTGCGTGGATTGGTAGGTACAAAGGCTACCCAGATTAAGCACGGGGGAGGATAATCAGCATCGAACGTTAGTTCACCACTTTACTCATCAGAATGCCGCATGGAAAAAAAAGAAAAAGAAAAAACCTCTGCCACTGTTCTAGTACTGTAGCAGTACGGTACGTACTTGCACTCGAATACCCGCAGCGCTCAATGGCCCTTGCTTCAATGGGTTTTGGACTGGGCCCGCCCCTGACCCTCCACGCTTTCCTGTACCGTTACTGGTCCGTCCAAAAACCCTTGTCTCCGCTGAGCTCAGGAGCAGGCAAAGTGGACCAAATTGGGGTTTGGTTTGGATTTTGCATCTCACCTGGTCATTCCTCCACCTCCTCCGTCACTCACTGACTGTCCATCCCACCCGCCCAGCAGCGCCAGTCATCAGTGCTGGGCTCCAGTTTGGTTCCTGTAGTCTGTAGTGGCTCCATTCAACCACCACCACCATCCCAAGCAGCAACAGTCTCAAAAAGTACTCTTCCTCGAGTCCCTCCCACCCCAGTCTCTCACATCCGACTCTTCCTCTCCCACTCCCCATCACCTCTCCCCTCTACCTCGAAATCCGCGACTGGTCATTTCAAGTTGGCAAAGGACCTCAATCGAAGAACTGATTCATTGAGGTAAACCGGCGTCTGGATTCGGGTTTTTCTTCTTCTACGATCCGCCCACGATCGACAGCCCTCGGAACCAGAGACCAAAGTCGAAAAAGCGCTACCCAAGCCAAACGCTCGGCTCAGCCCAGCTTGTCTTATTCGGCTCGCTCACTCGCGCAACCGGTTGCTGTGCAGAGACGCCTGTGCTGAGGACCTGAGGACGGACCAATTCGCTCCTCCTCTCTTTCGACTGAACACGGGAGTGTGGAAAAAGCGACCTGCTTTCTCTTTTCTTCTGCTTGCTCCTTAACCACCAACGTTGCGCCTTTCTTGACTGGAGGGCCCCTTTGGAAGGACGACAGAACCGAAAAGAGTCACCCCTACGAATCATTCCAACGAACATCCACCATCTGCCTTCGAGGTCGTTTACGGTTGTGTTTGTGTGGTAGCAGGGCTTTATTGTCAGCTTCTACCACTACACCAGGTGAGCATTTAATTTTTTTATTTCGTCGTGTTGACTGAGTATCATATTGGCCTTTCAAAAAGCTTGCCTGCACTGCCTCTCTTCTGCCGGTTTGGATTGCCTGTCGAATTCGAGTTTGGACGTACCCACTACCTTCACGCATGCGAAATTGTTCGTCCAGTGATCCGGCTAGTCTGCCACACTCCCAAGCACCCCCCCCGGACCGCCTACGACACGACACGCATCTTCTCATTTCCCGACTGTTTTGATAGTTGGTGTCGCATCCTGGTCACAGGAAAAGTCACCTACGACTCATGCAGCTTTTCCCATTGCCATTAGCCTTTACCTCGGATTGCAGACTTGTCGGAAAATTTTCTTTTCTTCCCCATCGTTATATCTTTCCACTGGGTCAGTTGGAAGCTTGTTGGTTTGACAACGCCGCGTCGTTGACAAACTCTTTCTGCCATAATTTTTTATTATCTCCACCACAGCCAGAGGCGCCCTGATCCTCAAGTGTTGTCTGCCTGAATTTGACTTTTCCTTTGGTCCTCCGACATTCCTCAAGATTCTCAGATTTTATTGTCGTCCGTTTCTTGACTACTCTAGCACACAGACCATTGTGTCTATCATTCCTACATTTGTTTCATTTATCTGCTTTGTGCTGCACCAGTACAGACAATAGCATACTAATCCGGGAACAATGACCTCAGTGCTTTAGAGTTTTCCTCGGAACTACCCTACTTCTACTGTTCATATCGTGCTCATTGCGCCGATATATCGAAAAGCTTCTGGTCGACTTAACTGTCTGACTTGAATATTCCTTTACGACCCAACGTTACTCGGATCCTACGATCTCGGCAACGCCGACTTACGATACATATCTTCATAATACAAGTCGACTCGATATCTCGATAGTAGTATCAAGGCAGTCTTGCTTAGAAGATTAAGTCGACACCAGGAGCATTATACACCTGCTGCCCAATCTCTGCATCCGTCCCTATATCTAAACATCGATATACCGTTTCCTTCTTGTTTTCGCGACATCCGTACACGAACAACAACATATGGCTGGAGGCAATCAATAGATTACCCTCAACCGCGGAATCCCCCCGACAGCCATCCTCTCTTCAGCCCTGGTCACGCAGCCAACTACCCAAGCCAACAATCAATACGCTGCCCAATTTGATTACTCCAGGCGCTCGAAGCATAACGCCTTCTTCTCCGACAAAGGTCATCTCAAGATCTTTGACGGAGTCTTCTACCCAACCGCCATGATGCCGGGTGGTGTGTGTGCCGTCCTCGATTATGAGGTTGAGATTATGGCAGAGTATGTGGCCGAGATGGCAATGCGAGTCGTCCTACCAGAGACACCCGTCACTGTCGCCTTCCGCAAGTTCGTCTCCCAGATACTCACATCAACACGCTTGCCAAGCACAACGATCCTTCTCGGTATGAACTACCTGGCCAAAAGGGTTAACACTCTCAAGCACCTCGGCCGCACCTTCAAACCAAATGAGGGCGAGGTCTGGCGTTTGCTTACTGTGTCCTTGTTGCTGGGCAGTAAGTTTCTCGACGACAACACCTTCCAGAACCGTTCGTGGTCCGAGGTCAGCGGGATCCCTGTTCAGGAGCTCAATCGGATGGAGAACGAGTGGCTCGTCCACATGAACTGGTCATTGTACGTCAACCTCGATGAGAGCGGTGACTACAATGCCTGGTTGAGCAGCTGGAAGGAGTGGCGGGCAACCAAGGAGAGAGAGCAAATGGCGCATCACCATTTGTCTCAGGTCGCTGCTCGCGAGCAGCGTCTCGGTCCGTTGGTCACCTCCATGCGGCCGGATCCTCGTATCCGCAACCATTCTATTGGCTACGAAGGCTGGACACCAGAGGAATCCAACGAGTTCGAGCGTCTGCAGCAAACCCGCAACAAATTCCGTCCTCGCGAGAACTCATGGCAAGGTCAATACCAGAACACTTGGCCTACTGATCCTCTGACGCCCCCCGATTCTGGTTACGGAACCCCGGAGTATCTCAACTCAGCTGCGTCGCTTAACTCGCGCTATAATGACTGGTTTGGCTCCGCTGTATCGGCGGGATATACGAACAACCGGAACTATCATGGATCGAACATGTCTCACCATCACGGTGCCTTTGGCAACCGAGCATCCCATTACCAGCAACCATTCTTCGGGCACTACGGTGGCCACGGTGCTTGGGACTCGAGCCCTGACTGCAACTGCAACCAATGCATGTCATCTGCCCAGAAGCCTGCTCATTACTTCCACCACAACCCTTATGGCCAGCCCGTCATCGGTTGAGCTTGTTGAGGATTCGACAATAGGGATGATGACGACTATGGATGATGTCACTCATTTTTTTGGCGTCGCAAATACGGCGTGAATACATGGTGCCTGCACCACGGAGGACACAGAGATCCATACTGGTTCAAATCAGGATTTTCGAAATCTCACGTCGCTAATAACACGGCGGGGGTTTTGGTGCATCAGCGACTGGTGAGCAGTTGCATCAGACGTCCTGGGGCTTCGGCCCAGCAACTAATGCAAGCTTTCGGCCTACAGCATTGCAAAATAGTCCACTCGGACATCTTCTACGGCACATTTAGGGATATACATTTGCTCTTCAGATACCCAACACATTTCCATGTTATGATGAGGTATTCGAAATGAACTCGACATACCTACTTCTGGACACTGCATTACGTTTTTCTTCTGGGATCCGCGCCCCCCGTGACGATCGACCTCGAATCAAGGCCCAGTCAGGCTCAACAAGCTCGGTCTGGCCGATACGATTGTCTACGCGCTGCTGTTCCTTGCGACCCTCGAGCCCACACGTGCCTCGAGCGGGCTCGCTTCTGTTTTCTTTTCACGACTTTTTCCTATCGATAATTGTCTAATGGTGTTGGTCGGTTTCGGTAATTCACGGTTCGGCGTTCATTATCCCCATAGATCCCGGCTTCTGTTTTTTCTTTTCTCTTTCGCATTTTATACGGACCGGCTGGTAAAACTGAGGATTCATCGAGGCGTTTAAAACAACTGACATGGTACATGACCATGGTCCGACTGCCCACCGATTCCTTTTCATTCTGACGCATTGAAGGAGGTGGTATCGAGTCGTTTCGCTGCAAGCGGGTGTTATATGGGGCTGCCCCGACAGCAGTGGGCTTTCTGAAGCCCCGCCGGAGAAACTCTGGAAGAAGGGTTTCCACACACTCCCATTGTCGACACGGCATTCAAGTTGCACATACAGGCTTCCATTCGGGATTCGCTGTATGCTACGAGGGCAATCAAGATGGGTCAATAGGGCATCTTGCCTTTTTTTGTTTTGTTTTTCATGGATTGTTTTATTGGGGTTCATTTGGTTTGGGCTGGTCCGCATGCCTGTTGTCAACACGACACGCTTACGGAAAGAGGCTCTACCCAAGACTATACCCATCTCGAGTCCCAGCTGTAACGTCAGCAGCACATCATTCTTAGAGTTTTCTGGTTCAGACACTTTAGAAAAAGGGGGTCTTGGATTTCTGGCCGACTGGTGGGGGGGTTAATGCGAGGCTGCCTTGCTTTCATTTCTTTATCTCTCCCCCCTATGATTTACGCCTAGTAGAAAGGCACTTCTCGGATGTTTTTACGATTGGCACGATGGATTTGAGCAGAAGAAAGATGGTACTATTCACTCGGTAGTTGGGATAGGATGGAATGGGATGGCTGGAAGGTGTGGTCCCTGGGACACCAAATTGGTACGAGATCAACAGAGGATACATTGAAACACCTAACGGGGTTTCGGGCAAGTTCTTACTGCCCCAAATAGCATGGTGATCATTTACATGACTCTCGGTGCCTTATTCAGAAGGCGCAAGGACAAGCAGTGCACCTCAGGGTAGCCGGAGTTGAGCCTAGTCATGGTGTGAAACCTAGGAATAAAAAAATATAAAAGTATCCCAAACTACTACTGGTCTTGACTCCTATGCCATTTCATGTGCACTTCGTCTGTTAACTATCTGTAAGGACCAAACTTATTGTTCATACGTTGGCTTACGGTGTGGTAACAAAGGATAACAGACGACTCGATCTTACAGTCAGCATTATCCCAACGCCGCTGAGCCTGTACCCCGATGCGGTATGATGGCCACCCTCGGGTTGGATGTAATTGCACATGATGGTTTATTAGATAATTAATTCGTGTTTTTACATTATAAAAATAGAAATAAGTTTATAGCGCCCAAAGACGCTGCCGTTGGCGTCGAAGCCGGAAGGTGGCAGTTTAGTAGTCACACGCCTGACCAGAGTAAGTAGCTACTTGGCTAACCTAGCCCCTGCTCCTCAGCTGAGGCAGACTGCGCCGCCGCTTCGCACCGCTGGTCACGGCCGCGCTATTACTCGCGACCTGGCCGCTTCCGACGCCAGTATTACTATTACTATTGATATCACTGCTGCTGAGAGCTTTGCCACCGGAGGACCCCAACATGGCCCGCAGGTCGACGACGCTCACGCTTACCCGGTTGGTGGTGCTGGGCGGCAGCCCGCCGGCGCCGACGAGGAGGAGGGCGTCCGGGTCGCTGGGTCCCAGCAGGGCGAGGCCGCGCGAGTAGGCGCCCGGCTGGGGGGTGGCGTACTCGACCCAGGCGGCCGGGTCGCCGAGCTTGCGGTTGACGAAGATCTGGGAGCCGGACCCGGCGCTGAGGACGATTGTGTCGTTGTTCCAGACGACGACGAAGGGCGAGCTGCTGGGCTTGGTGCCCTTGGTCGACTGCAGGCTGAACTCGGGCGCGGTCAGGACCCCCGCGACGGGGCTGTCGGGCAGCCGGTAGTGGATGCGGCAGCCGTCGGTGCCGCACTGCTCGTAGGCGTAGATGTAGCGGCCGTCGGGCATGGGGGCGACGGCGGGCATGCCCGGGCGCGCGGCGTAGTTGGCGTCGTCGCGGACGTCGTCCACGATGGCGCCCCAGGTCTTCAGGTCCTTCGTGGTCTGGTGCACCAGCTTCTGGCCGTACTTGGTGTCGCGCTGGTCCGAGTAGTAGATGACGAGCTCGTTGTTGAACATCCTGTGCGCGGGCGAGAACGGTGGTTAGCTGAAGACCACTTGACAGGGTGAATGGAGCATGGGCGATGATGATGACTTACATGAACACGGGCTCCCAGACGGGGGTGAGTCCGTTGTTGGGCCGCGCCTCGCCGCCGCTCGCAACGCTGCTGGCAAAGGTCCAGGTGACACCACCGTCGGTGCTGGCGTAGACGTCGATCTTGGTCTTGCTGAGGTCGGTGGGAATGCTGTTGCCGGCGGCGATGACGGTCCCCTTGGGGAACTGGCCGACGGCCTGGGGCAGCTCGAACAGGGTGGGCTGGTAGCGCATGCCCCAGTTATTCTCGGTGTCGCGGACCTCGCCGATCTTGGCCCAGGTCTGGCCCTTGTCGGTCGACTTGAAGATGGGGAAGTAGACGAGCGGCGGCTCGGGCGAGTAGTTCTCCCAGGTCGCGAGCAGGGCGCCGGACCCAGAGAGGGGCACGGCGCGCGCGTACAGCACGCGCGGGTCGACCCAGCCGGCGTTGGAGGGCGGCGAGAAGATGGTCACGTCCGACATGGTGGCCGTCGCCCGCTCGGCCAGTGTCGCTGCTGGCTTGGAAGGCAGCAGTGCGGCCAGCGCCTGCGGCAGGGCGAAGCTGAGCAGTCCGAAGACTGCGGCCCGGCGGATCTGCATCATAGATCGGGAGCGCGTTTCGAGTTTCGAGTAGAGAGGGAACGGACCAGTCCAGCCAAAGTAAGGAGTGTGAAAGATGGGATGAAAATGAATGTCAGTATAGTAAGCTTAAGCGAGATCTGACACGGTAGGGGATTCAACGGCGTTCTCCCTCTATATACCAACCACGTTTTGTTTTGTTTTCCTTGGTCCCGGCATTGCACCTTCCGGCCTTCCCTTCAGGCACGGTTCGCCGAGCACCTGGCCCTTGGCTTATGGTCCTCCCAAACGAAACGAGGCGCGCGAAACAACAATCATTTCTTCTGATGAAACCAAGGCATGGAAATATCCACCCCGACTATGACTAGTCGCACGGAGAATACTACCCAGGCCCTATTTCAATATGTAACGGCTTGCTGGCACGGGGCACCATCGTCACCACAAAAACATGACTCGAGCGCCTTGTCAGACCCTCTGGGCCCGAAACGGTCCCGGGACATGCCTTAGGGGGCGCCAAGCCGCCTCTGATTGGTGCTCCTATATATAGGCCGGTATTGGGAAAAGAAATATGCGGGGAAGAGGCCAAAAAGAGGAATGTGGGGGAGTTTGCGCACATACATAGCCTGTTCAGTGGATACCAGGGCCTCCCGGTATATGTAGTGTTGGTGCCTGTCCCGGGCTAACTTGGGATGGCATTTGTTCAGTCATGTGTCCCTCATGGCATGCGAAGTCACTTGCTTGGCCGACCAATACGCCAAACTATATATTCTTCAAAGCCCAGGGTGCGGACGGAATGAGACGGTGACGGCGACTGGGCAAGACACAGGTAGGCAGGCCACTCACCCCAAGGAGGAAGGACGTCGTGGTTGAGGTCCCGACACCGGCTTAAAGCAACATGTGACGGGCGGTGCAAGGCACGGCGGTGGACTATGAGGGAGCGGAGCAACCCTAGTGCCTGTCTCGGTAGCCTCTCAAAAGGGCAGGCCAATATCAGCTCGGCATCTCGTGACCCAAGTGCAGGTGTGTGTGTGTGTATGCCGAAGGCTCTCCACACCGATTAGGCCTTGGCCCGACCCTAAATGCACTTGGTGCCTCCCGGGAGTGAATCCTAGCCTCCTGGTATTAGCTGCCAACGAAATCTGCGATATGCCGAGCTGACGCACCACTCCCCCAGGTTTTCTTCCCCACGCATATACTTACTCCTTCAGGACATGGAGGCCGTTGCATTGCCCAAGTTCAACCTCGTATCAAACCTCGAGACCAACGGCCTCGGAATTGCACATGTAGAGGGACACCTGCAGAGTCCTCTTACATTGCGGCCAGGTACTTTATTCCTTTGTGGACGGAAATCCCGTATGCGGGCGCCCGGGTGGCCTCGAGCTACCCATAAGTCGCCGGCTACTCGGCTTCTGCCGGTGTCCGCTATCTTCTCCGCAGATCCTGTGTCCAGCACACAGCCGATCTCACAAACGACGGGTGATTTCAGGGTGCTGCAATGACTGAGAAGACCAGTCACTAACCCCCACGTCTTGGATAGCCGAGCCGGATGACGGGTGGGGGTGTGCCCGAGTCTCGCATCAACCTCCATCGATGGCACATAGCTTGGAGGAAAAGCTGCGGCAGACCGGGCACATTACAACCCCTCATTAGGTCAGTGTTACTTTCGGCAGGATCTTCATGAGATCTTATCTTCAATTGACAGTTGGCCCTGCAGCCGAACCTGGCAGCTGAAATTCTAGAATCATGGCCGGCGTGGAGGGATTTGCCGCAGGAGGCTCCGGGAATTCACGAAGGGCCAATCGAAGAGGAGAAAGGCGTTTGCGGTAGTTTGAAGATTGTGGTCGGAGGCAACGCCAATGCACAATACGTCGACACTCGCTGTTCCATCTGGCCGTGCAAGGTGGAGACAAAATCATCGTATGATCCATCAGGATCGGCGACTTGTGTGAATTCGCCCGAGAGACGGATGGTGCTCGGCCTTTTCCCGATGGTCGTCGGAAACCATTGACAAGCTACCTCCGTATTCCATCGCACGCAAAAGATCGGGGCTTGATCTTTGAGATGATGGAAAAGAAGGAGCAACAGCAGTTCTACTTTCGGATCCGATCTTTTTTACAAATCAACGGTCGCCCATTTGAGGCAAGGCACCTGATGATCTGCCGTCGATTCTTCAGGGTCTTTTTGCGGCGAGTGCCGACCGCTGGGACCGCGCGCGATTGGCCAATGCAGGGTGGGCTACCCTGCATGCGGCAACACGCCATTTCGGGATACGTGGGCTGATGAGGAGACGTCTAGCTGCTACCCACGAGCATCACACCATGAACATCCAGCCCGAAAATCAAGGAGGGAGCTCACGGCCAGCCGCATGACAGCATTACTGTACGGCAGAATGAGGCAAATTCACTGCTATAAAAGTTCTGGAGATGCCGGCCGTGGCTCTTGGGTACTGGAGGACTTGACTTCACTCTTCAGATATTCCTAAGATCCTTATTAGCAATAACATCAACAACAATTGTTGCCGATCAACCAACACACACATACACACCAAGATCATCATTACAATTACCCCTTTTATCTACCGCAGTAATCCCGCCATAGGAGTCATAAAGGAAAATGCCTAAGTACGTCCTGACAGGAGCGGACGGCAAGCTCGGCAGCGCCGCCGCCGCCTTTGCCGCCGAGATCGCCAAACCCGAAGACAAGCTCGTCTTCACATCACACAACCTCAACAACATCCCCAAGGAGAGTCTCGAGGCATGGCAGGCCAAGGGCATCGAGGTAGCCGAGGCCAACTACGACGACATGGCCAGCTTACTAGCCGTCTTCCAGGGCGCCGAGGCCGTGTCCATGGTGTCGACATGGGCGTTTGGCAGGCGTCGGGAACAGGCGGCGCGGGTCATCGAGGCCGCTAAGCAGAGCGGGGTGCGCCGCATCTGCTACACGTCGTTTGTGGGCGCCGGGCAGGAGGTGGAGAAGGAAGAGGATCTGCCGTTCCTGCCGCGCGACCACGCCCACGTCGAGAAGCTCATCAAGAACTCGGGGCTCGAGTACAACATCCAGCGCAACTACCTGTACGCCGACAACATTGCGGAGCTGTTTGTGCCGTGCTGGCAGTTCTGCGGCGACTCGTGGCTCAACAACACGCACCACGTCCGGGGCGCCTACGTGGCCCGCGACGACTGCGGCCGCGTGCTGGGGGCCCTGCTGCTCGGAAGGGGGCAGCCCAACAAGGTGTACCACGTGACGGGGCCCGAGGCGGTGACGGACGGGCAGATCATGGACTGGATCTGCGACCAGACGGGCTACCAGTGCGAGTTTGTCGACATGCCCGACGCCGAGCTGCGCAAGTGGTGGCTGGCCAAGGGCCTGCCCGAGGATGTGGATGGCGACTTCAAGGACCTGCCTATGAAGCTCTGCATCGAGGACCTGCTCTGCTGCGGCGAGATGGTCGCCAAGGGCTACATGCTCGAGACCTCGGACGTCGTCGAGCGCCTGACGGGACGCCGCCCCATGCGCTTCCGAGAGACCCTCGCGAAGTACAAGGCCAGCTTCCCCCAGGCCGAGGACACGTCGGACTGCGACCACGTCGCGAACCACTGCCGGGAATGAGGGATGTTAAGGAGGGGATTCGGCGGTGGCGGCTGTTATGAATATAAAGTTACGGGACTGGCGCGGGAGAAGGACACCAAACAGAACCAGCACCCGTCTTCTTCGCCACCTTGTTTTGCCGTTTGGCGTTTGGGCGATAGAATAGATAGACCAGTTCAATGGATGACACGACAACATACTTATTTAACGAAATGCGGCAAATTTTTGATTTTCCAACGCGACCGCGAGTTCGCTGTACAACCTGAGCGAGACACATGTCTTATGTGGACGAAGTTGTGAATCAGATATGGCAGATCAGCCAGCAACAAATCCGGACAGACCTATCCATCGAACAACGCTGACATATCGGTAAAGAAGGAAAGGATGAATTCCCGTTCCGCGTCCGCTTGGTTCCCGACTCCGACTCGAGCAGCTGAGCGGACGAGGCTCGAAACTTGCGGTGCGCCTTCGTCCGGGGCAGGGTCCCGGCGAACCAAAAGATTCCAAAGCCCGATCTCGAGCAGGCATACGCCCAGGCTGTAAATATCATGACCTATGTTGCATCTCTCCTGCACGTCCATGCCCTGTCGTCGGGGGTGGCGATACATGTTCTCGACCCACTCCGTGCCACCGCTCATGATGGTAGCACCAGAGACATCCCGTAGGAGGTGCCAGTTGGTGAGATAGACGTCTCTAGACATCTCATTTGGGGAATCGAGGGACTGCTCGGTGTCTGGGGTTGGGCGTTCCACTAGTAACTCCGATTACGAAGTTGTTGGTGATGATTTCAAACATGGTGGTTTTGCCAGTGTTAGGCGCGTGAAAAGGCGCTCCGACGGGAAAGCCAGTACCCTCCTTGCAGATGTATCTCTTCATCCAGTATCCTAACTTCATGTCTCCTGCAGGTCTTCGCGTGTAAACACCTCACGTTCGATACGCGGCTATACTCGACCAGGCAAAACTTCCGAACGCGAGTGGAGAGAGAAATACATCTCTTGAACGAGGTAGACAATTCGAACATCGTGCAGTACTTCGAAGCCGACTGGGCTAGCGACTCCACCGTTATGGTATACATGGAATATGTTGGAGGCGGTAATCTTAGCGATTATATCGAGGCGAAATCTAGGTTAGACTCTTCTATCGTCCCTTCAGCCTCTGGGGGCCCCAGCTCTGACGCGCTTCAAGGAATTTGGAGTGGCCATCGGACGAGCAAGCCTGGAGTTTCATATTCCAACTTTCTGCTGCTTTGGCATATTGTCATCATGGTCTCTACAGGATCTCTGGAGCTCGAAGGTCTACAAAAGTAGTAGTGATGGACTGGACGCAGATTCTTCATCGAGATATCAAGCCTAGAAACGGCGTGTATCGCTTTAAATGGCCCATGACACCGGCAATCCGCTAACAACCCCAACAGTACTTCTGCGGTACACTTCAGGTGGCCACGTCCAGTATAAGCTTTGTGATTTCGGCCCGAGTGTCCTTTATTCACCAACGGATGACGCGTCAGTTTCATACTGCGGTACTCGAGGATACATTGCTCCCGTAAGTCTGTGATCAGTAGCGTTCCAGGCACACTCTATTACATGGTGGACAAGCGAGCTCCGCCATACAACCAGCACTCCACCACTTCGACTGTGGAAGTAGCAGAGTCCTCCTTTCATGCGCCTCACAGCATACAATCCATTACGGATACCTGTTTGCGTTCGACCCCAAAAGTCGACCTGATTCAAAGGAGCTGCTAGAGAGCTCATCGAGACATGTTGACAAGACAGTTCTCGCTTTAGCGACGAGGCACGACTCCAGGCCCTCGAGCTCTACCAATGAAACAGTTACCGCTATACTCGGGAGTTCCCAGCCCGTAATTTCGGACTATGTTGAAGGAGTTCCATTTCGGCCCTCGGAACACGACTCTGGTGCCTCAGGTCAGGTTGGCGAAGCAATTCCCATTCCATCTGGGTTACACCAGCGCGATACCGCGCAGCATTCCGACAAAACAGATCCAAATCAAGCATGGATACATGAGCTTGATAATTTGAGCCATGTCGACGCAAGAATTGACACTCTAGTAACTGAGCTCGAGTCCAAGGCATTATCCCCTATTAGAGCAACGGTCCCTGCTTTGGCCATGAGACACGACTCCGGCAACGCCTCAGGCGGTAAATCAGAATCTCAGGCGACGAAACCCTCTTTTGGGTCTGGATCTGCTACGAAAGGAAGCTTTTTATCAAGTCAGGTTTCAGAATCTGCCAAATCCAAAAACAGGGGTGCTTCGCAGACAACCACGCCTGTTCTGCGCAGCCTGACTGTGCAGAACGAAGTTGACGCTGGATGGCCCCTAAAGACAGCCCCATTTATGATTCCTTATCAAAAGGCTGAGCAGTCATTTCCCAAGACCTCGGAAAAGAGGCTGTGTGGCCAGCGCGCCGCCGCCACATCCAAGGACCACGGGAGTCTCAAACCTTGTTCACAGAACAACCCCAGATCCCCCCCATTGCCAAAGAGTTTATCTATCTGAATTGACTGTCCTACAGTTGGCCCGGCGAGCTGGGCTGGATGGTAGAGCTGTCATGCACACTCTACTGGAAAGTCGGAGGGTTGGACTCCACCACGGTCTTTTTGTCGATTCCCACTTCGAGCAACCCTTTTTTCTTTTTTCTTCCTTTTTTTAACACCCCTTTACTTCCCATATAACCTGTATACACCCATCCACTTTCATTTATATTGTTTTTTCATAGTGCATGTCTTATTCGGATATATTCAATTTTCTTATATTCACCAAGGCACCAGCTATGGATTCACATTAACCCATTTTATAATTCGTCTCGAGTACTCCTTACCAAAGCCATATCTGCCACGATTCACTTAGAAATGTTTACATGCCGAACGAAACACCAATAGCTGCGTTTTTGTTCCTGAGAGTTGCGCTTTAGCGATGGCATGTCTCCATGGTTTGGAATATGCGCTCCAATCCCACCGGCCGCTTCTGCTGTCCGCTGAGGTATAGCGCGCTACCTGGCCAAGCAGGCGGCGCGAAGTCGTCTGGGGTCGACGGGCAGGGGTAAGAAAATAGTAGTCCCAATAGTCAGCCTCCTCTAGTTGGGTGATTGCAACGTCATATTTCGTTCGCTGCAAGACTCCAACGAAGTTATGGTTACGTGTTGAAGACACCAGGATGTATACGCGGAAACGGTTCTACGCACATGCATTCAAGACACTCGCTCCAGATAGGGATACAGAACGACTACGATTGGTCACCAAGACACTTTGGCGGAATAAACCCGAAATATAATTGGGGTATCATCAAGCCTCATTACTGTCTACAGCAACAACGGTATCTGCAATCTCTAGTCTACTAAGCAATGCGACCCAGTGTAATTACAAAGCCCAAACACGTACCAGATCGATTCGACAGACCAAGTAGAACCGCGACCTATTTCCCATTCTGCAATTTCATGCCACGTGAGTCCAGAAGTCCCCTGACTTATTTATCATCCGGGGGTTGTCCGCACCATCCCTAATGCCTGGTATGCGGTCATCAATCGTGGACCCTATGCCAGACGTTGAACTCATAGAACCTCAAGATATCAGCCAAGAACGTAGTTCACAGCACACGAAGACCATCAGATCAGATACCAAGATGCATTTCATTGCATCTATGAGACATCATCAAGGGCTTCGCCCAAGGAGCCAGCTTTCCACTCCCCCGTGGTAACAATCTTGCAGCTCAAGGCTGTCGAATGAACATCGCATTCAATCAAAGATTGATATGTATCAAGGAAAAGCGGCAGGTCGTGTACGCAATATCATTGCCATCGTCGTAGCTCTGTGTTTCAAGAGTACTACCACCAAGTCCAAACACGCCCACTATCAATAGTGTCGAGCCAATGGAACCAGTGCCAACGGAGTCATATCCCTGATCGGCAACGACGTGGCGATAGGAGAGGAAAGAAGCGTGCAGTAGAACCAGCAGCGTGAGCTCGCAAATGGAATCACCCTCATGCGTAGAGTTTGGCTGCGGTAACGACTTAACTCCAGTACTCCAAATCAAGAACGCCCATCCGTTATTTTTTTGTTTAGGCGTAGAGCCTCGAACACTTCGAAGAGTGCTTTGTTCTGAAGTAAATCCTCGATATATGGCCGGTCATCAGGGTCGGCCGCCTTGCCTCCATCTAAAGCACCGACACCATCGGCATATTTCGCTGCCAAATCTTGCAGTCGGCGTTTTATGGCGGTCTTCGATCCCATCAACGACTAATTGGTAGGAAGCTTGTTCAAATCGCCAGCGCCCTTCGGCTTCAACCACGACGACTCGATCAAGTTCTCGCGCTCCGAGTACAGGAACTTGTACGCCGTCTTGATGGTACCATCGCTCACACCCGCCACAGCCGCAATATCCCGCGTACTCTTAGGCTCGCCCATAAGGTTGGAGGCCATGTAGATACAGGCGGCGGCGACCGACAGAGGCGAACGACCTGCCAGGTTCTTAACCGTGGAGCTCTTCTGCGCCAGTGCCTTGGAGATCTTCTCCATCTGGTGAGGGTTGAGGAAGTTGAGGTTACTGCAGTAACGGCCGCAGAGGTCCTCAGCGCTGGTGGTGTTGGTGTTCTCGTAGCTGTCGAGGGGATTGAGGACAGAGTTGGCTGTGTTGTTCTCGCGGTGGCCCTGAAGGAACTTCTCGAGTTGCTTGAACGTGCGACCAATTTCCTTCTTGGAGACATTGGTCAAGGCGAAGATCTCACGGAACGTCCGGGGGACCTGGGCCTGGCGGCAGGCGATGAAGATGCAGCCGGCGACAATAACTTCCTGAGGCTTACCCTTGAACAGCTTCGCATCGTCGGTCATCTTGAAGATGTGCTTGGCGCTATCTTGTACAGCTTTGGGAATTTCGATGTTGTCGCAAAGCGTCGAGATTTCGCGGTAGGCATTCAGAAGACCCTTGGTAGCCTTGTCGTTCTGGGAGCGGTTCTGGGCGCGGTGGAGCTCGCGAGCGCGGCTGCCTTCACCAAAAGCGATGCCAGTCTCGAGCTGCGAGCCGTTGAGAAGAGGATTCATGGCGTCACCGACACGCGAAGGGTCGTCGCCACCCTGGTCGTCGTTGGCAAAGGTGCGCCACTCGGATCGTGTGTCGATAATGCGATCACCTAAAACAAGACCGCAGTCGCCGCAAACCATGTCGCCGGCCGAAAACTCCTCCATCAGGTTCGCGGGGCTAATCTGGCAGTCGGGGCAGACCAGGATCTCGTTCAGATTCTCCTTGTAGCCGCCTTGAGACGGGGGCGCCATGTTGCCCATCATGTTGGCGTCGGCCGCACCGCTCGCAACTGCCATGATGGTCAGTTCGCGTCAGTCGCTATGATATGATATACAGATCGCAGAGTCGGAGAGAGTGTATTTGCTTTTGTTGAACGAGTGTGGTTTGTTTCGGTATGGGTTGATGGCGATGGCGATGGGGATGGAAATGGAAAGAATTGTCAGCAGCTTACCTCAATAGAAGCCTGTCAGTTGTCCAAGATGGACGTTGCAGCCTCGGCGCTATTTTTTGATGAGTAAGCTGGTCTATGCGACTGGAGCGGAACTAAACTGGGTAGTGTGTGGATCAAGTTGACAGAGAAGTGGAATCATCCACTGAACAGCACCAGGCAAATGGGACAGATGGCGTAAAATTGATCAGCGAGAGGGGTGACTTACTTTACGAAAACAGTGTTTGCTTGTGAGTACAGCTTCCAGCCGATCCTTTGCACAGCAACGAAAACTTGTTGACTGGGAAAGCAGTTGACTACTTGCAGACTGCTGCGAGGAAGATGAGTTGCTGAGAAGAGCTGGGTATGCTTTGTGGACTACCAGGCACGATGATCCATGCAATTGATCGTTCTGGCGTTGCCAGGTAGGTAAAAAGAGGCAGAAGGCCCAGTGATCCAAGACATCAATCAGATTCAAGATTGATGTGGTTGACGGAATAAGAAGGAAGGGAAGCCTGAGCAAACCAACCTGCGATTGTTCAGTGAATTACTGATAGATTGATAAAACCAGTTTCCTAACAAAGCATTTCATTCAACCAGGTGAGTAAGTGACTCCTTTATATATTTTTCGGCTAGACGTATTTACTTGATTGCTCCTGCTTTTGAAGAGCTTTCCTACTGGATACCCACCTATAATATTCAAATCCCTCGTTGACTCGCAAGACACATGCCGATGTGATCGATTTATCTCTCCAGTGTCGATTGCAAACCCCCTGAGTGAAAGAAACTCCCCAAAGTCTCCAAAACGCCAATTGATTGAACCAGCATTGTATGACATGCCATCAACTTTTGGTACCTTATCAAACGCCACCCAACATGCCCCAAACTCCAAACAACCAGATGACCAATTCAATTCTACAATCAAGGCAAACACCATCCCAGCATACCGTTTTTTATCTTCCATGGTTTGTAGAAATAGGAAAGAGATGGGTTGATACGACTATGGCGCACCTCGCCGCCCAGCAAGATCAGCCACAACCATAGTCCTGGGCAGTTTGGCAGGTAATTGGGCCCGTTGCAGCTCGGGCGAGAACGCCGGGTGGCCCCGACCCAGGGTGGCTGGATCCTGCAGGCTCGATGATCGCAGCCGGCCGTCTTGCGCCTCCAGCTCCTTCCAGTCACTGGAGGACATGGACTTCTTGGGGGCCGACTCGTATGCGTCGTCGTCTTCGGAGTCGCCGTTGTCATAACGGTATTGTTCGTGGTTTCTACTGGCCCCGGCCTCTCCAGCAGTACTTGTTGACGATGGTGTGGTGTGGTGGTGGTCATGAGCCGAAACCGCCGTGTAAGCGTGCGGTCTCGAAAAGCTGATCTGCGACTGTGACTGCGGTAGATATGTGGCGTCTGCCACCACCACTGACCCGCCGTACGAGCTCCAGGACTCCCGGCTAGCCCGCGACTTGCCGATCAACTGCGAGCGCTGCAGCTCCGCCACCTCTTCGGGCTGTTGTCGGTTTTGCTGGCTCTTACTCGGGCTGGGCCAGGGCCGCTCAAAGCTGGCTTCCCGGCTGTGTTGGCGGTAGTAGTATTTGTTATTGTGCTGTTTCACGGCGGCAGCAGCGTTCGCACCGAGACGCTGGCGCTGGCGCTGTCTCCTCCGCATGAGACTGAGGATGATGAAGCCGATGAAGGTTGCAGCGAGGAACGAGGCGGCGGTGATGGCTATTATCACCCACGGCGTGAGTGACGCCGAAGGCTTATCGTGGCTTGCATTGCTGGGGCCTGCGAAAGCATCGTTTTCTGCAATATTTTCTCCCGTCGTTGGTGCCATGACAGACGATAAGGTATTACAAGTTGAAGGTGTATATGGATTGTATATGGTCAGATCGACTGGATGAGTGACTCCTGATACGGGACTGAATAACCCTGCGTGTGGAAGATCCAGTATAGGAGATCGTCTGACTAAGTAGGGAAAAGATGTATGCTATAGTGCAGAGGATCGTAAAGTGTGAATGATGTATGGGATCAAGGGAGTGGAGGCAACAGTATAAGTAATAGGCTGCACCCCTCCCGCCAGAGCAACTTGAGAATGACGAACACTTACACTCCCCAGATATGCCGGGGAGGAAGTGGACTCAAATACATATTCGATCCCTGGTAAAAGCTAGGTTACGTCGTGGGGTCGATCGGTTCTCGTTACTGTTGTTGGTGATGGTGGGTGGGCGTATGTATGGTCCCGTTCATTTACATATCCTTACACACCTTGCGTCTACCATCCATGTCTTGGACGACGGTATCCGAGGCCTACCGAAAAGAACCTCTCTACCTGTATGCCTTAAAGGGCATTCACGCGGGGGCACATGTTTCCCTTCGGGAGTAGGGAAAAGCGCCCGAGCCCAGTACCTAATCATTGAATGGCGTGCGTGCCCCATGATTTCTATAATTGGCCACAGCCCGTCCCCTTGCCGGAGCCAAGCCGTGCCCTTGTGACGGTTATGCGTGTTAGTAGTAGTGCCCTACCCTGATGCACATAGTAGCCTGGCAAGGAAAAGCAATTGGCCCAACAGACGCGGCCCCCCGGGCAGTAACCACAGTAAGCGCCAAAAAGGGTAAAAAGGCAACGAAGGAAAAAGCGGCGCAGTCATCTATATAATGCAGGGATCGACGAACACCCTTCCCTTTCCCGCATAAGCAAGGATTGTCGGTGGGCAGACAAGACAAGGCAAGGCAGGCAGACAGGCTAAGCTGAATGAGACGATGAAATTAGGTTGATGCTGAACCGGCTTGTCGCGGAATATGATCCATCATCCTCCCAAAAATACTTCACGTAATCAATCCGAACGGCAAGACTGGGTACAGCCCCAAGCATAAAATCAATAGTCATTCGGGGCCTTACATCCTTCCACATTCCTGAAGCCACCTGGATCATGGTCGTTCACTCCATACATAATGGCTTGGGACAAAAATTCAAGATCATTGGATCAATCCGCCGATGTGTTGACTTGCAATTTCATGCAAATGCAAAAAGGGCAGACACAAGAGGGCAGTGAGTAGCGATTTACTCATCAGTCATGCGCTTGTGGTACGGCAGAATACGCTAAGGTGGCCGCGGTTTGCTTGGCCCTGCATGCACCACCATATCATGTACCTACATGTACTGCAGAGTCCAGACACACCTGATGGCGCAGTGACGAAATGCTACCTACCTGCAGCAAAATTTATTACCAAATCATCAAAATTCGAGGCAGTGAGCGGCACCCGTCCCGCACCACCGTCACCAACAATCAATTAAGTTGAGACCGGCCCGGCAGGTGGGTGGCATATAGGCTGGGTAACTGCAGTATTGACAGGTCTACATACATATATATATGTAAGGCAGAGCGACAACAGAGTTGCATGGGAATGGGCATGGACACACAGGCCCAGCGGACACTGCCTACCTGGATACTAATCCGCCATTCATGCAAACACGAGGACGGCCGTATTGGAATTTCGCTTGCACCCGGTTCCAACCAAATGACCTGTCACTGCGACAGTCCAGCTTGTTGTATATTGATTGCGAAGGATGCTTTGTCCTACCAACCAACTGCATTCCATCATCAATCTCATAAGCGACGTCTCCTCTTCACTTTGGGGGTGGAGGCGCGGGAGTCGCGTCTAGGCGTCTAGGCATGATTGCAATTATCGGACAGTGCCCTTGGCTTTCAGTCCGTCAATCTCGCTAGGCTTGAGCCCCAGGATATCGCCCAACACCTCGTCCGTGTGTTGGCCCAGTGTGGGCGGCGGCGTGCGGATCGAGGGCGTGCTCTCGGAGTACTTAACCGGCGTGTTGACCATCTTGATTGGCCCGCACTCGCTGTGCTCCATTTCCACGACCATGTTGCGGGCCCGGGTGTGCTCGTGGTTCAGGGTCCCCTGCACGTCGTTGACGGCCGCGTAGGGCATACCCTTGCCCTCGAAGACATCGAGCCACTCCTTGGTCGTCTTGCCGACCGTGAGCGCCTCGATCTTGTCTTCCAGCTCGTCGCGGTTGGCGACTCGTTGCGCATTGACCGCGTACTTGGGGTCCGTCTTCCACTCCGGTCGCCCGACGCCGTCGCACAGGATACCAAAGAGCCTGTCGTTTCCACCGCCCAATAGTATATCGCCGTCTTTCGTCTTGAATGACTTGTAAGGCACGATCGAGGCTAAAACTGATGTTAGCGAGGCCGATTTCACCTCACGCCCCCAACACGATCAAGTGTAACTTACGATGCGCAGTGCCCCATCGGCCAGTGTCCTTCTTCCCGCTTATCAAGCAGCTGCTGGCAATGTTAGCCAGCGTAGCCGTCTGGCAATCGCTGAGCGCGACGTCGATGTGCTGACCCCGGCCCGTTTTCCCCCGCGCTAGCAGCGCCGCCATGATACTGTTGCTCGTGTAGAGGCCTGTGGTCAGGTCTGTGACCGCGACGCCGACTTTGACGGGTGGACCGTCGCGGGCGCCCGTGATGTGCATGAGACCAAACTCGGCTTCCACCATGACGTCGTACCCCGCGCGGCTCGCGTAAGGCCCCGTCTGGCCGTAGCCCGTGATACTCGCGTACACGAGCCGCGGGTTGATCTTGTGCAGCGTCTCGAAGTCCATGCCGTACTTCTTCAGACTGCCGGGTAGGTAGTTCTCGACCAGGATGTCACACTCGGTCGCCAGCTTGTGCAGGATCTCGACGCCCTCCGGATGCTGGAACGAGAGGCCCAGGGACTTCTTGTTGCGGTTCACGGCGAGGAAGTAGGCGGCTTCGCCGGGCCCGTCTTGCGCGGACTCGGAGGTGTAGGAGGCGTAAGGCGGACCCCAGGCGCGCGTATCATCGCCGCGGACGGGGTGCTCGATCTTGATAACTTCTGCACTTGTGTTGGTATAAGCCGACTGTTGTGTGTGTGGCGGGCTCGAGTGCCGATAGATAGATGGGTGGGTATAATCTTACCCTAAGTCGCCTAATATTTGAGTGCAGTACGGCTACGAGAAAGAGAGTGGCGCGGTCAGCACAGCTGGAACATCACAGATAGGAATATATAATAGTAGCAATTAAAAAGGGACTTACCCCTGCTAATACTCGCGTCATATCCAGCACGCGGTATCCTGCTAGTGGTAGTGTCGAGGAGCTTGCGTCGGCGGCCATGGAGTAAGGTCGTCGTTGGAATCGCCCGCACCGCCCAATCGCCCGTGGGAAGGTCTTGAGGCCATTGCTGGCGCGGAGGAGACTGCCATTAAACATCCTGATCCTTATATTCAAAAAAACAAAATTGCCTTCGGCTTCTTACTTATGACCCGAACGGGCTGCTTTCCAGTGTTTGTCGGCCGTCCTCGCCGCGAAGCTCAGGGTCGTCGAACGCTAGCTACGTCACTTTTCGCCTTCGAGTGGCTCAATCGTTTCCGGCTTCCCGATAACGTCGTCATGTATATCCTTCTGGGAGAGTGTATATATAAGAAATATATGACATGCAGTTAATTGACGTGAAAGAAGGGAAAGTAAAGGCAGACATCGCGAGTTTCGGAGGTCGACCCATTGCCCATCCACTTCTTTCGGTAACCGCTTTAGCGGCCTCGGCTTTGGCGGTCTTTAGAGAGGAGGGGGGGATTGGGTTAGTGGCAGTGGGGGGTCGTTCTGGAATGGATGGTTTAATGGAGGCGTCCCGCATCGACTTTTGTGATCGTCTGCCCGTTGAAGAAAACCCCCACAACACAACTTGTCAAAACGGCTCGAAACCGGTGCCAAATGTACAAACATGGGAAAGTGGTAGTGTCTTTTAGTTTCCCATTACTTGCGAATAATATACGTATCTGTAATCAGATCGATGTGAGTGGTCACACATCAGGCTGCAGTGCTTCCTCTGGGAAATACAGCACACGTCTTGTATTTCAGTGTAATCAGGAATTTTGGCCTATATGTTTGATGGGTGATATTTTTGAAGCCCACGCTCGTTGCAAATCATGAATCTTCACAGCTAGAATGACTTGACGGAGGTGTATTCATTGCTACATAGAAGTCATGGAAACGATGATAGAAGTGACGCCCCAACAACGAGTGAAGGATGAAATGATGCAGCCTGGTTGGCTCAGTACAGCACCAAATGGCACGAGACGAGACATCGTCTTGATAATGATGCTCAATGACCAGTGGCTGTCTGGAAAAGAAGCATTGCACCGGAGTGCACCCGAAAACACCGTGACTACCTGAAATCAATCGATGCCACCCATCCCATAGTGAGATATAAATCAATGCGCTTCGTTATCCGAGTCCAAGCAATCAAGTAAACAGTACAGTACGTCGTTCCCTGTTTATCCACCTCGAGCTTCTTCTTGTTCTTTGCCTTCCTATAGTTTAAGCATGTCCCACGACAGGGCAGACGGCGCCGGGGGCAGCGTTAGACACGCTCGGGTGCTCGGTGACCTTGTCCTTGTGGTGGCCGATCTTGGCCTTGGTGACGGGGCACTCGGTGTCGTCGCCCTTGCCGGCGGTAGAGGGGTGATCGGGGGGTAGGATGGTGGTGACGGAGCCAACAATGGGGCAGACCTTGTCGTCCATGGCTTGGCTCTTGGGGTCGTTGACGATCTTGTTGGTGATGACGGGGCACTTGCCGGCGTCGGGCTTCTGCGAGTCAGCGGGCAGCTCGACGTTGGGGTGCTTGTGCAACGACTGGTGGTGGTCCGTCTTGGCGCCCACCACAGGGCAGGTCTGGCCTGGCTTCGACAGATCAACGTCCGGGTGCGAGGGGGGCAGGGTGCTGTTCGTCGTGCCGACGACGGGGCAGACTTCGGGCTGAGCAGAGGCCATGATGTATGTGGTACGTGGTATGTGGTATGGAGTTGTTGTTCTTGTGAGGAGGAAGATGCAACAGGTATGTTTGTCCAAGGCTGGATGCGATTCGATGAAAAGGTATGGTACGTTAGGTCCTGTGTTAGACAAACTTCAAGGGGAGGAGAAGCAAAAGAATGGAATCAACAAAGAAAGAGCCTGATCAGGCAGCCCTTTTTGGGTTTTGTACGAGAACTGAGCAAGCCACTGCTCCATACCTGAACTATGCGCTCCATTCGAGGCTCAAATGCTGCTATTGAAAAGGAGGGGTCAAGGGTTCTATCATACTAGATCGTCTCACTTACACGCCGCGTTCAGGGCGTATGCACGACCGGGGTCGAAGTTTGGCTGGTTGGGTGACAATCGCTCTATGACGTACCCGCTTTGATCCACACCACGTCGTCAGCCATATCAGCCGTCGTCTAATTGGCCCAGGGTCTGTGGCCAACTGCAAATAGGGACTATTGATAGCAGTGGTGGCAGGTGGGTAGGCGGAGTTGCGTACCTACATACATGTACGTTAGGGAATTATGCGCTGGTGTTCTGCACTTTCCCGCAGGTTTCAGTCGTATCGTGTTTAGGACTTTGGCATTGAGATATGAATCGTTCAACGCTTAAGACCAAACATTGAATCCATTACGGACCACTGAGTCTATGTATCAACACTTGTTATGCTTTCAACCTGCAATTCTGACTTTGGTAGCGCAACTCTGCCAGGAAGAACATCCCTGAGCTCTTAACCCTGCGAACACCTGTGATACAGAGAACATCAAGAGGAGACAAAAACAAAACAAAAACGGACAGGGGTTAGACAGCAAACAAGAGGCATGAGGCCCCTTTAGATACCTACATAGGTGGGAATCAAGATCAAGTGATGTTGTAGGATATATGAGTATTTATGCAGTGGCCAATAACTAGACAGGCTCTCCTTGTGAGCAACAGAAGGGCAAATACGAGTGCATAACAGGTAGTTAATAGTCTCCGGCTAGAACAGGCTCAAGTAACGGTTGTCCAAGCCTTGAATTCCCTAAATATGAAGAACTTGTTCCTTTCGCAAGGCGGCGCCCGAATCGCCCTGCCACTTGGTGTGTGTCTGACCGACGTTCCACCAAAAGGCATAGCAAGGGTACAAACCTGACTGTCAGGCAAAAGTAGAGGAGAAGAGATCTTAGATGTCATGATTAATAGGAGAAGAAAAATCAAAAAGTTGAATCGCTGATGCGATTTGCTAATCAAAGAGCGACGCCTGCAGGATTCGAACCTGCGCTCCCGAAGGAAATGCCTAACCTCTATATCCACAATTGTAAACATAGCAGGGCATCGCGTTAACCACTCCGCCAAAGCGCCTTTGACCTTGCAGGTTGCTGATGAACGAATTACCTCCAACAATACTATCTATTCAGCAACCTCATGAAGCTATTGCGACGGGTATTAACCCCTACACAGCTATTATCAACAGGCGACTAGTGCATGCATCTCGGTTATTAAAGGGCGTCCCGTACGTGCTGGCCAACGTAACGGCAGACGAGTTTCTCGATGTTGCCCAACGTACCACCAAAAAAATGTGACAATCTGCGAGCACTGCATTGTTACCTGCTGTACAATGGGCAATACGAGCTTGCACCAGAATAGCTGCAGCTAAAAGCTGCATGCACCTAGGCGTAATGGATACTGGTCAGGATCATCTCCAACAGTCTGCCTTGCCTTGTGGCGTGATCGGCTTTACGGGCCTTACGAATTTATGATTCGACGTAGACGGACGACCAGGCTGAAATGGATCAAGCAGACATCAAAGACACTGCAAATGAATGAACTACCTTACAACAAGCACTCGATCGTGATACATGAATGAAACGAGAAAGGGTATCCATTAAACTGCTCAAGTCATCCACTGTAGGAATACAGATCAGGGCTCTGTGGTCGAGTAGTATATGACTCCCACAAGCTGACGCTCGTTCCCGCTCCGCGTGAAGGAAAGGTAATTAGTTGGTAGCCGGGTGATAGAAAAGACCCCCCCCCCCCTTTCCCCCTTCCACCACCACCCAGGCCCCTCGCTAACGCTCGGGGCGGACTCCAGCCACGCCGCCACAATTATCCTTACCATATCTCGAAATGGGTATATTTCGAATAGAAATCGTCGTTACCGTACCGTAACGGGATAAAAAGACTTAAAATTAGACTCCTTTAAAAGATAATTTCCAACCGGACCGACAATCGTAAATGCACGTTATACAACCCGGTGCGCCGGGAGCTACCGGGGTTGTAAGCGGCCGAAAGTAAGGATTACAGAAGGTTTGTAGGTCACGTAGCTGCAAAACTACGATTTCTGATTGGTCGGTCCCGATCGTGGCGTTCGAGATTTTTATAAGAGAAGGTAAGATGGCTACCATGGCCGGCGCCTGTTGCGATAGTGTGTCCATTTCACGTCCAGTATACTGGAATCTCTCGGATGCGACGGATGAGAGAGATTCTGGTGAGGGCGTATTCATTCTGATGAATCCCATAGATGTCGTCGGGGGTATTAGCGTCATGCCCTTGGTTGTTCTCTAAGAGGAAGACATGCTTCAAGACGTCTGGCGCGAACTCGTTTATCCTATGTACCAAAACTGATCATGGTCAGATATTGTTTTGTTACGTATAATGGGTATAATGTTAGTTGTACTATACGATAATCAGCTCTAAAAGTCGTCTCCTTTCAACTTCAAGCTGATCCGTAACTATATTAGGCAAAGGTTTCCAACCCCATCTCGATTGTTATTGTGCATTAATATAAGTATTCCTAAATGCGGTATGGGAGTATACATACCCCACGTTTGGTGAATTACAAAGAGGCAATAGGCTGGCACGTACGCATATGTCGCGTGTTGGAGAAGCCAGGGCATAGGGATGGGACAGGAGGGAGTCGATCATCTGCACGATTCCGACCTCTCAACCCCCAAAAGTTGGGAGGTTCTGATCAGGTTCCGGCTAAAGGATTATGGTAAAACGAGTTGAGCCCGGCATAAAGACCTTCCTCTCGTCATGGGTTCTGAAGTTTCTAAAGTCTTTGACAAGCAGTCACCTTAGTCCAAGCCCATTCCTACACGATATATCACCACTGCTCCAGTTTCCACCTACCGGAAGCAACACATAGACATGGAGACGCTGCCAGCACCCCTCCCCGCACAGCGTCTTCTTGGCAAGACGGTTTTGATAACCGGGGCCGGCGGCACCATCGGCCTGGAGACCGCGACCCGGATGCTGCAAGAGGGCGCCAACCTCAGTCTGGTCGACATCAGCATTGAAGCAATGAACAGGGCCATGAACAAGCTGAGTGAGGTCCTCGGGCAGCAGGTCGATGATGTTTCGTTGCGCATTCTGCCCACCATCGCTGATTGCACGGACGAGGCCGACGTCGAGGCCTTCACAGACAACACATTCCAGAGATTCGGCCGCTTGGATTGCGCCTTCTTGAACGCCGGCAGGAGCTACAGCTCGAGAAGTATCTTCGACACGAAGGTGGAGGACTATGACGAGTTGATGCGTATCAACGTTAGGTCAGGTGAGTAGCATGCATCCCTCTGCGGTCACATTGATCCCACATTACAGCAAGGGCCTATGCCAAGAAGGGAGAATACCACCAGAAAGCCCCACTCCAGCCTCTATTGCTGACTTGCTTCCTCACGTATAGCCTTTCTCGGTCTCAAACACTCAGCCCACGTGATGCGCGACGCAGGCCACGGCGGCGGCAGCATCGTACTCACCTCGTCGACGGCGGGACTGCGCGCGGCGCCCGGCCTGGTGGTGTACTCGGGCGCCAAATTCGCGCTGCGGGGGCTCGCGCTGACGGCGGCGGCGGAGCTGGGCCTTTTGGGCATCCGCGTCAACACAATCCACCCGAGCGGCGTGGGCGATTCAGTTATGTTCCGCGAAGCCTGGAATAACGACGCCGACAGATCGAAGAGCTGCGGCGAGCCATGCCGCTGGGCCGCTTCGCTAAGGTCGACGACGTCGCGGGCGTCGCCGCCTTCCTGGCCAGTGACGATGCTAAGTTCTTGACGGGCGGGTTCATCAAGATTGATGGCGGCTGCGTTAGCTTCTGATAAACGAAGCCATCTAGGGACAGAGGATAGTTTTCAAAATGAGTGAATGGTTGGGCAGCAGCAACATTAACAGCAGCCCTTGTCTTGCAGCTTGAGTTTATCCTACGTCGTTTATAGATTGGTACCAACAATCAATAGCAAAACAGTGGATTGACCCCCCCGGAAGCTGTCCAATATCTTCTCTGGGGAGCCCCTGAGCAGAAGTACATGTGGTTATCCTTGCGGCTGGTCTTGTGGCAACCTGGATGAATGATCATTCCTGTAGCATCAGTCCGCCCTTGCGATAGATCGACTGCTGGTACAGCATGATGCTGTTGGCCGCCTCTAAATTAGGCTGCTGAAACATTTTTTAAATTAGATAGATTGCCTGTCTTCGTTTGTAGAATACCGATAAACTTAATCGCTATATTACCCGTTACTTTAATATATTGGTGAAGCTGATGTGATCTTGAGGTGCGTTTAGGGGTGTGGGGGCTGTAGGGGTGGTTCCCCAGACTTTAGTCCAGCACCTAAATTTTGGTACACCTGTGGAACTTTGGAGCTACACTTTCTCGCGACCAGTTCCGTAATGTCGGTTTGCGCGTGCTCTGAGCGGAAGTACGACGGCAATTGATACCCTTCCTACAGAGGAGCTTTATTGACCTTGTAACTCTCTACCTCCAACCATGTCGTCGCGCTTCGTTTCGGGTGGTACGCTACCAGGCGACACCACCGAGACGCCCGCCCCTGCCAGCGCCGCCCCGACCCAGCCCCAACAGCCAACACCCTCCTCGTCGACCTCCGCCAACGCCAGCACCAAACCTGCGAGCTCAAACCCGACCCCGAGTAGTAGCACCACAAGCAACAAGAACGCCGCCGAATGGGCGCGCGTCCAAGCCGAGCTCGAAGCCTCGCGCGCGCAGCGCGAAGCGACGCGCCGGGCCAACGCCGAAGGGACGTCGGGCGAGGAGAAGTCGCTGTTCGAGGTGCTGCAAGCCAACAAAGCCGCGAAGCAGGCGGCGTTCGAGGAGGCGAGCCGACTGAGCAATCAGTTTCGGGCGCTCGACGACGACGAGGTGGACTTCTTGGAGGAGGTGCAGGAAAAGGAGCGGCAGGAGGAGGAGCGCAAGCGGCGCGAGCTCGAGGAAGGGCTAGGGAAGTTCCGGCAGGCGCAGAATAAGGGGAGACCACCAGCCAACGGCGCTGGCAAGAACGACGTGGTTGAGGAAGAGGAGGAGGAGGTTGTGCCTACGGAAGACCTCGCGAGCGAGTGGGCGGGAGCCGCTACTGGCGGCGCGGGACGCAAGAGGAAGAGGGAGAAGGAGGTGCTCTTCAAGGGCATCAAACGCAAGTCGACGAGTGAGAGCGCTCAAGAAAAGAGCATAGCCAACAAGAGCGCGGATGCCAAGGGCACTACCAAGACAGCGCAGGCTGCCAACACCAGTCCCGCGCCCAAGGCTGAGCAGACCACCAAGCCGCCTGCTGCCGCCAGTAGGACTGTCCCAAAGCCAATGTTGGGGTTAGTCGCATACGGCTCAGATGACGATGACGACGATTGAAGCTCGAAAAGGCAAGTTCGATGATTGCTACTACTTATCCAAAATAACAATGCAGCACCGCGTCTCTACCTCAATGCTGGAACAGGCCGATCTGTCCGCCTTATTTGACTACACAGTCGCGTCGCCTACCAGTGGTCGCGCCTGATTACTAGAGACTACCTCTTGAGTGCATGATCGAGTTTCGCTGCGCACGATCCCGGGTGGCCGTCCTCAATAACTCGCCGGCTCTCAAAGTTCGAGCGAGACAGTTGGATTGTCAGAGCTGCCCACTCCCTCCGAGCACAACCCAAATTGGAAACGAGACGGGGAGAAGATCGGAGCTCGTGCCAGACTTAAATGTATCGCCAGACCTGTTCTTCAAAGGACTGGTATCTCTATAGAAGGTACTTCCTGCCAGGAGGACAATTAGACATTACCAATGCCACAGGATCAGGAGTAAGGGTGTTCTAAGCTACAATTTCACGACTACAGCAAGGTCAACAGACCATTTGCAATTATGGAAAGATCGATCAGAGTCGTATTGGTATCATTGGAATTTAGGAGTTGTGTGTGTGGCTGTATATAGATACAGAGATTATACGTGAAGTCGTTTGGGTTGCGTTTCTCTGCGTAGCCCCTTCATACCCGTCCGTCTAATAGAATATCTCCATGTCCGCCGTTTTTCCATCTATGTTGGGATTGCGATGCACCAGCTTCGGGTAGCTGCACCGGCGGTAGTGTTTGTTTGTTGTACATGACTGTGGTAAGCAGTCTCGCAAGTACAGGAGAGGTATCTTAGTGTTACATATTATAAACATGGAGCATTTACATGCCCGTCCTTTGAATCAGATATCTGAGTGTGTTGTGGTGTATCAAGTCTGCGACGCGCGCGCCACCAGTTACTCCTGGGAAGACCAAGGTCTTGGCGGAGGGTCCGACACGGCCCAGTTATAGAATGTGCGAAGGCTGCCCTTGATCCACCCTTCGATCTCCGCCTCGGGGACGACGATCTCTCTCGCTGCCTTCTCGTCCTCCGGTTGCAGCTCGAAACGGCGCATGCGCGTCGAGATGCGTGAGTCCAGGACGACGGGTTTCGGCCAGATCTTCTCGGCAGGTGTGGCAGGCACCTCCTCACCCTCCTTGGGTGCCTCGTCCGCTTTCCAGACGTCCTTGTGCCAGTCCTTCTCTGCTTCCTGGAGGGCTGTCGCCTGTTCCGACTCGGCTAGACTCTCACTGTCTCGGTACTCTCGTGATGTCGCAAGACAGACAGCGGCCACTTCGCGACCAATGTTGTCCGCCAAGTGGCGACGGTTCATGAAGCGCCCGAGTCGGGTGAAGGTGCCCATGAAACCCAGCACATGGGGGAACGGGATGGGGGAAGAGGGCGAGAACTCGGCGGGGATAAACATGGGTAATGATGCTGTCGCGTAATCGTCGGTGGCATTGTAAGGCTTGGGTTGCAGTGGCCGGGCGGGCTTCTCTTCCTCTTCCTTCTTTTTTTCTTCTTCGGTCTTCTCTTCTCCGTCGGCAGGCGGGGCGTCTGGTTTTGTCACAGCAGCCTCAGGGGGCGCGACAAGCGGCCCCAGCCAGCCTTCGTGTAGTCCGCGAATGTACTCCTTCCACGTGTGACGGCCAATGACGATATCGCCCTTGACTCCCTCAAACTCGGGCGTCTGGTGCCGTTTCCGGACCGCCTTGAGAATCTCCTCATTTGTGAGCTCCTCCTCGTTCGTGACGGTCATCTCGCCGCCCTCGGCGTCCCTCCGCTGACGCCGTATCTTCTCGGCCACAGCCGCGCGGACATCGCCCTGCTGCCGCCCCTGCACAAATTCCCAGTCGAGCCCCGACGCGGCCAGGATCGGCTTGACATACTCGCTGAAGTGGTCCTGGGCGACGCGCAGGCCATCGTAAGGCGGGCTTTCGAGGTAGATGGTGAGCTTGCGGGGCAACTGCGCCGGGCTCGAAATCAGTTCCTTGCCGAGGTGCTCGACGGCGTGGCTCCAGCGGGCGGTCGCACGCTTCTTCTCGCGCTTATCATAGATGATGGCGCCGCTGAAGGTGGCGGTGACGGCCCAGAAGATCAGCCAGTTTCGGCCGGGCAGCTTCTTGGGCAAGTTCGGGAGACCCATCATCTTCCAGACCGGGTTGGGCTTCGGCGCCTTGTACGCCGCAGCTGCCGATGCCGCCGGGTTGGCTACGGCGGGTGCAGCGGGCGCAGGCGCAGCAGGTGCGGGCGCGGCGCTACCCGTGATCGGCTTTTGGTCGGCCATGATTGCAGTAATTTTGAGGTCGGTGTGCTGCCACTACAACGGCTTCGAAAGATAACCACAGGTTTCCAAGGCTGCTTGGTGGTTCGATCCTTGCGCGCTGGGCTGCAATTCTTTGGTGGAGCTCACCTAGCTTTGCTGGCGCTCCAGAAATTTTGGACGGAAGTCGGAAGCAAAGTTGCCTATCGCCTATCTCAATTGACGCCCGGTTTCAAGAAGCCTAGAAGCTTGAAGCCCGCCCAGCTTTAGCGCATTACTTGCCGCAGTGGGGTTCTTGGAACCCCTGGAGTACATGCTTAAAACTAAGCTTCTCCAAGCGCTTACAGTACAACATTACCCCACAATGACACCTGAATATCGACTTCACGATACCTCCGAGCCACCGCTGGCCAAATTGTTAACAATATCAATTGGTGGTGGTCATATTACAAATTGAAACGAGCAAAGAAGTCCGAGATAATGAAACGGTTCGCCATGCTTTCCTTTCTTGCAACCTCAAATTGCCCCAATTAGATTGCAGAGGGATCAAGCTCTAGGGGCAATCAATGCCGGTGCCGATTGAGCCGGGGAATATGTTCAGCTTATTGGGGGCGCGATATTGTTTCCCGGTTTCACCAGATCAAAGCCCAGGCCGGTGGCTGAGCTTCGAATCATCCAAGCCCAACTGGCAGCATCCCCTATTAGCCAATGCCAATGGCGGCTATCCAGCCAACATGAATATCATAGAACATTGTTTGTCTGGCTTCCCCTTGAACAAACCCCGGGGCGGCATGATGCGTTGTTCATCCTAGAAACGTAGATCAGTGCGTGCCGAATTGCCCCCTGTGGCTTACAGTACCAATGGGCGGCATGGCCTGAACTCCCCGGCGTCGAAGAGCCAATCAACGGAACCGCCTGTCCCGGATATAGCAATGCCGTTTCGCAACCTAGAAACACCATTCGGCCTGTGCGCGTGAAACCTTTCGTGCACCAAGCTATCGAAAGTCAACCTTCGTGGCTGACGCCGATGGCTTGAGGGGCTCGGTCACCCATATTGGATGGAGGCAGCCAGTGCCGGCTTTGTTCTTCTGCTATAAAAGGGAACACGCTCTCTGTCGACTCAGTCCCATGTTTAAGCAAGCCTTCCTTATTTTACACGTGTCCTAGTGATTCATCATCTGTACTTACTCTCCTTCAAAATCTTCGAAATCTTCCATCACTTGAGATTCCATAGCATCCATATCGACAGCATCCATCATCATGAAGTCGTTCCAGGTACTCGCTACTGCCGCCGCCGCTACACTGGCTAGCGCGAAGACCATCCGCATCGACAGTGGCCCGTCGCTTATGTTCAAGCCCGATAACATCACTGCCGAGGCGGGTGACATGCTCGAGTTCCACTTCTACTCCAAGAACCACAGCGTAGCCCAGAGCGACTTTGCCAACGCCTGTATGCCTGTCCAGATGGGCGGTTTCTTCTCTGGCTACGTCCCCGTCATGGGGACCAGCGAGTCTGTAAGTTGTGGAATAACTCACACCAACCTATTGATCTTCCATCCCACTCGCCCCTCCCTCTTCGCCCTAAGACGATTCATACTTACCATAATCGACAACAGGAGGATATATTCACCGTTACGGTGAACGACACCAAGCCCATCTGGTTCTACTGTACTCAGAAGACGCACTGCAAGGGCGGCATGGTGGGCGTTGTCAACGCCCCCGCCGGCAAGACCCTCGACGACTACAAGAAGGCTGCATCGGCAACCGACGGCACCGCACGCGCAGCTGCCATGGCCTTTGGCGGCATGATGTCCAAGGCCTCATCCTCCAGCGGCTCGGCCAATTCGACCGCGGGCAGCGACGGCAAGAAGAACGCCGCGGATGGCGGCGTCCGGGCCACGAGCGCCGGCGTCTTGGCCGCTGTGGCCGGCTTGGCGGTTCTCGGGGGTATGATGTAAATAAACTCAATGATATTAAGGAGATGACGATAGCTTGTTTCGAACCTTTGCACGACTTGACTTCCAAAAGCACATAGGGATACTCGGGTGTGTACAACTGGGAGATGTTATCATCGAGGGACAGTTTGGTTCCCAAGCAGCTCACGCAACGCGATATTTGAATATAATATGTCAACTTAACTTTCTACCGTCTTTACGGCGACGTTTTGGAGACCGACGATGCTTGGATGTCTATCACATTATTCCTGTTTGACATTGTAAGCATACAAATGCTCTGCCAGGATTTGAAGTACGCTACCCTTTCGTGTGACCAACGACTGACCGTGTATAGGGTTGACTTAAATTATGATCAGCGTACGGAACAACAAATGGCAGGTGGTGAGAAGAGAGTCACAATGTCTCAGGGTTCACAACTGGCGGAAATATTGAGGAATCCGAGGTTGGTATTAGGTGGGAGTCTGCGGCATCCTATCTAAACTTTCTAGTGCCGACGGGCGTGTTAACAATTTCAAATCACCACCATGAAAAAGCAAAGCACACATCCTCCTTCTCAGTTGACATACGTCGAGCCTGAGCTTCCTGAAAACACAGAGTCTATTGATATACTCGCCGCAAACCCCCGCAATCTCAACACCCTCTCTGACAACTGCGACATATTCGGACGTCGATGACAGTACTTTGTGGGGTATAATAGGTTGTTGTCCGATGAAGTGTGATGTTACGGCATCACAAGGATGGGTGGGGAGACGGGAGTGAGACATCATGTGCTACAGCACTTAGTGCTTAGCAGCCTCCTTGTGGACGTCGGCAGAGGTGTTATGCTTCTGCTCGTCGACCTTGTCGCCAACGGCATCCTTGGCGGCGGAGAGACGGGTGGTGGCGCTGGCGTTGCCGTCCTTGGCGACCTCCTTGTTGGCCTCCTTGGATCCGGTGGAGACGGCTCCTTGCTGTGTGTCCAAATTAGTTTCGAATCAAAAACATGAAGGAAAGGTGTGCCATACGACGGTCTCGCTAACGTAGTTAGCAGTGTTCTTGATGGTATCCATGTCGTCGGTGGTGTTGGGGGTTTGTTGTTGGCGACTTTTGCGTCGGTGTTGGCGAGGGTGTAGGATGGAGTTTAAGAAGCTAGACTTCCGACGAGGAGTGGTGCAGTGGGTAGAACTGGATCGGTGACGAGGCCAGTCAGATGTACTAGAGGTAATGGGGGCCGAACTGTGATGATGAACCTGATGAATGTGATTCTGAAGGGCGGTGTTGTGTGCAGTAGTAGACGCAGCTGTATGAACGGCGTTCAAGTGTGTTTGATGGGAGGTAGCAGCAGCTTGAGAAAGACTGTTCATGATGGTGGGAGAGGGCTATATATACACCTAGGAAATAGGACAATATAGTCTCTTTGTTGGTCAATGGATCAATGCTGAGTGGTCAATGGTCACATGCGAGGACTTGCTAGGTCCGTTTGAGTTGGCTGGGCGGACCACACCAAAATCGGGCGTGTGGAATTGACTTGGCGATGCAACAGCAGCAGCAGGAACCTGCTGCTTTGCGACTCCAGGAAGCCGCGCCATTGGGCCACGATAGCTACATAGTATGTACCTGGACAGAAACCTACAGGAGTTAGTGGTGAGAAGGCGCCCTTCTCTGTACGCGGGGTGAAAAAGCAACCTGGATGGGGAAGCCGAGGCACGCCACAGGCGCCATGGCAATCGCGATTCCCACAAAGAAACACGATCGATGAGGTCACTTCATGCCGCACGCTATCGCGCTTACATGCTTACCTTGTTGGTCGCAAAGGTGCGGGAGTGCTTAACCTACATGTAAGCGCGGTCTTCGTTCCCCACGAAGGTTCGGCCATGTCTCGGCCACGAGCTTTACTTTAGCGCTCCAACTGCCCAAGGACCATTGTGACTAGCTATCTTTCTAGTGGAAGGAGCATCGCGAAGGGGTGGTGCATGCAGGCGCCTGGACCTTTGCTGTTCGCTTAATCTTGGCTCGCTCTTCACGGCCACTTCCAATTCGGAGCCCTACAAAGTGATGTTTTGCGTTTTGAGTTGGGAAGAGTTGGACCTTGTGAGAAGAGCGAACCCCTCACTGAAGCAGTGGTGCAGAAGTATCGTCCATAGCGGCGGCAGCTTTGGCAGGTGCATCTAGCCAGTGATAATCCAAGTAGCCCGAGCCACAACAGTTAAGGGCGAATTGCCAATGGCTAACACGTTCATGGAGCAACTAGCGCTGACCTCATGGTGTTAGCCAGGTTCCCAACATTCCGTTGGAACGTTCTGGCCTTCCAAACTTCAAGGGACAATGACGTCATGACAAAGGCTCAACTGATTGGCAGATACGCATGGCCGCCATTCCGCCTTTAGCCGAGGTACATTGGGGGCATTTCAGCAGTTTAATGGCTGGGTTTAATGGCTGCTGGGTGGTGGATGGATGCAATAATGACCATGCATCAGCCCGTCCTGCATGAAAGGTCACTAGTATTGCGTGAGCAAGGTGGGAATTACGCAACCAAAGCATACCTTGCTGCATGTGCCACTTCGTTGGGCCCGGATTGTGCTTATCAGTGCATTCCTCGTCATTGGTGAGACTCGCCATTGATGTGCATGTTGTGTTGTCTTCGATCTGAACAATGTTCTTTAATACGTGGAAGACGTTTGGGGATAGATAATTCTTCTGCGTAAGTCTAGGCAGGACTGGTGGAAATAAGACAAGTTGCATGGTATTGGCCACTTTGTAGTCGGCCTTAATGAAATATCTCCATATCTCCGCATCGGAAGCGGAGCGGCTACCAGACGAAAGCATATAGCTGGCCAAAATCTCATACATGGGAATATCTGAATAGGGAATACTTCTCACACGTATCACGTCCAACTTACGGCTGAGAAAGAGCAGAGACGTTGAGCTACAATGCCTGCGAACAAAAGCGCGGACAGGGCGTTGGCCGCCTTCAAAGGCGACACGTCCAAGAGGCTTGGTCTCACAGTAGGCAAGCACACGGCAGTCGAGCCCGAGTCGTATATACCGAGAGCAGGTAGGTCATGCAGACTACAGCTAAGGCATGGGCAATTGATATAACTGACAAAGGAGTGGTGCAGAGGCGCAATCGCCGCCGGAGATCATGTACCCAGCAGCATCTCCCGACAAGGCTTACCTGATCATGTGCCTAGACCTCGACGCGCCATTCAAGTCGCTCCCCATCCTCGGACCCATCTGGCACTGGTGTCAATCGGGCGTGAAGCTCTCCAGCGGCGATGCACCCGGGAAACTGGAGTGGTCCGAGCCGCCCGTCGTGAACTACATTGGACCCGCGCCTCCGCCGGGGGCTTCGCCGCATCGATACGTCTTCTTCCTGTATGAACAGCCGGCTGGTTTTGATGCCATGGCCCACGCGCCGGCAAAGGGCAAGGAGGTTGGACCCACGTCGCGTATGTGGTTCAGCTTGGACGATTGGGAGGCCAAGGTTGGGTTGGGAGAGGTGCTAGCGCTGAACTATTTCACGAGCAATTAGAAGGGAGAACAATTGTGGATAACAAGAACAATGATTATTGACGTTGCTAAGCAAATCTCGTCCACTGGAACCTGACTCCTCAAACAATACGTGAACAGAACCGGGAGACGCCTAGCCCATGTCACCCCTGAGGAGACTTGCATTAAGCAAACAAATTCGTAGGTGCTTTTCAAAGGTCGTGATAGCCGAACAGCAGCTGCCAAGAGGGAGGTAGTTTTGCTAATGACCTGAGACGCTAACCTAGCAAAATGAGGGGGATCACGTGGAAGTCACGTGTAGGCCACAATCGACCTCAATCAATCGTGCAATTCGCCATTGGACGGCCAATTGCCGTAACATTATCTCGAAAACGCATATATAACGTGTTGCCAGTGTTCTGCTCCCACGAGAATGGCGTAGTGTGGCTGTGAGCAACCCGATTGCTTGTGATTGATGTATACAATGTTGCTACTCTACTGACACCATTCTCCAGAAATACTCGGCGGGCAACAATTGCCATACCTGCACAATCGCTACAATTATCCGCACGTCGGACTGTATAAGGTTTTATTCGTACGATGGAAGAGAGTAAAGTAGAAGATAAGAAGCTGCATGTTGGTGGTGCGATGCCAATGAAAGTTGAGAAGTCCATTTTGGCAGCGACGCCCGAAAGCAGCAGTTCCGGATCTGTATCGAGGCAACTTATAAGTGCATCCAGCTCACAGCCCCGGATGCCTTATACGCCTCAATTCTCTGCAGCTACGGAGATGATTCTCAAGCGGATCAGAGGAGAACCGACAAGCTTCAACAACGCCGTCTCGCCCGCCTCTGCAGCAGGCGTCAGCCAGTCTATCTACGAGGATGCTAAGAGGCGTCTCGTGATGAGCATGAACACTACCCTAACCTTGCCTATGCCTGCGTCATTGGCGTCTCCTGCGCCTGTCCCTACACCTGGCCTGTACTCGCATAGCACGGCTACGTCGAGACCACCATCTGGAAACGCCTCAAAACCCGCCTCTGCTGCTAAAGGCGCCAACAAGCGAGTCAAAGCGCAGAAGGGCGGCAAGCGCAAGAAGATCAAAGGAGAAGAAGACGCGTCTTCGAGTCTTAGCGAACTGTCCGACATGGAGGCCGACGGCGCATTCCCGGACCCGGCCGCACCGACTATGACCAAGTCCGGCCGACAAGTGCAAAAGCCGACCCAGTTCACCCCGGCACAGGTGGCGGCGGCAGGCAAGAAGAAGCATTACGGCAAGCGGACTCCAGAGCAGGCCCTGTGCAAGGTGTGCACGCGCGGGCTGAGCCCGGCCAATAACCAGATCGTCTTCTGCGACGGCTGCAACGTCTGCTGGCACCAGCTGTGCCATGATCCCTACATCGACGACGAGTTCGTTAGCGACGAGACTAAGTCATGGTTTTGTCGGGGCTGTAGTGCGAAGAGGGAGAAGCAGTTGGCAAAGAAGAAGTCGGTGGACGGTTTCAAGGGAATCAGCTGGGCAGTAAAGAGCGCTGAGAAGGTGAGCCTAGGCTACCGCGCAATTTCTGGTGAAAGAACGTCACTTACCAAGTGTCACAGAAACGAAACTATCTCTCTAGTCTAACGCCTGTTCAACTCGTTAACTTGACCATGTACGCCCTCGAACTTCATCCCGACCTCCCCATCTTCCCGGCGAACGAGAACGGCGCCAAACGTGGACTAGCAGCTGCCCTCGCGGGGCCAGGGCCGTACTTGCCACTCGCTAGGGCCGAGGTAAGCTCCAGCGGAGGAGGACCCACGTCCTTCGGCCCAGCCCAGAATAACAGCCAGAGCAACTCGGAGCAGGCGAGGAGGGAAGGCTCGGAAGATTCAATCCCGCCCTCCTGGCCCAAGGTTGGCCACGGAGTTCTGAAGGGCCTTCAGCAAAAAGAGGAGGATTTGCAGGATAAAGACGATTTTGAGGCGTTCAGCGAAGCAGTTTACGACGTTACAGGTAAAAAGATTAAGGAGAACGGAAAGATCATAGGCCAGGGCGAGTCGGCATGACAGCGGACACCTTGTTCGCATGTTCATATCGAGCACTTAGGTTGATAGATGCCTGGCGCACCAACTCTCGTAGTAATTGACAGCTTGTTGCGGAGTGTTGGTAGCAATTACATCTGGTACATAGTCTTGATTGCTATATATATAACATGAGTTTTACACATGCGTGGTGTTGATGTCGTGCGGTGAATTGATTGACTTGTGTTCAGTGCTGCTTCTATTCAAAGGTTACTAATGCATTCCGTGCGAATGGAGCACCCGATAAGTGAGATGCATAGATTATGTGTCTTGGAAACACCAGAAATGATGTAGCGTAAACCTGGAAATGATTGTTTGCCATCATTTGTACCAGTCGCATTGATCACAGGAAGCCTGGGTCTTTCAGGGGCAATGTATTCATTGGCCGGGTACAGGTATTGCATGGCAACTTGCTCGCCATACCGTATATGAGCATATCTATGACTATATACGCTGCATCCACCAATCGCGATACGCGTGGGCCAAGCCGATCCGCGGGTACTTGAACCCATCTCATGAAACAACAAGATGCATGGAGCCTGTCTCATTCCATCAACAACTAACTTACATACTTATTTATCAATCTTTTATCAAATCAGAATCTGGCTTTATCATTCGGCTCGGTATAGACTTAGCAAGATGATGCTTCGTGCATTTACTGCAGCGTTATGCGCGCCCGGCGTGATTGGCGCCATCTTTGCTCAAGGAGACCACCAGCAGGCGCCGCTGTTGGCTGCACCCTCCGAGTCCTCGGCCAGCGCTAAAGTCGTAACACACGAAGCTCATCCCCACCATAGCTTAAGCTTCACTGCTCACTCCATCGGAGACGCCACGACTTCCAGCCGCGATGACAAAACGCCCAACATCCTGGACGTTTGCCCCGGCGCCACCAATGGATACACCGGTTATCTCAACTCGGGCAGCAAGCACTTTTACTTTGCTTACTTCGAATCCCGAGCCAGTCCCAAGGATGATCCGCTGGTTATGTGGATCAATGGCGGCCCAGGTTGCTCCAGTATGACTGGCCTGCTCATGGAGCTGGGCCCGTGTCAAATCGACGACGGAGGCGAATCGGCACACGAGAACAAGGACAGCTGGATCAATGCCGCCAACGTCTTCTTCTTGGACCAGCCGATTGGCGTGGGCTTCTCGTACTCGGACAACAGCTCCGAGCACGCCAGAGGTACCTTTGCTGCCAGTGAGGACATCTACGCCTTCATGCAATTGTGGTATAAGGCTTTCCCCGACTCTAGGTCACTTCCGTTCTCGATTGCCGGTGAAAGCTACGGCGGCCACTACATTCCCGTCTTTGCCAGCCACATCAATGACATGAACAAGATCTCCCCGCCCGAGCTGCAGATCCCTTTGGAGTCGGTCCTGATTGGAAATGGCATCTTCGCCGACACGGTCCAGGCCACATCGTCCTACGATATCTCGTGCACTAATGTCACTGGCATTGGTCCCATCTTGAAAGATGGTGCTTGCAAGAAGATGGCAGCTTCCGTCCCGCGATGCGAATACTTGATGAAAGCATGCGAAGACTACCCAGACCCCATTGTATGCAAAGGCGCTTATGACTTCTGTGGCTCAGAGCTTCAGAACCCTTACTTCCATTCGGGCAGAAATTTCTATGATGTTTCCAAGCCCTGTGTGGGTCCGCTGTGCTACCCGATCATGAAGTCCATCACAACGTTCCTGCGACGTGACAGTGTCCGCAAGGCGTTCGGTGTCAACCCAGACACTCCCAAATTCGAGGCCTGCAGCGATAAGGTTGGAGACGAGTTCCGCAAAGCTAATGACGGGCTTATTGACACGCGGCCTTTCGTGGCAAGACTGCTGCACTCTGATATCCGTGTGCTCATCTACGTCGGCACTTATGATTGGATCTGCAACTTCGTTGGCAATGAGCGTGTCTTCGGCTCATTGCCTTGGAAGGGCCTGGCGGACTTCAGATACCAACAGGAGAACAACAAGCAAGTTTGGGAAGGTGGCCTTTGGTGGGAGAGTGGCATGCTACGATACGTGCGCATCAACGGAGCCGGACACATGGTACCTTTCGACAAGCCGAAGTATGCCATCAACATGTTCAGCGCTTGGCTCAATAAGAAGCCGCTGGTCTAAGCAGGAGCCATATGGGACACCGCCCACATGGAATACTGTATCATGGAAATGCGAAGCGTAGCATTACAGCTGAGTTTTTGTTTACGGCGGCATGACTGCTATCAAATGTATTAAGAAGACCAGACTAGCGGAAATCTCAAAATAGTTTCCAAACCCCATTACCCCAATATTGGAAGCTCAGGTCCGGTCAGAAGGGATGCTGCGGCGCAAGTGACAGCGTTGATCATCGCGCAACGACTTAGATCTGCAGGTAATGTACGCAAACTGGTTTGTGACACCGCACTGTGTATCATGCTAACGACCGTTTTCTGTCACCGCAATACCCCGCTGGGAGACATCATTGAACCGTCAGAGTGCAATCTTCGAGGGGTAACAATTTAGAGTTGTCGCGTCGTCTAGCACACAATATTCATGAAGGATTTCATCAATCAGGATCATGGAGTTACACAAGCGGTCGAAATAGCAGCGGGCTTCACGACTCGTACCTGCCACTAATATATGTTTCTCTGGGTCCTGAGCGGGATCACGTCTCGACATAGGATTTCGATTATAACCTGACGACGTGTGAGATGCGGGTATTAGAGTTCCGCCCCAACATTAAGCTTGGCACTCCCGAGATGCCCGCCGTACCGCGGTGATCCGTCCCGGCTAACAGCCCATAGGGCATCTTTCACGTCAACTGGCTACGGAACAACTTCCTCCATGTTAGGGTGTACCGCATCCATGGATATCGTCACATGCCTCCGCTATCGCTCCTAGCACAAGGCACAGATGATTGGGATGCCATACAATGGAATACCGCCACAAGAAATTACGTGACCATTCCAGCCGGCCACGATGTTAGATATAAGGGCGGGAACAGCCGGTCAAATATCCGGCTTCTTCGGCGTCCTTCATCAACCAACTATTCTTCATTATCATAACTGATTCCCCTGATCTCGACACTTGACTCACTGCACCTCGACCAACACTCAAGAAGCAAACGACAAGATGCGTGTCAGCACCGCCAGCACCGTCTTGCTCCTGGCCACAGGCAGCATAGGCTTTGTCATTCCACGCAATGAGACGGTTGCCTTCTCCTTGATGGTCCGACAGGAGGGCGGCAACTCCACGAAACCCGCTCCCGAGGAGTCCGCCAAGAGCCACGAGAGCAGTGCCGCAGCCCAGACCAGCGCCGCTTCGGCAGAGACTGCTAAGCCAGCCAAGCCAGCCGCGGAAGAGTCTGCGAAGAGTCATGAGAGCAGCGCTGCAGCGCAGACCAGTGCTGCGTCGCCCGAGACTGCTGAGCCCGCCCCAACTCCGGAGGAGACCAAGCCCGCCCCCGAAGAGTCCGCCAAGAGCCACGAGAGCAGTGCTGCGGCGCAGACCAGCGCTGCCTCGCCTGAGACTGCTAAGCCGGCTCCGACCCCTGCGGAGACCAGTGCTGCCTCGCCTGAGACTGCTAAGCCGGCCCCTGAGGAGAGTGCGAAGAGCCACGAGACTAGCGCTGCCGCGCCCGAAACAACCCCTGCCGAGACCAGTGCGGCATCCCCGGAAACGAAGCCTGCTCCTGAAGAGTCCGCCAAGAGCCACGAGACCCCGGCCTCAACCCCTGCGGAGACCAGCGCTGCATCCCCGGAGACAACCCCCGCAGAGACCAGTGCTGCATCCCCGGAGACGAAGCCTGCTCCTGAAGAGTCCGCCAAGAGCCACGAGACTCCGGCCCCGACGCCGGCCGAGACCAGTGCTGCATCGCCTGAGACTACTAAGCCTGCTCCTGAGGAATCTGCAAAGAGCCATGAGACGCCAGCCCCCACCCCCGCCGAGACCAGTGCTGCTTCACCCGAAACCAAGCCAGCCCCGGAGGAGAGCGCGAAGAGCCACGAGACTAGCGCTGCGGCACCAGAGACTACCCCTGCCCCTGCCGAGACCAGCGCCGCGTCGCCCGAGACAAAGCCAGCGCCCGAGGAGAGCGCAAAGAGTCACGAGACTAGTGCTGCGGCTCCCGAGACTACTCCTGCTCCGGCAGAGACCAGCGCTGCGTCACCCGAAACCACGGCCGCCCCTGCCCCGGCCAAGTCCACATATGCTGCGCAACCCGAGCAGACCTCCGAGGTGTCCCCGGCACAGACCACATCGGCCCAGCCTGCCCCCCCTCCCCACGCAAACGTACGGCGCCTCCAACAAGATGGCGAGAATGCTGCGCATGGCGAGAAACGACAGAGTGGTTTAAAACCACCATCAACAAACCTACCTACCTACTATACCCCCAATGCGCCAGGCCCAGGAATGAGCTCTCAAGTTTCCTGCCGGCATATTGCACCACCCCGTTTTCTATACAATAACCCCTTACTCTTTTAATCAGCTACCCGGGGAAAAGTTCTTTGTCACCTCACGTCATGTCGCTCATTTCATCTATTTCGGTTATTGAGAACCTTCGAAAACATCTCTCGAACTGCTACACACGGCAGGAATGAAAGATTGTGGGAAAGGTGTTTGGTGATTGATTCCAAGTCGCTCCTTACCCTGTACATCAGTTCCAACCTACATATTCAATAATATATGAGATAACTGGCTTATGATCATTCCATCGTACTGGCTCTATCAGTTGATTGACATAGCATTTGCAATCCGTGGTGACAAGTCCATTGCCAGCCAGGTTCACGGCCTTCCAATGAACAGCTGATTGCGAAGAGGATTGGGAGATCCTGAGGGAATTGACTGAGATGATTTGGTTATTTCTCACTATTCGACAAAGGTATCACGCTTCCACTACACGACAAAGAATGGACAGAACACATGTCGCTGAATAGTACGTTGCCCAAAAAGACGCCCGCCCTCAGATGGCGTCCATACGCCCGGGTTTCCCCCCGAACTTGCTTTTCCCTATTCCCGAGCCGTACCTCCGTCATGGTTTCATCACTCATCATCATCATAACAAGTATGGAAGAACAGAATAGGACGATATGTACAGACGGGCAAGTGGCGAACATATACACATGTCGCGCGCCAAGCCCCAAGGCGGAAACGAAAATAGAGAGGGGTTCCTCCCCTAAGCTGTATCCAGTAAAGTACAGTGTAGATCAATAGTAAACGAGGAGATTGTTGTTGGTTCTCCTCATTCTTGCGCCAGAGAAAAAGAGACACTGCCGCATCGGGGTAGTAGATATGGGACATCTGCTTTAGATGCTCTTGCGCGTCGTCCGGCTGTTCTTGCCATCGGTGCCGCGCATCTTCTTAGTGCCGGCGGCCTTCTTGCCCGGCTTGCGCGTGATGGTGCCAACGACCTTGTCCTTGACGCCCTCGACCTTGTCGCCGAGCGTGGACTTGCGCTTGTGGTGGGTGTTGGGGGCGCGCGACCCGGCGGTGGACTTGGTCACGCCGCCGCCGCTGCGCTTCGTGGTGGTGGTAGTGGTAGTTGTGGTCTTGTTGTTTTGGCGCTTGCGCTCCGGCGTCGTCGAGACGGCAGAGTGGACGCGGGGCTTGGAGTTGCCTGTCGTGGAGCGGGTGGAGGCCATTTTTGCTGGAGAGGAGGTACAGTAGTAGAGGCGCGGCGCTGAAGCTTAATTGATGGAAAGCTGTAGTGGGGTTTGGGGGAGCTTCAAAAAAGTAAATACAATGGGATTTCTGTCGGCACGGTTGGTTATTGATTCAGTTTTCAAGATAGAAAGATGTAGATGGGAAGAAACTAAAGCAGTAATAGTCACAAGGAGGAAATGATTTTAGCAAATAGCAGACACTAATTTCAGTATGCTGATTGCAAAAAAACCTGATATTGTTTGTGTCTTTTCGCGACGGGGGAGCGCATGAAACTGGGCCGTCGCGTTGCTTGCGCGTATCGAGATCTGGGTTGGGCGGGCTTTATGACGTAGCTACAGCGCTGGTCCCCCCGGGGTGGTGCTGCAACCTTGGGCAGGTCGATGCGCTATTGGCCACCGGGGGCACTTATCCGCTGGCGGGTGGGTGTGCTGGAGCACACACCAGCAACCAACAACACAACACGTCTGTCCGTCTTTCTACTGTCTGCGCTTCACGTTTGCTTCTTTCTTTACACGTCGCGCAGGCAGTGCAGACCGACGAATAGCAGAAAATTCATGTAAAACGCTATTATCCTGCCATGATATAACGAGGCCCGCTATCAACTAACTTCTATTCTGAAATGATGAAACTGGCCATAATCTTACTACATAAGCCATAAGAGCATCCGTATAATAGAAACCCCGACCCTACATATCATCAGGAAATTCGGGCAGTCTGCCTTCGGGATATTTGAGCCAGCGACGCTTCCATTCGAGGTTGGTGATTGGCATAAATTGGTGGTTTCGCCGATGTGACGCCAATTCTCTCGTCGGCCACATCATGAGCAACCGGCAGGCGAGGCGCGGCTTGATCCCCTTCTTGGGCCATTCGCTGGTAGGGCCGAATTCCTCTTCGAGAGCCGCCTGCCTGATCCGATCCAGCGGCGGTTGGTCCTCGCCCTGCACCTTGTACGCCTTGCCCTTGGCGAGGAAACAGTAGCATTTCTGGTCGTCGAAGAATGTGGTAGTGTCGCTGTTGTTCACCAGGTAGAAAGTGCTCCAGTTCTCCTGGTTGAGCCACTTGCCCGAATCTTCATTGCCGGATAGCAGCGCTCCTCGATGGCGGCAGAACGCGTGCAGGATCTTGCCGCCGAAGAACTCGAGCCACGTTCCCCAGCGCGGTGCCTGGCCCGGTAGGCTGGGCAGTGCTTGGCGTACCTTTGCATCGAACATCCTGCCATGCAAGTCAGGCTCGTACTCAAACGCCACCTGCATAGTGGTGTCCGTTGTAGACGGCGAGAGGAACTCCATGATATCGGCAAAGCTGGTGTCGTGGTTCCATTTCTTGGTCATGTCTGGCCGAATGCAGACCAAATCGTGGTCTTGATTGATGAGCAGTTTGACCCTGTGATTCCCGAGCTTCATGCTGAGGGGTACGCGCCCATGAATCGGCGCCAAGTTTCTTTTGATGTACCGGTTCCATCTCTTCAAGGCCTCTTGGTTGATTTGCCAGAATTTGGTTCCCCCGCGAAAGACGGTCGGGTGTCCTTCTGTCCAAGACGGCACCTTTTTCGCCCATTCTCGTGGCCAGGCGCGGTTAGGGCCACGCTTTTTGTAGATCTGTACTTTCTAATGGGTCTTTCCTTCAACAAGAAATGTTTCCGCTGGTCGTCGTCCTTCAGCTCGGGCATGGGGATCGCGCGAAAGAAGATAACATGCTTCGTGGGGTCATCGAAGACGTTGTTGATGTCTGTGTCCTCAAACGACTTTGATGTCTCGAGGCAGTCATTAATTGCCCTGAAATGTTCCTGGATGGCGTATTTCCAAATTCGGCAACGAACCTTCTCGGGAAGGTTGCTGAAATTGGTGAATGACATTGCGATTGGAGCCTCAGAATGTTGACCTGGTGTGCTGGAAGAAATGTTGATGTTGATAGGGCTCGTGAATTGGGTACGAGGGTAACTCATACGGTGTTGCTTTTTACTATGGTGGAAGTAGAATTGCAGACTCCAGACGCACTTGCCCCGGTACTTGTGATGTATCCGTGTGGGTAGGGGGCAACTGGTACGTTTAACGAGAACTGGCTGCCGATGAAGCTTCCACTTGTTGCCTTTGTGGGAGCCACGTTCCCCCTTCGACAGGTACTTATGCACACTGAGCTGGCAAATCACACTTCTACTACAATGGAAGCATTGCATTGAGTCACACTGGTTATATTTTACATTTGCGAATTGAAGGGTTTATGGAAACATCTTAATTGGTGAAGTGGCTCCGAGTCTCCTGGCACTCCCCCGACCGGAATTCGTCCTGATTCAATCTGGCAAAAGAAACACAATACAAATGAAACACCGTTACTCAGAAGAATATGGAACATAATACATTAGAATATTTTGTGAACTTGAGTACGCCAGCGAGTTAGGAAAGAAAGGAACGAGCGTGGTGCGAGGCATCGGTGCTTGTTCCGTACCCGATGCCTTGTTCCGTTATGTCGTAATCTTTCCCGTCATCAGTTTTACCAGTGCCAAATGCCCGTCAGCCTCTTTGATGCCCAACGTCTCGGCGGGACAGATATAGTTGTTCATGATGCTTTTCACCATGCGCCCCCGGTCGGGCTTCTCCGGTGGACTGGTGGCTGCGAGGGTGGCCTGCCAGTCCGACTCCATGGCATCTTGGTCATTCCACCGCAGATGTATACCCTGCCCATCTATCTGTCGCATGGCCTTCTTCCCGAGAATCTAGATTCTTCCGTTCAAATCACTGTTGGTCTTTTTCTTTGACTTCGCTCTTTGTTGCGCCCCATACTCCATTATTCTGCCGGCAACGGCCACCTTCATGGCGTCTCTTACCTTGGTGGCCATATCGTCCATCCTGTCTATGAGACTCTGATCTCCGCTGGTGGATGGCTCGTCAAAGAACGACAATACCGACTCCACACTCAGCGTATAAAATTCTTTCATACCAAACAACCATTCGTGGCCTTCTCTGTATGCTTTTGCCGAGTCAAACTCCATACTATCACCCAGAAATGCTTCGAGACTGATACCAGGAAATCCCTTGACCCATGTTTGACCCTTTCCCCATCATTGATCCGCCTTCACTTGCACTGTGTACTTGGATGTGTCCACGCCCACCCCCCATCCCAGTATCCAAGCTTCACCACCTCGCTCAAGGTAGAATTCATCGGATCTTTGATGCAGAGCCTGCCGATTTCCGCATCGTAGTTGCTCTCGATGGAAAGTCTCGATGTGCTTGAAAAAATCGTGAAAGTTGCAGGGCATCTCGCAGAAGACATTAGATGAGCCCTGACACGTTTCAAGATACCACCGCCATGATGATATAGAAACAACATACGACGGGCTACAGAATGTTGACCGACTTGAAAAAGAGTTGAAATTAGATGTGATCAAGAATTCGATTCGGGTACAATGGAAACTAACCAATACAAATCACCCTGGTAAAATGATGCAAGAGCTGCGTGCTGGGGTATATCACTGCTGAAGAATACGCAGAGGTTTGGATTCCTCTCTTAAGGTATACTTCTTGCTCGAATACGGTGTCTTCAGCCTGAGTGGCTTCACGACACCAAATGGTGTCGACCGAATTCCCGTGAGCTTTTGGTTCTCACCATGTCTTGTGCATGTTTCCCAACCACAGTCTGTTTGTTGCAAGCATGTCTACACACTGCCCTGGGAAGATAGGGGGCGAACCTTTATAGTCATTAGGACACACGTTGCCTTCTCCACGCCGGAGCTTGACCACAACAAATTCCACAATGGCCAACACTACGTATTCTCACCCAGAATCATGCCTTCATATCCCCGTGGAACGGTTTTGATATTGCGAGAAGGATAAGGGGTAGTATGATATTATGTAAAACAAATTTTGGTGTCGAGGGAGAAGCACCGTCTCATCAGGTAGGCAACTTGGGAACGTTGTACAAGGGTAACGTATCTTGTTTGTTTGCAAGGCCCCGTTGGCAAATATTGACCGAAAAGACCTGCTGATGAGAATACTTGGCCAAGGGGTATCTAACGAGCGCCTTTGGGAGGCTGGGAGTTTTACAGCAACGCAGCGACCAGCAGCCTGCTCGGAGATGCGTTTGCTGCAATCAATGCATTTGCTGAGACAGTGTATGATTTCATAGGTACAATCTATCGGCTTGTACGGGGTCATCCTTGACTGGATGTGGCCTACGACAGCCCTCAACGAGACAAGCATTAAGAAAGAGTGGGTGAACGTGACCGACATCTACCAGAAGTACCCGATTCCACCAGCCTGTAAACAATGGCCTGGTTTTCAGACGTACAGGCATTGGTATCACGACGCGCCGTGGCCTCTACCCAACCTCACATTGCCCAACTCCAAAGACGCCTTCGTGAACCCTGCGGACAGCACCATGGATAATATTAGCGGTGTCGAGGAGACGTCCTACGCCGCGCTAATGAACCTTGAATTCAACCAAATGGATGCCGACTTCAACGACGTCCTCGCCGTGTGCGGCTTGGCTATCATGCAGATGCAGCAGACCACTCCAAACACGGGCCAGGTCATGACTGCGGGGATCCAACTAAAGGATGAGGAGGACAAGATCAGCGAAGAGGAGCAAGAAGCGGAGAAGGAGGAAACCATTGAGCTGTCCATCATGGCCGCTCTGACCATGCTCCCCTTTATTGGGAGGGTGGCGACGGAGATCTGGACTTCAGGGCGATGGCCCAGAAGCGCCACGACCAGCTCCCGGACGCCTCTGTCCTTGGCAAGGGGTTCAAAGAACAGGACGATAGCATGAAGGGGTCCGTTGACCTGACTTGCCCTTGGTAGTGACGATCTCTACATACTCGAACCCGAATCTTTGCATTTTTCTGGATTGCTGTTTTAAGGGGTTGTGGTTTGGCGATTCGCTCTTTTTGAAATTCGTTCGTTTTGCGTCTGGGTCGACATCATGACTGGCACGCTTGATTCGCCCATTAGCTATTTCTCAAGTACAAGCATGAACAGAACAAAAACTGGTAGACAACTATCCGTTCATATTGCTCTTTGACGATGCTGTTGTGTTTTGATCTAATTTGCTCGACGCCCCGGGCTGGGTACCGCTTCTTGGGCGGAATGCTACACCAACACGTAGACGCCAGGTAAGCCACCTTCTAGAAACATCTTGCAAGGAAGCAATCTCGGCACTTGATACCTGTGGGTGGAGGAGTAATGCATTGCTCTGGCACCCAAGACGTAGTATACCCAGAATAGTGCCAGTCAGCCCTGCACTCCTTGTGTTCACCACATGCCAATGACTTGCTGGCTTGATGTCATCGTTACTTGCACGAGGTCATAGAGAACAATGATGAAACAAGCGGATAAACTCATTGCTCAGGGAGCCCTTATATTCAATAGGGACGAGAGTCTATATAAACCCCAGGCTGTCCCTTGAGGATGAAACATCAACTCAGCAATCGTTAAACTAAAGATACAGAATCAACACTCAACCAACGCAAACCAACACTTAGCTACACAAAGTCAACACAATGTTCCACTCTCTTACATCCCCTTTTCTTCTCTGCGCCGCCCTGGCCACACTCGCACGCGGCGATGGCAGCTGGTCTGGAACCTGCTCGTCAGTCTCCATGACCCTGGGGGAGCTTCAGGCCAACTGCAACACGCCTCCGATGGGGCCCCCTTGGATCTGCAGCCAACTGGACCTGAACCATTGCTATGCGTTCAACAGCAAAGATGGGATCTATGCCAAAGACAAGTACGTTCTTTTACCCCTTTCATTTCCTTCTCCTCGCAGAGGCAGGAAAGAAGCCCCCTTATCCACACCCAGAACGTTCTAGTGGCTAAAAGCTGATTGGCTTCGTAGTGGAAACTTTGGCGACAAGTGTGAGGGCTGCGAAATCGACGACGACGGCCACACGATGCGGTGCCAATGCACCGACAACAAGAAGACAGAGTCCTACTATGTCAACACTGGTGAGTAGTTTCGTTCGTCCCTTTCCTACTTCCCATGTAATATGGGTTAGAAAGGGAAAGAAAAAAATAATCAGGGTTGCTTGTGGACGCTCACACTCGACTAGATGACCTTGTCAGCAACGATCAGGGCTACCTGCGCTGCTATGGCCACAAGGGTGCCAAATGCCCGCCCGATACGGCTGCTGTTCGCAGCTTGACCTTCACTGCTTGAAGCTACCCACTTGATCTCTTGCTACTCGCATGATCTTGGGAAGGAGGAAAAGCAAATGATGGATAAGATTGGCCAGCCCCAATTGCCCAAGCTACCGCTGTTCCGTATGCTACACTAGGGAGGTACGATCCATACCTAGGGGGGCCAGGAGGGGTCATAATTACCAATAAATCAGAAGTTCTGCAACGGTGGTACAGTGGGATGATTGACGGAGTAATTGGGGCTTCGAATGGGTAGCTACCCATCGAGCTGCTGGTAATAAACTGGCAACTAATCAAGCAACAGTGCTCTGTTCGAAACTATCCTGTAGCGTCGTCTTTTTCCTTCTCTCTTTTATTTTTCCTTCCTCTCCGTTACATGCCCTGGACGGACTACCGAGCGAGAATGGATTGGTGCACACGGCATTGTGGTTAGCATAAAGACAAGCAGACAGTAACTAAATTACGCGAACCCCCATGGTTATGATAATGGCCTCAAAGAGTAGGCCCTGACTGGCCACTCAGTGCTCCCGTACTTCACCCAACGGTGGACGTAGTCCCGGTCCTCCATCCTCCTGAGCAGGGCTTCGTATTCTTTCCCCTTCTGGATGCCGTCTTCCAACGTTTTCGGGATGTCTTCGCACTCCTCCAGTGTTTGGTAATAACTTGATCGATAGACCCGTTAGAAAGGGAGGAAGGAAGGAAATAAGAACGAAAAAGAACCAGGCGAAGCAAAAGGAAAGACTCACGTCGCATCAAATCGTTTGAACACCTTGCACCTCTCCCCCGGCGTCGTAGCCATATTGACCCGCGCGTACCAGTCCTCAGGCAAGCCTGGCAGGGCCGGTCTGAGAAAAGCTCCTCCCTCGGCCGGGCGGCTCTCCAGGGCCCGGACATCCTCGGAGCCCTTGAGGACCCAGACCTCCCCCCTCCGCCCCTTCACCTTGCCGAACAAGTTAGCCTCGGGCGCCGTGTACGCCGTGTGCACGCTAGGCGGGAAGTGGAAACCATAAGGCACCCCACGCTGGACACTGTCGCGGTGGCGACAGTAGAAGCTCCAGCTGGGCCACCAGCGCGCGCCGTGCCGCAGCAGCAGCAGGCTCAGCCGGTCCTCGTCGGTCACCGCGCCGGCGTCGTCGTCGTCGTCGTCGCCTTCACCGTCTTCGAAGGGCCGGTCGGCCTCCTCCAGGTTGGAGAGGCGCATCTGCTTCAGCTGCACCGCCGTGAAGAGGCCGTACACGACGCCGCCCGCCGAGGGGTAGGCCCAGGCGTCGCAGCCTATAGGGGAGAACCGGGTGCGGGGCCGGGCGTCAGGGGTCCCCGGCAGCTGCTGTTCGAGGCGCTCGGAACCAGGGCCGTGGAAGATGGAGGACGCCAAATCGTTGTCGTCGTCGTTGTCGTCGTCATCATCATCATACTCAACCTCGCGCGGCCGGCGTATGCTGGGCGCTTTCTGGGAGGAGCCCGACGCGGAGGCCCGGAAGAGCTTCTTGCGAAGGTACCTGGTAGTCATGGTGGGACGCGATCGAGAAGCCATGGGAGCATGTTTGTTTGTTTGGACTGCGGGGGAAAGGCGGGAAACTGGGAAGTTGGGAAGAAATCGAAGCCGGTTCGCGCTGGGGCCCAAAACATATGCACCCAAGTGGGAATATCCAAACCAACAAGAAGAAGTGGGTTGGGAAAATGTGTAAATCCCCTCTTATTGGTTCTCGGTTGACGCCTTTCCCTTTAGGAACAGCATCAAACCATTCGCTGCCTGCATACCAATAGACTTGTTCAAAATTTACACTAAGACCCAATTACATGTTTACTCGAAGAAGGATGAATACAAGATGTAGGTAAGAAATCCATCTTGATAAGAAACTATAATAATATTATGGAAGTAGTCATCATGGGCTGATGCTTGTATACAAACGAGATATTGATTCGGTTAGAGTTATGCTAACCTGAAGACATCGGCTAGTTGCGTAGTCGAGGCTGCTCAAATGGGTCGAGAAGGTCAGTCTTCATTGATACTCGTCGTCGTCCCAACCTCTCGACAACCTTCCTGCTTTTAGGCAAGCCCGTCTCCCTCCATCCTCCCGAATCAGACGTTGTAGCAGATGTAGTAAGGGTCACTCAGCCCGGCCCTGACGCCGCGCCCGTAGCTCTTGTTGCCGGAGCCCTGGAGGTACCAGCCGCAGCCGGTGAAGGCGCACTTGTCGGCGATGAGCTGCATGTAGTTCCAGTACTCGTTACCGTCGCAGTTCTGCCGGCCGGCGTAGTTGCAGATGTAGGCCATGCTGCTGTTCTCAATCCACGAGAGCACCTTCTTCTTGGGCACCATGTTGTCGTCGGCGCACCAGGAGGCCAGCATTTTGCCCGCGATCTTCCAGGAGGTCCAGTCGACCCGCTCGTTGGGTGCATCGCACTGTGGTTGTTAGCGGGTCTGGTTTGGACCAAGTGGTTTCACGTGCAGGGGATTGGGAGGGTAGTCGAGTGAAACTGGAAAATAGGAAAGTACTTACGCTCCACTGATCCTTGGTCTTGATGGAGGTCTCATTACGGGTAGCAGGTCCAGTAGGGGGTATGGAGCTCGGGTCGATGGTGAAGGGAGATCCCGGGACCGGCTTTCCGCTCAGATCGGTGATGCCGAACAGGCTGTTCTCGTCGACGCCCATGTCCATGATGTAGCCGCCGTCGGGGAGGCCCTCCAGCACTTGAGTGATGTTGGAGGCAGCATGGGCGCCGAGGCAAGCCATGAAGGTGACGAGAGCAATAATGAGAGACTTCATCTTGGAGGCGAGGTTGTGTGAAGCAAGAGATGCAGAGCAAGTATTTCAAGTACAAGTAGGTAAAGGCGAGAAAGGGTTTGCAAGCGAAGTGGGTGTTTTTCAGCTTGGTCAACGTCCGTGATACTGGTTATGGTGAAAGTTCGAGGTGTTGATGTTGGCAATGAAATGCAATTATGGTATTGTGAGGTAGGCTGGCTGAAGTGAGTGTGGCAGGGGCTTTGGAGGTCTTTATACCCGTAGAGGCCCCTCTCATGGGAGAATGACACATTGAACGCAAGAGAGAACTCATGAATTCAGAGATAACCGACATTGCAATACAGGTAGTTAACGGACTCATGTATTCATTGATGAACAACTGAGGTTATTACAATAAACATGGTGATATGTACTTCGCTATACTCAGTCGTTGAATACACCCAGCATTGCGGATGGGGGAAGAAAGGCCGTTGCGTGTCACAGCATATCATTGCAACGAACATTGATCAAGACCAAAGCCAAGTATTGTCAGCGGCGTATAGTAGCATAAATGCAAGATATACTCCCCTGAAAAGAATAAATACAGGGAGAGTGTTCCCGTATGGGTGCAAGACGTTGAAATTAGTTTGACTGCCCGCGGTGAACTGTAGATTAAGTTGCCTCCACCCAATCAGCCCTTGATCGTCCCGTACCCCCCGTTCGACAGCCCCGTAGCCGCCTGGTCCTTGATAATCTTGCCCCGCGTGCCGAGCGACTTGACACTATCCACCACAAACGCATCCAACTCATCCCGCGGCATCGCCCCCGCGTTAGCGACGACGTATGCGTACGCATCCGCCGCCGACATGGACGCCAGCCCCTTGGAGTTGGGGGCCCAGGTCTGCGGCATCGTCTTGGACTTGTCGACCGTGTTCTGCGGCTGCCCACCGAGGCGGCCGTCCTTGTCGGCGTCCAGGAAATTGCCGGCAGCGTAGACGGCCTGGTTGTCGTTCATCTGGAAGAAGATGCCCTTCTGGGGGTCGGTGGAGGAGGGCCCCGCAATGAAATAGTTGCTCAGGATATCGTGGCGGAACTGCCCGCCCGAGTTGCCGGCCGTGTAGGCCGACTGGAAGTTGTAGACGACGTTGTTGACGAACTGGGTGTCGCCCTTGGCCAGGGGCTGCCGGTTGTGCGCGCTGACCCACAGGTTGCGGTAGAAAGTGGTGGGTCCGCCCTCGACGTGGGCGCCGAACTGCTGGCCGATGGGCAGGGCGATGATGGAGTTGGACACGGTCAAGTTGGCAACCTTGACGGCATCAATCGAATTCCACTGGCCGTACGCGAGGGAGCAGTGGTCCAGGATGACGTTCTTGGCCTTGCCCAGGTTGATGGCGCTCTTCTTCTTGCCGTCGGCGACGCGCAGGCCCTGGCGCATGCGCAGGTTCCGGATGATGAGGTTGTTGCGCCCGCTGCCCGAGATCTCGGCGCCCATGACGCCGATGCCGCCACCGGGCGCGGTCTGCCCGTTGATGGTCAGGCCGCTCGATAGCGAGATGATGGACTTCAGCTCGATGTAGCCGCCCACGCTGAAGTTGATGACGCGGTTCGGCTTGCTGACGGCGTCGCGGAAGGAACCGGCGCCCGAGTCCGCCAGCGTGGTGACCGTGTAGACCTCGCCGCCCTCGCCACCGGTCGCCACGGCACCGAATCCGACGGCGCCGGGGAACGCCTCGGCGCTGACCCGGGAGCTCAAGGCCGCCAAAAGAGTGGCGAGGATGCTGATTGGCCGAATCATCTTTTCGGATTCTAATCGAGGAGCAAAGCTTGGCGATAAGTAGGCCAAGAAAGGATGCGCAATCTGGGCGTCCCCTGCCGAGTTTCTGCTCTTTATATGTGACACAAGAATCCCATATTAGCGATGGGCTATACGTAATCCTGTCGTGGTTGATCAAGGTAGCATCGCGGCTGCGCATAGAATGAACGAGCCCCCTTGAGCCTGCAGTTTCTCATTGGAGGAAGAATCATTCACATTACTCAACGTAACCTGGCCCAGGCGTCTCGCGCGGACGTCTTGCCATGGCATGATCGGCAAGTCTACTGGCCCCATTGAGCTCCCCTTAATTACCCACTCGGCGCATGGTGGGGCAACCGGCGATCATCTTGATTTGGTTCATCCCATTGCCACATCCGCTCCTATTTTGGAAGCTCGATTTTTCATGTTTGCGTTCAAGTTTATCAGATGCCAAACTAAATCGCGCCCGCGGTAAGTCTGATCGTTTGGACCATGGGTTCAGTTAAACATGCACTGCGAAGAACAGTTCATTCACCTCATGAGGCAAGCAATTTCCAAGCAGATTCAATGCATTCAAGTGTCGAAGTTACCAGTCTGAACAGACTAGACTGCCGTAGCTATGAAGGTATGTACAAGTAGCCAAGCTCATATATGTACAGTATCGAATTGAAGGATTTCCCGCGCAACATCATCCTGCGTACCCTCCCTTCCTCCCTCAACCCCAAGTGGAACAATGGTCTTCTGCCCACTTAAGTGAACTGCGTAAAGAAGTCCCAGCTGTTCTTGGGCGCAAACGGCGTGCTCTGCCCCTGGTTGACCTGGCTGGGGTTGTGGTCGCCGTTGTGAATGACCCAGGTGACGGGGTACCCCGCCTTGCAGCCGGTGTACTTGGTCAAGACCGAGTTGCCGCCGTTGGGCTGGGGCTCCGACGCCAGGCGCTGGCACCCGTTGTTGGCAACGAACTGGTCCCGCAGCTGCCGGCCCATCTGCACGTTGAGCACCGAGTCCGACGTGCCGTGCTGGCCGTAGTAGGCGACGGGGTCTTTGCCGCCCTGGCACCCGCTCAGGGGCGCCCCCGAGATGACGGCGACGGCCCGGATCATGGAGGCCCGGGCGCAGGCGAGGGCGTAGGACATGGCGCCGCCGTAGCTGAAGCCCGTCGAGAAGCGCAGGTTGGTGTCGACGCACAGGTCGGCCTCGACCGTCTTGACGAGCTGGTCGAAGAAGGTGACGTCCTCGCCGCCCTGGTTGCCCCACCCGGCGTTGAGGCCGTCGGGCACGACGAAGATGGCGCTGTTGTTGCTGATGGCCTCGAGGCCGTAGTAGGGCAGGGCACCACCTTGCTGGGGGTTCTCGCCGTTGACGATCTTCTGGGCCGAGCCGCCCAGCTGGTGCCACGTGAAAACGAGACGGTACGGGTGGCTCTTGTCGTAGTTGCTGGGGATCTTCATGTAGTACTGGCGCTGCTTGCCGTTGACCTGGATGCTGTAGCGCTGGCTCTTGAGCGTCGGGGTCTTGCCGCAGCCCGCCGAGCTGGCGGCGTAGACGGTGTGCAGCGAGGCCAGCACGAGGCAGGCCACGGCCACCAGGATGTTGCTGCGTCCGTACATGATGGTAATCTGTCTCTGGCCTGGGTAAAGTGCAAGAGCTTAAAAGTGATAAAACAAGGAAGAGCTGGCAGGTCAGCGTGATGCAAAGAACCCATGGCCCAGGAACAAGAGTTGCAGATCCCCCTGGGCTTTATATAGCGGTGTCACAGCCAGAGCCTGCCCAGCCGGGTTCCTGTTTCTCAAGGCCATACTCTATATCTTCGAGCAATGATCTGCCTCAAGCCGGTTCAATCCTGGTCACTTCGGTAGTTGTGACATATTGCTGAAAAGGGTAACTAGCGCTGTCATTCACGGCCAGACCGCCTGAACAGGGCAAAACGCCAAGGAGCCAAGAAGACTCCCCAGCCCATCATCGTGACCGTAGGGCTACCATGATGCCCATAAGTCTGGTTCAGCTCGAGGATATGGTGTCAATGGCCATTTTGTTATTGGTGCGCTTGAAATTCTCCTAGTTGGCCCCATTGGGCGCCCAAGACATGTGGCTCCCCAGTTTAGCCATACGATGGGCATGGCTTGGCGTTTCGAAACCAACAAGCGGCTGCACCCCACCCGCAATATGTGCCAGCTAAACAGTTGCACCAGCCACAAGCCGGCAGGTGGTCGACGCGGGCTGTTTAGCCTAATGATTCTTTGGCTACTCCCGGTGGTGGGTCGCATTGTGGAGAATCTGGGGTATCCTGTAGCCCGGCCGGACAGTGAAGGGTGGTAGTAAGACCAACATGATTATTTGAGCTGACTAGAACAGCTGAATATAATATGCCGACGCGAGAGGGTCATGCCCAGTCCCAACTGGTTCCGTATCAAATTATCTAATAGTCAACTCTTCTTGCCCTGCTCAACGGCGAGGCCACGTAGATGCTTCGTTCTATCCACCTTACTTGTGCTTTTTATACAACCCTAAGATTTCGTCCAGTTTGCGTTCAATAGAATCCCGACACTGGTTCATAGACTTGAACTCTTCACGGACCTCCTTCCTGAAAGCACCCATACCTTCCCTAGTGAGTCCCATCTCTTCCTTGGCGAGTTGGGGGACAGTTGGAAGGTACTAAACAATTAGCTTGGGGCCCAATGTAAACCCATACAATGAGAAAATATGCTTACATGAGATAGAAGAAGGTGACTGGCCAGATTGACATCGTGCGTTCGGGGTCATGGGATTTATTAAGTAATAAGTTCTTTACTTAAGCCGGCGGATGCTGTAGTATGTTTACGTAAGTGAGATGCTCGATGTAGGTATTTTAGGATAGGAAGTGAGGGTAATGCTAATATATAGGCTTTATCAGAAAGATAATTTCCCGGAATTCCCTTTGCGATAACTGCTAAGGTTCAATCGATTCGTGGGACTCATGGATAGATTTAATGACGTTACGTTTCCGCAAGATTCCGAAGCCATGGCACCACTCAAATTGAAGTTAAAGCGACTTGACACAGGTGACACAAGCGCAAAAAGCCGTTTATGCCAGGGAACGAGACAGAGACCGCATGGTATTTAGAGGTCCTCACTGCATGAATTTGTGCTCTCAGTCCTGAACCGTCTACAGTAAGAGAAAAAGAGGCCATTCATTTGCATTCACATGATTAAAATCAGCTCTATCGTAGCCAAGTAAACTTAGCACACCCTACAAGTGCTTCGATAGTTAATATAACCGCTAAACACACATCGTAACTCATACATAATAGTTATATGTCCACGTTGTAAGCTGGCCAACCCCGTAAGCTGCACGAGGGCACTACAGCCAGGAACACCGGAAATCAGGTACCATCAGCTAGTCCTCAATCATCCATATCCTCGTCTTCATCCTCATCCTCATCCTCGTCGTCGTCGTCGTCGTCGTCATCCTCATCCTCGTCGTCGTCATCGTTGTCTTCGCCGTCCCACTCGTTAGAACCCTAGCAGTTGAAAATGTGTTAGTCGGTCTCTCCCATCCCACTTTGCTGCCCGGACATGTTTTCTGCCTTTTAAGCACTGTTATATATCACGTACCACATCGTTAAGATTTTGCAACTCAGGCATATCGTAGATCTGCCGCGGGAGCCCCTCGTCGCTGTCCACCACCCTCTTGGGCGCGGTGATGATGCCAAATTCGGCCGTGAAGCCGTTGCCCAGCTGGCTGCGGCCGTAGAAGCCAATGATGCGCTCGTCCGGCTGCGCCTCGAGGTGCTGCACGCGGGCCTGGTTGGAATTGATGGCGCCCCAGCGTTCCCCGGACGCGAGGGTCATCCGGCAGCCGCACAAGGTGCCGCCCCACCCGGACCGAGCGTTCGAGACCGACACCTTGCGGATATCGAGCGACTCCTCCTCCGAGAGGGTCCGGTCTTCGGCTTGGTGCCCGCCGTAGCTCGTCTGGTTGGCCTGGCCGAGGTTGCACTTGGTCCCGTCGCTGAAGTAGACCACCGCCCCGTCCATGATGGCGCCGATCCGCAAGTCGATGCGGTTCGCGTAGGTGAGCCGACTGGTGCTCCCGTCTCCGTATTTACGCCTCAACAGGGTGGCCCATTGGCAGAACTGGTCGCCCCTTGCCTCCAGGTCTACCTCCCGCGACTTCACCGACCGTTTAGTCAGGACAAGGGATGAGTTGGGCACTTTCACGAACGGCTGGTCGGCTAGCAACGCCCAGATGTTGCTGATAGCTTGCAAGTTGCCGTTCATGCCGATGACTTCCAGAGACCATTTTTTACTCCGGTCGTACGTCGCCTCGAGTTCTTCTTGGTCCATGTGAAATACCGTGGGAGGTCTGATGGCGCCGCCATCGAGCCCAGCTCGGCATTCTAGCTTGTAGTAGCTCAGATCATTGGCCACGTTGCCCTTGTTGTCTTTGAACCGCACCATAGCTAGACCGGCCAGGCATTTGGCTTCTAGAGATATGTTGTCCTCGCTGTCTAAAACGCACCGGACCGTGACGGGACTCTCTCTCTCCGACTTGGTGGTTTGTTCGTCTCCTGGAGTTCGGAAGTGGTCCATTGTGCGGAGCCTCAGGGCGTCACGCACGTTAAGTCCTGTTGTCACGTCTTCGCTCGACGAGGCGCCTATCGAGTCTCGGCGTTAGTATCTAGGTACTCTTTTTGAAGTAGACAGGATGTCTCAAGAGGAATAATGCGAGTTTCTCGAATAAGCGGTTACTCCATCCCGCATGAAACGCTGGGATAATGTGGAATAAACAGGGAGGAATCAACACCGAAAGTCGCTTACCAGGGATGGCGTTGAAACCATGCCGCCACATCTTGAGGCTACTCGCCGAGGCAAAATCAGTATCGTGGGAAGCGCCAAAGGCATGTGCGACCTGGGTCAGGAAGCCGGCCTGGCCAAAGCAGCACGCAGCCCCCAGCGTCGGGCATAAGCCGTGATCGTTACCAAACGCATCGCCGGTCGGACTCCTGTCCAGCAAGCAGGCGGGTATCTCTTCGAGATAGCGCGGCCAGGAGCATGTGAGATGGCTACCGAACATGCCCAGCGACAGACCTGTTGGATTGGCTTTGCCCTGTGCCGCATGCGCTAGGATCATGCTCTTGTTCACCGAGTAGTGCGAGTCGAGCACCAACCCGGCAACTACGGGGCGAGTGCTGCTGGTGAAAGGGGTCCCGTAAGACCGGAGGGCCTGCTCGAAAAAATGGTCTAGCATGTTGCGATTGTTGCCGTAGTGGTTCTGCTGCGCCACTTGGGGATCCCGTAGCTCGGCCACGGTCTTGTCGCTCCGAACGATGTGCACCTTGGCCACCGAGCCCGCGATGGTCTCCCCCGCGTCGCATTGGAGGTGGGCAGTGGTGATTGTGTCTGTGTCCCACTGCTCATCGAGCCGGAAACTGCGACGTCCAAGATTCATAGACCGGAACTCCTCGGCTAGCAGAGCCTGCCACATATAGGCTGTCATACGCAGCTTTGAGATGGCGGCCTCCAGGGTACTGTGTGCACTGGTGATAGCTCCACGTTTGACTGGAGGGCAGTCGATCATCAGGGGCGAGTCTTTGGCCACCAGGATGGCCAGATTCAGGGGCGGTAGCTGGAGCAGTGGCTGGTAATTGACTGTAAGTCTCGCGCTGGCAGCGACGCTGCCGTAGAGCTTGAAATCGACGGTATTGGGACCAGGCTGCAGCATCAATAGACACCGGAAGGCGTTGCCCGCAACTGGCCAGTTCTGTGGTTCCGACGCCTTTGAGAAGGCATCTCGGATGGTTACCGCCACGAAATCTTCCCCTCCCGACTTGTTGTTGTTGGCATCATCGCAAGTGCCGGTGACCAGTAAGCAGCGTTGGTGCACTGTTTCATTATTGTCCACATTGGTAAGTCGCAGGACAGCCATGACGAGAGGAAATCAATTTAATTCGCGGATACTCTCTCCAGACTAGGACTCAGGCGTTGGAATGAAGTGTAATTGAAGATACGTATATGAAGATATGGCAGACTCCGCGATTGGAAGTAGAAGGCCTTTTTTCAGAGCTAAATAGTTCGTCGCGATTCTAGGCAGTTTTGCGCTTGTTCATGTTGATTGCTTGTTTGGGTAGCAGGACAGCAGGCAGCAACGTGGCACAGGCCACTGAAGCCTAGCACCTGTAATCCCTAATTTGAAAATTCAGTGTAACCGGCCAACTACATTGGTTAGTTCCCTGCATTTTGGTGTGTCGCACAAGAAAGATCAAGCCTCATGAAGTCCGCCAGAAAAAGCGTATCAAGTAGAGGTTGTTCTCGACACAGTCTGGAACGGTCAAATTAGATAGAGTTTTTAGTAGAATAGAAAATAGGTAGGTAGCTGGCGATGGAGTTGCTAGCAGAATTGCAGTAAGAAATTGGTGGTGCCTCCTAAATCGTACAAGCCATCCAGCGCAACTGCGGGGTGCAGATTCCATCAATCGGCGCAGGCGATATCGTCTTTTCGACGATGGGAGTCGGGTGCAAAGCGCTTGGAAGCGTGTAATGGACTGCTTTCCAATGGGGATAGGTGACCAATAAGTGTACACACTTGGTGGCAGTCTTCAGCAATCAACAGATAGTGTTTTGCTCATCTCTCTTCGCCCACAATCTCCTTTGGCCTCACTCGTGTACTCTAGCTTCGTGAGAACATGAACAATATTTGCCGGCGTCGATGGCGCTTCCTGACACTTCCGCCAGTGGCCGAGAAACATCAGCGTGTCCTTGAAACACATGTCAGAATGACGGGAACTAACACTCGTGGTAGCAAGTTCATAATGAACTGCGACAAGTCGAACCCGACTGACAAAATCGAATCGCACGCTCGTTCAAATGGCGCGTTCAAATGGATTTGAATTGGGAAAACATGTGCCCTGCCAAGCCCCCACCACGGACCTGTCGAGAAGCCCGAGAAGCCCAAAATCCGGGCCGGGCCTTTAGGACCTGCCCGCTCCCGTCGTCTTATCTGCCTTGGCTCGAGTCAAACGCCACGAACCGTCTGGTGGACATGGCTCCTGGATTGGTGCAAATAACCTCGCAGGTGGGGGCGGGCCCCTTATAAAACATGTTTGTCTTAACTCTTGATTCAAGTTCCCTAGTCTGTGACGGGTGCCCGCGAGTCAGTTACGGACCCATTATCTCCAGATCGTTAATCCGTGGGTGTCGGTTCTCGCCTGGACCCTGCAATTTGGCTGACCATCGCAGTACGGATTGCGGCAACTTGTCGCATCTGGAGGCTAAGATATATGTGCTTGCTTCGTCAAAATTCAGCCGTAACCCTTCTCGCTTCGATCCGAGATTGGGTCAGCCCAGCAGAAACGAACGCCCTACAGTGCGCAGGCTAGGAGAATCCTGTCCCTCCACTCGCAGTAATGCCCAAGAAACTATGTGGCTTTCCATAAGCGCCGGAAGCCGATCCAAGTTGGCCCTTTGTGGCTTGAAAGAATGATATGTTTACCTCATACCTGGTGAATATCATTATAAACATCAAACACAAACAACAAACATGGCGATACGAAGAACTGGGTACGCAAGGGCTCGGGGGACCAAGAGGGGCGACCGGCTCGATACAGACAAACAGTTCTCGACATCTATAAAACCCGATTATCGTCGGCTACGACTCACATGGGTTTTCACGGAAGTTGCCTTTTGACACCGACTTCTTTGTGGCTACAGTATCACGTGTAAAACAAGACGTGAGTGGGCTGCCCTTACATCTATCCGGTCCCGGCATATAGAAGGGGGACGGATATCATTGTCATCGCCACCAGAGAAAGATGAGCGAATTTAAAGTCATCATCGCCGGCGGCGGCGTCACCGCCCTGGTCCTCGCCAACATGCTCGAGATGCACGGCATGGACTACGTGGTGCTCGAGTCGCACTCGGCCATCGCTCCCCAGGTGGGAGCCAGCATCGGCCTCTTCACCAACGGCCTCCACATTCTGGACCAGATGGGCCTGCTCGAGTCGATCCAAGCGATATTCGCCGGCGAGCCGCCTTCTGATACGACACATGCGTCGCCCGGATGGCACCTTAATTTCGTCCCTGACAAAGAGATCATCTCAACTAGAAGAACGGTAAATATTACTGTCCCTACGGTCATTGGTGTTCTCAGCTAAGCATGGTGATTAGATATGGCTACGGGTTATATTTCTTTGACCGGCAACAACTTCTCCATATCTTGTATGACAATCTGAAGCACAAAGACCGGATCCTCCTCAAGAAGAAGGTTTCCGATGTAAAGCTGTCTTCCGGTGGCGGCGGCGTCAAGGTACAGGGCACAGATGGCTCCGTGTACGAGGGGACCATCGTCGTGGGCGCCGATGGTGTGCACAGCGTTGTCCGCTCGATCATGAGAAGCCTGGCCGAGAAGCTGGAGCCGGGCTATTTCGACCCGGCCGAGTCGGAGACCGAGGTCTCGTGTCACTACCGCTGCAGCTTCGGCATCGCGAAGCACGTGCCCGGCTGGGAGAAGGGCGCAGACCACACGATTACAGGCAACAACCAATCGCAGCTCGTCGTCGCCGGGCCTCCAGGACAAGGTCTACTGGTTCCTTTGCGACAAACTACCGGAGACTAAGTACGGGTCCGACATCCCGACCTACAGCAGGGAGGACGAGGCCCTGCTTATGGAACAAAACCGCGATTTGCCCGTCACGGAGAAGTTCACGCTGGGCCAAATCTTCGACCGCAAGACGGTGTCGACCCTGACGCCACTGCATGAGTACGTGTATAAGAAATGGTTCTTCAGGGAGATCATAACTCTCGGCGACTCTGCCCATAAGGTAAATGCTGTTCCTGCCTTCAGAATTTGACATACGAACACACGCTAACCATAGTCGAAAACAACAGCCCAACCCCATGGGCGGCCAGGGCGCCAACGGCGCCATCGAGTCCTGCGCCGAGCTGGTAAACGCCTTCGTCCGCCTCTCCGCCACCCGCGACGAGCGGGAGCTCGAGGGCCTGGGCGCGGCGGAGATCACGCGCGCCTTTACCGAAACCCAGAACCGGCGCGAGGCGCGGGCGAAGCAGCTGGTGCGGGAATCCCGGTGGTCTTTGAGGAGTTTGGTCGAGAAGAAATTGTTGGGAACCAGTATACAATGTTTCATAACGATGTAGTAGTATTCAACACATGTTCTAGGGTACTTCGTGTTACATAGAAAATAACATGATGGCCTCGTGGTATTGAACCAGATCCCATACAATGGATAATGCCAGACTCCCAGACTCCCAAACTCCAACCCATCGCCATGCAGTACCTCTCTTAAGAGTTCCTCCAAGCCCCACGGAAGAGGTGCTTGACCAATGCTGCCTCTGGGGCCGATCCATCATTGGTGGCCCCCGAGTGCGGCTGGCCCATGCCAAACCCATCAATACCCAGAACAAGGATGTCACCATAAAGCTGGGGTTTCTGTATCCGGGAGAGGTCGGACAGAGTCGTGATGTCTGGCCGCGCCTGTTGTATTTGCTCGAAGACTACGTCCGTCCAAGCAGCAGGCCCTGTGGAGTTCATCGTCTCGAAGCTAGTCGGCTTCAACTCGGCCATGGTGGTGTTGTATACGACGTCGGCCAGCTCGTGGAGCGATGCCAGAGCCCGGTCGGCCATGGCCCTGAACACCGGGTGACCGGGGGCCGCTGCAATCGTCCACTGACAGAACTGGAGGTCGTGGGGGATTTCGGACCACATGCCGCCATCGCGACGGTCGAATTCGATGCCGACGATGAGCTTAACAGTATCTCGAAGGTGCCAAGGAACCCAGTCTTGAATAGGCTTCATGGCGATGGTATCAATATCGCTGTAAACGCCGCCTTCGTTGTAGAGGAGCAGGTAGCGCAGGAGATCCGACTTCAAGCCGTGGTTGGTCACGGCCAAATATGTGTCGACGAGATCCTTGTCGGCAGCAAGGCCGAGCCCCTGCTTTACGTAGTTGTCGGCCCACTGGCGGCCCACTAGCCTGTAGTGGTGATCTGGGTTCATACCAGTCCAGGTAGCCGTCTCGCGGAGCTGTGGGTCGTTTACATAGTGCTCTGCAACTCCCTTCTGTTGGAACCAGATCTGCCAGATGTTCTGGGGGATAAGAGGGGGTTTAGGGGCATTAGGGGTTTTAAGAGTTGTAGGGGTTTCAATGGGGTATGGGCTCCGCTCGGCGTGGTGCCAGAAGGTCAGCACGAGCGTGAGGGAAGCAACGATGGCGTAAAAGCCTACGATACCCTTTCTCTTCCCCCACGGAAACGCGGCTAATGATCCCATGTCGCAAATTCGGAAAAGGTAAGCAAGTATGTAAGAAATCTAGAAACGAGATGGCATCTAAGGGCACGCAATGAACGAATGTAGAAGAGATATGAAGGAGCTAGGGAAATAGAAATGAAACGAGACATTCGCTGGCGGGGAGGGCCTTGTCGGGGCGGGCTTGGGCGGGCATTTCAATAACCTGCCTGTTCCTTGATCATTAACGGCAAAGGAGCGTTGTTGGTCTCTCTCGGTTCCTGGGGCGGCAAAGTGGATCTCAATGGTAAGCTGCGCCAGGGGTTTGCGCCACTCAACGACTGAACCATTCTCTCGGATTCGAGATCAACCAAGGGGAATTAATTGTCTAGCCGCATCACACGTCTTGGCAGCAAAGCCATCCCTTCCATCGTATCACTCTTGAAACGCCTTACCTTGCTTGGAGCGGGCCGATCACCAATAAGGCTGGGGGCGGGCCGACTTGTTGGTTCCAGAGCTGCGAAAGCCAGGCAGTCAGGCTTAGGGGCGCGGGGGTGGGAACTTGGAGGCAGGACTGTTATTTGAGTGTTTTGTATCAACCCGACCAGTGGGTTTCTCACTCAGCCTTGCAACTTCTGTCTCCGCGTTTTCCTATTTTTCTTTTGTCTAGACGCCTCCTATTTCCCGCTCCAGCACACCACAAGATCATCCATCGCGACCTTTAGTCGCTTATATATGAAATGTCGTACTTGACGCTTGATCCATCATGGACGGCACCAAGCTCCTGCTTGGCCAGCACGGCGTACTACTACATGGTCGTAAGGACGTACTCGGCGGGCATCATCTTCTCTGAGATGTTCGGAGCGCCCACGCCGATACTGATGAGTCAAGATCCGACGGGACCTTGCATACCACCCGGCTTCACGTCTGCCACCCCCTACATGACCGATGGGCCTTGTCCCACCGGTTACACCGAGGCTTGTGCGACCGCTGCCATGTTTTCGGGCACCACCGCAAGCTCTGTCACTTGTTGCCCAAGGTCCGTTGAATCCCCGGCTGACCGTTGCGGCCTATGAGCGATGCTAGGCTGCCGCTAACAGTCTTAGTGGTGCTTTCGTGTTCGGCTGCCACAATGAGAAGTACGGCTGCCTGGCCACGGCCAAAAGCGGCGATATCTGGACTGGCACCAGGAGCGATATCGCCTTGACTCCCAACACGCAGCAGCCCGAGACTCATACAGCCTACTCTGGGGAGGCACTCTGGGCCTGGGGCATCAAGTTCATCAGGGTAGGTCATCAAGACTTGAATGCCAGCGCTGGCCGACTCTACTAACCACGTATGATCCGAAGACTCCGGCAGCCACAGGGAATCCTACCAGCACGGCAAAGGAGACGGGAGCGAGCACGACGGGGCCAGTCGCAACTCGGCCCACGGCGGCCATTACAAGCTTCGACTCGACGAGCCCGCCACGATCCACCGCCTCCGAATCCGCAGCCGTGCAATCGACCTCATCACAAATCAGTCCGGGTGCTACAGCCGGAATTGGCATCGGGGCAACGGCAGGGGTGATCATCATCGCCCTGGTTGCTTGGATACTCTACCGCAAGCGTCATCGCCGGCCCGCAGCCCAAGAACTCGATCCGCAATACCATGCCCCAGCAACCTACACCTACGGCCCAGGCCAGTATGATGCACAACCTGCTTACCGTCAGAGCAAAGCCGAGCTTGGGACTGGGGGCGAAAGGTATATGCCTGCCGAAATGCAGTAATCCTGTCCGGTGGTGATATTTGCGTATAATTTCTTCGGCAATACATATTATTATTTATACTTACTCGGTTTACATTAATACTCATGGAGCGAGCGAGCTAGTCTGTATGTCCAGTCTTTTTAGTTGTTATCAGACCCCATTTCTGTTTCTATTTCGGTGGAACCAGATGTGTTCTCGAGTAAGGCTTCAGCAAGTAAACACGGCCGTGAACCAAACCGACCTACTTGAGCTTAGTACTGCTGCAGTCCAACACAGATACTAAGATGAGACGCCCGGCTGTGACTGCCCCTGCTGTGATAACCCCTCACTTGCTGGCTACGTCTTGATAATAGGCGCTGGATGTTTAGTGCGGAGCTCGTTTCCTCTATCATTTAGCTCGGCAAATCGTGTGGCCGTGGGGCAGATGCATGCTGATGCTTTTTGTACTGCCTAATACTTCTCAATCCGGTATCCCCGATGCGATCGGTGGTTGCATGCGGATCGGATCCGGGCTTTTATATTATTGGTCCACGATAACGTGAGAATGGGGCTGCATGACGATACATCGTGTTATGCGATCATTCCTCATGGCTCTCCAACAACACCCCGCACTCAAGTTCCACTGCCTACGATTGAAACGGGTGCGGCGGCACAAGTGGCACGAACCATACAGACATCCCACCCCATGAACAACTACGAGTCGAACTCGACTTCTGATTAATGTGCCCAGATCTGATGTGTTGACTACTTGCGTATATCATCGACCAAGCAGACGGAAGACGCAGCTTGAAGACACTCTTACAATGAATACCCTCAACCTAGCCTTTTCAATTTTGTTTATGGGCCTCTCCTTATCACGAGCTGGTTCCGCGCAACAGTCCATGATCAACAGCTACGAAGAAACAACCCCGCAGCTCTCGGAACTCCTCGCGCTCCACCAGTCCGTCGTCGAGATCCCGTCCATCTCGGGATCCGAAGGAGAAGTCGGCCGCTTCTTGCAGGACTACCTGAAGCAGCGCGGCTACAACGTCTACGCACAGCCGGTCAAGGGATCCGGGGGCAATGACGACCGGCACAACATCTTCGCATACCTGGGCGACTCCAACCGGACCCGGGTCATGTTGACGTCGCACATCGACACCGTGCCGCCCTTCCTGCCCTACGAGCGTCGGGGCACCGAAATCTGGGGCCGCGGGACCGTGGACGCCAAGGGCAGCGTGGCGGCACAGATCGCCGCGGTCGAATCACTGCGACAGAGCAGCCAGATCGCTGCCGAAGGAGACGTCGCGCTCCTGTTCGTGGTCGGCGAGGAGGATGGCAGCGGCGGTATGTCCACGGCCAACGACCTGGGTCTCTCCTGGGAGGCCGTCATCTTCGGCGAGCCCACCGAGCTCAAGCTGGGGCGCGGCCACAAGGGCGGAATCGGCGTCAAGTTGACCGCCCAGGGCAAGGCCGGCCACTCGGGCTACCCGGAGCTGGGGTCCAACGCCATCGACACGCTTGTTCGCGGTCTGGCGGGCCTGCAGTGCGCGACGCTGCCAGGGAGCGAGGAGTTCGGCAACACGACGCTCAACGTTGGCGTCATCCAGGGTGGTGTGGCGGACAATGTTATCCCAGCGCAGGCTTCGGCGTCCGCGCTAGTGCGGCTCGCGACGGATAGGATAGATGACACCGAGAAGATCATTGAAAAAGCAGTGCACGACGCCTCTCCGGAGGTACAAGTTGAGTTCTCTGGTGCGTGGGCCCCCGTACCCTTGGACCATGACGTTGAAGGTAAGTGACCTACAGCGACGACAATAGGTGATCTCATTCTTGTCACTAACCCCAACTCTTAGGATTCGAAACAGTTGTGCTCAGTTACGGCACCGACGTCCCTAATCTCAGAGGAAATCATAAGCGGCACTTGTACGGCCCAGGCAGTGTTCTTGTCGCTCATTCTGATCACGAGTATCTCGAAATCTCGGATCTAGAGGCGGCGGTGGAAGGCTATAAGGCTTTGGTAGTCGGGTCATTGGAGCCTGAATAGTTATTAAAGCTCGGTCCAGACAGGAACGCCGAACAGTACTATTTGGAAGCAAAGAAAGCATTTGTCCATTAGCCAGTTACCGATAATCAATGTGAAGTATTGAATACAAGCTTAAGTATCTGATACCATGATTTGGTCTAAGATCATTGCCTTCTAAGACCAGTTGCTGATGATCGTGTTGAACTATCTCAACTAGACCAGCTGTTATCCATAGAACTCTGTCTGGCATGCCGAGCTTTTGCTGTGATACGCGCATCCCACAGGCGATCTACAACCGCACTTCTTCCTCTTCTTCCAGCCACGCAAACAAGAGTCTGAAAATGTTCATCGGAGAGGTCGGCATCAGCTCCTGCATCAAGCAGTACATTAATAATCTCGAGGCTGTCTACGCCAGTAGCAGCAGCATAAAGGGGGTCTGCTCAAGCTTAACACCTTTGCTCGAGATTGGCGTAGTCTGGGCCACAGTTGTGGCATTATCTCCAGGCATTTCAATTTGGCAGTCATCTGACGTACTGCCGTTTACTTGAGCCCCAGCAGCAAGTAGTCGTTCGACCACCTCGAGCCGCCCAGATATTGCGGCCTCACAGAGCGCACCGCTAAGTCTTCCTGAGTTCACATTGACCCCACTCTCGATAAATAGATCAACGAGGTCCAGAGATCCATTCCTAGCAGCTTCAACGAGCATCGTATGAAGGGAAGGCTCGTTGGCGCTGATATCGGGCCCGTTAGTGATCAAAGCCTTCTCCAACTCATGTTGCCCTTTGCTAATAGCTGAGGTGAACAATGAATAAAGCGACAGCGCTTTCGCATTCGTTTCGGTTTCGGCAGGAAGCAAAACCCTCACTGTACTTATGTGCCCCATCTTAGATGCTAATTGCAGTGGTTTGAATCCATCTGAGATTTCAGCTTCTGTATCGGCTCCAGCAGAAAGCAAAAGCTTTACTGTTTCAAGGTAGCCCATTTAAGCGGCTATGTGAAGCGGTCCTTGTCCAGTTAAATCTTTCGCCTCGATATCGGCTCCCGTAGCAAGTAATAACTTGACCATTTCAAGGTGGCCTATTTGAGCGGCTTTGTGGAGCGGTCCTTGTCCAGCTAAGTCTTTCGCCTCGATATCGGCTCCCGTAGCAAGTAATAACTTGACCACTTCAAGGTGGCCCATTTCCGCCGCCGCGTGGAGTGGCCCCCGTCCGGTTCGACCTTTCCTCTCGACATCGGCACCAGCAGAAAGTAGGATGGCCACCAAACCCAGCTGGCCCATCTCTGTAGCTTAGTGGAGTGCAGTCTTCCCAGTATCTCGTCCTGCTGCGTTCAGATCTGCCTTTGCAGCAATTAATTTGCCGACCACCTCTAGTCGAATCTGCTGAACGTGTGTGGAGGATCTCTTATACCAATCCTGATAGATTAACTCCACAGCTGTACCAAGCATATTCTTCGCGCCTCCATGAGCAAGCAAACTGCCTAGGAGATGGGGGGTGCTCCACGAGGACCATCTCCAGTGCGCGATAACTGCCTCTGCTGTTGATCGGTACATCGAAATCAATAACCTGAGTAGAAAGCAGTCGATCGACAATGTCGAATTGACCAAGTTTCACAGCTTTGCGAAAGGCTTCATTGATCTTTTCGACCAAGCCCTTCGATAGCTCGTGTTCGGCCATGTGCTCTTTTAGTAGCATATCGAGCAGCTTCAGGTTGCAGCTGGAGGATGCTTCGACCAGAGAGGAGGGCCAGTGTGATATCAGAAGGCGTATAATTGCGGAATGATTGTTGGCGCACGCCCAAGTCACCGACGGGGCTTGAGCTTCGATGTCAGTCCCCCCCAAAGCTCCTCCACTAGTATTCCACGGTGTTCTTGCGAGGACATGACCGCGAATCACTATAGATTCCCATAGTGCCCATGTCTTTGACCTCCCTTGCCGAAACTGGTTTGTATGTGCAATCCAGTACGTAGAGGCATATTTCAAGAAAGGATGGCTGTGTTTCAGACTCTCTGTTGTTGAAGTATTCCCTACCGGGAATATATTGAAACATCCTCGGGAGAGATCATGATCATGCGGGCTCCTGGTGTCGGTTATAAGCCCCGAAATCAGCGCAGCACCTCTTGAAACCGGGGTAAGAACAGTCGGTGCTATTAGGGATGGGTTGATCTGTATCGAATTTTGTCGTACAGCTAATGTCCTCTTGAAGTCATTGAAGTGGAGATACGTAACGCATATTTCCCCTATATTATGATCAACAACTTCGAGGTCGAAATGAAAATCTGCCAGCTTGGAGTCAGAAGATGCATCAACCAAAAAGGCTCTCACAGCTGAGTGTGCAAATTGGACCGATCCGGTTTCTTCGTCAATCTCGATCAGATTCTCGCACCACGAAGGAACCTTTTCCATGTCGTTCCAAAGTTTCGAGGGCTCGGTATACTGCTGTCCAATCTCGATGGCAATGGCCTCCCGGAGTTCTCTAATAGAGAGGGGCCGTTTGGCTGCAGCGACCCATGGGAAAACCTGTCTTGCTACTGAACCACGAAGACGAACATTGATGCGACGCAGAACTCGTTGAAACACTTCAGCTAGGTCGCGCGGAAGGTCCTTGAGAGCTTGTTGAATGGCCTTGTCAGAAGCCTGAAGACATATTTCTTCGATCTGGAAATAGGCCCAGAGATACCTGTATTTCCAACGACAGTCAGTAAAGTGGCCAGAGCTGAGTAATGTATGAAAACACTTGCATTCCTTGGGCTCCGCTCGCGAGTGAACCTTTTATCTCTTTTACAAGCCCCTCGGTTCCTACCATGAGGTCACCTGCTTCCAGCTTTTCATCGATTGCTTCGTTGATGTAGCATGCGATATCATCACGAGTGGCCTCGCAGTCCAGAGTGATATGTTCAAAGCCCGGAAAGTATCTTGTAACGTCGTCTCTAACACTATCGCGGCTGGAAATATATAAGCGGATATTACCAGCGGCATTGATAACAGCCGACAACGCCGCGAGCAATAGCCGGCGATTCTCTGTGTCGCATTCGTCAAGACCATCAATGAAGATATATGCTTTTTTGGGGAGAAGGCATCAGCTTCAGGAATGAGTTGGCTATTTCGGACGGGTCCCATGACAAGACGATCTTCTGCAAAGCGTTTCCCAACTCTCCGGAAACCATTGTTTCGTCCAATAGCTGACGTAAAAGGGTTCGAAGAACTGTTTCGGCATTGAGCGAGTCTGCGTCATCTGTTTGCATGAACAGGTAGGTGATTAAAGGCGTGTTGGCAATATTTAGTGGCTGTTGAACACGCTTGATCGCGTTGGCTCTGAATGAGATGGTCAGCGAAACTTCCCAGGAACACCAAGTTTCCGACACACTTACGCGGCGATAGTTTTGCCGCATCCAACTATCAACGGTTAGAAGAATACTTCAAGCATCTTAGACTCTCCACGACTCACTTTTGCCAGAACACCAGACTACAGAACTACCTCCCTCCAACCATCGTTGGAATTGAGGGGTCTCATGGATCCAGTTTGTGGTGTTTCCATGTCGTTTGCGAGTACTCTGGTTGAACGATCGCGAGTAGTTGTAAGTCGACAGCGAGTCCAAGAGCTTTCTCGCTCGTTTTCCTATAATAAACGTTACTAAAAGGTTTCAATCTTAGTCATACTCGACAAACTCACGAGATTTCTCTCTATTGCTTTGTACCTGGAAGCTTTGCAAGGTATCCAGGCTGCAATCGGTACGAGTCATGTGCCGTTCTACTATGGCTCTGCCTTCCGATGCTTTGGCTCTTTCGTTCTTCTGGAGCTCCTGAAATCGTTTATCGGCTTGCGCTTTGGCGAGTGCTATTTGGCTCTCAACTTTGCGGGCATGTCTTTGGATATCCTCTAGATCCGGCTTGAACTCCTGGTCAAAAGAGGATTGAAGCACCTTCAGAAGCTGGGTAGACCCTGTTCTCACATAAGCTTTAATCCTGACAACAAATGGGAAGCACCTACAGGATCGCTGCATTGCCATTACGACATGCCTACAGCAGCGAATTATGGACGTATAGAAGTTGTCCAGAGAATCGCGTAGACCCACCGAGTCGTAGAACAAGATATGATACTCGCAAAAGAGCGGACACATATCGCCTAGTGTCGTGAATAGATTCGACGTCGCTTCGTAGTATGATACGAAGTTGGCGACAACCTATTCAGTTATATGCATAATAACCCGGTGTTTCTGATCCTGTATGCTTACCATCATTGTCAGCTTCACACTGCCCCACACCAGCGCAGCTATCTCCGGATGTGCCGACACGTATGTATCAACTATGCCGCAAAAATCTCTAATTGAAGACAAGAACCTGTGGAGTCGAGTAGCGAAGCTGTGGCCCTTCCTGTTCTTGTCGAGTTGGGCGGTGAAGATGAGGATGGCATCGGCATCAGGAACCGAACCCAGCCTCATCATCAGAAGTTCTCGGCGTTGGTCATCACTCAAAACGCCTTGGAAAGCTAGAGTAGCATCTTGCAGGGCGTTTTGGGTTACCGAGGGGCCAGCTTCTATGTGTGAAGCTGTCGCCATTTCGCAATGACTTGTTGATGCCTAGACGGTCGAGTTGCAGGGCAAGATAAAGGATGCAGGCCTCCTAGGAGATGTAGAGCCTGATGGAATTTCGCGGAAGAACAAGAACGGGGTGAGGGGTACTCCTGATATTCCAGCCCAATCACATCACTGGCATCATCGTCAAGGTGCACGTGATCGAGGCTGTGTTTTTACACTTGCTTGCACACACAACTTGCGACTCCATACCAAACTGTGAAAAGGATGTTTCTGAGCAAGCGGCCGTCCCAGTAGCTAGAGTCGTAGTTATTAAAATTCCGTGCATGTCGGAAATGTCGAGTAAGATCACTAGGATGCTCTCTGGACGTGCTGATGCGAGCGTAGAGCCCCTTTTTAGATACGCGGCCAGAAAAGCCTATCCGGTCTGGTCTAATGCGTTATTACGAGCCCTTCAACGCTCTAATCCGTATAAATGCTGGGATTCAACTAACCATACATCCAGAGGCAATCCAGTACTGAAGAATGATATTAACATGGAGACTTTCAATTATATAAGCTGATTTCGTTGCTTGCGTGATTAGACCGCTCAAGATGGAAGAAGTCGTGGGGCAGCACTTCAGGACTCAGTCGTGGGGGAAGACCACCCCACTAATTGCCCCGTACTACGGCGCTAAAGACTTGCAGGGATACCACTATTTGGGCCGCAAGGCCAGAAGATCAGTGCACCCAATGGCGCCTACAATCAATCGCTTGTTTGTTTGCGCGCGTCCATCCATCTTGTAGACGCGTCGCGCGCCGTCATGATAGCGACCACAATTGACAACGACAAAGGAACATGGCCGATTTTTCACAGTCAATAGCCAGCAGGAAACGTGCACGCGAGACTGACGAGTCTGGGTCGGATCGTGCTGATCATGCGCCCATTGTTGTGAAAAAGCAGAAGAAGTCTCAGAGAGCCGTCACTCCGACCTACAGTCAGTCAGCCCTCAACCCAAATGACGATATCTGTGTCAAATTGCTTACCATATTTAAGCTGCCGAGGATGCTCTCAAGAATTTCTCACCCGATGATCTGAAATCTCTCGTGCATAGTGCTCTGCAAGATGAGGCCACCAGGGCTGGAATGGAGGAGAAACTGTTCGCAGCTTCTAACCGCATCGGAGAGCGGATCTCCACAACGATTCTCGAGGCCGCGGAAGAGGAAAACGCCAAAGCCAGGGAAATCTGCGACAAAAGGCCCAAGCGTCGGGCAGCGCATTTCTGGCCCGCCGAATTGGAACCCTACTTGCACCAGATCCGAAGCCAGCTCTTGGAGGGTCCGTTTGCCGAGGCACCCAAGTTGGCGTGGCGGACGCTGATACTTTTCTTGGATCTCTGCATCGACGAATGGGAATCGTGCAACAAAAACGAGGACTATGACGATGGAGACCAAGATGAAGTGGAAGAGTTTCACGACCTCGCACAAGAAATTATGCTTGACATCTGGCGGGATCGGGAGCATATTAACGACTGGAGGGAGTGGTTTGGCCACGCTGACCGGCGACGGGAGCTACAGGATCTTCGAGACAACGCCGAGTTTTGTCGCGACTCACGCTATGATGAGATGTATACATTGCTGGTGACTGGAGATTGAACAAGTCCAACTCCCAACCCACCACCTAGCATCGAAGTACACTTGGTCGAGTTTGATCTCAGCCATACCTGATGGCCTGAGTCCATGTTTCACTGTCAAATAGTTGATTTATGACATACCAAATAGTGAGCTTAATGGTATACTCTCTGAATCCTAGCAACTTCCACTCGATGATTTGTGAATGGCCATATCATCCGTCACCAACTGAGGTAGCCATGCAACTAAATTACCAACAAACATATATATAGCGTTAGCATCAGGTCTGAAATCGGGCCACAGAGGCCTGTTACCTATCAATACAATCATGGCATTCGAAGCAGACAACCAGGACATACCTAATGTTATATACCGGTCCTAAATCGCCAATAGTCAGCCCTCCGGATAATCTTTTTGAATCTGATTCGTAGCGACCACTAGCATAGACCAACGGCTCCCCAGGTTTCAGAGGCTTTGTGCACCATATATACCTGATACAGTGACCCGTACGGGTATTGCCGAAAGACACGATCTGTGATTGGCTGTAACTATGCTCGCATTTGCCCCTCGAAAGGGGGTCACTTCACAGCCAAGAGATCAAACGTCGATAGCCGAACGCCCTCCTGACGAAAAGATCCCTTCCAGTATGCGCAAGCTAATGCTCCATCCTCATCTTACAACGGATAGTTCGCCGTATAAGCCTGCCAATAGCGTTGCAGGTAGCAGCCGAACCACTCCATGCCGCGCAAAGGACACGAGAAAGCGCGGACGGGTTGCATCACGTGCAAGTCAGTGAATCCCTCCTTTCCTGCTGATCATTGGATCCATCACTTAAACCAGGTTAACCGATTTCGTCTTCTGCAGGACCCGAAAAGTGAAATGTGACGAAGCCAAGCCGGATTGCCTGAGATGCCAGAAGAGCGGCCGCGCTTGTGCCGGATACGAGGCGCCGCCGCTCGGCTCGTACTCGTGGGTACAATTGCTGCGGGTCCGGCCGTCGACTGTCCCTAGTGACGGACGCCACAACAGTATGGAGATGCGCGGCCTAGACTACTTCCGCTGCGTCGTGGCGCCCACGCTCTCGGGCCCGATGCATGCCTTCTTCTGGACGAACCCCGTGTTGCAGTTGTCCGTGCAGGATGTCTCTGCTCGACAAGCCGTTTTGGCCATCAGCTTGCTCTACGAGAGGTTCGACCGAGCGCATAATCCCAGCTTTGATGCGGAGAGACAGGAATTCGCAGCGATAAGTTGCTATAACAAGGCCCTGAGACAGACCGCCACGTCGAATGACCTTGATATTGGCCTCGCGCTCTTCCTATCCATTCTTTTCGCCTGCATCGAGTGCTTGCGGAGTAACCATGTTGGGGTTATCGAGCATTGCCGCCACGGAGCCACCCTCCTGCAATCGTGCAAAGACCCTCCTCCCGAGATAACTCCCATAATCCGCCATCTATCCACCGTCCCCTTCTGCTTCGGAACGACTCTCTTGGATTTCCCCATATTACCATGGCACCAAGGCCCGCTGGACGAACCGTTCAAGGTCGTGTCCGAGGCCGGGCAGTCGGTGGATAGCCTCCTGTGTCGGGCGGTTTGCCTGGTCCGTGTGTCTGATCCGTATAATTTTGACTTTCCCGGCGTAGCGAGCCCGACTGCCAATCTCGTATCGCCGCTGCACGAACTCCGTCAAGACCTGGACACATGCCTCTATGGGCTGCAACGGCTCGAGGGCAGGAGGGGCAGCGAGGGACCATCGCGGGACCCAAATTCAGCTGAAATATATCGGATCGTTGAGATGCGATGGCTGGTCTGCATGATCTGGGTCTCGATGGCCCTGAACCGGGATGACGACCCAATGATACCCCTCGAGGCGCACGCCGTCCAATTTGAGCGCATTGTGCAGCTCGGTCGAGAACTCGCCTACCGCGAGTCCATTGGCGAAATGACGCGCAAGCGAGTCTTGACGTTCGACCTGGGCCTGGCACCTTTCCTGCATTTCGCCGCTCTCAAGTGTCCAATTTTGCCACTTCGTCTAGAGGCGATGGACTTAATGGAAAAGCTCGCGTGCCCCAGGGAGACTTTGTGGGATTCAAATGTTATGCTTGCCGTCAATCGGCGGGCTATCGAGCAGGAACATGATATTCAACTACCCCTTCAGCTTCAAGGGAATTGGCAGCAATTTATCAATTTGAGCACCACACCACCAGTAAATGGTTTAGAGAACGCCGGGACCGATCTCGTCGAGGACAGCCAATGGGATGCCCAAGCAAGGTCAATTTCAGGCGAAGAATTGATTCTGTCACCACACTACTGCACATACAAAATGCGAGGAGGTCTTGACGTGGCAGATGTTCACGGTTTTGTGTCCTTGGTATCCAACACTGTCGTCAAGGAGCCCAAAATAACAGCGATGAACTAGTCCTCAAAATCTGACATCCATATGATTGAAAGAGAAGATTTAAACTCTTCCCCGGTGTTAAATTGAATCTGATTTAGCCCAAGCCATCCGTTTGTTTACATGTAAAAAGGATAAGCCAATAGTCCGAAAAGGATTCGACATTGAGCCAAGTGTCGACTACCGGCCCCTTTTCGACCATACCTTTCACCCCTTCCAACTGCGGTTCACCGCGGACCATATAAATCCAGGCGTCACAACTCAAATTGCCGGAATTCTCAAGGCATACTTGTTTATATTTGTGGTATGTTAGTATTGGTTTTATGCTGGCAGCATCAATTGCAAGTTCGACTGTCTCGGCACAACTTCGAGCACCTGCTGGATCAATACATCGCAATAATCACATAAATGAAAAAGATTACACATATTGGGATAATATATCATAATCCTTACAACTTAGCAACTTAATTCTATACAGACAACGTATATTTTAATTGCAGCCTCTGAAGAGCTTACACTGGTGGCCACGACAAATAGAGAACCACCACGAAACGAAGTTGGCAACGCAGATCAATCCCCGCAGGGGAGCAAGCGGGGTCACCCCAGGCCGTGCCTAGACCGCTAAACTGTTGCTGCGAGCCACCCACCGTAGTCCTTAAGGCTGACCTGGACATAATCGCTTAAAACGCTCGCTATCCGCTCGTCAAACGCAGCATTGAACCGAACGTGTTTTTGATCTTTCATGCGATTTGAAGTTATTTTAGAAAACCATGGAGCTCGAGTCACTGCCTCCTGATATCCTCATTCTCATCCTGTCGGCGGCCGCAACGCTCGAGGATCTCCACGCGCTCATTCGCGCGTCGCCCACCCTGTACCAGATCTTCCTCCAGACGAAGGCGTCGACCTTGCTCGGAATCTGCGCCAACCAACTGGGGCCCGCCATACGAGATGCCATAATCCTGGCGCACACCAACTTGTGTCCATTTGAGTCCCGCCCTGCCGAGCAGTACCGCGTTCGCGTGGACGAGGTCGTGGACGAGTGGCGGTGCCATCTTCTGGCGGGGACGAATCAATGGCTGGCGCGGGGCATCTCCGTCCAGGAAGCGGTGCAGCTCGTCCGGATCAATAGGGCTGTCCAGTACCTGGTCGATCTCTACGCGCGGTCTCGCTTCCACAAGTTCGGGCAGGCTTTCAAACGGATAGATCAGCCACAACAGCAACAGTCGGAGCCAGTAACCGTCGGTGGTACCTGGAGCCTCAGCCCCGCGGAGCGACATCGTCTGGCGCAAGCCTTCGTCCGCCGACAGGCCATTCTTAACCTGTACTGCGTGCGCGGGAAGCCGCCGCTGTACAACAAGAACTTCTTCCTCAGCCGTGTCCTGGGCCTCTTCGAGTCCTGGGAGATGGAGCAGATCTCGCAGGTTGATAGTTTTGCCTACTGGCTGTGCTCCGCGTTTCGGGAGTGCGAGATGACGCCTGAGGGAGTTGTGCCGACCCCGGAGTGGTGGCAGGACCAGTTTCTCGCCAGACATAACGCCATCATGTCCGCCATGGATGGCGGCGGCGCGCTCCCGGACATCCCCCGAAGTCGGTATCTCAGCGATTACTACCCACGGATCTTGAAGCTACAGCGCCGGGTAGCGGACGCGGCCGCCGCGGATCCGGCCCTCGTCGAGCGGCTGCTGCAATGGGCCCCAGATGAGGAGGACCGGGGAGTGTACGGGGGTTACCGTATGGGCCGGCTTACGCGTTCCTGCACACGAGCGAACTGGTCTGGTCTCCTTCCCAGGCGGCCCATCCCCCGCCTTCTCCTCCCTCAGTTCCGTGCAATGCGGCTTTGAAATTGCCGCTGGAAGCCCCGTGGGGGTGGAGGGACGCCGTAGGTGACGTCCGAGGAGACCGATGGGGCGTCGACCTGATCGTCTCCCCGCCCAACGTCCTACCTGGCGATCGTGACTGGGCTGCCTTGGTGTATGACTTCGCCACGTGGAGATGGGAGGGTTTCGTCTTCTGGGACAAGGATCGCATCGAAGCGCTGAGGCATTGGGGCGCACTCGGTGCGGCTGCCCACTCGGGCCGGTTGAGACCACCATGGATGCAAGAGACGGCGTAGCGCGCCGTGGAAGAGTCCGAGGAGGTACTCTGTCATGCGTGCTTAGCGACGCAAGACCTTTGTACTGCATCCCTCAAGACACTTCACTTTGCCATGACCGGAACCAGTATTTCAATCGTTTTCGTGCCCGTTTGCGGTAGTACATAATCTCACCGCAACAGGTCATTCTTTCACATATAGCTATATCTTATTACATACTAAGATCCCATCTGCTCTCCTATTGTCACGCCATACTCGATACTCAAAGGTGAGGACACCAAACAGCTGCTCCTTGTCCACTGATATCGGCCTCTATATATGTGGACTTTTATCTTGCGGGCTACGGTAGGCCTCGCTTCTCACGCCACGCTCCTCCAAGCCACCAACAATTAATGATGACACGGCGCCTTCACCCTGATAAGGAGGGTAGGCGGAGTGCGTACTTGTACCACGGGACTGACTGCTCTAATAGCTGAACATATTGACTCTCGTCGCCTTGAATATCGCGAGCAATGTGTCCGCTAGCCCTTTTATCGGCGCCGCTGCTCCCGTGAAGGCGGCGGAAGGGGAGAGATAGGATATGGATCACAGTATCCGAGACCATGGTGAGGTGCGATCTAGTCGCCAGGACGGCCAGAGTCGGGAGACACGCAGCTACAATGCCAATTGAGATTTCGCAAAACGACCATAAACCGGACCACACTTGATTATCTGTGAATATGATTAGTTGAATGGGTGCGACGTGAGAAATAGAGCGTTACGGACAGCTTGCATCACCCGCCGGGCCCTTGCCAGAGCGACCACGCGTACGATGCCAAACACACAAACACGCCACCCAGCAAGAAGATGCCGCAAATCTGGATTCGTCGCGCAAGCGATAAACGAAGCAAAAGGATATGGCGTATGGGCAATGATCGTATATCGACGTCCGTCACCACATTGATCATGCTGGTCACGTTAGAACGTTTGTCAAAACAATGGAAAATGAAGATGAAAAGAAACGTATAAAAACAAAGCCGGGAAGAAAAGAGCAAATTTACCCTATTATAGTGAAGGGCGGCAGAGTATCGATGCATTTCCCCGGAGCTTCAGTCCACATTGAGGACAGTGGAATACACCCCAAGGCGGCGGCGAGAACAAGGGCCAGGCTGTAGGCCACGATGAATGCGCCGAAGCCCCAAGAAGTATAATAAAGGCTTCGCACTGGAGAGAAGATACGGCAGTAGAAGCACAGGATAGATAGCTTGGACAGGACGACACAAATGGCGTAGGCCACCACACAGGTCACGTAGCCCTGAACGAAGCCGGCCGAGTTTTTGAGATATAGAATGTGCTTGCCCTCGCCAAATGTGACCTGTATCCAGCAGACGATGGCGTAGGTCGACAGGGGCACCAGCGCCGCCACAATCAACCAGTCGTCAGCCCCAAACGACGCCTTTCCCATCTTGCGAGCCCAGATACGTAACCCTACAGAGATATAGGCCAATATCCAGCCGGCGGCGTTGGAGGCTACGATACTTGGCTGTAAATTATCACTCGCATGCTCCTCGTCATATTCGATGTCTTCCGACAGTAGTGACATGGCGGAAAAGCGAAACGCAAAGGGTGGTCACGAGGAGATCGAAGTCCTAAAAGTCCCGCCGTATTCAGAAAGCGTCAGGAGTAGCGGAAAGAGGGACATACCGGGAATTATTGTGACTGGACAATAGTTGCTCAAATATCTGGACGGCTTCGGCCTTGAACATAGTCGTTGTTGAACCCTTCTGTCGACAACGGAAAGGCTCATAGAGCCGACTTTTCACTTCCCAGTTCCCAATTCGAAATCGTGTGATGTATAATTGCTTGGTTAACCGTCGTCAGATTTAGCCAAGGAGTTCGTACCGTGATGGTAAAGGAGGAAGGTTGGGGACCAATGCGGAATCTCTTACAGATATTGACACTGTTCTATTACGCAGCTTATCCGATATACTGCAGTCCAACGTGATAGGATAGGATGGATGGAGAGTAATGATGTACATAGTGGCTTACTGCAACCCTGTGCTGACACCGGTCCATCTAACGTAATATTGGGGGAAGTGGTTGTTGGGCGATCATGCTCACGTCACTTCTTTCAGCCCACCCTCTTCTATGTCGCTGGAACGTACCTGGGCCACTTCATCCGCACTGCTCTGCTAAAGTCCGGAGGGAGAGATCGTGAGTATGAAGAATGACGTTAGATATACTGGTTTGCTATGCGAAAAAAAAGGCTCAGGTTGTTTCCTGTCTCTCCATGCCACGCAGACTCACATGCGAATAACTTACACATTGAACCCGGTTATGACAACTCGCACTACTGCTATGCTTGCGGCTCGGCTGATTGACAAGAAGCACTCTAGGCCTCTTTAATTGCTGCCCTAGTATCATCGCTGCGCATGGCGTGCTCAGAGAGATTCCCGTATGGGTTCTTCAGTGGTTTCCTTACAGATCCGCAGGATACTGTCAATCTCCTCTGGCGGAGTCCGCCCTAAGCCGCATTCCGTGGCCACGCCAAAGGGAAAAGGAAGGCTTCTTTGGGCAGTCTCGATGCGCGTCTTAGTGCCAGCCTCGTCATTGGCATGCACCAAACCAAGGAAGATGCGAGGTGGCTGCAATCCGGGCGCGTCAAGTTGGAGACGGGCCAAGGGCGCAAAGTAGTCAGGATCTGTTCGGTCCTTGGGCACTGGCAGGTGAATCCATTCCGTGCGCGGAGCGATGGCCTCTTGTTCCAGTAGGGCGTTGGCGAGGTCTACCAGAAGCGATGTATCCTGGGGCTCAATGAAATGCTTGTGCCGAAAATCGCCGTAGCAAAGATGGAAGGCCACTTTGACATTTTTGGGGATTCGCTCACATAAACTTGTGATGCGAGCAACAAGACCTGCTTGCACACCCCTAGGAGATGAAAAGTAGGCTTGGTGCCGTGGGTCTTTCAACCGTCCTTGCTCAAACTCGAGGGCCGTCATCTCAAAGCACAAGTCCCATTGGATCACCACGTCATCGTGAGGGATCTCGGCCAGGATACGATCAATGGTTTTCTCGAAGCGTTGTTCGTATAATGGTTCAATCGCATTGGCCAGTTCCGGTTTTACATGGCCTGCCAAAACGCTGTAAGGCGAAGGCAGGCCAATCTGAAACCGAACACCGGACGGGATCATGTGTTGTTGACGGAGTCGTCGGAATTCGGCGTACGAGGACAGGGCCGCTTCATCGTATCCCGTAGGTCCGATCTCAGCGAGCGTGAAGACTAGCCGCCTCAATGCAGGATCGGCCAGCGGGATCCCACCGAGTTCGTTTCGCCGGGCCGCAATGGGAAAGCGTTGCAATTGCCATCCAATGTAATTCCATCGCTCACCCGTCTCTCCATCCGGCACAGCTGGCAAGCGACCAGGAAGAGCGGTGGTCAAACGCGTAAAGACCTCCTGTGGCGAGGCTCCAGGCACGCTACCGACCATGAGCACTCCAGTAGGCTTCATCGCGATGCTGAATGATGGGGTTGAAATGTGTACTGTATGGAAATACGAGATGCAGGTTCTGGCTGTTATTCAGGTTTTGTCGGATGATGTCTTGGTTCAGAGCACGACCTGGAACTCACGCGGGTCAATATTTGGACAAATTTGACGTCCTTCTGGTCTTTATGGTTTCAAAAGTCCAGTACGTAAAGGATGGTTGTACAATGCGATGGAAATTGGTGCTATCCCTTACGTAGCGTAGGCGCCAGGGCTCGGAGAATCTTGACGACTTATTAGTGGACCGCCCAGCCATGGAAAACCCAGCAGGATAGGTTGATGTTTGCCGCACAGGCTACGGAGAGAAGAAGTTGTATCCCTGGTATTGAATGCGATTGGTCGGCCATGTCCCTTTCTCTGCTGCTGTTTCCACGACTTCTGGCAGGTCCTCCACCCCTTGCTTAATGCGTGGCAGACGTAGCCGTCTGCCCCTCCCACATCTACCACCAGGCCTGCACCGAGCGAGGCCCAATCATAATACTCAGCCAGGTAGGATTCCGAGTAATCCGAGCACGCCCGCCGAAAGCTCTCTTGGACCTCGCTCCCCTCTATACATCTTGTACATAATACCCACGCCATGTCAACCGAACAAATCCCCACGCACGAAAAAGACCCCAAAAGGGGCCAATAATGAACGGAACTATGCCCCTGCGGTCGGGTCGACTGCAAGTACATCACAGTCTGCTCGTCGTTCAGGATGGCCGCTGTACCTCACCACGTGGTCTGCGTGGTTCATGTCCTTGGGCCCATCATCGGTGGGCTCATTAACAAGCACGGCTGTTGACGGTGTAGGTTCTTGTTTATGTAGGTTACCTCAAGCTCCGACCAACCCAGGATATTGCCATATACTAAGCCGATCTTGCAGCATTCCATTTGGGGCTCTCGTCATCGGTCTCTTAGCTATCACCTTCCCGACAGACCGTCCATAGAAAGACCCAAAGTTAGTTTCTGGATTATTGACATGGGCGAGGGAACCTAGGCCGGTTAGAATCTATTCGAGCATTACTCTTACTTCTTTCATTCCTGTTGCTGGTCACTGCGCTGCTCGAAGTCGATTAGCATGGCACGCGGGAAGAACGGTTGCCCTTTCCACCATTTCCGCCTCCGGCTGGGTCGTATATCTCGTCTGGGGGCGATTCGTGACAAAATGGCAACGCCCAGGACACAATTTCCTATGGACACACACTCCTTTCCAATGCCGAATTCTTGGGAACGCTTATGTATGTTTATTGGTATCCCATGCATAGGTAGACTTACTAAACGGTACATGATGTCTTTCATGGTTGGCGTTCCTTTTAACGCACTTATGATCAATATTTCGTAGTGTTTCTAGGCGCTGGATTACAAGACAGCTATATATGCAGGCATGTGGTTGCTTCCTTACACTGTGGTATCCCTGTGTGCTCTGTCATCTCCAATATTGTCGCTTCGAGAGCTCGGGTCCCGCTGTTTCACCTGCTTCTTGCGGGTTCTATCTGTCATCTGGTAGGAGTGGCTTTGTTATCGACGCTCGACGGCATCAAATTCTCGTCTGCTGGCTTGGGATATGAAGCGATAGCGGGCGCAGGCGTTGGGATCACTTTCTCCATTCTTGTCCTCGGAACCCCGTTCCTCGTGAACCCACGTGATATTGGCAAGTGACTCCACCGATACGGGATATATATTTCATGCTAATTATGGCCTGACTCCAGCTGTGGCAACTGGGGCTATCGTCCAACTGCGTTTCTTCGGGGGCGCCATCGGAGTCGCAATCACATCGGCATATATGAACAGCTATCTGAAATCATCGCTATCGAATATACTAGCCCCAGGCTTGCTAAATGCAGTTCTACAGGATACCAGCGCGATCAACGGTCTGGATCGTGACTTGCAAGAAGATACCAAGCGAAGTTTCGCCCTGGGATACGCAATACAAAATCGGATTCTCATCGGGTTCGCAGCAGGGCAACTTCTCCTAATCGCGCTTTTATGGAGGAAACGGCAAATGAAAGTGCCCTGCAATAGATGACGCTCTATTTAAAATATATGTTGGGACCAAAGTATCTACAGACGCTTCAAAGGGGCAATATAGATAACCAAAAAGCAGCTTTCTAGCACATACGACCATATCCTGCTGAATACTAGGGATCCCGTCCGCTCTCCCATATATAAGCAGCAGAGAGCCGAATTAGTACTAGGGTCGGTGACGACCTGGGAATCCTCGGTGTTGTATGTTTTGCTTTTTGCGTTTTGTCCTATCTGGTTTTCTTTTGGCACCGTGTGACCTGGGAAGACTGCACCACATTCTCCGCAACGAGAACGGCCCTGTAAGAGATGCCCACCCTTCGCAGCTCGCGGCTAGCCCGCGAAATGAAAACTGGCCAGCTTCAATCACAGTCGCGTAGCGGTAGAAGCTACCGTTCCGTCCGTCAAATCACGACGCCGCCCCTGATGGGTTCCTGCTCAGAGGCCAAGCCGGTCGGCCACGAAACGTGGGCCCAAGCCGTCCTGGATTTAGGAGGGTCAAGGGTGTGGTTTCGACAAGCAGTGAAATGAGGCGAAGTGATGTACGGGCTTATGGAGATCATGACGCTGCCGTCTCGATGGGCACGTACGCAAGTCGGAGTCCCCCTTGACCAGATAGGATTGCGCAAAAGACCCCCTCTCCGCGATCGATCACCCGATACCGGCATTTTTATGCCACGCAGATCTGTATATACGTATGCCTCATGACATAAGGGCAGCTCCGCAAAGGTACTGCCATAAGATAAGACCCGATCGCTTCGGCCAGCCACGAGGGCGCATGGTCACACGGTTGCAACTTGCCGTGGCCATCAAGAGAAGATGAGCGACTCTGTTTGTAGATGAAGGAGCAGGGAAGAGTATAGCCGGGCTTACATATAAGCGGAATGGTTGTACAACACCTACCATGGTTGCATGATATCATCACGCTTTCAGTTACTTGCATTCATCGGGCAGTTGGATAGAGAGATAACTTTATTTCACTTCATGTTTCTAGCTAGGCGTGCCAATCCAATTCCACAGCGACTACACATCGAGCCACTGAGCATTGGTCGGCGTGGAGCACCAACCGTACCTCTTTCGAGTTGAACGTCAAGTGCTAACAGCCACCAGCAACACCTGAGGACCAACAGATTCAAGGCACGTGTGCCCAAGAATCATACTCACACAGAAAATGGAATGAATCCCACCAATGCATCACTTTTGTCTACCACCGTCACACTGTGACGAACCCAACCAGAAGCCATGACTCTTGGGTCTAAGCCACGCTTTTTTGCACTGAGAAAACAATAACCTCGAACAACATGTAAGAAAGCAGTAAAGAAAACGCTGTAGCAGTAAGCGAACTAATTTAGGTGGCCAGGGATGACTTCTTTCAGCCATGCCGTCCATTCATCGTATTTTGGGTTTCTGATGGAAGTCGAAGGGGTTCCATCCAACTCGACGCATTGAGTTGTTGTTAGTTGATATGTCCCTTATATATGCAGCAGCTCGACATCAGGAATGCTGCGTTGCCTCTTGTGGCCGAGGTGCTGCTCCGAAGAAGCCTTTCGCTTCTGGGAGACACCAGACATGGGGCTTTCGGAAACACTGGACTTCTTCTTGTGTTTGCGAAGCGGTGAGATCGGGATGTTGGTGTCGGTCAGTCGGCCATCTTTGATGCCACGGAGGGTGCCTTCGAAGTAAGGGCTCGAAAAGGCCAGGGATTCGCGTGTAGCTTTGCCATTGCGGATAAGTTGGGAGTTGGCCTGATCTCGGCGGAAGGCGCCGACAATGTTTGAGTTGTTCTCAAAGTGGTTGAGAAGAGACGTGACGTCACTATTGCTGTTGGCAGTTGCTGGACGTCCGAAAGTAGCCGCGAACAGATCCTCACCCTCGTCAGCCCCGTTGACATCTTCCTCATCAGATGAACCATCTCCCAAGTCCACGAAGTCGTCAACGTTCAGCTTTTGCTCCTCTTCATCCTCATCGAGGTCATCATCAGAGCTCTCCTCCTCCTCTTCGACGGCAGTGTTATCGGCGGTGTGTGGAAAGAAAGCCTCCATGGGACCGACAGGCTGAGTGTTCATGAAATCGCCAAATGTGTTGGACGAGAACATGGCACCCATCATCAGGTTGCCCGAGTTGCTGAGCAAAGGGGAATCCTGCCCAAGAGGCTCATAAAAGGGGAAGTTGAATTGTTCAGGAGACAGGTCAAGGCGTCGTAGTCTTTGTGGGGTAAAGATCATCAGCTTGCCAGTTCTGGGATTGACAACAGCCACTGGCTTCTTCCCAGAACTCTCCAGGTTAAACCGGCCGACGCGGGGTTGGCCGCGACGCGGCTGGATTAGGGTGGTAGCATCCGAGTCCGACACCTCCTCGGGTTGATCCCTATGAATCTTACGACGAGGGGGGCCTCTCAGGGGGGCTTCGTCTTCGGTAGTGTCACCATCACCTAACGGGGGGATTAGCTTGAAACTCGAATACGACAGACTGGTTCTGCCACTCACTTTGGTAGCCATCGAGGGAGTTGTCGTCCTCGAAGAACTTCTCAGGCGATGCAACAGGGGTAGAAACCCCTGTGGAAGGCTCATGAGCCGTGCCGGGGGTTGCGACAGGGGTGCTATCATCCTCAAAAAAGAAGTCAAGATCGCCATCACCAAATGTGCTCATAACATCCACACCACCGTCGTGTGGTCCATGAATATCCCAGAAACCGCCTGAATTGGAGGAGTCGTCAGGGTCATCCTGCTCGATTTCTCGGCGGAAGGACGGATCCAACGAGCTTTGGTCCACAAAGATATCAGGGAAGAAACCATGCTCATGATCCTCGTCCGTATCGGTTGTGTCGCCATCGGAATCAGGTACGTCAAAGCGAACCCTTCTTTCTACCGTCGGGTCGGATACACTGCCGGTTTTGACAGGCGGTACTTCGGCAGCGACATTTTGATTGCCGTCGGACATGAAACCCTCCCAGCTAGAACTCTCATCTGCGTCACTGTCGTCGTCGTCATCATCTTCCACCTCCTCGTCTTCTTCATCTTCGTCTTCATCGTCGCCTTCCTCGTCGGACTCAACCGGCCGAGGGGAGCTATGGGCGGCGGCGGTGGTGGTCCGCCACTCATTGACCAGAATTTTCTCCTCCTCGGCCGCCACTACATCGTCCTCATCCTCATCTTCGGAGTCTGTAATGGCTTCCACACCCGAATAGCCACCCTCTTCATCGGAGAGGTCGAGCGACGAGGAAGAGATGGATCCTCGACGCTTCTTGGACGCCTTGACGGGTGTGGTTGGGGCCTTCGGCCGAACGTTTCTCGACATCGGGCTGTGTGTGGCGTGGCCGTGTCTATGCGCCGCGATGTGGAATGTGGATTATGCAGGGGTCGACAAGGATCTTGCCTCGATGATCGCAAAATGGGGACAAACGGCGGTGAGGCCAGAAGCTTCCTCGATCTGATGCAATGGAACCAAACTGAGATGCAAGTGGTTCCGAAGATTGGCAAAATATGTCTAAAGCTGCCCTTTGCGTCTGCAGGGTAGTTATTGATTTATGGTGTCGGAGTCAATCAATGGTAAGAAAGTAGTATGATATTCTGCAGGTTGTGTCGGGACCAATCGATATATCGGGTATCGTCAATCTAAGTTTTTCTTTCAAGTGCAAGCCTTGACAGGGCCTGGTACGAAGCTTGTTCTGTTTGGTTCAGACTTCCTCAATGGCCCTTCTGGTAGCAGAATGGACCAATACAGTGGAAAATCTGTAAGGGAACTATCGTCGAGGTCGGATCTGGAGTTGAAATATCTCGGTGAACTGCTGGACTACGGGACGCACCCAGGAGGGGGTGGGACGTCCCGCAGTGGGCGTTTACAGCTCAGCGACGGCCGAAGGCATGGTTTCTCGACGTAGTTGTTTTTGTATTTGATGGATCCTGTGGACTGGTAGGGCGACTTCGTTGTCTGTGGTTTGGATGGTGTGGTTGATTCCTTGAGGGAGGAAAAAAGGGAAGGGAGAATATTCTCACTTAAGGCTCCCCCAGGGATAAAACAAAGGCCACCGAGGACGAGCCTGTCAAGCCCAAACTTTTTTTTTTCTTTGCATGGTGGGGTCATGTCGTCTGATTGGCCCACTCTGGACCTCGACTTTGGAGAAGTACACCACCCTCACACGCAGGGCCCCCCTCCACTAACGGCATTGAATTCGATGTACGTCTGGTTGGTTTGGTCCAGCAAGCGACGCAACGCCTATTCGCTGCTTCCTTTTCTCCCACTTCTGCCCGCATCGAATAATGCATCCTGAGACCTCGAACATTTGCCAAAATTGGAGGCATGCGACACCGCTTTTTGCACATAAAAGCATACCCCTTCTCCCGGGTTGCCTGGTTTTGCCTATCGAATAGAGAGCAAACCGGCGCTGACGCCGAGCGGTTTCGACGATGCCGTTTGTTTGCAACTGCTGGAAGTAAATTCACTTTGAGATTTCTTCAACCCCTCCGGTCTACTACCTACATGTATCTATCTGATGTTTGCCTGGTCTTGCAGCCAATGCAGCTAAACGCAGCAGACTTGTTCATCTGCTGTCTAGTTTGCCTGACTACCTCCAATCTATTAAGACGCACTTGCGTTTGAAGTGTGTGCAGTACTCCGTACAGGAACTTCTATCCAGGAGTACAACTATGAAAAAGGAACAGAAAAAACGAACTATGCGCCATGCGGTGGTACCTAATCCAGCATTGAGACGTTTTCCTCTCTCCAGTCCATGTAGGTATGTCCCCACCCAGAGTCTTCAACGTCAACCTGCCATCGTGCCACCTTTAAGAAAGAGTCATCCGTGACTGTACTTTTAGCATTGTACACTTCGAACAGGACGGTTAACTCCAACTTTCGCTTCACGAATCCGGACTACGGGTCGAATGGAATAGGTGGATGTAGAGGGCAAGCGTGGCCATTGTTGGGTGATCACTGATAGGAGGCTGACCTCAGCTCCAGCTGCAATCAATATCACTTCGATTTCGGCATGATATGACCTGCATGTACCTGCTCCCAACCTCCAATGCCCATGCCCGCCTTATAGAATTCAAACCAATCTCATTGACGCAAAAGGGTGCATACTTAGGTACATTGATGTAGCCCAAAGCCGGATCCTCTCATATCCCCACACGTCTTTTTTCCCTCCTTCCCTGAAAAAAAAGGCAAATCCCCACACTCGCTGGCTGGGGACCTTGCCACTTGAAATCCAGCAAACATCTATCTGAACTCATTCCGTCTTCAATTCCGTTATGCAGGTAGGCATTCTCCCAGTTACCGTTGCAACATCAGAATAAACTTGCTAGACCTATCAAGGATCTCCATAATCTCGTAGACGGTTCCTCCTTCTGGCCCGTGTTGTCTTGCTCCGGCTTCCTGTTTGGTCCACGCCCGAGCGCAAAAACACCGATGAAGAAAAAGGGGCTCGTCATAAGTGATCCGCCTAACGACAGGGAACCCTGAGCCCCTCCGACCCCTCATACCCGCTCTCTCTGTCGCTAGCCTTGACTTACGCCATACGGTACAAAAATAAAATAAAAATTGTCGGGACAGCCAGACGCGATTCCACATTTCAATCGAGATAGTTCCAGGCATATCCTTGGTGCCAGGGCGCGAAGTCGAATGCCTCGTTTCTGGCGCGCCGCCTCCAAATCCCTTCCCCATAATAACAAGCTTCTACCTGCCCTCTCTTGGTGCAGGTGTGGTTTGTACCGAGGGCAGTCAGTCAGTCATACCACCCGACGTGTGCTGCAGTCATACTCCTACATGCATGCAACGTGCGCAGTCAGCAAATAGCTCGCAGAGTCGTAATTTCCTGTAGCAACGGCCACTAACATGGGAGCTGCCCAAGAACCAGGAAGGTGTTTAGATGTGCAACAAATGGCGATGCGGCAAGCATCGAGAGAGCATGTGTGAGATGATTTGGATATTGCTCAGACAGACTCGCATGTCCGCCTACATTTCTGGGGCGCTAGAACCAACCACAGCCAACGAGACAGCGCAATTTGAAACCGGCGCAATTTGAAGGTTCAATGATTTCTTTGACTCACTTTCAACAGCATTTCGGTTCAATCAACGGGGCTAGGCTTGTTCGGCTGTAGGTCCACCGAGCAGTTACCGAGTACCACTCGGAACCCGAATTAACATTCTCGTCCTTCTTAAGAGATATGCAGCTAGCAGCCACGAACGACAACTAATCGAGCTGAAAAACTTATATAGTTCCAGAAGAAAACGTCGATAAAAAGAGGCGTTCCCATGTGAAATGACATGTCATTAGTCTGGAGAAGAGACTTGAGCAGGTTCTGTCTGTTCTTCATCTTTCCAGCGTTTGGCAGGCTGCTGCGGCCAATTGGGAGACTGGGTGCCTAGCCTCGGGCTTACATACCAAGATCAAGTGCAAGATGTCCCATGGAGTACGACGGCAGTGTCCGTGCAGGTGCAACCTTCCGCCTTCCTTGCGGAAAAGTGCTTATCTTATCGCGGTTGCCGTCTCGACCGGGCCCAAAGTCAACAACGCTAGGCGAAAAAGAGTAGATGCAATCAATTAATTCGATATTATTCTCCAGAGACGCGTCTTGATCAATTGCTTGCATAAGTTCCCGTGCCCACGGCATGTCCATTCCTCTGCGTTGGCTTCGAGTCTGCATTCATCTGGAAACTGGTTTCTTCCTCTCTCTCATCACCATTTGAGACATTGCATGTACACTCTCTAACAACATCACATTGCTTGCCATCCATCATGATGGATCCGCCGCAGAAGCCCGGTACGAACCTATTCCAGGTCTATCTACGCTTGCGACCTACGCCTGCAAGTTCAGCCAATGCCGAAAGGTTCCTCATGGTCGAGGAGCCCGAGGAAGACGAAGCGCCCTCACAAGTCACACTGAACCCGCCCAACGACCGAAGGCGCGCCATCGAGCAGTTCGCCTTTACGAGAGTCTTCGAGGAAGATGCCACTCAGTTGGATCTGTTCCAAGGCACCCGGGTACTCCCCTTGCTCGAGGGAGTTCTCGCTCCCCATGGCGGTGAAGGTACAGATGGTTTGCTGGCTACCTTGGGCACAACAGGTTCAGGAAAGGTTTGTTTGACCCGGTTGTCCGAGCCGTCGGGTGCGTAGCTAATGACATACTAGACACACACCATGCTCGGGTCGCGCTCCCAGCGCGGCTTAACCCAACTGTCACTCGATGTCATCTTCCGATCCCTCGAGTCCAACATCCTCGACTGCTCTAAGAACACGAACCTCGAGGCCAGCATCCAGGCGTCCGACCCGTCCGAAGCCACCTTCTTTTCCGCCCCGTCCTTTCTCGAAACGGTCTATAACGATTTTGGGAGTTCGAGCACGAGATCAAGAGCCGGAACACCCATGACTGTACGAGAATCCCCAAATAAAGATTTCATTCGCGCGTCTCTTCAACAAATGTGCCCCCAATTGCCGGGCATGTTTCCCGATAGCCCAAACGGCATGCGGCTGGTTCGTCATGAAGATGACCTGTCGCACATAACCACTCTTGATACACCTCCTCGGAATATACCAGGAGGATCGGCCAAGGGCCATCATACTATGCCATATGCCAAGTCAGGCAAGCCAAAGTTGGCCTATGCTTCTCCCAAGAAGCACTACATGTCACTTACGACGGCAGCCGAGTCAAAGAAAAATGTAACTAACACACCAGTAAAGGCCGATTTCCCACCGCCATCTACGCCGAGGCCCAAACTACAACAACCGACCACATTCCCTCAGATACCCAGCATTGACTCTATCCGAGCTTCATGCGATCCGTCGGCCGAATACGCCATCCTGATATCCATGTACGAGGTGTACAATGATCGCATCTTCGATCTTCTAACCCCACCTATCAAGTCTAATGTTACCAAAGAGTATCGGCGCCGTCCGCTTCTTTTCAAGTCAACGGAGAATTCTCCCGACCGAAAGGTGGTGGCTGGACTACGTAAAGTAATCTGTGGAAGTCTCACGGAGGCTTTGATGGTACTAGAGGCCGGCCTTCACGAGAGAAGGGTAGCAGGCACCGGGAGCAATAGTGTCTCATCGCGTAGCCATGGCTTCTTCTGTGTGGAGGTGAAAAAGCGTCGTAGTGGCCGCAGTGACCGAACCTGGGGTGGCAGTACGCTTAGCATTGTTGACCTGGCGGGTAGTGAGCGAGCGAGGGACGCAAAGACTTCAGGTGCCACACTTGCCGAAGCTGGCAAGATCAACGAAAGTCTGATGTATCTTGGTCAATGCCTCCAGATGCAGAGCGATATGGGCACTACGAGCAAGGTACGTTTCTTTTGGCTGACTGGTCGTTATGCAACATTACTAACTCTTGACCTGCAGACAAACTTGGTGCCGTTCCGCCAATGCAAACTGACTGAGCTATTGTTCTCAAACTCTTTCCCATCACCTTCCTTCACCCAGTCCTCGTCAATACATCGGCGTAACCCCCAGAAGGCGGTCATGGTTGTGACAGCTGACCCTATCGCGGATTTCAATGCGACATCGCAGATCTTGCGCTACAGTGCTCTTGCGCGAACGGTAACAGTCCCACGGGTACCATCTATCACCCAGACCATCCCGCCCCGAACTAGCTCAAGCACTCTTTCCTACCCCACGCTGCCATATCCGCAATCTAGTCCAAGGAGCGGCAGCCCTATCTCGTCACCTACGATGCAGCATCACAAACCGTTCTTCCACCAGCCTTCCTTACCGGCAAGATTATTTAGCCCACAGCTGGACAATGAACAACGGGGAACTATGGAAAATGCGGCCATGGAAATTGCCCGCATGGCTGAAATGATTGACCAGCTAAATTCGGAGCTGGGCCGTGAGACGGATGCACGTATCGCTGCAGAGGCTCATCTGTTGTCCATGGAAGACCGTTTTCAAGATCTGGAGCAAGAGATCCGGGAGGAGTGCTATACGGACTTTGAAAGAAGACTATCTCTGGAAATGAATCGGTGGAAAGCCTCCCTCAGCCATGAGCTAGAGCGAGGCGAGGAGCATTGGGACCGGAAGGTTGAAGTGCTCGCGCGTGGAGTAGGCGCACTGGGTGTTAGCGACGATGAGGAGAACCAGGGTGAGGAGGACAAGGAGAATGTCCTTGTGGAAAATCTTGAGCAGGAGAACGAGCGCCTGCGAAGAGAGCTTTCAGTGCTGAAGAGGGAGTTGGGCTCGCGGACGCCCAGTAGGCGGGCTCCTTTGCAAGAGCGTGGCGATGCGATGGTGACGGTGAAGTCGGAGATGGCGGGTCTGGGCAGCCGGATGGAGGCGTTGCGGGTCACGAGCTCGGGCTCGGCCCGGAGCATCCTCAGTGACGACACGAACAACTCTATCGCGAACTCGGACGCCGGCAGCATCCGCGGTAGGAAGCCGCGGACAGCGACGAACGGCAGCCCGACCAAGAAGGTGCGGAAGCTGCAGGCGAAGAAGTGGGAACCGATCGCCGATGATGATATCTGATTGACGAGGCTAACGACCGGCAACGAAATAACCTAGATGGACTATGTAATGTGTACAGTACGATGTTGAGACGGACACGTTGTGTTGGAGTATTGACAACGCGCAGGCAATTTTGATTGCTGTGGTTGGATTCGAGGATACCCCCTATACGTATACGTATTCTTTTTTCCCCTGTTTGGGTTTTGTTACTAGACTTCTTAATGATGAATGATAAGCTCTTGACGATTTACGAAAACTGCCGTGTATGTCTGCCCCTTTAGTCTGCTGTACCCCTTTCTACGTCTAAGGGGTCGTTCTGACTGGGCGCGTGGGCGGGCGGTGCTGGATCCAAACGGGAGTGCCCCTCTCACATCTCCAAACAATTGGCCTGGCTCGAACGACTTCTTATTCGGCCAGACCAACATCTTGAATCGGCTTCTTATTCTTATGCTTTCCATCTCTCGGTCATACGAGTAATGGACTCGATGGAATCCGAATCAGGCCATTGGGCTGCGTGCGTTATCTGCCCATTTAAGTACGGCCGGCTCCAGACACGCAGCGAGGTACCCACTGAGTTTATTAGGCGAAGCGTCGTGCCTAAGGACCTTGCGATACGTAGAAACGCTTCCGGTGCAGAGTGCTTCTATTCAACCGCGATTGAACTCTGCCGCTGTTTCAATGATCTGACATAGTAGCAGGAAATATGGGACCAAGTCGATTACAAAATGGATACGTTTCATGTGTAAAGGCCGATTTCAAGACTGTCAGTAGTGTTGTCGCTCTAAAATGGAGAGTTTCTAGGTGCTTTTTCAGGGACAGCCCGGCCCCACCTGCCGCGGTTATCTAGATTCTTCGACCCTCGTCGGGATTGCATCATGGAACCCCGGAGAATCAGACGACCGCGACATGTCCATACGCTTTGGTAATATATAGATAAACATTGCGGAAAATGAATATGGCTGTTTGCCATATAGATGAGCGCAGGGCGCAAGTGGCGTTTTCGTATTTCTGAAGACCTTCGGCGACTATCAGTGATGTGAAGGACGAACAATTTGGACAATAATTTAAAATAAACCTTCTCCAACTGTTATTATTAGCATGTCGGTAGCGCAACGCCGGGCCGCCCCTGAATCAGTCGACCTAGGGCTGAGAGACAGTCCCGTGGCACTCGCCCGGACGTCGTCGACGCAAAGCCCATCGCCGCCGCGACAAAGCGCCAAATGGAGCACGATCAGCTATGATGCCTTTGGCGATCAAGATTCTGGGTATACTCACTTCCCGGATCCCACCTCCATAGCAGCGTACAATTCGTCCACCTTCTTGAGAGCGGGTAAGTGTATCTCACGTCGCGATATCGTGCATAGCATCAAACGGTCTCCATGCATATCGAAAGTCATTGCTGATTTCTTATGTGATTCATTTCAGCCCAGGTGGGATTCGCCATCTTCGTCTGCGCTCTTGCCTCGGGTATCGTTTGCGGGTTCGCCGCACTTAAACCCGTCCTCATCGCGGAGAGGGTCTATTCGGAGCTGTGTCCGCCGGACTGGGCCCAGCATGGTAAAAATGAACCGTGCGCGGCCCAGGACATGCGACTCAACTTGTTCTTCATCTTGGCTTCGGTTACCCTCAATGTCTCCACCATCTTCGCCGGCTTCACCCTCGACAAGCGAGGGCGTCGCACGTGCTACCTCATCGCCGCCGCCGTGCTGGCCGCTGGCGCTCTGCTTATGGCCGCCGCCTTTGCGAAGAGGATCCCTTCCTGGCTGGACGGCTACCTCATCGGCAACCTCCTGCTGGGTCTCGGCGGCACCTACATCTTCGTGCCCAGCTTCCAACTCGCCAACGCCTTCCCGCGCTACACCGGCGTCGTCATGGCCCTGGTGACGGGCGCGTTCGACGCCTCCGCCGCCGTGTTCCTGTTCTACCGCATGGCGTACGAGGCGTCGGGCGGCCGCTTCAAGCCCCAGCACTTCGTCATCGGCTACCTGCTCGTCCCCGTCTTGATCGTCCTGGCCGAGCTGACGTTCATGCCCCGCTTCGCCTACCAGGCCATGTCCCAGATCCAGTACCGCCTCGACCGCGCCAAGACGTCGCGCTATGACGCCCACGGCTCCGACGACGAGCTCGACACGGACGCGCAGCGCCGCCAGGCCCGGGCTGGACGGGCACAAGCCCGCCACGACAGGGTGAAGCGCATCGAGACGGTGACGGGCAGGTCACGCGAGCGCCGGAAGCGCGAGGACAGGCTTGAGCGGCGGCAGGAGGCCAGCGGGGTGTGGGGAATGCTGCATGGACTGCCGGTCGGGCGGCAGATGGCGACGCCGTGGTTCGGGCTGGTGCTGGTGCTCACCATGCTGCAGATGCTGCGGATGAACTACTTCATCGCCACGCTGCGGGCGCAGTACCTGTACATGCTGCGGCCAGACGGAGAGGAGATGGCGCGGCGCATCAACGAGTTCTTTGACGTTGCCCTGCCGGTCGCGGGCGTAGCGTCGACACCGCTGATAGGCCTTCTGCTCAATGAGCTCAGCGTCACCGTCATCCTCGCCGTGCTGAGCGTGCTGATAGTCGTGCTGGGGGTGCTCAACTGTCTGCCCTATGTCTGGGCTGGGTATCTGACGGTGGTAGCGTTCGTCCTGTTCCGGCCATTGTATTACTCCACCATGTCGTAAGTTCAACCCCCTTTTCCGGTTTTGGTTTCGCCCTTCCACGAACCCAGGGCAATCTGTACTGACATGGGCCTCCTTCTTCCTCTTTCATATAGTGACTACGTTACCAAAGTATTCGGTTTCGCTACGTTTGGCCGCATCTACGGCACCATCACCTGCGCCTCGGGTATTTCGAACATCATCCAGCCGGCTTTGGATGCGCTCACGCATGGGCCACTGGACGGCAACCCGGTCCCCATCAACGTGTTCTTCGCGGCTTCTGGGACTATCGTCAGCGTATTCCTGGCTCTGTACGTCTACTTCCAGAGCCGCGCGTTCCAGCAACGCCAGCAGCGACAGGACGGAGAATACGAAGATGGAGAGAGGGCGGCTTTGATTGGCCGTCAGCGGAGAGATAGGGGAGGGACGTCTGGTTCTGGTACTCGGGGTGGATATGGGAGTTCGGGCGTTTGAGGATCTCCGCTTATGATTCCATTGAGTGTTTACCTAAAATCGTGGCTGACTTGCATTGGGAATACCTTTGAACTTGAGCATTGGCGTTCGAATTTGGGTTGTGGTTTCTTCATGTACGGCCCCTCCCTGTCGTTAAAAACAGCAGTGACAAGTTTGGTATTAAGTTGACATCGCATGTTTAAATATCCTTAGTTAATATGGGATTGGAATCCTTTTTAGAAAATAATCAACATCTTATGATCCCCAAGTAATTAGCCTTGATTTATCAGCAGCTCGTGTGATGCGAATACGAATGGCTCTTCACTCTGCTCCATCGACTTCCAGGACAGCGACACCTGCAAAGCCCCTTCTAGACTCTGCACGATACCGAAGAAGATTGTCACAATGAAAACCAGTATAGCGACCCAGAACGTATACCACTGGACCCCATTTCGTCGGTCGTGCCACCACTGCATCATAGTCTATAAAACCGCTGCAACCCCAATAGTTCTTCGGCCAAGGCTTATTGAGACAAGAAGCGCCCACAGGCTCACCCATCACCGTACTTGCGGTCTCCGTGGGTCCCATATCTGGTAGACAATCGAGCATGCCGTCCTGCGCCCGGCTACCCGGGGCTCACGACTTTTACATGCTTCAGTCCTTCCGCCTGGAATCGCCACTCAGCGCCGGGGACTCAGGTAGTTGGATTATTGGTGGTCCTCAGAAGGAACTCATTGGGTTCGTGGTTGCGGGCAGTCCTAAGACTGATATATGCTGAGTGTGTCCTGCCAATAGAGCCATGGGTAGTTTTGCGTCTCTCCTCCAGCAGTACTTTTCCACCGGGCGACCTGCATGGAGACGTCCTAATCCGGTTGATGGCCAGGGAGAATGGGCTGGCGACTTGGTCGAGCATAGCTGGCAGCAGCCTTGGAGAAGCAAAAGCAGGGAGCCCAAGACGGACTGCCGAATGGACGTCCTACAGGCGATATGGTGGAGCTCCCAACTGGCTTGCAGTCTCAGCACCAGGGAGATGGGTGAGTGGCAAGCACATCAAGCATCTGCTAAGGAATGGCATCGACATTGGGGGTTGGGCATTCAACGCACATATAGTAGTATATGGTATGGATGGATGGATAATACGTCGGGGTTGGGAGTGTTAGTACGGGGTATGCTACTCAATCGGCCCCTTTGCTTGACACTTGCTATCTGTTATCGCTGGAGGCTTGATTTTTTGACTTATTATTTGAGATACCCATTTGTCTTGGCACGGAGTCACTGCCAATTTGTGTAACCTTCTATTTGTTTTTCACCACTTGTATTAGCTGTAATAAGCTTATTCAAAACGAAATCCAATAAATCGGCCCCTTTTCCTTATTTGCTTCCACCTGCCACTCCAATAAGTCGGTAGCAGCAGGCGCCTCGGTGGAGCAGGGCAAGGATGCTTGGCGATGAACCGCACGGGAAAGAGGCTAGAACATGAACGCTAGCTCAGCCCAGCCTAGGGCTGACATGTTTTGCCAGGATGCTGCAGCCATGCAAACACCCCGAATTCAGCTGAGTGGAAATTGTATTGAAAGGGAAATTATTTGATTCACCTCTTGGAGCCGCATCAACACGCGAGAATACAACTGCTTATGTTCTGCCATGATGGTATGTGCTGCATAAACTATACCAACAAGTCATGTCGAAACGCACGTGGACCCAGATCGCCGCCGTCTTCACGCTTAAGGAAATCGTCGTGGCCTACTCCGACTACCTCGTGCACGGAAATGAGCAGCGCATGTCTGCTATCCCTGCCCACCTCATCAAGGGCAATAAGAACGGCAACGCACCTGCACCAGTCGGCGACGAATCAACAGCAAATAATCTTTACGAACACGAGGCCCTCCCTGACGTCTCTGATGGCCTTTGCATCCGGCTTCTTGAGCTTCTCCCGGCGGGGAATAGCAGCGATGAAGTGCTATGCCGCCTCACACAGCATCGCGCGGCGGAATGCCGAGGCGAGTACGAGACTCTCAGCTACGTCTGGGGCGACATGTCCCAGCTCGTGCCCATCAACATCGGCGGCAAGTTCTTCGACGTCTCCCAGAACCTGTACCAGGCCTTGGTGGATCTGCGACAGGAGGACAAGCCCCGCGTCCTCTGGGTCGACGCCATCTGCATAGACCAGGGCAAGATCGAAGAGCGCAACCAGCAGGTGTCCGCCATGGGCCAGATCTACCGAGCGGCTAAGCGCGTGGTCATTCATTTGGGGGCGGCGTTTCCGAAAACGACGAAGAAGGCGTACGACCTGATCGAAAGGTGCGCATCCGAGTCGCTCAGGATTGGCTACACATTGAAGGAGCCCATCACGCTCTCCACGCTGAGCCAAGGGTCGCAGATCAAGCACGGGCTCACCGAGGACGAGATAGTGGCTTTAGACCCTTCGAGCCTACGCCACCTTGGCGAGGCTCCTTGGTGGGCGCGTGCCTGGACGGCACAGGAGGTGCTGTTGGCGAAAGACGCCTTGGTCGTCACGGGCTCTCACAGCATGTCATGGGACCGCTTCTGTGCCGGGGTGGACTTTGGACTGGATGCGGATATCATCGACGTCGTGGTCGCCGGGACCATGATTGATGGCATCATCAAGCCCTACTTGGCCATGCACACTCTGCGGATGGAGTTGAGCAAACCGATTGACCCCGCCGCCCAAGACGAAAGACATTCAGCCCAGCGCCTCCTCGCGCTGCTGATCTACTGTCGTTCCCGCTCGGCTACCAATCCCCGTGATAAGGTCTACGCCTTCCTGGGTCTCAAAGACATTGGCTGTTCTGTTCCCAACACCCTCGGAATCCAACCAGACTACGCCGCTGAGGTTGCCGACGTGTATCGAAACGCGTCGCAGCAAATCATGACACGCTCACGGTCTCTGGACATTCTAGGGGCCTGCCTACCCGCATCCTCGATCAGCATGCCCACCTGGGTGCCCGATTGGAGCGACACAGGCCCGGCCCCGAGACCCTTGATGTTTGACACGTTCGGGCGCCGGCGAACTACGCATGCCTCCTTGATCGAGGCACCGGCCGCGACCTTTGCCGACGACAATCGGACCCTTATCCTATCCGGCCTTCCCGTCACCACCATCACGACGGTATCGCCGGTCCTCGACAGGCTCATTCTAGAAGAAGATGAGCTGTGGGTGTCCAAGCTGGGCCAGTCGTTCCTGGCACGCCTCGTTCGCATCGTGTTACTCGTACCTCTCATGACTCTCGTGTTCTACGGCCTCTACAAGCGCATGCTCTTGATCGTAAAGCACATAGGCGTCTTCGCCGACATGGAGGCCTTCGCGCGAGACGTGCAGCCGACGAACCCCGTGACGCCGCCGCCCATGACAGCCGCGGCACAGGACTCCCGGACGTCGATGGACAGACGAGGAGAAGTGGAAAAAGAGGCAGAACGCGAAAAGGAGGACAGCCTGTACGTGTACTGGCGCACGCTCTGCGCCGGGACCGACGCCCCCGGGGGGCCCGCAGGAGACGCGGGAGCTGTTCTACGCGTGGCGGGCCAACCTGGCGCCCATGTTCCGGCTGCACGAGCGCGGGGTCGACCGGTGGCTGCCCGGCATCACCCTCTACAGCTACCTGCGGACGACGTGGACCGACTTCAGCGTGTTTACGCGCTACCTCGAGACGGCCTACGACCGCCGGCTCGCCCAGGGCGCCAACGGGCACCTGCTCTTGGTGCCCGGCCATGCTCAGGCGGGGGATCAGGTTGTGCTTGTCAAGGAGGGGCGGGTGCCCCTGGTCCTCCGGCCGGGTGTGGGGGATGAGAAGGGGTATACGGTGGTGGGCGAGGCCTATGTGGAGGGGATTATGAATGGGGAGGCGTTCCGGGAGAGGGACTGTGCGGAAATACGGGTGCGCTAGGTTTTGGCGGACTCGTCGGGGAATGGGTGAATTTGGGGAGGGTGGATGTTGCATGATACCAAAACGCAGAAAGGTCGGGCTTTATAATGACAGGGACCAATGCAAGCCGAGGCAGTGGCTGCCATGATAAATACATGTAGAACATACGAAGTGTATACCTATATCATCAAAAGCATAAAGTGATAACATAATGCAATACTCCTATCCTGGTCTACAGGCAGTGCAATGACGCGGAACCCTAACAACATCTTTCACGACACGAGGACTGGACAAGCACATCACCCAAGAGCGCCCAACAGCCTTCCAAAACCCCCGATCGCGCCCAGCCCGGTGACGCAGTCATACCCCTTGTACGCCGCAAAGCCCGGCACCGAGACGTTCCCATATCGGCAACCATGGCTAGTCCCCGCCGAGACATCGACCAGCGCCTGGCTGTCCCGCACTCTTTTGGAATACAACAGCGGGTTCAGCCAGCCCAGGCTGCTCTTCCCCTGTTGGAATCTTTCCTGGTCAACTAAAGCGACCATGGCGGCTACCACAACCACGCTCGCACTCGTGCCGCCGCCTGTGCCATCCTCGCCGCCCTGGATGGTGGAAAACGCCTCACCGGGCGCGCTCAGGTCGGGGATCGCCCGGCCCGAGGCGTTGTAGAGGCGCGCGTCGGACGCATTTCTATGCCGGTTGTGGAGGACTTCCAGGTACTCGGCCGCGGCGCCCTGCTGCCACTCCGGGCGCGCAAAGTAGTCGCTGAACCCACCGCCCGACATGCTGGACCCCTGGAGCGGCAGCGTCGAGCCCGTCGCGCCTACGGCCGTGACGTAGGGACAGCTCCCGGGGAAGGTGGGGATGAACATCTCCCGAAACTGCCCATCGTTGCTCAAGCAGTCGTCGTCGGACTTAGTCCCCCCGGCCCCGCCGTCGCCCGAGGAGACGAGGACCGTGGTCCCGCGGGCCGCGAGCTGGGCGAAGAGGTCGCAGACTTTGTCGGCGTAGGCGGACGGGACGGTGTTCTCGTCGTCCGAGTAGGATATGCTGAGGACGTGGGGGATTGTGTCGTCACTTAGGCGGAGCATGTCTTGTAGGAATGGCAAGAACGGCTCGTTGCGGTTGGCGCCGGCTGTGATATCGGGGCTGCCGGGAACTTCGGTGCCGTTGTCGGCGATGAGGGGGGCACGGCCGCCGGAGAGGTAGTACGTGATCTTGGAGGGGTACCCGAGCGCCATGGCGTTTTCTATGTCTAGGCTGGCTTCGATACCGGCTTCTTCTGGTGGGGTTTGGGGGTTGGTGGCGTTGTTGAGCAGCTGAACGGTAAAGTTGTAGCCCGTTGACTGGATCTCGGGGGAATATTTCCCCAAGAAAGATGCGACGTCGTCGTAGTGAATGCTTTGTTCGAGAAACCCGGCGACGGCAAACCTGACTCCCGACTCTCGTATCTGACACACCGTCTGGTTCTTGGCATTTGGTAGACCGAGAAGGGAGCGGAGGCAGGTGGGATTCACACCGTCCGGACAGGGCTGTTGGGGTCCGCCTGGCTCCTGTCTCGGCCGCTTGTATGATGTGTATGATGCTTGACGGCGGACCATGTCCCGCTGCGACGAAGTGGCCGACCGAGGATGCTGATTGCGCAGTGGGTTTGCTGCAAGCCGCGAACCGATGGGTTTCGCAAAGTGTGAAAGCGGATGCACGAAACGGATATGTGGTTTTAGGTTGGATGGGATCGAGTAGGAAGTGGCTCGGGGGTGTATAGTTCCGGCAAAAGCATAGTGTCCGACGTTGGTATTCAGGAGGCGATTGACCGTCGTGGTGGATGAACTGAACCGGACAGAAGACCCGTCCAGCGCGGCATCCTTAACCCCGCCTTGCTTCAGCCACGAGAGTACCATCTGAGCTCCCTCTTGGTCCGGGGCTTGATACTCTTCCAGGTCCGCTTTCTTGAGGTGGCATCCGTAATCGGCATGGCAGGGGTCGCTGATCGTGGCAAGTTTGGTCTTCAGGGCGGCCATTTGAGGTTGGTGCAACTCGATCGAGAGGTCGAGTCTTTCGCTTGGTGATGCATTTCTCAAGCGGGTCCAATCGGTTGGTAACTCATGGTGATAGTAACTGGAAGCCGTCGCAGCTTTGGCGCTGACCAGAGCCAAGCACCACAATGTGATGATGATGTGCATGCTCATCATGTTAATCAACCTGTGACAGTGATGAGCGTTGCGTCTGTCTATGATTTGTAAAATGCATTGTCTCGCTCTTAAGTAAGGCTTTAACCGGCAAGTCCTACTAAGCGAAAATGAACACGGATATCTAGTGGTAAGCCATCATAGTGCTCACAGCCACCACCATAACATCACAGCCAGAGCAGCTGTATGCTATTAATGAATTTGTAGCCTTATCAAGCAATTCGGCCCCGGAAGCCCCAAGGGAATGGAGGAGTAAGCAAACACACCAGTAAGCGGCATACAACTGAATCCTTCGATCCGCAAGCCGCTGAAGTCATATCGTCTTGAATGAATCCTTCACATTTCAGCCTTGTCCAGACGAGTTTATGTGGACTTCGTACGGTGTGCACGGCCGGGACATGATGTATAGTCTTCCCAGGGGACGGCCTTACCTTTTTTATTGTCTCTTCTCCACATCCTAGAGGGCCTTTTGCGAACCTCTATGGCTATTATAGATCTTACTTTGGTCTTACGTGTTGACATGAGATGCTACTATGGGGTATGGTTGGTTGTTTCGATCGATTGAGATTCTTAGCTAAGATAAATGAGAGTCCTATCTTTTATTGGTTCATCACCAGTGACGAACCTCTATCTTTGTTTATGGCCTCAAGGTGAACGACAGAATAAGAAAGAAAAGTCGGCTGAAACCCCTGACCCCATCCCCTTTTACACATCCCCAGATGACGTTGTATGAGACCCACTAAAGCATTTTAGTGGACGCAGACGAGGCTCTCGTCTCCAACACACTCTGTGGAGGGAGTACCATGTTAGTCTCAGTCGTTCCAAGGGATAAGACTCGGGAAGGAAGAGGAAACATACTTCCGCTGATCTGGTGGCCACCGTCGGAAGACCAGAACTTGCAGCTGCTGCCGTTCTTGTGGCTGCAGTTGTTGGGGCAGTTGCAGGCGGAGACTGGTAGTGACGAGTGAGGTTATTAGAAACGCCACGAAAGTACATAGATAGGAGGATACGAACCGGGATCGGTCGCAACGTTGATCTCGCGGGTGTCGACCTGGCCCGCCGGGGCTACGGCTGCGCCCATGGCTGAGCTGGCCATGAGGAGAGTGATGGTGGTGAAGAAGGAGGTGCTGAACTGCATTGTGAAGGATGTTTGATGAAGTGATGAGGGTTTGGGTGTTTTGGTTCTGTTATTGTGGGATTGCTTGGTTTATGGATGCTTTTCATCTCCGTAAAAGGGGGCTGGTCGCCCCTCTTTATACTTCTCGCGATCACTCAGGCTGGCTACTGAGACTCGGTTGTTGAATATTACCAGATAAACCACTCATCGCTACCCATGTGTCGATGTGACCGTTTCTGCTCTGAAGGATCGCAATAGTAAGCTTTGGGTAGATCGTGAATATGCATTAATCTATCAGGAAACCTATAGTATTCGTTCAAAATCCAGGATTGACCTATACATAGCCATATGACGATGCAAGGTATTATCAACGACACAAGTGGCGCTGTTGTGGTAACGTTACAAAGTCTCATGAAGGCAAGTTTGTTCCATCATTTGCAGAAGGATTCATGATGTTCATGCAGTTTGTTTCAACTTGGCCGTTTCGTTGCCCGAGGCTGGGTGACTATGCTAGGCATTGACATTCTCCGGACTGACGATCCTCCCTTCGGGCTGGAAGCCTCACCTCACACCGTCGATCCTGGGTTTCAGGCTGTATTCCTAATGAGCTGATCTGGCTACTTCTCTCTGTGTTTAGACACAACTTGCCGAATCTGCTTCCAAAGGGTTAGTACACCATTGGTGTCTCGCCTGGATGGAGGGATTGTGTGGATGCCATCTACGTGCTGCCAACGGTTTTCAGCCGATAGTAACACATGACATCAGTCCTGATCCTTTTCGTTATATTTATTGTAGCTGTCAACTGTGTCCAGAAGCGATCACCATTTCGTGTTACGATATGCTTACTGTTTTGTTGGTTATACCTGCAAGGGGCGCAATCCGGCCCCCTTTTTGATGCCTGGGCAGGCCGTGTAAGCTGCAGTAGTGCCCTTATAGATTCGGAAGTCGGTTGGTCGGGCTTGATGCGAAAGCCGACCCGAGTGCATGGGCACCACCAACCATGTACTTCCCCAGGGGGCCAGCCCAAAATGATAAAACACCGCCACAGAGAGAGGCTTAAACTTTGGGCAAATCAAAGCTTTTTGGGCCGCAGGGCAGACCAGACCCGCCGATATTCAATCCCTCCCATCAATTCGCAAGCCTTGGGAAGCAAACCCGATGCCACCTACGTACGAGCTGAAATATGGGCGATGGCCGGCTAGAAGGCATTGGCCATCATCAATCTGTGGACTTGCTTCTTCATTTCTCAACGCCCAAGTTGTATTGCGTTGGCAAAGACGATGCATATCTCTATTTTTAGACTCAGCCTTATCGCCGACTAGTGCCAGGATGCTGCAATAAGCATCCTGCATGGGTTCCATTCAGGAGACCCGCAACTGTCCACAACTTTCAACGCCCAACAGCTCAGTCGGTTAACCTCGAATTCAATGTCCCTTTCGAATCGCTAGTGGCGTGTGCATGCAGGAAAGGAGCATTCCATCCATTGCCGTTGTCGTTATCTGTTCTTATTACCGTGGCATTAGGTAGCTGATGAAGCAGGCCTTGTAATAAGGCTTGAAAGCATAGCTCTAGAATTTTACGTTATGTCGGATACCTAGCCTCGTATATTTGTAACTAGGGAGGCTTTCTACATGGCCGAGTGGCAGTTCCCCTCTGGTTGATCGTATGGTCATGCAATGCTGCGCTTGCACTGTACCAGTTGCTAGCGCGTATTTTCATGTTATCCAAGGCATTGAGCATTGTAGAACTTTGTGTCGTATCCCAAGACTCGAGTGAGCGTGCTACCTCAGGTAGGGCCAGGTATCTACAGTACGAATAAGGCCTTAAACGTTGTCATTTGGATGATGTTTTCTTCGGTGTTGCGATGGGGATAGATAGGATGTTTCAACAAGGGCGGGATTAGCAGCACTAGGATAAATGCCTAACGATACACAGGATAGCCACTGCGATGGTGGATACCTGCCTGGAATATCGAGTGCCTGGAATAATAACGTTGAAGTGCCTACTGGCAATCGAACCGCAAAATCTCGAGTAAACGATGGCAAGAACGCGACTCCCTTGCTTTCGAAACCAGTGGGGCCTGATGTGCGTCATGTTTTCCAACAAACAGAAGAGACCAGCTTCTCAATGCAAACCAGTCACTGAGCGATGCCACAATCTTAGCCCACGCCGTATTATTGGCCTGGAAAATCATCGACTCTCTTCCATTCACCATCAGTTTAGCATCGAATATCCACCATGTCTCGCCGCAGTCGACTTCTCGAACTCCCTGAGGAGCTCCTGGTAATGATCGCGAGCCATTTGGCACGTACTCGTGGCGTCAGCACGGTCAGCATTTTGAACCGCCGCTTTTACAGGATCTCCAACAACTTGATCGTCGATCGTGCTGTCAACAAAATTTATCTCGGTCGCCACTTCTACAGGACACCTAGCGAACCCTTACTTGAAGCCCTTCGATACGATTCGTGGGTCATGATCCGAATACTGATGGGCATATCTAGAGGGGTTGACCCAACAGAGTAAGTTTGCGCCCTCCGGGCGTTTTCCGCAGCTCCCCTCATCGATATGAGAGCAAGCACTAAAACCAGGCAGTCGACGAGGAATATCTGATTCCCTACCCGGCTGGGATCGGAATTATGCGACCAAAGATGTCTTTAATAGGCTTTTTGGGACTATTGAACGATCCCACGGAGTCGTCAGGACCTTCTTGCTCGCCGCTTTGCTACACGACGCACCTCATGTTGCTTCAGACTTGCTGGAGAAGGGTGCCAAACTCTTCCATCAAAATCGAACGATGGTGGAGCCGGTTCTGGGCTAGCAGCACATTGTTCCGGGGTACTTCACGGCCATTGGTGAAGTTGAACAATATCGAGATATGATGCCTCTGCTTCGGGCCCTTGAAAATCCAAGAGAACCCACGGAGCGCAATCCCAGAGGTGTGCCGAAGCACACGCTCAACGCGGCTCTCCGGATGGCCTGTCGCTACCAATGGCCCAGAACTGTGTCGTATTTTCTGGAATACGGGGCCGATCCGAACGCCATTGGACGCAGCGGCACAGCAGCCATCCATCATTTCGCCCTGGAGCTCAATCGAGTGGCCATTGCCGAGCGAAATGTCCCCCTGCCGGGCCGGTATCGCCCCTCATCTGCACCAAGCTTTGCCATCTTGTCCATGCTGTTAGCGTTTGGCGCCGATCCCAAATTGGTGTCCCAACCGCCGAGGTTCCCGGGGGACCACGGCCGGCAGTTGCACGCGTGTCGACCGCGGGGCTGTCTCAGTCACGGAGGCCAAACCCCATTGCATCTGGCAGCAGCAGCAGGACTCACGGGGTGTATCGAATTACTGATAGGCTACGGTAAGTAACTTTCGGTGTTTGTTTCTCCCTATCCCTGAGGTCAGCCCTTATAGCCCTGGTGTTGCTTCCTTGTCATTCCAGTGTCTCAGAGTAGAAGGCGCAGCATGGTCTCAGAAGGTGCCTTTATTCATCCAAGAACCTCCTGTTTCTTCCTAAAGGAGCAAATGCTAACGCCGAGACTCAACAGGTTCGCTCCTAGAGCCGCCATCCACCATCAGAAACACCTGGCTACGCCCTGGTCCGGCACATGGTCTCGAATATGAACTCATGTGGCCTTTGCTGGCTCTTGCGGAGAGCGACAGTCCACTCGTCCGCTTGCCGTACCGAGGTGCCATGCTTCGCATTACGCGCCGTCACGCACACGATCTCGCCGTCGACTAGGTTATCAAGCGGCGTGTTAATGCGGACAGAATGTCGTGCGCGCCACTTTGCAAAGTCTTTGACATGTCCGGCTCTGACCGAGGATTCGATCTGGCTTTCACCATTAACCGAGATCCGCTGTAATTAGGAAACAGGCCTGCAGATGTCTATTGTTGACTTAGCGGATAGAAGACATTTTGTATGGATAGGCACAATACTACGATACGAAGCGAACTACACGTTACAAAGCGATACATTCATATCGGCGACTGTGGATGGCGGCTGTCGCTATGTCACATAGTTAGAGCAATGCATGGATTGAAACCATCCACTTAACCGTTCTTGATCACCCTAATTCTGACTCGGCACTCAGATAAACTCATGTGAAGCTGCATTTTCCCTCGAGGATATATGTCCTGGCCGCAGAAGCTAAACTGTGCGCAGGCAAACTACCCATCTCTTCGTCAAGCTTGGGTTTACATGCGATATTTTCACTGAGTTTTCGGTAGCCTTTAGCTCAGGTGAGCTCGTCCCACTTCCCACCACACCTTTGATAGGCTCGGAAGGGGGGTCTCAACAACTACGGTAATGTCACGTCCCTAAAGATGCAAACGTTTCCATTCTCAAAACATATGGGGCGGCACGACGTACTGCCAGCCCGATGTCTTCTACCAGCTTTCAGAGCGAGCCTGCGACTTTGTTAACGAAGAAACCGACGGCGACACCCGCGTCGTATGTGGCGCTGGCTATAACTTCGGCCTCGAGGTCGCGACGTGCGTCATGTAACTCACACGCGGAATCTAGAGAAGCCCGCCGTCGCTTCAGCGCTTTACCTCCCTGGGGCTAGAATTCGAGCAGACGGACAAGATGCAGACCTACCTCGTCGCAGCTCAGCTTTGCTGGAGAACACCCTAAGTTCACCAGACATGGAATAAGGTAGAATTATGCCGTCTGGAGACTAACAAAGATACAAGATGGTTGAGAGCCACTGTCCAACTCATAGTGTGTGCAGGCAATACTGGACTTTCATCACCATCAAACCCGATGCCTCGCTCATCAAGTCCTTCCACGCCAAGTGGCAAGAGCCTCTCGGGCTGATCTTCAAACTCGGCTTCCATTCCCCGAAGAAGTTGCTTCTCGGCTCGGCCAGGGTCAGTGGAAACGCCTTGGTGATACCCACGTCTGACGGGCTGCTCCTTATGATTCTCATCAACCCCACCTGATCTTCCCCCAGTGACGATGAGCGGGTGTTTTCGGCCTTAGGAAGTCTGGTGAGGGAGCTTCGGCAGATGGCTGACGAAAGGGGTCTCTGGCATCGGTACGTTTCCGACAAGCGCGTCTTTGAGGAGGTCAATTTCATGGGTGGGCACGGCACGGAGAGTGTCGACAAGCTTCGGGAAGTGAGTGCGAGATATCGCCCTGATGGAGTTCTTCAGAATGGGTTTCCTGGTGATTTCAAATCGTCGAGCTGGAATCTGTGAGGGCCTTGTCTCTTGTCGCATATTCCCCCGGTTCGAGGCCGTCCATATTTGCTGGGGAAATCGTTTCCCTCCACTTCGAATCGTTTGGGCGGGACTGTCCGAGATCCATCGATCCAATGCTTGATTTCGTGACATTTTATGTCCGGCGTGTAGGCTGCCGGTGGGCTGAGTGCATGGCCAATACCAAGTTTGGTGGTAGATACGTGTTTTATGTCTCCTCGACACAAAGCCTCCATGACTCGACGTTCTCCGGCTAATCTCCTTGGGGGTACGGCTGCGATCATCGCAGATAGGCCTGATCCCTGCGCGCCAAAGTCTTGGCCCAACAGGCTGCCCAAAGTGGATAGGCGCCCGGCCATACAGTAAATGGAATGCAAGTTGGTCCCTTTATTGAACCTTAAAATGAGTGTAGCCGGTGGAGTCCAAAACCGGGTGTTTCCCCGGCCAGTCTCGTCGCGTAATATGGATAATGGACCCTTTGTTGTTTCTTCAATGATGCACCCCTAAACTTTCGGCCAAATGGCACCAGCTCCTTGGAAGCACTGCCTGCACAGAGATAGAGAACTGGAGAAGCTGAATAGTCAGGCGCACAACTGCTGTAGTACTGAACCCAATTCCCCTTTGGGTGATGCTTATCAGCTACACTTAAATCCAAACAGCCTATTACCCCATACTTGGGACATAGGGTACGCGCTACGTCGGCAGTACTGGCCTCCAGCTGACGAACCAAGTCGAGAATCTTACCGAGCTTGACGACGACTTCCCACCGGCAGTTGAGGTTTCGTGAGGTTCGTTTCGTCTTCCCCGCTTAAAATGGAGAGGATTGGGGTAATGTCGTCCAGCTGTAACCAACCATTCCTGGTTATCAGTGGCCACGCGATAGCGCATACATCCCTACCCTTGGCATTATCTGCCTATCTATGAAGCAGCGGGATTGACTCGAACACCATTCCGGTGCGACCTGAAAGACCGAGCTGTTTCCCATCCATCCTGCCTCGATATATCGTTCTGCTGAAAGGGGGAACAGCTACTCCGTACTCGTTCATCTTATCGTTCTCTACATAACCTGGATGACATCGATAATGACTTGACGCTTCGACAATCTTGGCTGCATCATTCTAGACTGCAGTGACTGAGCGCCTTATCTTCCGCCCGCACTTGCATTCCAGTCCCTTTCGTGTTTCGCTGCTTTGCCACCGATTCCTTCAAGATGGCGCAAACGGAGCCCCCTGGAACCATCAATCTGGTCCAATGTATGAATCGAACCACCCAGCCACATTGACTCCCAAGACTGCACCGCTGACACAGTCGCGTTACAAGTCGCAACAGCGCTCGATCAATCGGAGGTCAAGCTCTGGCCGCGTCCCTCGAGTGACCCAAACGAGCCATTGGTGAGTTGAGCGACCCATCACGGCTTTCATAGGGGCTCAGAACTGACACGGGCATCGTGACGCATAGAACTGGCCAGCATGGCGTAAGGCCGTCAATTTTGGCCTGGCGACGGGCATGACTGTTGCTGCATTCACACTGTAAGCCGCCGATGATCGCACTACACTGCACCCTGAAATGGAGGGACTGTCCTAACGTCGATCATCATCTCACTCCCCAGGGTCACGATTCAAACAGTCTTCTGGCAGCAGATCGCGGTGGATCTGCACCTCACCATCCCGCAGCTCAGCAACGGAAACTCGGTCCAGCTAGCCGGCCTAGCGACCGGATGCATCTTCTTCGTCCCCTTCGCCGTCAAGTACGGCCGGCGGCCCGTCTACCTGGTCTCGATTGTGGTCCTCGCTGCCGCCACCTGGTGGACCGCCCGTATGAACACCTACACCGAGGTCATCCTGACCAACCTGTTCGTCGGTCTCGCGGGCGCGGTGAATGAGACGACGGTGCAGATGACGGTAAGTTTTTTGAGAATGAGAACTGGGATTGCCAAGCGAAAGTTGATTGATTACTGATGTATTCCCCGCAGATCTCGGACCTGTTCTTCGTGCACCAAAGAGCCCGCGCCAACGCGTGCTACTTCGTGGCCGTCATGATCGGCAGTTTCCTGACCCCCATGGCCGCCGGTGCGCAGGCGGCCGCCCAGGGCTGGCGGTGGTCGTACTACGCGCTCGCCATCGCTTTCACCATCTTGACCTTCGTCTACATCTTCGCCTTCGAGGAGACCAAGTACATCCGCCCCGCCAGTGGCAGCAGCATCCGTTCAGGCTCGGCGGACGGAGCCATGCAGTCCACGGCAGAGGGCGACGCATCGGCCATGGACAAGAAGGACGACATCGAGACGGACCTGACCCATATCCCTTCGCACACCAGGGGCGAGGTCACCACGACCCCCAATTCCTACGCGCAGCGCATGCGGTTCCTGACGCCGACCGAGGAGCCCATCTGGCGGCTCACCATGGCCCCGCTCTCCGTCATCTCGTTCCCGCACATCCTGTTCACGGCCCTGCAGTTCGCGTCGGGCATCTGCTGGCTCGTCCTCATGCTGACGTCGACGTCGGTCATCTTCTCGGCGCCGCCCTACCTCTTCACGACCCAGGGCGTCGGCAACATGTCGCTCGGTCCCCTCGTGGGCAACGTCTTCGGGGCGCTGTACGGAGGCCCCATCTCGGATTGGTCCATCAAGCGGTTCGCCCGGCGGAACGGCGGCGTGTTTGAGCCGGAGATGCGGCTTTGGATTATGATGCCGCCTACGCTGTTCATGGCGGGAGGACTGTGCATGTTTGGCGTGACGGCAGGTCAGGTACGTTGAAGCCCACATTGCCGTTTATGAAGTATTGCAATGAATGCACCGGCACTAACTTCCTGTAGGGAATGCATTGGATCTACCCGAGTATTGGCGGTGCTTTCTTCGCCTTCGGCCTGGGCTCTTACGGAGACATTGCCTTTACTTTGGTAATTGATACCTACCGCGACGTAAGTTCACATCCCCCGAAGGGCACCGAAGGGGTGTACCATATCTAAGTCCCCGTATCCTGACTAACAACTCCCCAGTTGGTTGCCGAGGCCTTCGTCCTGGTGGCCTTCTTCCGGAACGCCTTCTCCATTGTGGTACCTGTTGCACTCACGCCCTGGATGGCCACGATGGGCATCGGCTACATGTACGTCACGGCCGGGTGCATATCGCTGGTGATCGGGCTTCTACACCTTCCGTTGATCATCTGGGGCAAGAGGATTCGCATCGCGATGGCGCCGCGGTACTACAAGGTGGTAGAGAAGATCAATTCTCACTGATAGATATTTTGCTCCAGGGGGGCTTAGGGAGGCGTTTGACTCGTGAAAGTTTAGCAGGGGAGATCATTGGGACGATACTGGGGCAGGCCCTGCAGGAGTCAGGGGTTAGGGGTAATGTCATAGCGAATGGAAGAGTGCCAAGGCATAGTTAAAGACACGATATTAATTAACCAAATGCAACCGATAGATACTTCTATATATAAATAACTATCACGAGCAACTATTAGTCAAGAGGCTCTATTATTTATGATTCTCCGTTATCAATATGCATCCCGGCCGAGACCCAAGTGCTTGGTGCCTACTTTACACGTGTTCGTGCTTAGTCGCGCGCGCGGCATCTCCACCGGGACCCCATCCTGGGATTACCCCACTATATACCCAGACCGATAAGGCCAGCTGGACCTTGTACCAAGAATGGCCGCATGATGGCTCAGCCCGACCTCCGACTCCGCAGTTGGCAGTTCGGCTAGACGATTGGCGCCAACGGCAAGTGACCTCGGACCTCGCTACCGCTGCGTTCCTAGAGCCGCCTTACCAGGCCACCGGTTGCCTTCCTACAAATGCACTACCATTAGTCCTTGACCAACTGCTTCTCCCAACTTACCTTTTTGGGAATACTTAATACCAACTCTCTCGTTTCAGGGTCTCGATCGAACCCCACACTGCCCCAAAGCTCACTGACCTTGCATCTCCAACACACCCACACCGCCAGCGACAATGGGCGAGATGGTCCAAGACCAGCGACCATCCTGGGAGGTGGTCGCCAAGGAGCACGCCACGAAACAGCTCAACAACATCCCCGCGGAATGGCGCCTCCCGCAGGACCAACTGGACCGGCTGAGCGGCGCCGGGACCGCCGACGAGGGCCGCCTGATCCAACTGCAGGCCGCCAAGCAGTCCGGCTTGCTGTCTGAGCGCGAGCTGGACATCACGGAGAACCACACGGCGCAGGACCTGCTCCCCAAGCTGGCGGCGCGGGAGCTCACGTCGGTCGAGGTCACAACTGCTTTTTGCAAACGGGCGGCTCTTGCACAGCAATTGGTGGGAACCCTTCACCCCTGTCGTACATCAGCTTGCGAGTTTAGGGGTCGCTAATCACATGAGCAAATAGACATCTTGCTTGACGGAGATCTTCTTCAACGAGGCAATCGAGAGCGCTAAGGAGGCCGACCAGTATCTGGAGAAGAACGGGGAAGTCCGGGGCCCGCTGCACGGGCTACCTATCAGCATGAAGGTGAGACCCCTTCCTCGCTTGATTCGTATTGGGGGAAATTAAGCTAACAGACGGTTGACAGGATTCTTTCGTGGTGAAAGGACATTACGCCTCAGTTGGTTACGTGGAGTACTTGAGACAGCCCATCCCTGAGGGTGAGTCGGCCTTGGTAAAACTGCTTCAAGACGCGGGGGCGATCCTGTACTGCAAGACCAACATTCCACAGACAATGATGGTAAGTTGAATCTCTGTAAAGCCACGCGTTCATCATGCGTCGCTGACACTGGAATGTTGCAGACTGCGGACTCGGAGAACAACATCTTCGGCCGCACCCTGAACCCCCACAACACCAAGCTCAACGCCGGCGGGTCCACGGGCGGCGAGGGCGCCCTCCTCGCGTTCCGAGGCTCGCCCCTCGGCGTCGGCACCGACATCGCCGGCTCAATTCGCATCCCCTCGGTCTGCTGCGGCATCTACGGCTTCAAGCCGACCGCGGACCGCGTGCCCTTCGGCGGCCAAAACTCGTGCCCCTTCCCACGCAACTACCTGCCCGGCATCGTACCCGCGGCAGGACCCATGGCCAACACTTTGGCCGATTTGAGACTCTTTATGGACATTGTTCATGGTCAGAACCGGTGGAAGTATGACGGGACCGTTATCGACATCCCCTGGCGGTCACTGGACCAGAAAGCGCAGGGCAACGGAAGCGGCAAACTGGTCATCGGAATCGCCCCCGAAGACGAAGAGTTCCAGCTGCACCCGCCCGTAAAACGCACCATCGACGAAGCAGCCAAGAAGCTCGAAGCCGCGGGCCACACCATCGTGCGCCTCCCCGCGGACCCGTCCCGATCCATGGCGCTGGGCGGCCGACTGGCCTTCTCCTTCTACGGCCTCGAGGGGCATCCCACCAACGAGGAGATGGAAGCCGAGTTCGGGGAGTCCCTGGTCAAATCGCTCGCCGTAGGCGTGCACCCGTTCGCCCAGATCCCGCCGCCTCTGTCCCCCGAGTGGAGCGAGGCCAAGAAGGTCGCCGAGTGGCACCGTCTGCGGGGCGGGTACTGCGACGGCTGGCGCCGGGCTTGGCTGGAACATGGGTTGGATGTCGTGTTGGCGCCGGGGGCTATCAGTACGGCGGTGAAGCATGATGCGTTTGGGGTGCCGGTTTATACGGCGGCTTGGAATGTGACGGACGTGAGTTAACCCATCCCTGACGTATATCGACCAACAGCCGGTCGGGTAACGAGCGCATTGAAGTCTTTGCTGACATGAAGACTCCCTACTCTCTAGTATCCGGCTTGCATCATCCCGTACGGATCGTCGTCCAAGGCTTTGGACCCGAACCCCATGAAGGGGCATGCGGCGTTTGATGCTGACTGTAAGCTCTCCCCTTCTCAAACCTCTTTTGCTTTACACACTCGTCGCCCGCGTACTGTGGCTGGGCATACCACTCCCATGTTCGTTCGTTCGCATTGCTAATCAATATTGGACACAGATGACCCGGATTTACTAGATGGTGCGCCTTGTGCGGTACAGGTCATCACGCCAACGTTCAAGGATGAGGAGTGTCTGCATGCGGCTTCCATCATTGACGCGGTCTTGAACGGCGCATGAGCCCTTTCGTATCGGAATCTACTAAAATATGTACATCCTTTATTTGAAAATAGCTTTATCTGATAGACGGAAGGCTGTGATGGCTGGGGGCCCGTAGTAATTTTAGATTGACATTGATGCGGCCCCAAGGCTGGCGAGGACCAAAGATAGGCATCCGCGACCCTCATTCCCTTTTGTATTGCCCAACACGTCTTGATTGCAGATCTCACAAGTCAGATGTTGGTGAGGGACCACCATGTATTTCTCATATATTTCCTAGTCACCGATGTCGCAGCCCCTCGTCCATTTCTCCCCGGTTTCTATTCTTCCATCATCAGCGGCAAGCATCCCCCTGTCGGCCGCAGCTAGCTTCTAGATAGAGCCATAACTTATGCAAGATACCAAAGCCGCCCAATGCTGTCGGCGCCGCCAAGCCCAAATATGACGCGGTCCCCCCACCGCGAGCACCGACTTACCCGTCTGCATCTTCATCCACATGGGGCAGACTCATCAACTCTGCTCCACTCACCGTTCACACCGGCAGATAAGGGCCGGATCGACCTGGCTAACCACTTGAGTGGGACTCGGTCGAACCCACCACCGGTAGCCTTAGCACTTGCTGGACAATCTTATAAACCGGGTTCGACGAGCCCTGCTGGGCTGGCCAGTCGGGCCGTATCAGAACCTGGGGAATGATGGCATGTGCGGGAATTCCTGGGTACACATTCAACAGAGGTTATGACGCCACTGTAGATCTTGCTTGAGTTGCGGCGGTCACAAGAGGGTTTTCACAGACTTCGGAGCAGCTAAGATGTTTTCTTCGTCCGCGACATAGTATATAAATGCGTGACGAATCGAGTCGGTCCCACACACCCCGTTTCTGAGGCGTATGGGTTGTGAGTATGAGTATGGTTATGGTAAGGAGCGTAAGAATACATGAAAAAAGCAAATATAAAAAGCAAAAACGCGGGCATCATACTCGTTACGAACAAAAAGACATGATGCGCGGCCACTAACACCGTGCATAATGTCAAAATAAACCATGTCCGTAAGAAGATGCGATACCCCCAATAAACATTTTTGGTGGCTGGCATGCCTCGCCCGGCATGCCGTAGAGTGAGAGATAGAGAGAGAGTGTGTGTGTGTGTTTGTGTGTGAACAAAAACAAAAACAAAAACGTCCGCCGAACGATAATATCAAAGAAGAGTTGTCTATAAACTGATGCGAAAGCAAGCTGGGTATCCGATTTGGTGAGGGTGTGTTTTTGGCGCTGCCATTATGGGTTGGAGGATGGAGAGTGGAGAGAGAGAGGTTTTTCCCGTTTTTCGATCATTGTCCAATTTGGTCGGGGTGAGTGAGTAGTTATGGTGGTGATGAGTTGATGACAAACATCGACCGTTAGACGATGTGCTCACTCACGTGGGGCTGGTTCTTGGTAGGACTAGCCATGCTGGGATAGTTGGCATTCGTCGTGCCGGGCCTGCTGGTACTCTTGCCGTGCGCGGAGCCGGGACGACTCAGGCTTTCCTTCTCCTGGTGGGCGTTGCGCATGGGCCGCTGGCGCAGGACGCGCGTGATGGACCCTTCGCTGCGGTCCATCCAGGTGTGGTAGTCGCTGCGGGAGTGGGGGAAGAGCATGTGGTTCTTGCTGCTGGCGATCCACTCCTTGGCCTTGCGGCGGGGGCGGCAGGTGATGGCGTGCAGGTCCTCGACGATGTTGCCGCAGTACAGCTCGAGCGGCAGGTCGTTGACGTCGTTCCCGAACGGGTTCTCGACCTCGCGGCCGATGAACAGGAGACCGAGGATGATGTAGGCGGCGAGCATGTTGGCGGGGATCGTGACCCAGCCGAGCTTGGGCAGCAGCTGGAAGGGCAGGAGCAGGACGTAGACCCAGGTGATCTGCGAGATGGCGATGGAGTAGGCGATGGGCAGGGGCGTGTTGAGCACGCGCTCCGTGTTGACCATGCAGTCGTTGATACCTGTGATGGCAGTCCAGGCGACCGTCTGCAGACCGGGCGAGGGCAGGGTGGTTTCTTCGATCTTATCGTCAATGTACGAGGCCAGGTAGCAGAGGATCTCAAGGGGAAGGTTGCCAAGCGGCACACCTTCCTCACGAGCACGCTTGATGACCTTTCGCGGGTTGGACGTGGCAAAGTTGAGGCCGAGACGCTCTCCGACAGCCTTGAAGAAGTTGGGCTCCTTTGGCTCAAAGACACCAGACTCGGTGGCAGTCTTGCCTAGGGTATCGAGGTGCTCGACGAGCTCCGAGAGGTCGTCGTAATGGGTGTAGGGCTCGAATCGCAGCTTGTGCTTGAGGGCGACGGCGTAGGCGACCAGTAGGTTCAGGGCCGTGAGCTTCTCCAAGATGCACTCCTTGTCCTCACCGGGGCGGTTGCGGACGTGCAGCCAGATGACGCGACCGAGGGTCTGGCAGTTGAGCGTGAGCTGGCCCCAGTAGCGGCGGCCCTCGGCGTAGCGTTCGTACGCTGTCGAGCTGCGGAGCGAGAGGGCCGAGGCCACAACGAAACCCGTCACCGTCAACAGGACCGAGTCGATACCGAGGTCCAGGTGGCCGATCCAATGATCCAGCAGGGAGAGGCAGCAGATCAGAGTGGACCAGCTGCCGATGAACAGCATAGGTACCACCATCTTGGGCATGATGCTGCCGTGCATCTGGAAGAAGACGGGCCATTTCGAGTGCTTGGCGATGTCGCGGGGGCCTTCGAAGTAGTCGTCGACCTCGAGCTTGGTTTTGCGGCGGCGGTGGACGAAGGGATTCGGCGTCTCTCTGGAATGGGTTGGGTGGAGCGACCCGGCGATGGTTCTCTCATCTGAATCCGACACCGACCGAGTCCGTCCCGGCATGTCTGACATATTTATGTTCTGGTCCCTCGACGAGGATGGGTCTTCCCAATGCAACATGATAGGGATCACTTCCTTCTTCTTCTTCTTGTTCTTTTTTTCTTCGGGGGATATCCTAATAATGTACGCACGCGCAATGCGGAAGATGGGATCTTCTTGCGTTAAAGGGAAAATAAAAACCGACCGTACAAAGGAGTGACAGTAGTTGGACTACGAAAAACCGGTGAAAAGACGAAGCATAAATAACACACCCAACTGAGTCCCGAGGAGAGAAAGGAAAGAAGCCGAATGGAGGACGGAGGTTCGCGGAGGCTATATTTACAGTTCAATGCTGGCCTCTATTTTTTCCCGGCGCGAACCCTGGCTCTAAAATTATCGTCGACTCATCATCTCTGATGTAACCGCATGCGGCATGCGCATGAAAAACAAGGTGCAAGTGTGGTGTGCGCGGGATTCAGGACGCTGGGTCGACGGGGCTGGCACGAACAGCCGTGCGACCCGGGCGCCGAGTGTCGCATGGCTCTTGACACACGAGAACCTCGAGATCCAATCAATCGCGCCATAAGGGAGTCGGGATATAATTCCACTACCATATGTGGCAGGACCACCCATGGCTAGCAATATATACGCCAGTGATGAGTCACTTATTAGACCAGATCCGGCCTCAATGCAGCGAACGCCAACAACGAAACAGCCAAAAGTCGAGTAAACAAAAGCGACCACGACAGAGGAAAGTGCAGTTGTTGGCTGCGTGAAACAATCCAGACCATGTGGAGTCGTGACGGGGACTTGTCAATCAATGCATGAATCTTCGCGGGCGCATCTGGCCAATCAGACCGGGGGATGCCCATGCGCGTCGATCCATTCGGGCAGTATTCTAACGGTCGGAAGCTGGTCCGCGGGGATCGCGGTGGAGCGGCCGACCGGGGTGGGAGATTAGTTTCCAACGGAGCAAATGGCTCCTCTGGTTCCTTTTTGTTCGAGAATGCTGCCACGCTTGGCACTTCAATCTGGGAAAGCCGCTGGCTGCCCAATTCTCGTGTCAATTCGAGATTTGACGTGGCAGAGTTTTCCCTCATGAACCGTGCTAGCTCGGAGTCTAGCCATTTTGCCATGTGAGAAAGGAGTTCGATCCTCGGGGTTGGCCCGATCTGTGTAAGGCAGACGAGAATTTTCGGAAGCTCCATATTACTCTTCTTCCCGATTAATTGAAATGCAAGACTCCAAGAGGCCTCTTTGCCCATCGCCACGCCACCACCGAGCTAACAATAGGAGTGGACCTCCACCAAGCTTTTTTAGATGAGGAACTAGTCACGATAATACGACAATATAATAACGACGTCCCACGGAAGGCCATTACAAGTGTTTGCAGTTCTACCGTTCTACGTATTTTTAACTCTGGCGTGTACCGTGATGGCGGGATCCGCGGGCCGCCCAAGATCCACAGACCAGTTTGGGAGTTGGGCTGTATCAGGTATGCCATACTGTGGCGCTCAACCACGGGCCGTCCCTCAAACTCAACTGGGTCGAAACACGGCGCAGCAAGATGTTGAAGAAGCCCAATGGCGCTATCTATCCATGGACTGTCTCTCGTCGGCAAGATACCAACAAGAGGAAAGTGCACACACCAAAAGGTCAAAAAGGCAAAAACATACAACACCGAGGATTCCCAGGTCGTCACCGACCCTAGTACTAATTCGGCTCTCTGCTGCTTATATATGGGAGAGCGGACGGGATCCCTAGTATTCAGCAGAATATGGTCGTATGTAACAGATTTGTGCATTTTAGCAGGTTATATTACGAGACTGCCGACACCTGACATTCACGTGCCTACCTCCACCCCCCATAGCTTTGCGGCAAATGGGTTGTTCTCGTGAAAGGTAAGTGAAGACTAAGTATGGGTGTTTTTGAAGCTGTAGGCACCACAATACGGTCTCGGTTGCGTAATATATTCGTGGGGAACAACCAACGAAACTCATCCAGGAACAATGCCTCTTATACTTCTCATACCACCGCCCGGTCAATCAAGTAACATTTGACTTCCAATACCCGATCCCCACCTTCCTCTCCCAGGCCGGTTCCTGTCACGTCACTTCCATTACCCCAGATTCTTGCAGTATCCCCAAGCAAACATCTTAAGAACTTCGCGTCGAAGGCTCCCCAGACCAGCTCAAGGTCAAACAATCGCCATGCCACCGTCATCTGGTACTCGAGGCCGGAAGCGGAAGAGACCAGTACAAGAGGAAGTTGATGACACGCCTGGTGAAGTGGCAATGGAGGTCACCCGCGAGGCGCTCGAAATGCTGCGCGAGACCTTGTCAAAACTGGCAGACATGATGCAAGATGCTTGTCATGGGTGTCCTGACAATCTTCAATCCTTGCAACTTGATGCAATGACAATTCACACCGACATAATGGGCTTGCATTTCGATATGATCTCTGTTCGAGCGAGTGACGAGAATATCGAGCGAGACGCCCACTCTTTTCAAAGACGGGCGTTCAAGCTTCACCAGACTGTAAACAAGTTACAGCCACAGAGTGCGAAGCCCAGGGTGACAGGAACTCGAATCAAGTATATGTATCCCACCTTCAAGCTTTGGTCTTACCGAACTAACCTTTGTATACTTAGGCTAAAGGGAAGGCCTCGACGCCATGCTCAAGATTTGGCCGCAACACAGGAAGGACCCGGAAACGCCAATGTCGCGATCCAAACCGAGGACGTCGAGACAGCCGACGTGGCAACCCAGACTATGGATTTGGAACCTTCGCTTCCTAAGGTATCGGCTACACTACAAGAGAACGGCAAGATAGGCAAGATACCTCGATTCTTCCTGGATACTCTAAGTGGTAAAAGATACGAAGAGTTTAACGACGGAGAGGTCATTCGAGCCTTCGAGATCGGATCCCGCCTGGCTGAATTCATGCAGAACGACGTTCTGTTCCAAAATGAATACTCCAACCTCCAGGAAGGCTTGATTGGAGACCTATTCAGTCAGTACACCAAGCGAGAGGACTGGGGTCCCCGCCGTGGGGACGCCGTCAGGAACAAGTGGTTCAGTAACTCCAAGGAGTTGCTATATGCCCACTACGCACTCGAGGTCCTCGAAACATGGCGCGCCCAGCGAGGAACCGAGACTGTCCCAACAGCTACAATCAAGCCACTATACTGGGCCCTGGAAGCAACCGAAAAGCAAATCGCCTACGGTGTCCGATGGATGAGATACCTGAAAGTCCAGGAGCCAGTCAGTGTTTTGATCATCTGCATGATCGTCGAGAACACTCGAAGTCGACAAGGATGATTGTTATGAATATGAGTGGAAGGAGGAAACTGGTTTTTGCATTTAAAGTTTATTGGTATTGGTATTAGTTCGGAATTGTTTTGAGGGAATGACCGGAAGTTTTGCTAGTCACTGGTTGCAATACACGAGTTACGTGCGTCACATATGGCACGTTTGAGAAGGCAAAAGAAATAGCTCTAGAAATACATGTAATCGAGAACACGCTGTCGCACCTCCCGGGTTTAGCCCCCTTCCCGATTGGGTATCGCGCGGTTATATACCCCTGTCTCCACCTAAATATATATATAAGACTACCTTCCCGTAAAGTCTCCTCGATATATATTTAACTTCTTTCTTCTTTTTCTTTACTATAAAATTAACCACGACGCTCATTATACCTGTCTATAGCTACCGGTCCGATTTAACATTTCCAATCCTATCTGCGTTCCGGTTTAATCGAACTCTACTACCAGCACTGCCTACTTTCTACGCTATATATTAATCTTTATATAAGTTACGCTAAAAATAACATTCTCTTTATTACTACTCTAAGTCTTTTCTAGAGATTAGTTACTAACAAATTCTTCGTAATTATAGAGGTTTCCTTCGTCTCCTAAGGGCTGCTTTTATTCTAATAACGTTCGCCTATTCGAAGTTATATTAATATCGCTACCGCGCTATTACCTTTATTTCAGGTATACGATGTACTAGGATTTATCTCTTTTAATTATATATATATAATAACAAGAACACGTTAACGCCGTAACTATATTATTAGCTTTTATTCTATATAAGGAAGGTCCTATTCTTATCTTATCTTTAGAGGTTAACGCAGCTACTTTAGCCTCGGATACAGGACGTTCCGCGACATATCTCTTCTACTTATCCACGTATAATAGCGAGGCTACGTTAACATTATATCCAATTATACGGCCTCGGATAAGAGGATACTTTATTATCGTTTTATTTCCAGATAAAGATTATTATTACCGCGTTATTACGGCTATACGGCTGCCTTAGCTTCGGATACAGGATGTTCCGGGACTCGTCTCTTCTAATTATTTATATATAATAACGAGACCACGTTAATATTATAACTACATTATTAGCTTTTATTTTAAACCAGGAAAGTTATATTCTCGTATTATCTCTAGAGGACTAACTAATTACCTTAACTTCGGATAAAGGGCGCTCCGTCTTAATCTCGACTAATTAGTTATTAAATATCGGTAAGTTATATATAATACCGTAACTGGCTTACGGTTAATTTGGTTTTATTAATTTCTCCGTGTGGATTTACCGGGAGGGATTAGCCGAAACTAAAAGTAGCATATATAACTAACGTCTCTAATATATACTCTACCAACTTATTAATCGCCATATTACACTCCTTATTACCGAATTCAATGTCTAAATACATCAAGTATGGCATAGATTACATGAAGTTTTAACGAATTACAAATTTAAAGTCGTAACGGAAAGTAGTTAATAAGAATTAGGGGAAGACTCCTAAAAATATAATATATCGATTATTCTATATATAAATATCTATTATTTAAATTAAATCCCCCGTTCCCCAAAATATCTTAAGAATATTAAACTTTAAATCTAAGATCCCTTTTATATATTACTTAAAAAGCTACAATTACACTATACTCTTTTATAGGCGACCATATTATATCTTTTAACCCTTAGTATACCGCTCCCTAAACTTAATAAAACTCCCTATGGAGAAAAGCTAAACGGCGATAATACGTATATTACTAGCAATCGTAAGGCGAATCTTATATTAACCTCTATTATAGGATTTCTAATAAAACCGAAAGAATCGTTTAATAACGTAAAAGGAGCCTACTCTTAAAACCCGATCTCGCTTATTAAAGATAACGAATTTCGTAATCCTACGCCGATTCCGCCTTAAAGAAGCGGTAATAACTATTAAGCAGAAATATCTATTAATTTTAAAAAAAACCCGATTATAAGTCTTCCGCCTGCCCTTTTCGCTTCGGGTTAGCCTATCGCCAAGCCTTAAGGTCCCGAGAGCGTTTCTTTTATTAACACGCCCCTAGTTAAATTAAGTTACCCAATTATCTCTAAAATACGGCTATTAAGGGTAGAATCGAGATCGCTTTTTATTATTAAAACCTATACCGCCGTAAATTCCCTATTCCACGGGATAACGAGGGAAGAAATTAGAAATTTACTTTAAATAAAGGCGATTATTAAGTGTCGAAAGGCCCGCGAAGTATCGATATAAAGTATTCCTTGTCTATCTTAAAATAAGGATAGCCAGCCCCTAAAGGGTCTTACCATTACCACTAGTAGCGCTTACTTAATAAACAGAGGGACGCCAAGTTCTTTTAAAATCCCTAATAGAAGCACGATTAATCCTGCCTCGAATACCCAACTAGATTTTACTAATAAGACCGACTCGCGAAGCTCGGGAATTTCCGGTACGAAATATAAAGGCCGGGAGGAGCTATTTATATTGAACGACGGCAACCTCCTTAATCCTTATAATAATATAAGTAATAACTATACGAGTTCTTGAGACTAGATAGTAACGGTAGAAGCACTACCCGCTCGTAAGCGTTAAAGGAGGACCGATTAGTCTTAACGATTAAATTTACCAATAAACCAGCCCCCTTACCGCGACAACCCTATTAAGCGATTAGCCGAAACGTTATCGGTATTCTATCCGGCATCTTCGAATATCGCCTCCCCCTTTAACGCTACGTTTTATAAGGAAATACCGATTTCTAACGGTATCCTGAAATACGTAATAATAAACGGATAGCAAACATATTAGCTCTAGTTTATTACTAATAAACCCCAGGGCGCAACGTATTACCACTAATATATCTCCTATCCTAAAACTCTAATTAGGTAGCATGGTTAAACCAGGAGGTCGTAAAAGCTATATTACTTATTTAGCAAAACCAACGAAGGTATACTTAATCCTATAATATATTTCCTAAAGAATACCGACTGACTTCAAGAAACTAAATCTAATGCTATTAATAAGGTTAATTATCTAATCGCATGCTAGGGCTCGGGCCGTCGCGCTATGTTCCTCCTTAAGTGATTAGACGGGACCCGCGATTAGGTCCCCCGTGCGGATATTAATAAAGAAATAGTCCGTGAATTTAAGGCAGACTACGATAGTATCTATTAAGGCGTAAATATTTTAAGGGTACGTGGGAAGGGGGCGAAGAAGCAGTATAAGCTGCGTTAAAAGGATCGTCCTTTTAAGGAAGACGGATAGGTAGCCGAGAGATTAATTAATAAGCGGTTACTACGTGAACATAAGGAGTAGTCTAGTAAGGCGAAGGATTTATTATCTAAATCTTAATTATTTGGAATAATATTAGATTTCTTTTCCTTATATACTCGGCGCTATATAAAATGGCCCCTTTTTCTTATTACTGCACTGTTGGCACCTTGTGGAAGTATAAGCTATGTATCTTCATAATCCAGGCTTGAATTCCTCCATTCATTGTGGGTAGCAAAGACTTGTGATTGTCCTTTCTATATAAAAGTTACTATTCTTATAGTATAGCTCAATAGCGGCGTTATCTCGGTATTCTCTAATGTTTATTGTTAAAAGTCGGGCTTTGCAAGTAAGGGGCTCTGCTACCATACCAAGTCTTTGCCATCGTGATACAGGAACCTTGATCCAGGAACCGTAATATAAGAACCGCGATATAGGAACCGTGATCTAGGAACTGCGATCCAGGAGTTGGGATCCAGGAATCGCGATCCAAGAACCGTGATCAAGGAACCAGAAACCGTTTCAACTCTCCTCAGCTACCTCAATCCAGTATGCATTGCGAGTGCGCGCGCAACCTAAACAGAGTACAGTATGGGTGTGGGCGTGGAGCTTCTTATGCGCTTACGCTCGCGACCGAGGGTCAAGGTGGGCCATCTAGGGCCCCGCCTTTGTCGCCTTTACGTCGTGAAAAGAGTTGCCGCATTTTGCGCTGGAAAGCGTAGTGTGGTGGATCGAGGGATGTTTACGCTAATCAGTCGCCGTATTAGAGCAGCGGAGGGAGGACAATGGATCGGTAATATCGTAAGTTCTAAGAGTTAAGCCCTATTAATTATTAAGCCTAATGGCAGATTCAGTTATAAACCTGCACGCGACTATTTGTCGGTAACGAGTCTTACGCGACCTGGGCTATGATTTATATAACTATTAACGTATGAGCATGCTATATTATAAGGCGGTGTTACGGTTTTAAGATAACGATTTATTGTATGACGTTACGTTTGACTATCCTTAGTTTACTGTAGGGATCGAGCATGTCCAGTCCTATTTGTGCATGCATTGGATGCGTTTAGGAGTAAATTTCGACACTAATATGGCGGGCGTAGCGTACTGTATAAGGTAGCTTAGGACCCGAAACGAGATAGCGATGCAATAAAAGCTTACTTTAACGTAGCGGCGGGCCGTTAGTACGATCTACGATCGGATCTAGGAATCTCTATTAACGCGTTTACGGCGCGTTTCCTATAGTGCTTGTTATCTTTGTATAATGGATAGTATAGCAGACGTTTAACGCGTTAGTACCTCTCGGAATGATACGATCGACGGTTACGGATTATTATGTAAGTTGTTAAATCACTATCCTTTAATCGCGCCGTAATCTTACGACGCGTTAATAAGAGCGAGTGGTAGAGTAGCTAGGGAAATATATAGGGTTATTTAGTTGTAGACCGATTAATAAATCGCTTATAGAGATAAGTTACACTCGGCGGAGTCTATGCCGCTATTTTAAATGCTTTAGCGATCTGTCGTATAAGCCTAGCTATTACGTACCTCGCCTTATTAGTTAGGAACCGGTCTATCTTTAGTAAAAGCGGAGGAGCTATATAACGGCGCGTGAGCGAGTACGGGCTATATAATAGAACACTGCCCTCCCGCTGGCAGTGGTCTTACTAGATTCACTCCCCCGTCTATCCTATTCGATAGCTGCGCCTTACTTATTAAGTACCTACTCTCCTGTTCCCAGGCCTGATATAAACTCTAAGCATCGCCATGCGTCTTCTGTAGCGCCAATCCGATGGCAGCTTTTACCTGACTAGGAATCTTGTCGACGCCACCCCGCCGTACGCCATCCTCTCATACGTGGGGTAACGACCAGGCGGTCACAATTTAGGATGTGAAGGAGGGCACAGGTCAGCATAAAGAGGGCTATCATCAATTCCATGTTTCGCTGGTACCAGAGCGCTGCCTGCAAGGTGCTGATCGCCTCGTCTCTCTCCATCTCGCCCTCTTCAGCCGGTAGGAGACTGAGGCCGTGGCCCTATTGCACCTTAAGAGACTACGCGACACACACCACCATGTTTTCGTCGCCAAGGCACACGGCCTTACTGCTTATTGTTGATTACTTACACACGTTCTATATTGCTCAATCCGCTCCGCCATAAGATCCACATCCGCCAGCTTCACGGGTTTAGTTCGCATAATCACCTTGTGGCCCACGAACAAGAGGACGAAGAGGATCAGACTGATGTACGCAGCGAAGAAGTCACTGGCGCTCCAGTTTATGATGGCGGTGAAGCCGTTTGTGAGCAAGATGAGCACGCAGAAGAACAGACCAAAATACGACAGGTAAGGCTGTAGTGGAGCCCGGTACGGCAAGATCTCCCGTGAGGAACCATTAGCCGCGAGGGCCTTCATGAAGCGTAGATGGCTGATGGAGATGCAAGACCAGGTAATGAAGCCAGCAATGGCGGTAACATTCAGCAGCCAGTTAAAGACGTCGCCTCCGCTCTCGGAGAGGTTCATGTAAGCGAGGAGACCAATGGCCGAGGTAATGCTGACGGCGATGTAGGGAGTGCCTATCATATTGGTGCGTCGGATAAAAGCGGGTGCGTGGTTCTCATTGGTCAGGGCAACGAGGATACGGCTACCAGAATACACGTTGTTAGGACATGATGTTAGGATGTGATGATATGTCCGTAGCCTGGCACACTTGCATGCTGTAGATACACCCTTACGGTGACGATTAATGCCTATGAAGGCTTTGAGCTACAAGGACTGCTTCCCTTACTCAGCCGAGGGAGAATGCCTACTGATATGTGTTCAGAATACTACATTTCTATTAGATGGCAATATACATAATACTAGTGGTGAATATAAAGACGGAGAAAGATTAGCGTAGAACAGCCGAGCACGTCCTGATGCCCACTGTGGGGCTAGAGAATGACCGCCTTCGTGGTAAACCCCCTGACATTGGAAAATACAACAACAGCAACTTGCATGCTGTAGTTCGCAATGTTAATTAAGCTGCTTGGCAGGGGAGATGGTCTCGAAGCCGGAGACGGGTATAAATATGGCCATCCTTTTCTTTTAATAAGCTAACAGACAACATAAGCTACAACATCACTTCCCTCCTCCTCAATCGCACCCACCATATTGACCAAACCTCAAATCGCTTTCTACCAACACCCAATTCCACCGAAGCAGCACTAATTCCAACATGGGCTTCTTCAGCAGCCTCATCGATGGTGCGAAAAGTGCCGGCGGCTGGGTGCTTGACCACGCTGGTGATATCGCGAGCGCCGTATCCACTGTAGCCAAAGTAGCCAACAACTTTACCTCTCTTAAGGACAATCGCGGCCCTGACCACATAACTCACCTCGAGGAGTTCCAGAAGAATTTGAAGATCGCGTCGACCGAACTTCAGTATACAGCCAAGAATCTGGCCCTGGATATCAATTCTCGCCGAGCCAAAACCACAAACTCTAATGACTCCGATGCCAACTGCGACTCGGTCACCGGTGTCTGGAAGGACCCCGCACCTCTCAACATCAATGGAGAGCCTAGTGTACCCATGTATCAGGACTTATCCAAGTGGCTCGCCTCAATGGGCGCCCCGGCTGACGCGATTGACGAGACGACCACAACAGTCGCTTAGGCCATCTTCGTTGATATGGGCGGAACTCACTCCACCAATGGCCAGATTTTCAGCACCTCATGCCCCTACAAGCCTCCTGACGGGAGCTTCACTCTTGACTGCGGACACGCCTTTTACCATGTCCCGCTGGGCGTCACTGGCCAGGACAAGAGCTGGCATAGTTGCATTTACGCCAAGTTCCACCCCTCTAAGAAGCACTTGGAGGCCAAGAGGAATATGGGTGCCAACCCGACCACGATCCTCACAGAGCTCAAGTCTGGGTCCCCTACCTGGCTTATCAATGCTGTCATCAACTGGGGCAATGCCGCTGTAGCAACAGCTCTTCAGAATGAGTTGAATAAGCACTGGATGAAAAAGTCAGGAACAAAAAGCAACCGCAACATCATCTCGAGCAACTTGCTTGGTGTCAATCAGTCCATTCAGGTCCAGGGCGATTTAAGCGACAACCCATCTACCTTGCGTCAATCCCTCATCAGTAGCGCAGCGGAGTACCTTTCCAGCTACCATGCTGGTCCTGACAAGGACACTGACAAACCTAAACGCCCTTCTGATGGCACCGACCCAAAATACGATGGGCTGCCCGATGGGAATATGCCGTCACAGAAGTCGTCGGCCACTGGCACGCCAGTTCCTCGCTCTTCTATGCCTCATTTGGTGCCTGAAGTAAATGTCACCATGAGTCAACTTGTCTACGTGCCAGATACGCCCAAAAAGGTGTAAAGTGGTAGAGAATAAACGAGCACATCTCATTACCTAGTGTTGGCTAGCAAAAGGGGTTCAAATTATTGTAAACTGGATTTATCGTGGATTTATCGTGCGAGGAACACAGTATAAGGTTGCTAACCATTAGGAGTATCATGTCAGGCAAATCATCCTAACAAAAAATACAACTATAGTCACTCCTTTACTCCAAATATATATTAAATTTACTTGTCGCACTTAAGTTTCTTAATATCAATTGATATCCAGTTAAGAATCTCGAGGTTGTGGAAACCAGAATGCTAACGTCCTTCACCCCCGACGAGGATGGCGGGACTGTCATTCCCAACAGTCCCATGAGACAGAAAGGTCCGAGGCAGCTGCCTTCGCCGCGAAGGCCGCGTGGTAAGCATGATTCTCGTCTATTGGCTACATAGTCGACTGACCGTTGACGCTCATCATACAGCAGGCACTCCAGGTTCCCAACCGACAGTGGAGCAGCAGCCCGCCCGTGCCGACCCTAGCTCCACGACGAACACTGCACCAACCGCCGCGACGTGTGCAGGCCGACCAGCACCCACAAGATACCCTGACCACGGCGCGATGGATGCGTCGCTGTCGAGCGCTGTACGCTGGAATAGCCGGGTGGCGGCCAGAAGGCCCCTGGCGCCGATCATGTCGACTCGACCACGGCAATGCCCTCCCAGACTAGGGGCAAACGCTGCAAAGTCGTCCCCCGGCCGTCGAGGCGAGTTTAGGCAAAAAACGATGAGGCGCGCGCCAGACTACCACAAGGACTACCAACGCAAGTTGCAGCGGGACATCCTGGCGAAGAAGATGGTGGTGCTGCTGGACGACCTTCGGACCAGTCTCGGCGGTATGTCGTTCGGCTCAAGACGTGGATGTTGATGCAGAATATGTCACAAGCTACCGCTTATTTATATTATATGAAACCATACTTCAGCTCCAGTCCATTAGCCAATACTCTACACACTACTGTCGTACATTCTGCTCCTGTGATTCTATGTTGCTAGCGTCCGCGGTGATTCTGTTGTGGGGAAATTGTGCGCGGCAAGAGAGGCATTCCCGAAGGCTCCGTCCAGATAGCGCCCTCAGTATCTACACTGATTCGAATCTTACTAGTTTGCTCCCAGGAGTAAGTTATCCCATCATAACTTTGCAATGAATCTAGACGCAGTGTGTGAGCTAGATTCATTCGATCACTTCGGTCCTAATCTCAAACACTAATCCTAGCATTCTCATAGCAAGACGTAGTCCAGGCTCGTATTCATGTGACCTCGTGCTTCCCCACTGAACTTTAACGACACCCGTGGCACGGCGAAACAAACTCGATCTAGGATAATCTGAGAAGGATCGATTATTTGTAAGATAAATTCTATGAAAGAGGAGCCCCCTTCTTTGTCTGTTACCGAGCGACGCACACGAGGCAGCAGGCGGAGTGGAACAGTGAAGTATACTGCGCCAGGGCCAAGTAGTATTGGTGGCCTGCGGCCGCAAACAAATGTCTGGCTTTGGCCTTCAGCAAGAAGGCGTGTGCAGAATCACAACGGGACGTCTCCAATTCGTCCGTAGAGCATCAATCATTTGTTCTACGTTGCGAGAGGTCAGGATGAATGCCTCGCCACTGCCGCAATAGTACATTACAAGAGAAATTCATTGACCCAACGAGACTCATCTCTTTAGTAACCCACCTTGTTCATTACTATGCTCCAAACCACGGCCATAGTTTATTCAGAAAATACTGCACTACACACTATTGAACCCATTCTAGTAAAATATGAAAGCTAAACCGGAGCGCCGTGGAATTGCAACGGCCTCCTCGCTAGAATGTACCCTCTGGTATATAGGCTTTCTGGAATATAACTTTTCTAAAAGGTTTGACTGTTATGATGAGCTCGGCGACGATTCTGGTGAACGGATACGCGTCTGAAAGTTATAGCGCGGCAGTTTGGCTAGAGTGGTATAATATTGCCGAAAGCTGATCTAGTAGATAATTTCAGTATAAAGCTATATTAAACAGTGCCGTTTCCCGCTATTACTAACTTCAACCCTACTATCTTAATTTACGCTTTTTATATAATCTCTCGTAACGTCGTATATTATTTAATAGCCACGTCTAATTATAATATTTATATTAGACTTTATTAAACTTACCGCGTTTTTTAATATTTTATAAGCTAAATATTTATATATAATATAAGTATATATTTATAAGCGTTCTTTATATATAAACCTACCTCGGAACGAGATCCTCGAAAATCGTAAGTACGGTAACGGACTTTCTCGTCCTCTTTCTTTTAAGTAATAAATAATAACTTAATAATAAGATATATTATTAAAATAAAAAAACCGCCGATTAAATAATGTTCCATTATATATGGAATTAGGTCTATTATAGAGTAATAATATAATAGACAGGTTTTCTCCGAATAAGAATAAATAATATATTGTATAAATCGAGTTTCGATAATAACCTCGAAATAGGCTAGTACGGGGTATCTTTAGATATTATAGACTACCCGACGATATATATTAAGTTCCTCCTGCTTAAGTACTTTATTATATTTATCGTATTTTACCTAAGAGTAAATCGTTATAAGGTAATATTCGAAAATCGTAAATATTAAAGTTAGATCGTATTTATTATAATATTTCTCTAAATAATAAAGCTCGATATAATTCCTTTCGAACTTTAACTCGAAATCGGGGTAATCCGGATACTTTTATTACTTATCCTTTTACTTTATATATAAAAAGAGCGTCTTACTTACGATAATTATTTCGTATTTTAGATATTCGATCTATTTATAATATTTAATAATATAATTAATAAATCCTTCTCTTTTAGGTTTATATTTTAAATATAATTATAATTTATAATAAGAAGTAAAATAATTTTATAATAAATAAGCGGGTATTAAGGTCTTAATCTCTTTCGCTTAATAAAGAAAATAAGCTTATATCGGTAAATGTTTCTAGGGGTCGTTAAGTACGGAGTTATAATACCTATAGGTATATATATTAATTATATATTTTATTATATTTATAACCTCCCCTTAATATAATTAGCAGATATATTTAATTTAATAATATTCGTTAATACCGTTAAAAGGTATATAAAATTCGTAAAAGGTATAAAGTCGTAAATAATACGAATTATTTAAATAATCGATTTCTAATACGGTTTTAATAATTATATAGTAATAGGGATAAATAACGAATCTAGTTTTATTAATAATACTATAGGCTATAGGATCGCCTATATTATAGCCGGTAAGGAAAAATAATTTTAAGTAATCCTAATAGAAGCTTTCGTATCCTTTAATAGAAAGAAAGAAATCCCTTAAAGCTCGTATATAATCGACGGTAGGCTATCTATTATATAGTATGTATTTATTACGGTAATTAAGGTAGTAATATAATATAACGATTCGAAACGCTTTTTAAATAATTAGTAGGTCGTAATTAGCCGGGTTAATATCGAGTATATCGAAAGGGCTATATTCTAACTAGGGTAAGGTTATAATAGTAGCGGGTAAGGAAAGTGAGGAGGGTAAAAAGGGTAAGGAGGGTGAGGAGGGTAAGGAGGGTAAGGAGGGTAAGGATATTGAGGATGGTAAGTTGGGGTTAGTGGGGATGGGTATATAATCTATGTTCACCCCACTGGACTGGATAATGATTTGGCCGCAAACCGCATTGTCCGCCAATGGTAAAGCCTATGCCCACTTTCCATCGGTTAAAGCCAAGCACCAAGACAGCCAGCAAATGCAATTTCAATGGCTCTGTGCAGGCATCTCCGCAATCGCGCGTTAGACGGAATGCCGAAGGCGAACATGTAATGTAGGGTGGCCGCTACGCAGGGACAAGCGCGAGGATGGTAAAAAAAAGGAATAGTTGGATTTCAGGGGTCTTCCAGTCACGTGATCACCACTGGGGAACATCTCCACCAGAGAACTCTAGAAACACCGTACGCGTAACCCCTATTTCGAGAACATTCCCTCGCTATGTGTATATAGACTACCTTCAGAAGCTAGTATAGCTTCATTTAGTCACTCCTTTTCTGATCAAGAGCTAGCGCCAATATATAGGTTGACACATAGTCCTCCTTTTGCATCACAGTAATTAGCAATAAATTTCACAGGAATTAACAGAGGACAGAACAGCTACGAAATTATGAAAGTTAAAGGAGTGTGCATTTAATTAGGAGTTAATCTATTGTTTTATATAAATCGACAATAATAAATCCGAAAAAGAGAAGAGTAAAGTGAACATAATTCTTTTCCCATAAGCCCCTTCGCCCTTTTATATCAGCTTCTTACAAGGGCGTAGCTCCTTTAAGCACTCTCCTCTTCGTCGCATTTGTCATCCTGTTCCACGTTCTTGTCCGTGATGCTACACTTGCTACAAGCCTGTTGGAGTCTGATTGGGTAGACTCCGCCGCAATAGAAGAGGTAGTTTCTTCTGACTTTGGGAGTAGACGTAATATTCTCTTTTTTTAGAACACTCTCAATGAGGTCGTCGTAAATGCCCTCTAAGCTCCCGAACAGAAAGAGAATTAACACTAATTTCTACTTAAAACAAACTTAAAGAATAGGTTCACCTTACCGAGTTCGAGAAGGTCCTGACCACAATAATAATGAGTATTGTTGCATTTTGTCGCTATAGCCATTCCGTATAGGGCGGCGATGAAAACGGTAGTGAGGATAGGAGTTGAATGCATGGTGAGCACTTGGCTGGTTGATTATAATAAGTGATCGCAAATGAATATACACGTTGATTTATAAACGTATTGTGTTTCACATAGTATAAATTCTTTTTTATAAAACCGAAAAGGAGTGGTCTTTAATATAAGCAAAGAAGAATAGACATCGCGAATTAGGAAAAAAAAGTTTATTCGTTATTACTCGGGTTTAGAACGCTAGCGATTCACAATGAATTCATAGTGATTTAAGCTGCAAGGTAGGAATGATGATATGATTTCGTACGAACCTTCAAACTGCCTCGTCAGGAGTAAGCCCTCTTCAGGGCTAGATTTTTCATAGTGTCTGTTATAGCTAGGTAGCTGTATCCTGACAATAAACTTGATTCAAAAAAAAAAAAAAAAAAACCTGCCTCGTCTAAACCTAATTATAAACACTGTTGCATAACTACCGTCATCTTCTTATGCTAGACTGGTACAAATAGTTTTAGATGTTAAATGAAATTGTTTCATAGAGTTACTAAGCAATTTGCTACCGATTCTATGATTGCTCATCGTGGTTTGGATGGTGTCGGAATATGGAATTTACATTCACAGTGAAGCTTATGCAATAATAATACACCCAATCCATCCTGTCTTTCAGCCCTAAACTATTACGAGCATTAACGTCATTGTAGAAAAGAACATCGAAAAACTGCCCCCGGACTTTAAGAGCTCAAAACCTAGCGGATCCTAGCCCGGAGGATAAGCTTTCTGACGCTGGCATTACAGATTAGCCCGAAAAACCTAAGATGTGCAACATACCTACATCCCACTTTTTGATAAGGACGGCAAAAGGTATTGGCAGAAAATTGAAACATTAAAGTGTGAATGACGAACGATAGTAATTACAATATGGCCGCTAAAGTTCAGCTGGTCCAGGGTGGAAAGGTGAGCAGCCTAGATACCACTGTTGACGAGAATAGTGCTGGATATTTTTTTGAACCAAGTTTATTGTCCGTATGCAGCTATCTAGCTATGACAGACATGAAGACAGGCGTAGCCCTGATAAGGGATTACTCCTTAATACAAAGAAAGGTATAGAAAGCTTGGTATATATGCCACCGCTCCGACGATAATGATCCTGAGTCATTATCAGGTACATAGATTTTACGGGTACATTTGTAGCCTTAGTACGGCTTGGTCTTTCGTTATGTGATGAAAATCCTCGTCAAGTCGTTGCGTGTTTTGTGGATTTTTATGGCGTCCACAGGCCACGTTATGGCTGTTATCGACTTCCATGAGCCAGGTCGCACCGCAGCAGGATTCGAACCTACTTGCATTCGTCATCCACCAAGCTACTCAAAAGCCAGTGTTTGACTGATGCACTGCCAGACGCTTGACCACTGATCCATGAGGGCTAGTGCAGGATTCAAAGGTTAGAAGCAACTTAGAAATTTAACTTTGATGACTACAGAGCTTTAGATCATAGACGTATCTCATTTTTGTAGTGATCTCATCTTTGTAATGATGTGAAATACATCATTCCCTATATACATGCTTGTCACTAAGCAGTACCGATTGCTGACTAGAAAGCCGCCGAAGTTTGCGATGAAGCCCTTTGACTACTCCGGATTCCCTCGGCGCGTCACGTCCGCGTATATCCAATTACGCGCAGGCATCGGACACATAGCATCTTACTTACACCTCATAGGGGAAACTGACTCAGACGTCTGTAGGTTTTGTGCCAGAACGACGCAGACGACAACACATCTCCTACTCTACTGTCGGCACTTCAACAGACAGCGAATGCAGCTACGGAGGCAGCTTATGGGGCTCCCTCTCACGACTAGCGTTCTTTTCACTACCATGCGTGGAAGGGTAGCTCTGCTCTCGTTTCTACGGGAAACAAAGCTTCCCTTTTGCTAAGTTCACCGAGCAGGCTGTGCATGGACAGCAAGTTGAGAGATGGAATTTCTGGATTCGGACTCTCCTGGCTTGAAAGGAGTAAGCCCTCATCAGGGCTAGGTTTGTAATAATGTCTGTCATAGCTAGATAGCTGCATACGGACAATAAACTTGATTCAAAAAAATAAGAGCGAGATTTTGATGAGCACAACTGCTAAACCATGTAAACCCGAACTTTCGTCATTTAACCTCTGGATGCAATACATGTCAGGGGCGTATTCGTCGCACATTAACCTTTATGAAACTTCTTTGATGAAGGACGGGTTTCTTTGTCCTGTATGCATGTTACCTTGTCCATTTGCGAGTCGATCTAGAGCCAGAGAGGCCGAGAGGAAAGGCTTGGCCACAACCCTTTTGGCTTCCTGGCTAGCAATCAATGATATTACTTATCGCACTTCACATCGTGATCAGGTCCCTTTTTCATAACACCACGTTGTCTAGGTCGAAGAGAGTTTGGATTTATTTACAATTAAATTCAACTGGTGCCATCCTAATTGGAATTGAATACTGCATCACCTGCAGTAAACTTATGAAACTTCCTATTGCATACTTTACTATCGCAGCCCAGTCTTTGTTGGCTTAATAGGATCATGATCCCGCCGGAGTTCCATCATTCTAGTTCTTGACGTTCATTTATTGTCATCCGGATGTGGTTTTTTCTCCTCAGCCGTCGGCTCTTACTTTCACTATTCCGATTTGATGGTACTAGTCCTGGGAAGGGATTTTTTTTTCGTGGTTGTTATGTAGGCGAAGAAGTTTCTCGATTCTATGTTTGTTTGAGACTATCTGGAGAATTTAACTTTCACCTGTGCGAAAACTTCTTCAATGTACTTGGAAGATCTCTTTGGTCTGAATTCCAGGTAAACCACTGTTGATGGGGGAATGAGGAGAATAGCGACTTAGACTTGAACTTTATTAATAGGGAGATATTGATCTTGTCGCCATTGCCGTCTGGAATATCTTTAAGGTTGCTATCTAAAGCTTTGAAGACTTAATTGTGAAATCATATCCATAACGATGTCCGAGGCTGCCGAGTGTCTTTCGCCTGTCCTTCGAGGACGGGTGAACGCCCCTCCGTCTTGTTCGGTAAAATCAAAAGTCGGCCCCGTCAGAAACCCAGGTTAAAACATTGGTGTCGTTGTCGCTCGGCTTATAAACATTCTATGAGAGCGAGATCCTGACGCACGAACACTGTGTTGCCATACCATCCGCCCTCACGAGCCGGGGGACTTTCCCAAATGCCGTGTCGTCACCCGCTTTGAGATACTTTGCTGCCTTCCAGATGTTGTCGTTATCGGCAAGAAAGTCGTTCCGGTGCTTCCTTTGCTGTCGGATGCAGTCAAATGGCCAAGAACATGGGCAGCAGCAATATTGGGAAAGACGGCAGGTACGCGTAGCAGAATATTCGATTGCGTATAGCACCTGACGGTGGTCAGTCATTAGTCATGTACTCCTGTCTTGGTATTACCTCTTGTAACAATGTGCAGATAACAATGGATACTAAGGTAAAGCTATAGTAAATTTAGGTATATGAAGAGATGAACAATTTACTTTCAGTTTAACCGAGTAATAAAACTTTAGGTAAATTAAGCTTTATGACGTCTAATGGACTTAAGATTTTTTCCAATATTACCTTCACTACGGCGAATGTGTACTATAGGTAACTAAAGAGATAAAGTTCGAACAATCTATCGTCATTATTTAGAAGTGGACGGTAAGTGCCGCCAGCAAAGGGATGTCATTGCATGATCAGACACTTCAATTTCCATCATATCATAAATCTAATACCCATCTGCTACAAAACCTTAAGAATCCGTTCTAACTAAAGAGATGAATACAAATAGCCTCCTATACCCCGAGGTTCTAGCCAGAGTCAGAGCAGATCAATTGGCAGCACCTAATTAACTGTATCCCTTATATACTGCATCTCTATTACACATTTTGGTTAACATGAGCCACTCCAATAAACCCAAAGAAACTCCAACGGAGCTACTTAAGCGCAAAGACATTACTAAGCTTACCCGATCAGAGGAGGACAATCTCATCTCAGCTTTCGACGCAATCCAGAAACTCTCACCTGATCACGAGGATTCTTTTTTCAACATAGCCAGTTTTCACGGAGCGCCTTTTCGCGGCGCTGGCTATGCCAACCAGAATTGGTGGGGTGGATATTGTAACCACGGCAATGTTCTTTTCCCTACCTGGCACCGGGCCTACGTGTTACGCCTCGAGCAGTCCCTAGAGAAGCACGGCCTTACGATCAAGCTTCCGTACTGGAATGAGATCAAGAACCACGAGAAAGACAAACCGCCCCCGGGTCTACCAGAAATCTTTCTAAAACGAAACTGGACGACACTAAAGGGAAAGTTGTTTGAACCCAATCCTCTATATTCTTACACGTACCAAAAGAATATTATAGACCACGCTTCCCCGAAAGATGGAGTCGAATACACCAAACCTTTGGGTAAAAGCACTGTCCGCTACCCCTTCTCTGGGTTGTACGGCGTCCGAGACATTGACGACACCGAATACCACAATGATTATTATACAAAACTCGGAGACGAAGAATGCAGCAGGATCCTCAACGACAATATAAAGATGTGGCTCGAAGAAGAACACTACCCGCCTGATATGAAGCCCCCACATTCAAGGCCGGCACGCTTGAAGTATTTCTATCTCAGGTGCCTCGAGACAGAAACGTACACAATCTTTTCCAACAACACGTCTGCCCAGGCCTGGAATGACCAATACTACCATGATAAGGAACACAGCGAGGATAAGTTTCGTTATTCGCTCGAAATGCCACATGACGGAATGCATTTAGCGCTCGGCGGCTTCGAGGTGCCATCGCACGTCTTGAGTTTCGTTCGCAATGCCAATGGCGACATGGGAGAAAATAATACCGCGGCATTTGACCCTATCTTTTTTTTCATCATTGCTTTATCGATCTTGTTTTCTCGGTCTGGCAGACCAAACATAACTCGGAGACACAGCTCGAGATAATGGAAAACTACCCAGGAACCAGCTCGGTCGATGGCCAAGGTCCAACACCTGGCATGACTGGAGCGGATTTCTTATCGATGGATACCCCTCTGAAGCCCTTCCATCAATGGGATGACCCAGACAAGCCTTTTATAAATGACACGAAAAAGCCTTTCCTAACGTCAAAGGTGTGTGGTTCATTGGATGCCTCTTCCTTCAAAGAAGCAATACAGAGTTTAAAAGGTTGCTAATTCCATTTAGGATGTCGTCGATATTAAAAAACTGAAGTACGACTACGAGATCCCCCCGAGTTAGAACCATATAAGGGCAAGGGTTCTGAGAAGAGTTCCGAAGTCTCTCACTATGCACGTGTTAGCGATGTTACCCGGGCCAATATTCGAGGATCGTTTGTCATCGCGGCCTGGGCACAGGAAAATCCAAAGGAAGGTAAAGAGAAGCTGTGCCGAAAGATGGTTTCTTGTTTTCCTGTCCTGAGCCGCTGGAACGTCGCGGATTGTGCTAATTGTCAAAGCCACCTTGATATCAAGGCGCATTTACCGCTGCACGGTATTACCGATTTGGATAACACCACTGTGACAGCGCGGGTACATACGCGGTTCGATCCTGTTGGGACCGAGGTTACAGCCCACGTGGTTTCGAAGAAATGAGACAAAAACGGCAACAAGGGAAGCCAAGGTAACGTCAGCGGCAACAAGTGGTGCAAGGCTTGGGGTATGGAATGATGAGAGCCGGATGGCGGTGGCTATGGAGAAGAGATGGAAATGCTATAAAGGACTGGCAACTCATATCCTTTTAGCATTTTTTTTGATTTAGTGAGTGGTTACGCGCACAATGTATGGATATCGAATAATGGGCGCTTGTGACTTAAAGGATTGTATTAGTCAAACATTCTTACTCTCTTTAATACAATACAGCTCGATGGCTCTACGAGTCTCTGAATTGAAGTCCAAGTGTCTATGCGGTCCCATTTCTACGCCAGGCTTTGACGGATGGCACCGCTTAGAGTTGGTGTCAATGGTACACGGCCCTCAACCTCAGGGCTCAAGCAGCACGTAGCAGCTAAAACATGTATGGGGTATATTTCCGTCAGCTTGCACGATTTTTGACGCATCGAACTGACCTTGTTCATGAATGCAGTGCTTGCCTCGAAGGACCAGGGTGTAACCATAGCATTCACAGAACCTACGTCCCAAACATTATACATAAGACCTTACACAGAAAACGCAAGCGCGATCCTCATTATATTTACTGAGCGACCTGTACTTCCGACGCTCTTCCCCACAAACCCCAGCGTTGATTGGCCGGCCCGATCGAGTCCCTCTTGTGGCCCTTGAGGTCCTTATCGTTGTCGGTGGCGTGAAGGACCCAGGACACCGAGTCGAACTCGACACAACCGTTGCCATTCTCGAGCATCTTGCCCTACCACTTGTCGACGGGGGGCACGCTGAACTTGCCGTAGCGGTCGGCGAGACGCTGGTACAAGTTGGCCGTGAAGCGCGGGCGCGAAGCGGGCGCCGAACTGACAGCAGTCGCATGCGCTATGGATTAGCCATGGTGCTTGGAAGCACATTGATAGGTGGGAAATCGCATCTGCCTTGCTGCAATCGGTCATGGCGACTCTACCCAGTTCGATCCGACTAGGCCACCATGACGAAGGACTGCCGCTTCTCTGCCAGTGACCCTCTAGGCTTCTGGGAAGTCCATACCTAGCACGGAAGCACCGTCATGTTCGTGTCCGTAGCCGTATTTCGGTCATGGTTGGCGTGTGAATGGATGGTTTATTCTCAGAAAAAGCACCGGACGAAGGGCTGTGTTTTCACGGAGAGTCCAGACCTTATAGGGGTAGTTTACCTCAGCTTCTTCGTCGGGAAATAATTGGTGCTGGGCTGAGGCCCCCTTGAAGACGATTAACGGTGGCAAATATCGGCCGGCTGTACTGATACACTCCACGATCGTCACCCATCCGCGATTGGCGCTATTATTGCGTAAGGTCCTGCAGCTGGTCAGTCCGATCACTAGAGTCAGTCTCATCAGTGTTGAACTAATAGTAAGGCGGAGTGGACTGGAATCAGTGGTGATGTTGGAAGAACGCTGCTATAGCAGATAGCGTTACCAATCTGGGCGAAGAAGCAGATCAATCGATGGCACATAAGAGCAATGTAGAATAGATTCATCAATGGAACAGCTTAGAAAAGTGATTGCAGAGGACTTTGAACAGCGAAATAGCTCGTGAATGGAGGTCTTCATGGCTTTCTATGCTCGATTACCGCCATTCAAGCACCACTATATCGGAGAAATTGCCCCTAACCTATGCTTCGACTAGCATAAACAATAGCATCACCTTTTGTATAAGATAATAGGCCCGGCCGATAGGGGTACTCATACACATAATTGACGTTACGTACTGTAGCTTGAAGGGACCTAAAGCGGAACGAGTGAATTGCCACGTAAAAGTTCGGGGCCTGTTCCTTCCGAGTTTGCTGCTGTTTGCGGGCTCCATCCTGTTGAGCGGCGGCGCCATCAGCATCTCTTTCTATCCTGAGGTCTATTTCTGCTCTACTGCAGCTTATGCATTTTACATTTCTGTTTGACAGGAAGCGTACATATAGTACGGGCCTATAGTCCGAATGCGGGGCTGGGAGTAAGATGCGTTTGACTGGGCTACGAAGAAGCACTTCCTAACTGGGATGTCCGTTAGCTTCGCAAAAGCTAAATCGTAATTTACAGGCTGTAATACAGTACTGTATTATGCTAATTCGTTTTAAAGCATTACTGCGGTGGATCTAGACCTTATAGAACGGCTCACGTCGTATGCGGCTCTTACCTCAGGCCATAGTTGCGGCACCAGCTGTATACAAGTGGTATAACCTATTAGCTATTTATGCAATATATATAACCTCCGTAGTATGAAGTTTAAAGTAATAGTGCCTGACCGTAATTATGTCTCTCAAGCGCATGCCAGACTTCTGCCGTGACCGCAACCTTGTGACGGTCCGGGCAAGGCCCCCGCTCTATATCGACCAGATAGCGTATACCCACTATCGTCATATAGGTACCAACGGCAGCGGTTAGCTTGGAATATACCGGTCGGGTAGCGGGCACGTCGTCCAGGTCCGACAGGCCCCCTAATTCACGGTCTCGGAGTTAGGGGTACTCCCCGAGATTAGCTATCCTAATATTGCACAACTCCTAGGGATCTATTGCAGCGGTTGTATCATATCGGTGGTCTATAAATATTTAGGTTTGGACCTCTTTACTATCGCGCCACTATAATCCGAGGTAGAGGTTGCGACTGTTATAATATAGGTATATATATTAAAGTTAAGCGAAATTTCTAGATATTAACTGGCGGTAATAGATCGTATCCGTTATCAGGTACCTTTTATCCCTGCTTACGGACGCCCGTGTAGCGGATATACGTATTACGTTAAATGGGACGGTGAAAATAAGTAACAGACTAGTATAAACATATTAATAAGTTAATTTAATAATAGAATAATAGCCCTCGACCTAAGTGGAAAATTATCGATAGACCTTAGTCGCCGAGGAGAAATGTATCGGTTTATAGTCTCGTACGTAGAATAGATTATGGCGGGTTTAATGCGCAAGGGACTTTACTAGTCCTACGGCGCTACAGATTTCCTGGACATACTATACGTATAACAGTTACCGCTTATGATTATAAGAGGTTATAGTATGCCATACGAACAAGACCGGCTAACGCTTTATAGCATCCCTTCTTCCATAAGTCGAGGTCTTTTACTTATTTACAGGGTGCTGTTCGTTTGGCTGCGCGCGAAGCATTGGTGAGGTTAAAGTGTATTTAATACGAAGGAGACAGGTATGGCCTTCATAGAGGTATAGCAGTTAAGAGAGGTGCCGGAGGTGGAAGAGGGAATGAACTATTATTGCTAGACTCATTGGACAATGATAGGACTAAATTTCTGTACGTAAACGCTACCAGGCTGCCTGATCTGCGTGGGTAAATGCGGTCCTGGTAGTTATATATCGCGAGAGCCTGTTTAGCTGTGGAAGGCTATATAGTGATTGTTTACGGTATAATTATAGGTGACGTCGTTGGACTGGAGTTGAATGCCTAGTGTAGCTCAGATAGGGGTAATTGTACATAATGGCGAGAGAGTAGGCCTTAGTTAACAGTGCCAATGACACCTATAGTACGGCAGACGCGAGCTCAACTATATAAATGAATGCCTTCATTGCTAGATGTAGCTCAACTCTTTTTGTTTATAACATAAATAAACAACTAGCACTCGAAAACAATTTGTTCCAGGACATCTCAGGCGCGATAAGATAGAATGGATCAGGTTAGTTTCACTCGGGATTGCACAGGCAGTCAAAGTGAAAGCGGACAGTTGTAGGCTGAGTGAGCAGGATACAAGGTACGTTGATACCACTTATATGTCAGAGTTCGAGTACAAGGGTTGCCAAACAGCTATATAAAGGACACGGACAGCAGGTAATCCTTTTTGCTGAGAATGCTGAACTACACGAGAACCGCCCCATATACTATGGACCTTCTTACTTCGCAGCGTGTTGCCATGGGCATCACACTTGCTTTGAGTCTTATGACTCATATCTGCCATGGGCACCGGAACGGACATGTGGCGCAAAAAGCTATGACTTGCTGTACCCTGGTGCATATGCTCGGAGAGTATCCGAGGACTTACTCTAAAGTACGATGCCACATTCGCAGTCCACATCAGTACTCCCGGGGGAAGTCGGTTCCTGTTGACTCATTCTGAACATGGCTTCTGGAAAGCACTACGTCTTCTTGATCGGTGTTCCCAGCGCCTTTTACCTCTGAAGTCTTGTCGGGGCCCCGTTTGGAAGAGGAGAAGATATTACGTCCATATGTTGCAACGTTCGTGGATCGGACGGAGTGGGCCCGTTATCGAGAGCTGCTGGCAAAATCGCGTCTGCCGAGGCCGCGGTATCTTCCAGCCACTTCGACACTTGATCCATACTCTCGGCATTACGCAATCCGGCCGCGCTTCTTGGAGCTCTGGTTTCATCGAAGCCGATAGGACAGTCTCGTTGTGGGGAAGACGGCGTCGTAGCAACTCGATCTCGTTCCGAAGGCCGCCTACCTCAAAAAGCGCCTCGCCAGACCTAATCTGCGTAATCAAATTCACCATTTCTTCTTCTGGGACATCCTGCAGGCTCAGGAGGAACCCTTCGATGACTTTCAGCTCGTTTCTGTTGCTTGGGTCTTTTGGCGAGCGCAGCTCGTCGCAAACTTCGAGCACGAGCTGCGTCAAGCCCGAACTTCTTCAGCACCTGCAAGGCGCTGTCGAACAGAACAGCCAGCACCTCCAAGGGATGGATGCCCGACTAGGTCATCTGGGGACGGCAACGGCTAGGAGGTCACTGCAGCCAAGAGTGGATGGGTACTTGGCGGAACCCTGTCCGGCGCCGCTGGGGTGGGCGCAGAAGGACTACCACTGCTATCTCATCTGGGGCGCTTGGCTTTACATTGCTGGTTTGGGCCTCCCTGACGACGGGTTCGATCTTGACGAAGACGCGTTCGAGTTGGCGCGCAAAAATTTTCCGTGCTTTGCGCAGCACTTTCTCGAAGCCCTGAACCATGAGCACGTCCGCATCTACAACCGCTCTTTTCAGTATTCCAGGGGCGAGGAGTAGCCTTATCACTCATAGGGTTAAGCAAAGTAAATTGCACACACTTCACCTGCACTATACGAGTCACTTGCATATATTGCACTGTTTTTCCCTAGTTCAATTAGCTGCCATATGCTGTATGGCTCGTCTCTTCACGCTTCGCTGATATTCGCACTCGTATCGACTGTCTACAGGCGCACTTTACATGAATACTCCTATTGATTCGTGTTAGCTTGATGTGGTGGACAATGTACCAATTTCCATTGACATCGTTAGGTAATTTGGTCATGGCGAAGAGCGAGGTGGCGGGCGCATGCATGAAAAAGGATGAAGCAATCGAGTCCTTCACATCTGATCCACCCCTTTCTGCTTACTTTCACCGTCCGAAGCCCTCTTCCACTCTTTCATTTTCTTGTGTCCTTTATTTTGTTCCTCTCATATTTAAACCCTCCCATTCCCCTTCCTTCTAACGTTTTTCTACTTTCTTCTCTTCCACTCGCTCTCGCACTTGTCTTTTCCTCCTCGTACTAAGTTGCTGTCACTCTCTATTTATTCGGTCACGCTCATCTGACTACAGTCAAGCATCCCCATCCAGGTTATCATCACTTGGTGCTTACCCAGGTTCCCGTCTCGTGTTTCTTGCCCAGTCACCATGGCCAAGGAGAACGCAAAAGCGATCTTTGAGTCCAGACGTGCCATCAATGAGGCCAAGGCTGCCTTGAAGAAGGTAGTGCAAGGCCGCATAGAGAAGAAGCGCATCATTGTCCGAGGGACAGATCTGACCCCAGTGTCCACCAACGGCGCCTACAAAACCGGGGTAAATAGTCTTCAACGACAGTTGCTCACACTACTTCAGGACTGCGACTGCCACAAGTCCCACAAAACATCGAAGGGGCAGAGCCTTGTGCACGTATTCACCAACCATCTCGGCAAGTGGCAAATCTACCCGTCCCAGCTCAGGAAAAAGGACGGCAAACCTAAGAGCCGGGCCAGAATTTTGAGAGCAATCGTACGCACCCCCTTACCCCGTGTGCGCAACTTCAGGTACTGATTATAGAACCATAAGAAGACAGGCATTGTCTATCACACCACCGAAGAGCTCAAAAGTAAGCCCCTGTCGCTCTGGAACTTCAAGCATCCGAGTACTAGCAGCTTTGCTCGTGCTGTGCGAGAGGATCGCGCCAAGAAGTCTATTCTCCTGCACACCCCTCCTGAGACGCCTGCTGCGAAGGTGATTCTTGGGTCTGGCGGTTCCTCTGTTACTCTGTGCCACCTCGCCCTCCATGACACCATCCCTCAAGCCCCTCTGCGACGCAGATCTGACAACGCAGGTTCTGCGCTGCCACCACCAAAGTGCATCTTCGACTACGGTGGTGCTGTCCAGGCTTTAATATCCCTTCCACTAGGATCGTCCACACTCCTGCCATCGGCCATGGCACGACAACTCGTCATGGAAGCCACTCTCGAGCCCCCGAACCTATACAGGTGTATTTCCAGGATGCGTTAGCTTGTGTGAAGCTTTTTCTGCTTGTTCATCGTGATAGCCATTGTGTAATGGCCTGTCCAAACCAAGTTTATATAGATAGGGGTTTATTTGTCGGGCGTAGTTAGTTTTGCTCATCCGCTTCTAGGATTGCATGAAAAATCCATCTAATTTTACCAGATTCTTTTGATCATGATACTAGAGTGTGTTCTAAGGTGTTCTCTGACTTTGTTGCCATAATCACAAATCTTACCTAATGACTAGCCACTGGCTGAAGTACGCTGCCATGTGGAATAATATTAATGGAACGAAGTTTCCCATCAGAATACTGTCGTATGTCATGAAGCAACGGAAAAGGATTATTGGATTAAAACGATTCCAAATATGTCACGGCCTCCAAACTAGATCGATGCTGGCGAAACTTGGCTCGCCCGGCAAATACGTTGTCAGCGAAGTGGTTTAGCCTTGTACAAGACTTCCAATAACAATCAGAGAGAAGAAGACGAAGCAAGAGGTGTTATTGAAGGTTCGTCAACCCGCCAGGAAGGCTTGCCTGCTACTGGCTCTCGGCTACTGTTTTAGGTAACTCACACATATATATCCAGAGATCATTCGGCTGTGCCAACCTTCAAAGCTATTCGCGCGTTCGCCCTATACGCTATACTTTTGACAAGGGCCATGCACATTCGGGGCAGGATAGCACAAGCCATGTTTGTATGGGCTTGTAGGCAAGCGTCCTTCCCAAACACTAACAGATGGTGCTCGTCTCGGTGAGACTACACTTCGTGGGCTTGCGATAAGACAAGCCTTGGATACATGGCAGGCGACTCCTTTTCGACTTTGCTGGGCTTCTTCGATTCCTCCTAGCCTCATGTTCCCAATTCCTCTTTAGCCTTGTCAGGGTAACTGTGAGGCGGCCAGCATACCTGCTACAACGGGCAAGCTGAATCCGAAAGCTGGCTTTGGAAATTTACGCATTGGAACCTTCAAGCCGAACATGGTCACAGTCTGGAGTCGATGCAACAAAGGTGTATGCGTGCAGTCACCTATGTCGTTTTCATCGATGGGCCACTGTGAATGACTTGGCTTGGGAACTCATTTCTCGCCAATTGATCTTACTCGCCGAAGATTGCCTCTTCGGAAAATTTCTCTATTGGTACGGGATGACAGTAGCTTCAGCACGCGAAGAGATAAACTACAGCTCAGGCCTTTCATAAGCGTCTTAAGTTTGGGCTTGCTGCAGCACTACTTGACTAGATCTCAGCGGTAGGGTAGCAGAGGCAGGCTTCGTGGGAACGGCGGATAGTCCTCCTTTCGCATTGCTGGAGGCGATCATATTGGTTTAACGAGCCCTGGCGCTCCTATGATATGATGTCGCCAGTCCTTCGGGATAAGGGGCGAGCCTTAGCGTTAATTGCCCTCAAATCGATCGCTGGTGCTAGCAATTCGGTCCAATTGGTGATTCTCTTGCTGCCAACATTGCAACACCTTTGGTTTCCAGGCGTATCATAAAACAGGATTTGGCGTGCTGGGTCTTCGATAAATGTCGCATCTGAGCAATAATGGCTCTAAAGATCTGTGGAAGATAAGTACTTCGTAAGAGGATGAATGTATATAATCTGCTTTAAACATAGTCTGCTATCTATTGTTCTGCCTTATTGCTTCACGAAAAGGTGTTTATACAAATTACATAACATCAGCGTCAAGGACACACATGTTATCTGGAGCCAAAATTATCCAGAATTACCCCACGTTAGTCCGTCCTAATTGGGTAATTAGCTACCCCGCAATTAGGAATTGTGACATGTGGTGCGAGCTGGCCTTCGCAGGTAAAGTACTTAATGTATCCGATCGAGCAAAACCAAAACAAGCAGAGCAAACACTTGTAATGCACCTTGCTCTTCAGCCACTATGATACCAAGATATCGCATGGTCTTTGCTCCGCTCAAAAAGGTGGACTACGCCATTGCCTACCAACCGTACAGCGTCTCAAGCTACGACCATTTGAAAGTTGTCATACATGGGACACCTGCACCTAACCTGACTCTGAACCATACGTCGTGCACGGGACTGTTTGATCACGCTATGGTGCTCTCGGTACAAACGACAGCGCAAGCTCTAGCTGCTTACATAGTTAAGCTCGTGGCAGAACATGATGGATGAGCTATTATGCCCACTGCCGTCTCTCCAAATGCTATTACCAGAGAGGCTGGCTTATACACCGTCCGTGCTCATCCGGGGGCCACGACTGGAGCCTCGAGGCTTCATCGAGATATCCCGCAGAAAAACGGGTAGTAGGTACTTGCATGCTCTATTCTTTATCTCGTACGTTAGGCTACGGAACAAACCATTCTCCCATCTATTCCTTCCGCTGTGCAGCCGAGCCGCGAGAAGACTCATACTCCTCAAGCGCTCTTGTTTCCTTTACGTTGTCGTAGGGCTCCCAAGTTTTAGCTCCATCCTTCCACCAAACACGATGTTGAACATTACCGCCTTGCGTCGTTCTACTCTTGGTGATCTTAGTTAGCGGCCATTCTTCGTTGCACGCTAATATTTATGCGCAGTCATTGCGTGAAGTTTTCGGGGTGTCATTGGTGGAATATTAACACTGCAGACGATAGGGGTTAGGCGCTATCTCGATAAGATCTTCGCACGGGTTGTTATATCTTAGGCCTGCATCGATGAACTCGATCTTGTCTCGTCCAAGCTTGATAGATTCGAAGAACGTCGTCGCGGCGGAGGTCGCACGGGCAACTTGCCAAATTGTACAGTCGTTGAAGGCTGTGGATCTGTCGTCGGTGGCGAAGCGAAAGGACCCCATAGTGACGCTTTTTTTTTGGTAACAGCCAGGACGACACTGCAGGAGGTTAATACTGCTCTTCGTTACACCATCGCCTCGCTAATGTTATGACCTACGTCTTGGTACATGTTCTATCACGTAGTGGTAGCATCTCTCCGTGTTCACAGGAATCGATGGTGGAATTGCCCTGGTCTCGCTTTGCTATGCACACCTGATCCGTACAGTTCTCTCGAGCGACTTGTTTGATAGCAGCCTCTAAGGCTTTCGCAGAAAAGACACCTTTCGGTCGAAGAATTGGGAGTAGCGTGCGCTTCCGGGTGAAGGCGGTCTGGCTGATCTGATCGTACGCTTCTATACACGCGTTAACCGTCATGCCTAATCTGCCAAGCATGATCGCAATGATCCTAGTAGGGTTATCAGTAGGTAGAAAAGACAGGAAAAAAGGACGCATACCCTCTTGTACTTGTACCGCCGATAAGGTCAAAGTAATCGCACGGTTTAGGGATTTCGCTAAATCCTCGCTCATCACGAATACGTTCCATCATCTTCTCTAGGATCAGGAGGCTTGACTTCCCACGGATGTTAGACAGTGCATCGCGTATGAACACCGAAGACGTACCTAGTGAGAGGATCCTCAAAGGCGGACTGGGGTTCCTGCTCGAATCCATTGGGTTCATGCTGGTAGAACGTCGGTTTAAGCCAGGACCTCAGGTATGGTGATTGATTCTTTCGATTCTCCTGGCATATACGTTAGGATAGCGAAGTCATCGGGTGTGTCGAGTCTCGAGCTTGCCAGATGGCCAGATGCCGTAGGCGCCAGCCTGAAGCGGCTGAAGCGACTGACTGCGAAGAGGCGAATACAGGGCATAGTGGTTAAGTTATATAGTCGTTTTGGTTACTGACTGACTAGTATCGAGCTGAATGAAATTCTCTTTCGACATTGCGCCGTTCATTATGGAGTACGTCGTCAGAACAGAGTTAGGCCCGACCAGACAACCCTAGTAGTGGAAAGCACTGCCCATGCCTAGGCACTTAGCCCCCGTAGCTTGGCGTATTGCCCACTAAAAGCCAGGCCTGCTGCCACTAAAGGAGAGGAAACTAACGCTCCCTAGACTGTACTTATGCATGTCGCCCTACAACTGAACGCTGTCAAATCCGTCCTATCTATCGAATTCCTCAACATCTTGCCGCTGCAACACTACTGAGACGACTGAATGACTCGAAAATTCTATACCGAGACAACGAGAGTCGATACAAGCAATTATCGTTCGCAAATGTGTACCCAATCCCTAACAGCTGCATCTCTATCTCACACTTTGAAATGGAGTTTAGTTCAGTGTATTTTATATTAAAAAGTATTCATAGCATTACAGAATTGCCGATGTTTTATGTGTATCAGCCCCGTTTAGGAGATACAGGGGCAATGTCTTCGATGATCTTCTGCACCCCTGCGATCGCAAAGCAAATGGCAGTAAGGGTGGGGTTGCATGCTGCACCCGTAGGGATCACATTGCATCCCCCGACAATCACGTTTTTTGTACCCCAAACTCGGCCATACTTGTCGCAGACACTATCCTTCGCGCTCATTCCTGCTCGTGTTGTTCCACTGATGTGTAACGCAGATCCTGGAACCAGGAACCTGGGCTCAGCTCCGGGTAGGAACCCGCCCAGTTTGGAAGCCACTTCGCACATGTCATTCATCATTTTATGCGCGCGGTCAGCGTCCTTATCAGGGACAGTGACATGGAAAGTGGGTTGTGGCATCCCAAACTGGTCCTTTATCTTATCGGAGAAAGTGACTTTGTTTTCTGGGATAGCCGAGGCGTAGCCGAACCACCGCAAGTCCACAACCAATCGCTGGTCAACAGTTGCAGGTACTTGGCCATACGAGAAAGCGTCGCGATGAATTTGCGTGTGCCAGGGATACTCTTTCGAAAGTGGTGTGTAGACTTGAGGGTCAGCGTCCGTAAAGGGGAAAGGAAGAGGATCCTCTGGGAATTTCTTTTTGTGCTCTTCGACGCGCTCCTTCCAGCCTAGGTCATAGGGATCCTTGGGAACACGATCCACGAGATCCCGCGACAGCACAACCTGACAGAATGTCATGATTTGCTCGGTGAGATATTTTCCCTACTGTGGAGTCAATTATTTGTTTTATCGCTACTCAATTCAGTGAGGGAAAATGGTGCTCAAGTTTGAACTTACCAAAGCAGGAAGTCCCTCATTGCATCCTTTTCTCCATCCGGAATTATGCAAAATTCCCGGCGTTAGCACAGCTCCAGCGCAGATTACGTACTTCTTTGCCTTTATAATGAAATCCTTGCCCGTTTTGAGGTTTTTGCAGAGTGCGCCTTCGACTTCGGCACCTGCATATTCGTGTCGCAACAGCCTTGTACATCTGGTCTGCGAATCAAGCGTGAACCGTTTGTTCCCCGGGCGACACTCTGTCTTTGTGATGTCACCAAATATAGTTGCAGAGCAAGACCACTCTAGATAATCTTGATCGTCAATCTTTTGGACAGCAAGAGGCATGGATTCGAAAGCCCTCTTGTCGTTAGCGAAGGCCTCCTTCAAGGTGCGCTTGATAAGTTGTTGGCGGATCGAGTCTTCAAAGACGGTGCAATCTGTTTTAACGAGCTTCTCTGCCTCGTTGTAGAGTTTATCCCATTCCTCATCAGGGAAAAGCGGTGAGCGCTCGATTGTAGGATGCTGCCGAGGTGTGCAGCAAGTCCAGTGAGCCGACATTCCGCCTACAGCTCTAGTCGCAGAAGCGGCCGTCATGTTTGTACAGGCATCTTGCTCGGGATTCTGCCCGTTGTGGATAAAGGCATGGTGGGAACAAGAAGGCCAAGAACTTGGGTCCGAAGTTGTGAGCACCTTACAATCGGTGGGGATTGACAAGAGACTGAGTTCTCCTTGGATTACACTGTAATATTCATGAACTTCATTGATTTCCCAATTCACCCATGGAAGGACTCACTTGATGAAACTGTTAATATCCTTCTGTGTCACGTAATTATTTTTCTTATGGTCGCCCGGGATGACAGTTTCCCTGCAAGATATGAGTTATTAGACAGTAGAGGGGCTTGAGACGTATTCTATGATGTAACATACTGAGTTCCAATCTCAACCATGCGTACTGAAAGCCCAGCATCAACGAGCTTGCGAGCGTACGTGGCTCCAACTGGACCCGATCCGACAACGACAACGTCAACGTCAGCTGCAAATGTTTCGATAGCTGCGTTCTTGTTCATTGTGATAAAAAATGATTATTTGATGACTTGGGAATTGAAAGGGGGAGTAAGAACAATGCGTGGTTTTGAGATCTATTAAACAGAGTGAATGATACAAATCAAGGGGATAACAGGAACATATATAAACAATTATATTATAATACGTTATAATATGAACAAGGCGTTTCAAAAGGTTTCGTTTAACTTTTATATTAAATCATTTCATTTCATTCTATTATCACTTATAATTAAACTTCCGTAACATTTTTGTCATTTGAATATTTATGAATCGGTTCATTCTCTTAGGTTATAATCATTTTATTTGTATATTATTATGTACTATTTGCTTTGTCTTTAGAAGTATTCATTTCTGTCCCTTTCTTTTTCGTTCCCTATTCGTTATTATAATAAATTTGATTAACCATGACACATTTGTCCTCAAATTTTCTTAAAAGGTTACCCTATGGTAATACCTATTCCTTATCCTGAGTCTCAAATCTCTCCCATTTCCAAGAAGTAGGCTAGTCTAGACAAAGTATGTATAAGTGTTTCAGTCGCTCTTGGACCAGCCTAGGTTATTGAAACTGTGTTTTTGGAAACTTGTTTATGCCAAAGGCTTCTGGGTAACGTTAATATTTATCATAATTTGCACCTGAATTGAATCAGTCTGATGAGATGATGACAAGACAATGCGCTTGTCCACGACGTGACCGAAGATAACTATGTTCTAAACCGTGGTGATCTAAGGTTTAGACGTCACAATGTCACGATTACACCATTATCATCATCTTTTGCTATATTTATAAATCATTGTATTCCCTCGGGTGTCGAAAGAGCCATCCGTGATGATGGCTGTGTGTTGCGGGATCGTTCGGAGGAGTTCACAATGTCTCTTCACTGCCTCCTCTTTCCCCACACTGAGTTCAACCGGGTGCGGGGGGGGGGGGGCTGTACCATGGCGGGAACCAAGATTGGTCCGTCCTTTAGACAAACTATGACAATTAAGTGTTGACTATGATTAATACCGACCTCGCTTATGAAATTTCAATTCAGAGATCATAATTGGAAACACTTGAATCTTTTAACGTGTAATATCTGCAGGAATGACCCTAAGGTCAGCTTTTCCTCAGGGAGAGGGTTAGGGTGGCTAAACTGTCTACCCTACACACGGTTAAAATTAACTCAGACCTAGAATAACTTTTTATTATCATCCTCTTGTTATTATTAAATTTCCAAGCGTCACGGCTACTTCCTACGAAAAGATGAAACAATACTCTTATTATGAATCTATTAAGACCGTTTCTTACAATCACTTGTAATGATTATATTAATAAATCTAATCACTACCACTATCCTAACTTTTTCTCTGATCATAAAATTATACATCTTTTTCACATCATCTTGAACAACCTTATTTATAATGACTTCAATCAAAAATCAGGATGAGATCAAGGAGATTTTTGAGAAGATCGCGAGAACTAAGGATGACCTGGCTATTTTCAAGAATGCAATCAAGAGCTATGACGGCTCAGGAGAATCAGGGCTAGAAAGTCAGTACAAGGGTTATCAGAACCAGCTTAATAAGCTGAACAAGGAGTATAACACCGCGGTAAAAAAGTAAGTCTTCAATATTAGCAACGAGCTACATTGATATTAATAAAATATAAGAAGAAGAAGGTGGAGAAAAAGAAGAACCAGCAATAGGAGAGAATTAAGTACTTTCGGGATATAGAGTCACAGTTAACTATTTTCTTCTATAATACTAAGCCCAAAAAAGAAAAGAAAGATAGAATAATATTGATTATCAATTGTTTGCAATGGCCAAACCAATGAACTGCATTTCCAGAGGGCACTGGGCAGGAGGCGAGGTAATTTCGTTCATTTCCCTCTCGTCCCGGCGAACGTCTATCATGGTGTACGTCAATACGAATTCCAAGCCTGCTCAGAACTACCCGCAGCCGTCTTGACAGCAGATGCACGCAGAGCGGATGCTGCACGCAGTGCCGGGGGACGTGACGGAGGAAGCGACGGAGGCTGCACCAGAGACGGAACCGCTGCAGGTGGGGTTGCCGCCAAACGCCAAGTTGGCGTCTCAAATCGCGCCGAGCAGACGCTACATGCAAGACAAGCGGGAAAAAGACAAAACACGGAAGTCTGGGGAATTCCTACAGAGAAAGGTGCTGGCGCTTGGAGAGATGTGCAATGTGCTCAGCTTAACAATGTACTGGAATATTGTCCATGCCCGGATGGAAATGGCCATGTACGTTCCCGGCGGCTGGTTCGAAAAACGTCGCTGACGCTCTAAGCATTTGGCTTGCGGTTGTCTTGAAGAGAAATGCCAAGCGAATCAAGCGTGGCCCACCATCAGCTCCCTCGCCTTGTGGCCGCCGTTCCCACGAATTGTGGTAACCTGCTTGTATTGGCATCGGCAACTTGTGACCATACAGGTGAGAGTTTCGGTATAGAGGTAGAATCCGCGTTCGCCGTCGCTGAGGCAGAGTATGTATCCATGAAGCCCGAAAAGCCTCAGAACCAACGTGCGATGTCAAAGAACAATGAGGTAGAAAACGAGCATAGTTTGTGCCTAAAAAGGAAACAATCAGAATGGGCAAGATGGTTTCCCTCGGCTGTGACTTTGCTGTGAACAGTCATGTGGTGATGCGACGGTGTGATCAGTGGCTGGGTACTATCATTGGCGAAAAAGCTGTAGGCAGTGCGACGCACTATAGGGTCCAGTGGGAGCCGACCTTTGAACCTGAGAGCAACCTGATGAACATGGGGGAGCTGCTGCAAGAGTGGAAAGTGAAGTTTTGTGGACCAGCCGGCGATGCGCACCAAGTTCTCCCTCTTGTAGCACTTTGCCACAATCGTCGCATTTTACCCAGAAGTGAATCGTTATGAGGTGGTTTTCAAACATCGCAGACGCTAGTCAGACCGCATTCATCACAGTGCTTCTCCGGGTGACAAAGCTCGAGATGTCTTTTTCGAACCCTGACTCGAGGTTGGGGCAATCCGGACACCTTTGCCACTTATCCTTTCGCTTTTTGTGTTAGAACAGGCTTCCTCTCGCGATGATCGTTTCGTATTTTGATATTCGATCCGCTGATGATACCTAGTAAGATGTTAGACGAACCCTTCTCGCTCGGGTCTATATCTCAAACAGTATTGGAACCCATAATGGGAGGTGAAATAATTCTCCTCTTAACCAGCGGGTACTAAACTCTCGATTTCTTTCACTTAGCAGAAAAAACAGGTTTGCATGGAATGTTTCTAGGGATCGTTAAGCACGGAGTTGCAATGTACACCGGTATATACATTGGCCATATATTCAGGCAGATCCCCAATCTCCACCCAACATAGTTAGCAAATGTGCTCAGCCTCCTAATATTCGTCAATACCGCTAAGAGGTAAATAGAGTCCATAAAGAGTACAAATTTGCAGGTGGTACGAAGTAGCTAGATAGTAGGCCTCGGATAATATATTAGTGACCATATAGCAATAGGGACATGTAACGAATCCAATCTTATAAATAACCTTATAAGCTATTAAATCGCCTGTATTACAGCCTACAGGGAAAATTAATATTTAATAATTATAGTAAAAGCTCTTATATCCTTCGGTAGAGAAAAAGAAATCCTTAGAAGCTCGTACATAATTAACGGTAAGCCATCTGTTATATAATACCTATTCGCCACGGTGATCGGGGTGGCAATATAAGACAGCGATTCGAAAGGTTTTTTATATAGCTCGTGGTTTAAAATTGTCCGGGTTAACTCCGAGTGCATCGAAAGGGCTATATTCTAGCCATGGTAATCCATAATGGTAAGGAGGGTGAGGAGGGTAAGGATAATAAGGATATATAAACGGATATAAAGCTATATGGTTTACGTCCATTATACCGGACTAGAAAATAGTACTGTTATAGTCCGCATCATCCGCAATGCCCTCTTTTCATTAATTAAACATAAGCATTAGGTTTCGAGTATAGCATTCTCATTTACTAGCTAGCAAATGCATCTGTGCGGGCATCTGCAATCACGCATTAAGGTGCGATGACATTACGAAGGGCCATTGCTCCCGTCCAGGCTCCCGACTGCATAAATCCCCAACTTCAAATACGATGCCAGGGTGATTGACTGGAAAGGCATGGTGTCTCAGTCGGATGGCCAATCATGCAAGCAACTTGCTATCGTCTCTCGCAGCGTACCGGGACGATGACTCCCAAGTTACCTAAGAATGACAAACCGGGCCAATCCGCAGGTTGACACAGGCTTCCGAGATACTTGACTTTAGAGTCTTACTGAATTTTGGCTTGACTCTGAAAGATGGGCCCGACAAGTGGGGTAGGTCAGCGAAACCTTGTACTACACAGAAAACCGTATAATACGTCATTAAACATGCATTATTGAGGTGGGTTGAGTAGAACCACGGACATCCACAGCCGAAGTTCTTGTGTGAGCACCGTTAAACAATTTCTTATGACCACCGGTTAGTGATTTTGACTGGCAGTTAAGAAGGGATTGCCTTGTTCTAACTAACCTTTTGTTGCCTACGGTAGTAACCTAGGGGCAACACGACAACTGCAGATTATGCGAGTTATTAGCTATAAAGCATATCGAGTCTATAATATAACTTATAAAAATTAATAATAGGGAGGTAGGTTGAAGCCTTAAATAACGACCCTGCATAAGAAACGCCCGTTAGAGAACCTTATAAAATGAGAACACGGTAGCGATAACAGTGAACCACCGTTGCGATAGCGAATACCGGCCCGTTAGAGATTGTTAAACGAACTATAAAGTCTCCAAGCTACAGAAATCAAGTCACCATCCTTACCATCCTCACCATCCTCATCCTCCTCACCATCCTCATCCTCCTCACCATCCTCATCCTCCTCACCATCCTTATCCTCCTCACCATCCTCACCCTCCTCACCCTCCTCACCCTCCTCACCCTCCTCACCCTCCTCACCCTCCTCATCCTCCTCACCATCCTCATCCTCCTCACCATCCTCACCCTCCTTACCCTCCTCACCCTCCTTACCCTCCTCACCCTCCTTATCCTCCTTACCCTCCTTACCCTCCTTACCCTCCTCACCCTCCTTACCCGCTACTATTATAACTTTACCCTAGTTAGAATATAGCCCTTTCGATATACTCGGTATTAACCCGGTTAATTATAACCTATTAGCTATTTAAAAAGCGTTCCGAATCGCTATATTATATTATTACCCCGATTATTATAATGAATATATATTATATAATAAATAGTTTATCGTCGATTATATACGAGCTTTAAAGGATTTCCTTCTTTTTATCGGAGGATATGAAAGTTTTTATTAAAATTATTTAAAAAATTTTTTTTTTACCGGTTATAATATAAGCGATTCTATAATTTATAATATTATTAATAAAATTAGATTCGTTACTTATCCTTATTACTATATAATTATTAAAATTATATTAAAAGTCGACTATTTAAATAATTCGTATTATTTATAACTTTATACTTTTTATAAATTTTATATACTTTTTAACGGTATTAACGAATATTATTAAATTAAATATATCTATTAATTATATTAAGGGGAGGTTATAAATATGGTAAAATATATAATCGATATATATACCTATAGGTATTATAATTCTATATTTAACGACCTTTAGAAATATTTATTAATATAAGTTTATTTTCTTTATTAAGCGAAAAAAATTAAGACCTTAATACCCGCTTATTTATTATAGAATTATTTTATTTCCTATTATAAATTATAATTATACTTAAAATATAAACCCGGAAGAGAAAGATTTATTAATTATATTATTAAATATTATAAATGGATTGAATATTTAAAATATAAAATAATTATCGTAAGTAAAACATTCTTTTTATATATAAAGTAAAAGGATAAGTAATAAAGGTACCCGGATTATCTCGATTTCGAATTAAAATTCAAAAGGAATTATATCAAGCTTTATTATTTAAAGAAATATTATAACGAATACGATTTAACTTTAGCGTTTACGATCTTTAAATATTATCTTATAACGGTTCACTTCTAGGTAAAATACGATAAATACGATAAAATGCTTAAATAGGAGGAACTTAATATATATCGTCGGGTGGTCTATAATGTCTAAAGATGCCCCGTACCAACCTATTTTAAGGTTATTATCGAAACTCGATTTGTATAATATATTATTTATTTTTATTTAGAGAAAACCTGTCTATTATATTATTATTTTATAGTGGATTTAATTCTATATATAACGGAATATTATTTAATCGGCGGTTCTTTTATTTTAATAACATATCTTATTATTAAGTTATTATCTATTACCTAAGAGAAAGAGGACGAGAAAATCCGTTACCGTATTTACGATTTTTAAAGATCTTATTCCGAGGTAAGCTTATATATAAAGAACGCTTATAAATACGTATTTATACTATATATAAATATTTAGCTTATAAAATATTAGAAAACGCGGTAAGTTTAATAAAGTTTAATATAAATATTATAATTAGACGTAGCTATTAAATAATATACGACGTTATAAGAGATTATATAAAAAGCGTAAATTAAGACAGTAAGGTTGAAGTTAGCAGTAGCGGGAAACGGTACCGTTTAATATAGCTTTATATTGAAATTATCTGCCAGATCAGCCGTCGAGAATGTCTCCCAAGTTCTGGAGCGGGCCGCAAAGTCTGATAGGAATTTTGATAAACAGTAGAATGCGGTCATTTCTAGCAGTCGTGTTGTCCTCAGGTATCGTTAGGAGATATGCTTGCGGGAGGCTCGGCGTCGAGAACCCCGTAGACAATGCTGCAGGATGGGGCATGCAGCCAGCTATGTAATAGTAAAGCGCGCTGAGCTGAGTATGCATGCTGTGAATTACAGCGTCAATTGGCCCACAGCATTTGAGTACCACTAAGCAGGACTGCGCATGCTGAAGGATCACCTTCCACGTTGCGGATGAGCTACCAGGTATCTGCTTTTGTACAGCGGCATGCAGAAGGACAGTACAAGTCGTATATAATTGGAAGCTGAGAGGCGAGTGTGAGTTCCGCAAATTTGAAGGCAGCAGTCTGTCACTTACACAACCAACCAGCACTTCCACTAAGCTACGTCTTCCAACACAAGAAGTTCAAACGGAGAAATCGACCGGTCGTGTGGCGATAAAATAGCATCGCGGCGCTTAGAAACATCAGACCAACGGAGCAGATAGCTACTCACTTCGACGTGCTTTGCTCCTCGAACAAAGCTGCAAGGCACAAATTTGTGGGAAGGTTATTGTATTATTCATGCATTTCCTTCATGAGAGATAGTATTATAAGCAGTTTCCCCCTGGACATGGAGTCCATCCGGGCGATACTGGCCTTGAGGAGACATAACAGGCTGAATCCTTCGACACAGTTCTTTGTAGCAGGGGAACCGCCTCAAGCTCCACGTCCGAGGGTTGTATCCTCTCGAATAAGAGACCTTACTAGGAAGATAGCTTAGCGAGGACGAAAAGAGTAATGATTGGAAAATCAGTGTACGCCAAGTCATAATTATGACTCTTTATATAGTGTTGTACAAGCAACTTAGGTATCCAAGCCATATTTATACCGCGGGCTTAGGTTATCTTATTTAGCAATACCTTATCTTCAGGTGGGCTCTGCACGGTATAATCCTCTCGAGTCGCCTGGTCGGCCTTGTCCCGTAAATCTTTTACTTCCCCCTTTCTCTTCTGTTTCTCTAAAGATCTGAGTACCGAGTCGCTCCCGTGGAACACCCTATCGTATCCTATGAGTTTCATTACCTGGACAAGCGCAGCCGTCCAGATACGCCGCCGCTGCGAGGGCTTCGACTGTCTGCGCTTGCGCCCAGCCCCCAGCAGTCCCTGGGACCGCTGGTTCGTATGAATGCACTCGGAAAGCTTCAGCTTCTGAGCTATAGACGCTAGAGAGCGGTTGTAGAGGTAATCTTTATTCGTAAGGTCTTAGCTACGGTTTAAGTCCGTCGCCTATGCCGGTGGGTACCGTAACTATTACCGCGCTATATAGGCCCGTATAAAGACGTCGCCGTAGATAACGAGGCGGCTGCTTACGTGCGTTACGTATCGGTACCCGCGGCCAAGGAAATAGACCTCGCCGCCATCCGGGGTTAGGGCTTCGGCGAGGAGAGGCTTGTACTTGAAGGTATAACCTAAGATCCCCTATAGTTTAATTCTTACGGGCCTAGTCTTAATAATAATAGTAATTAGTCGTTTCCCTATTCGGCGCGGACGTTTACCTTATACCTCGTAATTTTAATCTTAAACGATACGGAGAAACGCGCCTCGTTACCGTAGGGTTGACCGTATCGTAAAAATAATGCCGTAGTTAAGCGAGGCGCGTATAAGGACCGCGAACCTTAGGGGGTTGTTAAGGAGCCGCCGGACTCTACGGCTATCGGTATATATAGCTTCGTTAATTCTCTGGATATTAATACGAGCCGGAAGAGCCCAGCTATTACGTTCCTGAATAGCCTCGCTTTAGGCGAAATAGACTTCTCTATAATCTCTCGGCTAGTGAACGGTTAAAAGTGGGTTATTAAACGCGCCCCGAGTGTTCCTTATTGTTATCCATAAGGCATAACAGGGGATGTGGATGATAGGTTGTAACGTGAATTGCAGAAGTTATAGATCGGCAGCCCTGGAAGCAGTGTACGGGGCGGGGTACGGGAAACCTACCTGTGCCCCACCCACCTAAGCCGGGTAGAATTCCGCCTTAGCTATAAGCGGCCAGGTTCGTTTAAATTGCCGATACGTAACAATATAACCGGGGTATATCCTCTACGCCTGCGCCTGTCTACGTATCGGCGCTTTATCGCCGAAGAGCGGTCCGGTTCTTAGGTGGCATTAGGACCTGGCAGTCGAAACTAACGCTAAAATCCGACGCGGCATAAAGGCGGACGGTATAGTAGCTAACTTCGGGGTATTAGGTCGGTTAATCGGGCTAGTCGGTCCAGCCGATTACGAAACAGGAGCGTTAATAATAATACCCAGAGGATTAAACTAATATGCTATACGATATACGACCTTTCGTATTACAATTATAGTGCTTACGCTTAATAGGAAGAAAAAGCACGGCGAGGCGGAGCAGATATACCCTACAGTAGTATTATATTTAAGTCTTCCAATAGTATGCTCCCGCTAATAAAAAAGAAGGCTTGGTCGTACCCTGTCCTTGCAAACCCACGTAGTTATCGTTAACGGCCCTATTATACCATTATAAAAGCCTAGTTATTCCTTATAAATATATAGTAACCGTAGGTCAACCGCTTTTCTTTATTATACGCCATATAGAGCCCAAACTCCTTACTTTAAGGTGCATAAGTTGAACGTGTCCTTATTCAATCTTACAATTACGGGTGTTATAAAGACTAATAATATATAGGTATACCTACCGTACGGGATAGGGTTATTACGGGCTGATTAATACCTTTATATAATAATAAGGTAGCGTATAAGGCTAGCGCTAGCGACCTTTACCGGTAGTATCTAAAGGGATATATTAACGACTAGCCTAGTTAGAAATAAGAATTATAGATACATGTTTGTACTAAACGTTATTTATACCTGTTATATAGGAAAGCCTACGGGTTCGGAATCTCATTACTAATACCCACTTTAATATAAATGTTATAAGAAATATAATTAAAATAAAACCTATTGCGATAAAAGGGCCTAGAATCGAGAAGATAATAAAATTATACGATGCCGATTAGAAGGCTTTATTCTTAATAAGAACTATAATTATAAGGTTAACTTATATAACTATAAGTACTATCGCGATATATATCGTAGCCAAAGCTAATTATATAAAATTATCGTAAAAGAAATTTCCGTAACGATCTTAAAGCGGTATATATATACGTAATACGAAGCCGGAGGTTAATAATTATAGTTTATTTAATCGGCTAAGGCGTAATTCTCCGAAGTAGAAGCGCTTATCGATATGGTTATAGATATATTTTAGATTAAGTTCGGCGATAAAACGTCTTTAATCGGCTTATACGATTTCCTCCGGTAAAAAATATTTCTCCTTCGTAAGTGAAAAATCGTTTTCGTAATAAATTAACGCGGTATACGAAAATAGAAAGCTTAACGTAGATTTCTAGAGCTTTAAGTAATAATAGGGTATCGTAATAAGTTAAAAATAATTATAACCGTAATAAACGAAATGCCGGCTTTAAAAATAGGGTTTGAATAAAAAGCGCGGTATAGGCTTTAGGTAAATATACCTTATTGTTTAAATTAGATAAAGGTTTATTTATTCCGCTATGACGATCTCCCGATTGAGTAGCCGTTAATAATATAATAGACGGGGCGGTATAAGGTAATTCGTAATTTAGAGCCGCGAAGAAAGTTTCGTTAACCGGCCTAACCTTAACTCTTTCTTTAGATAGGCGGAGTCTTTTAATCTTAAGGGCGTAAGGTCGGCGTTGTCGGGTCCGATCCAGTATAAAGCAGGTAGGAACGCTTCGAATTTAGCCGGCGTCGATATGTCCTTGAGAAATCGAGTTTAAAAGGGGACGAGCTAGTTAACGTTTAATTAACCGGATCTGCGTAATTATATAATAAGGAATAGTACCTTAGGTCTATATTCCTCCACGACTACGTCCATTTCCTTAGTACCTTATCCGTCTCGCGGCAGCCAACGCTATATTATACGTATATTCAGTAATTTAGAAAGATAATAATATAGACGTTACGAGAGCGAAGCGACCGGTCCTTATATCGGGTTATAAAGCGGATTATTTAATATTATTAAAACGCTAGCCTATTAAATATCGGAATAATAGGGTTAGGTAAGGCCTACCGAAATTACGAGGCGTAACGTACGGTAGCGTCCGTTACTACGTATAATAAGGTTAGTTATATCGTACCCTAACCTGTGCTATAAACCCTTAAAAAACTAGGCGGATAGTTCATTCTACGGTTAACAAGCCCTGGAACCCGCCGTAACGAGGGTAAGAGCGCGATTGCGAGGTTCCGAGATAATAGTCTACTTTAAAGTATAATACCTTACTTTTTATATAGCCTATATCCCCTCTTCGATTCTTTCCGATTACTAGTAACGGAATACGGAAAATATATTATATAAATTTAACGGTCCGTTTTTATTAATATATTACTTCTACGCTATTCTAGCCTAAGCTGCCCTATAGTTAGGAAAGGATATAAGACAGGCCTTTATAATATTGTACGTAAAGTGTACTAATAATCCCGGAAGCCTTCGAATATTATCTTAACTTAAGGATATGTAAGACGGGAAGAAATCGGATAGCTAATCCTTTCGAGGGTTATAAACCGGTTCTAATAATTATATAAATTAAATCGGCCTATTAGTTCGATAGATTTAGGCGCTCTCTATATTTATGAATCGCGGCAACGAAACCTTATAAACGAGCTCATTATCGCCGACGGTATTAAGTCGGTATAGCCTTACCCTAGATAGTGTATATAAGTAGCGCTATTAATACGGAAGGTACGATTAAAGTTAGAGCTGGCGTTGCTATACTTATATTGTCCGCTATTTACTAGTTACGTCGTTTGGCCCGTGACTCTTAGGATAGCGCTAACCCCGCGGAAGCTTCGACGCCCCCTAGCATCCCTATCCCGACCCTCTCGAGACCTTTACGTGAGAAGAGCTGCCGCATCTTGCCCTGTAGTATAGTAGATCGAGAGATGTTCACGCTAATCAAGCTGCCGATCTATATAGATTACGGCCTCCGCGTCTATATAGCCGTAACTACATTCATTAACAGGAACTGTATAATTCTGGATACTCCCGTCGTTAATATGTGCATTAGGGAGTATTACAATATAGGGCCGAATGTCGGTATATATAGCGTCGGCTATCCTTTAACTATTAAATAGAACTTTAAACGTAAAAGCTTAGGAAGCTTAATAGTTATTAAAGACTGTATATAGATTGGCGGCGGTTATATTATTATATAAGTAGAACGAAAATATTATTTAAAATGGATTTAGTTTAATAAAGAAATAGGCTAGGGGTGATTATCGGTAATTATACGGTTATTAGCGTAGGCTCGGTAGTTACTTACGATATCCCTGCTTATACCTTAGCGTATAATAACCTAGCTGCTATCGTTAGATCCTTAGGTAAATTCGAGGTAATAAATGAAGCCGAGGTTGTTATATAACAAACGGCGTGAACTAGGAGGAGTAAGTGCGTATATTTCTACTTTAAAAGATATATATAATATAAGGAAAGAATTACGGCCGTCAATACCCGTAATATTTAGCCTCCGATATCTACTAAGATTAAGAATGAATTTAGGCCTTTATCTTATATATATTAATATATTTTAAATATATTAGCTATAGGCTTGACGTTAAGCGAAAGCCTATAAAGCCTCGAAATAATACCTGACTACCATAACGTATTTTAAGTAATTAATTGCAAGCCACGTTTAAACTCCGCGTTATTAACTTCGACGTCCTTCCTAAAGCTGTTAAGCTAGGTTATGTTCTTATAATAGGGTGCTTTAACTCTATCGTACTTATTTGGTGGCCTCTTTTCGCTAATTATTATAGTTATAATAAATTTAGGAAGGGAGAAGGGTTAAGTTGGGAACCGGTCCTTTTTACATGTATAGACAATTATTAGGATATTAAAAATAACTAAAGGACTGGGGTAATATAAGGTATTCTATTCCTTTTTAATATCGAGAGAGAAGGAAATATAAGGAAGATTTTAAATTAAAAAGGTAGAAATCGTATAATACTTAATATAATAGTTATTTTACTTACTTTACTCGATGATTCCTATTCGTAAGATTTAGGCCGAATAGAGCAGCCGTTACCGACTATAGCAAAGGAATAGATTTAGTGGGTATTCTATAAATTAATAAAATTTATATCGCAGGACCCTATATATAATACGGGGCATAGGTCTTTATTTCTAATTAAAAAGGATATAGCTAGGAGCCGTTATATACGTGTTCGCCGATCGAAAAAGTTTTGCTTGCCGGCGCGATCCGCGGATATACCTACATACAGCATGCTATTGTACCACGGATAAATCAGGCACTTAGTAGATGCTCGGCCGGGAGATTATTATTACGGAGCAGATAGACCTACATCTGATCTAGACGAGCGGCCGCTATAATTCGTATCGAGAATCTATACCTAATATAGGTATCTTAAAGCAAAGAACTATTTAAACCCTAGGTAAATAACTAGTACTTCTTATATTCGCGTTTAAACTCCTTCTTTAACGAGTTCGCGGAAATATATTAACTTATATTATAATAATTATCTATATTAATAGTAGCGGTAATTATAAGAATGTAATTCGTTCTTAATACTAATTTTATACTTAAAGTTAATTCTCTCCATCCCGGTAGTAACAGATATTATTTTAAATATTTATTTAAGGTTATTAGTTTCGACGTTACACTAAACTAATTCATATGGTTAATCGTTTATTTAAATCTTATCGATTAGACCCGATTTATGGATTATATTCTCGCTTATTGGTCTTAAGTAATAAGACGTTATAATTACGCCCAGCCCCTATTTAACTAATTCGAGAACCCCCTTAGATTCTCTTTTTCTTCTTTTTTCCAATTCTCTTTAACGCTCTATTCCTTCTTTCCGTTCCCTATTTAATCCTCCTTCCCCGGACTTAGTTTTTAATTAATCTATATAAGACTTTTAATTAATATTTATTATTATTATCGTCGCTAGCGCTTACAGCCGCCTACGTTTTTATTATTATCGACTAAACTACCTATTCCCGCCCTATAACGTCGCACGCCTAACCCGTCGATTATTCTTAAAGCTTAATATAGCTTGTTATTTCCGATTAAGGTCGCCGTCGACTTTAACTTCTACCTTTGGCGTACGCCTTAAGGAAGGACTAGGGCTTTAATATTTAGAGTACGTATTATATTTAATTTTTAAAAATGCCGTATAACGAAACCGCTAGTTCTATTTAAGGTTTAATATAATCTATTATTTCCGATTAAGGCCGCCGTCGACCTTAATTTTTACCTTTAGCGTACGCCCTAAAGAAGGACTAAAGCCTTAATATTTAGAATACACGCTATACTTAATTCTTAGAGTAAGCTCGGCGGCTAGCTCGTAACAATAACGGACTCCCGAGTTAAGGCTGCTTCGATAAAAAGCCTGGGCGGGTGGGATCTCTTTTATTTAACCTTAAGGGGGGCAGAGTTTTTATCTATATTATACTCTTCCTTACCCTTTCCGGTTTTTTTATTAACGTTTTCCCCCGCCTAGGTTTTTTTCGAAAGTTCGGCCGATTCTATAGCGTCGCTATCGTCTTTAGAGCTACCGCCTTTTCGGGAGGCTGAGGCAAGCGATAACCTGCCTAACCTAACCGACCTTTCTAATAAAGCGATTTACGATTAAGAAACTTTCGTGGGAAAAGTTATAATGAAAGTCTTATAGGCTATTTCTACGTCTATTCTAATTTCCACCTCTTTATTTATTCCTATATCCCTATTTACGTCTTTATCTACCTATAATATTACGTTCTCGTAGGATGCTACTTTATACCTTCGATATAAGCTAATTAAGTCCGAAGCTTATTTAGCTCTTCGCTTTCCTAGAATTGTTCTTAAGGAGAAAAATAAAAACCGATCCTATACTTTTTTCGTTTTCTTTACGCTTGAGGATATAATTAGCCTCGTATTTTATAATAATGGCACCTCGTATTACTTGGACGTCCGATTGCGTTAATCGCCTGGTCTTATTAGCCTTAACTGTTTATAAACGGGTAGGGATGGGTTTAAAATCGATTTAAAGCGAATACGGACCTTGGGCCTCGAGGTCGCTATATATATTATCTTAATGTTAATTAAGGATATTAAAAAAGTATAGCTTAAGCTTTTTTGTATAACGGTTTTAAAAGGGTTAAGATTTATTAAACGTTATTATAATATATAAAATTTATATGGCGGTAAGGGCGGCCGTCGGTATGGACCTCCTTAAGTATTACGCCTACTTATATATTTGTAAATACTAGACGTAGGTGTAGATAGTAGTTAAAGGGATAAGGCGGAGGCGACGGCTCTCGATAATCTACCGGTATACCGCGCGTTAGCTATAGCCGGTAGTAGCCGAAATATCGAAAAGGCGACCGGTAAGCTATATAAGTTCGCTATCCGCGTAGTACGTTTACTTTTATATTTATTATTACTATAATTAATCGTCCGCCTAAACGGTTTTAGCTTAGCGATATTATAGCTATAGCGAGGGTAGTAGCTTCTTGTCGTAAGTACGACGAGGTGGCGTAATCTATAATTTAAAAGATAGGTAAGATTATATCGCAATTATTATATTTAACCGAGATTGTGTAACGTTTAACCGAGCGTATAAACGGCTTAGAGTCGAGTATCGTAATAAAGGTGTAAACGGCGGATTAGAAGGGTAAATTCGTTAAAAAGGACGATTTAATGGAAACCGTCGCGGCCTAAGTGGAGTCGGAAATGGACGGCGTTAATAACTATTTAGAGGAGAAGTTTAAGGAGCACCTCGTAGAATACCTCGATAATGAGCTCGAGGAGAAGGAGGTGGAAATCTTAAAAGCCGTAGTAGATAAGATATGTTCCGCTAGAGTACGTTTAAATATATAATATATAATATATTATACGTTTAAGTTGTTACTTTTTAAGGTAGAGTTATTATTAGAAATCTCCTAAGTAACTGGATTAAAGGCAGGTTGATATTCGTAATAACAGAATCGGACGAGGTTGGGAAATACGTTTCCTAGCTAGCCCGTGCGGCGTAGCATATAGCCCTATTATATGCTTTAGTACTATTTCTACGCTATAATCCCACGTCGGTCTTGTAAATATTGGCTTTAATTAAGTATTAAATGCGTTATCTTTTTAATATAATAATGTTATTAAGGATATAAGAGATTTATTTATCGTGAAGTAGATTTTATGAAAGTTAAGTAGTTATTTCGCTATTATACTCTTTCCTCCGTCCTCCGACAACCTCGCCTTAATCCTTACCTTAAGATATGCCTAATTTAATATCGAACCTTATTTATAATTGTCGCTTTTGTTACTGATGCTTATTATTACGTTTAGGGTAAAGATAAACGCTTCGCCTATCTTTAAACCGATAATCTCTTCGAATAACTCCTTACGGTTCGAAAGCGCCTAATTAAGAGATAGTTTATCGTGATAGCGAGTTGTTATTTAGTTTTAAACCGGAAGTGTTATATACGTTTAAAGGGCGCGTAACTACGTTAGCGAAATGAATCGATAAATAATAGTAATCGAGTATAAATTTAATAAAACCGACGAGATTGTCGGCTCTTAAGTCGTTATAACGATACGCGCCCTAACGTGCCTTTATAATTATATTATCGAGAATAACGTGTTAGTTAACGTTTATAACTCGGCGGAAAAAGTTATATATTATATAATATTAACGTTTGCTATTTCTTATAATTCTTTATTATTAGTTAAACGGTATTTCGAATTGATTTTATATGCTTTATTTAATATAATGATACGGCCGTAAGGTAAGTTTTATTTAAGGAAAATTGTTAAATAGGTATTAAAAAGCGAGTATATTATTTTTAAAGTAATATAAGGATAGAAGAGATTAATTATAATTAATAGTCCGGGCTATTTTTTAATTAATCCTAAACGTGTATTTAATATAACGGTAATTTACTTCGTGCTTCCAATCCATCCCGTATGTTTAACTATTGCTTTTATTTCTCTTTTTCTTCGATCTCTATAAAGGTATAAAGCTCTTAAATATTATAAGTCTTTATTAAAGAGGTCCTAATTAAGTATATATTAATTTGGATAATAAAAGTTTAACTTTAAATAACTCGTAATTAAATCGTTCGCCGGTCTATTATTAAAATATGTGTATTTCTTTTAATACCTTATAAGCTACGTAGATATATAAAGGGATTACGCCGTCCTCTTAATTAATTATTATAAAATCGAGTATACGCTTAGTATTTAAATTACGATTATTTATTTATAACGTTTTTATGTGGATACCTAAATATTAATACGTTCTTTACTCGAGTATTAATAGCCGTTTATTTAATATTCTAATTTATAAACCGTAATAATGGCTTAATTAATAGGTAAATATAATATACGGATTTAAATATCGGATATTAATATTAAGTAAATAGCCTTATACGGACTATTAATATTATCGGACACGAATGTATTATAATAGAAGACAAGCGCCGTAAGCGGACGAGGTAGAGTAGCCGTTTCCGATATTACCAGGTAGTTCTTTAATAGATATAATAAGGTATAACTCTTTCCCGAGCTTTATAAACCGCAGATAAAAATACTAAAAAGAACGGTCGTATTATAAAATAATCGGAAATCTAATATTGCTTTAGAAGCTCGGGTAAGTTATATCGAGTCTTCGGACTTTAGGATTTCCGTAAGTAAGCCGTATTACGAAACCGTTAAATAAGATAATAAGCCTTGAAATTGTTATAACGTTATTAGCGTAAATAACGGGGAGTTAATAAAGTGGTTAAGCCTTAATATTTATATTCCGCTAATAGTCCGAAGGAAGTTAAAATAATATAACTTTATTTAAGGATCGTTAAATAATATAAATAGCTTACGGCTTAACGAATCCTTATAGGCATTTGTAAAAAGGGCCATCGTGTGTTTAGGCGTAATATTACTTAACCCGTATAATTATTATAATATAAATATAGTAAATATCGTTTTATAAGAAATAGGGCGCTTTTTATATTTATTATATAAATCGGATTTTTATATCTTTATATAATATTATTATAATCTCTTTATTTTATAGCGTATCTTAAGTTTCTAACTCTTATCGTAAAATAACTTTAGATATAATAATAATTATAATATAATAATTTTTAATTAAACATTAATTAATACGATCTGGCATAATAGAAAATAAGTTAAACCTTGCGGCGAGAAGTGACTTAGATATAATATATACTTTAATTCTAAATTAAATACGTATATTATATTATAAACCTTATTATTTATCTTAATAATAAAAATTATCTCAAGACCTTTTAAGAAACGGCCTAAAGGGAGCATAGAACGTAAAACCCGATAAAATTAGTTAAATTAAAATAATAAATATAAAAAAACGGGGCTCGTTTAGCTAATTTTAAATAAAACTATTTATAGCAATTCTCTACTTAATAAACGGTTTTAAGCACTATTTAACAAATATAGCAACCAATCCGCCTAGCATATTTAAATATATCACTACCCTTTAGACTGCTCTAAGATATAACTTTAATAACATGCGATATTTCGTAGAAGCTCTTCGAGCCCTAGGCTCTGGTTTTAATACACCTTAAAGTTAGAACGGCGTAGAAGTATATAAGAGATTAGCTTAATTTAAAGAGAGCCTAATTTAAATAATTATTATTAATAAATATTACTACTAGGATATAAATTAAGGTATAAGACTTTAATTTCCGCTTTTTATTAATTATCTAATATGCATATAGGATTAATTAACGAACAGCTTTAAAGGCTGCCCTCTATTTTATTAGAATACGTTTAGCAGATCAGTCTTAAAATATATATTAACATGAATCCAAACTAGTAAGGGATACCGCCTTCGCCGAAAATAATTATTTAATCTATATAGGTAATTATAATAGCCGTTTACTTTAATTCCTAACGTAATATCGGCTAATTTATAGAGACGTTACGTTATATCGGTCTACTCGGGGTCCAGGCGGCGTATATATTAAGCTCGGCCGTTAGTAGCGTTAAGGCTATATAGACGTAAAGGCGATATCTTATTATCTTCGTTTACGGGTCGTATATTAAATTAATCGGATTATAATTAAGGGCTTACCGTAAATTAATTAATGAAAAACTCGAATAATACTATATATCTTTAATTATAATAGTTTATAAACTTAATTTCGTCGTCGAACTCCTTCGATGAGGTACCTCGAAGGATACGCGTTAAGAGGTGCAGCTCGAATCTATTTCATAAGGGATATTCCAAACTGGTGGACGAGATCTAAAACCTGGAAAGAATCCGGTCCTTAAGTGGAGTGGGTGTGGCGGGGGGCAAGCGGCACTGCCCAGTCGTCCCGTAAAGCGGGGTATTGAAGCGGAGGCTGTGGTACGGTCCTGGCGATCCTGTCGATCCTGTCGGTAGTGATTTTTGCGGCCCTAAGTGAGAATAGTTTCTCTAGAAATCGATGAAGATGTGCTTTATAGAATATTTTCGGTATAAATATCTTCGCACAACTGTGATGCTGTGGGCCTTGTGTGAGTAGAGTATATGTGTGCAGCGCGTTCGTTCTAAATCTGTGGGTCTCAAAAGTCTGATAACCCTACCAGAACAAAAATAGATTCATACCTCGCAAGCCAATTCAAATAAGTAATATTCTAAGCGCGCAAATACAATACACGTTCATTGGCTATTCCAATTGCGGCTCTGAAGGAAAAACCACGTCTCATCAAGCTACTCCTCGGCTTGCTGACTTGAGACCGTTTCTGATTATGGCCTCTTGAGATATCCAGCGGTCAGCTTGGGTTATCTAGAATGGCTTGCGCCTCGTCGAAGGCGGCCGCTGACTTTTCCATGTGTTACCAATATTACTTGCTTTTATATTCATCCTCTTATCAGTATGGTGCCAACTTGGCCATTTTATATCGGGTAACTTCACCCACCAAGCCAATATCATGTCCAAATTACTCGGCTCATTGTACGACCTCACCTTCGTCGCAACATGAGCAGCGGTGTTTCCTGTAGGTACTCCAGTGCATTGGGCTGTTCACGGCTGTCCGAAGGAAATGCGGCTTGTTGGGCCACACAGTAGACCTCCTGCAAACAGAGCCTGAACCAGCACCGTGGCGACCAGCTTGTATCACTGTTTGCTTCAGTCAACCGCTCATCCAATGGCTGGGAGGGGTAATTGCAACTATGCATGGCTTCAATCAATGCTACCCGGGATATTACATCTGGATTTGGATGGATATGTCTCAAGCTCATCAGCTTCGTATCTTCTGTTTTTGTTCATTCCTACCTATTGCCATCTCGACCAGCCCATATGGCCGTTTGCAGTTCGGCGGCTTAGTAATCAAAGATATCAACCTTCGCATGCTCAATTGAAATTGCCAACCAGGATGCCAGCGGCTTGGAGACATATCGAGCCTAAACCCGGAGGCGCCATTGCGGTAGAAGCGCAGGATATACAGAAATCGAAGAGAAAGCTCACCAAAATTGCCTGCAATAACTGTCGCACAAAGAAGATTAAGGTAGGAAAGCCCCCTTCTTCACATTCTCAGTTGTGGTAATCAGGTTTCAGTGTGATGGTGGCCGGCCAGAGTGTGAACCGTGCAAAGGTCGAGGCCCTTGCGTTTACGAAAACAAGAATGGGCAGGCGCAGATACAAGAGCTGCGAGGCGAAAACGACCAGCTCAAGCATGAGAACGAACAGCTCAAGCATGAGAACGAACAGCTCAAGCATGAGAACGAACAGCTCAAGCATGAGAACGAACAGCTCACGCATCAGATGAGCAGACTTGAATTGGATATCAATTCAAAGGTTTCAGCCGACGTACAGAGGGCACCGGGGGTACAGCTCGAGCAGCAATTTATGGGCTCCTTGACTGAAGAACCCTCCTATACAGAGCAGCCGACTAGCACCGTCCTTTGGCCCAGTTTACCAGCTGAGCAGCAGCATGCTCTACCTTCGCAGTGCCCAGAAGGTCTGTTCCGCGCCAAATCTGACCTTGGATGGAATAGCTCATGTCCCTGTGGATGTGGCCAGCTCATGGTATAGAGCTCTGTTGTATCTTCTCGGTGTCAGCCATCGAAAATAGGGCTTACGGGCAACATTAGTGATCGATGACACGAACAATCATCCTTTGTGACGTGTAGTGTCCCTTTCGCGCTCGAATCAATGTTGTGGGGGAGGGGTGGGGCTTGTTCGTGAGTTTCATAGTGGCATGGCACTTTGCAGCGTCTTCGATCTCGAGCATCACTTTTTGTACAGATCTTCATTTGACATAGTAGTCAGCTCACCACTAGTAATTATTATTTACCGTGCACACAAACATCCAGATGATTCCATATACTTCCGCGCTTCAGTCCCACCCAGTGTACACTCAATCGATTCGTGTGCTACAAGAGCCGACACGGATAGACTTGGGTGTGTATAGTCGTACCTGTTCCAAGATGGGGTTTGAAGCTCGCATAGGTAGTAGAAATTAATAAGTCTTTCGCTTCACAGAAGCTTGATGCTGGTTCATCAAATGGTAGAAGGCACTGCTACCGAGTGGAAAGACTTGATCAACGAGGATCCGGCCAGCATTTCTCTGCGCTGAGATTGTCGAGGTCCATATCTTCAGAACGTGACATAGAGTGTTGTCCGAGAACGCGTAGAGGAATTAAACGGTCGTTTTCCTCAGCCGCAAACAATCCTGATTCCTCCGCTTCCGAGCTGCCCTCATACGCGATCGAACTAGAGTTGCTTGCCCTTTGATGTTTTGGTTGCTCTCCCTTCTAGTGGCATCCAGGCTCTTCCCCGATGAAAGTTCGGGTTTCAAGCAATCCTAGACCTGTGAGCGCATCTTATATGCGCCGCTCCGCATGGCCTTCGGAAAAGGGGTTTGTTAGGTCCAAGCCCTCATCTTGTTGGCTTTGGTCCAAAAGTAGCTCATTCATGGCGACCCGATTGACAAGATCTCTGGCACGGCAAAATGACCATCCTTCGGAAACCGGAGGTCACTTACATTATATCAGCATGCAATTATACAAACTTGGCTTCAGACCTTTTGGCCATCCCAGCGCCTACGACGCGCGCGCGAGAGTGTGTTGCGGGAATGGTTCCATGCTATAATCTAGTCTGCGCGGTTACTATGTATCTTGCAGGCGTTGGATGCCCCTATGGGTATCATCTTCGAAACCTGTAGACCAATCGTTCTGGGTACTCACGCTTGTCTGACAGGGGCTTCTGGCGTCACGGTTTAGGCGGGGCGCCTTTTGCCGGTACGTTTGAGACCGCAACCTCTTCAATTTGCCAACCACACCTACTACTTCTCATGACTTTTCTGCATTCAATAAGCCTAAGAAGCTCGCACCTACATTTACTTCTACAACTAATCACGATGGAAAACACCGACCGAAACCGAGTCGACTACACCTTACACCCTGAATGGTTGTGGCCCGCCTACAAGTTTGGGCTCAACCCCGATGATCAATCCACTACCCTTCACGAACGATTCAACACGTAGAAAATGCCATTTCATAACGCACATGCCTTTCATACTGATCTCTTCGACCTCGCGCATTTATTCCAAGCCCTTGAACAACGCAGACAACTACGGTTAGGGAAATGCTCGAAGCTTGGGAAGGAATCGTTTTGCCTTCGGGAATGAAGGAGAGCGACTTCGAGCCATGCGACCGTGGGACAAAATTCACGCAGCTGTCTCGAACAAGAGCACTTGATGCCTTCCTTGCCTTGTACACATTTCTTCCGGAACACGAGAAGGGATTCATTGATGCCGACATATCGAAGCGAATCGAAGCGGAGATTGGCTCAAGAAGAGCGGCAGCGGACACACCTAGAGAACGCGTCAACCTCGCCAATAAGGACGGCGTCGTCGACGATAGCAAGCGGCATGATCCCAGTCACCCGCGCAGATGGAATAACGAAGGGGGACAATATGTCGACGACCTCGCCTCGATACCCTCGACCACTTCCTGCTTCAACGGAATGGAGGTGGACGTCGACAAGGGCCGGACATCTGTTCCACCTTTGCCGAAATACATCTCGACGGAGGGCACTGCCCCCCCCTCCCCAATCCCTACAAACACTCCCGAAGCGATATCGTTCTAGGGCCAAGAAGCCCAACTCGGTCTTCGAGACTCCGACAGTCAAGCAATAGAGTCAGCAAACGGACTACAACTCCCCGTCCATCTACCAATCGAGAAACCAGGAACAGCCGCGTTAAGGCGGCCGAGACACCAAAAGCAAGGTATAATCTACGATCACGCCCCGTAGAATTGGAGCAGCATCTCGATCGACGAAAGCGCAGGAGGTGCGGATGAGATGCAACTTGAACTTCTCGGCGTATAGGAGCGTTCTAAGATCAGCCTCGTCCGCGACGCGCCACTGGCGTTATTGCACTCGATATAGCCTTCTCCCCAACTATCTAATCCAGCATGGACACTACCATCGGTTCCCACGTTACCGTAGGCAAAAAACATCATCGCAGCCTCTTGGAAGTGCAAGAAAAGAGCAACAAGCAGGCGAAGTCGGTGATCCTACGAAATCGGATACGGCTACACAGAGAAGGGCTGAGGAACCGGACGATATCTCGACTACGACAAAAGAAACTCACTCACCACGCGTCGATCGCACTCTGGACCTTGCAGCACGGCGATACAGCCAACAACGATGACAGTGGTGATAGACCACTGTCTTCGTAATGTTCCGAAGACAATGCCAGGCTGTCGGCGGCGACCATATCCCCCTTCGTGCTGCTCTTCGCCTGCGCCTGTCCCCGCACCGGCGCCTTCTCACCGGACGTCCAGTTCTTGGGTGACATCAGTATCTGGCAGCGAAAACCCAACGCCAAAATCCGACGCGGCACAAAGGCGGACGGTGTGGCAGCTAACTTCGTGGTACTAGGTCGGCTACTCGGGCGAGTCGGTCCAGCCGATTACCGAACAGGAGCGCCAACAGCAGTGCCCAGAGGACTAGACTAGTGTGGCATACGATGTACGACCTTTCGTATCACAATCATGGCGCTTGCGCTCGGCAGGCAGAAAAAGCATAGCGAGGCGGAGCAGATGTATCGGCAGACACTGGAGGTACAGAAGGTGTTGGGCCGAGAGCATCCCGAGACCTTGAAAGAGTCGTCGAGACCTTCAGTCGGCCATCAATACTCGCGTGAATGAACTGTTAACGACTGATACATTATACGTCACAAAAGTTGCGTTAGCATCATTACAACCTGATAGTCAAACTGATCTTCAAATTCCGATCATAATGAAGTCTATGTCAGACTAATGAGCAGCTCTACCGCCCTACCCTCTGCGCTCCCCATCAACCGATCGCGCGCCTCTGGGGCGTCACAATTCGAATCGAGGATCCAGTCATGCCACGGGCCCATAACCCTGTGTACCCGGTGCTGGTATTCTAGGAAAGAGAGCCACTCAGGCCTTGAGCGAACGGCTAGCGCTTCGTGTGCCTGTGTTTGGACTCCTTCGACGAGTTCGCGGTGGATTGTTCAGATTCCTGCTGGACACCGCTCAGAATTCGCTGATATTTCCAGCGTACAGCTGGTACAGTCTATATTCCAAGTTTGGTTTTCGGTTAGTTGATGTCCCATGGGTAAAATTGACAGCTGCTCGACTCACATCGCCGGTGCGTTGTGCTTCGGTCATAAGACCCTCTGGATCGTCCACCATCTGAAGGGCAAGACGGCGTTGTTCTTGAGATGCAAAAGACTCGCCGCCGAGGGTTTTGTCTTTTTTTGGATCAAGGTAGGGATCCTTGCCTCGTGCTTGTTCATCCCGCATCGCGGCGGTGAAGTCGTCACTACCATGGTTCTTGGGTGTGTTGCTCATGATGCTAGCTGATGATGATACAGCGAGGAAGGTGTGAATGGATGAGGAAAGTGAGAAGAAGGGTAGCCGGAATCTCTGGAAGCTGGATGGGTATAAATAGGTGTATCATGAGCGAGTCGTTGTGGTTTGCGTTTCATTGGGGGCTACCAGAATATGTGTGTGTGCATGAAGTGACTAGAGGCACCATCCTGTAGCAGTTACGGCCTGTTCCATTGAGAATCGAGCTTTTGCTACCAAGATATCGCTTGTGAACCCTCCAGAAACAAAGGCCCTGAAACAGCAATTCGCGCCTAGTGAGTTCTACTGGAGATTACTTTCTCAGTTTTCAAAATAAGGACTCTTTTACTATCGCGACTTGGACGTTGAGTGCCAGGCGTCGAGAGCCCGAAAAGGGTAACCAATGACGACAGGATATAAAGAGGCTGCGTGGCTTAGCGGAAACAATTCTAAATGTTACGCCAAAGGTTGCGGCAATACTTGGGACCATGATAAATTGACTATATACCGAACTGCGCGAAGAGAGCCCACTACAAGCACAACTCTAGGCCAGGTTTACTCCAGGGCTATCTTGGTCATCCTCTCGAGCTTCCGCCCCGCCCACTCCAGGTCCCAGAATGTGAACAAGGCGCGCAGCTTCATACCAGAGTGTACATATGTAAAGACAACGTAGAACGGAAGGAAGATAATGTCGGCGGGGAACGCCAGAGTCAAGGGACCAGCTTGATCAGCTTGGTGAGCAGGATCCAGGTCACCAGATAAACTAGTGCATGAACCTCAGCGGGACGTACCTTCTGCTTCGATGCTATTGGTATCTACATTCCCGCGGCACGAGTTGCATCAGAGCTGCTGCTGCGTATGCACCTCCTTCTCCGGTCGTATCTGATACCTCGCGTAGGTGGTCTAGGCCAGCTATGGACTGAACCAAGGAGTCTCCCGAGCCACATCACCATGATACTTACCTGCCCAAGACACCGTATCATTTTCGTCCATTTTCCAGGGCAAACACGCAGCTCGCAATCCACCAAGCCGGATGGAGTTACCTCGAGGAGGAAGGGTTCGTAAGAGATGCGTTTCCGGACCCGTCCGTACTCTCGTAGAAGTCGAGGCATTCCATAAGAACTACTTCCAAATCAGCTGAGACTCCCAAGTAGTAAGGTGGGCTTTACCCGCGGAAGTGACATACTATGGATAATGAGCTCTTCCCATACACCGTACTCATAGTCCACGAGGCCGTGCCCTGTAATTCCATCACAGAGTCGTACAAGCTTCTCACCCATCTCCTCGAGCCTTTCTTCGCTCACGAGTGTTTGGTCCCTCTGTAGCACTATCCCTGAGCCAACCATGTCTTTTTGCTTCTGTAGTAGAGCTAGCCATGCATGATTGAAATCATGCCAAAGCTTGATGCGGTCATGGTGTAGTTGGTAATTATCGGTAGCCAGACCTAGAGAGCTTATTATCAGCAGGATTGCCGTTAGCATAGAGACAATGCTCGAACGTACCCAATTCCGTGACTTTCGAGAGCAACCAGTCGGAAACAGCCAATAGCGATTCGCTAGCCGAAGCCAGGACGCCTTTATGGATGTTAATGAAAACCTCTTTGATGTTTGTTTAGTACTGCTCATACGCCTCGCGCATTTCTATAGAGGCTGAATAGTCCTGCTCCTCTGGCACCTCATTTGCCTGTGGCATCCTGCTCGTTAACGTAACGCTATACTGGTCATCAAGCTCTATATTCTCGGCTCCTGGGCTTGACTAATCGATTTCCGACATATCCGATAGAATAGCTAGAGCCGGGAGGGTAGGCGCCGTACCTACCTCAGCTGGTTCACCTTCGAACCGAGACGCGGCTACACTTACCGGCTTGCGTAGCGTTGGTTGCTATAGCGGAGAAAGTTGATTTATATTATAGGCGGTGTTCGCCACGCTCGTATACGGGACGTCGTACTCTAGAGAAGGATCGAAGGATGTTTGCCGATACTCGGACGGCCATAATATTAGGTTATGTGGTAAGGCGGGCGAGAACGCCGTAGCTGGGTCCTAGCGGTAACCACGAGAATCAGCCGTCCTAATTATACCCCGAGCCGTTAGGAACGTGTTCATTAGCGTAGGCTAACGTTAATTTGCGATAATAGCGTACGACTAGCGCTCCGTATTGAAATTTTAAACTAGATCGCTCGAAGGGGCATTAACGGGCGGCCTAGTTGGCCTCCTTCGCGCGTTACTATCTATATTATAGGTGCGTTCCGTTAGGTAATAAACGAGGGTATTAATAAGGCCGTAGAAGACGATACGGCGATAAGTTAAAGCTATTAGATAATAATTCGTTAAAACCTTTTAATCGAGGAAAGGGCGAATTTACGGAGAACGAATAAGAAAACGATAGCTATTTATTATAAAGTAATAAGCGCGATAGGTTACGGGACTACTTAATATAGAACATTCCTAATTAGATAATTTAGCTAAGCGGACGACGGGTATTATAATTTATATAGACGGGGTAGATATCTAAAATTAGGCTCCTTAAACTAGCTTATATTAATTAATATATTCTCGTATAGTTATAACGAGTACCTCGTTAAAGTTATAACGTTCCGAGGACCATTATTAGGAGCCGTTTATATAAGAAGTAATTATATACGTATAAATAAGGCTATCGTTTTAACTAGAAGTACGACGTTACCGTTAATTACCTATATTATTTAAGCGCCGCCGAGGTAATTTAATCCTATCTTATAATGCTTACCGGCGGCTTAAGCGAGTACCGCGTTATAACGTATTAACCCGTAGGGAAAAGAGGCGTTAGCCTGGCGCGTTCTCGCTTAAAGTAATATATTACGCCGGTTAATTTCGTATAGTATATTATATAATATATCGGAATAAGAATATAAGTTAAGGTAAAGACGGATTACTCGGCTATTATATAATAGGATCTTATTCGTAGCGGCTTTCTCTTTATTACGTACTTATTACGTACCCTTTAACCCCGGTTAGATACGCGAGCGCCGCGACGCGACGCGTTCGGTTAAGGATAGCTTAGTGTAATTACGGGCTATTTAACGAATCGAAAAGGCTATCGATCCTCTATATTAGACCTTTATTAAATCGAATCTCTATCCTTTAAATAGTATTAGATAAATATCTTATTATACCCTTCCTTACCCCTTAAGAAGCCTCTATATACGTAAGAATTAATTTTCTTCTGGAATATATATTATATAAGAGTCTCCTTATTAATGTTTCTTTATTAAATCGGCTTCTTTCTTTATAAAATATAAACCTTTACATATTAACGAGCGCTTGTAACTAAGCTATTAATTTACTTATAGATCGCCTCTGCCTAGTTTTTCGATATAGTAATATAGGCAGATATAAAGCTTTTCTTATTTCTATAAGGAAGTACGTGTTTAGAAAGCCTTTCGGTTATAAGCCGTACTTAAATACTTTCTAAGGATTTATCGTAAGATAACTGCTCTTTATACGCTATAGGGTCGGCAGCTTATATAATTAGATTAAATCCTTATTACTAGGTATTAGAGTTTATATTAATAGAAATAGGCAAGCTAGCGTTAAATAAACGTAGAAACTAATAAAACGAGGTAGGCGAGGTAGGCGAGATAGTACTATTAAATAGATATAGTATCGCGGTCCAGCTAACTTACGATATATTCCTAAGGAAATACGGGTTTATAATAACCGTAGCAAGGTTGGTATCCCGAATGAAATCCTCGGTATCTACGTTATAATATATCTAATAGGACTGTATCGCTATTCCCATTACTTGGAAGGTTCGGGCCTTATTAATAGCTCGGAATATAATAATCTTTATTTCGTTTTTAGTTTATATAGTCTATTATATATTATATCCTCGTTAGACTTTCTATTTATTATATTTTATACCCGCGTAGGAATACCTATAGACTACTACTAATCTAGGTGGTCGGTATAGCAGCTATTATAGTATAGTAACTTAGCTCGCTCTTAATTGTAGGTACCTCTAGATATTTTTATCGCTATATTTATTATGTTAAAGTAGTTCTTATATTAATAATAGCTTCTCCTGCTTTAGTGCCTCCTTAGTAACCCTTAAACTCTCCTTATCTCGGACAAGGAGGCGTTATACTACGCGCAGAGGGCTTGCATATATATGCACAGGCGCCATAACTCGGTAGCAACTCCATAATATTGTTGGTACCAGCCTCGAGCAAGCCGACTAGTGTGGTTAATCTCGTATAGAAATTCATATCTATATAGTATGCTAGGCGTTCGAATACTTTAACCAGCTAAGCCTTAAGAATATCTAGATAGCGGGGCGTACGTTAGCGCCTTGGGCCATCAGTTATAATTGCGTATTAGCTCGTTCCTTGTATTTCGACTAATTCTTCGACGTGTTAATATATCCAATTTTCTGCCATATCATTATCTTCCCCGATGCTGTTCCCGGATCTATATATAATTATCTATTACGTAATTAGCTTAGCCCTTATCGATATAACTTGCTTTACGTAAAACATAGCTTATTATTAAAAAGCCACGTTTCTATTACTTTACCAATATATTGGTAGGTTCTCTTGTATCGTCGATATTCTTTTAAACGCTTAAAGCGCTAGTAGTCGTAATAGTATTTAATTTAAAAAAGGTTAGGTAGGCTTATTAGTAGATAAATGTTCGTATCGTACCTTTCTTATATTATATATATTACCGAGCGAAACTAAAGCTAAGCGAACGATAGGATATTAATATAAATAGGAAATTTAACGGAATTCTGCCCGGAGCGGTTCTTATACGCGAATATTAAGTATAATATTTACGTTTTATATAGAACCTCTACCCTTATATATTTAGATAAGGTTATAGCTTGTCCCTCGCCGTAATAGCTATTGTAATGGAACTAGCTTCCTTATTAGATTATAGTTTACTTTTATTAGAAAGGATAGGTTAGACTATCCCTAGCCTTAGACTTTAGATACGTGCCGTCCGACGAATATGTAAAGGTACCTCTATAAATCGAGATAGGAAATAGATTTAATATAATAGGTTACTATATAGGACCGGCTTTAAAGCTTATCGGAGTTCGTGCTAGCGCTTTTATATAATGATGGACGCTATTTATAAAGAAGCCGGATAAATAACGACGCGAGGTGTTATAGCCTTTCTCTTAAACGGATAGGCCTTAGCTTATATTAATAATAGCCTTATTTACGTCTTATTAATATAACTTATTTATATAAGTAGCGGATCGAGTATATATATATTAAATTGCTGGGATCGTTGCTTGCTATAGGCTTCCGTAAGAGAAGTGTAAGGATTCGCCGCTATATAATCGAGTAGAGAAAATCCAAGGTCTCGTGTACGCGTATAAGCAGGCATTTAGTAGTCCGAATGAGGAGGTTTGCTACTACCTATAATATATCTCGCTAATTAAAGCGTAATATATGTCCGAACTTGTAATAAGGTACCAAAACATCCCAGTGCTTGGTCCTAGTAACCCCTCCGAAAGCTTTACTGTCCCAAGCGTAAGACCTATTTCCTTGGCTATAAATGAGTAATACAGGCTCGATAGGTAGATAGTATATTAAATTTCTTATCCGAAAGTAATAAGTATAGAGTATTTTCTCTATTATAATACTATCCAAGCTTAGGTGGTATAAAATGACGGTAAAGTTATAAATAGATAAGAAAAGATTAATAAATCCCTAGAAGCTCTCTGGCTATATGCTTTCTGTATTCGTTATAAAAGCAAATATCCTATCTTATTTAGTCGTTATACTATATTATACCCTCCTTACCATTCTTAATAAGGTAATTTAATCGTCGTGTAATAGACCTTGCTTATCCCAGCTGCCCGTATCTACGATATATCGACCTCGATTATCCTATCGGAGAAAGGGCCAATAAATTCTATTCCTAATAATCATTTCTCGTTCGCACCGGTTACGGCGAATATATCTCTCGCCTAGGTAATTATACGATGTTGTTTAGATATCGAACTACGGGGCGATTATAGGCTAATTATATAAATATAAGAAAGTCCCCTATATAGGTTTCTCAGACCGCGATCGGGCTGTCGACCTCGGAAATTGCACTTTTATCGATCGGTGGGATTCGCTTAAGAGTAAATATAATATAGCTTTATATAATTACGTTATATATAACCTCTATATAATTTAATTTAAATCGGGCTGGGTAAAGCTATATTTATATTGATTATTTATTACGAAGGTATTAATAGGTTATTTAAGGCGTATATCCGTCCTTTTACGTCTAATTACTTTAACGAAAGCGCTAAATACGTAAGTATGGCGTTATTTCGGATAAAGAAATATATTAGGCCTATAGATATTTATATATACGTATAGGCAGAATAAACGTAGCGAAACTATATAAGATTTAGAGATATAGATTATATTATAGATTATTATTAGTCGCGAAAAGATTAAGGAATAAAGAGAATATAAATAAAGGAGAAAAATAAATATTATATTAATATAGGAATAATCTCCTAGGAATATCTTACTTTATAAACTATAATGTAAATTAATATAGCCTTCTACTAATTGTAATAATACTAGCTGCGGTAATATTAGCTACGGAGCTAAATAAGCCTATATAATAACTACGGCCCGACGGTTTCTCCCCCGGCCCCTAATTCCCTTATTAAAATGCTTATAAACGTCGGCAAATTCGATATAAAGCTTACGTTCTTTATTAATTAAGGTATTAATATTATTTATAAACTTCTCCGTTAACTTTATAATATATTAGGCATAAAAACTGTTTTAATAAGCTTAAAGTGGATTAGAGAGTGTTAATATTAATAGGATTATATGTTTTATAGATAGGGAGAGGAGAGTATACTTTAAGGCTTTCGTTATATTTAAATATTATATTATAATTACCGATTCTATAGGTAAAACGCTTAATGCAATCGTGGACCTTCTTATATAATTAAAGCCCTTCACTTTAGGTAAATCTCTTGTTATAAATTACGTAGACGTATGGTCTTTCGCTATTATATTAACGTCTATAGGTCTATAAATTTAGCTTAATCGTAAACTTAAAGGGCGTATAGAATGCGTACCTTTAGGTTACCCTTTTAGGTAAAAGACTTACTATACCCGGGGTACTCGTAGGACTGGTTTTCTTCCGATTAAAGAAAACTTTATTTAATAATTAAATCGGGAAGATATATATAAGGCTTTTCGCCGGTATAGGTAAATATATAGCGTTTAAGGTTTAAGACTTTTTTACCGTAGGTAAGGTACCACTTCTTCTTTGGTTTCGTAATCCTTAAGCTCGTCGATTTTAATAGATGAAGTAATAGTAATTTATTATTCGCTGGCCTATTACTAGTCTTTCTTTAAATAATAACTATTATTTTATTAATAAAAGTTAATATAACTATCGAGGTTAGCCGCGTATTTACTTTTAAATATATTATATTTAATAGTTTATTTAAGGGACTAGCTTAAATACTTTCCTTAAGGTAATTAGTTTTAGATATAGGAAAGTAAGAATTAGAATATTACGGCGGGTAGGCTTGTAATCTAGAGGTATCGAGAAATTAGTAATATATAGGTTTAAATAATAGATATAAAGGTAATATATATGCCCACGGTATACCGATAGGAGTGAAAACGGTAAAATAGTTTATATCTAAGGCTTAATATATAGGTATTATCCTATAATCGGCCTTAATCGGATGCTATTGCTTGTTTTATATCGTTATTTTAGACGGGTTTCGATTTCGAAAGATATAAATTTTAATAAATAGAAGTTAGATTATCGATAAGATAACGTATAACCGTAGTAAAGAGCTTCCGGTCTAAGGCGGTTCTTATGTATAAATAATGAACGCGATAGTTATATTTTATAATAGACTTCCACTTTATATACTTTAATAAAGTCGTCGGCTTAATCTTTATCGCGTTAGCCCTCGTAATAGAAATTAAATTACGGCTTACTCTTATAATAAGGTATAGGTTAAATACTCCTTAACCTTAAAATTGGAATACCCCGCCCGATAGCTAGCTAAAGGTATTTATAGATATCGAGATTAGACTATAAGGCTGATATAACGGGTTATAAGGTATAACTAAGTTTTAAATATATTAATTATAATTGTATAAAACCGTTGTATGTATAGCGAGGAGCGTATAAATTTAATACCCGCCGTAATATAAATAGAAATTATAATTTATAAAATAATAGAATAAAGATAAATAGAACGTTATATCCCTTTATTTATTACCTTATACTTTAGGATAGAATATAATACGCTATATTATATTAATTTATTTACGAAGAATAATTATTAACCTCGCTAATTATTGCTTTGCCGTATACTTTTAAAATAAAAGAAATAGTATTAATTTTAAATTAAATAGATTTAAATATTCTAACCCGATTTATTTTCCTTACTTTTAATATATATCGAACTCTTTAGTAATTACTTTTTAAGTAATGTTAAGGTTTTTTTAATAATATCGATATATTTATATCTTTACTTTATTAAATAAATATTTAAGGGCCTTACGATATTTTACTTTTGCGTCTTCGTATTATTAGTAACTTCCGGAAAATAAAGGCTACGACAGTTTAACTTATTGTTTATAGTATTAGTTAGGATATTACTTTGCGATAGTCTCTTTTTTTCTTTTAAAATACGGCTAATAGTCCTAAATTAAAGTTAAATGTATTTGAATTATTATAATTAATATATTATCTTTATTTCTTTCCGATCTTCTTATAGCTACTTTTCGGGTTATTTATAGCGAATTAGCGAATTTGGATTTTTTTATTATACCCCGTAAGCTGCCCGTTTCTTTTAATATAGGTTAGCTATTTAATATCTTAACGGCCCTAACGGATAGATATAGGTATTAGTAAACTTTAAGTATTAAATAAAATGCCACCTTTAAATAAAGTGTTATCGGTAGGCTCGGAGCGTGCGGTAAGGTAAGGGGCTGCTTATAGCATCTTAACGTAGGTTATACCGCCGGATACTTCGTTAGGTAATCCGTCGATAATAGCTATAACCTGCTTATCCGTATTTAACTCGCTATTAATCGTAGTTCCTATCCGTAACGTCTTCCTAATATGCTCGATAGGTTTATATAATTTATTCTCCGCGTAATGTAACTTATTAATAGGTATGGAATAAAAGCTAATAGCAGATAGTATGGGATATATTAATAAAAGGGACGATTTAAAATAAGGATATTTATAAGCCGCGTTAATTAATAATAGGTTAAGATAAGCGGTTTCGTAATTAGTAACGAAGGGAATATTAATATTTATTAATAGCGCTATATTAATGTTGTTATTAGAATTTGGTTAATACCCTAGGGCTTATTAATAAAGCTTTCTTCCGAATCGAGTCATTTTCTTACTTACCGTTATTAAAGTACTTCTAGGGTAAGGGTTATCCGTAAATACCATGGAGAACAGCCAGTTTCGGATCGGTACTATTGACGTCTAATGGCTCTAGTAACTAATATACCTACGGATCCATATTACTTATTGGAAATAATATAGCGTCTACCACGACTATCTTATTAATAAGCCTTGATCTTCGGCTGCGTTTAAGTATATTATTCGGTAAACCGTTTGGCGTCTTCGTATATATTCGTTTATAACGAGTTAATAAATCCCGTTATAAAAAAGCAAATCCGTAATAGTAAATAAACGGCTTTTCTTTAATATTTATTAGCCGATTAACAATTTATAGACTCTTATAGCGTATTATAAGGCATCCTATTAAGGATTATCCGAATAATTTTAACGACTCGCGTTATGCTTTAACTCTCGAACTTTAGGTTTAAGTAAATAAATAGAGAATCCGGGATAATTAACGAGTCCTTACATATCTATCTTTATACTTAGAACGGTTAAAAGTTCGGCTATAAAATGGATATGTATATCCGGGTTGCTATATTAAAATCGTCTGAGCCTCTATATTAAAGGATAAGGGAAGCGGTTAAAGAAGGAGAGTATAGGGGTAAATAATAAGTAAGACCGTGCCAAGTAAGCAAAAAGGAAACGGTGAATAGGACAAAGCAGTGCGTAAGTAGGTGGCCCACGTGAAGATATACAAGTCTTTCATAATTGACTAAGGGGCATCGAGGAGCAAGCCAGGTACTCCGCGCCAGCATTTACGCATGGTAATGGGTGTAATATCTCTAGAAGCGAAATAAGCACCCATACGAGGTAATATAACACTTCATCTAAATAACAGTCCCAATATGTACCAGTTACAGCCTTCTATACATATTAACGTGGGTTGCTTGCACAAGCCGAAGCAACCGAATGCACATATATCACGTTATTAGTATTGGAATCTATAATAGGCTTCGGTTATCGAAGCCCGACCATTGGTCAGGAAGAGCTGGAAGCACCAACACCTCCCTGGCAATACCTGCATTCACCCATTCCTGGTGCTGCCAACCATTTGTCATGCGATAAACCTGTGTTGTTCCGGGTTGCTGGCTCGACCTCGACCATCTTATACCGGAGACAACCGCGTACGCCAGTTCACTAACTGCATAATTCATCGCCCCTGGAGAGGTATCAGCGTTATATCGAAGCACCGCTCCGTTCACCACTCCAGCCACTTACCTCAGCTCCCCTGCGGTAAGATTGGGGGGGGGCACGCGCGGTGTGTACGCTCGTAGTGAGAGCACCACTGCACACGAAAGCGGAGATGGCTGCACGAGTATTCGACCTAAATAAGATCAGCCTCAACCTACTTCGAGCTCGCGTCCCAAATTAGTGCTGGGGCGGGGCCCTGGGGATAGTCGCATATAATAAGCAGAAATTACAGGCTGCCGATACGCGAGAAATAGGAGTTAGGTAACTAAATAGTGCTACATTAGGTAGTCTATAATAGACCACGATATCCCTATATATATAGAAAGCTATCTATGGAAACAGCCGGATAATATACTTCCTAAGGATAGCTCGCCAAGGAAATAAGGTTAAGAATTGGCGTTAATATATAGGGCGACTTATACGGGATATAAAGTACGGTATACCTATAACCCGGCCGCGACGGGATCCGGTATCCGTTAGGTTTAAGTTAGTATTAGGTTAAATAAAGAGAGAAATAACCGTACTTACTTCTACTTAAACTAATTAAGTAATATAGAGAGTAGCGAAATAATTACTATTACTCGACATGCTATTAGTCCGTCGGTAAAAAGGGGTCGGGTAAAGTAAATAATATTTGGCGTTATCTATCGGCGCCTATAAGCGTTATTTTTACTTAATACGAAGAACGCTATAAGAGAGAATAAATAATCTTAAGGTATTACTACCGTGTCCAGGTCGTTATATAATCAGCTACTATATCGCGTAATTATCGTTATTCGTCACGTAACACTAAGAGCGGTAAACAAATCTATAAATAGCTTATACTAGTACTACGGGGTTATAGCAACCCGCTATAAACTATATAATCCTTAGGCTATAGTCTAGATTCGATAAAGAACGGGATATTATAAAGAAACGATCGAAACCTACCGGATAAGAAGAGAAGGGTTAAGAAATGTCCTTATAATTATAGAAGATCGCTAAATTAATATAACCTTAATATTAATATACCGGATAAGCAGACTTAATAGCTTATATATTAAGAAATATAATTGTCTATAATCGCTTTATAAAAAGCCGCCCTAATCGAATCACCTTAGACACAACCTCTCCAGAATTATTCCAGGACCGGGTCCCCGTTATTACCTTCTAACTTATTCTACGTGCTATAATTCTATAAGAACGTAGAGACTTTAGAGACTAATAAACTAAAAACACGAAAATACTTTACGATTACCTATTACGTATTTAGAATTTCCTCGCTATAAAGTAGAGAATAGAAATAATTAAAGTAATTAACGCCCGAGTATATCCCTCTACAACTATTATTAATGCCTTAAAGATAGAAAAACTAATATATTACAAGTAAGGAGATAATAAACCGACTAATATTAAATAACCCGTAACGGATATTAAAATAAGGTTAGAGGAGTTACCGCCCCTCGGGCGACTTTATATAGCTAATAAACTCGACGGATAGGTTAAAACAGGATCGCCAGCAAAGAAAGAACCCGACATTTATAATATAATCTTTAAGTATCGGAATTTAGAACGTAATCTCTATCTTATAGATATGAAACTTAATATATTTAATACGGGACAAATCCATTAAAAAGGCGGCTGGGAGGTCTTAAACCAAGTAAATTAAAGATTAGAAAGTTATTAAAGGGTTCTTACGATTAGTAGTAAATTAATAAATAGTCCTACAATTAATTTAGTCCTTTATTCGAGGACTTCTTCTATTAGACGCTTATCCTTAAAAGCTTTATAGCTAGATAATAATTGAAGCGTCTTAGCCGTTCTAAAATCTTATAAACGAAAAAATTCGAAGATACTAACGAATAAGCTTAAAAAAATAAAACCTTTAGCAGGCGTATAATTACGTTAAAGGTATATATAATATTACTATATATCCTCCCGGCCTCTAACCAGCTCGAAAAAACGACGGACCAAGGCGAATAAGTGAAGTTTAAATCGGTTTCTATCTTTATCGCGGATCTTTAACTCCTCGCTAAAAAGGGTTTAATAATATTTAATAATATATCGAGCCGTTAAGCGACGTAAAATATATAATTCGTCTTTTAAAAGCAGGTAAACTTAAATTATAAATTAAGCAAATAGTTTTTATATCCTTTCTAACGAGTCTTATAAAAAGTCAGTTTATAGACGAATAAGAAATCTATAACGATATATTTACCTTAATATTATAAATTAAAATACCGCCTTTAACCTGCACCTAAATGGACCGATACTTATAATAATTTCGGTAGACTAGTCCCATTTAATTATTATAAACCTCGATACCGCCGATTATATTCTATCGAAATTTAAATAATGTTTACCTCTAGGCCTCGCCTTTACCTCGGACGTTTTCGGTATTCTTAGATGGAATAGCTATTAATATATAATTAAGGTTCTATACCATTTATATTAATCCTTGTTTAATAACCTTTAATACTTTTAATTTTATTATTAATAAGCAGAAATTAAGGTCGGTCGTAGGTCCCCCCATAAAGTATATTCTATTACGTAAGCTATAGACCTTTAATAATATCTTTATATACGTTATTAAGTAGAAATAATATACCTAGGTTAGATTAACTACCTCTAGCAATAAGCGTTCCTATAAGGGTTGGCTTAATAGCGGCTCCATAGCTCGGCTATAATTAAGGTGGAGTTACGCGAGAAGGCTATATAAGCCGGGCAAGAGTAACGGACCATTATATACTATTTCGCTTAATCCTTTTTTATAGGAAATAAAGGATTATTTATTTCTTATCAAGGGGTATATAGACCGCCAGCCACTAATGCAAGGCTAACTTCATACCGTGGTTATGAACGCCCTTAATTTAGACCGTGGGTTATTACTTTATAGGAAAGGTAAGTTAATAACTACCTTAATAGCTTTTATTTAAGGTAATAGTAAGAGTATAGGGCTCCCGTTATTCCTAACCGCTACCGTATACCGTTTATTCCCTTAACTATTATTTAACGATCTCCCTTTATACCGGGGTTCTTTCCTATACCTTTTAAGTCTCTATATTAATTAGATTTTATATTATAAGTTAAACTAATCCTACCTTCTTTAGATTTTTCTTAATGGTAGATTGTAGAAGAAACGAGTTTCCGATTATCCCGATAAAATTAATATAAAATTAATTTTTATATTAACTATTATAACCTCAGCGGCTTAGAATTAATTAATAGATTATTACCGCGAAAGTATAAGCTATAAGTAAAGGAGTATTAGAAAAGGGTAAATAAGAGCTAGGCAATAAAAGGAACATTCTAATCTATACCTAATATAATATATATGTAGGTATAATCACCCCCTAAGCTCCCGGGCTGTTTAAAGCCCCCCGAACTGGTCGAGTCGGCCGTCTCGTTTAACCTATTAAAAAACGAAACGTTATAATAACTTTCTTTACTTAAAGGGCCTAGACGATATATTAAAATAAGTCCACGTTACCCTTATATTAATAATCCTAACCATATTTCTTTATAAATAACCTTACTTTTATCGTGTATAATTATCCTCCCTTTCAGCGCTTTTTAAATAATAAAATATACTTCCCGATAAATACCCTTAGTACGTTCTAATTCTCGATCTATTTTAACGTACCGCAGTCGTAGAAAGGGAAGATTCCGCTATCCATTATAGGTACCTATTTTAACTACGGGGACACGTACGCACTCTAATCGCTAATATTTAAGATATAGAGTAGCTAATACGTACCATTAAGTATAATATAGGAGACTGAGAAAAATTATTCGGTAATTGCTTTATATTAAAGATATTATAATTAATCCTATATGCTTCGTCTAAAGACCTATACTTATACCTTACTTATTAATTCTAATAACCGACCTAAAGCCCTATAGAGTAAGCGAGTCTTACCGACTCCTTCCGCGCCAAATAAGCCTACCCGCAGTTTTTCTAAACTTATCGGGGTAAGGGTTAGGGTACGCTATCTAGGTATAGATAAATTAAGATATATAAAGTTAATAAGCGATCGCCTAAGAAAGGGTATAAATAATAGAAAGTTCTAGGCTATTAGTAATAACTTAATGCGAATCGGAAAAATATATATTATTAAAAACGTATAATAAAATTCCAATATTAGATTAATAGCGCCGGCTAGATAAAACAGGGTTATACCCGAATGTACTTTTCCTCGGGACTATAATACCGTCTAAAGATAATAAATAAACATTATACCCGTTTACTATCTTAAGTCGAGAAAAAATAATAATAATAATAGAAGGAGCTCAAAACTAATATATAAATAATATAAATAACGCAAAGAATAGCTTAACTCGGGGACGATCTTTTGAAACTAATTAGGGATTAAATCGATATAGCCTTTAAGAATAAACTAATCGCTGAAAGGTATTTATAAGATGAATAATAACTATAACTATTAGCTTAGCATAATAAAGGGAAATTTATATATATATCGAGCACGATATAACAAGATCCCCAAATCTATAGTCGTACTATCCATACTACGTTATCGTACGTTTATATAAAGAATAGGACGGTAAGATTTAAATAAACGAAGGGAACAAAGGCGATCACATATCGTTTTATATAATATACCCACTATACGGCATATACCACCGCATATAGGCAGATCGCTAAAAGTAAGGTAAATACAAAGTATAGATTATATATATCTATTTTTAAAAAAGTATAGGTAATATTAAGGTTAATAATCCAAATACGAGAGCGAGGCAGGAATAAGGCAAGAATAAGGCAGAAGTAAGGAAATAAAGGACTTTATTATTATATAAGCCGTACAAGAAGCCCCGGGGGTTTATATCGGTTAGGATAGGTCTTTAGGACTAATATCTTTCCGGTTCTAATCTCTATATAATCCTAGACGGAATTATATAACTATTATCAAGCTTAAGTAAATTAATATAAAGAGAATAATATTCATTACTATCGGTATAGTATAACCGGTAAACGGTAATATAATAAACTTTAATAGATACCGATATATATATTACGGATATTTACCGGTATCCCACCCTTGTAACGATAGTAATAAATATAACCCAAATTTAACTAAAGGCGGTTATATTAACGTGATTAAAACTAACTTTCAATATAAGCTGCGTTAACGTGGCTAAACTACTCGTTATATATAAAAATGAATTTTAAATAAATCTCAGTCTATAATACTCCGTAATCCGTTCTCTATTTTAAATTATTCGAGGAATAGAACCGTTTATTATAACTTAAAAACGCTTTATAGCTATATCATATATCTTAATTACCGATAAATAAATACATATTATCGAGCTCGAAACGCCGGAGGCTTTTATATACTTTATTTATTCGATACGATATTATTAGGTAGCCGTAAAAATCTATATTAACCCTTTAAAGCTACTATAACTACCGGATAAAGAGATTAAATTATATAAATTATAAGGTTATTTATACTACAGTAAAGTTCCGAAAACCGTAGAAGTTATCCGTAGATTTTATAATACCTAATATAAGCCTGGTAAATAGCTTAATAACGGGTAAGTCTTTATAGCCACGTAATAAAAATAAAGCTAACAGCTTCGGCAGTTATATTTATAAAAACCATACTATAAAGCCTAACGTGTTATATTAAGAAAATAAATCCTTTTTACTTATAGAATACGGTAAGTTAATAAATATAGATATAATAACGAGCGAGCAAGGGGCTACCGATAATACTTTAATCGTAAAACAGCGTACGGATTACGGGGCAATTTAAATAAAAAGTTAATCCCGTTATAACGGGGTCGTAAATAACCTCCGGGATAAGAGTCCCGCATCCTTTACGATCTAGAAGTTTAAAACCGGCCGGTTTTAATTTAACTAATATAAAAATTACGTAAACCTTAAGCTAGCTATCCTAAACCGATTAATAAAAGGTGCTAGAAACGTAGAGGAGGCAATTATTATAATCGCTGAAATAAAGAATAAGTAACGAGACTAGGCCAAGATTAAGGATTGGATCTAGGAATATCTACTTTAATACCTCCGGATCTTGTAATACCACGAATAAGGGAATAATAACCTATTATTAGCTGTCGGGCACCGCCCGGAGAAGTTAGCCTATTAAATTAACAGCTTAATAGAGGCCGTAACTAAGCGGATTAGTCTTTAAGGACTTCTTATAAATTATATATATAATAATAAGTTATCCTTTTTAAACTAATACCGATCTAATTTAAATAATAATTAACTTTCGATAAAACGTAACTGGTTATTTTAAGGACGACGGCCACGAGATTACGAAAACGGTTTATAAAGGCATACTTAGCGATAATATCTATGTCCTAAAGAACTTATACCTCTTTAATCCCGTCATAAACCTTTATTACCTATTAGGAAAAGAGTAAGTCGCGACCCTCCTAAAAGAATATAGAATCTTATTCTTTATTAATTATAAAGAATTATATCGCGAATTAGGTTTAGAAAGTCTCTTAACTTACGATCCGAACGCTAATATTAATCTACTTAACTTAATCCTATTAGGGCAACTTAGCAGGCTTAACGTTCGCCTCCCTTTAATTTAAAAGGATAAAGAGAGATATTAGGTTATCGTTAAGCAAAAAGATATATACACGAATATAGCCTCTAACTCTAAAAAACGTAAAAGGAATGGGAATAAAGCTAATATAACGACGCGAGCGCCTACTTCCGCGTTATTACCCGCGCCCGGCAAACCCCTTTTACCTCTACTTATCCCGTAAAGAGAGAATATAGAGGGCATTCCCAGAGATGTACTATTCCTTACTTATACCTTACCATTAATTTAATAGGACGCTAGACGAGTGGACTTAAAGGACATTTAATTAGATATAGATTGCCGTAGTAATGTTAAAGATATTATACTAATAGGGCTTTATGGCACGGGTATTACTAAAGAAGACATTATATAGGTTACGAATAATCACTTAATAGGATAGGATAATACTATAAGTTTCTTCGATGTATTAATTATTTAAAACCTCGACGACGAGCTTTTTATTAATATATAGGATTTTTTAAATAGCTAGGATAACTTCTCTATATATAGAATCGTAATAAATAAGATCCTTTCCTTTATTATATATAAAACATACCTTAGTTATATAATATATAATTAAGATTTCTAGTCCATATAATAAAGAAGCTCGTTACGTTTATTAAAAGTAACCTTTATAATAAGGTCAGACGATTTAATTATAGATAAAATTAAGCATAACTATTTCTTATCCAGAATAAGGCCTCCCGACTTAAATAAAAGAGTATTAGGACGTATAACTTAGAGGTTAAGGTGCGTAGCCTTAACGATAGATCTCTACTTTAATTAATTAGAGAATTAATTTAAGGACAGAGCCTTATTATTTTATAAATAGCTTCCTTAAAAGCTTAATTAAAGACAGAATTAAATAGTTACGGCCACTTAATTATAAATACTCTAACGTTTTTAGGCTTTACGCTTTAATTGTGTTTTATAGGACGAGGTTATATTATTTCATCGTTAATTTCCATAGAGCTAAATATAGATATATAGTCGCTAAGCTCGAGGGATATAGAAATCGTTTAAATTACTACTTCTATGGTGGAAGATCCTCTTAAGTGGTAGAAGAATGAGGGGATTTATCGAAAAGCGATCTTTTATCGGTTATAAGGTTTATAAATAAATAAATGGAATATATAAGCTTAAAGCTATATCGAGTTATAAATGTATTTAAATAACGGCGAGTTAACCGTACGGAGAAACGTCGGCCTATTCGTAATACCTTACTACACGTAGGATAGTTTATAGACTCTATCTTATACTATTATCACCTATAACCAAGTCTATCGGGATAGTATTATTATAATTCCTTTACTTCTCCTCCTTCTTTTACTCCTCCTTTTACTCCTTTTTCTACTCCTTCTACTCCTCCTTTTTCTATTCCTCTTTTTTCTGCTCCTCCTTCTAACCGTCGCTTCTATTATTATTTAATATAGTAATTCTAATTTCAACGGCAAACGTATAAATAAGCGGCGATAATAATATAGGTTAATAACCTAGGTTAGTAATATTTAATAGTAGAGAAAATTATATGGGTGTAAGTATATACTTATTAATAACTTATCTATAATAATAGATAGCGATACTAAAGAGACGCTAATTATATATTAATAAGAGCTATGTAATCTTCTAAAAACGATATTAATTTAGAAACTATTTAATAGAATTAAGTAAACGAATAAATTAAATAACTCGGGGTATCCTAAAAGCAAAAATAAAGGGATAGTTATACCGTTCGAGTCTTATCTAATTCGATTCGAGATAATGTAATCCTTACCCTTAAACTACAACTATTAATAATTTACGAAAGGGCGGCATACACTTATCCATAACTATCTCCGGCCTAATAAGACTAATAATAGGACGATTTATTATATTAGCCTTTTACAGTTAAGGGTACTAAACGAGCCGCTGCATACTGGTATAGATATAAGGAATAATATTATATCGTTAGCAGGTTATCCATAAAGGTAATACCAAAGAATACGGAGGCCTAATATAGGATCCAAGATTAACAATCTATAAATTAACGAAATCGATAAATAACTAAAGTAAATAATATATTAATCCTCGAAAACGGCTATCCTAAATAATATATAATTTACCCGGTATATTTTAAGAACGATGTTTATAATAGCCCTCGTTATAGATATTTAAAATAATTAATACTATCGCCCTTAGCTATTTTATAAGTATATTATTAAAGTATGCTAATTATCGTCTAGGGTCCCCTAACGTGCAGCTTTTAGGATACCGTAAAGCTATACTATATTATTAATATAGCCTTATACTAATTAAAAGCTATAACTTTAGCTTTATAACTAGTAGTAATAATTATAATACAAGTATATATTACCCCGGTAGTCGATTTAATATCACCACGCCTTAACGGCAGCCCTAAAGGTAGTGTTTAAATCCCTATTCTCGGATCGACCCCGTATAAATTAAAAGACAGTCCTACGATCGTATTCGTAACTAAAGGTAATAACCTCGATATTAAAGCGTTATTATATAAGCCATAATAATAGGGGTCGTACTTTAGCGAATCTCTTCCTAACCTAAATTAAGGTTAAGGTCGGTAATAATACGGGAACATATCCCGGTAGCCTAATAGCTTATATAGGGTACCTCGGACCTTATTTTATTTTACGAGTTTTCACTCTATCTATTAATATAGTAACGATTTTAAATTATAAAGGTATCTCTTCTAATTATTCCTTAAACCACTTTATATTAATTAGTAAAATTAGCTTTTAAATTAAAGAAGTATATTATGTTTTAATATATATAAGGTAGACTTTATTATCGTTAAGAACTATAAGACGATCTGTCCGCACGCTATCGGGGTTAATAACCTTAAAGGTAGCATCCAACTTATCGCTTACGAGGTCGATAATTTTAATAACCTACCGGTATAGCTTACGTCCGCTAACCGGTAAACCTGGTTAATAAGTTACCGAAACGGTAAAGTAGGTATATTATGCCCTTCGTTACCCCGTGAAATGGTATAGCTAGAAGTACTTTATTAATATTCCCTTTAAAAATATTTATTAGGTTAATTTTAACATATATTAAATTAAAATTACTATTTATTCACTTATTAAGTACTTTTATAATATTACGTAAGTAAAGACCTTAGTAATTTATAATTTCTAGGAAAGGTAGGTGTATCCCTTTTAATACCGAGCGATTTCCTTATTTAATATCTATACTTCTTACTTATCTCTATTTTATTCGAATTAACTTATTAAACTAACTCCCTATCGTCCAAAATAACTGTAAACCTAAAGATTAACTTGGATATAATCCTCTCTATCCTTTTAACTAAAAATATTAAGAAAGTTCGGAATTATTACGTAACGGGATAGAAGCTTAACTTAAAGAAAAAGAAATAATATTATAAATAAATATATTCTACTTTAATAGAAGAAAAAAACAAGCGTAATTTAATACATACCTATTATATGCTTATATTCGATATAAAGGATTACAAATATAGGAAGGAATTTAATACTTAAGAATACTATAAACGCCTTACGAGTATTATTACCGTTACCCGACGTTAGGGTTTAGACATCGTCTAGTATTATAGATTTTCCGACTAAAACAAATTATATTAGGACCGACTTAAGCAAATCGTAATTACTTACGATTAACAAGAGGTAATAGTATTATTTAACGTATCGATCTACCGTAAATCACGCGAATATAAATAGTTAAAAGAAATAGAGAATTGCGTTAATCCGATTACGAATTAGGTCTTAAAATCTGCTATTTAATATAATAGGCTAGTCGAAGACCCTTCCTCTTTACTATATAATTATAATAAGGACTTCTACGGGTTTATTATTCGAACTAAATTTACGAAATTATCGTAAACTACTTTAAATTACTACAATAAGCTAATACCGATATCGTTACTAAAAACGCACATTCCCATTAAGTCTAACGAACCGATCTCGCCGACGCTAACCTAGTACGATAACTCTAATTCCTCGATTACTATCGCTTAAAAATAAACAATAACGACCTTACCGCGATCCTTATTATACCTACTAAAGACACTATTATTACAATTATTACTAATATCCCCCGCTATTAATAATAATAATATAGCTATAGGAAATAATAGAAGGGGCGATACCAACTTTACGATAAACGGACTAACTATATTATCCCCGGCTTTATTAACTATATATAATATAATTTATTTACTTACGCTATCGATATCGTCGTATTTTTCGTTAACGTCGCCTTCATCTTTATCCTTAAATATAACCGCTTTATAGTTATCGCTATCGTTATTATTAATTACTAGAACTTCCTCTAAAGCCGATATTACCACCACTATCTATAGTTCGCCGCTACCCCCTTTTTAAAATTAAACTCGACGTTATCGTAACGTAAGCTATTAAAGTCAGCCCTAACTTCTTAAAAGGACGATTATATCGACGTGTCTATAGATTAAGATAAAAGGAATAACCCCCCTAACGTTAATAACCCTATGATCACGATATCGTCCCTATTTTCACTATCTTCGCCGCTACCGACATCCTCGAAATAATAATTATACTACCCCCGGATATCGCTCTAAAATTAATATCGCTATCGATAGCCCGGCTAATATAAAGATTAACGCTACTATCCCTAGTATTATTAGAAAAGGCCACTAGTAATCTTCTTAAAGAGATTAAAGACTGTTCGAGTTAGGATAGTAATATATACACTATTAATTAAGCCGCAATCCTATACCCGTACTTAATAACGCCGCCTTTACTAACCGCTTTATTATTACATTCCCAAACCGATACACTTAATATCGACTCTTACCCGTCTTCGCCGCTTTTTATAACCCTATTAATATCGAAGTCCGCCTGGTTAAGGGACGTACTATTTTCTATATATCGGCTCGACGAAAAGGGATAGCTTAACGATACTATAGTTAACGGATATATACACCTTATTACCGGAAATTATAATATCTATTTCCTTAATAATCATTTCCTTAAGCGGTTTAATCTAAATATAAGATAACGGTTCGAGAATAGAAAGTATCCCTTAAAATCGGAGTTCGTTCTAATACCCATTAATAAAAATTATTATTAGTATCTCCTTATTATATATAAGCGATACTTCCCCGCTACCGACTATCATAAGCGGGTTATCTGCTTTCTCGATTCTTTAGGTATATCGATACATATCAGCTCTTTTAAAAATTAGATAAAGTACTTTAAAGCTCGTAGAAATAAATAGACGGTATAGAAGAAAGAAGTCCAAATTCCTTAATAAAAAAATCTTTTTAATTATGGAGTCTTTATTCTCAGGTTCGTTAAGACGATTCTCTAAAACGTTCAAAGGTTTATTAAATTAATCGATAATGGAAAGGAGCTCGTTTAGGAGTTTAACGGTTAGATATTACGTAACTATATTAGAGATAACCTTACCCTAGCGGCGGATATTAAAGAGCTTTTTAATAAATAGCTATTATCCCTATATATATAATTAAAGTTTACTAATAAATATATAAGGCGAAATAGCTAAACTCCAAACTCGAGGCTTACCCTTAATCGATAAACTAGAGACTTTAAAATATAAACAGTTCTTTAATAAGCTTAAATTACCGCTTCTACGACAGAAAGTTAAAGCGCCGTACGATAAAGTCGTTATTAATATTAAGCTATTAATAAACCTATTAAACGCCAGGGTAATTATAAGTAACAGCTATAAACTACATATTATTACCGCTAAAAATGTCTTAATAGAACGGCCTAACTCTAAGCCGCCGAGGAAACGGAGGCGATAGATTATAAATATATTATACCCCTAACCTATATTCCAGCCTTAAAACTAATATAATAAGAGACTAGACTAATACGATAACCTCGGCAGCTTTTCTTCGGTTTAAACACCTATTATTCCGTATTCCGAACAAGCTACCGTACTTATAGCTTTAAAAGGCTACGTTCGAATATCTAAAATTAAACGTAACTTTTATATTCTTAATAACGCGCAGGTTAAATAAGCTATAAAACGCCACGGTTTAGAAATCTTTAATATAATTAATCTTAAAATAACTTTAGATTATAATAATAAGTATAAATTGTTTATTACGTTTACTATTTCCGAGGAAGAAACTAATTCTTTAACTATATATCATAACGAGGGGCCCGACGAACTAACTGAAATACGAAGGAACTATATTTAAATTACCTAAAATAACATATAAATCGCATTAAAGGAAATAATATTCTACTCTTTAATAATTCCTTCCTATTATTATCTACTATTTATCTCGCTTTAAATTACTTTAAATATAGGAAGGTATATTACGATAAAGTATAATATACCGCTATATAATATAATTAGCTAAAAAGTAGCGTCGTTTAAAATTTCTAAAGTTTTTAAAGCTTTTAAGTAATCCCGTAGCGTAATAACGATAATATAACCTTTAAAACTACGATTATAAAATTGTTTATTATTTTAACGAATACGTATATTATTATTCTCGGTTATAAATACCTAATTAGTTTACCGGAGCGTGGTAAAGCCTTATAGAGGAGATAAGTTTATTACTATTGTTATATTATTAAAGACAATCTCCGTTATATCTATATACGGGTTATCGAAGACCTTAAACGCGACGACATTATATAGCCCGTTCCTATTAATGAAATTAGCTAATATAGGGAGGAATTTAAGGTCGACACTTATTAAATTAAGTAAATAACCGACTTAATATTCATATAAATAAAAACTAGTATTAATTAGAATAAATATATACCCGTATATATTAGTCGGATCTAAGTTAATCGCGGTAGGTATAATCTATCGTCTACCTCCGGGAGGTTTCTTTCCGACTAGGATAGTATAATCTTTAATAATAAAATGGCTATAAGCCAAATATATATTAAAGACTTTATTAACTTGGTATTTAACGAAGAGTTTAACGAAATTATTTATATATTCCTTAATATTAAGTTAATCTCTATTAAAGGGGAGCCCGTTATAATTATATATATTAGCTACGGATAAATATAAATAAGAGTTATTTTATACATTTGCTTACTAAGAATTATATCCGTTATTATTAGATTTTAATAAAGGTTAGGAATTAAAGGTTAGGAATCTATAATTAATACCTTTTTAATCGTATTAAAGGAACGGCTAAGAAAGATAAATGCGGCGATAGCGTTAAAGTAAGTTATTTTAATAAGTAATAAAATATAAGCCGGGAGCCGATTTCTACTTACTTTGTAATAACGAGTATAATCTTTAGTACCCCGTGTAGGAAGATATTAATAATATATAGCCCCGTATTACTAGGCGTTAATAAATATTTATTTATAAAAATAATAACGGTTAAAGTAAGGACGGACCCTGGATTAGAATTAATAGTAGTACGGCTCCTTAAAAATTAGGACTTCTTATTAAATAATAGAATATAAATGAAATGCTAGTTAAACTAATCAGTTTTATAATAACTATAACGGTATATAAAAATTATAAAGTATATATGACGGCTTCTTTATTTATAATATTATAACGTAATATTAACTTTATATATTGTTTTATATATTAACGTGGTATTTAGAGGGTAGGCATCCCGTAAATAATAAAAGTATATCCTAATTATAAATTAAAGGGTGTATACGGACCGATTAATTAAATTATTATATAATATCGCGTACTCTACCCTAACTTTATAACGCCTAAGGTATAATAAGAGGATACGTAATAATATTAATTCCCTTTGTCGGACTTACACTTAAGGTCCTTAAGAGGTTTATATTTATTATATATAACATATAAATAATTTATTTTATAGGCGATCGGCTATAGGTAATCCGTTAGTAGAGCGGGATTAAAATTTATTACCTATCGAATACGCTCGTAAGGGTAGAATCCGGCCTATTCTTTTTAGTACCATTTACTTACTAAATTTAATATATAGAGTTATATAATATTAAACTCGCTTTATAATTTAACTTATTTATAAAATAGGCCGATTTATTAAGAATTAATAGTATGTATATAAGTCTTAAGTCGCTTATTATCTTAACGTTACGTGCATCCGTCTAAAGTTAATATATTATTACTTAATATATAAAACTCGTAAATGTAATATATCCGATTATAGTACGTTTTACTTAGAAAATTAGCTCGATATTATAGAGGACCTTAAAAAACTCTAACTTAATTTAATTAGGAAGCGACAACCTATCCTATTTTAACCTTAATCGTTTAAAGCGCCTATATTATAGATTTAATCAGTATTAAGAAGGAATAATTAAGATTAAATATGGCGCTTTAATAGAAAGAGTATAGTATTCTATATAATAGTAATTAATAGATAATAGTAGTCGACGGCTTAAAAAGTACCGTAGTCCTTAAATTATAGGTGGTTTATTAAATTAGTATCGTCGATTATAAAATAGAAGAATAATAGATGCATGGCGTATTTCTTATCGGCTTACCGCGATTATTTTTATACGAATAGCCTTTAATACCTCCTTAACGGTTTTATATTTATAGTTCTAATATCCCTTAATAATATTTCCGTCGGTAAGGTGTAACATTAAAGGAAAATACCTATTTATAAACTATATATTTATTTAAACCTTATAAGCCTGTTTTTCCTCTACAGAATTCTATAGAGGTAGACGATCTCGGAACGGCCAAAATCCTATTTAAATAGTATAGAAGATCGACCTTAAGCTAAAAATATCGGTTATTAATATTAATTCCTATTTTATTCGGGGGTTAAAAAAGGATATATCTAATAAATAACCGCTATTTAAATTAAGCCCCTTATATATCGATTTACTAAAATCGTATAATTAAACGCTTATAGAAAAAATATCGACTTAGTTAATTAGAATATTCTTTAATTAAAAATCTGAATATATTACGCCTTTCTTATGCGTATATATAATCGCGTCGGTTACTTACTTATAGATTTTAGAACGTTACGAATGACTTAATTTTGCGTTATAAATATCAATATATATCTGTAAATTCCTAAACTTTACTTCCGAAAGATATATTCTATCGGAATTAAATCCTATAAATTTACTTAATATTTTTTAGTCTATTAGTTATTAAAGTATAATATTATACTTACGGAACGATTCTAAGGTGTTTATTAAATATCTGTAGGATTTAACGTTCGGTTTAAATAACTTTTACGTTCGTTTTCTTTAAGCTCACGTAATTCGGATTTCCCTCCTAAACCTTTATAGGTTTTTTAAGTATTATATTCTAAGTATAACGATAGAAGTTTAAAGTTATACCGCGGTATAATAATACTTATATTCTTTTAAATAAAATTATAATGGTTAAAGACTTTAATATACTTTTAAAAGAAGAAAAGAGGAAAAGATTAAGGGTAGTCAAGTTTTAAACGTATTAATTAACTATATTAAAAACGTGTTTAAATTTTATTTTAAAGGTTTAAGATATTTAAGACAATCTGTATTTCCCTTTATATTATATATAATTTCTATTTAAACTATAAGTATAGTTATAATACTTCTAATCGTCCCTTTATATAAAATTTATTAAATCCCGCGGATTATTAAAATATCCTTTTAATATCTTTAATATAGAGGTTATAAATTAACCGTATTATTAATGATTTAGGTAGTTATATGCCCCGCAAGTTTCTTTAACCTTATTAGAACCTATTATACCCTTAGTAGCTTTATAGCCCGGTTTGCCGTTATTAGGGCAGGCTTCGAACTTGATAAATTGCTCTTTAATCTTACTATAGGAATAAATTTTATTACTATAGTAATTAATATATATAATATAGGGAATTCGGTAAATATTATTAAATATATATATTTAATACGATATTATATACGATATAATAAGTATTAAAGGATAACAAACAATAGATAGTTTTTAAATATCTATCGTGTATTATTAAAGATTAAACTAGGCTCGCGTCGCGTGTAACTTCCCTTTGATCGCGAATAATACCACGGTAATTATAAATAAGTACAATTTCCGATTAAATTTATATAAAGATAGATATATAAATTATAACCTTATATAAACAATAATTAAAGCCGATTAAACTCCGGCACGGTATATATTATTATATTAATGGACGGAGGATAGATTATTTATTAAAATAATGGTATAAGCTATAGTTAGAATTAATATATATATTTATATATATATTTAGAAAAGGGTATAGTAATATAAAAGATATTAAGCGAGTAATTTAATAATTGGATTAGGGATAAGATACAACCGATAAAGCTTAAAATTCGGAATAGGGAAACGTATTACCGCTACCTTATACCTTCGTAGCTCGTACCTTAAAATTATTAATTAATTATATTAATAAATCGTTATCACTAGTATTAATATTTTTATATATTTAAAGCGTATATATAAATTTAATTAAAGGCGATACTTTTATTAATAGGATAACCGATCGCGGTTTTCGTATACTTAACTACGTTTCTCCGATTTAGTTTATATTACGCTATAAATAAACGGAATATCGTTAAGCCGCACGCCTCTAAACGGATAACTACACGGATATTATCCTTAAGGAATTTCAAGCGTTTATATTAAGAAGGGAATTTTATATAATATCTATAACGGTAAACGGTTAATTTTCTATTCTATATGGTTATACTCGTTTCTCTATATAATAGCCTAATTAATATAATTTTCTTATCGATAGAGTTTATAGCCTTTATTAGCTATAGCTCGTGAAATCTTTTATTAAAACCTAATTAAGGAGCTGGCCTTATAATACGCTTTCCTCTTATCGGTTTACGTTTAATAATCGGAGTATCTATCGTTAACTCGTCTATAAATAATTCGGAATCCTACGAGGTTAAAAATACCTTTAACGGGTTAAATTATTTAATATTTTCATTAATAATTTTATTATTTTCTATTAGGTCTTGGTCCGTAATTAAAGGCCCTATAACTTAGGTTAAAATAAAGCTTATATATAACCGACTATTCGCTAGCTTTATAGCCTTATCCCTTTGGTATTTCGCCTAATCCAGGCTATTACAATAAGCTATAAACCCCTATCGACAGCTTCCTATATTCCTAATTAAAACCCATAAGTCTAAATGGATTATTATATACTCGGGGCGACCATTAAGGTACGTCGGATATTTAATATAGCTAATAAACATCTTAAATATACTAAAGTAATATATTAATATAATTATACAAGAGTTTCCGTCGTTTTATAACTTAAAGCTTCCGTATAAAAGAACGCCCTATATTCCTCTCGTACTAAGAGCACTATCGTAATTCGCCTGCCGTGCTATAACAGCCGCTAAGCCATTAGAACCCTTTATTATAAGAATATTATTCGATATAATTAAAAGATTATACTAAGTCGAAAGGATAATAAACCTATCGAGATCGATATGTATTCTCCGATCGAGCTACTCTAAGCGAGCGCCATAATAACGATTTAGATTTCTTAATACGAGTAAGCTATTTATTAATTAATCGAGGTTATTAAAAGGTATTTGTCCAGAAATATATTTACAATCTACGATATTCCCTTTAATTATAGGGACCATATTAGCAACGATCTGCTATTCCTTTATTACGTACGCGTCCTCTTTCTCGAATTTCTTAAAGTCGTCGTTCGTAAAGCGTAAAGGAGATAATAATAACCGAGGTTAAGTAAAAACCGCTTTAATCTCCTTAAGATTATCGGGAGGTAAAGGGGTGCCGCTATCTAGGTACTTATATCTATAAGGAAAAACATTATAGTCGATAAAATATTATTAAAAAGCACGGTTATAAAGTCCGGTATTCTTAGTGCTCGTCGTATTAAAATTACGTTTCGTTAATAATTACGAATCGCGCTTACGTTACTTAAAGCTGGATTAGTTTATATTACGGAACTATATTATATTAAATACGGTATTTAAATCGATAAAGTAATAATATATCCCTTTAAGATTTAATAAATCCGGGCCTCCTTCCTTTAAAAAGCGTTTAATTCGGTATAGACGCGCGGGCGTCAACGCCTTAAAGTATACTAAAGCGGATTAAAACGACCGGCTTACGGTAGCAATCCTTATATTAAGACGATCGTCCGTAGGTATTCCCGGGTATTCGACTATATTTCTTTAATCGAGTTCGCCTAGCGCGCTACGGATTAGGGGGGTTTTACTAAAGTTATCCTAAAACCGAGGTAGAGGTCGGCTTAGGTAGAGGTGCTTCGGCTTCTTTCGAAGGCGTCGATCGACGTCGGTCGGTAGCGATTTAGGAATAGGAATTTATTTATACTTACGCGAGCTTAAAGAAAATGGTTTATTTATATAGATATACTACGAGTTAACGGTTAGTTATATTAAAGGCAAGTTCTTTTATTATATATAAATTCGAACTAGTTTATCGCTACGCGCCGGCATTACGCGAGGGACGGTTAGCTCAAGCGCCCGCAGCCCTATTATTCCAAGGCGCTTTACGTTAAAAGTCTATTTATTTATAATTAATAATAGAGGCGCTTAGGCCTTATAATAAAACGAGTTTAATATAAAATATTAAATACGGCTTTACGAACTAGCCGCATACACGTCCTAACGCTTCCGTTTTAATTATTCCTTACCTAGCTCCGTTACGTATATATAGCGTACTTAATAGTGGCATAGCCGATCTTAATTTAATAGAATAGCCTAATTTAAACCTCCGCTATTTTATATTCCTTAAGCTCGGTCCAGCCCGTGTAACCGACGATTAAAGGCCCCGTAGTTATCTCGGGCTATTCTTAATGGCTTTACGGTATTATTCTATTCTATAAATAACTAATGTTCTTATATTATAAAAGGACCGTAACCCGAAAGGGGCGATAAACGATATTAATAGTATCCCTTATAAGCTAATTGGTTCTTTATCGGCTATATTTTAATAATATTATAAATCCCGGCAACTTGGTTCGTAAAGAACCTTAACGTAAATAAAAGCGTAAACCTCGCGCGTTTACCTTTTAATTTATTCTCCCCCGTTCTCTCTTAATATATTTTTCTCTTTATATTTTTAAATTTAATATGCTTTTTCTATTAAACTCTTTGGGCCTATAGTTATTAGAAATAGGGCCGTTTCTTTATATAATATGCGAAGGAATACCGTATTAAAGAAACGTACGGTTTAAAACTTATTTAGAAAACGGAACCTTAATATGACGTATATAATATATACGTATTGGTTATTAAGAAACACCTTCGAGTCGAAAAAATAATCTATAATATTAAGCGGTGGAAATACGAAGGTTACCGGACTGCGACGATTAAGAAGACGAAATAGGAACTCTATAGAATTTAATAAGTAATTAGGCGGCTACTCTTAAAGTATTAAATATAAATAAGTGGAATTAATTTACGGTTAAACTAACCCGTAGCTATAGGGAATATATGCCGGCTACCGCCGATACTATATTTAGGCTTATTAAAAACGGTTCCCCCTACGAAGGAATAAGGTTATAATACCATAACTTGTCCTTCGAAACCGTCTTTACGATATAGTTCTTAAATTAAACGCGGTATTACGCTATAACTTGTACCGATAAAGCTTTTTTATTTAAATTCGATATATAAGGTACGTGCCTAGACCGTCTATAGAGTTACCGAGACCCTAACCGATAAAAATTACGAACTAATGAATAAGAAAACTATATTAATTAGGATTTCTATATTAAAACTATAATAATAAAGGATAAAATATATTTTATTTCGATTATAATAATTACGGATAGAAACAATAATTATAAATATTTAAAGGCAGGAGCTTAAAGTAGCACTCTACCACCTATATCTATAACTTATACGTAACGCCGGACGGAGAAATATATATAGCTATATAGAGCTAAAAACTAGTCGTTTCTCACTATAAACATTATATATAGCTCCTATTCTTATACGAATATTTAGGATTCTTTTAAACGCTACCACGTTATCTATTTAAACGCGCGGGGCCTTACTATTATATTCTCTGTAGTATTATTTATAGTTATTATTACCGGCCGTGAACGACCTAATTACAGGGGGTATCTAATTTTCGAGTATAATATTTATAATATATCCTGGGGCTCGTCTCGCTAAGTAGGATATAGAAAGGGTTCGCCTCTTATTTATTTTTTTAAAACTTGCCTTTAATCGGATTAACTGGTTAATAATTATACGATCTCGAATGTCGAGAAAGTAGTAATTAGCACCGGTAAATAACTTTCGACTCTATCGCGTTGGAGCCCTTTATATAGAAGGGAGACAGAGCTAACCTCCCTAGGCTAATGCGCCGCTAAAAAACGATTAAAAATATACCCCGCGTCCTAAAAGTACCTATAGCCTACCCTTTTAATATTTACTATTACGTTAAGCATACTAAAGAATTTACGCCAGGGCTAATATTATAAGGCTCTTAATACTACTATACCGTAGATCATTAGAACTCTCCTTTTCTATAGTTATACCACGTAATATACGAACCTACGTATCTTCTTACTTTATATATAATTAAACTATAAAAAATACTTTATAAACTGCCGGATAAAGCGTTATTAATAATCCTAAAATTCGTAAATAACGATAAAATAGAGGATTTAGCCTTATCCCCTTAATTATTAAAAGCTCGTAATAATTACGACGCCCCTCGTATTTTAAAGGATTATCGTATATCTATTAAAATAGGCTTTTTTACGATCGATTTAATTCTCGGAGTACCCAATATGTAGATATTTTAAATCAATATATTAGCTATTATAAGGACTAAATGTATATCTAGTTATATCGTTTGAAACGTTTAAGGTTATTTTTATTAAATAGTAGAATTAGGAAGCCTCATCTTATCGATACGAAGTTTTAATTATAGGGCATATTAGTATACTAATGTATAAGATAGTGGCAAGCCGACTTATAGGAGAATCTACTTAATATATTAATCCGATATATATAAGCTCTTTAAGGTTAAGACAGTTATACCCGTAAATAATATTCTACATCCTAAGCGTCATATTAGATCTCTGGTCGGATATAGGATCTCGGCTCTAGTAAATAATCTCGCGGCCTATTACGACCTGTATTAAGAAGCTAGCACTGCGTTTTACCGGGCATGCTCTTCTATTTAAAAATCCTTGAGATAATAAATGGGCCTAGTCGCCTCTGCCAACTTTAAAGGCCTTACTTCTCAAGCGAGGATAAATTAAGAAAAACAATAAATCCTAACCACCACCTTTAGAGCCGGACTTTACTTCAACCAACAGTTCACCTTTCCTATCCATTAATTATCCTAATTAATCATTTTAATTTTATTAGTATAAATTCCTTTAAAGGGGTTCCACGTCCTTACCGAGTTAATCTACTACCTGTAACGTATATAGGAGCTTTTATATCTCGAGGCTTAAAGTCGATTTCTATATATTATAATATTATAGAAGAAGATTCTTTTATTAGAAAGCGCTAAATTAAGCTAATATAAAACGAGGTCCTCACGCTAATCGGCCGCCTAAATAATGCGTATTAAAAGAGGGATAAGCTTCATTATTACGTTAAAGCGATAAAAGGCTTTTTAAATAAATCGGCCTTATTACTTAGCCTTTAACGTAAGAATCTTATATTAAAGAAACAACTACTCTTTACCTAGCCAGCTAGAGAGCATATTAGTTGTAGCGAAGTCGGCCGTCTTAGTCCTATTAATATCGACCCTAAAGCTAAGCTCGAATTAATTAAAGATTCTATTACTAACGCGTACGCGTCGCTTAAAGGGGATAAACGTATATTAAATCCGTTAAAAGATTATAATACAAATTTGATACTTTTATAATAAGCCAGCAAGGTTTTCGAGCAGGATTTAGATTTCAAATCCTTTATCGTATCTTATAAGAAGTCCGGTATAAAGATAATTAACGTCCTTAGGTCCCTTATAGCTATATTACTTTAGGCTCTTATATAATAGCATCCCTTTAAAGAGATAGCAACCGTAAAGTCCCCGATATATAACTCTTATAAGAAATAATTATTAATAAGGTATAAGTTATATTACTTAAAATAGGCTTCTTATATTAATTAACTAACGTAAATAAGTCTGATATTCGCCAGTTTAATACCTTTATCTATAGGTCCTAAGTATCGGAGCCCTCCTTTAAAGATTTCGTTAACAGCCGTTCTAAAACGTTATCGGGTTATATATACCACGTACTAGCCCTATTACTAGACTCCGAATCGAGGCAAATTAATATAAATAAAGAGGTAATATCTAATTGGATACTAATAACTCGTTTCGAAAATGCCATATACCGCACGATCGAACTAGCGGCAAAGCTGTACCTTATTAATAAGGGCTACTTTTAGGCTTTCCCTTAGTATAGGAGCCAATTTAATTTATATACGATAACCCTAATTAACGTTATAACCTACGAGGAGGGTAATCGGACAAGGTAAGCTCCCACGGTTTAATTATATCTTTTTCCTACTTTATATATAAGCAAGATTTCGGAAAGCTCGGCTAATTTAAATAAGGGGGCCAAAGGTTTAATTAGGAACGCTTCTAAAGATCTAAATAGCTATTAACTTATTACTAAAGGTCTTGTATAAATTAAATAGGGAAATAAAGTTATATTTCTTAATAATATAAATATATCGTTAATTAGCGTAAGAGTTTAATTATTTATTGTAGCTAGTTGTTTTACGGGAAATAAGTATTTTAAAAACTTTATCTATAATTTATATTATTTATAGTTTAAAAGTATAATCCTTATTCTTAAAATATCCTCCGTAAATATACTACCTACTCCCTCTCGTACTTCTTAGGTTATAAATGGCCTTCTTAAAGGCCTTAAGATTTATCCTATATTTCCGCTTATTCGATATTAACTCCGCTAACGGACGTCGGAATATAAGTAATAAAGCCCGTTTAAAGTCGATTAATATAACCCCTATCGTCCCGGGATTAAATAACACGTTCGCCGATCGTATATCCCGATAAATTATACCCTCTTAATATAATATCTATAAGGCTCGAATAATAAGTAAAAGGAATTTCTATCTTTCGTCTTTATTCATTACCTGCGGAATACTAATTCCACCTCTAAAAGAGAAGCGTTATATGTATAATAAAGACTCAATAGTTATAATAATAAACCTTATTTATTAGACGGAGGTTAATAATGCTTAGAAATACGGGCATATATATACCTTAAAGCGGCCTAAATCGCCGATAGACGGCGGCCTCGTACTCGAGGTCTTCGATAAAAGCCTGTACGGTGCCCCTATTAATAAAGGTATAGCTATATACAAGGAATATTATTTTAAAGAGTATATTACGCGTATTACTATCGTTTAAAGGTATAATCCTATCGTTAAAAAATTGCTTAAGCTATTCCTAAAGGAGGCGAATCCACTCGTTATAATTAATAGGATAATACCTACAGTTACTTACGTTATCCTTACCGTAAAGCGACACGTTCGGGTATATCGAATTTAGGAGCCTCCTTAGGACTAACTCTAAAAGGTATCTTTATAAATAATATAGCTACTCCTATACGCCGCTTCTATTTAGATAAGTTCGATACGCTAGGTATTAACTACGCCGAACCCCGTCTTATCCTATAGGGTAGGAGTATCGGGTAATATTAATACTATTTCATTATTATCGGATAGATCCGGTACGTCCTTCCTTAACTATCCCCTACGTACTTCGTTATTCTATCGACGGCGTCTCTATTAATGTAAGATATACGGTAAGCGACGCGATAAGCGATCGACCTTTTTATAGGTCAGAATATAGTAAAATATATTTTCTAATAATACCAATCGTTTACTTTTTAGAATAGATTATAATATAGTTTCGAAATCCTTAACCCACGTCTCGAGGCTATCTATAGCTCTTTATTACTCGTCCTACCTATATTATTAACGTTCCCTAGGCGCCCCGAGCGCTATTAATATAAATAATAAATATTGGCCGATAGCCGAATAGACGGTAGGTGAACCGATACCTTTAGGCCAGGTTCTACCAAATGGTAGTTTAAGGTTTGGGGTTTGCGGCTTGTACTTGTAACTATAGACCGTAGTACGCGGTACTAATACGGAGCTGCTAGCGTAATAAATATAGATATAATCTAGCCGTAACTAATATAGATATTATCGGTAGTTTAGCGTCCGAAGCGGTAACGTTAAAATATCCCTAACCACAACCTCCTCAATAATATTACTAATAAAGTAAGGATAATTCTCGATAATAATACTATCTTTAAGCTAATAAGCGCTAGCGACAGCTTCCACTCTTTTTAACTATTTTAGAATAGCCCTAGCCGGATCCTCTACGGTATTATATAGAAAATATTCGAAGGTCTTCTTATCCGCGATTAGCCGCTACGAGATTCTATTACCGAGGCCGATTAAGAAATTTCGATTCTTAAAAATAAAACTCCCGATAGGGAATTATAAGGGATGTCGAAAGCAATTCTTTATTATTTGAGGAAGTCGGACCATAGCTTCAGGTTCTTCGGATATTATTTATTACGAGGATTAGTTATTAGACCCTTCGATATTAATTATAGATTTAGTTTGATAGCGAATCTAAAGAATATAAAGGCATTATAAGCAGTAATTTATTCGTTTAATATTATTAATCGTACCTATTCCTTGGAAATATCGGCTCGTTATTATTCTTTCTAGGCGCGTCGTCGTTCCTTTCGCCCTTTCTTTACGTCTTCGGCGCGTTATTACTCTCTCGGCGCGTTATCGTTTCTCCTATCGTTCTCTTTTAGCCTCTTTAACGCGTTTAAGGGCAACTTAGAGTTATCTTTCTAATTCGTTTATATCTTTATATCCAATCATAATATACAAATTGATATCGTAATAAACAATAGAGTATTAACTTCTATTTATACTAATATTTCGAGGTACAGCCTAATTAAAATAGGGCCACTAAGCGTTACGAGGGGTGACCATAATAATAAACTATATAGGAAATAAAGACTAATAATGTAACATACTTTTTATTACTATACCGTTAACAACTCGTAAATTACGATATAAGAATAATAATAAAATTATAAGTTTATATTATATCTTTAATTATATATATCGCTCTCGTCTAAATTCACCCGTCCTAAAACACCTAATATCGGCTATAACCTATTTCTACTCGATATATTTTCTAGCCCGTAAATTAGCGAGGTCGGATATTACTTACCTTACGGCCGGCGTAATTAGCTAGTACTACCTTTAAATATATTATAACCTATAATTTAATTACGTTATAGTAGTTAGCTTAGATTATTAAAAAAGAAATACTTAACCTACCGGGAGTTTATATATATAATTATATACATTTTAACTCTACAAAGTTTATGAAATTCGTTTAATTTTCTAATTATCGTTAATCACCGCTTATAGAGCTTTACCTTCTCTTATTTATATTCTTTTTACGCGCGCGTCCTCGTCGCCTTAACGACTCGACTAGATAATTAAATATTTAAGCTTATATTACTATAAATTAAATATTAATAATTATAGTAATACCTTCTTAACAACCGTATAATATATAAATAGAAAGGTATTAATAAACTACTTTTAAAGATTTAGGGAGAGCTATATATATAACTCTATACGGTAGCAATTCTAACGGATATTATCGCTATATAGGATTATTATTATCACGTTCTAGGTTACGGTTTCTAGAAATAAAACCTTTCTAAATTTAGAAAACGATATATCGTTCCTGGTTTTAAATAATCTACCTTATTTTAATCTAGCCATATCTATTGCTTCTATATAATCCCCGTAACCGTCTCTCATTTTATATAGCTCTAAATTTAAGCGGGTAATTATGGTAAATAAATTCGATACCGGCTTAAAACGTAAGCCGCGTATTTTTAAATAATAACGTAACCTAACTTACCAGATAACCGATCTTAACCTTAAGTTATTAGAGCTCAACCTTCGCTAATCGTAATTTTTCCTCTAATTCTATTAATCTTACTTAAGTATCGAGGAGATCGGAGGAGGTAATCTTAGAAGCCACCTTCTATACCGTATAACAGACATTAGACTAGCTTAAGAGATATTTAATAGTATTATAAAACTCAATCTTATTATTAAGCATTATTAAGAGGACGGCATTATTATTCGACTTTATAATATCTAAACTTATTAAGTTAAATTCGAATAATTTATAAGATTTTATAAAACTATATATCTAAGCTATGCCTCCCGGGCGGCTAAAGCTATATATAATTAGGTAACCAAAGAAGTAACCGTCTGTACTATAATAATAGTTATATATAAGGTATTAAACGCTAAAGCGGTCGGAAACGATGACCTTGTGGAAATAGCTTTCGGACCCTCGGGAGAGTTAGTCGTTATTTCTAATGGTATTCGACTTAATAATTCGATAGTTACGATGTTAAGCGTTATTATAAACGCGCTAGGCTAGTTCTAAGAGATAGAGTAAGCGTCTACGGCGTTAATTATATAGATCTATATGTCTAAGAAGGTTATGGTGAATGATTAGTAAGTCGAGATTACGGTTTCTATAAAGGTATTAGATCCGGAGATAGATATAATTAACGATATAAAGAGCGATAACGCCTTTTAAATATAACCGATCTTTCCTTCCTAATTAAATATAATTAACTTAGGGCTGTTAGTGCCGTTAGTGATTACTACCTTCGTACAGGTAGGAGTGGATTACCTAACGCACTTTCTATATTTCGATTAATAATACCTTACTACAAAGTGCGGCTTTAGAAATATTACTAAAATAAATATGTATCCCTATTCGGTACTTCGGTAAGCACGTTGAATACCGCTACCTATATACCTATATAGGGAAGCCGGCCGAACGAGAAAACGATAGGGAGAAAGTTATTATCGGTAAAGACGAGTCTAGCCTTATACGGCTTGTCGAGAACGTTTTTAATTCTGGGATCTGATTAGCTTTAAACTATGTCGTTCTATATAACACTTATAAGACTTATACCGATAAACTCGTTACTAATTATATAAACGGTTATTCCAAGCATGCCCTTAGCGTATTAATATTAATAAAGCTTATGGCTGAAAGCGGTAAGAAGGTCTTTATAATGGTAAGCGCGCGTATCTAAGGAAGGCCTTAATAGTTAGACATTAGAGTTCTAAACTATATATATCTAATAGCTCTTAAATCCCGGAATCTATTTTAGGAAAACGAATAATCGTTTTCTAAAATAATATAATTAATTTTTAATAAACTAGAAATACACTTTTAAAGAGCTATAAAAAGCGCGTAAAAGAAAGGTATCGAAAATATATTAAAAGCCCCAGCTATTAAATTTAAATTTATAAAGTAGATTATATTTTCAGACACGGAATACAATATAATATTTAAAGAGGATATTCTTAATACGCAAGAAATATTAACGGGTCCTATTTTATTAGAACTAGTAGTCCCGGCTCCTAAATATAACAATTATAAGATATAAATCTACTTTTCCGATCGGTATGCCTCCTTATTTAACGCCTCTAACTTATTCCGATATATTATATAGAAACTCGAGCATCTAAAGGCCGAGTTAGGGAAAAACAACTACCTTAAACAGCGGTTCGACCGTATCGATTAGGAGCTATTTCGGAACGATAGATTAGAACGGATCGAGCGGGATTTAATAAGAGTCGGGGACTCGATAATTGCTTTAATGAATAATCTACGGAGTTTTTCTATAAACGTTTATTTACGGTTAAAAGATAGCGCCTACCAAGCACGTTAATAGGATTAGGGCCCTTAACGTACCTCGTAAATATAAGATAGCAAATAATTAAATCGATCCTTAATGGATTGTTCGTTTAACGTAATATAGACTTATAGTAATTATTTATCACGTGGTATGATATAGGTTATATCGTTTATCGCGGCGACGCCATAAAACAGCCCTTTAAGCAAACATGTACATAGACCGTACTAGCTATATTCCGCAAGGTTTATTAAGGGTATGCGTATAATACTTAAGGGTTCTTTAAATTTGGTTTCTAATAACGAGATCCTAGTTTACGGAACCCGATATATGACCCGCTTAGGTTAATTATATAATAGGGGTCTTTTATTTATAAAGGTAGAGCATTTTATTAATATAACGTCCAGATACGAAAAGGCTTTTCCCCTTACCTTAGGCATGCCGGTAGTTAAGTAAGTAATCGATACGATAGACTCGGATAAAACTTACAATCCCGATATATATATTTCTTTATTAAAAGAGGAAAATAAGCAGTTTAAGCTCCGGAATTAAGAACTTGTTCATTAATTGAAATATATATAATATAGGCTCGCCGATAAAATAGAGATTAGGAAAGACGTTAGTAAGAAGGCCGGGTAATATAAAGCCGGCTTAGAAAAACGTAATACGCTAATAGGTAATATCGTAAACGCTATTATACGCGAATTCGAACGGTATAAAGATGTTATTTTAGCTAGGTTAAAAAAGTAGATTCGTATATATTTTAGAAATAGTTTTAACTACGACTCGCCCGTATAAATATAGGATAACGAGTTTATAATAAGGAATTAAAAAGACTACATAAGCGCGCGCTTCTCCGTACTAATATTTACCTTATAAATATTATAATTAAGATTAAATAATTAATAGGTCTACGCATCTAAGCTATTATATACCCTTTAATAAGTATAAGGCTATAATAAGATTATTATTATATTTATTATTTACTAGGTTATCCGCGATAAAAACGTACCCGTCTATAATATAATTATTGTTTTTTATTACGCCGACGCTATACTCCGTCCTTTTAAGGTATCGACAGATATAGAGGGGAATATCTTTTAATAGTACTTAGCGGGAAGTACGTTAATAAATAGTACTAATATTATAAAACCTATTAACGATATACGATAGCGTATAATCTTCGCCACGTACCCGTATATAGGGGTCGAGATAATATTCCGAGAAATACCTATTAAGTTCTATATCTCGTTTAAAGGGTATTATCGTATTATCCTCCTGCTCTTAGATAATAATTACGGCGTTATTTAAAAGAGGAAGTTTATTAAAGCCCCCGAGGTTTTTATTAATAAATTATTCTCCCTTTCTCTACGTTATAGCGAGGATACTTTAGACGTACACGCTATTAAACAAAATAATAACTCTGAGTTTTAGAAGAAGGAGCCGTTACCCTATAATCTTTACGAGGAAGTCCGTACTTAAGGCAGTTATCGAGCTTAACGCCGATATAAAGCCGCTATTATAAAAAGATCACGGCGATTATAAAGAATTAAAATTATAGCGGAGAAGGAAAGGTAAGTTTAAAATATTCGATATATATAATTTATAATATTATATAGTTTAATTTAATCCTATATTAATTATTATAACTTAATTCAATAAACGTCCTACGAGTACTCCGGGTTTCTCTGCTTAACGGAGAGATTAATTATGTCGTATAATCGGGTATATAATCCAAGTAAGTTAACGAAGGTTTCGACGGCGAAGTTATTATAAAGACTGCTAAAGAATATATATGCGTATTAAAATTAATTCTTAAAGCCTGGCTTATAAATATATTATTAATCGACGAGTCTTAATTACGATTTTATTTTATAAATATTCTAGCGGCTATAATTAACGAGTTTCCCTCGATATTTACCTATAAGTTAGACCTTATTTTATTATTTAAAAGCTATCTTTAAAGGAGAGGATTTAAATAGGACCTAGGGCTGCTCGTTCGTATAAGCGGCCCTTCCTTTAATTAGGGATTAAAATATAAACGCGTATCTTTTTCAATTCTAAAGTTATACAGCCTATAGTAGCTAGTACTTCTCGTTCATATATTTGACCCCGCTTTTAATTACGGGCCGAAGTACGAACGTACATCCTCGATTTTAGTATTTATCGGCCTATCGCTTCCTGGAAGAGAAATAGACTTTATTAATAACCGTGAATTACAGCGGCGGCTGCTAATCATTTAATAATTTTAATTAGCACGGAGTATTAGTCGCTTAACCGTTAAACCTATTATAATCGGTAACTTAATTAAACTGGTATAATTAAGTAATTCGCCTAAAAACGCGTAGAAGATATCTCGCTATACGAAAAGAGTCGTAAGATAGTCCGTATTATTAGATTTTAGGAGCTAGGGAATAAATAAATAGTTAACTATATATTTTAAAGATTTTATAAAAGGGCGGCTATATCGCTTGCTTATCTATTCCTTATTTTAATTTAAATTCTCGATCCTTTAGTCTTCTAGCTAGTTTTATAAGGAGACAAGTTTAAAAATCTTAAAATTAATCTTTTTCGACGTAAAGTCCAATATACGAGATCTTTGTAGTAACTTTAATAGATAGTAATCTTTCGACCCTACGAGATTAGTACTACTTCCTTTCTCTCGACGAGGCGGATAGTTAAAGAGCTAGGGGGAGTATCGCATTATAGAGATAAAGACTTCTTAATAGGACCAGTTAAAATCTGAATTAAACGGAACCTCGTGAAAGTCTTCTTCCTTAAACTCGATATAGTACTTATTAAGATAACGCCAGATTTAATATATCGCTTCGTAAAGCGACTGTCCCTTTTTAAGCTTTATTAATATCGTCGATTTAAATATTTCTAAGTTAATATTAAAGTATTTTATATTTTCGTAAAATATTTTAATATTAGGAATTATTATATTAAGGTTAAGAATAACGGACTCGATCCTCTTACGACGGTTTATATCGTAAATTAGAGGATATAGAACGCGTGAATGTATTAATTTCCTAATAAGTTCCCGGTCTTTTCGGCTTATAGAAGGAGCGAGCAGTTGGACGTGTTTAATTATTTATATATCCGTAATTAATCCGATATTTTCTTCTTCTAGCGTTATCTTCTCTTAGATTTTAAAAGTCCGTTTTAAATACCATTCTATCGCCTCCCTACCGCGCGAAGTTAAATGCTTCTTTATATTTTTAAACTTTAACCTACCCTTAAGGCCGGGGAAGCGCTTAGTTAAACGATTTAATTATACGACAAGCTCCGGGATATTTAATAGGCGTTTTAAAGCCTTCTACTTATATAGCGATAGCCTACCGGTCCACTCGCCCTCCGCTCCCGTATCGCTTTAAATCTAATATTAACGTATCTTTTAATAAATATATTCATCCGGACGACATGTTTCGAAGTGGTATCGTTTAATATACGGCCGGAGAAGGAGAAGGGGATCGGTACCCTCGGGAATATAATATAACCTCGCCGTCCATTAAGTCTTTAATTCAGACGTTCTTATAGCTACCTCGAGACGTTACCTTCTATAAATATATTTAATCTTTCGAGATAATCGGATTTGTCGGAAAGGCGGGCGAGTCCGTGGTAGATTTTTTAACGGGATAGTAGAAGAAGCTAGGACTTTATTTAGTTTACTCGGCTATAATTTAATATTAATATAATTAATATCTATCTCTAGTTCATAATAACGTTAGAAAACCGATTATAATTTATTAATTACATTTTCGTCCTTATTACGGCATAGATTAATAAAGAGATTTATAATCTGGATCTGGCCTATACTTATTAGAAACTCGTGTATTTTTATATAAGTAATACGCCTCTATCCGTAGCTCGATAAACGCTATTTATAAGAGCTCCTCTTACGGAAAGATTTAGGATTCGGAAACTAGAAATCGAGCGACGGATAGTTAAATCGCGAAATATAATAATAAATCTATTATAAATAGCCAGATAGTTAAGTCTACGGTTAATACGTTTAAAACAATTAATAAAAACGATTAAAAATAAAAGACCCTTTAAAGATCGGTCTTATCCTTATAAGTATTATAATAGTGATAAACTACGTATAAGAAATAGCAACGAAAGAAATTAGATTGTTATTAATATAAATAATTCGAAGAAGTATTTGAAACGTAATTCACGACTATATAAATAACGTAGGAAAAATATAAGGTAGAGATAATTATATTAATAAATTAAGTCTAAGGATTATTTTAATTCCTTTAAAGGAAGGCTTATTAATATCGGGGTCTTTAGGCTTAGTGGATATATAGCTTATACTAATATAAGCAGGTATCTTTAAATAAAACGTTTTAAATACATTTATTAAGTATTTAGGGCCTTCGGCTTATATCTTTAATAGTTCAGCTAATTGAACTTGCGAATATTTATATATCTAGAACCAATAACTGGCTGCTATCCGATACTTCTCGGAGTCAGCTCCTAGAGTAATCTTAATTAAATAAGAAGGGAGAGGAAACGGTAACAGGATATTATTTCTATATTATAGGGGAACTCTAAAAGAAGATCGCGTAAGAGAAAGCCCGCTGGTGCAAAGGGGGAAAGTCTTATTACGTAGAGCAGCGTACTATAACATTATATCTATTAGGATTTCTAATAAATATAGAAATATATAGTAACAGGAACGAAGTAATATTAATAAGATATAAAAGCTCTTTAAATACTTATGGAAGAGTAGGTCTTAAGATATTCTTTATATTAAACGTAGAATTAGGCTGGTGTTCTTAACGAGTCGATACTCTCGACTAAGTCTTCCTATCGTTTATTATATTATACCTTTTAGCCGAACTCGCCGATAGAAGCGAGCTAGGAAGTTCTAAGTATTATTGCCGACCGGGCTAATAAAGATTATAATAGTAATGCTATAATTATTTAATATTATACCATATATATTATATTCGACTAATAACTCTATTTCTATTATATAAAAATAGAAAACGAGAAAGTAAGATTTTAGTAATTAATATATATAGCTTTCTCCCCTTTATATAAGGATAGGATAATAGATATTATATTCTTTTATTATAAATGGACTATTATTATAGATTCGTATATTCTATATATAATTTTTTTTACATCCCTAGTAATTTCTTTAATTACTTACGCGAAATACTATAAGTATTTTTATATATTAACGTTAAAATACGGATATTATTTGAAACTGCTATAGATATCTTTTACGATAGCTGAGGTATTTATTATTATTACCTTAATACTAGAAAACGTTATTCTAACTTTATTCCTACCCCGATTAATTAACGAGAGTCAGGTAATTATATCGATTAAGCTTTCTTTAATCCATTTTCTCCCGGTATTCTTAGGAGCAGGTACTCCTTTCTTCTATTATATACTTCTTAATACTCTTTGTATAATTTATACTTAGCTAGGAATTAATATAATTATATAGATACTTTTTTACGGAGTTTCGTTTATATCGGTAGTAAATAAAGAGTAAATTATATCGAGTAGCCTTATAATATTCTATTTCTTTATAAGCTTAATTATTAGGATAAAGTTATAGCTTAATATATAATATATATTTAAAAAGTTATATAAGTTTTTAACCGTGGCTGTTATAGGGTTTATGTTATAACATATATAAGAGGTTTCGAGATCTTTTTCTTTAACGGCTTAGATCGTAATCTTTCTTTATAGCTTCTCCTTATTCTTGTCATAAGCTATCAAAATACGCCCTATTTATCGTTTAACTTCTATTATTAATATAAAGGTGCGAGAATATATAATTTATATAACCGTGGCTATAAGGAAAAAAGAAGAGGCCGGACTTAGTTATATTTTCTTAAAATCTCGAGATTTACTATTATAATAGCGTTATAGGTCTAAATTAATATTTATTTTATAGTAGGAGAAAAGTTGGTTAGAAATAAACGAATTCGGACTATTCCTACCGAAATAGATATTTTACTCGAAGAAACTCATTTTTTAGGCCTAAAGGATAAGACGAGAGCCGATACGGGTATTTATTTAAGGGCCGTACCGGGATATCTATAATTTAAGCTGTTATAAAACTATGCTTCTTACGGTGTAAGGGATTGGTATTATTAGTATATTACCTTTGATATTATCCTTATTAAAGAGGAAGTATAGCGATATAAGAAATAAGCGTATTAGATCCCTTATTATATTAAATAACGATAAACTCCGGAAGCTGGATTTATATTAGCGATTAAATTTTAAGTATTAATACGATTCGGCGGTAGGCTTGCTCGATTGTTTAAGTGGGGTTTAAAGCGAATCTTCTCGTTTATAAGTATAGATAGCTTATAATACTTACCGTAATATTAATATTCTATTAAGAACCGGCTGGTCTAAACTCGAAGAATAGTTATATTTAGAGGAAATATTATCCGTTATTAAACGATAGTTTCAATCTACTTTAAGGAAGAGTATCGTAATTAGTATATAATTATAAACCTTCTTATAATGGCTACTAATAAAATATAGCCTATAGTAATCCTAAGTTTTATAATACGATAAAGCAGATTACGCGTTCTTATATATCGACCTATAATATTATCTATTTCCATAAGGTTATCGGTACGATATAACGGAAGTAAGCTAATAAATTAAATTCGTATAATATAGGATAGTTATAAGACCTGGCTTATATTCGAAGTAATATTAAAGGTATTAATAGGCGCCGTACGCTATATTAATATTTATATTAATATATATATTATAATAATAAAATATCGTAGATATAGAGGAAATAAGTTTATGGTATATTAATAGGGATAATTCTACGATTTATAATAATAAGAGGTTAGAATATAAAGTATATATAGGCAAACTATCTTGTATTAAGGAGCTGCGATAGAATTAGTAGCGAATTAAGTTATTAAGTAAAGCGGGGTAGATTAACTTTAATAGGGTGCTTATTTATTAGAGAGACGCTAATTAAATTAATATTTCCTTACCCTATTAGTAGGGCTGGTAATGTATTATTAGTTTTCCTCAATATTAGGCGTAGTTATCGCTAGTTACGTTTTATATGTAATTATTCGGAATTGCTTTACGATTTACTTTATATACCGACCTCTTAAGGTATGTGGCAAACGGATATATATAATATCGTAATTAACCTTTACCAGTCCTAATTTATAAGCCTATCGCAGATTATACTAGAAAACTTCTTTTATAGCTATAACCTGGTACGGTATGCTTTTTGGGGGGGGGGGGGTTGAAGAAATAAGTAGTTGGTTCTTTATTTTACGAAAGATCGAAAACGGCGTTTTTAATCTTTAGTACCTTATTATGCCCTTTACGGCTTTCACCTCGGGTAATGCTTCGTTAGCCTATATCTAGATAAATAGATTATATAAGCTTATATTATATAGCTTCTTTATTCGGTTATTATAATTAATTACTAACGAAATAGGTAGAAATAATTATTTTTAGGGTGTTTGTTTATTAATAACGATACGGGCTAGTCCCAATTGTACGTCCCATTTATACCCACCCTATCCATAAATACGATTAAGCTCTTTCCCATTTCCTATTAATAACGTTCTTACTAATATTCTTTCCTAATTTCCGTTCTTACTAGCAGCTCCTCTCTCCAGCCGCCTTATTCTGCCACCAGTTCTATTCTGCCTTCCTTTCTGCCACCAGTTCCTTTCTGCCACCAGTTCTGTTCTGCCACCAGCTCTGTTCTGCTACCAGCTTTGTTCTGCTAGCAGCCTTGTTCTGCTATCAGTTCCTTTTTGCTACCAGTTCCTTTCTGCTATCAGTTCCTTTCTGCTATCAGCTCTTTTCTGTTATTAGCTTTGTTTTGCTATTAGTTCCTTTCTGCTACTAGTTCCTTTCTGCCACTAGCTCTGTTCTATTAGCAGTTCCTTTCTGCTACTAGTTCCTTTCTGCTACCAGTTCCTTTCTGTTACCAGCTCTTTTCTGCCAGTAGCTCTGTTCTGCTACCAGTTCCTTTCTGCTACTAGTTCCTTTCTGCCACCAGCTCTTTTTTGCCACCAGTTCCTTTTTGCTACCAGTTCCTTTCTGCTACCAGCTCTGTTCTGCTACCAGCTCTGTTCCGCCAGCAGCTTTTTTCTGCTGCCGGTTCTTTGTCCAATTCTTCCCTGCCAGCAGTATTTTTTACAGTTCTTTCCTATTTTGTTCCTACTAGCAGCTTGTTCTCCCCAAGCCGGAACCTCCACAAAGCTCTACATAAACGCCTAGTAGGGTGCGCACCTGGTACAACCAGCCCGGGCACATTCCACCCCACAGTGATAACAAATCATATCGTTCGCTACCATTGGTGCCCCAGTAACCCTGCAAACGTCGAAAACGACGTTTTATGTCATCCCCATCCTTACTTGTGCATTGGACCTACACCCTATTCGCCCCCAGAGAATCTCCTAGTGTCAATCCCTCTTGCACCCCATGGATCCTCCGCTTCCTCTCTTCTTTTCCTTCTTCCTAGTTAGCTCACATCGAAAACGGCGTTATCGATCTTCTTCCATGTTTTTTGTAAGAGATATCGCTTTCGATCTGTCTCCTTGGGCCTGCCCACGCGCTCCAACAACCGTATTGCGGGCGTTGAGACTTGCTCCAGCCCCATCCGACTATAAACTTCGAAGGGGTCCCTTGATCGTCACTGCCTACCACCAGTCTATTTCTTGAACTATGTGTACTCACTTTAAACGCCACCCCCTAATTTCTTCCATATTGTCATTATGCACAACGGCAACCGCCGGTACACAAGTTGTCCCGATGGCATGTAATGGTATGTTTGTTCCACTAATAAGTTTTCCGGTTGCTGTCTTATCGACCCGTGCGATAAGGAAACTTGTCCGACCACTGTATCGAAGGCAACAGTGCAGATTTCCTCGCACTCGTACGTTACTTACTTTTCGACGAGCACGTCAGTCCAACGACTTCTCCCGACAGCTGAGTCGGAACCTCGCAGAACCGAGCCGCATCCAGGCAATACCACGGGTTTGCCTGTCCTTGCAGCCATTGGTGTCGCGTTCGGGGCCTTGTTCATTGGCAAAATACTAGGTATTCTCATTTGGATAATATTCAATAAGTATCTACGAGTTCGTTCAGTACGCAGGCTAGACCTTGCAGCTAGTGGGGCTCGTACAATATTGCAAGGTAGGTAGACACAAATAACCCCCAAAGACACCTGTACCTCTACTAAATCTTATTATAGAGCCTGGTACTATAATTTCGGAGCTGGAATCCCTACTATATTCCCAGCCTCCGTAATGTGCTGCCTCTGAACTCCCTAACGAAATCCTCGTATCCCTACCTTAGTTGTTATCTCTAAATCTTAAGACGGAGGCCTGCGTTATAGATTGGACAAAGCTTTAAGCCCGACTTATACCGGAACTATAAATGTATTTAGAACGTCGCTATCTTTCCAGCTTTAAGATGTTAATGTAAACGATTCGGAGAGCCGTTTCCCTATATAAATAATAAGTATACGAGAGGTCGGCTACGGTACATTAGTGAGCGCCAACTATTGTATCTAATAGCATACACCTATATTAAGTAATTGCTCGGTCCTTTCTCGGATAACTCTTACCGTATTCTAATGTTACGCATGTACGTGTATGTCCTAATGCGCATTATTATTAATACGAATAGCCACGATAACATCGCGGGTACTTACGGTCGGGACGAGTATATAACGGCCCTGGATCTGCCACGATAGAGGAGTAGACCCCATTATCGATGATTGTAATTTTTGGATCTATAGAAGGACGGGTATTATATTGTAACTTATATCATTTATAGATCAACTTAACAGGATGTCGTCATCTAACCTTGCGCATTTGCCTTCATTAGCCTAGGAGAGCGAAAGGTGGAGGATACTCGGCTAACCCCACGTCCGTCTGAGAGAATCCAATAATGAGCGGGGTCAGGACTAGAGGGGTAGTAGGCGGGGAGTGCTGATGGTCGGGAAGACGCATACGTGTCACCCTGATGCTAGTGGAACGAATGGAGTTGTATTATGTGGAATACTGGATATATGATACGCCTGTATCGCGACTTGGCCGCATATACCGCGCCTTAACCATTTACAAGATTGTCTGGCAGCAATTATGCTGCCCCTCGGCTTAACTCGCGAATCTCGTCGAACCTGGGGTATAATAATTCCAAAAATCTAGTGAACTCCTCTTTATTAAGCCTTTCGATCTTGCTCTAATGGCCGACTAGTATAAGGGCAAAGGTTCCATTCCTAAAATGGCTGTCAAGCTTGCACTATATCCGGCCCGCGGCAAGTTGCTGCTTTAACTGAAAGTGTTTATGCTGGTATAGTTGCGTCGACGTCTTTAACGTTCTTCCAGCGGGGATATCTGGGTAAGCTAAAGCCATTATGCCTTTGAGTGACATCAATTGCAAGACCCTCAGCTTCATTAACTCGGCGGGCCCCGTGTACCCTTTCCGTATCTCAGTCTCGAGGCCGTATCTCACGACAGCAAGCTGTTTGAGGACGTATCTGCGAAGCACATCCTGTTCCAATGGTTTCGCCTCCAACTTTTTAATCGTCTGGATCATCTCTGGGATATTCTGAGGCTGTAACGACGAGGCTGTGAACTTAGGTTGCGCAAACCACAGACATTGTGCCAGATCATCCAGCCGCCCCTGTTGCAGTAAGTCGGCCAGCTGCTGTAACGACTCGGTGGTGTCAAGACTGGCGGATCCACCCGCGCTATGCTCAGAATCATGGCTTCCAAGGCCAGGTTCATGGTTGGGTTCCAGGTCGTCGGCAACGGACATCTCAAGATCCTGTTCGTCCGCATGGTTTGTGCTTGTGTCAAGCTCGGAGTCCAGGCTTCCAAGGGGTTCCATGTCGGACTGGGGATCGTTGCCAACGAACAAACCGCCGTCTTCTGCGTCGGTGTTTTCAGGGTCCTCTTCTACTGCATTGGATTCGGTACCATCGCCTGCATTGGCTTCGCCATTCTCATCGTCACTTCCGTCATCACCTCCGTCACCAACTCGACGGAATCCTGCCGGCCGCAGGGTCGCCATTGGCCTCTGCCAGCTAATGCTGTCCTCAGAAGAGCTGTAGGAACTGCTGTCATCTGACTCTTCCTCGTCCGATAGTTCGGTGAGTTGCTGCCCTCGCAATTGCGTTATAATACTTGGGAAAAGGTCCCTAATTGGTTCCATGTTCGCATCCCCCATCTGTATATGTGAGGAGAGATAATCTTGGACTTCGATTATTATGTTAAGGCTTTTCGATATTATAAACCCTTGCTAAGTTAGTGTCGCTATAGTTAACAAGTCGATAAGTCGGATTAAAAATATTTTTATTATAACCAGCTCCTGCTTTAAAGAAAGACGAGTTATTTAAGAGCGTTAATCTGTTCTAATGCGGCCCTTTATTTTATTAGGACACGAAGAAATTGACGGAATTACATATAAGTTAGCTATTATGAAATTCCCACGTATTTCTAGGTTAGAAGTTGCTATACCTTCCACTACCTATTACGCCTAATTAGGTACCGTCCTACTAGGTCGTCATAAGAATCTGGCTAAGTTATTTATTATATTACAGCTATAATCCCTTAATTATTATTGGTTTACGAGGTTAAAAGATAAATAAATTAAGAAAGGAAGGGGTCGAAGAGTTATATAAGTATATATAAGCACGTTTTAACGCGGGATTAAGTATCTCCCCCGTTTGCATATATACCGTAAGGCAGTCTTAGGCTTCCACCATCTTAAGGCTTTACGGTATAATAAGCCCCTGCTGAGTTGGTGCTAATAGCCTGATAAGTCGGCTTAAAGATGCTTTTACTATAAAACCTCTATATAACGAGGCGTTCCGCAGACTAGAGAACCGATTAACCGTTATATAATCTCCACGTATTTCGAGGCCGGATATCGCTATATCTCCTATTACCTATAATAATTAGATTAGGTACCTAGGCCGTCACTGCAATCCACCTACGGCATTCCTAACATTAGTCACTTAATAATACGTTAAACCGATTTAAGTAAAGGTTTGTTAACTAATAATGAAGACTATTTACCTAGTTAATATAAGGTCGTAGTAATATTACGTTATAGTAATATAAGTAGAAACAAGGAGCGATATATCTCTATAAGAGCCGATTCGGACGCTCTAATTAGAGATCGAGTATTTTAATAAAATCTTACTCGTGTTAAATTTAACGATACACCCTTATATCTTAATTTACTCTCGGTTCGCTATAGATGTAATAGAATCTCGTCTTCTTAATAAAATTAATATATTTAATTCTAATACCGTTTCGACGTAATATTACTATTTATTAATATATATATTTATTTACTTTTCATTTTTAATCTATATAATTATCTCCGATAATATAATTTAATAATACTTAGGCGGACGTTATCGCGTCGAGCTATTAATTTAATTAAAGGGGTTAAGCTTTACGTAAAGGTAGTAAGGCCCTATTACATATACTAATTTATTATTAAATAGGTAACTTCTAACGGACTAAAGTTGGCGCTTTTAGGTAGGGTCGGTTTTAGTAATATATTTAGGTACTTTGCTTATCATTAGGGGTAACGCTTAACGCTATTAATACGTGCGCCTCCTACTATATAATTTCCTTACTATACTCTTTAATGTCTTAATTAGGTACCGTCTTAATAATTCTCATATTATTATTATAAATAGTTCTTATCGCCGCCACGATTCGGGCCCGAGAATACTCGCTATATGTTTTTAACTTGTACGCCTATAGTGTTTATAGCTAGACGAAACTGTAAGATAATTATAAATAGTACTTAATGGAAACGCACTGCCTGGACGTATCTAGGTTGACGAACGTACCCACACTCCCTAATGCGCTTTAACGTGTTAAAGACACACGGAAGCTCGTACTGCCGCTGCCAGAAAAAGGTCAATTTGTGAGACTACGAGGGCGCCGCGTTGAGCTTATGATTCAACGAAGGTGTCTGAGGCTTCTCGCGGAGAGTGGAAGCCCGTAAATGACATCCAGGAATGTGCCGGAGAAGGAGCGCGAGTTCGAGGCATTCGGCCTAAGATGTAGAGGCTGGCACGTGTAGCAGTGAAGAGAATAGGTAGTCTGTTGGTGGATACTAGCTGACGAGTATAATACTGATTGCTACTACTCCATTACCGCTACCTAGTCTAGTAGTCGACCTAGGTCGCTATCTACTAGCGGATCCATTACTAGGGGCTACAGTAGCCCGCACTTAGGCTATATTAGCTATCTACCAGTTTTCGCGCGATTAAATTTAATTATTAGTTTTCTTACTACCTACCCGAGCCGTTTTATTTAAGCCAAATAGAGGAAGCCTCCAGTTTCTATTTCTTTATTAGAACGAAATGTACTATATTTAATACTCTATATTGCTAGACGTGGACCATAATGGCCTCTATATATTTTAAGCTCCTTACCTATATTAAAAGTCGGAGACCACGGCCGATTATTATTAATTGTAGTATTCGAGACGGTTATCGTTTATTAACCCCTTATCTATAATTAGTTAAACCGCTATAAGTTATATATTAACCGCCTCGCTAGCTAAATTATATTATAATACGAGAACGGTATTATCGAGGTAATTATTATATTATTACACGGTCGTATACCCGTTATAAGTTTAGGTATATTAATAACCTTAATTATATTACTTATACTTGTCGCGATTTTAGACGAATAGTCGAATATAAACGTTATGCTATTACGAGTTAAATCGCACGATACGAGACTAGAAATATAGAGAATTATATAATAAGAAATCCTATTATAGAGCGTAAGGTATTTCATACAGAGGGTAAGCTGGCTTTAAGGATCCGAAAGATAAAGTTCGGAAACCGGAAGTAAGAAATAGCTCTATAAATATATAAAATATAAGTTTAATGCGTCTTTTTGATTTTTTAAAGTTTCGTAGTCTGCGTCGTTATTATTATAGTAATTTCTTATAAAGAAATGGTTTTTAAATTTAATACAGTGCCGTTAATTTTTAATATAGTTATTATAATTTACGCCTGGCTTTTATTCTTTAGGTTCTTTATTTTCCTTACTATATTTATAGCTCTTTATTAGACTATTATTTATTCGTAATATTATATTTTATTAAGCTATTCGATACTTCCTTTCGTTATTCTGTACACGATAATAGGTATTATTGGACTTTTATAGCTTTGGTATAAATAGAAGCATAACTATATATAGCTATTAAACTATATTTTTATATACGAGTAGTTCCGAACTTAATTTTATAATTAATTTACGGAGTAGGCCTTCTATATTTAATTCTATAAATAGGTTAATTATAGTTTTTATTAACGTATATACTACCTAGGGGGTGTTTGGTCCATTATAGTGAAAGCCGCTTTAATTTTAATAAGTGTATTTATATTTTTAACGATATTTCTTTTAATATTATATAAGCTTTAGATAGAGGTTTTAAAAATAAGGTAACGGCGATAAATATATTATAGTGGGTTTTTAATATAAGCCTTAATATCTTATTCTAGTTTCCGAATTCTCGAAAGGGGTCGTACCATATAAATAAATAAAATTTAAATTGGCGACAAAAGAACTATACTATTTATATATGCCCTCTATACCGTCTTTATTATAGTTAAATCTTTATCGCGGGGCTTCTAGACTTGATAGCCCCTTCTTAGAAGAGATATCTGGCCTATTTTAACGTTTAAATTAAGGGCTTAATAAAGAGGTCGATATAATTATTATTATTAGAGGGCCTTAGACGCGCGAATTACCAGGCCATGTATATATATTTCATTTTAACTCCTCCGTCATTTTAGACTGCAGCTTGTACCTTTAAGCCTTTATACCGGTAATTAAAGCTAGCTGGGCCCCTCCTAACATTATTCGATATTTAATTTAACGTATATAGTCTTTAATTAGTCTCGAAATTATACGCCGATTTTATTTATGAGCTCTTTTATTATTAATTAATATTTATATCTTTATAGAAGCAGAGTACGGCGGTATTATTAAGATTTTAGCCGAATTAGCAAGTTAAGTTTATTTTAATTTTTTAATATTGCGTTAAAAACCGGTCATTCTTATATTAACGGAGAGGGAAAGAAGTATAAGAATTTCATTTAAAGATTTAGAATAGATATTTATAATTAAGGTTTTAATAAGGTATAACGTATTACGAGAATATAGCTTTAAAATAATAGAAAATACGTGGCGCGATTACTTTTTTGGGCTAATAGTATAGGAAAAGTTAACCGAAAGGTAAATAGCGGTTAATTTCTGAACGGGAGTTTATATAAATGCCGGCTTTTATAAAGCTTTTACGCGATCGCAAGTTAGGACTTTGCTATAGGTAATTTATATTTATTTTATAGAAGTTATTATAAATACTTTAAGTTTAATTTACGTATTACGAGTAATATAACTTATATCCGAACTCTTTTAATATATATCGCCGAATTAATTAAGAGAAACTCCTAAAATCCTGCTTTAGTAGAATCGATATACTATTTTATCGCATTCGTACTTATATCCAATATATTTCGAAATAAGATTTATAGGTATTCGTTATTAATTAGGTAGATATAATATAACTAATTTTTAAATAGGGTTGCTATTTAAACCGGTATTTATAGAAATCTATCGCTCGTTAATTAAGAATATCGAGGATTAGTCGAGAGCTTTTAAATTCATTGCCATATTATAAAATCACTTTATTAAGCTAGCCAGCCAGATTATTATTAATTAAGGCTATATTAAGAAATATATAGAAATTATTAAGTCTATCCCTCTATTATTATAAGGAATTAAAGCCTTAAAAATCTATTTAGTATATTTAGTTTACATAACCTTAAATACTCTATCGTATAAGTACGAACTTTACGATTTATATATATTAAAATACGCTCCGATTATTATTAATACTCGGACTGTTCTTTTAGCTATATATTTATTTTATAAGGAGCTAAACGACGTAGTCTATCGCCTTCGACTATATAATACGGGAGTTAGGGTTCTAGTTCTGGAAGGCGATATACAGAACGCCCAGTCGATATTAATATATTTAAAAAGTATCCGTAGTATATTAATAGCGTTAATAGGGAATTATTTCGATCTTATTATTAAAAGTAATATCGGAATATTTTTCGCCGTTATACTTTTTTGTTAAAGAGCTAACGTTAAAGATTATATATATTATCTCCGAAGATTTAAAAGGGTTAAAATATATAAGAACGAAATTCGATTTAGCTTAGGATTAAACTTTTTATTTAAGGATATCCGTATTAAAAGATTAAAACTATATTTATATTATAGAGGCCGCTTTATTATAATAGTGGAAAAATTAATTTCGTTTAGAATAGAAGAATGGCTCCGTAAAAACTTCCGTCCGCGTCCCGCGGATATTAGTTTCTAAATAAACGCTTTAATATTACGCCTTTAGTTTGAGGCGTCGATTAATGTTTTACTCTAATATTCCTTAGCTATTTCCTCCTACCTTAATAAGCAAGTTAAAAGCCTTATCGGGTCTCTATTTTATATCGATATTATTAAACCTTTCCATTTTTATAATAATATTCCTATTGAAATAGAGTTACGAATAGGGTATTATATTGAGCTTGGGCTATATTTAACTTCCCTTCTTATAGCCCTTAAGAGGAAGAAAACTCGAATTTATTATCGTAGAGATAATCTATTAATAGTAGTAGATTTATACTTTAATTAAAATTGGAAAGAGGTTAAAGAAAGAAAAGATTTCCTAATTTTATTAATAGTTATTGTATCGTCTCCTTCGTTTATAATTATAATAATAGTTAATTTAACGAAATAGGAGGGGCAGGTAAATATAAATAATTCGCCTTATCGCTTAAGTAATTTATAATATTCTCGGGAAGGAGTTACGGGCATATTATAAATATTTGGGATTCGATCTGTTATTATTACGATATTTTTATTATAAGAGGCTTTATAGAATATAAATTAAAATATATATTATTTAATTCTTTGGAATATTAAAATATGTTCGAGTTTACGGTCTTTAGTTACTATTAATATTAACCGGCTCTTTTTAGAAGTTCTAATTGCTAATTAGTAAGGGCGAAAGGGGTTAATCGCGTCGTCGTCTTTTAACGACAGTAATAAAGTTATTAAGGGTTATTCTATTAGTTGCTAATACCGGGCCAGTTAGATAATTAGGAAAGTCGTTATAGGACTAATATAAATATAATATATCATCTTTCTCTATATAAATATAAACTTTAATTCCGAAAAGTTTATAGAATTCGTATATTTTCTTTATCCTATTTCTCTTTTTCCCTTTCCATGACTTTAATAAAGCGTATAATACCTTTATATTATTAGAAAATACTTTAAAATTAATATTATATAGCTTTAAGGAAATTAGATTTAATCCTTCTAAATATTATTTTAAATTTCGATTTTTAGGTATCTCGCTTTATATTAACCTATAAAATATAATATAATTAAGCGCGCGGTAAATATCTAGAGTTATTCTTCCTAGAAATATGGATTAGGATTTTAAATTTAAGTTTTTAGTTTTTAGAAAAGTAGGATGCTTATAAACTTATATATACCTAAGGATATACCTAATTAAACTTTATTCTTAAGAATTACGTAAATATAGATTTAAGTAACTTTATTTATAGAGCGGAAGTTTATCGGCGAGGGGACTCTACCTCTGAAATTAAATATGCACTTATTTATACGAGACTGTTTAAGAATGGCGATTTCCTTAACGTAGCTTCCGCTATCGGCTTTAACCCCTTTGTTATTAGTTATCCTTAAGATATATGAAAGTTCTATAATAGAAATATAAGCGATTAGATTAATCTAATCTTTATTTCGAGTAACGGTATAGGTAAACTTTACGAAATTACGAAAAATACCGCTAATATAAAGTTATATCTTTAAAAATATATTTATAATAAGTAATTATACGAAGTATATCTTACGGATAATAAGATTATTTTAAATTTATAAGATTGGGAAAACGAAATTAATATTACCTTTTTATAATCTATATCGAGTTTTTTCGAATAATACGAAGGTTATTATTTTATATATTTATTTTATAATTTATTTAATAATAAGTATAGAGATAGTCTCGCATTTAAAGAGTATAGAGTTATTAAAGCTCCTCTTTAAAGTATTAGAATATAATCTATAATAAAAGAAGATTGGTTTCTATGCCACACTTTAGTATTAATAAAATAGAGATTTGCCGATATTTGGGAAATCCTTATCCGATTTATATGAGAATACATAGAAGGTTATATAAAGGACGACGTATTATTATCGTAACGCTAGCGATTATTTAAGGATTAAGGAGACCTTAATTCTGTTTTACTCCTATTCCGTCTTAATTAAATAGGTATTTTAACGATTTAATATAAAAAGAACTATTATATTATTAAAAGAGTAAGTTAATAAGAAGTTTCTAGTTTAAGAGAGTTTAAGTAGAACTCGTCCCTAATATTCCTCCTACCTTTTAAACTTAAAACGGAAGAGTTTTATCGATTACTTTTAAAAAACGAAAGAATAACGGCAGCGGTAGTTACTTCTTCTAACCTATTTATTATGCCCGGGAGCGCTTTTGGTCCAGTTATAATATCGTCGGAGCGTATTACTCCGTCCCGGAAGGAGCTAGAGAATATAATATAGGAGAATAAGAGCTACTTCCTATTTATTAATAAAGCTTCTGTTAAGGAAATAATCGACGAGCTGGAGATAGAATTATATATAGCTTATATTAGGGACTTCGTATAGGTTATTATTATCGCTATATCTAATAATACCGATGTTTTAGCGTTTATAGAGGAATACTTTTAAGGTTTTAAGTAATATTTCTATTATAATATAGATAATTTAAAATAATATTATAGAAATAGTTCTCCCTTTTAGGAATATATAATAATAAATAGATTAGTTAATCGGAACCCTTGATATAGTTAATAAAAGTATAATTATAATTTTATATAATAATATTTACGCCTAGGTAAGCTCGGAGCCCTTAAGGTTTAATAGTATTATAATGAAGGAATATTAAAAGTTTTTATAAATATGGATCTGTTAAAGATTATAGCGACTACTTTATAAAAAATAATGCAGAGATGTTATCTTATTTATTTGTAAAGCGCTTATATGGTTTTATTAATAAAGAATAAAGGGCCCTATTATGGCTGGATTGATCAGAAAGCGCTCCTTTATGATAGACCTGGTAATTAGTTAAGGATTATTATAACGAATTAATTTTGCGCGATTTATTAAAAATAATTCGAGAGCTGGTTATAATTGTATTTTAATATATTATTATAATTATTATATTTATTTTTTCGTAGATCGTGTTTAATAAGAGTTATAATTAGGTATAGGAAATTTAATATTATAAACTGCCTAATGTGCCGCGAATTTATTCTGTAAGTGTTTACGAAGGGAAGGTAAATTAATTCTAGCCGTTAGTAGACGACTAAAGACGGTATATATTTAATTAGGGTTTGATCGAGAGTAATACGCTAGTGGATAATCTTTCCTATCTAATTATTCCTATAAATACCTTATTAGCAGCCTTAAATAATTAGCTATTTAAGTATTCAAATCGGAAGACGGATTCGCTGTTGGCTAGGATTAATATTAATCCGATAACGTATATAAAGAGGAGTATGTTCCTTTTTATTATATTTAAAATACCGGGTTAATATTGGCTTCTTTATATTGTTTTATTAATATATTAGATAAAAGAGTAAATATATAATATATTTCCGAATTATTTATTACGTATTATTTTAGAAAAGCGTTTTTAATTTCTTATTTCTAAACTTCCTAAGATATTATTAATTTAGCAGCTTGTCGAGCACGAGGAATCTTCTCGGGGGTAAATTAGAATTATTCGTAGCAAGATTTTAATCGAAATATTAAATAAGGACTCCTCTTTAAGATTATATACTATTATAGTAGAAACCCCTTTTAAATCGGAAGCATTTAGATATACCGAAATGGAAGCTAGGTATACCGATTCCTTTCCGATTATTTCCTATATAAATTTCGAAAACGAGATTAATATATTCGTTATAAATAATGGCTTAGGTACCTATAGTACCTAACTTGTAAATATCCTTAGTATATATGGCCGGTAATTTTATAAGAATTTCCGCTATCCGCAAATTAATATAATCGAGATAGCTCGTATAAAAAGCTTATTACTTTATAAAAACTTTATATTTCTTATTTTTCTACCCTTTAGTCGAGGCTAGCCTCGCCGCGGTTATATGTATAAGAAAGAATAATTAGGAATCCGATTATCCCGATTTATCGATTTATATATATTAATTATATAATAATTAAAGGACTATATCCGTAATTACGACGTACCTAGGATCTATTAGATATACCTATATATTGATTTTAATCTATTACTTAATAATGGCCGTGCCGGTTATTTATAAAGGAATACTTATATTTGGATAAAGCTTAATAGCCCCGAACCTCTATTTATTAATTATAGAATATAGAATAACGTCCTTAATAATTAAAGATAAGGCCGTATTAATACGTATTACGAGATTATTGGCTAACACCTATTTATCGAGCTGTATCTACCCTCGGCCAGAACGAGCTTCTAGGTCGATAGCGTACGGTTTAAGAATTAGACGTATATAACATTTATCGTAGCCCTAACCCCTTTAACCTAATCGGCGCCGTAATAGGATAGAGTGCTAATAACTCCGCGGAATAAAATTTAAAAGGAATAGTAATAACTTATACAAGCTTTACGAAATTAGCTTTAGCTAATAATCGAAATATTTTAAAGCTTAAGGCTAGTAAATCTTTTTAAGCTAACGCTATTAACCTAATTACCACTAGCTACAACTAGTATACCTAGATCGGATAATTTTATAGAGTTATAAAATAAACCTTTAGGTACCGTTAATCCGCTGGAAAATATAAGACCTTATTAGAACCTTTATAAAGGACGCCTAAATTAACGTTATATTTAATTTTTAATTATATATAATAAACCTAATAGCCGGGATATTATAAGAAGATATCGTATTTATATAGAAACGAGTTCTTTAAGGGGCGAATCGATAAATTAATAATTTATAGCTATTATAATTATTTAATACGGCTATATATATTACGATTATTATACGCGGTTAGCAATTAATTACGGAATTAATTATATTATTTACGGAAATAATAACAGTTATAAAGAACAATCCCTATTAACATTCTTTATTACACGCTTTAATAAACGATATAATAAAGTTCGGATACTTATATATACTTTTAAACAATTTAAATTTTTATAAACTGAGGATTATATATTAAAACTTTAATAGACGCGAAGGGCGCGAAGCTTAGTACTTTAAATTAATATCGAAGAAGATTGCTTTATTTATTATAATACCTTAGGGGACTTTTTTTAAAACTGCTTTATTACATGTATTAATACGTTTATCCATATATTTTATACCGTATACCTAGCGCGTTATTTTCGTAATATTACGCGTCGCTTCCTGGCTATATCCTGCCCGTTATATCGGGCAATTATATATAAAGTTTTTATAACTAATTAATAATTTAATTAAACTTAATAATATATAAAAAGCGAGCGTTTTAAGGACGACTAAGAATTCTATATAATATAGTTATAATTTAATAAACACTACCCTATTAATTATCCGAGAATTACGTAAAGCTAATGGTAAGAAAGGGATATTAAAATCGAATATTAATAAATAAACGAAAAATAAGCCCAGGAAAAACTTAGGAAATGAAACGACGAAATCAACGAGCAACGATTTATGGGCGAAACGCTATAACTCGGAATAATACGATGCGATACTAGAAAACGGAGAGAAATATAAGGAAATCCAAGGTTTAACGTTTATTTTTTAATATTAAGGATTTATATATTAAAGTATAATTAAATATTTATATAAATACGTATATATCTTTACGGAAATAGTAGTTTACGGCTCTAGCGATAGATCGTTATAGTATTTAAACAGGGTTTTAATTATAATTTATTATTAATCTTTAAAACTCCTATTTCTTTAACGCGCTAGGCGAGTACGCGGCTAGCAATTAGTAATATCTAACTTTAGTATTACTTATTCAGGTATTAGATTATTCGGCTAGGGTATTATTAGGTTTATATACCATACGTAAATAATGTGGTAAAAATACTGTCCAATAGCTAGCTTATTCCTATATTATTCTTAATATAGATTATACTATTAAACTATAAAACGTTAATACTTAAGCTTATTATTAATTCGACGCCAAAACCTATTTTAATAATATATTCCACATTAAACAAATAATACGATACCGCTAGTAATAAGGGTTATAGGTATTTATGGTAAATAACTTAACGAATACCTTGTCGATTAAATATAAATATATTAAGATTTATATTACGCCAATATGTTTTAGATAGTAATATCTTTAAGACAACGATTAACATCGCGTTATAATATATATAATATATGTAAAAGAAAGGGATATTAATTATAATAAGTAAGTTTTTTATTATTCGGGTATTTATTCTCCGCTATAAAGGCTCGCCCTTAGGTAAAATCCTGTACTTAAAGACTCCTACTATATTAACATTTAAGCGTTAATAAGCTATAAAATATATATATAAAATTAAAAAGAATCTTTTATATTATTTATAATAACCTACTTTATTATTTTGGTTAAAGTTAAATGTATATAAGTTTATTACCTTAATTAAAATAGATTCGTATAATTCGATTTAGCGTCCGCTTTCGCTTTTTAGGTTAAATATAATAAGTCGTTATAAGTAATATAGTATAAGTATATATCTGTTAGAGTCCTATAAGTTATTCCAGCGTTCTATATACCGTTACGATTATATAAATCCGAAATAACTTAAAGGCTATAATAATAATTATAAATAGAGTACTATTTATATATTAATTATATAAAGCGTTATATTTATACTATCCTTTAAATATATATATAATCCCCGGTATTTATAAAAAGTTTAATATAAAGTAAGCGGCCGGGATTATAATTTATAAAGTATAGTTTTATATTATTATCTTGTATATTTTAATTAATTAGTTTTAATAATAATTTGTTTTATTATAAGTATCTTTTAGTAAATCTTACGATATGTGTCGGTCGGGATCGTTACCGTCACGGTATATTCGAGGAGGTTAACGGCTTTTATACTCCGTCGGTCGTCGAGGTATACGCTTACGGTAGCCGTGGACGTACGGTATTATAATAGCCCTATAAGGAAGGTTTATAAGGTTTATATTAAGACGATATAGGACGAGATATTACTCGATTTCTATACTGCTTTAAATAAATACCTGCCTAATTAAAGGCAAGGACTTTTAAAGACTCGACTAATTATAAGAACTAAAAAGGAGATATTATTTATAGGAACTCGTTCCGCAATAATAGATTTTAAGAATCGGGTTTCGAATATATTTTTAAAATCTATTCCTTTAATATATATAGCTTACCCGTCTAGTTTATATCGCTAATTAAATCTTCTTATTTTTAATTATTAATATAATTAATTATTATTATAAATCGAGCAGACCGTCGAGTATTAAAAGAGTCGTAAAGGTTATTAAGGAGAGGCGTATTAAGGAGGACCCGATCTACCCGTAATAGAGTAGGAAATAACCCAAATCCTAGAATTAAAATAATAAAAGGTGCGGTAGGGACGACTAGATCTACTTATAACAGAATAGGTATTAACTTAAGACTTAAAGATAAAACGCTCGAAGGCGAGATCCCAATTACGATTAAGGTATTAAATAAGGACGTTTCTATAAAGTTATATACTATTATAAAAGTTAAAGCCGTACCCGATACGTAAACCATAGCGGAATCGCCCTTTAAGTTTAAGCCTAAGCTTAAGCTATTTAAACATACCGAAATAGCTAGATATATTAATCCTATTCCCGATATTTCCTCTTTTAGTATCGAGGACGAATTGGATATATTTATTACGGACGATAGACCGAGTATTTATAATACCTAGTTTACGAATATTCTTACGATATATAATAAGTATTTTTACGAGAACTTCCGTTACCCGTAAATTAATAGATACGAAACTGCTTAGATCGAAAGCTCGCCGCTTTAAAAGAGTTATATATTTCTTACCTTACTACCTTTTAATCGCGATTAAATTCGCCATAATTATACGTATAAGAAAGAATAGCTAGGACTCCGGTTATTTAAATTTAAAAGCCTTCGTATATTAACTTCGTAAAGGCTAGCTTAATATATTCGAGCGAATAATATATTTAATATCTTTTAAATATATTTATATATAAATCTCGATCTATTACTCGATAACGATTATATTAATAATTTATAAAGGAATACCTATATTTAGATAAAGCTTAACGGGCTTAACCTACCCTTTATTAATCGTAGCGTATAAAATAGCGTTATTAAAGATAAAGGGCAAGACCGTATTAAAATATATTATTAAATAACTAGTTAAAACCCCCTATTAAAGCCTCTTCCTTCCTCGGTTAGAGCTATCCTTTAAGCTAATAGTATACGGCTTAAGAGCTAAACGCTTACGGATTTAAAACCGGAGGAAAGCGGTAATAGTACGGCACCCAGGCGTCCTAACCAATTATAAGCATTACGGCGACAGCCACGTTTCGTATAGGCCGCGCGAAGCCAGCCTCTCCCGTCGGTCGAAAGGCCTCGAGGTTAATAGTTTCGTATAAGTAACGAGATTTAAGGCTAAATATTAATTTACTTAAGGTTTAGAATACCCGTATTCGCTTAAGACCACGCAGGTATAATTAATATTAAAAAGTAAAGTATAAGGCCACGAACTTAAGTTATAGGAAGCTATGGATTAATAAGGGTTTCCCGGTAAGCTGCTATTAATACCCTATAGCCTTAATCGATAACGGGCATATCGCGGTAAAGCACTTAAAAAGACCAGGAGTTAGAAAATATAAATTAATATCGAGTATAAATATATTAATTATTAATTAATATTAAATATAATTTCTAACTATATATAATAGGGTTTATAGGCAAAATATCGCAAGCCGATATCGAAATTACGTTACTATTATTTCTTTAAAAGGGGAGTTCGTCGATAAATAACCTTCGGTATCTATTATTATATAATGCGGTTATAAATATTACGACGGATACATACGGCTCGTAACGAATCGTAGGGACGATAGCCTTATAGTTTATTAAAACGATAATTATAGAGGAGAATCGATATAGGGATCCACCTTTTTTATTATACGTTATAGCGGAAAGTATAATTATATCCGGATACTTACGAAGACTTTTAATTAATATAAACTCCTATAGACGGAAGAATATACTTTAAAAGATTAATAAACTTAAAGCCTATTATTTTAAATTAACGCCGAGGAAGGTTATTCTATTTATTCCGAACTATTAAGGGATATTTTCTAAAATTATATTATTATATATAAAAGTCTTTATATATTTTATACGAAATACTTAATAATATACTTTCGAACCGTTATATATAAGGAACGGAACGTAACCTACCCCTTATATCGGTAACCTATTGCTAAGGTTTTTATTATTAATTAATAGATAAACAAATCCGATTAATATATAAAAAGCGAGTAATTTAGGAATAACGAGTACCCCTATATAATATAACTATAATTTAATTTTTATTATAAAATCGATTATCCGAAAATTCTATAAAGCCGAAAACGAGAACGAATAACCGAAATGGTATACGAGGATAGGAGTAACCTACAAGTTTAGGAAGAATTAAGAAAACGAAGCGAGCGTTAATTCACGCTTAATTAATATAAATTAAGGATTAATAAATATAAAAGGTAAGCTATATTATATAGGAATATATATCTTTCAATAAATTCCGGTACGGATACGGATAAATAATTAAGTAGATATATATATTAATAATAATAATTTCTTAACCGAAATAATCCATTATATGCTTTAAAATAATAAATAAAATATAACTAATATAATATAATATATTATAATATTAATACCTTAATAAAGCAGTATTACGGGAATAAACGCTAATATAAGGACTGTTACGTAAAGGATAAGGCAATAATACAGACGGCAACGAATAAAGTATAATATAGGCTATTCCTAAATTAAAACCATGCTAATAGCTATAAGATTCGTAATCTATAAATAAGGAAATAACGAAACCGCGTTATCGAAAGAATAAATTATAAAGTCCTAAAAAATCTTAAACTATATAAAACCGTATAACGAAGCTGCGATTTAATCTTTCGTTAGTTAATATAGGTGGAAAGCTTAAGTTATAGACTTTATAAAAAATCATAATCGAATTAATAAGCTTTATTAGGAATAATTAAATTAAGGTCTCTATTTAAAAAATATAGCGCTTAATTAATTTACGCATTTAGGGTTCGCGTATATACATATAATATATATATTAAAGCGCGACAACGTTTAGGATCGGGGTTTTTAATTACGCGCGGTAGATTTCTATTATTAAAAAGCCGCGAATCGATTATATTAACGAAATATTATACGTTAATACCGCGCCCTACTTAACGTCGATAGCTTATCCCCTATTTATAATCCCTTTAATACCATATAATTTACGAACGACGCCGATATCGAGCGCTTCGTTTATAATTCGGATTTTATAATTTACAAAGATATTATTTATTACGGCGACGATTACATATTATAGCTAATATAATACGGTAACTAAGAGATATTAAATCGTATAGGGGTAGGTAGATATCCGTCCTTACTAATAATACCTAAGGTAATTAATTTTACGTTCCGGTTATTACGCTAAAGTATAATATATAAGCGTAATAGTCCTTATATAAGCCTTATATATGTATTAAAGTTTTAAACTTTAACAGGCTTCTTATTATTTTGGTTCACTTTACGTTATTATAACGATCAAGGTAATCTCCTTAATCGGACTCGAATAAATAGGTTCGTTAACGTTATTTCTTATTATAAAAACTAAAATGAATAATACCGCCCTAAAAGCTTATATAATTTATAATTCTATAATAACTCGGTTTCTTTTCATAAAAACGTTAATTATAAAATCGTATACGTATTCCATATTATTTAATTTATGGGCCGAACCGTAAGCTAATTAGGAGGCAAGCCTAACTATAATATTTCGTAATATTAAATGGAACGTTAACGGGTATATACGAATTTTAATCTTTCGTCTACTTACTATCCCTAACTTGCGACTAAGCTATACCTCGTACTTATAGCCTAATATAGGGCTAGTTATCCTTATAATAATAATGATATTAATATCGGTTTAACTTCTTAAAGTAAGAGCGCTATATTCCAGGTTCTTGTTTATTTTAACGATACGCCGAATCGTGTAACTCTTATACCTTATAATACGGCTACTTTAATATAACGATACTGGCCGGTACAGTTTAACCGACGACTTCGTTATCGATAATACGCCTCCTTACGCGATCCTTTTTTATACGTAAGGCCTAAACGAGGTTATTTATATGGATTTAACGAATATACCAATTACTTAGTAGTATAAAGCTGGCTATAATAAAATTAAGTTTTATACTAAATAAATAAAGTAATACGATTTATAATATTTCTAAGTTAATACCTATTATATCGATAAATTTAATAATATTAAGCTATAAATTACGATTAATAATATATTCCGGTAATATTATAATATAAAACGATATTACGTCTATCTTACCGACGTCTTTAACGTTACCGATATTAATACGCGGGATAATATAACGCTTTAAAAAAGGGCCTTCCGAAAAAACAAATAGTTTATTCGTAATTAAATATTTTAAAAGCTCCTCGCGTCGACGTTAATAGATTTCTATTTTAAAGAAGGCGTGTAACTCGATAATAAGCAATCTCTAAGACTTACGATACGCGATATTATAAGTATTCCGGCGAGTGTATTTAACGGTACTCCGTTATCCGACTTTCCCGTCTTGGAATAAGAAGCCTGGATTTATAACCGTTAAATAAAATACCCGGAGGATTTAACATATATACTCCTAAGGATATTCGACGTCCATATACCGTTAATTTACGGTGAAGGGTGAAATAATACTTAAAAACGATTATACAAGGAGATCCAGAAAGTCGTAAAGGATAGGTTTATTCCTTTTAAATAATAATACTGGGAGAAAGCTAATTAAAAAAAGGGACTTAAGCTAATAATTTCTTTATTACCTTTAGCTTATCGGATATTCCTAAGACACAATATTTCGTCGTAAGAGAAAGTAAACTGGCGGAGATCCATAATAATCTAAGCTCGAATAGAAGCTATCGCGTTATTATTCTCTACGGGCTCGGCGGTATTAATAAGATATAAATCGCTATTACCTATATAAAACGATATAAAGATAAGTATTCCGCTATATTCTAGCTTAATATTAAGGATAAAGTCTCGATCTAATAAAGCTTTATTAAAATAGCGATATAAATAATATAATAATATCCCGACGCCAGCCTCTTAAATATTAAAGGCAAACGGCAGAGTTATAAAGAGATAATAAAAGTCGTTAAAGCCTAGTTAAGCCTATTAAATAATATAAAGTAACTTCTTATTTATAATAACCTCGATAATCCGAGATTAATTAATAATACTAAAGGTATAAAAATTAATATTTATTAATTTCTTCTTATAACGTATTAAAGCTTGATTATTATTATAATACGCTCGTCGTAAATAGATCTTAATTATATAATTCGAATAAGAAAGCTCGTCTTAATAAAAAATAATCTAAAAATCCTTTCGAAAACCTTAGGCAGGCATAATTTATAATACGGTAAAAAAGCTTATCGCTAATTAAAATCTTATTAATAACTATTATAAACGTTAACGTTAAAAGTCTCGTAAAGGAGTTTAATAAGCTACCCCTTACCCTTGCTATAACTGGAGCTTATTTAAAGCGGGTTTTAATCGGCTTCGATAATTACCTTTATTTATATAAAAAGTCGTAGGTAAGACTTTACGCAAGTACTCCGGGTTTAGGCTCCTATTAAAACCGCACGCTTTACTCTATATAACAGTTCTTATATAATTAATTACGGAGACATAATCTATTAATAGGCCACTTACTCCGATAATAAGCATATTTTAATAACGAAGACATTTAATTCGAACTCCTTTAAACCGACGAAGACAATCGTCCAGCCTAAATATATAAACTAAATAATAAATTAAGTTTTAATAACGTAATAGGTACGCTACACGATTACGGGCTTATCGACTAATATATTGGCACTCCGGGCTTAATCGAGTTAAAGGGATATAATATCTATTCCTATATATATAATTAGATTATCTATATATTAAATTAAACTTAGGATATTAATTTAATTAAATTTATAATAAGCTATATAGCTTTACTAATCCTATTAAAGGATAACTCCTAATTTTAGCAGCTATAGAGACGGCTTTTATTATATATCGTTAAATATTACGTTACGATTCGAGATAGCGATTACGATATATTATAGGCCTTTTATAACCTAAGCGACCTCTACTTTAATTAAGGTAAGATAGCCGAGGCCGAGGTAATATACTAACGGGCATTATAAGGATACGAGAAGGTATAAGGTCTAGATTATATATCCATACTCTTTACGATTAATAACTTAAACTTCCTCTATTCCGACCAGGGTAAGATAGGAGGCCGAAGCGATATATTAACGGGCATTATAAGGAAAGGAGAAAGTATAAGGTCCAAACTATATATCTATACTCAATACGATTAATAACTTAGCTATCCTTTACTCCGACTAGGGTAGGATAAATAAGGCCGAGGTAATATATTAACGGATATTATAAGGAAAGGAAAAGGTATAAGGTCTAAATTATATATTTATACTCTTTACGATTAATAATTTAACTATCCTTTATTCCAATTAAAACAAAATAGACAAGGCCGAGACGATATATTAACGGGTATTATAAAAATATAAGAAAGTATAAGGTCTAAATTATATATTTATACTTAATATAATTAATAATTTAAATATCCTTTATTTTAATTAAAGCAGGATAGACGAGGCCGAGGCGATATATTAACAGGTATTATAAGGATATAAGAAGGTATAGGGTCTAAATTATACATTTATACTTAATACAGTTAATAATTTAAGCCTCCTCTATTACAACTAGGGTAAAATAAACAAGGCCGAGGCGATATATTAACGGGCATTATAAGGATATAAGAAGGTATGGGGTCTAGATTACATATTTATATTTAATACGGTTAATAACTTAGGCCTCCTCTATTACGACTAGGGCAAAATAGACGAGGCTAAGGCGATATATTAACGGGTATTATAAAGAAAGGAGAAGGTATAAGGATTAAATTATATATCTATATTTAATATAGTTAATAACTTAAATATCCTTTACTCCGACTAAAGCAGGATGGACGAGGCCGAGGTAATATATTAACGGGTATTATAAAGATACAAGAAAGTATAAGGTCCAAATTATATATTTATATTCAATACGATTAATAATTTAAGCCTCCTCTATTATAATTAAGGTAAAATAAACGAGGCCGAGGTAATATATTAATAAGTATTATAAAGAAAGGAGAAGGTACAGGGACTAAATTATATATCTATATTTAATATAATTAATAATTTAAATATCTTTTATTTTAATTAGAACAAGATAGATAAAGCCGAGGCGATATATTAACGGGTATTATAAAAATATAAAAAAGTATAGGGTCCAGATTATATATTTATACTCTTTACGGTTAATAATTTAACTATCCTCTACTCCGATTAGGGTAGAATAGACGAGGCTGAGATAATATATTAACGGGTATTATAAAGATATAAAAAGGTATAAAGTCTAAATTATATATCTATATTTAATATAGTTAATAATTTAAGCCTCCTTTATTACAATTAAGGCAGGATAGACGAGGCCGAGGCGATATATTAACGAGTATTATAAGGATATAAGAAGGCTTTAAGTATTAATATATTTATTCGATATAAGCCGGTACTTAATATTATATAAAACCTAGTAAATCTTAAAGCCTATTAGGGCTAGCGAATCGCAATTAGAGAACTCTATATAAAAGCCTACGGCAGACTCGAACTACTTTTTAGCTTATAAAATCTTATCGTTTAACGCCTTCGTAATATTATATTATATTTAAAGAGATCGAATAGTAAATTAAGTAATTATTCTTATACTTTAAAACCTTAATATATTAATTTCTAGAAACAGATCTAATCCTACCGCCTACATATAAATATAATAAATATAAAAAGCGTCGCCTAAAATAAAGTAATATTTTAAAAAGTATAAGCAATTAATTTAATATAGTAGCACGTTATAATATATTTTAATACGAGATAGAGGCATATTAAGGTTAAGGAAGGCCTATATACCCTATATAAGGAGCATATATTTAAAAAGGGATAAGTTAGCATACGCTCCAACATTAAAGACCTATTTATATAATATAAAATAGACCCGATAAATAGATACGAAATCTAAAGCTTTAAACCCCCGCCTCTTAGGACCTGCTATACTAATTAAAAGCTTATAGAAAGTTCCGAAAATAGTTTATTAAATAGCAAAAGATAGAAATCTGTCAATTATTAAATAAATTATAATAACTAATTAAATAAGCCTCGGTACAAATAATAACAAGGAATTCGCTATAAGTAAATAACGAAAATAGGTAGAAATAAGAGTAGAAAGCGTTAATTTTAATAAAATACATTTAAGGCTTTAGGAATAAAATTATTATATTACGGGTTTATATTTAATATATTTTTTAAACTAGTTTGGTTTAAGCCTTTATATAAGTTACGTTCGAGTCCGGTTCGTTTTCTTTTAATCCCCTATTAACCTAGTATATTATATCGTAAATTATCCTACCGAAAGCCTAGGTTTAAGCTATATATCGTAAATAATCTATATATAATTTCGAAAGTAATTAAGATCGTCTAGTTTAACGCCTTCTTCTACGTATATAGGATGCTTATAAAAGATAAATCTGTTTTACTCGAGGTTTTTAATCTCCTTAATATATACGCGCTCGAAATAATCGTTTATTACCGCTAGCCGGCTATATATAAAGGTTCGCTTTTAATACGAAAGGCGACTATCCCTAATATACTATAGATATTATATCTTCAATATAAATAATAGGAAAATATAAAGATCGGGAAGGGTTATATCGGTTATATTCGGTTAAACCTATACTCATTTATATATATAAGTACGTTTAAACGTTTCCCGTTTTTAATAGAATTGGAATATAATATTAATAACGTAAATATATAACTCTAACATATCCTTAAAGGTAAGTACTTCCGGTTAAAAAAGGAACGCCTTAACTAGCTTTACGCGTTCGGGGATTTAAAGGTCGATTTTAAGCTGCCAGGCTTCCTCTAATTCTATCAATTCTTCCTTACTTACGGCCTACCTTTTAATATCCTACGTAGGCCTATTATAAAAAAAATATTACCGGTACTACTCCTCGACGTTATTTACGCGTTACGTTTATTTTATTTTAATACTCTTTAATAGGATTCGGATTTCCTCCTTATTTTCTTATCCTTTATATTAATACCGGTTATCTTTAAGAATCTCTCATCGTTACTTTAATACTTTAATCTCGGGATCCGGCGGTAAGGATTCCTAAACTTATTTAAGGACTATTTTTCTTCGAGCCCGTAAGTCACGTGTTATCCCGATATAAGTAAATAAATTAATTAGAGCGTCTTCTATTAACTCGTCTAAAAAGGCGTTCTATATATTAAATTCGATATTTTCGTTAATATACGTACTATTAAACGTAACCTATTTAGGATTATAGCGTAACGCTTAATCCCGTATAACGTTAAAGGCCTTTCCTATATAATTTCAATATAAATAATAAATAAATATTAAATTAAGACTTATTATTTATAACGTTAATATTACCTTTTCAGAAGGCCTTTAACGTAATAGGTTCTTTATTCCTTATATTAAGACTTTATCGTTTTAAGTTATCGCAAAGCTTATAATAGCGAATAACTTTATCTCCTATACGGAAAACCGGCCGCTTTAGCTACTATTTCTTCTATCGAAAGGTTATACACTTGACCGGGCTTACGTTCTTAATTTAAAAAACCCGCCGGATAATCATTAAGCTTAAGGCATTAAAAGCGTCGTCGTAAAGGGCTAAATAGATAATTATATTAATAAAATTAAATATTAATTTACGCGTTATAATAAACCAAAAGATAGTACTAAATAAAATATTAATAATAATTCCGAAACCATCGTAATAACTAATATTTACGGCTTCGGGTTATTATCCATTCCCTTATAATATATAAATTTTATAGTTATAGAGAATATATCTTAGCCGGTCTTTAAGTGGCGTACTATTATAAATTAAATGTCTTCGTAATATAACGCTTTCGGGCGACTACGATTAATAATTTTACGAGCCAAAATGTTTTCGAGTAATTGAAACTCGTTTAATATATAATTATTATCCTTATTCGAGCTAGTTAAATATTTAAAGGTAAATAGATCTTCTTAAAATCTATCCGATAGCTTATATATCTCGTTATCCACGAGCTCACTAAATCGTACTCCTATATATATTAAAGCTTAATATATATTAAAGAGATTAATATATTAACGCTTATTTACGAAAATACCATCGTTATAGGCGATATTAAAGATTAGAAAAGCGAAAATATCGTTAGAATTTACGACTAGCTTACTATTAATATTCGAAGGACGGAGTTTGAAATAAGGTACTAAAGTAACGTTATACTATTACGAAATTATTAATAGCTAGAAGTGTTTATTTATAATTTACGTACCTTAAGAATCTCTTTATTATCGTTCGTATTAATATAGCGGCTATTAACGTTAATATAGAGTTATTTATATTAATAATAATACTTTTAAAATATATTTAATAATTTAATCCGGTATATCTTATATATATATAATAGAAAATCTATTACAGTTACTCGGTTAACTTATTTAAGGACGGCTTTTTATAACCTATTTACGATATCGCGATAGAAGTTATTCTATTAATTAAAATTATATAGCTAATTAAAGGAAAGGGACAAGTCTTATATTTTCTATTTATATAAAATTCTTATTATATTAATCTTAGTTTTATTAGCCTATACCGGCTTTAAAAAACGGACTTCTTATAATTATTTCCGAAATACTATATATTATATCGCCGTTAAGGATTTCGAGCCTTTCGAAACTCGATTCTATTATTCTTAATAGATAAACTTATTTATAAAACCTTAATAAAGGCCTTATAAATCGGGTCGAGAACGAATTAGCGCCATCTTTAAACGTAATAGTTTACTAATAAATAATTAGCTTAGGTTTAGTAACTTAAAATACATACTCCCGGCTCGTTCTTATAATCCGATTAGGGGAAAGTAAATAATAGGAAGGGGATTAATCGAACTTATTAATAAAGCAAATAAGGCATAAATTAAGCGGCTACGCCTATTTAATTAGCCCAGGCCTTATAAAGTAGGGCTATATACTTAATACGCGGGAGCAACCACTAACTATTTATTACCTCGCTGTCATGCTATTATAAAATGGAATCCTACATTTGCTAAATTGGGGCCCTAGAACAGCGCTTTCTCCTTTTAACTTATAATTAAGATGAACGTTACAAGTAAATGCAATACATCCTTCCACCTTTAATAGCCTGAACCAAATCCCAAGTGTGAAATCGTGCCGATTCGTGAGGGTACTCGAAGCTATGCTGATTGATAATCTCTAGACATACGCATGTGAAAAAGATGTATAGACTTGTACAGAAGACTTGACTGACCTCAACGACCTCTTATATGCGGGATCGCGCTTTTGGCCCCAGGGTAGGATGGACGGGGTGGATACTTGCGGCTCTCGAATAGTTGGCCATAGAGTTGAGATTGACAGCACAAAGTGTGTTGTGGCTGCAGCTAATAGTTTGGACATGCAACCAATCACGTCAACAATACATGCCTAAATCTATTTCGGAGACCACTGCAATACTACCCGAGGCGGCTGAACCTGACTCAAACCTTGCCCGATAAAGCTTTTGAGCCACTCGGAAAGAACCGAAGGGGGCTTGCGCTGAACCGCCGTCCAGGCAGTGCAGTGAGAAGGAGGCGGCTGATTGGCTGAATCGATTTGCACCCTAGTCCCACCACCGGGCATCCCCGCCGGGCTCCTCCCCTAAGCCCCTTTAGGCAGCCCCGGTCACTACAAGCCAACCCGAGGACCGGTGGCGACCACGGTGCAAGGGTGGCATATACAGCGTAGTACCTAGTGCACCGCCATTGGTTTAATTTCAGTCTCATTCATGCGGTAAACCCGACATGCCAAAGCTTAAATACAAACCATCTCCATCACGTTCCCCTACGTGCGCTTTGCTTTGTTTTGCTTTGTCCGTGTTGTCGTCCCTTTCACTGTCAGTGCTGCCATTGTTCCCCCCCCAGACATTACGACAGCAGCCCCTCCAGTTCCAGCAGATCTCCGCAACAATGGGAGCCGGTCAATCCACGTCAGCCGGCCCATGGCCGACCACGTACACTGCGACGGCCACTGCCTCTGTCGCGGCGGCCCGGGCCACGGCGCTGACGCTGAGCCCCACCAGCAACGTCCAGGGCAAGACTTTCGACCGCTTCGTGCAGATCTGGATGGAGAACACCGACTTCGACATGGCCGCGGGTGACCGTGAGTGATCTGTCATTGGATGCTGCGTGCATGCATGCATGCATCCTGCATTTCAATAGGCTAACCAGACTGCTTTTCACAGCAAACTTGTCATTCCTGGCCACGCAAGGTGTCACTTTGACTGACTACCATGGCGTCACCCACCCGTCGCAGCCCAACTATGTGGCCTCGGTTGGCGGCAGCCATTACCACGTCATCACTGACGGCAACTACCGCATCGACGCCGACAAGAAGACGGTGGTCGATCTGCTGGACGCCAAGAACATCAGCTGGAGTGTGTATGGCGAGGACATGCCATATTCGGGCTTCGAAGCCGACTTTGTCAACCAGCAGAACGGCGCCAACGACTACGTCCGCAAGCACAAGTACGTACTTACATTTCACGCACAACACAGCATGGGGTTTGGTTTTTAACTAACCGGGTAAATGACTGTTAGCCCCCTGATGAGCTACGATTCGTTCACGATGGACCCCAACCGCCTCGCCAAGTCCAAGAACCTGACCATGTTCTACAACGAGCTGGCGGCCGACAAGCTGCCGCAGTGGATGTTCATCACGCCCAACATGACGAGCGACGGGCACGACACGTCGGTCACGACGGCGGGGCTGTGGATGCGCAGCTTCCTGACCCCGCTGCTGGCCGACCCCAAGTTCAACACGAACCGCACCCTGGTCGTCGTCTCGTTCGACGAAACGGAAAACTACTTTTCCAGCAACAGGGTGTTTACGATGTTGCTGGGCGGTGCCGTCCGCGGAAAGGAGGGGACGAAGGAAGGGGCTAAGTACAATCACTACAGCGGGCTCAAGACGGTCGAGCAGAATTGGGACTTGGGGGATTTGGGGCAGAACGATGTCAAGGCGGTGGCGTACTTTTGAGTGTTTGATATATCCAGAGAAATAGCATGGCTTGGATATGAGCCTGCTTAAACCACCACTGTGAAAGTCCAAGTAAATCTCACTCGAGCTGCTCTTGTGTCTAGTTGTCCTAATTCCAATTATACCAAAACAAAGCAGGGCTCCTGAGATAGCAGCCAACCATGCTCCATTAACCGTTCATGCATACAAACCCAACACAAATCCTCTTTACTTTCAACAATAACGACATGGACTGACACGACGGATCCAACATAGAAGACTTGATGGTCAATGATTCCAGAAACCCCGTAGTCTAATGGGAACTCATGAGGGGTGAATGACAAGTGGAGCGATGTGCTCGTAAAACTGTTCTCTCTTTTCCCGTCGAAATTGGCGTATGTGACAGCTCGTAGCGAGTTGCTCAGCTGTCGGATAAGTGGTTGAGAAGCAGGGCTCACCAGAAGGCTGGTTCCCGCCCTTCCCACGTTACCGACAATACGGACAATCTCGCTTGAGGGGAGTTGCAAGGCCGGGTCTGTAATGAAATACCGCATCATGTAGATAGAATTGCCATGAGCCAGGGCCAAGATACGATCGAAACTTCCTGGTTCCAAATTCAAAGTGCCCGTTTCCATCATCGCGATGCAACTAAACGCATGAGACCGGCGGAGGGAGGTTGTCAGCTTATGCTCACCCCATCTCGTGTTGTGTACTACCTCGGGACACAATAGTAGATGACACTGTGGCACCCTCGAGCTTTTTATAAACCTCGTAAGCCCCGGCGAGGTTCCTCAGTGAACTGATAGTATTTTGACAGTAACTTCGTTCCCGACTCATTATGTCCAAAACAACCCTCATGTTCTCATCCGAGTTCCTCGAGTCCACACCCTCAAGGTAATGCCACAGTAATTGATGATTGACACGGTTCTCAAGAAGATCGGTAGACGCTTGCAAGTCGAGAAATGGCATTGCCTTCCCCTGATTTAAATTTTCTATCGTCTCAGCAACCTTGTGGGAATCAAGATCTGCTTTACTGATCCATAGAGGGAATCGCCTGCTTTCTTCCACCAAAGCTGCCGAAAACTCCATTGATGATTTGGAGAAGATCTCTAGTGGTGGTAGTTCTAGTTCTGCCTTGCACTTCAAGAAACGTTTCCCATCATTGGCCAAGAAATTCCTTCCGTCATAGGGCGTTGGTTCTCGAAGGATTAGTGGGCCAACCAAGGTTCCCTTTCCCTTGTCCGCTTGGTGATTGTCGGATCTTAAAAGATCCTCGTACGCCTCAACATGATACCCGGCATCATTCACCGTGAATGTGCCCCTCCAACTGCGATGTTTCAGGGGCCCGGGATGCGTCATCAGGCGCTCCTCGCCACCCGGCACTGAAACATCAGATAAGTTGCGCCAGTTGGGATCGACTCCATCGCGAAGGAACGGGTCTTTTTCGGAGGGACTTTGAAACTTGGGGCGACGAATTGGCAGTGCAGTATAGTAATCATGCTGCTGGACTCCTATTGCTGAATTCCTTCCTGTAGACGACTGATGCATTGTCATCGTCGTTATCAGAGTCCTGTCCGGGTTAAGTTCGCATGCTGCGGCTGTTTGACGGAGGCACTCAATCGCATATGCCTTCGAGGAGCGTGGTGCAAGGGATTTGATGATATGAGGGCTTCGAAGTCCAAACCAAGGCAGATTGACGGATGTCCCGGTCTGAGGGACTAAGAAATATGCGCCTCGCCGGAAACCGAAGTTCATTAGATCCGAGAGCTCCTCGCGTTCCTGTCCCTCTGCCCCAAGAAATCTAGCAGCTGCGTCTGCCAATGGTTTGAGCCAATCAAGCACCATTATTGAGGCTGTCGCTCTGCTCCTACAGTTCCATAAAGCAACAACCCATTTGGAAGCTTGTTTGTAGTTGTTGCGTGATTCGCCCCATAATTTGAGCAAGCCGCCCAAAGTGACAACGTACAATTCGTGCATCGTCAACCTATCGTTGAATTCACTAGTCGCCCTAGTAGGGCGGCCGTAGTAGCGATAGTGTGATAATGCGACCGACCAGTATATGCCTTCCTTGCCGGTCGACGAGCAGGCATCATTAGTGGTTCCAACTGTCAGTACACCCGATGGGTTCATATACTGGCCACTAAAGATGACACTGGTCGTCTGGGACGTAAAGACAAGAAGATCAGGGTACAAGTGCCAAGCTGAGATGGCAAGACGAATGGCACCACTCGTGACACTCTGGGGTTCGCCCGCAATAAGTCTCTCGATGCCAACAAGTGCTTGGGTCCAGGCCTTAGTGACGCTTGCGTAAAGTGAGGTGTCAGCCATGACAGGAATGCTAATGTTCTTGATAACGAGGTTCAGCTGGACATGTTCTTTCTTCATAGCAGAATCTGCGGTCTGTAGCCAAGCCCTGGTGCTGGCATCCAACAAGCGGAGCTCTTCCCGGGGTACTTACTGGATGGAGGCATTCCAGGCAGAAATCTCAGCCAAACTCACAGGTGGTCGGGTGTTACAAGCCATGACCTTTTCTTTCCTCTCATGAACAAGCTCTGCCCAGACCGATACTGCTTTGGCAGGGTCATTGAACGTTCGGGCCAACATGCAGGCAAGCAGGTGTGTAGCTATTGAAGCTTGCCCCGACGTCGCAGCGGCCCATATACCAGTGGCGTCGGCACCGACAAAATCTGCGAAGGGACCATGTCGCTCCGTTGTTCCGGATGGATTGGCACCCGGTTTCTTCATGATTCCGCTGGCGCGATGGCCATATGCTGCAACCAAACGTGGTATGGGAGGAACGAGAGATTTGAAAAGAGCCCCAAGTTTCCGCGCTGTTTGATGACTGGTACCAGTCTCAGCATTCTGCCGACGTTGTTCAGCCAGCGCGGAGCCTATCCGTTGGCATTCGACCGGCGCTTGGACATTGACTAGAGAGAAGTCGAATATTCATATTTGCCAAAGCAAGAGTGTTCTCATTGACTCCCTGAATCAAGGAGTTATCAAGTTTGCCAAAAGATGCCATTGTGGGGAAGTTGATGTTTTGGCTTTGGGAGTGCTAGATGGGAACTACGAGAAGAAAAGAGTGTTGGAAGATCAGGCTCTACAATGCGTGCCCCTCTCCGATATAAGGCACTCTCTCGGACGCTTCTTTCCGGTGAGGCAGTGTAGTCGGGCGCATTAGTGCCATGCGGTCACATCACAACCCAGCTACTCACTGGTCCAATGTCTTCGTCTTCGCATCAGGCGTTGGCCAGGCAAACAGATCAAAGCCAACCAACATTTAGGCTGAGAAAACGTGAGGTTGTACTCATGAAACCTCGACCTGCATGTATATTTCTCACAAATGACAGCCTGATCCAACCGAAATCAGACAAAGAACTCAAGTAGCATTCCTTTTATTCTTGAGAATCAATTGCAGTTAGTTGTTCAGGCCGATTTCAACTGGCAAATGCTGGAATAGTGATTCGTAGATTTGACCTGCCGGGCACAAGCCCATTTAGCCGAACCAACACAAGCGGGGTCAGGACCATGCTCAGTGCTGCCTGGGACATAAGCAACTGCAAATCCTTGACGGTGATGGCCCATTTCTCGCCTAATAGGCTTGACTCTATCAATCTTTGACCTTACCTAGACTAGAGATAGTCGCCATGCCGAGTCTAGTGGGCGGAGAACTCGATTGATGAGCCGCCGGGCTATGCCGAAACGGTCAGGGAGGTCGCAGATCACCCGCCGGCACCACCAGCAGCGGGATGTTCAGATGCAAGCGCCGCAGAAGTAGAGCCACCCGACTATACCCGCGATGACCCGATAGCCAATACATTTGTCCTACATCACCATTTCGTGTGCCTCGCCACGGATGATGACCACGTCGGAAAGCCGCGGTACCAAGTTGGCCGGGTTGCCCCGAACAAGTTGCACCTCCGGCCCCTGCGTCCCGGCGAAGGTGCCAAAGTCTTAGTCGACGCCGGGGCCCAGGGCCCAGGGCACGATCCCAAGACCCTCGCGGTGATCGACATGATCACCAAGTTCGACCAAGAAACGACGCTGTACGTGATCGACCTGCCCGCACGGATCGGCGAGGTACCCGAGATCCGGGGGCGACACCCGCGGTGCTTTCCGGGCCACATCAGGCTCGAGAAGAGGTTGAAGCTCCCGTTCGGGCTCGGGAGGCCGCTGTGCAGGCTCCACCACGTGACCCGCCCCGCGAGCCGGGACTTCCTGAACCCAGTCAACGAGCAGCAGCTCCGGATACACGGGTACGATCCAAGCTATGAGATCAAGGAGAAGCTCTTGTTTGCCGTGTATGTAGATAGCCAGACCAAGGGGGCATTTATCTGGAAGAATGAGCGAGGAGGCGTCATTGCATCTGAAGCAGAAGGGAAGATGAGGCTCCCTGGTAGCGAAATGTCACTTCAGCTCAAAGAAGTGCTGTTGGCCTGCTGGGTCTGTGTGGCGGAGCTGCGGGCCCACACCTGAGATAATATGATTCGAATTCCATCTGGAACGTCTCCAGAGCGTCTCCATAGGTGCTTCGGTTCCATATATCTGAAAATCAGGGACCAAAAACGCATGGGGCGTACGTTAATGGGCATCGTCCCAGACGCGGCCCGAGGACGTTTAGGCCAATATCAGTTGCCCCAATTGGGCTTATCAGATTGGCAAAACCAAAGTCTGTGCAGCTCGCAGAGGGACGGATGTAGCCGCGATGCCAAGCCATATAATCCATCGGGGCGGTGGAGTGGTCCCCGTTGCCGCCCCATGACTGCAGCACTGTCCGCCTGGTTGCTTGTGCCGGGTCAGCGGAACCCTGAGAATCTCCCTGAGATTGCGTACTCCTTTTGCTTCTTGTCGCGTTGGTTTTGTCCTGTCACGTCGAGATCTTACGTCTCGTCGCTATTAGACGCTGCACATTCCTGTGTTACATTGGCTCTTTTTGCCCCAGACTTCTCCTCCGAGATCGCAACTTACTTTATTTAACCCTATTTCCGTTCGGACCTATCTGTTTTATTTTTAATATTCCTTTATCCCCATCTTGATGGCAACCCAACAGTAGACCTTGGTTTCTTTTTTTATTTAATACACTTCGTGTTCATGCAGGTGAAAGAGGACGAAGCACGGGATACAGCATCCCCTACGCACAGTTCGTCCGGACAACCAACGCCCACGCAGCAGCCAATCGGCTCCACGACGACCATCTACGTCTATCCCGCGGGAGTGTGCCCGGGCAGCGGCTGGTCGCGAAAGTACTACATCGACAGGACTTCTTCGTCGTCATCGTCGTCGTCGTCGTCGGGCAGCAGGCGAAGCAAGCCCGCATCGCAGGCATGGCACTGGGCCAAGTCGACTTCCGCGACGGCATCGCCATACTGCAAGTTGTCGCCTTCACCGCCTTCCTGCCCGCCGGCCTCTGGTTCAAGGCCACGGGACGCCTCGGCTGGTTCGGCGTCACGTTCCTGTCGCTGTTTCGGCTGGTAGGCGCCAGCTGCATGCTGGCCACCATCAATGCGAAGGATGCCGACGGATTATGGGCGGGCGTGCTGGTGTGCGAGTCCTTCGGGATTCTTGTTTTGTTCTTTTTGCTGCTGGAGATGCTCGAGAGGTTGTGAGTTATTAGCACGTTTGCTTCCCATACCCATGATCTACCGCTGACGCCATCGACTAGAAACCACTTCGCCGAAGTCATCCCCACATTCATATTCATGCTGCCGCAGATAGTCACGTGGGCCTGCATTGGCATTTCCATCGCCGGGTACGTCAGCATCTCCGGAAACGAGGATCCGCGGGCGCCCACCCCCTTCAGCCAGTCCGGGACGGCCATCACGACGCTCCTCTTCGCGTTCGAGGTGGCCATGTTCCTGTACATGTTCGCGGTCCCGCACAACGGCCGCCGCGGCCTCGACATGGTGCCTCCGGAAGAGGCCCCGCAATTCCACTGTCTTACGATATGTCTGCCGCTGCTGGGCCTGCGCCTCCTCTACGCCCTCCTCTACATCGTCACCGAGGACGACATGTACAGCGCCGTGAACGGGAGCCCCGTCGTCTATCTCATCTTCACGGCGCTGCCCGAGATCGCCATCATTGCCTCGTGCATCTGGACCTCGCTGCACATCCGGGTCATTGGCAAGGACGAGATGGGCGGCCGGGGGTTCTTCCGGACGATTGGGCGGCTGACCGAGAGGCGCTCGAGGAGCAAGAGCCCTGCTGGAGCCTCTGGGAGGATAAGCACCGACGACTAGATGAGCAGTGGAGATCTGACATTATGACCCACTGAACGTGTACATGGGGGGGGTGGGGTGGTTGGTAGAGAGAGGGCAAGCTCTCAACTCCCGCAACTATACGGCTTCTCACGGCAAGGACATTCACTCCTCCATTGGAGACTTTTCCAGAGTTCCAACCAGTTGATGTTCATGGAAACCGTTGAGCGGTAAGTGTTGAGGTTTCACCAAGAAGCATTTTGATAGCACGTGGTGAATAGGGGTAGCGCAGAGGGCGGGTCCGCTCCCCAGCTGACTGTCTCCTCTCCTGATGTAACTATTTACTCCACATACGGTTCAGATATGTATGGGCACCTGGGCTAATGAGTGCCCCGTTATTATACCCAATATATTCCTTTCAATGTTCCTGAACTAGGCTAATTCGTGCCAGAGAAGTTTAGAACCTCCTGAGGAAGGGGTTGTTCTGTGTTGACGTTGGCTCTAGAAATAAGCAATCACGCTTAGGTAATTAGATGTGGTCTGTGCTTCGTCAGTATCCTCCAGTGTTCCAAGATTGATAAGGAGAAAGATCACCCTGGCGTCGCAGTTGACGGTGGCCCAGAACTTGGCCGAATGAACTGAATGAGTAACAAAGTGTTTGCTGAAATCTGCCTGGGCGTTGTTCTTCGCTCTGATTGGATACTTAATCATATTCTAATAGCCAACCCGCCACGTGTATTGCCCGCCATAATCGGATGTTAATTTAAGTGATTTTCGTCGCTAATGCAGCTAGAGTTGGGGACTCATGAAGCTAGAACGCTCAAAAGAACACCCAGAAGCATCTCCAACCGCTCTTCTTGATGAAATGGTGGGTAGCCAAGAGCAAAGACCTGTTGATCTGCCGCTTTGCCGCATGGAGCACACGACGGTGTAAGTGCTGACACTGACCGCGAAGGATTACCGTCCAGGTTTTCTCCGCCTCGACCCAGTCACCGCTCTTACTGAGCGTCTCGAGGCCATGATGAAACACTGCACGTCCGTGCATCCCCCAAACCAAATGCCGGTTTGCACGTCCACCGGGCGGGGCGAATCTGCTGCGGGTGGTACAGGATTCGCATCGCGGCCTCGGGCCGCCGGACAGCAGGGCCGAAGCAAGCAGTCTTCAAGCGACGTTGAACCAGCGCGAGGGGGGTGTGTAAGCCAATTTGAGAGGAACTGCATGACGGCTGAATCTATTTTTTATTCTTTGTTTCGATTCATGCCAAGTAGCCCCGGCAGAAACAAAAGATTCACAAAGAGCAGGTTACCTCAAAACGTATAAACTCAAAAAGGTATTATCCCCCATCCCAACGGAACTCAGTACAAGAAATCATTCATAACATTGTTCACACCGCCGATCTGGGCGGCGGTTTACGCCGGGGCGTAGCCAGGTGAGCTTGGTCGTCGTTAGAGGGATTTGGAGCGAATGCTCGTCTTGGTCACCATCACCACCAATATCTGCACTATTTGTCTACACTACCCTAGCTCGGCACGGTGCCAACGTCACAACAAGATGTGTTGTGGCCAGCGTCAATCTTGTTGCCACGCTGCTGACGTTGCTTTAGATTTCGTCATGGAGGTTAATTCCTCTTGGTGTTCTATTTTCGTCCGAATGCATCTCGACTTTCTTGACGTTTGATTGGATGCCAAGACAGCCCCGTGAGGTTGAAAGATCTATGTCGATCGTGGAGCTGGCATCTGAAGAGTTGGTAATTGAACTGGCCCTTACTCTCGCCGGCGGCTGTTAACTTGTCATTTATTTACTCTTTTTAATTTCTGTATCATTATTTTTCGGTCATCGTTGATGTTGATCTTTATTGATTGTCATCTTTGTTGACGTCCATTTTAAAGTTCGCTCCGTCTGTAATGCTAATGCTGCTTCAAGATTAACTTCGAGATGGGAATGAGCCTCTGTGGAATAAGCCTTCGGGTCTCCTCGGATGGGCATCTGGATAAGTACTGTCTCCTGAACGAGTATCTCGAGCCTATCGATAACGACGATGGAACCTTATTGGCTCGGATCTAGCGCCGGGGGTCAGTTGATCCGAATCCTAGCGTGCAGATTCGGTACTTACAGTATCACCTCCCTCTCAGCTGTCCCGAGTTTAGAAAGGTGTGAACTGTAAGAAGTATAATTACTTACAATAGAGGCGTGTGTGGGTCCCAGTTCTGTCCCCCACCACTAGGTTAGAAAAAACAATGCCTAAATCGTCGCGCGCCGTTCGATTACTTGTAAATATCAGAAATGAAGACTGCTTGAGTCGCTACTAGCCTTCGAAGATATAAAACTCTCTAGATGGCTATTCGAGCGTGCCTCTAAAGGGTTGGCTAGGCTTGAGTTGCTGCAGCGATATTTTGTGCAAAGCGCGAGTCGTGTTTCGCAACATTCCGATTTTCCCGGTGATTAAATTTCCAGCCCATTTCGCTTGCGAACGTCGGCCCCTCGGATCAAAGTTCAAACCACAGCAACCCGGCAGCTTGGCCATCATGGCGGAGTTGGAGTCGGCCGAGATGAACAAGGCCGAGTACTGGGACAAGCGATACCAGAGCACGGACGACCAGCCGCCGCAAGAATGGCACCTCAGCTACGACGACCTGGAGGCTTACCTCAAGGAGGACGTGTATCCCCACTGGCCTACCGACGCCAAGATCATGCACCCCGGTGCCGGATCCAGCCGCTTGCCCCTGGAGATGCGCAGCAGGGGAGGCTACACCGACATCACCTGCGCCGAATTCTCCGCCGCCGTCATCGCGCAGATGCAGCCGCTGGACCCGGCCATCCGGTGGCTCGAGTGCGACGTGCGCGACATGCGGGGCATTGATAGCAGCTCATACGACATTGTGTTCGACAAGGCTTGCTTCGAGGCCTTGTGCGGCTGGGGCACCAAACACCTCCTCAAGGAGATTCCGGAGGTCCAAGTTGTCGACACAAGACGTTACAGTCAGGAGGTAAGCCTTTGGACTATTATACGTATCGTGGTATGAAGATGCTAAATGTCTACTCATAGGTCGACCGTGTCCTAAAGCCAGGCGGTTGGTTCATCGTCATCTGCGTCTTTGAACCGCGCTTCGTGCATCATATGCTCAAGTGTGACGGCACCAGCTGGGAGGACGTTCATTTACCCAAGTCCCTTACCCCTGATGGATGGATGCAAACTCGGGCGTACTGTTTGAGAAAGCCAGAGTCCAAGCCGACGGACACCACTTAGGGTCCGGGGATCATATCCGGCTCAGAGTCTAAACCCGATCCATCTCATGATTTATGAGAATGAAGCACAATAGAAACGAATGAATATAACTCAGCTAGGTTCAGTATCATGTGAATTCCTAGAATTAAATATGCAGACAGTGCATTTGATCTGTTAATAAAAGATTCTCTGTTCAAAATGGCCATCAATTGGTTCTCAAGCTGAACCCAAAATCGCCCGAATTTCCTGTGAGCTGACTTTTTACCCAGACTTCATCACCGTATCACCTTTTCTGTTATATCTAGTTTCCAGCGCAACGTCGGTCCAACGCCACCGACAGCTCGTTGATCACGTCGCGATGCCTAAACTCCCGCGCCAATGCCATAAACGCCCCCCTCCCCCTTTTCCAAGGAAGCCCGGACGGCGCTCACGTGGGCCAATTCCACCGCCCAGCACAGAGGCGTCTTGCCGCGGCCGTCTCGGTCCTCGATATCAACGAGGTCGGTGGACAGGACGGCCCGGATGGTGTACATCCAACTTCTGTATATCCACTTTTAAGACACACTTCCTTCTTGCACCCCGCTCCTTCTGAAAGAAATGTTATAAACCTACTATATGCCAAGACTGCTTGGGCCTACTATAAACTGTCAGCAGCTGCCATGCACGGACTTCACGCCACACCTGAGTTTAGGTATGTACTTAAAGACTTTCGATATTTCGGCCTTACCCGTCAATCGCCGGCGCTACAACACCAAAAAACATCACCACCTTCGCCGTCGGTAGCTGCATACCACATCGGCCAGCGTTATACACCACATCGGCCAACTTAGTATGTAACTACCGACGGCGAAGGTGGTAATGTTATTTGGTATTACAACGCCAGCCGATATAGTGTATAACGTCGGCCGATGCGATACACCAACGCCGGCCGATATAATATATAACGCCGGTCGATGCGATACACCAACGCCGGCCGATATAATATATAACGCCGGTCAATGCGATACACCAACGCCGGCCGATATAGTGTATAACTACCAACGGCGCAGGTGGTGATATTTTTTAGTGTTGTAACGCCGGCCGATATGGTAATATTTCTTAATGTTACAACGCCGACCGATATAGTACATAACGCTAGCCGATATAGTAATATCTTTTAGGTATTAAGGGGTAATTGCCACAATTAGCAAGCTGGAAGTGCTGGAAATCTTCAGGTACATACCTAAAATCAGGTGTAGCGTAAAGTCCGTACATTTACAGCTATTAACAGACATAGTAGGCCCAAGCAGCCTTAGCACATAGTAGGTTTATAACATCTCTTCTAAAACACTATTTTTTTTGAACGTCCGCGTCTTGGCGTTGGCGTTGGCCCATCAGACACATAGACTTACAGCGGCCACATCGCTTTTGAGATACTGCAGCGGGCAAGGAACGCTATTTTGTCAGACTACCTAGTTGCTAACGAGAAGAACAGGAGACTGTTTCAAAGTCTGTGAGTTACTTGCAACCAAGCCTAATAGATCAAATCGGCCAGGCATCTCCCTAGCACGACGCCAGATTCGTCTTTGCTCCCAGATGGGCCCTGATTCATCCACGCAATATATTTTGGCACCTCTACAAGATTATTTCCCTCAAACCCAGATAGTGGGATGATGAAGGTACTGGCTACTATTAGTCATGCGGGTCGTGGGATGGGGCATTGGAATCTGGGTATCCAGAAAGTTGGACTCACCCCGGAGGCAGGCACTCAAGGCTTTGGAAGTGGGCGGTGATCGCCTTGAACTTTTGCTCAGACCACTCGATCTTATCCCTGTGTCATATGTCAACAAATATGAATATGATTTGACGAATGATGTGCACATTTTGTTGATCAAGATTAGTAACCTCTCCTTTGGCTGTAAAGAAGCGCTTGACAAAGACGATGCTAGCTCCTTGCTAGATCTAACTCCTGAATCCGCACTGGTGGCGTCCACTACCCAGGCAGCAACCTCTGGCTCTTGACATGCTAGAGCCTTCTTGTCAGTATCGTGGTACTCGTCATACACGCCACCAAAAATACATACGACGCACAAGATAATAGGCATGGGAGGATAAGTCTATAGTCATCTCCATGCCCTGCTGCACCAGAAACGGCTGTATTTTCTCTAGGCGTTTGATGTTGTTCCTCTCGAGCTTTTCCATAGTTGCCATATTTGGGCCAATCTGGACAAGTCAGCTTGTTTGCTGTCCCGTTTGATGAATGAGAGATATGATGAGAAATAAACCTCTCACCTTCCACCAGAAATTTCCCATCAGGGTCTTCTTTCCCGCGCCGTCGGTGCCCAGGAATGACAATATTTTCTTTGGAGCCATGGTACAGGTTTTCAGATTGTAAGATAATACTGCTGCAGTGAAGGTTGGAAGCTCAGGTCGCTGGCTGGATGGACTTGAAGAATTTTACCAACGCTCTGGAACCAACCATGTGCGGGGTAGTGGACTGTTCTCCGCCTTGGCAGGGGACTGAATGCAAACGCAAAGTACGGTGCACTCTTGAAACTGTAACCTCGAATCTGGCAGGCTAGTAGTAAGGTGGCCGGTTGATATCGGGATCTTGAGTTTTATGGTCATTATCTCCTTCCTACTGTAGACTTGGTTATGTTCACTCCTTACTGAGAGCAGGTAGATGTACCCAATATTACACTAAGTACTATAAACCAATGACGTCCAAGGAGGCAGAGATAAAGGTGGGTGTGGCAAATCGGCGACCCGGCACATCGGTTCGCACCATTTTCAACTCCGTTGGTCATCAACAACACCATATACCCATTCCATAGACTTCTCTGCGGTCATATAAAAGAACAATATGAATCAACTATCAGAAACACCCAGCACGTAGAATATTTAGAGAGCGGTCACTGACTGGCGGTATTGTGAGTAACTCTGTCCCACCCACTCGTTGGTGTAAGTCCCATCAGCCACACTGGACACAGGATAGCGGGGCTGCACATGCATCCAGCCTATTGAAGTCCTCGGCATCCTACCCGTTAGGCAAGGGGGAGGAAGACGCGAGGACCATCCAGAGCCAGAGAGCTTACCGGGCCAGGAAGAAGCCGGTGTGATAACAACGGCTGTAATGACATGTTCCATATTCAACAGCAGCTCCAATTCATGGTAAGTGGTTCTCAACCGAGCTGGATACTGTCCAAGTCAATCTGCTCATGACCTTCCTCATGAATGACGTGTTTGCTACTAAATTTGCGACAGTGGGCGAACAGGGTACGTCACATTGAGGCGACCAATGGAAACCGAGTGTTGGTGGAAAGCGCAGAACTTGATCAAGCCAACCGCATATGCAAACGCCGCTCACATTCCAACCGCAGCTGATCATACCCATTTCAACACGATATCGTTGGGCATTCCAAGTTTGTTATGTCGAGATTACCCGGTTATCGGGTGCGAATGGAGACATAACGCAAACACTAACCAAGGAAGATACACCATAAAATTACAAAATGACTGACGTCCTGGGGGCCACACGTCACATGCTTTCCAGAGCAGATCCAACGGACCTTCATCCCTCAAAATCTGAAATACCTGGATGACCCCTGAAAGTCATTCTTCACTGCAAACATGACAGACCATCATCATTTCGCCTTTGCGCATTGGATAAGAACTATGACATCTCTTCAACTCACCTTGCTAGCGGTAAGTGGATTGTTTGTTTCCTTCATTCCCGGCTTTAGCTTACAGCAACTCCACTCAGCTTGCGACGTTCATCATTGGGAGTTACATCTACAATCTCTACCTGCACCCGCTCCGGAAGTTCCCGGGGCCATGGACGCACAGGGCCTCGCGCATCCCTTGGGCCTACCACTCGCTCCGGGGCGACCTGAACGAGCACCTGCTGCAGCTGCAGCGGCGGTACGGTGTGGAAGGACATGTACGCCGGCGCGCGAGGCAAGGAGGAGATCATGCCCACCCACCACCTGCTCTTCCCCAGCCGCCTCGACACTCCTCATTTCATTGTCGACCCCGACTCGGCCAGGCGTGGTCGTATCCGCAGCTACAGATAACTATCTCACGTTCGACGTACTGGGTCAACTTGCTTTCTCTTCCGACTTCCAGTGTCTCGAGCGCTCGGAGCTTCACCCTTGGATAAGCAGCATGTTTTCAGATAGTCTCTTTGGGCCCGTCTGCTTGTCAGTCCTCGTCAACTTTGGGTTCCAGGTGGCAGTGGACTTGCTCTACAAACAGTTGGGGGCGCGATTTAGGAGGCTGAGACAGTCGGCAAGGTTGAAGGTCTACGACAGACTGGACAGTGAAAAGCCTCAAGATGATTTTACCGAGGTTTTGCTTCGAAAGCTGGCAAAGGTAACTTCCCCTTCCGCTTTACCTGACTCGACTGGCTTCTAGACGTGGGCTGACATATACCGAGCTGCAATAGGACACCGGGACCGAGGCCATTCTGATGACCGGCCCCACTCTGATCTTCGCCGGTTCCGAGACGCAAGCCACCCTCCTCTACGGGCTGACCTACTTGCTTACCAGGAACCTCACTGCGCTTCAGAAGCTCACGGAGGAGGTTAGAGGCGCGTTTGCCACGCAGGAGGGCATCACGTACACTGACGTTAGCCGTTTGAGATACCTTGTTGCTTGTATCAACGAGGGGCTAAGATATTTCCCGTCGGTCGCTAATGCATCCACGAAGCGCTCCCCCGCAGGCGGATGCGTCATAAACGGAGACTTCGTGCCCGGTGGTGTGCGCCAGCCCCTTTCCTTGCCGCAGTTGATCACACCGTACCTGTAAAAGCTAACATTTGCCCATAGACAATCTCGGGGATCTATCATTATGCCATGTACCACAATGCCGTATATTTCAAGAACCCTGATGAGTTCCACCCGGAACGCTGGCTTGGCGATCCCGAATACGCAAATGACCGGAGAGAGCTGTTCCAGCCTTTCGCGATTGGACCGCGAGACTGCCTGGGGAAGATGTAAGCTATGCCTTGAGCTATTCAACCCCCTCCTCGTCCCTGTCATGTTTTACTAAATCTTTCATCTAAGGCTCGCCCATGCGGAAATAAGAATGGTCTTGGCTACAATGGTTTTGAACTTTGACCTCGAGTTGTGGGAGGATAACCCTAGTCTGTTGAAGGAAATGAGGGCATATGGGGTGTTTTGGTCGAAACCTGATTTGAACCTCCGATTAAAACCAGTAAACGGATAAGAGCGCTTGTTATTAGGTGGCAGGTTCAAGTGGAATGTGGCAGAAAGGCCTCTTTCTTGCTCAACAGTCAATTGTTCTAGGAGGTAGGGTTTCCGCTGTGGCAGGCCCAGCAAATCAATCTGTCAATGGAAAAAAGCCACGTGTTTTTAATAAGAAAGTGTCCTCGTACCATAACAAAGCGTTGTTAGAAGTCTTTCGAGACAAAAGGCCATTTGCGGATTCAGGGGTTGACATTAGCTTTTTAACTCCGGCCTACTGCACTTCAGACGAACTCAACTTCAGGCCAAAACACCAGCCACAATCACAAAGCCACAGCACTTGTACCTATTGATTGAATATCAAACCCACCTTTGAGGTCATTCAACTTAGACCAAGGCAGCAACAACCAACCAATCTCCGTTGCAGCAAGGAAACATATTATGGACGACTTCTCAAGTACAAATATCTCAGATCCGGTCGTTTGCGCAAGCCATCTGAAAGCACTTTTCTTACCAACCCAACGAGCATTTGCAGTTGGGCTACCAAGCACACAACAGATCCGCCGCAAAATATGTCTCAACCACGCCCCACCAAACCGGCCATGCAGCGCCTAGTCGACTTCTACGACCCAGCCACCAAGGGCAAAGACGTAGGCGGCCGCACCCTGGACCAGATCCTCGCCTGGCGCGACACGCGCCTCGAGTCGCAGCACGACTTCATCCAGATCCTGTTTCCCCTGCCCGAGGGTTCCATCTTCAACGAGTGGGCCCCCGTCGTCGACGAGGAGACCTTCCTGTACCTGCGCCAAGACAGCACCGGCTTCAAGCGCACCATGCGCCGCGTCCTGACCCGCATGCTGGCCTTTTACGGCTTCGACATCACCTGTGACCAGGACGCTTCGGGCAACTGGGTCGTGCAGGTGACGGTCAAGGCCGGCGCCGAGAACGACTGCTTCCCGCGCTGGGTCCGCCGCATGGACCACAACCACCTGCGCATCTCGCGCATCCTCCGCTGCCTGCGCGTGCTGGGGCTCGAGGACGAGGCCCGCGCCTTCTTCCAGGCGCTGGTCTGGGTCTTTGACACGTACCGCCGCATCGGCGACCAAAGCATGGAGTTCTGGAAGCGCGCCGTCGAGCTGCCGCTGCACATTGCCCCCGACGGCACCGAGGTGGACTGGCTGGAGAAGTACGAGGATAAGAAGGAGCCCGAAAAGAAGGAGGCGCAAAAGAAGGGTGAGCAGAAAGAGGAGAAGAAGTACGAGGAAGTGGTGGAACCTGTCAGTCAGGCATAAGTCACATAAGTGAGCGACTGGTTGCTTGGTTATTGAATACCCACCGCTTCTAGATGCCGTGGTTTTCTGTCATGGTGATAGACGATAGAGACTACACTTGGTAATACATAAACATCATAGACCCCATAATCCGTCTTCTGTCTCGGCATGTGCGCAATTTCATTACGTTACTCTCTTAGCTTACGAATGCTGTTGAAAAAGGGTCAACCAGGCTTGGTTGCTTCGTAATAATCCTTCTATGGCTCAGTACAAGTATTGACAAAAGCATGCATCATCAGAGTAGAATGATTGGTCAATCTGGAATGCCCAGGTGGCAAGCAGTTGGCAGTTCCATTGTGTTGCTAATTCCTCCGGTCCCCCTGCCTCCTCCTTTTGATATCGCCCCGTCTGACCCGGGCATCTCAAATTGCGTCTTTATACTGTGCATCCCAGTACGCCAGCTCCAAGCGACCACCACAATGGTATCCTTTGAGGCAATTCGTGCATCCAATGCCCAGATAAGCACCGCTCTCCTTCCGGGGCTCGTTGCCGTCTTCGTAGGCGCGACGAGCGGGATCGGAGAAACCACACTCAAGCAACTCGCCAAGCGGGCGCCGCAACCGCGCATCTACTTTTCGGCCGCCGCGGAACCGAGGGCGCACGTATCGCATCAGAGCTCCGAGAGATTAATCCGGGCGGCGAATACCATTTCATCCAAGCCCATGTCAGCCTGCTCAAAAATGTGGACGAGGTCTGTCGCGATCTCCGTGCCCGCGAGTCTGCCATCAACTTGCTATCTCTCACTTGCGGGTCTCTGTTATTCGGAAAGCGTAAGCCTTACCTTCCCATTTTCTGCATGTTCGACATGGCTCATCGTCTCTACCCCAGAAACCGACGAGGGCCTTCATTATCCGATGGCCCTGATGTACTATGCCCGGACGCGCTTCATCGTCAATCTCCTGCCCCTGCTAAGACAGGCGGAGACATTGCGGCGCGTCGTCATTGTGACTGCAGGCGGCAAAGAGGGCGCAGTTTTCCCGGCCGATTTTCAAGCCAACAGATTGGGCATGCTGTCCTTCAGGCCACACGCCACGTCCATGGTCACCCCGTCGCTTCTTGCCATTGCAAAATCGGCCCCCGAGATATCCTTTGTGCACGTTTATCCCAGTTTCGTCAAGACGGGCATGTCGCGTGAGCTCACGGGTTTTGTATCCGCCATCACCAAGGTGCTGTTTGCGCCCGTCATGTCGATGCTCCAGGTCCCCATCGACGAGACCGGGGAGCGGCAGGTCTATTTTGCCACGAGTGCCCGCTTTCCTCCACGCGATGCAAGGCGTGGTGGCAGTACAGACCAGTCCGGTAGCGCCAGTGGTATCTTACTCGGCCCGGATGTGCACACTGCCATCGGAGCAGACGGCAGGCTGGGCGGTGGAGTGTACTCGATTGGCTACGAGGCCGAGGGTACCAGTCAAAGGGTTCAGGATCTCATGAGAGACTTGACCGGGGACGACATGGCAGAACAGGTCTGGAAGCATACCGAGGAAGAGTTTGTACGGATCACAGGGAGCACAGCCGTTTAACTGTCAAATCGCGTGGTAACATCCCGACTATCAACTTGTGTATATTCCTACGGGAACACCTCAACCAAGACCAAACAACTGCCGTTCCAAATAATGTGCCTCTTCTTGAAGACGGTCTGCTAATAGATTTGGTCTTCAATCCTTAAACCTTCCCATCACGGGCGAACACCCAGGCTCCACGCCTGATTATGAGCCCCACTTCTTACTCAGCGCATCAAACAGCGTCTGGTTGACCGGCAGGACACTCCCATGCCGCAAGTTACTCGGGAACCCATTCCGACTACTCGCCGTCCACCGGTTATCCCGCAAGTCACCCGTGCTCTCGTAGGGCCGGTACCCGTCGCCGCCGTAGAAGTCGAGCAAGACGTGCACCTTGCCGTCGACCAAGTTATCGCGGTACGCCGCGGGGCCCTCTACCTGGGAGGCTATGGTCCCACCACCGCCGCCCGCGCGCGTCCAGTTCCCAAACAGACCGGTCGTGCTGTACTCCATGAAGACGGTCTTGCGGGTCTCGTCCTTCATGAAGCGCACATACTGCTGGTTGTCGGCGTCCGGGTACAGCGGCAGGATGTCCAGGTCGATGATGCTGGTCGGGTTGCGGTCGATGTAGGTCTGCGGCGCCGTGAAGGCCCGGAAATCGCGCGTGTAGGCGTAGCGGATGCGGATGTTGGATGGGGTCCCGGTGTGTCTGGTGTCGGACGCCGAGTACTGCACGCGATAGAGGCAGGCTTACTTAGCTGTGGCTCAGGGGGTATAGGTCAGAGTAGATGTAGATTGGTCCCTTACAAACTTCGACGCCCAGTGCACAAGGTATTGCTCTGTACTTGATCAGTGACATCCATGCCGAAGAAAGGCCGGCGTACCCTGAGATGCATCCCAGAGTGCCTCGGGAGCCCACACCATGCCGGCTGTGCTGTCTTCAACTACAACCAGTCTTTCATTTCCCCAATTGACCAAGTCAATACTCTCCCAGACAAATATTCCACGAGATCCCGTTCTTTGGGCAGCATCCCAGTTTGTCTGTTCATGTTAGTTTCGTCCTCCGCGCTCTCCTACTTCTTATGAGAACACTATACCTTCCCGATATTCAAGTCCGTACCAACGATGTACCACTTCTTGCCTTCCTCTTCGCCACTTCCCTGCACGATGGCAGGATCACGGACACCGCCGGTGCCTTTTGTCGGTCTGATAACAGGCTCGGCCCGGTTGAGGGCTCGGAAGGAGACCGGGTTGTTCCCGTTGCTTTGGTAAAAGTACACATAAGGGTCCGCGCCCAAGAAGAACGCCCCCAAATATCCAACCAAGTTCGTGTCGGCTCGCTTGGCCTCCGTGGGAGGCAGCCTGCGCAAGCTGACGGGGTCCGCCGGCGTCAGCTGGACTGCAGTTGATACTGCAAGAAGCCAGATTATGTATGACTTTAGCATCGTGATCTCGCCGGGATGGAGTTGTAAGGTGAGACTACGGTTTGTTAGAATTGCGGAACCCAATAATCTATCAGGCACCTTGAATTAGGAGCATTTTTGGGGCGATTCTAGGTTTGAAATGACAAAATAGCATGTATACACTGATACGGGTGGATGTGGCCAGCAGCCGAAACACATTTTAGCCGACAGTCCCCGGCATTCAACCCTCCGATGTCCTGTTTTTGGCAAACGTGCGAGTCATCCGTGTATTCCGGTATATAAATTCCCCTTGGCTTGTTTAATGTTTACCCACTATCGGTTCTGATTTGAGTTTCAGGGGTTCTAGCATCGGAGAGTACTGTGAATGCGAGACCCCTAAGACTTCGTCTCATAAAAACGGGAGTGCCCCCTTTTCAGAATCACCAGCACTGAGGTCTCAGAATGGCTCCCAGTAGCAACAGTCATAAACAAATATAAGCGATATACGCTGCAGATTGTGTTCTAGTTGGTATGATACCTACCAACCAGACATTGCTCGATCGTGGTCCGAACCCAATCTCTTTGATTCCCCGAAAATGGCACAGCAGTGCCGGCGGCTGCCCACCGCCATGGACGGGTTGAGATCCCGCGACTCGCGGTTCCCCGCGTTGGCGGCGAAGATGCCGAAGACGCAGTCGTCCAGGTTAGCAGGGCAGTAGATCTCGTCCATGTTGCGCTGGTTCGAGGCGGCCGAGAAGATGAGGATGGCTTTGGCCTTAGCTCTGCGGACGGCCGACTCGACTTGCTTGTTGTGTATCCCATTTGTCGTCAGAGGGGGCCAAAGCTTTTGATAGACGCTCATATTGAGAAAACCACTTTTGGGAATCCACGCGCAACCTAATGGTTTCAGATTAACTCCAAATACATAACTCATACTCAACTCGCGTCTCTGGGATACGTACCTTCTCACCTCAGTTGGCGGCGCGGGGTCTGGTTGTGGAGCAGCCACATTTTCTATCACTGGGGTCCTACCGTACCCAGAAGGCGACAATCCAATCGACCTGCTGGCGGGCAATTTTCGAATGCCCTTGATGTTTTCAATCTCAGGAAAAAGTTCGCGAAACTCTCTCAGGGGCTCTACTATCTCGGCGTAGATCGTCTTTCGTACTTTGTTCAGCTGGGAAAGCTTGTCTGACGACAGCGTCTCTTTGTTTCTCCTTGCTTGCTCAGTGATCCTATTCTGCAACTTACCCGCTACAACGCAGAGCGGCAGCACAGTCGTCAAGGGTGAGGTCGTTTGCATCTCGGACAGAATGTTTTGGGGGTCGTTCACGTCGACGATCCTCCGAGCTATCCGATAGTCGGTGTCCATGTCGACTGTCTCAGTGGGGTTCAAACCCGGGTTCTCACGGTGTCCCTCGATGAATGTCCTGGTCTCGATCTCGAGTAGCAGTATTCCGAGGGCGAGCAACTTGGGCATGTCATGAATACCATCCTGACTCGTGGGAGGGGCGGTGGAGGACGCTGACCCAAATTGCGCCAAGAGCAAAGGTTCGTCCATGAAGATTGCTCGACTATCTCGGCGGCGCTCATACACAAAATGCACATCGTACTTGGTCAGCCCGCCCACTAGAAAGTCGGAATCGTAAAATTGCCAAACCGCTTTAGCTAACGAGTAGCCGGGGACAGCTTTCATCTTATCGGTGATGAAACCTTGTCTGTCATCCCGGATTATATTCGCCAGCGATATAGCTTCATGGCCCGGAAGTCACTCGCGGCTGGTGTCAAGCCTGCGCCCAAAAGTCAACTTCCCCTGTTGTAGCGAGAGACTTATCTGGGCTTTTTTTTCGATTCATGCCAAGTGGCTCCGGTAGTAACAGAAGACTCACATAGAGCAGGTTACCTCAAAACGTATAAACTCCAAAGAAAAGGTATGATACCCACATATTAAGGATAATGTCACCGAGTTACTTCTCTCACATGATGCAGACAATGACGTAATGGCGGAGTATTGTTGATTGCCAGCTTAGAGGCAGATCTCAGTCGATGATAATAATGAAATCATAGGAGTCACCAGACATAGAATCCGATACATGTGTCTCATTTACCACCTCCAGCCCCCCCCTCTTTCCCCAAAGAGCTGGGTCACAGGTGTATTGCGGTTTCATAGCTTGAAATACCATATCTCCTATTACAGGAACTGACCTGCAGTGTCCTCCATCTATATCTTCCTGGAAATCCACAAATGTCAAGTTCAGCGCGCAGATTCCTCCCTCAACCTATAGATAAGTCTGTTAGTCGCCAGCAAATTGTTCTAGGGATGTTGCTTGTACTTACTTGCTTGAATCCTCCTTAGACTCTTTCTTCTTAGCGTATTTATCAGGGTTATTTATCGTTGGATCTTCAACGCCCCCACCCCCCTCGACACCTTTGGTAACTTTACTGCCGCCGTGAGTCTCATGAGTACTGCTCGAATACCTAATGCGTGGTTTGGATTTGGAAATGGGCATCTTGTTTCGAACGAGAACTGCTGCTAGAAGTGAATGTCTGGTTTGAAGATCTCAAGGCCTTGTCAGATGAAGCGATGTAAAAGGGTTTACACTTCTATGCGTTATTGATTGACGTTGGCGGACAGGTGTGGTAACTCACCTTCTTGGGTACTACCCAAAAGAGGGGAAGTGGACAAACTGAAGGGATTACTGCCCAATACCAAGCGCCGAAGAGCAGGACTTGGTGGCTGTGAGCCGCCCCTCCAAGCCCTGCTGTAGTCCTACGAAATCATAAGAGAGTGGCTGAATCTGCCCCTCCATAGTTGAGCTTGGAAACATACGCGATTGGTCTTGGCTGAGAGAAAAGCCGATAATCGGTAAAAATGGATGCGGGGGTTGCAAAGCCTGATTTCAAGGCTTGAATCATTACCTTCGCGTTTGAGGAATAGGATTCCACACAGCAAAACACGTTGCGCTTTGGCAGATATGTATCCCGAGCTAACCGACGTGGTAACAGAGGGGGAGATCGAACGCAAACCATGGTAAGCTGTGTATATTGCTTGCGGCCTGAGCTGGCGATCACTAATGTGTTTCTCAGGAAGTACACTGGATACAAGGATCTTGCGTCTTATATGGCGTCAGACCAGGATTTCTTTGCCGTTCGCCGCTTTGATCGCCTACACACACGGGCTATACTGACCCTCCAGGCCCGGATCGAAGAATGTGAACAGAGGTTGGACAGACTGGATCAGAGGTATGCTTCTCCACAAGTGATGGCGGTTGGCAGAGGACCTCCGGAGATTATAGAGGTCCCGTCTCAAGGGTTCAGTCAGGAGGAGCAAGCGCGGCTCGATGAAAAACATGGCATACTGTCTAAACCGAGACACATCAACAACGGCACAGTTCGTGACGATATGCCAGATCGAAGGGCATTGGTTGAAGAGTATACGCTGCTCTTGGAGAAATACGGTTCGGCGACTCAACCGTCTACCACTAGCGTATACTAAATATTCTACCAGATCGCCTCTTGTTGTATTTCCAGCTCCGTGCGCAAAAGGCGGCCCCGGCCTGGAACGTTAACAACGTACGGAATTGGTTCACGAATAACCCGCGGGCCATCATGCCAAATGAATCCACTTTTCCTGAACACGAGGCTGAACTGCTATCTATAACCAGCAGAAGCGGTACCTTTGCGAGGCGATTCTTTGAAAACAACGTGATATATCCCATCGGGAAATCTACGGGTCTGTTCACTAAAGCGCCGCGCTTCATGACGCCAAGAGACTCAAAGAATGTTCACATATTCAGTGACGAAGCTACGGAGATCGTTGCGACTGCTGGAACATTTTTTGTGGCGGCACTAATGCTTATTGCCCCGTTGTGGATTCTGCAGGCTATTCAGAACACGCAGCTGAAGCTAGGGGTCATCACCATATTCGTTGTTGTATTCCTGGGCTTCTTGACCTACGCTACAACAGGGCGGGCTTTTGAGAGACTAGCCGCAACTGCTGGGTAAGTGGCAGACATTCGATTCGACTCCTAGACAATATCTAACGCATTATCCAGGTATTGTGCAGTTCTGGTCGTTTTCCTTCAAAATTGGGAATGATGGTGTATAGGGCATCGCAACAAGTCGCGACTATCTACTTCTACAGCGCGTGGTGCACATGAGGAAACCATTTCTTGACAAAACCAGCACACTACAGAAAATATTGCACGGGCAGCTCCCACTCTATAGGTCTTGACTCCCCAGTGTCGCAACTGGAACACGGTGAATTTTGTGTTGAGTCCCAACGTGTATTGACTTTAATGGTAGGAAAGAAGTTGGCACAACGCCTCGCGATGAAGGCATCTCACTATAGCTAGGAGAAACAAGAGTAGTACAATTTAGATATTCGGTAAGTTATCCCAAACTGTGTAATCTGAGACTCCTTGACGTTCTGTGCTAGCACTGAAAGGGGGTGAGGGCAGCCGTGTAGAGTGCCGACCAGTCGGTAACAGGTCGTTATACACATAGTTCGCCAATCAATCCATGCCTCTTCCATCTTGGCAAAGCAAGAGCACAAATGGGTGCACTGAACACGAAGCACAATATCAAGAGACTGAATGAAGTGTTAGCAAATCAATCAGGAACGTTAATGAGTGCTACATACGTCTTCTATTCAATGCCTGTGAGCCCCCTTGCCACTGCTATACCCGGGATGCGGAGCATTCCTGTCATAGTACCTAGCATTCTCTTTGACAATGACAGTTCCATTGGGCGAATACGAAATGTCTTTCGTTTTGGTTGAAATGTAGGTTGATCTGTAGGTTTTATAAACTGGGGCGCCTGATGAAGTCTTGCTGGAGTGAGCAGATCCTTTTGAGCTACTGCTGTTGTCCATCGCTTGTTAATTGAAGTATGGTATGTCGATCACCGCAGGTATATTGGAAGTGTCGGCGTTGAACCAAACAGGGCGCGTGATGGTACGGCTGTTGGGAGGGGTCAAGTCATTGCAGATGTAATTGCCGATTGCATTGGAAGTTAATAGAAAAACTAGAACTGGCCCGTGATTACATGACGTGAGAGGCGGACGGTGGTGGCTGAGTGTGTACTTTGTAATATGTATTGGTAAGCCATCCAATACGCAGGCCTCAGAACCTGATTTCATTCTGAACCCACAAAGCCGAAGGCCTTGCCGGACACCTCACCGGTAGATGCTGAGAAACCCCAGCCTTTGTTCCACTGCAGGGAGCATCGGAAAAATCCATCAGAAGTTGGCTCGAGCTGTGGGCAGAGGGACGTTCTGATATAGAACATGGTGTGGTCTTCGTCTTGGTCTGCCACTACAAGACTAAGCTAGCAGTGAATTTCAGTATATCACTGTCTTCTTCCGAGACTTATCTTCTGTGAATGGTATGGGATCTTCTGGGCATTGAGGGACAGAGATGGGCCTGGTTCACGGCGGTGCTCGCCGCCATCCAGGCCGACCTGACGGGTGAGGAAGCGGCGCGGACAACGACGGCTCTGTACACGTTCCTCCGCAACTTTGGATCCATCTGGGACATCACCATCCCCTCCGCCGTCTTTAACGGTCACATCAAACGGTTCTCGCGCCGCATCAAGCAGCAGGAGGATGCCAAACGGGTTGCCAGAGAAGAGCAGGGTTTATATCTAGTTGATCCAAAGCCATTCCGGCAGAACTAAACTGTGCGAGAGAGATACAGCAGATTACACGGCGACTCGTGGACAAGGGGATTGGAATTCAAGTGCAATTAGGAACTATCAACCGCAGATGAATAGGTATTCCATACGAGGGGCTTCGTTTAGCCTGTGACATCGACTTGTAAAGCCTCGGCTGGTCATCCCTACTTCTTTTCTGTAAAAGAAAACCCCGCCAGATGTCTCGAGACACCCACGCCAGCGGTGGACCCAGCACTCATGCTCGTAAGAACAGACTTCAATAGCGAGCAACAGTCGCCCGCCGCAAATACCCCCTCAACGGTGGTAGCGTACCATGGATCGAAGACTTTGATGCCGGTCTTGGGGTCCATCTCGCACCCGAGCTGGTCGGGCAGGGTCCGGTCGACGGGACAGTCGGGCCCGTGGCTAGGACGCCGGCTACTTCGGCTCCTCGTTTCTCGTAGCCGTAGCAGAAGAGGCAGTGGTAGATGAGTTTACCATAGTTGTCGGTATATCCTGGGATATCCGGGTGCTTCTCCTCGACACCGTAGGCCAGCACCATCTTGCGGCCCTTCCAGTGGTCCCCTTTGTCGTCGACGACCTCAAAGGTCCCGTCCTCGAGCTTGGCGGCTGAGACGACCAGGCGCCGCTCGACGATTTTGACCAGGCCGGTCTTGAGAAGCTCGTCGTGAGACTTCCCTCGAAGGTCGTTTGGGCTCTTGTCAGCCCAGCCGGGCACCATGTGGACATGGTCGGCGTGGGCGTTACGTGGAGTGCCAAAGTCAAAGATTAAGCTGGTGTAGTTGGCGCGGCTATCGACCCTCGGCGTGAGTATCTGCCATTCTTGGAAGGAACGGGGAAGTTGCTTACTACAAGGTCAAGGCGGCGGAGAGCCCGGCATGGCTTCCGCCAACAATGATGGCGTCGGTGATTTCAGTGGGGGATGTCATTGTAGAAGGATGGTATAGTGGCACTGATTATGTGATGGTGGCGATGTTGGATATGCTGGGAAGATATGTATATAACCTTGTGAGGTAAGGTAGAAAGAAGAGAAGGCAAACAGTTCTGTTTCTTCTTCTTTTTAAAACATGAGAAGCGGATATGTACTTATAAGGACAAAGCAAACCTGTGCTATCTACTCACTTACCCAGCAGTCAGACCAACTGAATGTTACCAAGCCCCATCATCGCCCTTTAATCCTTGCATAGAAGTAGGCAATAGCTCACTTGATGGGCATATCACGGTGTCCGAGCTGGGGTGCCGGCTGCTCAATTAGATCCACCGCGAAGTAAGGGATGGGATTCGTCATGCACTTGCAACTACCAACATGCATACAACATTGGTTGGGTTGGGTCCCAGTGCCCCAATACTTCGGGTAACGCTACAGTTACAGCACGAAAGACCCGGCAAGGCAGACCAGTCGGGATGCGTACCACACGCAGTAGCCAATCCCGCCGCGAATACCTGTCGAGACACTCCCCAATCCGACCCCCAACCACACACACTCGGAAAGTTCTCCAGACATATAAACAAGAGGCGAAACAGCGCTTTACCGATTACAGTGAGCATGTCATTCAAGCCGAAAGCCCTGGCGTTGTTGTGTTGGTCGCTGGGGTCTCCCCTCTCCCTCCAATACAATCCCAACAGGATGCCCAACTTGCCCCGTCATGGGGCAACCAGTAGAACGAAACCAGCTTGGAAGCGAACATCAAGGTACTAGCAGCCTTGAATTTCATCACGGTGTGCTCCTCCCTATGTTGTTTCAGAATGCAGTCCGTGGAATGAACAAAGGCCAAGAAGGGGTTATTGACAGGCGACGACACGATGCAACAAGAATGGGCAAAATATACAGTCTATTTCTATCAGATATGAAACACGTGGTTGGGGCGGCCAAGGTTGGTACGGTCCCTATGACTGGCAAAGACGAAGATCGATCATCTCCTACTCAAGTTTCATCAGTTGAGCGCCGTCGCAAGTGCAAACCCAACAGTCCCCAACCAGAACCCTGCCCCCGAAAAATGCGGCCGAACCCCATCCGCCGCCGCCGAGTCCTTGGAAGCAGACGACCACGACTTCGCATACTGCGGAAACTCCCGCACGAAGGCGGCCACGTTCTCCTTGGAATGGCTAAAGATATCCGGCCCCGGCGTGCCGTTCTTCCACGTGACCGTCAACCCGCTAGCCCTTCGGGGATGGACCTCGAACGGCACTGTAGCAAAGTACCAGTCGGACCCCCCATGGACGGTGGCGGTGCGCACGTAGCCGCCGTTGATGATGCCGCCCTCGGTCATGTCGGAGGCCTCGGGCAGCTTTTCGCGCCCCTCGGTGCCGGGTAGGAGCTCGAACCAGCAGAGGTTGCCCGTGGTGGCGTTGGGGGCGAAGAAGTCGCCGTGGAACCAGATAGGGTTCTTGCCCGAGTTGAAGCCCGTCTCGAACCCAGAGTTCATTTCCAGCAGCGGCATCTGCTCCCACGTGCCGTCACCCGACTTGGAGAGGCGGCCCTGGCGGTCCCAGAAGGTGCTGTTGGACGGCCGGATCGGCGTGGAGGACGGCGTGTGCGTGCACCGGTACAGCATGTACGACTTGAGGCGCCCGGGCGTGTACCAGCCGCCGAACATGTTGTCGCCCTCCGAGAAGTTGAGAGGGGACTGCGCCAGGCCCGACGTGTAGTCGGTCAGCGGGCGGTCCAGGGGCGGCGGGTACTTGAATTGGGCATGGACCGCCGCAGGCAGCATAAGCGCCAGGAGCGCGGTGGGTAGCATTGCTACGCGCATTTTGATAAATATTGAATGGCGCCTTGTGAGCCAAGAGCGATTGACGAATGACAGACCCTCTAATCTCAACAGCAGCAGCAGCAGCAGCAGCACAAGAGAAGAGACAGACGCATTACAAATTCTGGTGGCAGAATCGACTTGTTGTGATCCACTTTGGCGCTTCAACGCCAAGAGGGTCCAAGTGCCTCTTTAGCTCCTAGTAAGCGAGATTACCCCTGGCTTATGTCATCCAACCCAGCTGAAATGGGCAAGACCCATCGCCGCATCAGGATGCGAAAGTTATCTTGAACGTCATCTACAGAGGAAAGAGATAAAAAACCGGTGTAGTAGTTTGTTAATAGACACAAGAAGCAAAAGGCCAGCAGACATGGTAAACATTAGACGAAAGCGGTGATTATAGTGGGATAGCTTTAACATTCTGGGTATCATAGGTAAAAGACTAATAAGTTTTGAAGAAGGGCACGAGGACTACCACCAAGTATTACCGTCAATCCATCCCATATCTCGGCATACTTGGAGCAAGTAAAGACAAAGAGAAAAACCATGCGTGGAAACGAGAGGAAGGGTAACCTCGGCAGGCAGTCAAGGAGTGAAGGCAAGCCCTACAGAGGCTCCCGCCAAACAGGCAGGAAAACAAATATCAAGACCCCGATACTAGCCAAGACGGCACCTCCAATAAGACTTTGTGTCACGATCTTGCGCTGGAGGTTGCGGAGGTGCTGGTCCTGGACCTTCCACTTGCGGTCAAAGATCATCATGCGGGACAGGAAGCGCATGAACCGGGACTTGCGGGCGTGCTCGGACAACATGGCGGGGCTGTCGTCATAGCGCTCCCAGGGCAGGGGCTGGCGGCGCGAGAAGAGCAATAGGAAGAAGCAGCTGCCGCGGAGGCCGGACAGGACCAGACTGACGCCGATCCACCAGAGGGGCCAGGCGGCGAGGACGCTGGCGCGGCTGTGGGCGCGCTCATGGGGGGGTGAAGGCGAGCAGCAAAGCGGTCAGGAGGCCGGCCAAGATCATGACGATGCCGACCGAGGTCGCCATGCACAGCGTCTCGAAGGTGCCGTTGCCGACGCCCAGCCGGATGAAGTTGCGGTGCGAGCAGTTGCGCAGCAGGCCGTAGACGTGGTCGGCCACGGGCTTGAGGCACGCCGGGTCCGACGACGTACGCAGGGCCTGGACCACCTGGTCCCGCATCGCCGGCGGGATGTTGAGCTCGCTGCGGGACCCGGGCTGGAGGAAAGTGTAGACGACGGCGCTGAGCTCGGCGCGGTGGTTTCGGTCCGCTTCGGGGATAATCCCGCCCTCCGTCGTCGGGCGCATCGCCTGCTGCCAGCTAAGGCCCTTGCCGCTGACTCGTGTGCTGACCGGCGGCGTCGCTTCCGTGAGCTCCTGCTCGTCCTCATCCGCATCGTCGTGAAAGGATCCGTTCTGTTTGGAGTGGACACAGGCTGTGCCACGGGCGCACTTGGTCTCGGGGCTGATGAGTTGGGCGATCTTCTCCACAGTATTGTCGGCTGTTAAGGGGTGAGAAACCCGGGTTAGTAATCCGAGACTGTAAAGTTCCTCGGCTGGGACTTCCGCACCTATTTCAGGGTCGTAATTTCGATCCTTGGTCTCCACTGACGAGTCATCTCGGGTGGACTTTTCCTCCGCGAGTGTCGTGGCTGAGTCGATCATATGTAAGCCGCCATCGCCTTTGCCCGTGGCACCACGCTGGTAGTCTTTCTCGTAATTTTTGAACCTTATTTCGCAGGTTAATTCCGACGTATGAGATGAGGGGAGATTGGAGACCAAGTAGCTCGACTCACCAGATGTAAAATTCCAGGTTCTCAGGCGAGTACTCGATGTATTTCAAATACATGTAAAAGTCGTAGAGGGACAAAGGACTGCCTGTTATATCCAATCTGTCAGTATTTGACCCGTTTGTAGCTGGGAGAACAATAGTAAGGCCTTACATGTCTTGTTTGCCAGCACCCTTTCGAGAGCGAGACTCCGGGGCACGGAAATCTTCCCCCTTCCATCTGGGCTAAGCGATCTCCTCCCACTGACAATGGCGCTTGAGTACTCCTTAATATCTCTGTACTCGGGTTTCTTGTACCAAACAAAGGCCGACGGCAACCTCATTGTGATGGCTTGGTGATATTATGCAACAGGCTACAATCAAGTACTGTCAACGGAGCCGTTTGTCGAGGAGCTGGAAAGGTGAACAAACAAGTGAGGAGTGGTCTCAGCCAGGCAAGATATTGAAGGAAGCAAATGGGTAGACAAACGCGGGGAGTAGTTCGCGCAGGAGGGTGTCTCATTCTTTAAGAGACGGCAGCTTTGACAGGCACGTTCTTTCTCGGTGGCTCCAAGCATGTACCTCCGTACGCTCGAGCAAACGAGCACCCCCATTTCGAACCCATCTGCCGTCCGGAGCTAGGGCTGGCGTTGTCGCCCTCCCCCACTCAGTCAGGTTCGTGTTAGTATATGTGTAGTATTGTACCTGCGCACCTAGCCTCGCAGAAGTGGGCGCTACTACACTGCTAAGAGCGAATGCTAGGTTCGGAGCACATGGGAACCACGTCGAGTTCTTGGAGGGTTTCTATTATCACTGAAGCCCGCCGGATGCAGAACGGCAACCAACATGAAATGGAAGAGGCGGCCAAAGGAGGGTTTCCTTCGCAGAGCTGGGCATGGAGTTTCCCGAGCCACGATGTCTGCGAAGATGCACGGGTGAAGTCTGCAGAGCCGGCTCATTTCCCAATGCGGACAGCACCTCGTTGCTTTTTCGTCTTCTTCCTGCAGAAGCTGGAAAACCCTGCCGCCTTCCAAGCTCTCGATGGACCAGATCCCATGTGCTCAGACACACACGAGTCGTAGCAGCGGACTGATTTAGTGCTAGCCTGGGGCGGGCGGGGCCCTTTCAGCTGAGCCTGTCCCTGCGATGGTGGGTGCTGAGTCGGCGCCGTCGATACAGCTAACCTGTCAAGCGCATGGGCTATCTTCCGGGCTATTGAAAAAAAAAACCGAGGCCCCGGCAAGGTAGGCAACTCGCAATTGCAAACTAGGACCATTCAAAAAAGAACAACCTCGACCCTCCGCGGCAATTGTCGTGCTCGTTTCCGTCGCGATCATCTGCCGGCCCAGTAGCATTTAGTATGCGAGATGCTTCTTGAGGCGTTTGATTGGCGGGCAATAATTCAGCGAAAGCGGACTACCCCATATACAATGGATGGGCTTCGGGTGATGAGGAAAGCAAGCGGATGGGTACCTATCGATAGCACGTTCTCGCTTGCGTTCCGATCTCTCTCCCTCACTCTCTCTTCTGTGTGGTGCTGTTTGTTATTACTCATTGGCGTTGGTTGTCTGTCTTCGTTCCATGGTGGCGCGCACGCAATACAGCACGGATGCCCCACATTCCATTCTCGGGCCCCTTGGCGAACTTCCACCCACGAAGTCTGTGGTTGATAGTTCTTGATGGTGGCGTCGACACATACATAACAAAGTCATGGCTTTCCTGAGCGACAGCAGTGAGCACTGACACTGACAGGTTCTTGGGATAAAGTGGACCCAAAAACTGGCCGTTCCACGTGGTCCTCGATTCCAGCACTCTTCGATAAGCTTTTTGGCCCTGAAAATCCGTCGAGCCCCATCCTTCGATCCGAGCAGAACGGCATGGCGACAAATTCCTTTTCCTTTCCTTCCTTTTCTAGTCCTTTTCACAATCTCCTCCTGACATGTATTCGGTAATTTGCCAGTTGATTGACCAGATTCCGATCATCACCGGCCAAATTCCATTCGGCGAGGCCGCGAACTCTATTGGCTCTCAAGTTGAACGGCTAAAGAACTCTACCTATCCCTACCTACCGCAGCCTGTCGCCGTTTTCGGGACGAGGGGAGATCACATACCAAGCAACTGCGATGCAGGAGATGATATTCCGTCCCCAGATGTCATCTTCTAGATGCGGCCCTTTTCCGCAGCGCCAAGACGTTCTATTGGCTGCACGGAAGCCCTCCCTCTTCTGCCGCTAATGACCCGCTCCTAAATACACTGGAGACTTCTTCGCTTCCTGTCACTCATTGGTGGCCAAGGTCCAGCACCGCCAGTGTAGTATACCTACTAAAACCGGCTAGCACATTGCGGGATTTGTATAGGGCGGTAGTGGTAGCCATCCATCTAGACAGGAACCGGCTAGGCAAAGGACCAAGAGATGAGTGCATCTCACATCGCAATTCCCCAAACAACCGCTATTGGAACCAAGCTTTAAGAATCCCATCTGCTTCCGGTGAGATCTTGCGGGCTGCCAGACCAAGACACCCGGTTGACCCTCCGTAGCTGCTCTAGTCGATCTCGATTGGACCACTGTATGCATGAAATATGTGGTTTGATGGAGTCGGGCTACACAAGCATGTAGAAGATCTGTTGATATATCCCCTATCCAGGTACAGATGGGGCACAAGAGCGATTGCTCACAAGTCGATGCCAAGTAAGCGGGGATCGCCACTCGGCAAAACCCAGGGTATACCTCAACCCCATATCTCTAAGGGGTATACACGCCCTTCGGCATTGGCACAGCTGCTATGCAACTAGCTGTTGCGTTGTTAGTGGCTTGCTACGGGTCGGGGTGCCAAGCCTACTCGCATCATCATCCCATCCACAGGTCTACCGGTAACTCGTATTGTCTGGAGGACGTCAGCTTCATATTCTCATGTTTGGGCATTGAGAAACTCACGTTGTACAATGCCGATTTGACCCTATAAGAGCGGCCTTGGTCATCCAGGGCCGGCCGGCCACTCTTGTCCAAGTCAAGCTCCCCGAGGCCCACTTTGGTAAAGTCATACCGACGGACCACGAAGGCGAGAATGACGCGCGCCTCGATGTTGGCCAGCTCCTGGCCGATGCAGTTCCGGGGCCCGCGCTCGAAGGCCCGCCAGGCACTGCTTGGCGTGGAGCCGCTCCCGCTCCAGTCGCCGTAGCTTTCCTTACCTTTGCCATCGGGCCCCCGCTCCTCCTCTTGGTGCAGCCAGCGCTCAGGAATGAACTCGTCGGCCGTCTCGCCGAACACGGCACGGTCACGCTGGATCATGTAGTGGTCCAGATAGACCCAAGTGTCGTCCAGGTTATACTCGTCGCCTTGGGACGTTGAGACCACGAATTCGGTGCCGGGGGTACTGCGCGCACCGAGCCGGCGGGCGGGTACAGACGGAGCACCTCCTTCATAACCGCCCCTATGTACGTCATGCGGCGAACGATGTCTTCTCCAGTGCCGGGCTCAAGGAGCTTCCGACGTACCACGTCAGGATCCCTGGCGCCGCTATCTCCAGGGCCGAACAGGCTGTCCAACTCCTCGCATACTCGGTGAAGAGCGTGCGGCGTGCGGGTCAGCTCGTAGATGGCCCAGATGATGGTGGTGCTGGTGGTGTCGTGGCCCGCGAAGAGGAAGGTCTTGAGCTGGTCGCATGTCTCCTCCATAATCTCGGGGGTGAGCGTTTCAACTTCCTGCAGGCTCAACGCCAAAACGGATCGGGATTCGTCGTGGGTCGTCTGCTTGTCTTCTGACAGTTGACCAGGAGCAGTCTTCCTCGACTCGAAGCTGCGCCTTACAATCTCCTCCAGAAGCTGCGTATTACGTCTCCCGAGAGCACGCCGCTTCGAGTGGACAAATGGGGTCATCCATCCAGGTGGCTGTAGCTTGCTGTCGGCAAAGGCTGCGACGAACCTCGTGTGTTAGCATCGATCTGGCAGGGTATGGAATAACACAGTCCAAGTTGGGCATATACATACTCTTAATTACCGCCTTGAAGTTACGGATCATCTCGCCCTGTCGGGTAGGATCCATGTGCTGAGCCTCCATGTCTTCGCCCATAGTCACCACCCCAATAACATCAAACGTAAGATTCGTGGTGATTTCGTCGAGGGAAAACACATCTCTTGTCCGTGCGAATTTGTCGAGGAGTTTGATAAACGGGCCCGCTTTGTCTACTATGACAGGCAGTAGAGTCATCAGGTGCTTAGGCGCAAATCCCGGGTTGAATCTCTTGCGCACATCTTTCCACTCTTCATTCTGTATGAGTGAGATTAGCGACCGATCTAGAATTGACTGCGTGCAAAGGTAAAGGATGGACAAATGGATCAGTGTTATACCTGCTTAAACAGAATAGACTTGTCTCCGATCAAAGTCATGATGCGCTTCACGGAGCCCGATTTCAGCACACTGTAAGGGAAGTGGCTCGATGGTCTCGCTACCTAACGACGGCGTCAATGAGAACATTAGCTAGCTGCGCGGTTGGCGAGAACGCTAGACTGCATGCCTGTTCTGCAACCTCGTGGCTCCGGACGACCACCATCTTGGGAAATATGGGCCAGTTGTCCAACATCATCACCGGCGGGTCCCCCAATGCTCGGTTCATCTCGGAAAGGACGATGTCTGTTCAGGGTTTCCCCGCACATCAATCAGCTGACGTCCTCGCTCGCCTGCCAGATCAATGAGACTAACCTGGGTGGCGATTCGTGACTCCTCGCTTGATGAATTCATCGAATACCTTCAGATGTCCCCAGAAGAGCGACGGGGGATGCTGCGGGAGGTGGGCATGGGCTACTAAGCGCATGTGGTGCAGCTTTCGGTACATATAGGTGACAAGTAACGCCAGCGCTGCAATGGCGAGCGCCAGCACGGGGCGTGCTAAGATTCTCTCCATTGCTTCTGGTATTTGGGAAACAAGAGGAAAGACCAACCGCAGAGTAGGGCGGCTGCCGGATATATATAAAAGGCAAGGTTGCAGTTCGGGCGGCGGCACAGCTTGGTTACCCATCATATTGACATGCATGGACGCAAGGGTGCGGCTAGGCGTACAGGGGTCTAAAGATTAGGTAAACACTGGGCCCGACATTGATCGGCGCATGCACATCGCGGTACTTAGGTTAGTTAGGTTAGTATCGATGTTGACTGTCATCGATAATTTCCTTCTCATTATGATTCAAGTAGTTAATGCCTGACTGTCTGGCAATATGAGCAGAAATAGGCCGTAAGGGGCAATTGCGAATTGAGGAGCTATCTAGATTCAGGAACGGATGTCAGCAATGACCCCGGACTTTCGGCCCGGCCAGCGCAAATGCAGCTTCCGCAGCAATCTCTCTCGTCGTCGCAACCTCCCCGGGGACTTTCCGTCATCCCCCTGCATAACTGATCCCGGAGACTGCGCCTCTATTTCCCCGAAGACAGTTTCACCTGAGCTCGCGCAAGATTTCGTCGTGCCGTCTAGACGTCCTGATCCAGTTACCAGGCCTGTCACTTCCGCCGCCTCAGCTGAAGTTGAAGGGGTAGTCCCCTTCTGACCCTCTTCCTCGATCCCAGTATGGCTCTCGACTTCAATGTCGTGACACTCGAACCTGTTGACCGCAACCTCGAAGGCCGTTCTGACCGTTTCTCTAGACCCGCCCGAGCTGGCGCAGGATGTGACCTCATGCTCTGGTTGCATAACATCCGCCATTACACCTGCGCCTTCAATTGGCAATGCCCCGTGATTATCGCTGTTGGAATCGGAGTTAGAGGAACTGTCATCACTCCGCCTCTCTCCCTCAGACTTGTCGCCAGTCTGGTTGACACCACTGGTCACGGCCTGGACCACCGTCTTGACCGCCTCCCGGGTTTCCTCCCGCAACGCTCGCAGCAGTTCTTCGCCTTCCTTTAGCAATGCCTTGATCTCGCGGCTCTGTGCGGCAAGGCTTTCCCTCCACTCGCCTGTTGCTTCCTCGAGGGCCATCATCATGGACTCAGCTTGGGCATTCTGAGCTTCTTGCTGGCAGAACAGCCTGGATATCTCTGTTCTCAGCTCGTCAGAGGCAAGTCGGTCTTGCTTCTGTGACTTCGTGCCTTCCTGCTGGAGAGATTCCTTGGGTAACTTAGCAAGTTCCTTCCTTAGCTCCTCAAAGGCCAGCTTGTTCAGCTTCTCCGAGTTCTCCCGCGTCTCGTTGAAGAATTCGGTGAAGAGCGGACGGATCTGACCCAGGGCGTCTTGCTGCGCCACCTCCTTTTGGGTTTTCTTCTCGTCCACTTGCTCCAGCTCCATGGTACTCGAGTTCGTCTGTTGTAAAGATGATTCGTGCCGTTTTGTGGCAGAATATACCAACGATAGCTCATAGAACATCTGCTCAAGCGGGAATACTCCGCGTTTTATTCCGGGACTCAAGGGATTACGGCAAACTCTGTCGAATCTTTCAGACACCAACCGGGCTAGGAGAGCCAGTCCGTCAGCCTGCATATTACCTTCCGCTCCATTATGGCCCTTGACCCAGTGGATCTCCAGTCGCACCTTACCATTCCTCAACAGAGGTTGGACGCGACTCCACGCCTCTGTGAGTTGCTGTATGAAGGGTTTGTGCATGCTCTTGGGCTTAACCTGATCTGTCGAGATTCTCTGAAGTTGGTTGATAGTCTGTCGGCAGTCGACAAAAATGTAGACACGCAGTGGTTCCCGTATGCCATCGGCCTCACAGTACGGCTTAGCAAAGAACTCTTCAGCCTCTCTGTGCACGACACCCAGGGCGGCCACCAGCGCTGTGACTTCAAAGTTTGTGGGACCTCGAATCATGCCGAACGCCTCCTCCTCCCAAACGCCTTGGTCAGAAGATTCCGCATCATTCGATTCCAGGTCGTAGAACCGTTGATATACCACGGCAGCGCCTGATGCTACACCGGTAGCTCCGCACCCGCTGCCATCAGTAAAGAGGACGAGTCTTCTGCCAAATGTCGCGTTGTGCTTCACCTTACAAATCTCGTTTGGAAATATGCGTGAGTTGCCCCTTTGGGTACCAGGGTTCACGAATCTTGGGTTTGGAAAGGTCCCAAGATGATCAATATGAAACGATGTCACCCATTCGGCATTTCTTTCTGCTTCCACTTCCGCAGCCCGCTGTTTCTTGCGCTCCCGTTCTTCCTTTCGTTCTCTTGCCGTTATTATTATCTTTTTCCTAGGACCCGTGGGAACATTCGGAGTCTGGGAAGGTACCGCCTGCAGGTTGATAAAGAATTTTGGCATTCCATAGATTTCGGGCTCAGTCCGAAAAGCCTGAGACGCAACATTATCTTCAATACGGCTCTTGATGTCGGCTTGGACCTCACTGATAGATCTGGGTCGAGGTAGAGGAGACGGGGTGTGGACAACAGCTTTAGACGTACAAGCTGGCACATCTGCCTCTTTCGGTGCATGAGCGGTGGCGGTGGCATCGGTATGACTTGCTGGGTCCCGCGAGCCAGATGCTGTTGGTGGCCGTGGTGGTAGTGGATGGAGTGTCCTGGTGGTCGTCGTTGCGGGAGACTTGAGTATTTGGTCAGAAGTTGTCCGACTATTGTTGTCGCTTGAATTGTTGACCTCTTTGGTGGCTGTATGAACAGGTTGATTGTCAGGCACCTTTCTGGTGGAATCGAACAACCATGCTGGTCTTGGGATACCAGAAAAGAGCCCAAGTGAATTATTGCAAGTCGACTGTTTATCAAACAAGTTCTGGACTGTGGCCATGAGGCCCGAGTAGTGTACTGGCTGGTCCATGGTATCTATCGTTTTGCGTCTAGCAACGGTGTTGTGGATTGTTATCTCGAGATTGATTGTTCCAGACGGATATACTTCCGAGGATAGGATAAAGGCCATAAAGCGGAAGATCGCTTGTTGATATATCGAATCCATAGTAAACGGAGATGGCTTGTAGGGTGCTGGATTGTCCAAAGTTTACCTCGTGGTCGAATCGGAGATACCAACAATTGTGACATGATCTTCCGGGTCCCCAGCGAGACTTTCGTCGGGTCTTGAAGAATTACCATTTCTGGCGGTACCATGCTTTCCCTTCTGCACGTTTTGATGTAGTAGTAGAGTGCCTGGTCGATAAGTATTGATGAGTTCGTTTCATTTGTTGGTCTCTACTGTACCAAACCTCGATTCTGCGCCATTGGAGGTCAGTCCAGCAGTAAACGAAGACATACAATACGCAATTCGCCCTTCCACCCATCCGAAATTCATATTGAACTCGATATGAGAGGCGTATCGCCCTATAACACGCATCTTGCAGCAACAGGAAAGTGGTGCTTGGGTTGCTCTAGATGTGGTATCAAAGGCAAGTAGCAAGACGTATTGGTGGCTCAAGACCCGCTGCCCAGGTTAGGTTTAGCAGCTCTCAGGTAGTCCCCAACTCAACCATGAGCTGTTCGCGGGGTCACCCTGGAACTGAAATGCCACCCCTTATCCACCCACTAAAATTGAGCAAACTCCCACCCACCCACGTCTCTCGATCATAAGTCAGTCAGCCGATCAATCAACCCTATTGCCCACACTCACATACACATACGGCTTTTACAAGTTTGTTTTGGTATGCTGAACCCTGTTAACAGCTAATTCTTTCAACAAATAACGTACATCCGCTATGTTCTGCCTGGTTAGCTCAATCGGTAGAGCGTGAGACTCTTAATCTCAAGGCTGCGGGTTCGACCCCCGCATCGGGCTCAATTCCTGATGCATCTGATTCAATCAGATACCATTCCTTTTTTGTAGATTTTTGTCTTTTGCCGGACATCGCTGCTGTTTCCAGATGGAAGCAGAGGTAATAAACCGAACAGTTCTTGACCAGTATTAATGCATTTTGACCAGAAGGACAACTTAGTTGATGGAAGAAACTCCATGTGGAAAGCAGTTCTGGCTCTGTTTGATGGTGGGCTACGTCCCCCGCCTGACGCCTGGAAGAATCGCTAAATTCCGTCGCATGCAAATGCAAGCGCCGAAGAGCAAAAGGCAACCAGGAGGATGCAAAGCAATCCAGTCCAGAGCCTCCCAATGATTGATTAATTGAATTATTTTCTTTATACATACCAAGCTATTCATCAAAGGACACTGGCCCAGCAAGAAGGTGGCACGGCGAGACAGCGCTCTAATACCAAGGCCATAATGGCAGCAGTATGGGAACCGCTGGCTCCCGGCGATATCGAAGCTGTGATGCGCATTGGCGACGTAATCCACTCCGCCCTCCCAGAAGGCGAGCATGTCTTCGCTGAACGTGTCAAGTTGTTTCCGGAAGGGTGCCTGGCACTCGTAAAAGACTCGAATGGCGGCGGCGGCAGAGAGCTCTGCGGCTACGCGATTTCGCATCCAATCCGCCCCCGCCAGCCGCCTGCACTGGACGCTGCGCTTGGGGACATCCCGCCCGATGCCACTCAGTTCTACATCCACGACTTCTGCGTCCTGGCCGAATACCGGGGGAAGGGCCTCGCGGACCAAGGCATCCGCCGACTTCTCTCGGTCGCCGCCGACACGGAGCGCTTCCCCGATGGCGCTTGTCTCGTGTCGGTCTACAGCACTGTGCCCTTCTGGAGCCGTTATGGGTTCGTCCCGCCCGCTTCAATCGATGCGACTCTGGCGGAAAAGGTGTACGGCTACAGCGGGGATGCCAGGTATCTCGAGAGACGGGAGAGTCTTGATCGTGACAGTCATTAGTTCAAGCAGTGCATGCATGAGGGAGACCCGGGCGATAGGCGCCATTTTCGTCGCCCACCCTGTTCTTATAGAGCTGGGATCGGTTCTCACACGTACAGCAAATACATAGCTTGAGACCTCTAGGAACAGGTCAAATAATGAGAAGAGAAATAACGATCACATTTCACGGATGGGCACTGTTTTGGAGAGGGTTGAGAGCCCACCGTACAAGCAACAGAGCAAGTAACACCGGTCCACGTTCCGGAGTCAATCCCGGAGTCTCGGTCGGTCGGTCGCAACTTTTATTTGATCTCTCTCCACTTTGAATAGGTAGTATTATTCTACGCTGGCAAAAAGGTTGGTGTGCCCCCACGCCGGATTGAACGACGGACCTTTGCATAGCCTGCTGCTGGCGGATCAAGGACCCCATTACAAGTGCAACGCTCTACCACTGAGCTATAAGGGCTAGTTTCGTTAATGAAATGCATCTTTTTAGAGATGGCAATTGGGCCGCTATCCAGCTCCATACCACCGTAGCAGAGTAGGCTAGATAAAATCAAGCGTTGAACTGCAGTACCGATATTTGGAAATGTTCCCACGTCAAGTCAACGCTTAAGGGGCATCCAATATATGTCGAAAGCGCTTTTAACGTTTAAATATTTTTTAACGCTTAAGATTTTTAATACTGGAATAACAGTTAATTCCAGTATTAACTAACGTTTAATAATTTAAGGGGTGTTTATTCCAGTATATAATTGAACTACAGTTGGTACGGAGATCACAATGGTACGTGCATTAAAAAGATCCAGCCTTTTCTCCTACGGCAGCTTATGGGGAAATTGCAATTCGCCTAATCACCAACCTTGGAAATCTGGAAAATGCCTTTTAATAAAACGCTGGAGACATACCGAGGTACCATTTTGTTCCAATGCACTCAACGGTCCCATTCTGGTTTTTCTCCTGGCTCTAAGAAGAAGTCTAGCAACGCTGAATCCTCCAAGGTTTGGGTTGGGGTCAAATCGGATTTTGCCTCTGCAGGAGTGCCTCCTTCGACGCTGTCAAATCGATGCCACTTCCATCGCGTACGACACGGGTATTCCGTCGCTCCTCCCCTTTTGCTCTGCATGCAAACTGGCTGGAAGCTCTTTTGGTGGTACGAGCTCCGGTGCCAATTAGTCAAGGGCTTCCACCCCGATCCGCCGGTTCAAGCGGCAGCTCAGCCACGGGATGCTCGGATGATACTTCCAATGTATGGGATGGGAAAGGCGAAGCAAGTCCGTATATATGTGGGTGTGCTTGCTCTTCCGCATCATACGGAACAATTCCCCTTTGGACGGACAAGATACACGTGGGGTGCAGCACTCTTTTCTTCTTGTCGACTCATGCCAGGTCAACCTCGCAGGAGATAAGAGACACACAAAGGGCTGCAATATTGTTTCCTATTCCGTTCTCCTTTTTCGTATGAGCCCCTTCGACATCGCCATAGTTGTCTAAAGGCCCTCCCTCTTTCTTGGGCATCCGCTCCGTCTTCTTTATCATCATGTCTCTTATCAAAGCCCTTCTCTCGCTCGGCCTGGCTGCGGCTGCGGCGAACGCGGCCTCCACCAAGGTCGACATCTGGGCCCGGCTCAGCAAGCCCGCCGTCCGCAAGGACTTCACTGGCTTCGAGCAATTACTGGCCACACACCTCCCAGAGACGCAGCACAACATATCCGTGTGGTAAGAAATAGTTGCATTTGCTATGGATACCTTGGGCTATCCTAGTCCCGAGTGAAACCCCTTGATTTGCCCAGCATGGTCAACAACAATATTTGTTTACCGCCCTGTGTACGCCTACATACTCATAACTGTGTAATGTGATGCAGGACAAGCGGCTGGATCCCCTCGGACTGTAATGGTTACGCCAGCAGCCACAACGTCAGCGCTGCCGACTTCGTCATCTATCAGATCCAGTATACCGACTGCAGTGATCCCTGGATCATGTGCTACCACAAGGACTCGGAGACGTCCATTGAGAGCATTGCCAAGCAGTTTGGAAGGATTCCTATCCAAATGAGGGAATGGGTAAGTTATATTAGCACTAAGAATCGTGTAGGCACTTACCCGCCGCTAACTCACGGCCCAACCCCCCAGGTCAAGCACGTAGTCACGATCCCGGACAAGATGGGGTGGGCGTACGAGGACAAGGGCAACACGATCTACATGCGGCCGAGCGACGCGATGCAGACGACCATGATCCACGAGACGGCGCACGCAGTGGACCTCAACGGCGGCTACGGCGGGTCCGTTCTGTCGGGCAGCAGCCTCTGGGCCGACAACTACGCCCAGGACTCGCACGTGCCCGACGACTACTCCGCCACCGACACCGTCGAAGACATTGCCCAGAGCACCGTCGTCGCCGTACTCAACGTCAACGTTCCGGGTCCCGACGGAGGGTTTGCGACCATCGAGCCCAACTGGCGGGATGTTTTCCAGTAAGTTGTGCTCAGCATTTTTTTAAAAAAGAAAATGAAAAAAGATAGAGAGCGCTGATGATGATTATTCCCCACCCACAGCCAGTACGCCACCATCATCACCCAAGCGCGCAACTATGGGCGTGGAAACTCTATGCTGGTGCCGGGGGAGAATGTGGCGTGCGCCCACCGCATCCCCAACAGCGAACCAGTGGCCATCAACACGCTCACTCGGGTCTTCAAGGCGTCTCGCCCTGACGTGAGCCTGAGCAAGCACGTCAAAGCCATCTCAGTCCTGAACGAGCACTTCGGCCCTACGAATTGCACGATCCATTGGTAGGAAGAGGGATTTGGTTAAGGAGCTTTCAAGCGTAAATCATGTCTACTAGCTGGGATTAAAGTATTGTGGCGTCCCTGAGCCCTTGGGAACTATTCTTGGTCAGCACTTGCGAGGATCAACAGGGGTGGCAGGTTCCGAAACTCGTCGATTGCATAAAAGTCTTTGTCCATTTTTGCATGCATACATCACATACGAGGTATTAGAATTAGACTGCATGCAAAAACGAACTAGGCGCCGGTGCTCCAGTCAATGAATGAAAATCATATTAGTTCGTACGTTCCCGATGAATTAGGGAACTTTTCTAGACTGGTCAGCCCGGTTTCAATTTAGTAACCCCGTATACAGGCCTTGATCCTAATTACGAACTGTTCACAATCCAGTCCACACTCATCCTAGCCATGGGTGAAGGTGGTTCCATCCTATGTGAAAACGAGAGGTTTGCCTCGAGATGGAGTTCAGGCAAATACATATATACCCCTTGCTTTCCAAATTGGATTATAGCCTTGGCTACATTCCTAGGCCACGATCTAGACCTACATGTTTCTGATTATCATGAGGCAGTGGAACAGCATACATACAGGCTAACTTTCAATTGTTCTGATACCATCAGTGGGCAGACGAACCATATGTCACGTAGTACAATCCGTAACAACATGTGAAGATACAGCAAATAATGGTAGATAATACACCGGCCCGACATCGATATCCGGCTGGGAGCGGCTTGGCTAGGGATCGTGATCCCTGCAAACAAATATGTACTCATGGCACCAAAAAGCAAAAACCGGCATGTCTTTTCGCGGTGCAACCTCTGAATATGAACGTTATCTTTGCGTGACATGGAGATGAGGTTGCCCCTCGAGGAAAGTCCGACAGGGCTGCGTATCTGACTGAAACTTGTCATATCATGACATCCCCCCCTGCATACACATGCATGCCTTTTTCCCGAAAGCATGCTTGCTACACCTTTTCATCATCTGGTGATTCCGAGTCTCTCGACCAACATGCGAGAGGGAGGCACAGACCGGTGTGAGAAACACCCCGCTTCATGCATGCAGGACTTCCTTCTCAAGGCACAATACCCGCCCCGATCTGGTAACCCCGTCTCCCATCTCCACTGGTCGGGTTCTTCCCGCTACCAACCCCACCACGAACTACGGATCCCGCGAGTGAGAGGCGGGTTCTGAGGCGGGTAGTATACGTAAACACGTAATAAAATGCCTGACGGAGGCATTTTTTCCGAGCGGGAGGTAGGCAGATCATCGCCCTCCTCCTCGTCTGATTGGCTACCCGACTTCAAAGTTCCGCTACTCTGCACATAATGGTGTGTGACTGGTTCAGTCGAAGCCGTGGCCTAGATCCCGTAAGACCATATGTATTGATGACCCGCTCCGTATGATCTGGTGGGCCTGTCGGTAATCGATAATGTAAGCTAATCTCAAAGATTCCCAACCAACAGGATTTTCGAACCAAAATCATGTCTTGGCTCGATTCGGCTCAAGATAACCAACACTGCGTTATGATAGACAGAAGTTGTGAAGTACACGACGAAGGAGTTGCCTAAAGGGAACTTAGAGGCAGACAAGACGGCGTGGCCGCACGTCCAGTGTTCATTCCACGTCGACCCTTGCATCCACTCCGCTGTGGTAAAGTCATCGGGGGTCAAAGGATGCAAGAGGGTGACGGGACACTGCCTCGTAGCCGTGTTATAGGCCTCACTGGCTCCATTGTATATTAGTAGGGCTTACTCTTCGGTCTTCTGTCGGTCGAAGCCCTTCCTCCCCAAAGGACACCGAAGAAACAACGAGACTTACACATTCCAGAAACCCTGTTTCTCGTGATACTCTGAGTATAGTGACCGACGCAACCATGCCGACTGTGACGGTGCTGAGCCTGGCCGGAGCGGCAGCGGCAGCCGCGGGCGTTGCGTTTCATCACCTCTACGCAAGACGTGTCGAGGTCGACTTCATCATTCTGCCTCTGTTCCGTCTGTTCGGGACTGCCTACTTCCTGGCCTTGTACGTTGGCGTCTCGTGGCTGCATCTGCCAGTCACCACATCGTTGTACTACCTCTCCGTGCTCGCGGGGACTTTCACCTTGAGCACGGCCGGCTCCATTCTTCTGTACCGTGCCCACTTCCACCGCCTGAACCACATCCCTGGGCCGTACCTTGCGCGGCTCAGTACCTTCTGGGCGGCCCGCAAGGCCTCTGGGGACTACCGGTTCCACGTCAAGTTACAAGAGCTCCACGCACAGTATGGCGACATCGTGAGAATAGGTGAGTATGCTCTTCTCCAGCACTTGAGCGCTACAGTCCTACACCCCTATGTCCCTACACATAGACATATAGACTGACTGTTGTGACCCGCAGGCCCGCGCCTCGTCTCCGTCGCCCGGGCCGACGCCCTGCTCCAGACGACGGCTCTGGGCAAGTCCACCTTCTGGGCGCACGCCGAGCCCGACGACCGGAAGAAGAGCTTCGCCGCGTCGCGCGACCCGGAGGACCACAGGATCCGGCGGCGGCCCTGGGAGGTCGCCTTCAGTCCCAAGCACCTGTCCAAGCACGACGCGGCGGTGCAGGAGGCCATCGGGCTGTTCATTGACGGCCTGCTCACCCCTGAAAATGACAGCACCGGGACGGCCCGCGTCGTGGATATCACTAACGCTGTCTCGCGCCTTACGTTCGACGTCACGGGCATTATTGGGTTCGGGCGCAGCTTCGGTGCCACGGCTCGCGAGGGGGACGCACCGCACCCGGCGCTGATGGACCTGCGCAGGGCGCATGCGGTGCTGGGGACGCTGCGCTTCGTGCCCTGGCTCTTGAGTCTCCTTCTGAAGATCCCCGGAGGCGGAGGCAACTTTGCCACGTTTCTGAAGCTATGCGAGGGTGTGATGAACGAGCACCGAGCAGAGAGAATAGAGAAACAAAACCAATTCGCGAAGAACGGGAATACGTTTTCTGTCGAAGAGGAAGAAGCCAACCTCGACGAAGAGACGCGCGGCCAGGAGGGAGGAGGTGGGAACCCCAAGCCCGTCATTGCCTTTGTGCTGGACGCGCTCGAGATGGGCGATGCCAGCGCCGCGCCCACACCTGAGGCCTTGGCCGACGAGAGCCGGTCCATGATCGCGGCGGGCGCGGACACGACGCAGAGCGCCATGACCAACATGCTCGGATTCGTGGCGGCGCGCGGCGACATCCAGACGCGCCTGCAGGAGCTCGTGGACGCGACGTTCCCCCTGGGGCCCGCGTCATTCACCTACGCGGGACTGCTGGCCGCGACAGAAACTCTGAATTGGATCGACGCCATCATCAACGAAACGCTGCGGATCCAGCCGTCGGCGCCGAGTGCTAATCCCAGAGTGACCCCGGCAAAGGGACTGGAGATCGGCGAGAGCGAGTTTGGACCGCGGATCTGGATTCCGGGCGATGTCGAGATCGTGCAGTCGCCGTACGTGATTCATCGGGACACGCGATGGTTCGAGCGGCCGGACGAGTTCCTGCCCGAGAGATGGCTGGCTGGTTCAGATATCAAATGCGACAGGACTGCTTACTTTCCCTTCCATCTAGGTAAGAATACTTATGACGCGAAATATCGCGATTTCCTTTTCACATACTGAAACCTGAAACTAACGAGATGGGAATTGGAAAATGGTAGGCAAGCATGCATGCATCGGAAAGCCCATGGCTATGGAAGAGCTGCGAAGCGTGCTTGCGCGGCTGGCTCTTCAATTCGACATGGATCTGGCGACAGGTCAGGACTGGGAGGAACACCAGGAGAAAATCATGGACCATTTCACCATGTCGCTACCGGAGCTCTATCTCACGTTTAGGGAGAGACGAACATAATACCGGGCGGGAGCACGCATGAGAGTACATGGGTGCACGGTGAATGGTTGGTTGATTTTCGCCGCGGTGTTTCTCATGGTACAGAGACAGTATCAGGTGTACTGCAAGTGCGCGGTTCATTTCCGCGAGGCAGTCAACACTTGATACTCAATCGTTACGTGGCCCTAGAGACAGCTCAAGCTAGCGATACCATTTCAGGAGAAGGCATATTTATGATCAGGGTGCATACATCATAATTCATGGAAATCACGTTTGCAAGAATGTATCGATCGATAAAATTTCTCCAGCATCCAATGGCGGCCGGAGCCGCGGGCAGAGCAGAGGGTAAGTAATCGAAACTGTTTCGTCTATCCTCCCATTTCCCCTCCAACATGCCATTGTAGAAAGACGTAAAGCCAGAGTGAATAGGGAGGAAGTGTTTGTTTTATGTGAGGAGAGAAAGGGAAGAAAATTTCCAAAGCCCAGAATTCCTGCGCAGACATTTGACCTATCTGGCGGGCGGGTCCCAGCTCCGGAAGAGGGTTGTTCCGGTGGGACGTGATTTTGGAGGTAGGTTAGGAAGCTGGGCGGGTACGTTACGGAGCCAAATCCGAGTGTGGCACTATCAGACGTAACTGAGGTTGGCAGTTGTGGCTGAACACTATCAACACGCTGTTTAGCAAATACATTCTGAAATCTGTAGTTATTGAACGGTCTAAGTGTAACTACATTTGACTATGGGATTACCCAATTACTCACCTGCGATCCTTTAAGTCATTCGAGTCCTGGAAAGAAAGAAGCCTGGCTCGTCGAAGGAAACCAACAAACTGTGGCAAAGGACAGGCAACGGAGATAGGGAAATAGTTCAAATACCATGCTTATAGAAATGATCAAGTCCCAAATCCCTTGTCAATGGGATAGTCTACATAATACTGCTAGTATTCAATGCTCTTTCGCCTTGCACGACTGCCTATGAATGAGTCACTTTGGGCAGCCACCCAATCACGACACTACTAAAAGCAATTGTGCCCCGCCATACTACTAAGTTGGGCCCTGCCCAGTATCGTTTGTCTCTTTGGTAATCAGGTCTTGTGCCTTCATTACGTCGCTTTCTTCAGCTCAAAAGAAAGGATTTGCATCGCAGACAAGCCTCTTGTGCGCAAACCACAGTACGAAAAGGCAACCAAGTATCGCCTTTTTACCACATTGTGGCTCGTCAGTCGTATATCAATCTTGACTCGACTGCTTCGGCTTACGTTCGACCAGCAAATAACCCCACCATCCCACTACTGATAACCCCTCCTTACGACATACAATTCCTCCCTAACAACACCACAATCAACAACATCATCAAACATGTCTGGACGCGGCGGACCCGGTGGCAACTCTAGGGGGCGAGGTGGAAAGTTCAAGAAGTTCACGCGAGGAGGTAAGTAACAATGGTTTCTTTAATTCCTCTCCCTCAATCCTCGTTTCGAGTTATTTTGTACGCGCCTACTAACAAAATGTGCGTCAGGCGGCAAGCACTTCTCCCGTGACCTGAAGCCCCTCGACGCCGATGGCAACGAAATCGGCATGTGGGGTGAAGGCGGCGATAAGAAAGACGAGGACGACTCTTCCGAAGAGGAGTCATCCGAAGAAGAGTCCTCGGACGAGGACGACGCCGGCCCCTCGAGCAAGACTCCCGCCGCCGAGCTGAGCCGCGAGGAGCGCAGAAAGCAGAAGGCCGACCAGAAGGCGGCCGCCATCCTCAAGAAGAAGAAGGGCGCGGTGCAGGTGGGCGACATGCCGAGCGACGAGTCCGAAGAGTCGTCGGACGACGACTCGGCCCCAATGCCCGCGAACCCCAACCACTCCAAGGCCTCGCGCAACATGGCCAAGACGCCGCGCACCAAGGAGGAGGACGAGGAGGTCGCCAGCGTCACCAAGGGCGTCAAGAAGTTGTCAACAAAGGGCCCCGCCGCCGGCGTGCCCATGAGCCGCCGCGAGCGCGAGACCATGGAGGCCGCCGCCGCCAAGGAGCGCTACCGCAAGCTGCACGAGGCCGGCAAGACGGACGAGGCCAAGGCCGACATGGCGCGCCTCGCCCTGATCCGCGAGAAGCGCGCGGCCGAGGCCGCCCGCAAGGAGGCCGAGAAGGAGGAGCGCGACGAGCAGGAGTCGGCCCGCCGCAAGGAGATCGAGGCCAAGGAGGCCAAGAAGCGCGAGGCGGCGCTCGGCAAGCCGGCCAAGAAGGCCAAGAAATGAACGGATCGACTTGGGACGTAGATGGGACGATAGGAAGCAAGGAATCGAACTCTCTCGCTGTGAACAACACGAACATAACACAAAAACCAAATATTTCTCTACTGAATCAGTCGTGATAAACATGTGTAATAGATGTAAACGGCCTACATGTCCGTGAGAAGTCATTCAGACACAACCAATGCTCTATAAATAAGTTGAATTTGTTGGTTGCTGGGCACTTTTGGCCAGTTGGTCTCTAAAATGCTATACTGATGGGGTATATCAAACCGAAGCGTCAAAACAGATGCAAAGAGTATTAGCACATCCTGGTTTTTACATGCCTGCGTTATCCATGCCTGCGATTCCGTCTGTACCAACACTCTCTTTCCAGAACTCGTCGAAATCGATGCCCTCCTTGCCGAAAAGCTCACGGACCTCCTTCGCCACGACCGCCTGCCTTTCAGGCGTGAAACCGCCCGGTTTCGTGACCTCATACTGCACGACCTCGATCCAGCGGTAGAAGAGGTCCTCCTTACCGACGGCGGTCAGGGCGTCGCGGAAAAGGAAGATCTGCTTCCGGCGCGCCTCTTCCTCGGGCGCGAGGGGCTTGGCGCCGTCGCTCAGGTCGATGGCCAGCCAGCCGAACTCCTCGGAGTGGACGAGGGCGAGGAGGCGGAAGTCGTCGAGCGTGGCCATTTTCTTGTCGAGCATGACAGTTGCGTCGACCATGACGCCCCAGTCGAGGTTCCAGGCCTTGTTCATCATGAGGTAGCCCGTCTTCTCGCGCAGGTACTCCGGGGAGGCGGCCAGCGCGATCTGTTGCAGCATCTGATCGCGCCCATTGTCGTTGAAGGCGACGTCGTGCTTGAGCGCGGCCGTGTCCCAGCGCCGGCTGCGGCGCACCACGACCTCGTCGTCGCGGAAGCCAACGTTCCAGCGCCAGTTGACGGGGTTGCCGTGGCGGCTGGCCAGGAAGAAGTCGACGGGCCAGGGCCAGACGAAGATGAAGAGGACCGTGTCGAGCAGGAAGTGTGCCGAGCGCCACGCGATGGCGGGCGCGACGACCTGCCAGAAGTCGTGGTCGGCGGCGATGATGGTGGTCTCGTTGGGGTACCCCAGGGTCGACGCCATCAGCTGCAGGTACCACTCGCCCATGGTGTAGACGCGCCAGCAGAAGAGGCCGATGATGGCCAGGTTCATGGCGACGGGCACGGCGAAGATCTGCCGCTTAAACGCGGCGGGCTTGTCGTCCACGTGGATCAGGTAGGCGTGCTTCTCCTCCAGCGTCTCGAGCAGCGGCTTGAGCGCCTCGGGCGGGCTCTGCAGCGGCGCCGGGGGCTTGCCGGAGGACAGCTTGCTGCGTTTCTTAGTGGTTGACGAGCTGCCAGCCGCGGCCGACTTGGCCGGCTTTCTTTGCTTGACCATGACGCCAATGGGAAACCAGGATTTGATTTCACCCTTCCTCAGGCGTGGTAAAGTTTTTGAGGAAAAGGAAAATGAGTTGTTGAGTATCACGGGAGTTATTAGAGATGAGGCTGATAGGGGTCGGGTCCAAGGACAGCCAGCCTTTAAAGACGTGGCTTGGAGCTTAGGTCGGAGCTTGGTAAATACTTTTTAGTTGAGCTGGCAGGGGTTCGTTGGTTGTCTTTTGAATTGACAGGGTACCAGGGCCAGGGGTGGCGACGTCAATTGGATGAAGTCAGAATCCACTTAATTTTCGGCAGCCAATTCGATTCGCATCTTTGAAGAGGGATCGCCGCCCTCCAAGTGACCCGAGCAAGAGCAGCTTTCTTTCAGTTGTTGTTTTCAATGGGAGGTTACCACAGTTGTAGTAAATCGTCATGATGCTCCGCAGAAGGGTACCATTGGTAAGTTGAATCACCAACTGCAACCATCGTCCTCTCGCGTATACTGATTTGTTCAATTTAGCAGCGCAACCCGTCGATTTGCGCCTTCTGTCAGCACCGACTTGCGCTGCGACCAGCACGGCCCCAATTCCAGCAGAGACTCTTGTCCACGACCAGCGCCCTCCAAGACGACGGAAACGACTCGAAGCAAGATGGTCCTGCGAACCAATCCTCCCAATGGGGCGCTTCAGCAATCCCGGGAGCCGGCGGCGGCTGGGGCTCGTCACCTACGTTCGCCAGCTCCAAGCCGGCCATTGAGGATTCTCTCCTCCCACACGAGCTAGCAGCCCGTCGCCGCCTGCAAGAAGAAATGAAGGCGAAAGAAGAAGCGGCCAAAAAAGCTCCTGACACGAAAAGCCCGCGTATGATACTCAACCCTCAGAGGCAGCACCAGAACCGCAAGTTTCTCGACGCGGAGCGGACCGAGATAATGATGAACCGATTTAACGGCAAGGTTCCTCCGCCGCCTCCCGGAAAGCCGTCCAGGCCAGAGCCCCAGCCCACGGCTATGCCTTCGTCGAATGCCTCCCTCAAAAACTGGGCAGCCCCGTCGGGAATAGAGATTGGCCCCAGGGTACCAAGACCAGCTAGGATCGGACGACAGTTTAATGACAATAAGGAGCGAACGGATCGTTATAAGTTTTCCGCGCCGAGAGGCTCCGGCCCAATGGTACAAAATCGGGCACCCTCGAAGGATTTACGGCAGCCCGATGCGCCTGCTGCGGCATTAGACAGCACTGCTCAGAGTTCGCAGACTAGAGTTACCCCACTACGCCCACTCGTAAGGGAGGTATCAATCGGCTCCAAGGAGGCCGACGAAGAGGAGTCTGAAGCTACACCCGATACATCTCTTGATAACGCATTCTATTCCCGAGGTTCATGGAAGACTTCCATGTCAACGTCATTTAGGAAGGCAAAGATTGACCCCGCCGTTGACAACGAGCTCATTTCCTCCCACCGGCGCTTCGAAGGGTTGTTCACCGAGTCTGCCGAGAAGTCAAAGGACGAACCAAAAGAGCCCGAGATTCCCAGCACGTGGGGGTCTTTAGCCCGGAAACAGGCAACAGATAAGTCCAACAAGGAGGATTTCTGGGCCAAAATGGAGACGTTCAACCGTCCTGCTCAATCAGTTACCGAACCCTCACCCAAGCCGAGTGGGAACTCATTTGAGAAGGAGTTCGACAATGCATTCTACAAGTCATCAGATTCTTCGCGTCCACAGGGCCAGAAACAAGAGAGCGATGGATGGCCTGCATATCAGAGAGACACTATCCGGAACCCAAACCATGATAGACAATCTTCTAGATCTATGTCCGAGTCCACCTCAAAGCAGTCGCCAGACGACGTGACGAACGACTCTGGTGAAGGACGCCGCAAAGCGCGGGGCAAAAATGAGTGGGATGCCGAGCCAGTGTCCGAGGAAAGGCAATATGTCCCACAACGGAACGACCGAGGTCGCGGCGGCGGCAAGCAGCGTGGTGGACGTGGCGGTGGCGGTGGCGGGCGAAATACACGGTGGGAGGATGACATGAACGATGAAGATACCCACGCCGCCTACGAGGAGCAACTTGCGAAACAGAGAGAAAAGGCGGAGCGAAGGGCCCGGAAAGAAGCTGAGCGCACAGGGCCTATCCCTATTGTCCTGCCTGAGCTGATCAGCATCTCGAACCTAGCTTCGGCCTTGAAGGTCGAGAAAGAGCTATTCCTCGAGCAATTGGCCGAGTTGGGCTTCGAGGGCGTCAACCTGGACAGCATAATGGCAGGCGACACCGCAGGGCTGGTGGCCCAAGAATATGGTTACGAACCCACAATCGTATCCGATAACCAAGATCTCAAGGCCCGGCCTCCACCCGCTGACCCCAGCATATTGCCGCCTCGTCCGCCTGTTGTCACCATCATGGGGCACGTTGATCACGGAAAGACCACACTGCTTGACTACCTCCGAAAGGCGTCAGTCGCGCTTCAGGAGCATGGCGGAATTACCCAACACATTGGTGCCTTCTCTGTGAATCTTACAGATGGAAAGAACATCACGTTCTTGGACACTCCTGGTCACGCGGCCTTCCTGACAATGCGACAGCGAGGCGCCCATGTCACGGATATTGTGGTCCTGGTGGTGGCAGCTGACGACAGTGTTAAACCGCAGACCATTGAAGCCATCAAGCATGCCAGGGCATCCAAAGTACCCATCATTGTCGCCATCAACAAGATCGACAAGGAAGGGGCGCGCATTGATCACGTCAAGGCTGATCTGGCAACCAATGGCGTCGAGATTGAAGACTATGGCGGTGATGTTCAGGTTGTTTGCGTTTCGGGCAAGACGGGCCAAGGCATGGCTGACCTCGAGGAGAACATCTTGGCCCTGTCTGAGATGCTCGACATGCGAGCCGAGACTGATGGCCCCGCCGAGGGTTGGATTCTGGAAAGCAGTCTCAAGCCGATCGGTAGAGCCGCGACTATTCTCGTGAAGCGTGGCACAATGCGTCCCGGTGACTACATTGCCGCTGGCACGACATGGGCCAAGATTCGCCACCTCCGTAACGAGGCTGGCGATGACATTTTGGAGGCACCGCCCGGCACGCCTGTTGAGATTCTTGGCTGGCGCGACCTTCCCGCTGCTGGCGACGAGGTGATCCAGGCGCCCGACGAGGGACGCGCGAAGGCGGCGGTGGAGTATCGCGACGGCCTGCGCGCCCGCGAGAAGGACGCCAAGGCGCACGAGCAGATTGTCGAGCAACGCCGGCTTCTGCAAGAGCAGCGCGCCCTCGAGGAGGATGACGGCAAAAACCGCCGCGAGTACGGCACCTGGGGTACCACCGAGGCGGCCCCCGTCGAGGGTGGCGCCAAGAATGTTAACTTCGTGGTCAAGGGCGACGTGCATGGCTCAGTTGAGGCCGTCTGCGCCAGCATCCTCGAGATCGGTTCCAACGAGGTGCGCCCCCGCATCCTGCGCTCGGCTCCCGGGCACATCATCGAGAGCGATGTCGAGCACGCGGCGGCGTCGCGCTCGACGCTCGTTAACTTCAACCTGCCCATCGCGGGCCACATCAAGGCCCTGGCCGAGGCCAATGGGGTGCCCATCCTCGACCACACCGTCATCTACCACTTGCACGACGACGTAAAAGAGGTCCTATCGACCCACCTGGCCCCCGACATCTCGATCAAGGTTCTGGGCGAGGCCGAGGTCCTGCAGGTCTTCCCCATCAACTTCAAGGCCCGCAAGTTCAAGAACATTGCCGGCTGTCGTATCCGCAACGGCGCCGTCGCCAAGGCGAACCGCTTCCGCGTCGTGCGGGCTGGGGAGACTCTGCACGACGGCGAGCTCGAGTCCCTCATGCACGGCAAGAAGAACATCATGGATGCCAAGAAGGGCGGTGAGTGCGGTCTTGGCTTCGAGGACTTCCAGGAGTTCAAGGTCGGCGATGTGATTCAGGCGTACGAGGAGGTGCAGACGAAGAGGATGCTTTAAGTTGGTCGTGGAATCTCTCGTGCGCCCGTTGCGAGTCGGGTTTCATTGACCACGATGCACAACCTATTATCTCTCTCCGCTCTTAATTCTGACCAGCGGGAATCGTTGCTACGTGTAAGATATGGTGGGCGGTCAATTATACTACTCAAGGGAGCACCTCTTCACTCAGAGGACCTCGCTTGAGTTGGAGCTCTCTGAGGGAGATATACGGGTATGGCTTTAAGCACCCGCATCGGTTGCCCTCGCATTGGTAGGCCGTCGTTTACTCGGAACTATGGCTGGGCTCTCTGATATCGAGACATTTTCTCACGCTTCCCGTGGGGTAATTCCCCACCACATTAGAGAACCTTGTCACTCACTCTCTGCTGGCGATTATCACCCTGCTGCACAATCCTGCAGTGGCGGGATGAGATGTCCATCTTATACAGTGGAACAGGAGGCCGACGCGAGGCTCTTGCGCGACCGGGACCCTGGTCTTCGAACATGTGGAAGATATATATGTATAACATAGGGAGCGAACCTCTTGTACAAAATTATCTAGTGTATCGATACTGCAAAGAGGTAAACATAGAGACGAGGGAAAGGGATTCCGGGTCCATCTTCAATAGGCAATAAGCATTATTGCGGAAGAGGACAGAACACCTAACCTGAATTTTGTATATATTTAGATGAAAATACAGCCAATTCCACTACACAATTTTGCAAGATTCGGTCTGCCAAGCATTGTCGGAGTCTCTTTACCCAACACTCCCCTCCTGTACCAAGCCCTTGTTAATGCCAGAAGCGGCAAGTCGCTACTGACATACACATTGGTAGCTTTGACAATGTTCTGTTTTCTACGTAGTTAGAAATAAGTCACTTGATCTCTTCTTTTTCTCGGATACAGTTAAGTTCAGGGGTATTTTCCCCACTGGCCCGCCCTTCTCTCTCCCGCACGCCACGGGAATTTGACGGGTGGTTACAACATCTGGTATGATTGGTCTCGCCAAATAAACTCCCCTCATATTGATCATCCCCGCCATCATCCCTTACGCAATTCCGAATTCCGCTACATCGCCCATCTCGTTTTTCGTCTCGGAGCCCAGCTTGTAGCTCATCCGCCACCTCAGCTTAATGGTCTCGACCTTCTTGGACTTGTCCCCGGCGTGCCACACCTGCATGTTCTGTGTAACGCCATACTTCTGGTTGGCTTGCAGGTTGCGGCCAGTCTGGGGTTGGAGTTGAAGCTCGTAGCCCTGTAGGTTCACATTGATCAGTATTCTGAACATTCCCTATAATAGGCTGCGGTCCAGTGGACTTACCTTGGTAACGGCGAGCTGGAAATGGAGCTCGCTGACAGGTTGGGCAACGTTGCTCGAGAAGGCGAACGACAGGGCCAACGCGTTAGGTGATTGCACAGATCTCGCGGCCTTCATGTCGATTTGCACCTCGCCCGTCTTGACGACTGCCGCGTGGTCCTTGGGGAGCGACGGCACCTCTGGTGGCAGGGCTGAAGAGAACGACCATTCGTCGTCTTCATTTGCTGCCGCTGCAGGCGCAGGCGCCGGTGCCGGTGCCGGTGCAGCTGCCATGGCTTGAGGCTGCGGCGTAGCGGGCTTTGAGCCAAACATAGGGGAAGTCAAAGCAGCGAATGGGTCGGCGGCCGGTTTTTGCGCCGGTTTGCTGAAGGCGGAAAGGGCCTGGGGTTGAGGGGTGTTGGATACGGATCCTGAAGGTGGCGAGGTGAAACCGGAGAATTGGGTGTAAGAGGGGGGTGTAGGGGCATTGACGGCGCCGGTTGCGTTCGAGTTCTGGGTCATTGAGGATAGTAAAGGCTGGCCGGGAATGTCTGTTTCAGGGGTTAGCCACGCTTCACCTACTTGAGTGCCATGGGACATACTGCTGTTGGCACCGAAACCCAATGAAATACCACCACCCTGTCCAAACGTACTACTGCCACCATCCAGAGACAAGCCCAATAAGTCACTCTCGACGCCAGCGGCCTGGGAACTGGATTCACCGTTGTTGCCGGACCCATTGGTCCCAGAAGCGTCCGCGTCAAAGTCGATGAGCGACAACTCGTTTGCTGCGGAGCTACTGGCCTGGCCTCCGCTGCTTTGCAACGATTGTATGGGCGCACCTTGCGCAATCGCATTGGCGCCTTCGATATCGCCCTTCTTCAGCAGCTTCCACCGCTCGACGGTTCGGTGTATACTGTCATTGATTTCAAGCAGTTTCGCGACAGCCTCGTGGTCATCCGACTCCTCTTCGCACATCTTTTGGATTTTCGGTTGGGCACTGGACAGTGCCGACGCCAGTTCCTCGAAGACATCACCCTCGGTCATCTTGTCGCCGGGCTGGAAAGCAGCCAGTCTTTCCTCCAGCAAACGTGCCTTGGCCTGAATCTTCCCAACATCCTCGGCAGCTTTCGCGCGGTAGTCCGTCTTGCTCCTCGTGTCGAAACCAGCCATGATCTTCATAAGGCGGTTGGCCTCTTGCAGGTCTTCGGGGTTGCCGCGACGAATGAGTTCCTGGAGCTTAGCCGATTGGGCTTCGCGCTCTTCCTCCTCCATCTCTTCGGCCGATTTCAGGTTCTGTTACATATTAGGCATGGCAAATGAGATAGATCAAACTCGCAGGAATCTTACGTCACTTGGGTTCAATACGGCCGCATCGTCGCGCCGTACTTCAGGGAAAGAGTAGCCCTTGTAGCTAAGGAGTCGGTGCATATCCCTGATGAAGCCCAGATCTTCCTTGTAACGACTCGTTTCGCATATTGTACTCCTCCATTCTTCAATGGCCTCGAGAATCTTAGTCTGGACTCTCGTCGGGCGAATGGGTGGTCGTTCGGGGAATCTCCTGACCAATTCGTTCAGGAACTCCTTGGTAGCGATTTGCAAGTGGAAAGGATAGCCACAGTTTTTGACACAAATATCGAGAAGGTTGAGAGCAAGCAATGCGACATTGGTGTTGCGATGGTTGATGTAGCCGACAATGGCGACGGAGGCTTCGCGTGGCGCACTCCCTTTTTTGCTGTTGACCAGATCGGAAATCTCGAGATTCAAAGCCAGATTAGGTTCGTAATTCTCCGGACTACAGGCACTCTGGATAAAGCGCTGGAGCTGCGAGGGCCTGGGGGACCCCATTTCGTTCCAGCGGTCTCTGGCCGCAGCCCGAGCGGAGGCTGCCTCCATGCCTGGGGTTTGCGGCGACGACGATAGGGTTTAGCAGGTCGGGGTTTCGAAGGGTCGTGGATTGGTCGGATGCAAGGTTGAATGATGTCAGACAAACGAGTCCCAAATCGAGTACGGACCGCTTTCGCAAGTGTAAAGAAATAAAATACTGGACTGGGCTACGACGTGGTCACGCAGTTGGGAAAGCCATCAGTGACGTCTGGAAAAGCCACCTAGCCGCAGCTTCAATGGATGGTAGATTGATGGGATACGCAAAGTACAAGTGGGTAAACGTGTTGGTAGGCGGCAGCGCTACTGCTATCAGTCGAAATCAGGGACACTGTTGCTTGCTGCTGTGCTGCTGCACGTATTGATTGACTGGAAAGTTGGGGACACCGAGCAGGCATCTCTCCCGCTCGCTGTCTGTCCCCATTGGCAGCGCCTCAATCGACTAACAGCAGGGTGTGGCTTGAACTGGGAGCTTGGATATTCTTCTGCCTGCCGCTTTGGTCTAAAACATTAGCGTCTGGGCGCTAGGCCCGCGCGCTGGCTGAGATTATCCCTTATCGATATCGATCAACAGCAACCCCACGTAAAGATCCAGATCTCCGAGCAGTCAAAGTGACGACAATATTTCGAGAGCCGTCCTCTCAGACCTATCGCCTCGCATCCCAGCACCTCGAAAGTAGACCCAATCGATCCCCTCTCCATTAAGTCGCCGTGTTGAAAATGGTTCGGCATAAGAAAGACAAATTTACCGGCCGCGGCGGCAAGTCGCATGGTCCTCCTCGTAACTCGCGACCCCGCGGCGACGATTCTGACGACCCCACCAACGGCGGCCGCCCCCCGTTCAAAGCCGCGTGCTGGGATCTGAACCACTGCGACCCGAAGCGATGTTCCGGAAAGAAGCTGATCAAATTGGGGTTGATGCGCGACCTGCATGCCGGTCAGCGACATAACGGCGTCATCATCACGCCCAATGGAAAGCACACCATATCGCCTGCCGACAAGGAGCTGATGGACCAGTATGGCGCAGCAGTTGTCGAGTGTTCATGGGCGCGCACCCAAGAGATCCAATGGAGCAAATTTGGCGGCAAATGCGAGCGCCTGCTGCCTTACCTTGTCGCCGCCAACTCGGTCAACTACGGCAAGCCCTGGCGCCTAAACTGTGTCGAGGCTTTGGCCGCCGCCTTCTACATCTGCCGACACCCCGACTGGGCCGAGCAGATCCTGGCCCCCTTTAACTACGGAGAGTCATTCCTCAATATCAATTCGAAGCTACTTAAGAAGTACGCTGCGTGCGAGGACGAAGCAGGCATCAAGAAGTGCGAGGCCGAGTGGATGGAGCGGCTAGAGCGGGAATACGCTGAGAACAGAGAGGCTGAGGACGGCGACGACATGTGGAAAGGGGGTAATTCCAACCACAGGATAGAAGTGCCATCGGACGACGAAGAAGACGAAGAAGATAGTAACTCGGATGAAGACGAAGACGGAGATAGCGACAAAGACAGCGTCGATGGTATATACCTGGGCAAGAAGAAGCAGCCACAGTCGCAATGGCCGAAACCCGGTCAGGCATCAGGCGGCCAAGAAGACGAAGACCGAGACCCATTCGCCATTTCCGACGACAGCGACGATGACATGGAGGAGATCCGGCGCCGAGTGCTGGCTTCCAAGACGTTCACGAACCCCGACAACAACGCCAGCCAGAAGAAGAAGCCCGAGACCGTACCTCGGCCGCAACAGCAGAAGTTCCAGGTTGACCCTAACGCCGAGCCCGATTCTGACAACGGCGAAGACGAGGACGAGGACGGCGATGATGATTTCGACAACATCATCGACGCCACGCCCGTCACGGACAGGGTTGGCCTGGCGAAGTTGGAAAAGGAGCGCGCCCGGGCCAACGTCGTTACCAGCCGGTCCTTCGTGACAGGCGGCGCCGAGGCGCCCAAGAAGTGGTAGAAGATGTCTAATTATGCCAAAGTAATGCTCCATACCGAACCGTACTGTGACTTCCCATTTACAACTGTTGCTTCATATATAGCCCCCACCCCGAGCCAGTCCAGGGCACATGGTCCCATGTTCCCCCTTCGGCCGTCCCAACACAGATCTCACTTGTCGAATATGCAAGTGCAGTGTAAAGATGTAGATACCGTATGTTTTTCTTGGTTCAATCGAGACCCACCAACCTGTCTTACTCAGCCCTGGCACTCCCCATCTTGAACTTCCTGGGCAACCTAACTGGCTCGATCTAGGTTTTCGTGATACTCGGTTTGCGGCAATAGGCTGGGGAATACCAACAAATTGAACTACACCCTCGATATTTAAGATTAAGAGCAATGGAACGATTCAAGCGTAAGAAGAGTCACGCCACCGAGGTTCATATCTACAAACAGTGAGCATCCATGCGTTCAAACTCGATCCAAGGCGCCCAAGTGGCAGGAGCGGCCCCGACCAGATACGTCCCGCTGGCCATAGCAAATCGCTCTGGTGATTGCAAGGTGAGCCCTTACGCGGGATCATTGATAACGCCGCTCGACATTGATTACCCGTGCCAGGATCTTCTTTTTCATTTTGTGGTCCATTATGCACCGTTTCTGCCGGGGCCACTTAACGTAAATCGAAAAAAAGAAAAACGAAAAAGAAATAGAGATAGAAGAAGCAACAAGAAGAAAAGGTTAAAAAAGAATAAAAAAAGATTTATATTATATAAGAGGGGATAAGAATGGCCTCGCGTGTATAAGAGAGATAAGCATATTTCGTGCTCACACATGTGGCAAAAGCACCTCAGTATCACACATTTCTGTAATCAATTATGAGTTGAGAGTATTCATTGCGTTGGCTAGCATGCTAAAAAGCATCTATCTGTATCAGTTTTCATCATCATGGTGTACAACTGGTGCTATCTCGCTGGTCTACTACCCCCTCTCCCCCGTGTCGATCGCAGGGCTAGATGTCCCAAGGAGAGACGATGTTCGCAGCGTCGGGGTCGTGCTGGTTCTTCTCGACGAAGGCAGTCCAGTGATTCTTGGCCTTGTCGATGGCGCCGGTCCAACGTGTATCCTTGGTCCGACCTCCCAGCAGCGCCTCGGCCATGCCAAAGCGGTCCCGGTCTGAGAAGCTGCTCTCGTCCGGCTCGTCCCAAGCCTTGTCGCTGTCCTCCTTCCAAGTGCCGAGCCATCGGACGTGCAGCGGGTGGATCGGGGCGCCGAGCTTGTGGTTGACAATGACGGTGCCCACGCTCTTCTCGTTACTCCAGCACACGATGTTGGTGACACCCTCCGGAAATTTCGGGGCCAAAGCGCCACAGAACCACTTGCTCGCAGTATTGGTCTTCTGGTTGACGTCAAGGCACTCGTTGGTGAAGGGCTTGCTGAACTCCCAAGGTAGGCCCAGGACGGCGGCCCAAAGGATGCCGAAACGGCAGGACTCGAGCGCCATCGACGGGATGGTGACTTGCTGGAATCGAGGCAGCTCCTCTCCGGACGGCATGAAGCGCCGGAAGCGCTCGATGTCTCCGTCGCAGTTGACTTTGACGGCAGGCCACATCTGGCAGTCGTAGTAGCCGGTGGGGTAACGCGACGGGTTGAGGATGCAGGGGTTCGGCTTCATGCACTGGAAGAAGTCGACGATGGATCGCAAGTCGCGGGCAGTGACATCCCGCATATTTCTACCACCGGATCCCATGTTGGGAGTGGCGGCGTAGACGATGACGGAGTTGTACTGGATCTTGGCGAGACCCGGAGTGGGCGACAGGCTCATCATGGACTGGCTGATGACAGCGTCTTGGACGGGCTCCATGCCAAAGTTGAGCGACCTCATATACAAGCCATGGCCGCATTTGCGAAAGGGGATGCTGTAGTTGATGGGTGTCTCGGTCTCGACGCACGTGGTGATTTCGCGGCTGGTGAGGGCCTCTACAAGGAGGATTTCACCAATGCTGCGGATGCGGTGGGGCTGACTGAATCCACCAAGGGACGGCAGACTCGTGGTAGCCGTGGCCCAGATGAGCTCTGGATGGGCTTTGGTAGGGGAGAAGAGCAGCATGCGATGGGCTGCGCTGCCGGGACGCTGGGACGGGGCTAGATCGCCGATCATGTCACGGCAGATGGCCTTGTGGAAGGGCCAGTCCTCGGTTTGGCACTTAACCGAGCAGTAAGGGGCCCGGCATCGACCGCAGTTGAGCGCATTCGGTTCATCACACATGATGCAAAGTGTGTCGACGCTGGAATCGAGTTGCTCTAGTGTCTTTCCGGGATCCCGCTTGGCGAAGTAGTCCCCGCCTATATGCAAAAAGCGATACTCTCGCCAGGGGTCGGGAAGTTTATTGGTTTCCATGATGGAAGCCCTTTTCCACAATGCGTACGAACAAATCGATGGGAGCGTGAGTAAAAGGGCGCGACTGGCAGTTAGTTGTCTGGTGAGATGTGGGAAAAGGGCGAGGCTCGGAGTTGCCCGGTGGGAGATGGTAAAAGGGCGCGACTGGGAGTTGCTTAGTGAAAGATGAGAAAAGGGCGCGACTGGCAAATTACTTTTAAGGTGTTGCCCAGTGAGATGTGGGAATTGAAACCCGGGAAAAAGTCAGCTGAGAAAGTCCTGGGTTTTATGCCTTAGCTATCGCGAACATTGTCGGCGCAAGACCCGCTTCAGGCCCACGTTAATTCGATTCTCTTATTACTTATGGCTTTCTAGGCATTTTGAATGCTGTTTACGCCTGTCCTGAGGTGAGCCCACGTTACATTCAATGTGTCTCATTTCTGGTGGCTCAATGTATTTTAAATTTTTACTCACCAGTATACGGCGCCCCTTTGTTCAGCAGGGCGACAATCACCTCGTAAGTTATCAAAGCCCCCAGTGTTCAAACTTCATAACCTTCCTAGGAAGAATCTTTTCCTATAGTCTAGCATAGCTGGTGATTGCTAGGTTTGTGTCAACCCTCAATGTAACAGCCTTGTTATGCTATATAGTATTTTAACAGAGGCTGGCACATATTTAATAGGGCAGGTGGGGGTTATTATCAGCTAGTTAATATTGTCACGCTGAAGACGAAAAGAGACATACGGTACTCCAGGATATCCCAGTATTTCATGTGTTAGAGGCTAGCTTCGCTGACTACCTTAGGTAGAAACCCAAGCAGGAGCTGAAAACAGCCAGGGGCCCTTCTATCCGACTTCATGCCGTTCGGGCACAGCACATCCACCATTGGGTACCGGAGCAAACAGCTCATGAGCCTGCGACTGTCCACTTGTGCCTATCTCGAACACGTTGTTGCTGTCCAGTTGCTGCGTTCCAGCATCTCCTCTCTTTGGATGGCCTACCGAACCCCCTCCCGTCTCATTCCGTCCTCCGCTTCGTCTTCGGCGCGACAACACGAACCAGCCAACGGCACCCCCAAGCACAAGAAAGCCGACCAAAGCGACACCGACCCCTATTCCGACCTTAGCTCCTGTACCCAACCCCGGAAGTGGGCGGGAATTGGAATGCAAAGCCCTCGCCCTCGCCGTCACTGGCCGTCTTGGTACAGGCGCCGTAATGTCCAACCGGGCACGAGAGACCTGGCGAGTACAGGCCCCAACCTTCAAGGCCCCCGGCTGATAGCACGTTGACGGTCCGGGCTCCTGTTGTTGTCGGAGGCCAGCAGGAGGACTGGTCCCACACCCTGTAGGCGTTTGATGTCAGCCCGCAGGTTTGGCCCATCCAGGCGATGCACGTAGCCTCGTCACAGGGATTGGCTATGGCCGTCGTGCATGTTGGATTGGGTGTGAACTCGGTGGTAAGAGGCCCGAGGACTGTACGTGTGGCGGCCATGTCCGTCCACGACTAGGGTTGGAGCCGGATCTTAGATATCGCACTTCACAGTATGGTTCCATTCAGAGTCACATCGACACCGCCGCCACAGATAGCAAACGTCCACTAAGCGCGCTGCCAGCTGCAGATTGTCCAAAGCCACGCAGTCATTGACGAGGACAAGGGTGGCAGATAGGTACAGCGGTGTAGTAGATACGAGGTTGGCATGTCGGTTTTCTGTTTCAGCTCAGTGCCAGCCTCAGCTAGTAGACGACATTAGGGCGCTTATCGCTTCTTTCTTTTTCCTTTTTCCTTTCTCTATTCAGCACCAAATCAGCCCAGCTGTTAACCAGATCCCACCAAGATGACAGGGGAGACAAAAGAGGCCGGGCAATCAATCACTAGCTCCGCCAGGCATGCTGTGCTGATGTTGCTGTTCTTGGCACTGAAAGGTCTACTTGGTCCGAGACAGAAAGGCAATTCCTCATCTATCTCCTGGTAATAAACACTAGCGTACACTAAGTATGCTTATCTCTCTCGTACACGCGAGGCCACTCCTGTCCCCTCTTAAGTATTATCTACTCGTCTTAATATACCCATCGCCGCCTTTCTTCCAGGGGCTGCCCACCGCCAGGACTCCTCGTAAAATACTCCCGAGCTTCCCGGGTTTCCCTCGTACGACTGCTTTCGCTGATCTCACACGTATCGCTATCCGGCCCCCGCAGTGGTGCGTCATTGTCTAGTTCTATGGACCCTCCCTTCTCCCCTCGGTTCTGTTCTCTCCCCCTCCTCCTCCTCAACAGCAGGACCCCACCGCCGATGACACCCCCGAGCACGATCAATCCTCCCAGGGCCGCGCCGACTCCTATCCAGGCATAGGCGGAGTTGCTGAGCCCGGACGGGGCAAGTGTGTTGGTAGAATTTGCATTCGGTGGCGCGGAGGAATCAATCGGTCTGGTCTCCGCTATCGTCATGCCCGATCCCGCTAATCCCATACTGGTTGACATGGCCGGGAGGTCCGTCGCCCTCCAATTGATCTGGATGAGGGGGGCGTAGATGTTGAGGTAGGTGGTCGATGTGGCAGCCCAGGTCTTGGGGGTGGTGCCGGGAGGGGCCTTCCCGCCGCAGGTGACGACGTCGAGGAGAGTGGACCGCAGGGTGCGCAGGCAAGTGTTGCGGCCCATCGCATCCAGGACGCAGGAGTAGGAGGTGGGGCAACAGCCGACAGCGGTCTCGCCGGCCGTGAGGGGGAACTGGAACGTGAAGTCGCCGCCGGTCGGGTTATTGGCCGTGGCGCTGCATGCACTAGTCGAGCCGGCGGGACAGGACAGGCCGGGAGAGTAGAAGCCCCAGCCTTCCAGAGCGCCCATGACGGCGACATCGGTGGTGGCGGCCCCCGACGTGTAGGGGGGCCAGCAGGAGGACTGGTCCATGACCCCGTACGAGTTGTTCCATTTGGGCAGCGTCGTGCAGACTTGGCCCTCCCAGGCCTCGCACGACTGCGACTGACAGAACCCGGCCATGGGCGTCACGCATGTCGGGTTGGGGGTAAATACGGTGGTGAGAGGCCCCAAGACGTTACATGTGGCGGTCATGCTGGCGTATCCGTTTGATTCTGGGTCCGGGTATGGGTACGGGTATGGAACACATCTAGCCACTAGGCTTTGCCGAACATCGATGAGGCGCGGAGAAATTTCCTAAAGAGGAGGGAAGAAAGAAACGGGTTGAATAAACCGTCGAGGTCCATCATGAACTTGAGGCCGCCTGGAAGCTGGGGAAAGGGGGGCCTATCTTTCGGAAAGAGCCACCTGATACAACCTCGGGTGGCAGGACAACATGGGGGGCATTGCCCAAGCCGCCATACCTAACATCGAGTCTATTAGGGGCTTTCATGTCTTTTAATAAAACATTAAACTCAAATTATCCTGCGAATCAATTAAGGAGAAGCTGCGGGTGCTTTGCAACGCCCTGTGGCTTTACCTAATGTTAAAATCTCTTCTGCACCCGTCCTGCCCCCACTTGACCTTTTATATTCTCCGCCTGGACGGATATAAAGACCCGAGCTGTCGTTCATGAAGGTTTCTGGCTTCCTGGAAGCTTTCTCCGCGTGACGCTACCGCGGGCTAGCTCTGGAAAGCGTGATGGTGTTGTCGGAGATACAGCCACAATAAAGATAGCGCCGTTCTGGATCTGGAATTGAGCAAGAGCCGAAACACCTTCTCAAAGCTTGGATGATGCGACGGTGGTGACATGACAACATAAAGGGCTATAAAGGTAGCATCAACAGCATGATACAGCAACCCAGAAGACATGACCAGAGATACAAAGACCTACTGCCTTTCTTGGGTCTGTAGTTTCACTGAGATGTATTCCGAGGTGGGGAGAGGCAGTCTTTTTACTTTTGTTGTCTTTTACATATGCGGTGCCACTTCCGAACCCAGCCAGCAATGATTGAATTTCAAGTGATGAAACCAGAATGTTCTCAAGTGTTTCTCTGGGCTCCATACTGTGTTTAGATTTTGAGAACCAAAGAATCCGAAAGTCAAACTACCTTATCTTTCTCCATCAGACCATAGTCTACTATATATTTAATAACAATAAGGTATGCTAAATAATAAAAATTATTTTCTGAAGAATGTACACCGCTGAAATCAGAAATCTGCATATCCACTTTCGTCAATAAATAAACATAGCCAATTAACTCTATCCCTTTAAGTGCGGAAGCGCTGCTTTCTATATAATACTTTCGAAAAAGGATCAATATAACCGTGCGTACCAGAACAGGGTCTAGTTAGCCAATTATATACTGCACCGAGTAGGATAAACGTTTTAAACGTCACTCCGATCAAGCTAAAACACACCCTGCCCGTACAGTACGTTCTTTTTGGTAGAAAGCAGCGCTTCCGCACTCAAGGGGATACCCATTTAAGCCAGCTCGAGCGCCTGCCACCCGAGCTGCTCCACATCATCTTGTGATCCGCCTCCTTGGATGGCCTCTACGCGTTCATTCGCGCCTCTCCTACCTTGTACGCCGTCTTCCGCCAGACCAAAGCCGCTACCCTTTTGAAGGTCTGTGCCAATGACCTCGGTCCCGCCATTCGAGATGCTATCATAGCGGCGAGCGAGCCTGCGCTGCCGGAAGAAATCGTGGCCGCTTGGAAAACGCGTCTCCTCTCAAACGAAGACCGGTGGCTGGCCGGCGTCCTCACCAATGAACCGTTGGCTCTGCGCATCGTCCAGATTAATAGGATCACCCAGTACTATGTCGACTTATATGCGCGCACTCGGTTTGACTACTTTGAACGGAGGCTTACAGAAAAACATAATGGATTCCTCGCCTGGGGCTTTCGTAGGAGTACAGGACAACCGCAAGATACTAGTGCCTGGGGATGTCTGCGCTTTACGGAGCGCTGGAACCTGTCACAGGCCATTATCCGTCGTCAAATTATCGTTGGCATGTATGGCCTGAGCTTCGGATCACCGTTTACCAGTGAAAGAAGCGATCTCCCTGCTATCAATAGTCTCCAGGACCTCTTCGAGCCCTGGGAGAAGGAGCAGATAGCGCAGGTTGATCGCTTCTTCTATGGGATGTGTCGAATCTTGCACTCTTGCGAGAAAGCAGACCACTCTTTCAGCGGCGTAAATAGTTTCTGCCACAAATACTACCCGCGGCTCCTGCCCCTCCGGCAGAGAATGATACAAGCAACTGCGGCAGACCCGGGGCTCATCGACCTAATGCTCTTTCATGGATTTTGGAACCGCTCTTTCGGACACGTCAGACTCGCATGGAAGATCCTGCACGCCAACCCCCGAAACCCTATAATACCGTCCCCATCGCCACCTCGAGACCCTTGCAACTCTCCCTCGAAGTCTACAATTGACCCCCATGGGGATGGGTAAACGCGGTCGGTCGCAACGGAGCTCGATGGGGCGACGAGCTAGTCATCAAGCGGCGCGGAAACGCGCCTGCAGATCGTCGGGCCTGTAGACTGCATTTTCTGAATAAGGAGAAGATTGAAAGATGGAAATGGGCCGGTTTTGTGTTCTGGGATGAGTGCCGTGCCAAAAGCCTACACCTTGGCTTACTGAATGATTCTTATGACCACTCCGTTCAAGTTCAAGACACTGCCGGTTGGCTGACCAGACTCTGTGAGTGATCGGATATGGCAGACCGTCTACACAAGTCAATTCCATGTCCAGCACAGATTCATGCATGAGCATAGTTGAGGATGGAATCATCCAAGATCAAGTACGGATGATATTTCAGGTGCGGGATGTGGGCAGCGATGCAGATCCGATATCAGGCTACATTCCAAACCCCAGCTGAAGAAGCTTTTCGACCACTTTCGACGTATTGCAGTCGATCATTTGCCGCCCCGCTTTCCATCCAGCTTGCCAGTTTTCGATATTATCTACCTAGTCATCGTCAACATTACCGAAAGTCACCATGGATCCCTACGAACGGACATGAAAAAGGGGACCTCATTCATCCGACCACACCCAACAGTCTTTGACGCCCAACACCCTGGGGCAAAGCCAAACCATGCACAAGCAATCCCAACACTTATACCAATCACATCAATCTAGCTGATATGCAGCCTATCGACACAATGGCCCGTCTGGCCAATTCCCGGCGAGGCAATTGGGCAGTTTCGAGATGTCCCAGCATAAAAGTACCCCCAGAAAGCCACCAGGTCGATTGAAGGATAATGGAACGCGTTACAGAAGTCGCTCCACCTCCAAGACTAAAAGCTAAGGAAAGATGCAACTAACAGCTACGAAGAAGCACGTGCTTAAGTATAAGCCGACTTCGTGGCCAGAAGGGTAAAACTAAGAGGCAGCCCGACTCTGGCGGACATCGTGGCCGGTAGATGACGGCAAGGCATGGCTTGTCTAGTACGGAGTTTTAATAAGGGTTTTTATAAGTTGAATATTTAATATAATGTTGTAAATTATATTTAACGTGAAGACACTAGAGAGATATATCGGGGGTGTTTTTTCTATTTCCTTTTTTATTAAAAAAAGCCCAGAACTTAGTTACCCGTAAAACTACTCGGTCATGCTACGCCGTCGCTTCGAAGAACGTGACGGTGTATCTGGTATTGGCTTCCTAGCCTTTGCCCTCTCCGAGATATACTTCCGGTCTTTTTCGCTAATGACCTCGAGAGCCTGTCGAATCTCTTCTAAGCGATCACCCCTGCCCCACTCGACAATGTTCTTGATATAAGAAGACAATCTGATGCATTCGTTATGTGTCCGCAGTAAGAACTCAGAGATACTTCGGACACAGTAGTTGCCATCATCTGCCATCCACGTAACGTATAACCGGGCGTAATTCTGACTGAAAGCAATACTGAAGACGGTATTGCGTACTTTCCGCTGCGTCTGATATTGTTTCGGTAATAAGTCATTCAACTTATTAATGAATTGAACACAAGTTGCAGAACCACCAATGCACTGGTTCTCTGCCACAACCAGACCGCCCGTTGAAGTCCCCTCTGCTTTGCACTCGATAAGTAAAAAGGGAAAAGCGAGGTCGTTGGAGTTCACCTGACCCATGGGCGGATCCATCCCTTTTCCTGCAATCATCTGCGCTTCAGTAAATTCCGTGTCTTCTTTCTCGAGTGTGTATCCGTAAATCAGGTCTGGTTGCGGTACCGAGACCGGATTAGGGGCATTGCCGCCAAGAACGCAGGAACGCTTGAAAGCCACCCTTTTCTGCAGCGCCAATCCAAGCTCAGGAATTTCCTCTCTCGTCGGACACAAATAAGTTTCGAGCCAATCGCTAACTTCGGCTTCCTTCACTGCCACGTTTCGGTGTATCTTTAATAAAAGGTACCAGGCCCTTTTAGATAAAACTTTTTGTGGGCCTTGGAGGTGCAGTACGATCTTGCAAGTTGCTTCTGCCCATGATGGGATGGCCGGCTCCATTTCTTCTGGGAAGTAGAACTTAATATGATTGCTCTCCAGATTGAGGTCCCGGTAGTCGTCTTTCTCTACTAACCGCGGTTTGCGAGTGGAGACTGTTGCTGTTTCTGTCCGGTCTAGATCCCCGGCGCTCTCGAGATCAGGGTCGGAAGAAGGTGCTTGTGACATAGCGGCTCGATCGAAGGGACCTACGTCCAAGCTTGTAATGTCGTGGTTGGGGAAGGTGAAAGCAGTCCCGGAGGCTTCGGCTGGTATCTGCTCTAGCCAGTCCGTCACTCGGCTGGAGATGCTCTTGGAACAAAATCGTCGTTTAGCTGGTGTGAAATCTTGCTTATTTTGGATTGAGTTGTCGTGAAGTCGTTTGCCTGTGTTCGAATCTCCTTGTCGAGTCTCCCGGTCTTCGTTGGTCTCCCTCTCCATTATGTAGTCGAGAGTAGAACAATCGTTTTGTAGTTCCTGTTCCAAGGCCATCTTTGTCGCCGCAGCCCCCATCTTTGTCATCGGGCTACAGTTGAGCACAAGTGAGCTGCAGCGACAACAGGATGGCTGATGAGTCTTTGAAGCCAATGTGCGGTGATTTGGATTGTTAGGGAGCATGGCCCATGGGCTTGCTTAGGTCTGATCGGGGTTCCCAGACCCATCCTTTGTTTACCTTGCCGGTATGTGTTCTTTGTCCCAAAAGATTTACCACAAAGAAATCTCATTTCGGCTTAGGGATCGAAACCAACGCCATGTGGGGCTGATTTTATGTTGTTTACTAATCTTTACGATCACAAGTGAAGAAAGATCTTGACCTAGTCCCGTACCCAATACACTTCTGATAGCAATACACACCTTCGCCACAAGGAATCCCTCTTGGTCTGTTAGACACACCACATCGCTGTTACGACTGACTTAAGTATGACATTATATCCTTTGCCTATATTGTTAAACTGAGCTGTCATTTTGAATCAGCCTTGCCAATAGCTTCAAGGGCCCGCTTGATCTCTCGCAAACGTGTGTCCTTGCCCCAATCTATGATTTTCTTGACACAGAGACTCAGTTCGCGGAGACCGAGATCGATCTGTAAATCGAAGAAGGCAACAGCTCGTGTGTAATATATGTTTTCGTCCCCTCTCCACGTTACGTATAACCGGGCCGTGCCGTCACCAACTACAATACTAAAGGCCGCGTTGCACACCGTTCGGGCCTTGGGGCATTTCTGCAGTAAAAGACGGTTCAGCCTGTCGACAACTGCGACAGCAGTGGCAGTAGCGCCCATGCATTCATTCTCGGCCGTACTGGTGCTCCATGTAATGCCGTACTTGACGATGAAGAAGGGAAAGGCGAAGCCCCACCGGTTGACTCTGCCCATGGGCGGATCCAATTTCTCGCCGGTAGTGCAGTGCGCATCGCTAAAAGGCGCAAATTTATCATAACGATGGCCATAAGAGGGATGGCCGTAGGCCAGGTCTGCAATCGGCAAATCGACCGGATACGCCAAGTTGTTGGCCCCCGGAACAAGATCAAACGCCGCGGGTGCCTCCAACTTTAGCCCTCCTCGGTAGGCTTCGCTGATTTGCGGAAACGTAGTCTCTTGGAGCCAGTTAGCAATGTCGGCCTCCTATACGAACCCACTTTTATGTATATGTATCCATGCGGGCCGGGCTGCCAACATCCTTTGAGACGAAGGTGGTGGAGGCGCCTTTCGGGAGCCCCATATCATATTGTAAGTTGCCGATACCGACGCGGGGAGCACGGGCTCTTTTTCCTCCGGAAAAACGAAGCGCATATTATTTTTCCGCAGATTCTCATCCCTGTACTTATCATGCATCGCTAGCCGCGTGTGAGGGCGGGAGAGGGATGCTGAGACTGCCATATTCAGAACCCCAATGCTATCGGGCGAATACTGTGAAGAAGGTGGCTCTCGATCTTCATCGCCTTCTGTATAAGAGGAGAGAGTAGCGCCAGACGCCGCTGGGGGGGTCTGCTCCACCCAGTTGGTTACACGGCTAGAGACACTTTCGGGGCAAAACCGTCGCTTCACTCTTTTTACATCCGGCTTGGCGTCCTCGGATGCATTGTCAGCGATAAGTCGTTTAGGTGTCTTCGAATCGTTTGGACATTGCTCCAGTTGCCCCTGCGGTTCCTGCTCCGTGGTATTCGAGGTGTGATATCCGGGTTGTGATGCTATGACTAGTGGGGTCTTGTTGCGGTGTACTCGTCGTCCTGCTGGCGTTTGGTGGGAAGCTGATTATGAGCACGAGAATGGGTGATGACTAGTTGCGAAACGGTTGGGAGAGGTTTCTAATTGACAGAGACAATATCTGAAGTCTCATGTTCGCCTGTTTACTTCGAACCACTCCTTTGTCTACACTGTCTCTAAGCATTCCTTTGTACAGTGCGATCTACCATAAAGGAAGCCAGGTCTGATTTGGGTAAGTAGATTAGTGGGTTCTAAGATGGCTGGGGTTGTTCTTCGAGTTGTGTTAGCTTTGATTCTCCTCATTGCTATTTGCAATCGTGAGCCAGACTGACTAGCCGACTTGTATAATTCTCGCAGTCTGTACGTAAACATCACAAGTGTGGGAGCATCTCGACCCAGTCCGGTGTCCAATATACCCCTATCGGCACTGCGTAAAGACTGATGAAGGCCTCCGCCACGATGTAGACTCTTGCGGCAACATACGACAACAGCAAACACCACATGCAAAAGACCAGAGTTCCCGTATCCAACATGCCGTCGCGCTTGCGAACCTCCAGCAATTTTCCCAGGGTGAATGCCAGTGCGCAAAACAGCGGGCAGCCCGTCATGATGACAATGGCCGAGCACCTCCATAGGATTGTCTCTGCATCCGTGCCGAACATGGAGTCCCAGGCGCTGAGGTGGATGCCGCCGTACAGAGCGGGAAGGAGACGCAAACTGTAGTGTTTCGGGCCCGCCCAGCAACCTCCTGTGCCAGCTTGTCGCTTTGTCATTGTTGTGGCCATTGCCACCCGAGCCTTCATCAACTCCCAAGACACGTCGCTGCAAGATTCTCGGTACGTCAACAGCGGCACCTCCATCTAGCTTACGCGTTGCAGCTACCACACGCTCAAGCACGGCACAGTCTTGGGCCGACAGGAGAACAGTCGGAGCGGTATTCCCTTCACGATTTAGGAAGCGTACTCCACAAGGGAGAGTCTCTCCTGGCTCGAGGAAGAACTTGTCCAGTCCCTGGAGCCTTTCTTCAAGGTTCACAACTTGACGATGCATCGGTCTCCCGTCGTCATTTCTCTTCAAGCGAATGCTCCCGTCGTCATTTACCGAATGCAGCAACGGAGTATACCCTGAGTCGACGGGGCTTATCACAGTCACAAACTGGCTGCTTTGCGCCAAAAACTCGTACAGCGTTAGAGCTTGGAGGTCGCGCGTGCGTGGCAGGTCCAAGGGCTCCGGTGTGCTGACATCTAGTGGTTTCTGTTCTTGTCAGTTCGGCTCAGCTGTTTGAAGCAGCAGTATCTTGAAATGGAGTCTCACCCGGAACCAGAAACTATAGAAGAGTATGGCGCACATGACATGTACCATGGTATGGACCTCGAGTAGTGTTAGGGGAAGCCCATACACTTTACGCGCAAGACATTGCAGGACCATTCAAGTCACCTGGATTACCACCAAAGCCTTCTGTACCGCGTCGGCCTTGCTCTTGTCCTGGATCGTCTCTCTGGAGATGTAGATAAACTCGTCCAGCTTTGCCAGGGCGAGGACGCCTGAGGATGACAGGCTCTTGGTGGGCTTCGCACGGCTGAACGCCGAGTAGGGGCAGGGCCTTGCATTCCTTCATGAGCCACCTGGCCTCGAGATACTGGGAGCAGGCGAGATAGAGTACGAGTTCCGGGGCAAACAGCGCCGTGATGACCCACTTGACCTTGAATTTGTCAAAAATGGAGCGCTTCTTCGCATTACCCGACGCGATGTTGAGGTGGAGCGCAGTGTAGATGCAAGCAGTCATGGTTAGGAGGCAGCTCCACAGGATGTCCGATGTGCATCGGTAGTTTTGCGACGAAACCCAGTGCGGGGCGTGCGTCGTGCGAAGTGCGGAGAAGTTGTGGTCTCTGGTGAACTGGTCGAGTTGACCACGGACCACTCCGGCAGAGTCCGAGTGGGCCATGAGTGCTGGATTGATATGCCAGCGACGGGTTGGATAAGCGGAATGTTGTAGATGGAACCAGTTGCTGATGATGATTACGATGACAGTTCTTGGGTCGAAATATGTTCCCGCATCATGGCAATGGACCTGGGTCGGGAAAGTACGGGGTTTCTTTTCCTCTTCTCTTTGAAAAGCGAAAGGACGGACTTCAGCTCTGGAGCCTCGCTGTAACATGACACTAGATGTATGACTGCGGTCTTTTGTGGCGGCTCAGCTGCAGTTCCTATTGGGTTGTCAGGGATCTCTGATGGCTAAAGAGCTACATAGCCACCGTAACCTGGCTTGGTATGACCGCATATTGAAACATTGTGCTGAGCCCTGCTGACGCGCACGTTGGCAACAAGGCCATCACGCCTCGCCGAACTCCAATGCAGGCGACCGCATGTACCCATATCCGTGGGACATTCTTAGGCGACTTCGAGGTAACGTCGCACGGCACGAGTCGGGGCGAGGGGGTGGTATACCCACGTTCCGGGGGTTGGCGTGCAGGGTCTTGCCTATAATTATATCGTGTAATTATATAGTATAACTATATAAGCTTTATACGTTGTATATATATAATGAGCTTAATCACAACCTCTACCAAGGTCCTTTATATTTCGTTACGTAGTACTACGTTAACGCTTTGGAGGCTGCGGATTTGCTGATCGTTTCCTCGCCTTGGCCTCAAGTAAGGTGCGTTTCCTGTCCTCTTTCCTAATAAAAGTAAGGGCCCGTTGAATCTCTCGTAAACGTTTGCCCTTGCCCCAATCTATGATGCTCTCAATATAGCTAACAAACTGGAGAAACTGGTCGGCTTCCTTTAGGTCGAAATTCTTATGCCTCCGCATGTAACATTTCTTTTGAACCCCCTCCTTTTCCTCCGACTCCCTTTCCTCTTGCTCCTCTTCTTCATCTCCCTCTTCCTTATCCTCCTCGTCGTCCTCGTTATCCCCCATCCACGAAACGAACAATTCGGCCTGACGCAGATCTATAACAAGACTGAAAGCCGCATCGCACACCTTCGGAGCCCCGGGGTAATTGCCTAGCAGGTCGTTCAAGTTCTTCATGATCGCAACGCAGGTAGCAGAACCACCAAGGCACTGGTTCTCCGCAACACCTCGGTTGCCTGCGTCCGATTTGAATTCAATGATGAAGAAGGGGAAGAAAAGGCTACCGGCAATCGCCTCGCCCATCTTTGGATTCAGTTTATCACCAGTGATCCGTTGCACCCTGGTAAGTTTTGCAGTTGGACCCTTGAGCGTATAACCGTAGACGATGTCTGGTACCGGCACCGAGACCGGATGGGTTGGGTGCCCGGCCCCGGGAACACAAGCGCGCACGAAGGACATGACTTCACCCACACTCAGTCCATCCCTTTCGCATTCTGGGCTTTGCGGAAATACACGGTGCCGGAACCACAAGCTAATCTGGGCTTCCACTATGCCGAATTGGTTTTGCAACAATTTCAGGCTCGCCAGGTAGCTTTTCATCGGTTCGGACGAAGGGCTTTGTGGGCTCCGGGAGCTCTCTAATGACTGACATGCGTCACAGGCAGAATTTGAGAGAGCGGGCCCTTCACCAGGTGATCGATAGCAGATGTGATTTTTCTCCTCCAGATGCTCCTCTCTGTATTCCTGTTTCTCCACCAGCCTCGTTTTGCTGCTGGTAGAGGTCTCTGCGACCGACTGATCGGCAAAACTAACGCTTTTGGACATGTACCGGGAAGAAGGGGTCTTTGACCTCCCGGAGACGTTCGCCATAACTTCTTGGAAGGGGGAGCTGTCGCCGAGTCTACCGTGGGGACCTGCTCTAGCCAGTCGGTCACGCGGCTAGACACGCTCTTGGGCCGAAATCGATGCTTGGCTGGTGATTTATTATATTGAATAAGATCAAGCCCCCTCTCGTGCCCCCCCTCTCACGCACCCCCCTTTAAGCTAAAACTCGCTTACTTTAAACCTTTATATTGAATTGAATACAATAGGTAAAATTAAGCTTATTAATAACTTCAAATTATTATTATTTAAATTAATAAATATTAGAAGAGTAAAATTAAAATAATTAAGTTTAGAATAAATATAAGAAATTATTAATATTATATATGTAATAGTTATATATTACTTTTAACTATAAATATATTTCCAAAAATATATATAATATATTAAACAAAGTTGAAAATTATAATAATAAGTTATAAAATAAAAAGATAAAAATATTAGATTTAATTTAGAAATTGGTTTTATTTTTTAACATTTTATTTTATTTTCTCCGTTATATATAAAAATTATATTTAAGTATATATTTTATAATTAATTAAATAAATTTAAACTTAAAAGTTTTATTATTAAATTCTAGTATATATAAGGTTATTACTAATGTTTAATCTTTATTATTTAAAAATAAAAGCTTAAATTAGTTTATTTTAATTTATTAATATATATAAGTAAATTTAATAAATATACAATATAATAATTTTAATAAAATACCTTTTCGAATTCTTTCTACTAATTTAATTACTTTATTTAAACTTATAACTAATAGTTAAAGTTAAACTTTAAAGTAAATTTTATTCTATTAAATAAAATAATAAATACTTTTTATATATAGAAAATTTATATAGAAAGGTTAAGATTTATACTTTAAATTATTTTTTAATTTTCTTTAAAACTTTATTTTAAATATGTTAATTTATTTAAATATAAAGTATTATTTTATAAAGTATTTATATTTATATTATTTTATTTAAATTTATAATTAATTATTCTGTTTTATTTTTCCCCTTATTATATTAAAGAATATAATACATATAAAATAATATAACTATATATATATATATTAAATAAGTTATAATCATTTTTATTTCCCTTTTATATAATATAAATATATAATAATAATATTTATTTCTATTTTATTTTATTTTTAAAGAGTTTTTTAAACTGTATTTATTTTTAATATTAGATAAATAATATAAATAAAATATAAAAAATTAAGCATATTTTATTAATTTATCTTTTAATTTCCTTTTTAATTTTATATTATTGATATAATTGTTTATATATTTAAATATTTAATTATATATAAGTTTATAATATTATTTTAGAATTAATATTATTCATTAATAATATATTATATTATTATAAAAGTTATTATAATTTCTTTATTAATTAAAATGTAACTTTTCTTTTTTAATTAATTTAAACTTAAAATAAAAGTATATAATTAATAGGTTATACCTTATTTATATGTATTTTATTTATTTTAATATTTAACGTTAAAATTAAAGGGTTATAGCTTTAAAGGGGGTGCGTGAGAGGGGGGGCACGAGAGGGTGTTTAATCTTATCCTGATTTAAGTCGTCGTTGCGTCGTTTGAGCGTCTTTGAATGCCCTCGCCGTGGTTTTCGGTTTCCGTCGGCCTCCTTCTCCATTTTCTATTGCAGTTATACGCCACTACACTCGTATGATGATATCGTCAAGGTTTTGTGGTCTTTGTTGAGCTGTTGTCTTCGGTCTATTCTTGGCACAAGTCAGCCCGGCGACAATGCAATAACATGGCGATGATTCTTTCAGCTAAGTGTGGAAGGGTCAGATTGTTAGGAAGAACAGATTCAGTGCGTAGAGCTTTACGTCTGGATCGTTTCTTTGTTGAAGTTGCTGCGGGGTGTTCTTTGTTTGGGAGGATGCATCACAAAGAAACTGGTTTCAGACCTAGGGCCTTACGACATTGACATTGACAGTGGCAGCGGCCAGGTAAATCGCCACCACATTTTTCATTTCAAATTCGCATCACCGTAGCTAAAAGCATCACATTCGTCCGGAGCGCTATATTAAATTGGCACCAGATGATACCAAACAAATTGTGCTTTCGTTAGTTGGACTCAAGTCACTGCTTTCTGGGTCTGGATGCAATAGCGAATGTACCTATGCAGCAACGTAATAGAATGCGATGTTCATACCAAGCGGAATCTTGATTATCGGGATGTACGACAGTGCCTTTAGGAGCCACATTCTTCTAGCAAATGTCCCTCACTCATTTAGTTTTCTTTTCTTTTTTCTGGTTCGAACGGCGTCACTCTCTTTCCGGTCCTTCTTCACTATGAATCGAAGCGCGGATCGTATCTCCTTCCGGCGCTGCCCATTCCCCCAATCGCAAATACCGTGTATATGGCGACGGAACTCAGCGAGGCCATCCTCGCGGCCAAGGGCGTACATGCCAATTCTCCGCATGTAGTATCTCCTTCCGCTTTCTGATGACCACGAGACGTATAGTTCGCCATAGGACTGGTCCGTGGCGACGCTGAAAACGGCATTGTTCACCTTCGGGGCCCCGTCGTACTGTCGCAAAAGGCGGTTGAGACTGTTGATGGCCCCGACACAGGCGGCGCCGCCGCCCATGCACCGGTTTGTGGCCGCCCACAGGCCCCCTCTCTGATAGTGGGCCGGGCCCTGAATCGTGACCTCGGTGAGCAAGAACGGGAACGCCCATCGGCCGTGGGGGTTCAAACTGTTCATCGGTGGCCTCATCCGTCTGCCGACTAGCTGCTGGGCCAAAGTGAAATTACGGCTAATCACGTCGTAGGCGTAAGCGATGGACGGTTGTGGTATGGCAACTCTGTTTTTGGTCACCAGACTACCCCCTGGAACACAGCTGCGAGGAAAAGCATCGTCAAGTGCGCAGTATAGTATGCCGGCGTAGATCCTATAGCAGTCCGGGTACGCCAATCTCATGAGCTCGAAACGAAGGTTCCATTTGGTCCAGTTGTCCCAGGTTCCAGATATGTAGTCTTGAAACGATGCCCTAACATCAGCCGAAGGCTCTGCAGTGTCGCAGGCCTTCAGGACAGCGTCGCATAGTGCAGAGACTGACTCCGGAGGTGTTTCCCCCGGCGCATGCAAAAAAATGCCATTACCTGCCAGATTTACTTCTCGGTAGTCTGGCATCTCTGTCAGTCTCGATTCTTTGTCGTGGGTATTGCAGGTGGAACATGATGGTGGGGGGCTGACGCCGCGCTCAATGGGGGCGTAGTTCCCATCGCTCTCGTTGTATGGACGGTTCGTACTGCTCCCGCTGGGTGTGTACTGCGACGAGGGGGTCGTCGCTGCCGATTCCACTACCTCACTGTCTTGACCGGCTTCCGATGAGACAGGAATCTGACCTAGCCAATCGGTTACGCAGCCAGCCAGTCGGCCACTGCAACAATCGCATGATCCATGCGGCTCTGGGGCTCCACTATCTTGAACTATGTCCAGGGAGCGCTTGCTGCGCTTACGAGTGCCCTCGTCGTTTGATTTCCCTTCCATCTGTACGGCTAGAGACGCAAAGCTTGAATTTTGCCCTGAAATATCTACGACCAGAGTAACAACTTCGAGGGTGTAACACCAATGGCTTTAGTAACGTGACAGTCTTTGTCGTGAGCAAGCATATCAACCCGAAAGCGGAAACCATTGTACCTGAAGTATCATTGCCGAAAGAAGGAGAAGTGGATACAATAGCCTCTCCTGTCATAGCCAGGGACAAATACACGTGCATAATCCCCGGAGACTCTAGTGCGCACGTAATGAGGTCTTTTGTTCACCCTAAACTTTGTACATGACTATTACTATCATTTCGCTGGCCGTATTCCTCTTATTCCGACGCTGTCCATCATGGCTTAGTCCCGTTTTCGCTCTACTTCGACCAAGAAATCAAGAGCCGCCTGGATTTGGCGCAGTCGTGGGTCCTTCCCCCAATCCAGGATGTTCCGGATACAGCGGCGGAATTTGAGGACGTGCGCCGGGTCGCTCAGGAGAAAGCTCGCGACCCGCCTCGTGCTGTATTTCCTGGAGCGGTCGTCCATGTACGACACGAGCAATTCGGCCGTGAACTGGTTCGCAGCAACGCTGAAGACGGCGTTGTCCACCTGGGGCGCCTCTTCTCCGCCCCGCTCCCGCACAAACGTGTTCAGTCTGTTAATCGCCTTGAGACAGGCCGCGGTGCCCCCGAGGCACCGGCTCGTCGCGGCGAACAAGCCAGGGCCGCCTTCGGGGCCCTCGGCGGCAATTTCGGCGATGAAGAAGGGAAATCCGGTTCCGTCGGGGGACGAGACTCTGCCCATGCTCGGGTCCAGCCCTTGGCAGGCGCGCGTCTGAATTTCCGTGAAATTGTTACGGGCACTGACCAAGGCGTAACCACACAGAAAGTCGGTCCGCGGCACAGCAACCCTATGCGCTCTTGGTTCTGCCCTAGCCCCGGGCATATACTCGGGTATGAACTTCGCGTAAGTCACGAAATTCAATCCGTCGCCGCTTTCGGGGAACGCATATGTTTCGAACCAGTCCTTGAGATCATCTAGGTAGACGCCGTGAAACTGCTGGTACCCTTTTAGCAAGTCTATCTGCATGTCTTCCAGAACCTGCTCGCGTATCGACTCCGGCTCATCGCGGAACCTCAATACAAAGTCGCAGGCGTCCGTGACCGAGGCTGGGACCGGGGGTCCGCTTCCGGTTTCTGGGTACTTTATATAGTTTCCCGATAAATGCCTTCGCCGGTAATTGTCCTTCTCGACCAGTTCCAGCTCAAGCGTGTTGGTGTCGCAAGTATAACGACCAGACGCCGGTTCGCTGATGTCACTCCTGCTCGGCTCGTACTGTGTACTGGGAGGTGTCGCCGGCTTCTCGGCGCGCCCCTCGTCGGGATTCGTTTCCTGACCCTTTTCCTGGCCCTTTTCCTGGCTTGTCCCCGATAAACACGGGATCGTATCTAGCCATTCTTCTACCCGAAGGGAAAGCCACTTCTTGTATACGAAAAGCATCTTACGTTGTCGGAATTCATCGAAGTCCGAAAGTAAGGCCAGAGGTCGTTTGCTGGGCTTTCGAAACTCATCGCCGCTTGTGTGGTCCATCTCATTCCCTTCCCAAGTTTTCACTAAACGAAACTGCCAGGAGGTGAATTTCCAGCTGAGAAATTGGAGAGGGGCAGGCATGGACCAAGTCGGGTTGAGAGTTCTTTGTTGAGAACAAAGAATGCCGTCCGAATACGGAAACCATTTAGTATTGAGCCAGAAAGCCGACCGGCACTACATTGGCGGAAAATGGATCTCGGACTATTTACTTCCATACTTTATGCCAGCCTAATTATTAACTATTGACCAAGAACCTGAGTTATAGTGAGAAGTCTAGTCTTCGTGCATCATGCCTATGACTGTGACTGACGCGGGATTCCCTCAGGGGGTTGCCACTGCATGCCACGATAACGTAACGATAGTACCCGAAATTTCAGTCGATAGTTCTTCATAGTTGGCATTAAAAAGTATATAATTACATGACCGCATCTTTCTGCGGCTGGGAGACGCCCGTGGAAGGGTTGATACTAAATCGAACGACAGTCTAAATGTTCTAGATTTCCCCTGGGGTCATGGTCATCGTGAAAATATTACAAAAAGAGAAAAAAGAAGGAAACATCATACCCAACTTCGAGCAAGGGGGAACGTCCCATCACATCCACCATCCCCCCTCAACTCTCCTCCCTCGACTTGGCGCTCTCGACGCAGCTCTGCCACCGGATCATGCGCATGTACACCAGCTCAATGACCGCAATCGCCGCGACGCCGACCCCCAAGCCGAGCCAGACGCCGACGAGCTCCATGCGGGGGGCGCCGAGGGAGAGCCAGACGGCGAGGGGCACGGCGGCGACGTAGTTGACGGGGAACACGATCCAGGCCGCGACGCCCTGGCGGCCGAGCCCGCGCAGCATGCCGTTGCAGCCGCAGGCGACCGAGTCGAGCACCTGGAACGCCACGACGGCCAGGATCGACCGCGCCGCAATGTCGCACACCTCGCGGTCCTCGGAGAAGAAGCGCGGCAGCTGGTGGCGCAGCGCGAACATGAAGACGCCGTCGAAGACGCCGATCCCCAGAAACACAAAGGCGTACAGCACCGAGGCCCGCCGGGCCGCCTCGACCTGCCCCCCGCCGATCAGATGGCCCACGCGCGTGCTGATGGCCACGCTGACCGAGAAGGGGATGTGCCAGGTGATGACGGACACGGTGGACAGGATGGTCTGGGCGGCGAGGTGGGCGGTGCTGATGTAGCTGGTGCTGAAGGTCATGATCTCGAACGCGAACCACTCGCCGAGGTTGACGACGGAGCCGGCGAGCGAGAGGCGCACCATGGGGCCCCAATTGCGGAAGGCGTCGCGCGAGAAGCCGCCCCAGCAGCCGTGGGACCACTTGCCCCAGAACGCGATGTAGGCCAGCAGCAAGAGGGGGCGCAGGTCGTTGGTCAAGGCCTGGCCCAGCGCGGCGCCTTCGAGGCCCAATCCCAGCTTGAAGGCGAACAGCCAGCTCAGCAGGCCGTTGACGCCGGTGCAGAGGACGAGCACGACGAGGGCGGCGTTGCAATCGCCCTGGGCCTGCAGGAACCGCTTCAGGGCCTCGAAGGAGGCGTACCCGGGGAGGCCGATCAGGCTCACCTGCAGGAAGGCGCCGGCCTTGGCGGCCAGCTCGGGCTGCTTGACGAAGAAGGTCAGGATCCAAGGCGAGGCCAGCCAGAAGGCGCCAATGGGAATGAGGGCGGCCAGCATGAGCAGCAGCATGCGCTGGACGTGCAGGCCGACGCCCTTCAGGTTGCCGGAACCGTAGGCCTGGGCGCACAAGGTGTCGAGGGCCGTGGCCATGCCCTCAAAGGTGGCCAATCCCACAATGTTCAGCGTGGTCAGGCCAATGCTGGTGGCGGCCAAGTCACCGGCGCTGAGATGACCCGCGACGGCGGTGGTGATGACGGTCTGGGAATACTGCAGCAGGTAGGTACCAATCAGGGGCACCGAGTACTTCAGCAGGATCCATAGCTCGGACGACGGGTCCTCGATCAGCGTGTCGTCATGCTCATCATAGGTCGATGAGGACGCTGAGGAGGAGGACGGCAGCAATGCATCCGTCTCGGCTGGGTGCAATTGGCCATCGCGGTCGGGCTCCGAGCGCCTGCCGTTAGTTTGAATAGGCATTATCGTCGTCAAGGAAGCCTGATCTCTTTTTTTTTGTATGTTTCTGTTTCCTTTTTCTTAGCGCCTTTCTCCCAATTGAAGGTTGGAATTAGCAGGACCAACGAAGGGGCAGGAACAGTTGCGTTCGTGGGGACTTAAGTTTGCAGCTGCTTTCCCAACCGAAGCTAAATTTTATTTCGGATCCCCACTGCTGACGCTAATCCTTTCTCCAATGGCATGGGCGCCGCTTGGATTGGCCTGATCCGTCGTGCCACTTGTGGACTCTTCTTCCGGGACGTGCTGCCGGCTCCACCCTCGCCGCTCCGGATATCGGATGATCTAAGGGGGTCGGTCAGCTAGTGTAGCCGCAGCCGCGTCCAACAAGTAAGCAAGCCGTGCGCTTGCATATGCAGGCTCGGGATGGTCCTCGATGCAACTGCAGATTCTATTCGTCGCCGTATCTGCTTTCCTCATAGATCCGGTTTTCGTTATCGCAGGCCAGTCCCAAGATACCGATCTTCGTGGAAACAGGCTGTCTATCGGGATGCTAGGATTGGGCCGGTAGGGTGCGACCCCATGGACTCAATCAATCAAAGATCAGCAGTACGGATCTCGAAGATTCGAGAATACCAAACTTCTATTTGCCTTCTTTGATCTTATATCCGTTTCCTGGGCGAATGGAGTCCAATGAGGTCGGTTAACAAAGGGAACAAAGGTGGCAAGAAGACCCTTGTTGCTCGAGGGGCCTTGTTCACCGGGGTCTAGACAACACTCGCCATGAAGAGTAACACGAAGGCATTGTTCAGCAAACATAGAAACTTCTATAATAATCCTGTTGTGTACTTTTGATGCAGGGCATGGCATATAAGCCGTGAAACCCGACAGGGGGGTTGGTCGACTCACAAGAGCACTTACTCAAGCAACGATTTCCCAAGTTTCCCAGTGAAAAGAACTCAAACACCAGATACTACTAACTGAACCCCAATAACCATGTCGGGACAAGAATCGTACGACGAGTTTATGGCCTATAGGGCCGCCCTGCCGCACACAGGTATGTCGGCATATGCCCGCCACCTGCACCGTCAGCTGGTGGGCAAGCCCGAGGGGGCAGGTACCCCCTCCGAGGCCAGCGACGAGTCTCGGCCGAAGCTGTGCGCCGTGTGCCGCAGCCTGCGCCGCCTCAATTGCACCCACGTGAGTGCGAAGCGGTGCGCGCGTCTAAGCCCTGCATCGAAACGACAAGGTCGACTCCCCTCGAAAGCCGAGGATGGCGATGAAGACCAACTGGAGTGCTACGACTTCTACTCGTGCGGAGACGTCTTCGTGCGGGGCACGTACGACGAACTAATCACCGACTCGAACCGGCCGCGGTTCCGGGGCAAAGCCCGCGGCGACCGCCGCTGCGCCGACCTGTGCCCCTTGTGCTGGTCCGAGGCCTGCTGGGGCGACCGCGGGCGGCAGCGGGATATTAGGCTGACGGTGCGTGCGCCGCTGCGGTTGAGGCGGCAGCGGCTGGTTCGGCTAGGTAAGCTAAAGAAGAACGAGGATGGGGCGGCGGCACCGCCCGACCCTAACGAGGATACCTCGATCAGAAGGCGGGTGCGTAGTCAACAGGAGTTGAAGAAGTGGCGCGTCCGGGGCTTGATGAAGGGCAAGGTCCAGGTCGTCCTGGATGAGGAGTTGCACGTTCGGCGCGCCGACAAGAGGTATAAGGGGGGTTACGATCTCTACTAAACAGGCCGGTACTGGACATATCCAAGTACTTGTAGTGTGTATATACAGCAGCCGTAAATATATATTTCGCATAGCATAGCGTGGTTGTTTAATTGTAACAAGCATTTGCAAACGTTCACGATTCCTTCTTCAGTTTGGCTGTAGGCTGCAGCCAAAGTCGCCCTGACCAGGGACCAGTCAATAATTGCCATGGCTTAATTCCTGGGGACGATGAAAATTGGTAATATAATAAGACCTTAAGAGATTGCATTGATGTGAAAACTAGTCAACAAATGTTTGCACATACCACTGGGGACGCTCTGGAGTATGAAAAGACAGTTCAAACCAGCCAACTCCTCGAAAATCATAAGTCAACTCATTCCCCATTCCCCCTCCAGTACCACTTCAAATGGTCCAACTCCAATAGTTTCCGCTCCCTCCTTCTGGCCCCGTCCACCTCAGACTTACAGCTCCCCTTCTCTCGGCTCGCGGACATGGTGGTCTTCACCCCTCCTAGGCATGAGGTTAAAACTGTATCTGTTTTAAGAGTCAATATTTGTATGTAATTATTTATTATCGATCGGCAAAGCTTGAGACTACCTGGTTAGCCTTATATGCTAATAGTTACGACGCCGGCTTGGTCTATTCGTCGCTCTTTTTCCCGTTACGCCCTTTAAGCAGCGCCCGGAGCTAAGTATCGTCGTAGAAGTTGTCGTCGAAAGATTAGGTCTAAATTTTTTCTTATTCCTTAAAATTAATATAACTTTCGAGTTTTTCAATTTAATCGTTAAAGAAGGCTTTATTATTATTATTTATTTTCTTTTTTAAAAAGTATATAATCGACTTTATAAGCTTTATAAAAAGCCGTTTTAGTTAAGGGTTTATCCTTTTTAATAGACTTTATAAATTTCCGGAGGTTTAATATATTAAAATAGTTATTTTAAAGCTCTTTAATATTTAAATAAGTATTACGATATTAATTATTTATTACTTCCTTAAATATTTCGTAATATACTACGTTTATTAATTTAAAAGATCTTTATCGATATAATAGATAAATATAGTAATAGATATAACGTGGTTTACTACCTCGCGAACTATATTACCTCGCGGACTACTCTTTCTACTTCCTAATACTTTTATATAAATTAATTTAATTATAACGTTTTAAATTAATTTAAATTACTCGCTATCCGATTTATTATATAATTTTATATCCTTTTTATAAATTCGTATATTATAATTTATCTCGCCGTAAATACCGTAATACCTACTACCCGTTATACGCCGTTTCGACGAATTATTATTTTTACCTTTATCGGTTATAGGACGCTTCCCTTTTACCTTTTCGTCTTATAATTATTAAAATTCTTTAATAATAAAGGCTCCTTTAAATTAAATATATAACTTTCTAACCCTCCGGCGCTTTAAAAAGGTTAAATTAACCGCCTTTAAAGTCCGTACCCGTTTATATAAGATCGTGGTTTCGTACGTTATTAACTTTATATATTTAATTAATTTATTTATAATATTTAAAATCGGCGTTAAAGAGCTTCCTTAATAATTAAAGATCCTATTTTTAATAAAAGTAAAGTGTTTTATCGTTTATTAAAGGTTAAAAAGCGTTAAAGGGTTATAAATACTAGCGGTCCTTAAGCGTAAAAACTCCGGTATAAACGTTTGAATTTATATATTTAGTTTATTAATTACTTTATTTAAATTATAAGGTATTAAACTAGATACGTTAAATTTAGATTTAATATTATATTTTATAAAAATAGTGAAATATATAGCTTTAAAGGTAATAAAGAACTCGAGCTTTATAATATAATTTATTAAAGTTTTTATAAATAGCTCGATTTCTTTTAAATACGCACGCTTTAATAGCGAATAAAGTACGATATTTAATAGCTGGAATAGGTAAAATAAATAGGGAGGTATATTAAATATAATAATATTATTATCTTTATAATATACCTCGAATTCGGCCGAAATATAGCTTTTATAACCGTTAATAATTAAAAGGCGATAATAACCCGTCGCTCGCGTTTTAATATATTTATTAAAATATTTAATTTAATTTAAGCTTATTTTATTATCGGTTTAATTATTAAAGGTCGGTTTAATTATTTAATCGCCCGGTAAATTATATTCGCGCGTTTAATTCGCGAGGTAATATTAGCTTTAAACGATTAAGAATAGTAGAATATATTAACTTTATAAATTAATATATTTTATTATTATTAATTATTCCTAATTATTAAATTAGACTGTCTTCGCCTTCCTATACCGATCGGTATATATTACGATATATATTAAATCGATAATATTTATTATAAAATTAATTTTATCGAAATTTTATATATCTTTATTTAAAATATTATATTTAACTTTTATATTCGTTATTAATATAAATTAACCGGAAATAACTTTTATATCCTTATAAAGAGCCCTTTAATAATTATATTTCCGATTCATTTTAATTTTAAAATTTAAATTACGATCGATAAAGCGCCTAACTTAATATTTATTAACGCGCTCGCTATTACGCGCTTTCGCGAGAAAATTAATTATATTTTTTATATTAATAATATTAGGAAGTATTCCTTAGGTATTTAAATTAATTATATATTTTCGTAATACCTCCTTTTTAATAAAATTTAATTTATATTATCGCTATCGGATTTCGTATTATAAGGTTCGGCTATTAATTCGATAATATAAAGTCGTATAAAGGACGTCGTATACTTTCGTAATAATTCTTTCGTTTAAAGGATTTATTAAGTTTCGTATTATTTAAATTATTAAAATAATTCGATCTTCTTTAAATTAATTAGGTATTATAATTATAGAATTATTATATATTAAAGTTTAATTAAACTATAGAATTAAAAAAGTAGTCCGTGAGGTAATATAGTCCGCGAGGTAATAAACCACGTTATATATAAATATAGAAATATATAAATATATAATTATAATAAATAGGGAGACGATTAACGATAAAAAAAAGCGAACGAAGCCCTTTATATATAGGCCGGTAAATTATTAATAGCGGCTAGAAAAAGAATTAAAGAGGGTTTTCGTAATTTTCGAAGGTTATTATTAAGTTTTTATTAATTAATAGGAGTTACAATTTTAAAATATTTTTAAGAATTTCGATAACATAAAGTGTTATACCTTTTTTAAATTTATATATTTTAAGGTAACTTACTCTTTATAAGTCTTTTGCTTCTGCCGGGGCTACTTGGTAAGAATCGAAAAAAGAGAAAAAAAATGGTGGTCTTCACCTGCGAACCCCAGATGAAAGACGGGCTCGTCGCCATCCACAGGCAGCCGTTCCGCCATGTAATCCGGCAGCTCCATAGCTCCCCAACGCACTTTGCCTCTGGATACTTCTCTGAGATAATGCGCGTCATCTCGGGCCAGCTCAGACGATGTATCTGGGGATGTTGTGGTTTCACCTATGCATCAAAGTCAATAGGTCGCCGAGATGCGATAATGAAAGTGCTGTGTGAGCAAGGAATACTCACCACTGGTTCGCGGGGGGGCGCGGTACATGGCAGGCTGCGGAAAGAACGAGCGAATTGGTGCCTCCAAGCACCATCTTGGATTTCAGCCTGCGGCAAGTAAAGAGTAGGGGCGATGTAGCAAACAGGAAGCCGAAGATGCATGTTAATAAGACACCCATCGAAGAGTAGCCCAGTGTGAGCTCAGCAGTTTCAGACACACCAAACCAACTCTTCGGGACACTGATACTATGGTGGGACTCAGCGTCTTCGTTTTAGTCAGTACATCATCATGGTTCCCAGGATTCGCGTTGGATACTGCACTTACCTCCGTCGACAACGAGGAAGTAGATATAATTTGAAACCAGCCAGTGCAATACCGCGCTCATAGTAATAAGGGGAACACTGTACTTGTATGGTAGTTGAAGTCTGTAGGTAGAGACCTGGTCACCCTCTGGTTAGGAGACGCGTAGGGGCTTATGAGTACGTGCGTATGAGTTCCATTCTTGCTCAGCTTGCAGCTGCGTGAATAGGTTATTCACGATCAGATAGCAGAGGGATAGTGGTTCTGTACTCTCTCATGCATCGCTCAGTGTCGAGCATATCCCATAAGCGGGCGCTCCCGGAAATGGCCCCGAGGGATTTTCTGGCGGTTGATGCTCGGTTCTCCAATATTCTTCAATGCTCATACCGTATCCATAACCCGATACAGTTCTGTCACAATCCGAGATACCGTACTGTGGTCCGGACTGGGTTCCGGAAAATACACCCCAGAAAGCGTCTGGGCATACTTCCAGTGCTGGGGATGAAGCCCCTGACGTCGTCAAGCTAGCCCCAAGAGGCCAGAAACGCCCACCACGCACGAATTCCTCGTAGGTATGGTCAGATTCCAGTTCCGGGTTTGGACTCTGGTTTCAAATATTGCGCTGTTAAACAGCAGATGGATTGGCACAGTACCGAGCAGCAACACCAGCCAGCATGATTGTTTGAAATGGGACAAAGAAGGAAGGTTTCTCATAGATTGGAGCCCGATATCTAACGATCGTAGGTATGCATGAGCTCCGTCGATTTCTGATCGCGAAGGTGACGTTACGATCTGCATAAAGAAATTGGAGGATGATAGTATGCCGGTGGAGATGATGTTGAGGGTTGCAGTGTCTTCGCACCGGCCGCGGCGAATCAGCGTTGTGCTGAAAAGGAAGGAATATGGTTGCCTTGGATAATGAATGCAAAACCACACGATGAGTATTATTCCAATGATGGCGACTAGGGTGATATTTTATAATCCGGTCCGTCGCCACCCCCGAGCTGTAAGTCTATTTAAGGCGCCCATCATAGTCAAGGGCCTGGAAACAAACACAATTCGACTAGAACGGGTATGCACTCATATATCAAGTACTGGTAGTGCTCTATTGCAGGAGATATTCTTTATATCCTGCAACTTAGAGCCGTGATCCTCGAGCCCATGAATTGCATCGAAAAGAGGAAGTGTTGCGGTCTACATATCCGACGACCAAGATCCCAGACGACTATCGATGGACTCGCTGCAAGATACTGCAGATGAGGAACGGTCCCTAGGGGGTCACTCGACGGCGACGGCGCAGAACGCACTCAATGCTTCCTAATGATTCACAACAGGCGCAGTTGATGATATTAGGCCAAAGTGATGCGGGTTCAACTTGACTGTGGATGACGTCGTTCAGATAATGAAAGACGCAGAGACCACGGCGAATGACTTTCGATGGGGAAAATTGCTGAGAGGGGAACAAGTACAGCCTGCGGGAATCCGAGTGGGTAACAGTAGAACAACGGTAAACAACCAGCGCTTGCGCTTCCGGACACTCCTTTGGGTGCGTGTAGGGAGTTGAATAGAGAGACTATCTCTTGAATAGATTCCAGTACTATCGTGAGTAGTACTGGGTTCAATACATGTGTATTCTGTTGCGAGATACTCCTATCTGCGAGGCAGGGGGATCATCGGTTCCCTTCGGTACGAGTGACGGAGGAAACTTCGCACAGCGCCACCGTTTGAAGGTAAAAAATGACTCCTTTGCGTCGCCAATTCTCCTCATCGCGTGCCTGATGTTCGCTTAGGTTGTAGTACTGTTCTCTCGGAACTTGCCCACCCCTGAAATAGACATTTGATACGTACTTAAAGGTCGGCAACTGTTCGATATCCGAGACACGACTAGGGGCAAATCACCACAACGGAAGATCAGCGTACGATCTAAAGAGCAAAAACATAAAGAAGAACATACAACACCGAGGATTCCCAGGTCGTCACCGACCCTAGTACTAGTTCGGCTCTCTGCTGCTTATATATGGGAGAGCGGACGGGATCCCTAGTATTCAGCAGGATATGGTCGTATGTGAAAGACTTGAACATTATTTTTAAATATGTTGGTCTGAAGCTTTAACTATGGTGCCTTGGAACGTAGTCGGACCCCGTGTACTCCGTAGCCACGTCTCCGATCATCAATAAAGGTCGCCAGATGTAAGTAAGCTACGGAAATATCATTCCGCCCAATCAAAGCATTCAAGGCTAATTTTATCTATAAAATGGTTATCATAGGCTATTCGAAAGATTACCTTAGTCTGGTCTCGAGGTGCAGTGGAACACTCCCCCTTATGCTTACGCTCTGCTGTTGAAAGAGAATCATGATCACTTTCTAGTTTGATGGTGTCGAGCTCGGGTCAGATATGCCAGAAATGATGCCTTCCATGCTCAGGCCGGCTTCTAGCTCTGTAATGATAATTCCGATTACTGGTTTACTCACTGAGTCACACCAGACACAGTTACATAAAAGGGGACGTATGGTTCATGACAGCATTCAAGTTACTGCAGGCTACACCTTGACATATTCGGTACGACTCTTCGCAGCTCGAAATTTTATCATGGCCACCATCACCAGACAAGCACTCGGTTGTTTCGAGACTTTACCGACCGAGTTGCTCATTCAAATATCGTAAGCTCTGACGAATCTGACTGACCTGGACAGCGTCCTTCACGCGTCTCCAACCGCGTATCACATCTTCGATCCGTACGCAGCCAAGATCACGCAAACCATACTGGAATCCGGCTATGCCTACCAGGAGTGGGGGATCTGTCGTCGCCTGCGCAAGTGTGGGGACACGAGTCCGGCCATTTCGGGTCCTGATCCTGCTCATGGTCTTGGTGCGCTCGTCCCGCCGGACGACTTGGCTAACCTTGGACTGCCTCCACCTCTACCTGGCCCGTTTTCGGCAGCTTCGGCCTGCTCACCCCGCCGAGGAGAAGGAGTCTTTTAGAAGTCGGCCCGTGGCCTACAAGAAGAACTACCTTCTGGGGCCCTGGGAATCTAAACCCTCATGCCAATGGCCAAAGGTGACTGATCTCGGCCTGCCAACGGCGAAAGAGGAGACTTGTGTAGGTCGGGTTATTTGGCTTCTGCAATTGCATGGTGACATTAATAAGGTCGCCGCCTGTTCAAAGCTCAACTGGCCCGCCCAGGATATTGAGGCTTTTCGACAGGCTAGCTTGAAGACTGTGGCGTTTTATCTCAACGACCCACTGCAGGAAGTGCTGGACTACCTGCGAGAAGCGCATGGTAAGTCCCGCCTGGGAGACGTACACATCCCATGGGAGAAACTACAGGCGCAACAGGGAGAGGGTCCAGCTCCGCGAAACCATGGGGATTTCAGAGTGGGGAGAAGAGTGCACCGCGCCTCGGACGAGCTAGCCCTGGGCGATTTCTAGCCGTAACGACGTCTCGGGTTCGACCTCTGGTGCTTCGAGAGGCTGCGTTTGGTCGGGTTCCTCACCCACTGGGGGGCTCTTAGCGAGTATGGGGACTTGATCTGGTCTTCAAGGGCTAAGAGGGCACGGTGATTTTGCTGGACGCATCAGCACAAAGCGAAGCACACTTTAATGGGAGCCATGTGTTTATATTCTGTGTGGTTTGCTAAAGCGGTCTTTGCTGTATGGAATTAAAAAGTTAGAGACACTTGGCAATCGTGGGATTCCAATTCTGGGCTGGATGATGGGGCTGCAACAAAGTACGATTGGCAGACAAGGGTTGCCAATGCAATGGAAATCAAAAACATGAATGAGCCGGAACTGATAATCGATAAGGCTTGAAACCCTGGCATGCCCTCCGTCCTAAAACACATTCGCAAACTCCCTCCAATGCGAACAGATTACCCGAGATTCCCCAGCACCAGGCTGGAGCTGAGTATCGGCGTGGCAGATGGTTCAGTTGCTGTCGGGCTTGGTGTTTCCGTCGACCGCTGGGGTGGGTTCTCAGGCGGCTGCTGTGTCGGCGGCGTTGGCGTCGAGGTGGAGCTGGACACCTTTGGCGGTGCCACTGGGGCGGGAGCCGGATCATTTAGTTGTGGTACATTGCTGGGAGAAGGGGCGTTGGTGATCGGTTCAGGGCTGTTGGCCAGACTTGTCGGCGATGGTGGTGGCGACGGGGGAGGAGTCTCAATTGTGACTGTCGTGGCACTCGTGACAGTACTCGTGGCTCTTATAGTTGTGCTAGTGGCCTTTAGAGTCGTGCTCTTTGTGGCCGTGGCTGTCACCTTGGCCGAGGACTTGGATGCGGTGGGTGTGCCTCCTCCAATCAAGGCATTCACAATGCCATTCAGCCCGCTCCCAACGTCTCCGACAAGGCCGCCAACATCGGCGGCAAGATTGCCAACATCGGCAGCAGCAATCTTGCCGCCGATGTTATCCACGGTGCTGCTTGGCCAATCAATGGGTTCCAAGCAGGTAGATTGCTGCACAAGCATGTACGCAGCACATATGGCGTACTTGATTCCTATATCTATACGCATTCTGTACGGTGAAGTTATTGTATCGCTATTCTGAAGTATCAATGGATACGATGACTGCTGTTTGGATAAGGTAGTAAAGGATTAACAATGTATTGATATGATCGGATCATGTATTGTACTGGGTGACGATGCTGGAGAAATACTAGTTCTATCCCGAGACCTTGGACCTCTCGATCAATTAGTGAGATGAAGTGAACAACAGGAGGTTCCGGGGTTCACGATCTCAAAGCCAGGGTTCATCGCACCTTCTTGTGAGTCCACGTGGTGTGGAATTGACTTGCAGACACCATAGCGTGGTGGGTTTTGAAACGACATTTGGAAACAGCACTTGACGCCTCCGGAAAGGGGGGCCAAACTTTAAGGGCGCGCGGCTCAAGTGACAAATTTGCTGCAGCTCAACATGAGACCTGCAAACTCCTTATCCAGTAATCCTACGGACTGCATTTCATCTGTATTGAAACTGATACCGTATCTTGATTCTGCTTCGCCCGGAGACCAACTGTGGCTTTGCTACTCATTTTGAAGTAATTCCAGTTTCACAGAAACGGTTCGGACGGGGTTCAACCGTAATATTCGGATGACACATGTCAGACGGAAATCTAGAACTGTCAAAGAATTGCCTCGGGCTCTTGCTTCGGGCTTCACTCGGGCTTCTCCACGCAGGACGCAGGTAGGCCGCCTCTTATGCTACCCAAACATTCCCTGGCCTTTAGATAAGTTGAGACAGCTGAATCATCGGAGGCAATGCTCCTGTTTGTTTCAAGCTTCCGTCCCCAAGTATGCTTCCAAATATTATCCGATGCCACCTGGCTCTTAGACAGTGCAATTGCCTTCCTCTGGGCTGCCCTGAGATAGCATGCAGTTACCGAAAGTTGAATGAGATATTAGGCCGAGATCAAATCAAGCCGGCACCAAATTTGATCACAGAATCCAATGATTGGTAGGGATGTACTTAAATTTGGGTCTTGCCTGATGCGGCCACCAGTGGAGTTTCGGGTAGTACACTGGACGATCGGGGGCGGGGGCAGGCACTTCTCTGCCACCAACATCTCGGAGCGCAATATCTAACTTCCCAAACGTCGCACCACGTGGACGTTCAAGCATGGAAGCGAGGTTGCGCGATTGCATAGTCACCATCCCGAGATAACACGCGGGTCGCCCGGTCTATTCTCAATCTGACATAATATTCGACTGTTTCGCGGAGATGCTTACACGGGGATTGAAAAGGGGTCGGCGGCTCTGTATCTTGGCCCAAACCCCGCCATTTTGCGGGGTCTTGTCAACTCCACATTCCGCTTACCTGCCACTGCTGGGCAGCCCTGCAATTGAAGCTTACCGATCTTACAGATCCCCCAAAAAGGGAACCAACAGTGAGTGGCCATGGTCAATTCCTTTATAGAAGATGAGGGGTGAATGATCCTTATCCCTGACATGTTCCAAAGCACAACGAGGACAATGGAAGAACTAATGCAAAAAGCCATCAAACAATCCGGGATGTCGAAGAAGCCATCGGATCACGTTCCCTGGAAACCTGACGAGCCATGGCCCCAGCCCTATTATTCGTGGGACGCGGAAGCCGAGATCTGGCAGCCCATCAAGACCCCGCCAGCATCACCGCTCGCCAACGACCAGGCGCAGTCCACGGGCATCACGGCCATTGCGCTCTATAGCTGGAATATTGATTTCATGCTTCCATGCGCCGTAGCGCGGATGAGTGCGGCACTAGCTCACCTCGAGGGCCTCACGAGCCAACTACCCCCGGCCACGGCGGCAGTCATCAACATCCAGGAAGCCACCCCCTCCGACCTCATCACCATCAGCCAGGCGCCGTGGGTCCGGAGCGGGTTCTACATGTCCGACCGGGACAGCTACGCGTGGGGTTCCGGCATGTACGGCACCACGACGCTGGTCGACCGCCGCCTCGAGGTCGCGTCCTGCTTCCGCGTCCACTACGGCGCGACGCGGATGGAGCGCGACGCGCTGTTCGTCGATATCACGACACCTGCCATCGCGCCCCGGAAGGTCCGCTTCGGCAACTCGCACCTCGAGTCGCTGGCCCTCGACCCGCCGCGGCGTCCCGCGCAGATGCGCGTCGCGGCCCAGCACTTGCACTACGCGGGCGGCGGCGGCGGCGGCGAGCAGCTCGCCGGCGCCGTCATCGCGGGCGACTTCAACGCCATCCAGCCATTTGACGTCACTTTGCACGTGGACAATGACCTGAAGGACGCCTACCTCGAATCCGGGGGCCGCGAGGGCGCCGAAGAGGGTGCGACGTGGGGGCAGCAGGCGCACCCCGCCACGCGGGCGCGCTTCGGCCTCTCGCGCATGGACAAGGCGTTTTTCTGCGGGGACGGCATTAAGCTGCAGAGCTTTGAGAGGATTGGCGTGGATGTAGTGGTCGGCGAAGACAGCAAAGAGCAGAGAGACAAGCTGTTACAGTTTGGCTTTGAGAAAGCTTGGGTCACGGATCATCTGGGCATCAAGGCCACGTTCAGTCTTGTCCCGGACACTCGTCTATGAGGGGCAGATTGACGATGGGTGCATACCTGAACTCAGGTGCAGAGGAAACATGGACATTTCCAATGGCTGGCTTTGCAGTGGGAGCTTTAACTGTACGCGGGGTAAGCTGGTGGCGGAGTCGTTTGGTTTGGTTTTACCAGCTCTAGCTGCAGCCTGCACCTCATTGCATGTAGGTACTGTACCTGAAACATGTTCTGTTACCAGGTATACCGAATTAAGCTTCTTTTCTGATCTTCCCGATGCGAGTAGGGGATCTACGGGGGTTTCAATATACCTCCCCGAGTGACGATTCGAAACAAGAAGCCTTCATTGGATTCATGATTGCTTACTGAATGATAGATATGCCAGTGATCATCAGCCGGCCACGACCGCCACTTACCCAACGCTGACTTCGTAACCCAGGCTGGCAGTCTCTGCATTGTCGTCGCTTCATGCTTCATTTTCTGAACCTGATAAGTCCCATGCGATATCGCTTAACGGAGATGGAAAAGACGCCCCTACTGTTGCCAGTGACAGGATCCGATTGGTGATTTGGTGTTCGCGACGTATGCTACTCCGTGCCGCAGCAAACTCGTTCTCGTATACATGATTCATGCTCCGCATGCCTTGTTACATTGGGAGGTAGGAGATAGATCGCGGCACCGCTGCAACCCGTGAAAATGCGGGATGAATGTATAACTTTTCTACCAGGACACGAATTACGATCTCTGCATGAGATACACGTTCGCTACACCATTCCTGTCATAGAACCATTGACTCAACCGATCGATAAACATTTGCTGGGATCTTCTAGAAAGACCGTCCTTTTCTCGTTGTTGTTGTTTCCCGGGATGGATGCGCTCTCGTCCCCACACCCCGCCGGCGCCACTCACGCCGCCTCTTGGCCAATTGAACCCCTACATCCCCAATCAAGACTCCCCAACACTGCCACTGCGAACTCATAGCGTCGACTTGGATGGCGGTGACGAGGACAGCAGTAGCAGCGCTAATCTCGGCACTCCGCTAGCGGACCTCGATCATGATACGAGCCGTCTCCTGCAGCCGTCGCTACATCGCGTTCGGATCCAGGGCCAACTGGCATTCGTGCGCCGCGTCTCCGTCGTGAGTTTCCAAGGGGCGCTGCCTAACCACGATGTGTACGGCCAACACGTCCCACTAATGGCTTTTCGATCAGATACAGACATTGGCGGCGGCGGCGGCGGCAGCAGCAACCAGTCTGGCCCAGGTAATCAAATTCGGACAAAGAAAACAGTACATTGGCTAAGCTCGGTCGAAGTGCACAGGAACGGGAGAAGCTTGACTGCAGTTGCCGAAGATGACGAGGAAGACGTCATGGTCCGGGAACAGGATACCCGATTAAGAGGCTACGGCATCGGTGGGGCCGGCAACATCCGTAAGTCTCATCCCAGCGATACTGTCCTCGCACTGCCCCCTGGCCTAACTATTGATGGAACCGGTATCAGGGAGGTCCACGGAGGTGATAGGCGCCTCGACGAGGTCCTCACTTATGAACACTCTGTTTGCGAGCTCCTCGACACACAAGTCAGATTGGAGGAGGTGGAATGTAGGAGACTACATCGACCAACTCAATGACCGCAAAGGAAGGCCTAGAGCTGCAGGATGGATATAGGATACGTGCAAGACGGCCCCATCTTAGCGCAACCAATGAAATATTCCGGAAGCACGTACTTGCTATGACCAACTAATAATATACATTTGCAAATACTCAACATAGCTTTTCAGCCTGGGGAGCCATTCGTTTGGCGAAGAACTTACGGTTACCACAGGTAAGCAGTTGGGAATTTTCAATGATCAAGGCGGGGATAACACGGCCTGGAGCATCCTGCTCGCACGTCATTCACGTGACCGGTCACGACTTCAAGATAACGCACAATCCGATGATACGCAATCGTAAGAGTCTCTGAACTGTGTAATCCATCTGCGCATGAACCGACTTTTTGGAGAAGTCTTGGTAAGATTATCATGACTGTAAATGCGCCAATTCTCCGCGTCGCCGTCGTTGGCGGCGGCCCCGGCGGGCTCGCCACCGCCATTGCCCTATCCACGATACCCAACGTGGATGTCAAGGTGTACGAGCAGGCCGCGATACTACGTGAGGTCGGTGCGGGGATCAATATCGGGGCGAATTCGTGGAACGTCTTAAGTCTTCTTGGAGTGGCTGATTCATTGACAACCGGCCACCCAGAATGGACCGTGTTGAACATGTAAGTGAGTGAGAGGATATTCGGTTGGCATCTTACTCATGTGCGTTGTCTAGGAACGGCCGTTCTGGAGAAGAGCTTCATCGTCGGGAGAGAACACCAGACCCTTCTATGAAGAGGCCGACCATACGCACGCAAAGAACCGCCCTACAATCTGCATTATTGGAGCACGTCCCACCAGGGACCATCCAACTTTCGAAGAAGCTGGCCAGAATGGTAGACGCAGGGGACCAGGGCGTGGAGCTGCACTTCAAAGACGGCACGCCCGCGCAAGCCGACCTCGTCGTGGGCGCCGACGGCATCCGCTCCGTAGTGCGGGACACGGCATGGCCCAGCTACGACATCGCCTTCACCGGCACGACGATTTGGCGGACACTGCTGCCCGTTGAGGCCGTCCGGGACCTGGACCCGCGTTTTCAGCTCACGGGCTGGTGGCACTCGCCCACGACGCACGTCTACTTCTCCCCCGTGGGCGACGGCCTCTGGGAAATCGCCGCTCGCGCTTACCACGACCCGGCCACCCACAGCGCCAGCAAGGTGAGCTGGGGCGTCCCCGTCACCAACGCACACGTCGAGTCGCATTTCGGGGATATGCTGCCCGATATCCGCGAGGCGCTCCGGCGCGTCCCCGAGGGAGGCTGGCGCGAGTTCGCCGCGTTCGCGGGGCCTGAGCTGGCGACACTGACGGCGTGGGACAACCGGGTCGTGCTGGTTGGAGACGCCTCCCATGCGCTCTCGGGCGCGTTCGGGTCCGGCGCCGGGTTTGCCATGGAGGATGGCTGGGTGCTGGCGCGCGCGCTGGAGCACTTCCGCAACGACCTCACACGGGCACTGCCGCTCTTCGACAAGATCCGGCTGCCTTACTACTCGCGCATGTACGCGCACTTGGAGCGGCAGGCGGCGAGGAGGGTCGCGAGATTGAAGGAAATCGGTGACCCCACGTATGACGATCACATACGGGGTAAGATCATCACGGACGGGGTTGGGGATATGTCTTGGATTTATATGCATGATATTGGTGCTGTTTGGGCCGATGCGGTGGTGCGACTGGACGACAGCTCATAATTTGACCTCTCCATCACCTGGGAGTGGACAGGCACTCTATATCCTTGCAACTGTCACTGCAGGACGATACACAAGACGAAGGGCAATAGATGTGAGAATAGCGACGATTCGGCCATCGACATCCGAGAGTGGATGTAAGTTGATTCGTTTACCAGGCACATACAAGTGGCGTACGTTGAAGGTTTGCTCATCAACTAATGGGTTAGGTATTAGTTTGTGGAATGCCGGCGACCTGGACAACGGTCAAACTCGTTTCTTGAAGAATTTATTGTATTACTTATTACATGGACTGTTGCTTGACATATTTAAATACATTCGCTTCACTCGTGATTCTCGTGGGCTTAAGAGATGGTCTCGCAACTCGAAGTAGCCCCCCTTCCACACCGTGACGCCCGCACCTGATACCCCCACCCCCCATTGATTCCACTACGCGTGGTAAGAATCCCCCTTCCGCCGTATCTCGTAAACGGGCGTCGGCTTGCCGATCGTCTCAGCCTGGCCACCGAGCATGCTCTTGCGGTCAAACTCATCCCAGTCCACAGTCGTCCGCATCCCGTACTTCTCGTCCATCCTGTCCCGGTAGGAAATGGGCATGACGCCGACCGGCAGCGAATCCAGCCGCTTCTGGCGTGTTCTCCTCCGGTGAACCCACCAGCACAGCATGCCTAATGAAAGAAGCAAGACGAAACCGCTCACGGACACGACGACGATGATCATGATGTTTGTCCCCGAGTTGTCGTTGTCTTTGTTGGCAACAAGCTCGTTCCCGTCGTTTCCGTCGTTGGCGACCGTTTTGTGGTCGACATCTTTTGGTTTCACCACTATTGCGGTGTCGAGCATCGTGGCGACCGACAGGGCGGCTTTGGATTCTTTTGATTTCAAGAAACAGTTCTATACATAAACATTAAAACCAAGAAAAAAGAAGCATGAACCTCGCCATGAGATGAGCAGAAGTTTATGGGTGACCACTTACTTGAAAGCCGAGGGTCTGGTCCGCGTTGAAGCTCACGGCTTTGCACAAGGACGTCTTGGCACACTGCCCCATGCAGTCCTGGAGTGACGCGGCGTAACTGTTGGACAGGCTCTCACTGTTGAGTGTACTGCCGCACATGATGTCGAACTGCACCGAGTTGATGGTTTGCTTGGTCGTGGCCTGGATGATCTGGCGGCAGTTGGACGACGAGTCCTTGGGCAGGCCCACGACGGCGGTGAACTTGGAATTCTTGTTTTGGGCCGTGAGTGGGCCGTCGGTCTTGTTGTGGAAGGCGCACGACTTGCCGTCGAAGGTGGCGGCCGTGCATCGCGGGTTCGCGCGGGCGCAGGCGTCGGCACACTCTTCCAACGTCGGCATGTCCATGCTCGTCGTCCTCCTCCCCCGGGCGGTGCTGCTGCAGAAGACCTGGAAGTCCTGGATGGTTCCTATGGTGGTGCCGTTGACGCAGACGCCATTGCCTGTATGCTGCTCGGCGCCAGCCAGGGCAACAGCGAGGTTGAGGATGATGAATATGCCAGCAGTCCACATTTTGGGGAAAGAAATGTCCGGCATCCCTACTACTCGACATTGACAAGCCAGCAAAGCGAAGCCAGGGCGTTTCCCACCTGGGCCGTCCCGCTGTCTAATATGTAGGTGCTCGGCTGCGTGGTGTGGGCGCGTGTCATGTCGGGCCCGCTTTGCCGGACCCAAAAGTTCCCTGACAGGCAGGGCACGGACGCCGCAAGACCTCGATCGTCTACAACGTTTAAAAGGCGGGCTTCTCTAGATTGTCTAGAATCCTATACGCGTACAGGGGTCGAGGCAAGAATGGACAAATGAGACTTCCAAGGCAGGGCGTGAAACCCCCACAACGGCTGGAGACGCACGGCCGGGGACCCTTACATATGTTTCTCGATATAGCCCTGCTCGGCTCCACCTCACGTCTCGGCAGGATTATGCCGACAGTGTCTGGACCTATTCGTCTCGTTTGCCGACCACTGGCTTCTGTACTACTGCTCCATTCTTGGACGCCCGACTTGGCCGACTCCCATCTCCTCTCGGTCGCCATTGGCTGGGTGCAACCCCCGTTTCCACATTCAGCGAGATCTTGGTTGGCGCATCAAACCCATTGGCCGTCACAAGGACTGGTATGGGTCCCAGGTCTAGATGCGGTGTCCAACTCGTTACTCATGCATTGACAGACGCATCCTTGACACACCAACGGTTTCTTTGGTTTCGGAACCCCCAAACGGGACACTCCTCAATCGACTCAATCGAGAGTTTTCTTTTTCTCCTTCGATCTTCTTTTATTCTTATCTCGCGAACTTCGATCCCATACGGAGTAAACGATGTCACGCAGCATTTGAAATATGCACGTCATCCCAACAACTATGCGTTATCCCTTAGCCCTTGGCGCCGAACGGATGGCGGTTCTCGCGGGATGACTGACGTTTGACCCCCACAGCTATGTAAACCTCCTTCGGTGCAGAATCTTCCTCCATGTTTACCGCCAGAATGGTCTTTCCGTTTTCATCTGGTCTTTTTTTCATCCCATTGTTCCACCATTGCACGCCCGATCCGGTATTGTCGGGGACTTCGTGGTCAAGGGGAGGTTGTTTGGATCCCTGCCCCTTGACCAACTATCCGCCACGCTACATACGTGCATACCGAGGTGGTGAGCTATAGTTAGTATATATTAATAATTACTAGCTCGCAATTCATGAATATCTTGGAAGGAGAGCGAATTCAGGCAACGCATCAGGGTTTGCTTGACATTCAAAATGGAGCGAATGAAGGCTATAGAAGTCAGGCGGAAGGCATAAACTACTTCATTAGTCTTAAGACTACGTGTATACTATTGGAGGATAGATATATGGATAAGAGTATGCCCCATACCTCTCGGGAGGTCGGATCGGCTCTCGCCGCACCCTAGACGTTAAAGAATACATCAACAAGGCCTTGCTTGACTACTGTTCTTACACTAATTAACTTGTAAATATCCTTATAAATGTCGTATGCAAACCAAACCAGGTACCAATAAATAAATATAAAAACTTGTGAGTGTGTATTGGGCATGTCAACCCGAGCCCTAACCGAGCCATCACTCAAGATGTAAGTTAAATTAATAGTGCATAACCAACAAGTAAATATTGCGTGATCTAGGAGCGACGTGACCAAGGAACGGTTCTCGTGATCAAGGAATGGCTTGCATGACTAAGGAATGGCTTGCATGACCAAGGAATGGCATCGCGGCCAGGGTCAAGGCCATCTTTCAGGGGATTCGGTACGCGGACGAATACAGCAGTACTTTTCGAGGGTCTCCTGTTCATTATGAGTTTTTCGTTCTTGTCAGAGAGGCTTGGTATGTATTGAATAAAGAAAAGAAAAGAAAATATAGTAAGAAAATGGTGCGGCAACGCTGTCTCGACTGCTTTTTAACACCCGCTATAGCCCCGTACTGATACATAAAACCGAACTCTGAAAGTGTTCCAACAATCATATCCGACGCCTAATGTACACCCATATTACTGGGACGTCTTCCAGTCCTTTCAAAGTATCGCTGCTCGAATTCCTCTTCAAACATGCGTCTCATGTTAATGGGCTCCTCTCGAGCGGCGTAATAGTTGTGTAAAAGAACCTGCTTTTCGTCCGCTTCACAGTTACCGTGCTCGCCGTTTTCGTCGATGCAACAACGGCAGTGGCTTAGCTGGTGTGTGCTCGGATCGACGTAGGATACAAAGCGCGTCCAGAAACTTTCTCTCCTCACTTCGGCAATGTCGAATCCCATCCTGTTGTCGTCACCATCGTCCTGCTCGGAGATTGCCCCCAGAAGGTACTTGTCGTGGCGTAGACGCAAGGTCGAAGAGAGGTCCTCCTTGGTCCACGACGGTCCGCACTCTGAAAACTCGGGATTTTGAACAAGGCGGCTTCGGAAACACAAAAGCCATATGTCGAGCAAACTGGTGCCTCCCCTGGGAAATAACCTCTTTCGGCGGCACCACGCCGAGGCTTGTGATGCGAGGACGACGGCGAGCATGATGATAGTAGCGTAGAGGAACTCGGGCGAGAATTCACACAGGGCTCCTGATTTGATGTCAACCATGTTCAGAACACCAACAGGCAAAAGTCGCAAAAGCGGTATCAACGCGTTCAGCAGCGAATAATAGAAGACCTTCCACTCGCCATGCTCCCAAGCTCGAGCCAGAACGCCCAGCGTAGATGGTGTCATGTAATCAAGTAGCAGCGTTCTGTCCGCGACAGCCGGTCCCTGGTACATGTTCAGAAGTGGCTGAGACCACCGGTAATGATAGTCATATATGGCGAGCTGACTGACCGCAAGTCCGATAACAAACATAGGCAAAGAGCGCAGTATGATGCTCCAGATGATGAGATTGGAGCTTATTTCATCGCCGCTGGCGCTCTGCGCTGAGAGCTTTTGGTTAGGGGCCAAATCCGAAGTGAGATTGGAGTTTGTAAATTTGAATGTATTGGTGACGTCTGTGAAAATGCCGTCCTGGATCAAGAACTGCCGAGAGATAAGTCCCGAAACAGCAATATAGACCAGACCAACCAAGCAGATAGCTCCGCACATGCCCCGGAAAGTACACGCCATGATATCGAGCATTGGGGTCTGGTTGTATGGCGTTTCCGGCCTGTGTCGACCGTGCGACTTGATATCTGCGAGATTGACGGTCCTTTGGCGGTGTGGATCCACACTGCGGATACCATAGACAAAAACACTCTTGGTATTCGGGCGCGTTACTTCCCAGTACCCTAGCCGGAAGCTGTGGTTGTCTAGAAACCGGGCGGCTTTGCTCCTTGTCAACGAAGGCGTTATGGCCGCCACTGGAACATTGAAATGCGAAAACAGAGCAATGGTGTCGGCGAGGTTGGTTGGGTCCCAGCCACTGCGGATGCCTGTTTCGCGGCTCCATAGCCACTTTGTGATGGAGAAGAAGAAAATGACCTGAATGCCGTACATGACAAGCAGTATGTAGGTGATTGTAGGGTCGAATTTGACTATCCAGCCTGGCTGCAAGTCGCGAATCTGCACCAAGTTGGCTTTGAAGGCGACCTGTAGGGAGGCGAACGAAGTAAAGATGAGCCCCGACGAAAACCAATCACCCATAAACACCGGCCCCGGCCAGAACGGGAAAGATATCGTTCGTGAGGCACGACCACCACTGCGTCCTCCAGAGCCGTCATCGGCCATTTTTATATATGGGTACATGCGTTGTAGGTCTCTGACTGTAGTCCTGACCAGGGCGGTCGTCAGAGTGCCAAGCACCGAAGGGCCGTAGCGTGCCGTCATGTACCAGTTAACGTTGTGGCTGATGAATGCTCGATCATCTCCAGAGCGCATGAGAAGAACGACAAGAAGAGCGACGACGCAGGCATGAATAATACCCATGATGCACAGCACGCCTCTCTTCAACATTCTCGGTCGAAAGTCCAGTGCTGGGTATCCTGGTGGGGGCGGTATAGGCTCGAATCTAGCACCTGGAGGATCCTCGTGTGCGTCCAACGGATCGTATGTCCAAGCGTCTCGCTGCCTGGCAATGTGACCCCATTGGCCCTGCATCATTGTAGCGCGTAGATCCAATGAAATTAAGCAGGATGTCCAGTGATGTTGCCAACCCAGGCGAGAAGAGTATTACTTGCGTAGCTGTCTTTTCTGGTCGGTGAGCGTAATGTTTTTCTCAAGATGGACGCCTCGGAGGAAATGGTGCACTTAGCCTGTCACCCTATTTGGGTTTACAGCTTGTGCTGCGGCTCGCTGCTATATATTGCTTGGTGGAGGATACACTGATTTCACAGCTGGTATTTGGACTGGTCTGGTCTAACAGGTGCTTCCCGCGCATCTGTCTTATTCTCAGCCCGGGAGCCAAGTAGTCAGTCAACCTTACTTTTAAGACTGCTGCCTGCCAAATGGTTTAGGCCTAGACGCCCAGAGGTTTAAGGAGCCTATACAAACTGGCGAGCCGCGGAACGCCACAGCGTGAAGCTAGTAGAGTTTCTAGTGGCCACCCTGCATAGCGCTATTCCATTCTTAATCGATCCCAGCCGCTTCCAAACCCACATTGTTCGTATTGAAGCAGGCTGGACAGCCACAGCAAAGGAGCTGAAAAGATGGTGTACTTAGGTGGAAAACGATACCATAGATTAACAGTGGCATCGGTGGGAAAGGGGGGCCAACAAGTTTGTTGATTCTACCGGTAAGGTCAACTCTGTTGCTAGTACCGCATCCCCGTCTAAGGCCTCCTATTTTGTGCATCCGCCCTCCAATATATTCGATAACACCCTTCCATTTCACACCGAAAATGGAAACCAGTGCCGTACAACAACTATAACTAGATTGCTGGCCTGGCCTACATGCAAGGCCGAGGTCAAGCCGTTCTGATTCAGCGCCATGAAACAGCCACGAAGAGGCTGGGAGTAGTAGTCCAACACACTCCATGTGTTGAGTATGTCAACCCTGCATCCGCACAGCCACTGCCCAGCGGCAAAGTCGAGCTGATGATACACTCTCGGCAAGTAAATAGCATGTGACCAAGGAATGGCGTCGCAGTTAGGGGTTTTACGTCCGCTGAGAGCTAGACAGCAAAGGGGAATACACATACTGACCAATTAGGGTCTCGAGTCTGTTTTCTATGCATGCTATTCTGAGCTTCTCAGGTTGATATAATAATCTGAATTATAACTCGATATTAAGTATATATGTTCAGTTCCCCGAGGACTGTAAGGATAAAAATCTCTTTATAAAGCTGCAACATATAGCTCGGCATTATCCGTTCACAATCCCATCAAACAACGCTCACATGGCCATCTTGCCCCTGCGTGACCTTCTCATCCGCATCAGCATCAACCTTGAGGGTGTTGAGGACAGTCTCGTGGCTCCGCTTCTCCAGGCTCTTAGTAACAGGATTCTTGGCCTCGAAGACCTCGGCGAGCTCCTCGAGGGTGCGGTCCTTGGTCTCGGGGAAGAAGAAGTACATGAAGGCGGCCTCGAAGAGGTCCCAGAACAGGAACACCAAGTAAAAGTAGTAGCCGATGTTCTTGAAGGCGGGGCCGCTCGCGTACTGGATGACGGTGCTGGCCAGGCTGCTGGCCAGGTTGCCGATGGCGGTGCCCTTGGCGCGAGTGACGGTGGGCAGCGTCTCGGCAATGTACATGCTTTGGAGTGGCGTCCAGCCGAACGAGAAGACGATGCCGAAGATGAAGATCATGGCCACGGTCGCGTTGGCGGCCGACTTGTTGTCGGGTTGGTCAAGGGAAAGCTTGGAAGTTCCGGTGATGATGGCGAAGCAGCAGGAGCAGAAGATGATGCTGTAAATCAGGAGAGGCCTATTGAGGTAGAATTAGCACAGGCGGCTTTCCAGATGCTGAAGTTTTGGTTTCTTACCTTCGGCCAAGGACATCGGTCATTCTGGCTCCGAATATGGCCCCTAAGAAGCAGAGAACCGGGTTGATACCGTTGATTGCCAGGACCCTTTTCTCGTCCGTGATTCCAGCAGACCGCAACATAGTGGCCATATAGTAGCTACTCAAGCTGTTACCGGAGATCTGGCCGAAAACAGCCATGCCCAGCACACAGATCAGTCGTCGGCGCGCAGAGTGGGTGTTCCATAGCTCGTGGTAGTCCCACCACTTCCTGTCGCTCCCATCGGTCTTGATCTGCTGGTTCATCTCGTTCATCTGCAAAACAACGATGGGGTGGGCGAGGTCTTTGTCGCCATGATACGTCGCCAGGACCTTGGCAGCATCATCGTATCGGTCACGAGCCATCAACCATCTTGGCGACTCGGGGAGGAACCAGACGAAGACCAGGACAAATCCGGATGTGATCATTTGGCACCACACGGGGATTCTCCATGCGTCGGGTCGATCAAGATAGCTACACCCGTACACAACCCAACTCGCGATAATAGAGCCGATGTACCAGGTACAGTTGTAAAGACCAGTGATGGTTCCTCTCCAGTTGGGATGAGCCATCTCACTGACATAGCAAGGTGCCGACACCGAGCAGAAGGATACACCTGTATCCTGCCGTCAACATTCTGCTCATTGGAAGTTGAGAGATCAATTTACCAAAACCAAGTACAAATCTGGCCCCCAAGAAACCGGCGCCAGTTGTTGTTGTGGCTTGTATGCACGTGCCGACAACTATCATGAGAGCGCCGGCAAACATGCCAGCTCGACGACCAAGGAAGTCGTTGCAAGGCCCAGTAAAGAAAACAGCGGCGACGGACCCAATATTGTACATGGCGAAGACTATGCCAATTTCGGACCCCGCTTGCTCCCTACAATGGCGTCTTGGTCAGCAAATGAAAGTCTCGAGGGGAAGACGAAGCGATGCCCTGCTCTTGGATTTTAACTTACATGCCAAAGTAAGTATAGTAAGATTTCATCCCGTTTAGGCCCCCCATAAGTGAGCCGTCATAGCCATTGAGACAGCCACACAGATAGGCAGGAAGCAATGCCAGATAGAGGCGGAGCATGGAAGGCGTCCAAGGCGAGAATTTCCTGGTTTTGACATCATGGGATAGCTGGACTACGGCGTCCACGTCGTGCTCGACCTGTGTAACACCGCCAGGCTTCTCGTCGGCCATGGTGAGTATTAGAGCCAAAGCGACACTGTCGAGACACAAGTTGTACTGGAGCTGGTTAAGTTCCAACGAACGGATGTAAAATGGAATTCAATAGATGGAAAGCCCTCTCCCCCAGGAAACCAAGGGGGCAATACACATAGGCAAAGATGTCGGCGAGAGTCTTGCTGACCTAACAAATTCTTGGGAGAGTCTTTGCTTATGGGAGCTGGCTGGCTCTCCTCTTAAAGGGAATCTCCCACTGGCAAGCAACATCAGGCAGTATCCATAGTAAGCACATGCATGCAGGAATATCCAACCTGCAATTTGATTGGGCTCGGTGCATACAACCGAAAACATGCATTGCATTTGGTGGTAGATGCATCTGCTACCGAGGCCGGCTACGGTAGCACTGGATGCGACCCGGTGACCGTCAGACCGTTAAAGACAAAGGCTGGGCTCCGGGGGGGGACCTGGGGAGGGAAGAAGTTCGCGCGGGTTGCCGTCCAAGTAGGGCTTAGACAATTTGGCAGTTGTTCCGATGCGGGGAACTGGGCCGTCCAGCAGCAAGCGGGCCAATAACAAGAATGGCGGTGATGGACAGGCGTGATCTCGTATGGTGGCAGGGTGGTCAGAAAATAAAACAGGTCAGACAAAGACATGGGGGGTTCCGGGGAAAAGAGAGGGCCCAGACCAGGGTTCAGGGGGCGGCAGGCAATTGGGCGACAAGCATTTCCCCCGCCTTTTTCTCCACACGACTAGAATCCGAACCCTCCCCTGGTGCCACTTTCTTTTTGCTTCTCCTCATCGCCCCAGTCACCTCGTTTTCTTTTCTCCCTTCCACGGTCCGCCACGGTCCGGATCTATCCCTCGATCAGATTTCACCCACTTCCCATTTGTTTGCTACCTGTCAAGCTGTGTGACAATGGATGAACCGTCGAAAAAACGACTGAGGACGTCTCATGCAGTAAGCGGCCAATCTTACCACCGAACCGTATCCTCGGGTCAAGCTCCCTCGTCGTATGCAGGACTGACTCGGAAGCTCTGGTCATCCGTGTGTAGTGCGACATCTGCAGATCGAGGAAGATTAGGTGGGTCCAACTCTTTCGTCTCTTTTCCCTTCAGTGTCTGGTCAACTTCATTGCCGAGAATAGAGGATAGGCATCACCACACTGGTCGCCGCCAAAGGGTGTTGAAGGGAACTGAGAGTTCTTATCATAACAGACTGATGTACATGTACTTTTGACTGAACCGTTCTATGTCTTAGATGCGATGGCAATCAGCCGTGCCAAGCATGTCTTACTTCGAAGCAACTCTGTTCCTACGGCTCAGAGGCCAACACGTTAGTCTCTCCCACTATAGCCAATGACCCGTGAACATCATATGCAGTCCTAACAGTGTCCTCAAGCCGGGGTAAGAGCGACCTCATTCTCGAGGGTGTTCTGAGAGTCGAAGAGCTCCTGCAAAAGATGAACTTGAACTTGTCTCTGGTATTACAATCCCTCATGGCGAAGCGTCGATATGTCCTGTTATTGACTATGGCCCAAGCCTTCTCCGTCCACGGCCTCCAGATCGGTTCAGAGTCCATTGTCGCCAACGGCACCTGACGCGTCTCACCGCAGTATGTCAACCGAGGATCTCCGGCCACCCCCACACCAAAACAACCTGGAGAATGCCATCCTTGACTCTTTGCACAACTCGACTACCGAGTCCATACTGTCGTGGTCGTACTTCGACTCGTTCCCGACGATCCGGCAGAACTACGTCTCCATCTTCCAGCTGGAGCAGTCCAGGCCAAGCCTACCGATGCGGACCAACTCCATGTCCCCCTATCTGTCATCGGTTGACCTCGAGTCTATACTCACTTCTTTCCAGCGAGGGTTGAACTTCTGGTATCCCACCCTCTCCTTGAACCAGCTAGAGAGTGTACGGACTGCCGTTTCACAGGGACTCTTGGATAGCACCGACATAGTGGCAAATTGCTGCACTCAGCTCGTCATGGCCCTGGGGTGCGCGAGCGGGGTCGTCAGTGGCTTGATGGGCGCCGAGGACGCGGCTTCCTCCCGGGAAGAGGTCGACTTCAAGAACTCCCGACGGGCCATGGCTGAAGTCTACTTTGACGGGGCGCTCAACGCCATGAACGTGGTGCACTCCGAGATGACCTGCAGTGCAGTGCAGTCTCTGTTCTTTGCGGCGTAAGTAGTCCCCGTTTTCCTCATACCAAGTGTCTACTAACGTTGGTCTATAGACTGTATTTCGCATACTTAAGAAGACCGTTGCAAGCTTGGAACTATATCCATGACTGTGCAGCCAAGTGCCAGCTGCTTCTTTCGTATCCCCCTGTCAACGAGCCGATTGAGAACCAGGAATGCCTGCGACGGGTATTCTGGGCATGTTATATCTTGGAAAGGTCTGTCTCAGCCTATACTTGTTATCTCCGATAAGACTAAACTGACATTCCTTTGCAGCGATTATCTTGCGGAACTCTCGGCCCTTCCCCAGAGTGGAGTTGCCAGGATAGAGTCGTCTATACCCCTGCCGGGAAGCTATTCGACGCACCAAGACCCAGACGAGACAGAGCACGCGTCTCTATACTTCCTCGCCTGCATATCGATGCGCAGACTGCTGAACAGGGTCCATCAGCTGCTGTATGCACGTGACTCGGGCGCCGCGACCGATGCGACGAGGTTCCCTGCTATCGTCACCGAGCTCGACCACCAGCTGGACGAATGGCGGGACGTGCTGCCCCCGCCTTCCGGTTTGACACCAGCGACATGACGGGCTACCCCAGCGAGTGCGGCGGCTTCCTGCGGCAACGCTACCTCACTTGCAAAAGCGTCATCTTCCGGCCGTACCTGGCGTGGCTGCTGGCCAATGGCCCGTCGGACACGGCGGGCGCTAGTCGGGCGGAGATCCTGGGCCGAGCTAAGATCTGCCTGGACGCCTGCACCTCGCACATCTTGGGGCTGACGGGGTTCTCCCACACGATCCTTGTCGACACGTGGATCTGCGTGCTGTCCATGGCCACGGCCATGATGATCCTACTGGCGACGTGCCACTCGCTCCGGCAGATCACGCAGCTGCGGCACGACATCATGTCCACGGGTCCCCATCTCCGCAAGGTGTTTCGCCGGTGGCAGGAAGTACTTGGCACCCCGGAGTCGCCCAGTGTGGAGCAGGGCATGCGGATCATCTACGAGACGGAACGGCTGATGCAGAGCGTGGGGAGGGCCGGCAACGCGACGGATGAGGAGGTGGATGTGGCAGCGTCCATGTGCGCTATGACACGAGAGTAGCTAGCTAGACGACGACGCACGGCGGCAGGACTAATAGGATGCAATCCTATAATGCATAATGGACGATCGTTTACATGCAAGTACAGGTACAAGGTGATGCTACACAGTACATACCTAAAACTTCTGTATGTAAGTGACCACACTCTCCCCCGGTTCGGGCCTTGGAGCCCCGTTGCATGCAGGAACTGAGTAGCAATCGAACTAAAACCGAACCATGCAGCTCAGCATCGGCCGATGAGTGGTGCTAGAGAAAGAGTCGGCCCAAACCACAATCACCTGCAGTGGTTTGACCGGACCGAGACCTTGTCTTGGTGCTCTTTTGCAGCGCGGCTCCGACGTCCCCGGAGGTGGGACCGGGTTGTGGGTCTCAAGACGAGCCACGTGGGGCACTTTCTGGGGGGCTACAATAGTCGGGCGGGGAGGGGTAAGATAGCACATAAGGTAAACAAGCAATGAGCTTCCTGGTCGGGTCTTTTACCCGGTCCTGGCCGGCAAACTGAGGTTCAACAACCTCAAGTTTAGCAATTGACACTCTCGTACGAGGGTATCATGCCTCAGCTTTATCCGTTCTTGGTGCCAGAAGGAGAATGCCAACAACGCCTCACTTCCATCATGTGGGATCTTTCAGTGTTACCAGCAAAGTATGTATGCCTGCACTGATGTTTGCGCGCCAATTACCGCCGCTGCCCACCATCCCTAGCCCGAACTTCGTACCCCCCACGATGCGACATAATTAGAGGCTCCATGCGTTCTCCACCCTAGGACTGTTCTCCTCTCTCGACATACATGTGTACCACAAGGGGTAGCAAAGGTGAACCATGATGTGATAGTTGCTCTATCCCTCATTTCAGGACTCAAGTATACTTCAATCCATCTGTCACTTAGTTCACTTTCCAACATTCCCAACTCTCCTCCTGGCTATCTTGATCTGTTTACTCCAACACATTACGGGAGTAGCATTCACTGGAGACAAGATGGCATCAGAAGGTGCGAAGCCAGACTATGCCAACTTGGCCGTGCTGGAGCGGAACCGGCTACCGACCCGTGCCTTCTGGATCCCGGAGACGTCGGTTCTGCTGAACGGCGAATGGGACTTCCACTACGCCGAGAGCCCCCTGGAAGCCCCCGAGGTGGGCAGCGACGAGCTGGCCAAGGTAGACTCCTGGTCTCGCATCAACGTCCCGGGCCACTGGCAGCTGCAGGGACACGGGCGGCCGCACTACACCAACGTTATCTATCCGTTCCCGGTCTGCCCGCCCGAGATCCCGACGGAGAACCCGACGGGCACATATAAGCGCAGCTTCAGCGTGCCCAGCAGCTGGGAGCCCGAGTCGCAGCTGCGGCTCCGTTTCGAGGGCGTCGACAGCTCGTACCACGTCTGGGTCAACGGCGCCCTCGTGGGATACTCCCAAGGCAGCCGGAACGCGGCCGAGTTCGACGTCTCGGCCCACGCCAAGCGGGGCGGCGACAATGAGCTCGTCGTGCAGGTGTACCAGTGGTGCGAGGGCACCTACATCGAGGACCAGGACCAGTGGTGGCTTTCGGGAATCTTCCGGGACGTGTACTTGCTGGCGTTCCCGGGCCAGGCCAGGATCGACGACTTCTTTGTCAAGACGGATCTCGACGGCGAATACAAGGACGCCACCTTGAAGGTGGAGTTGACGCTGTCGGGGGCGCAAGAACACCAAGTCTCGTGCGTCTTGCGAGATGGATCGGAACAGATTGCCTCGGTCACCAAGGTGGGAAATGGCGCCAAGGATTCCGTCCTTGCTATTGAGATACCCGTATCCGATCCGAAGAAGTGGACTGCCGAGACCCCTTACCTCTACCAGGTAGAGCTATCGTTGTCCTCGGGGGGTGGTGGTGACACCAAGCCGCTCCAGACCATCGTCCAGAACGTCGGTTTCCGCAAAATCGAGATCAAGAAGGGCATCTTCAGCGTCAACGGGCGGCGGGTCCTGCTGCGGGGCACCAACCGGCACGACCACCACCCGCGGTTCGGGCGGGCGGTGCCACTCGACTTCATGCGGGCGGACCTGCTGCTCATGAAACGACACAACATCAACGCGCTGCGGTCGAGCCACTACCCGTCGCACCCGCGCCTGTTCGACATGGCCGACGAGCTGGGTCTCTGGGTCATGGACGAGGCCGACCTCGAGTGCCACGGCTTCTACGACGCCGTCGCCCGCCCCCAGGACATCCCCGAGGAGATGGACTACGAGGCCCGCAAGGCCCTGACCTTCCCCCAGAGCGCCAAGTTCACCTCGGACAACCCGGACTGGACCGCGGCGTACGAGGACCGCCTGCGCCAGCTCGTCCAGCGCGACAAGAACCATGCCTGCATCGTCATTTGGTCCCTCGGCAACGAGGCCTTCTACGGCCGGAACCACGCGGCCATGTACGAGCTGGCCAAGAAGCTCGACGACACCGGCCGCCCGATCCACTACGAGGGCGACGTCGAGGCCAAGTCGGCCGACATGTACTCGTACATGTACCCGAGCATGGAGCGTCTGACGAACTGGGTCGAGACGGTCGGGGTCAACGCGACGGACGGCTCCTTCGACAAGCCCGTCGTGCTCTGCGAGTACGCCCACGCCATGGGCAACGGGCCCGGCTGGCTCCAGGACTACCAGGACATGTTCCGCCAGTACCCGCGCCTGCAGGGCGGCTTCATCTGGGAGTGGGCCAACCACGGCCTCTGGCACGAGGACGGCGGCTTCTACGGCCACGGCGGCGACTTCGGGGACGAGCCCAACGATGGGACGTTCGTCATGGACGGTCTGTGCAATAGCGAGCATAAGCCGACGCCCGGCCTGACGGAGCTCAAGAAGGTGATCCAGCCTGTCAAGTTCGAGATGGAGGACGGGAAGGTGTTCATCACGAATGAGTACGACTTCGTGGGATTGGAGCATCTGGTGGCGACTTACAGAATCGAGGCTTTAGGCGATGAGTGAGTCCCGCTGGCTACAGCTTTCAATTATGCCCTTTCAGGAAGTATCGTTCGACTAACCTAAACCCCTGATTTAGATCAACATTGCTGCAGTCTGGGGAACTGGAGATCCCCCGAGTCCAATCCTGGACCAAGACCGAGCTGCCCCTGTCCTATGACCTCTCCAAATTCAGCACCGCCGTCGGCGAGATCTTCCTGACGATCCGCTTCGCCCTGCGGACAGCGACCAAGTGGGCCGACGCCTCGCACGAGATCGCCTGGTTCCAGTCCAAGCTCGGCAACGGCGCCGCTCTGTCCAAGACGTCATCGCTGGTCTCCAGCAAGCAGAAACTCGGCACCGGCAGCGGTCCGCTGACCGTTCGCGACGGCCGCACCACCTGCCAAGTCGCCGGGCCGGGCTTCGAGTTCACCTTTGACCGCGTGCGCGGCTACCTGACGAAATGGACGGTTGCCGGCGGCCAGCCCCTCGTCGAGGTCGACCCGGCCACCAAGGCCGCGCTCTACCCCAACTTCTGGCGCGCCCCGACCGACAACGACCGGCCGGGCGACTGGCCCTACTGGCGCCATTATGGTGTTGACGGCCTCACGTCGCAGCTGCGGTCGTTCCGCGTGTCGACGGCGCCCGAGAACGACGGCGGCGATGGAAACGGCGGGCGCTTCGTCGCCGTCGAGGCCCACACCTACCTCGCTCCGCCCATCCTGGGCTGGGGCTTCCATGTCTGCGCCGTCTACACCATCGCCGAGTCCGGCGTCCTGCGGGTCCGCATCAAGGTCAGCCCGACGGGACCGGCGCCGACGCACATCCCGCGGCTCGGGATCGATGTGCGGCTGCCGCGCCGCCTTGACCAGGCTCGCTGGCTGGGGCTGGGACCGGGGAGTCGTACCCCGACAAACGCGGGGCGCAGCGGATGGGGGTCTGGGGCCCTGCCTCGGTCGACGGGGAGGACCTGTTTGTTAACTACGACGTGCCGCAGGAAAACGGGAATCGGATGGCGAGTCGCTGGGTCCGGGTCGGGGACCACTACGGGGCGGGGATCAAGGCTACTATGACTTCTCCTCTGTCTACCAAGGGTGGTGGGGAGAAGGACAGGGAGGGAGTCGATGATGGGTTCAGTTGGACGGCGACGCGGTACAGTCCCGAGATGCTGGAGAAGGCGAAGCATCCGTGCGACTTGGTGGCGGCGGACGCGACGTTGCTGAACCTGTCGTACAAGGTCGCGGGCGTGGGGTCGGCGGCTTGTGGGCCGGGGGTTAGGGACGACTTGACGGTCAAGGTCCGGGAGGAGGAGTTTGAGTTCGTGCTGGAGAGTACGGTTGGTTGATATTGATATCTATTTGCCTCTTTGGCTAGGTACGTAGTTACGAAAATGGCATGCTTGGGTTCTTGATGTTTTGATACGCGAATACATGGTTGAATTATTCCTATCAAAGCCTGTCGTTCTATTTCGCACAGCCTTGGCCTTCACGCGTCCTATGATCGTACGAAAGCAGAGTCGACTCCTGTATGGGAACTTCCCTATACTCTTTCAGCGTCCTGATATTGGCCGGCGTTCTTGCTTTTTCCCGTAGACATTGTCGTTGTTATAAATGGAGTTCAACGGCTGGGTATAAGACCATTAATCCGATTGCATCTATGTTCGTAAGTTCTTCGGCCCAGGTTGGGCTTTCTCGGACAAGTTGCTTGGATGTAGAGCCTGCTGGGGGGTGGGAGGGGAGGGGCACAGGACGTGACGTTATGAGTTGGCTCCCTAACCGCCAGCGTGGTTATTCAGCTGAGGCTGCCCCAAGAGATGTAGTCCATTACAACCAGCAGCAGGTTGGGCACCGCCAGGCTTGCCTTATTTCTTATACCCAATGTTATTGTCGACGATTCATATCTTCCGAGTCTCTATCACCGGCATTCCCTCTCAACTGCATTGGAGTATTACAATCCTAGGAGGACATCCCGCTCGAAACCCACAACCCACAATCGCCTTCGGGCATCGAATCGGCATGCGGACCTCCGCTGAAAGTGATGAATATTATTCGGGTGACGACGAAGACGTAGGTCGATTTCAGGTGCCCCGTACTAATGAGCTTTCATATGGAGTGCCGCACCCATATACCCACTGCGACAACTACTTCGACTCTGCAGGCCATTCGCCGAGGTATATATCAAGAGACGGAGTATACAGCCCGTCAGCCAATGCCATTGACTCGATATACGGAGTCGGGGACACTTCGTCTTGGGGCCCGCTAGCGGATACCCACGACTTTGCCGGCGGGTCTCCGCACCGGGCAGCTCTTACTAGCAATGCTCCGTGTCTGGGTGACAAAGGCAAGAGCAGCAGCAAGGCAGCATATACTGATGAGTCTTTCGACTATCGCCCCCTTCTACCCCTATGCCCAATTACAACCATTTTCTTTCGCCTCCCAATTACGCTTCTTCGCCTCCACTTTCACCTTCTTGGGGCGATTCCCCTCCACCCAGAGACCATTCGATTTCACACCGTACCGTCTACTCTTCACCAAGTGTCAGTAAGAACTTGGTCCAACAGAAGTACGGGGAAGCCAGTAAAACAGTAGTCCTGCGCCGATGGTAGTCGGGCACGCTTTCCTCAGCGAAGCAGACGTCTTTACCACGGGGCGCCACCACCTCACCAAGGCAGCGCTGAGGATCACACGTTCTTTGGGGGGCCTGGTCAAAACAGCATGGAGGCTGATGGTGATGGAACCCTCGCGCCGGATGTGGAAATGCGACGTGGATGGCTTGTCGGTCCTGGCGGACGCAGATAGCGGCTCTGACATGGACCTGGCCTCCTTGGACTACGCAGAGGAGCGTATGTGAGTCGTTACGAATATGCCGCCAGATGAAGGTTCTGTCCTACTGGCGAACTTCGACTTGAGACAGGTTTTAGGTTATGTCGACACAGATTTAAGGATACAGGGCAAGTGGACCCAAAAGGCGATTCTATGTTCTCTATGTTCTTGAAGGTCTCGCCTGCAGTGTGGTACGTGGAGATGACACCATCGAGGAATTCCAGGTTTTCGAGCTCAATGACGTCTTCGAGGACATGGTCGATCCAGGAACCAATGAGGCGTTCCGCGGCCTGCAGTGGGCAGATCGATCTGGAGATCTGGAGAAGAAAGTCGACCAAGTAATTGCCGCTGACTCAAGTCAGAGGGTTCCCCCAAAGGTCAAGAAGAGGAACAAGTTCTATCAAGTTACGTAGAGTTTTTACCGAAGACGATGGAAACGGTGGAGAACTAACAGTACTGCTTGCAGAACTGCTGCCATTGCTTAGGCAACGATTGGAGAGTCTGGATGCGTACGAAGCAAGTTGCGACGATGAAGCTCGGCGCCATCGGAAGAAACTGCATGGCAATGCCTTGATTGCAGCGGACCAAGAAAGTCATAAACGGCAGGAGAAGTATGAGAAGATGTGGAAAAAGATCAAGTCGGAGATTGACAAGGCCGAACGGCACACGAGAACGGCCCGATAACTGGCAACGTGGAGACAAATAGAGCTATGGAAAAGGAACTCTGCTCTTGTTCTTGTATGCCTTGGACCGAGTATAAATGGTTGACGAGCATTTATTTCTAAATGTTATCGGGATTCGGACCGGGTTTCTATATGCGCTGAGCAGCGGGTTTTTTTTTTCTTGATTCAACCTCATGGCCATGGTGTGAGCCTGGTTTCTGATTTATGGCATCTGGATATTGGACTCTGCTAAATTCATCAAGTCGAAAATACTGGCCGCTAGAATCGAGCGGCTTCCTAACGGACTCTTTGCACTAGTCGCGGAGACACGTGAAGACCATATATGTCCATGGCTGGCAAACCCCCATGAGTCGGAAAACACTATACAGTCGCAAACGATGTCCAGTATGGCAACATGATCAAGGGTAAGCGATGGTAGCCGGTCGCGTTCTCGACCATGGCCCACAGCACCGCGGCCCTACAGGTACTAGTGGAAGAGGCGCGGCTCCTCGGCGATTGCCACAACCTGTACCCGGAGACGCCGCTGTTCCGTACCGGGATCGCCATGGAAGGGGAGCCGACTATGGTTCGTTCCACCTTTGACGCCCTGGTGTAACTGAATGAACTCGTCAAAGATGAGTTTCGTTGATATCGGCTGTGATCCAAAGACATCCTTCACAGCGACTGTCGGCCGTGGCATGCGGCCGCGCACCTCCCACGGCTTGGGGCGGAGATTGAGGTAGACACGGCGGTGGGTTAGCAACCCACCACTCCGATCCAACTGGACGCACGCGTCTGATAGGGATCTGCTGGAGGAGCTTAATCATGACTGGCCTAGCTTGTTCAGATACCTATGCGATTGTGCCTATGAGGTAAATATTCTGCTAGCGGATACAGGCGACTTCGAGAGCTCAAGACACATTGCATTGCGTTGCACGGTGATCAAAGAATATGGTATCTCCTGTATTAATACCTATACGCCTTTCTGGTACCGTAGGCACGGGCAGTCGTAGCCGTCTGGCCAGACGGCGTGAAGGCAGCATCTCAACCCTGGGCGGGTAGGCCATTATGGTCAATAATATCGTACAATTCCATTTCAAGTCAGTTACTGGGGTCATATCTCGTCGTGTCGTACCATTATTACACCATCATAACGTCTTCTTCGCTTCCCTCGGCCTCGCCCTCACCCTCGCTGTCTACCTGCAAGAACTTGTGACGGAGGGCTTCTTCTGCGCTGATTCTGCGGCTGGGGTCCAGATCCATGCAGCGGGTGAGAAATTCGACGGCGCCCTTCTCCTCTTCCGTAAGTTCCGCATTCTTGTTGTCCTTACTGCCGTCGCTACGGCACGTGCTCCACAGCATGATCTTCTCAAAGCTGAAACCCTGGGCCCCGATACTAGGGATATTTGTCTCGAAGACACAGCCGTGCAGCTGTCCAGCTTGACGCATGCGCTTCACGCCGAATATGGTGGCGATCTCGATCATGGCTTCGACATCGTCGGTGCTGTTGAAGAAAGGGAATCGCTTGCAGAGGATGGTGAGCAGGATGACACCGGCCGACCATATATCAATTTTGGTCGTTTGCTCCGTGCATTTGAACAGAACTTCGGGGGCTCGGAACCCTCGAGTGCCGGCGCGGTTGGCACGCCGTGAAGGACGAGTGTCGTTTTTGGGATATCCGGGCTGAGGTCCGGCGTGTGATGCGTTGAGGGCATACGTAGCCCGGATCTTGTGTCTACGGGACTCCTGATCCAGATGACACAGACAGGGCTTGTGGTCCACGCCTTCTCGCTCAGCCAGACCAAAATCCACAAGCACACCGCGTTGCTTGTCTGGGTCGTAGAGGAAGTTGGTCGGTTTAATGTCTCGGTGAAGGATTCCCTTCTCGTGGACTGCGGCCAAGGCAGTGAAAAGGGAGCGGAAATAGAGCTGGATGTCGGGGACGGTCATGTTGGGGTAGTACTTCCGGAAATCTTGGTGTCGGAAGTAGGGAAGTATTGCCAGTACCTGATCGGAGTGGCGGAACGCTGTGATTAAGGGACACACCGAGGGCGAATCACGCAGGTCATGGAGCAATTCCAGCTCGTTAAAGATGCGTGTAGGCGATGACGTGACGTAGATTTTCTTTATGGCCACGAATTTCCTGGGTCTCCTGGAAGGGTTTAATCTCGAGTTAGATCGTGAGTTGGTTGTTGTTTTGAGCGGTGGCGGCGGTTCCCACTGGTTATCCCTGGCATCCAAGTCCCAACTGTTATTGTACCGGTCGTAGCGAACATCCTCTGCTTTGTAGACGGTTGAGAATGTGCCCTCGCCAATTCGCTTGATCAGACGGTAATTGTCCTTGAAGGCGGGAAATGTGTAGTTGAGCTTCTCCATGTCTTGTTGGACAGTCAAGTCGATGGGCTCGCTACCGTCGGAGGAGTCTGTTTCGCAGCCCTCTTCCTCGTCTACTGCTTCTTCTTCTTCGCCTTCGCCTTCGCTTTCCTTTCCTTCTTCTTGGTTCTCTTGTTCTTCGTCGTCCTCCAGCTGTTGCTGGGCCTCGTCTGCCTCTAACTCCTCGGTACGCTGTGTCTGGCTTTCTTCGGTCTCAACGTCGGACAGATCGGTCTGGTCGTCCTCGTGGATCTGGAAGGGTTCTTTCGGCACCCGCCGTCGACTCATTGTGGCAGCCATTTTCCAGACTGTTGGTAAAGTGGCGCGTTAAAACACAGCTGTGCCCTTCGGAAACCACCGAGGTCCCAATCTCTTCTATCCCAACTGGCCGTGTATCAGAATCTTTGGCTCCTCACATCCAGCGTCTACAAATGTGGCAAGTACTAGGAGAGAGCCGGACTGCAAGTGCGCTTGTCGGATTCTTGAGCGCTTGAAAGTCGGTGTTGCAGGTCAGACGATGGTAAGTGGAGGGCCAGCAATATAAATCAATAATTGCAAGCAGGATATTGGCAAGGATGAAGTCTTGACCGAAAAGAAAGTCGATCAATTGAGTCCTCGGCCGGGGAGTCTGTTTGTTATTATTGCTTCTTTGCGACTGGATTGGGTGGACACCAGACGAACATGCACAAAGACAGCGGGACAAGTTCCGCGACGCGCTTTTGCAGCTTGAGCTTTGCTAGCACTGAAGGTAAGTACCTCGCGGTACCCCAAAGCCGGTCACTCTCTAAGGCTGTTTTTTTTTATGGTGGGGGTTTAAGCAAAAGAGGGAGGGAATGGAAGGACCCGCCAGCAGCTGCCACCGCGACTTCCCTAGTCGGGCAGAAAGCAAACAAAAACAAATCCGTTGCTGGAGGGTCACAGCTGGCAAGGCAGGAAGTGGGCGAAAGAAACAAACCCACCTTTGCATTGGCATCACAACATCTCCAGCCCACGCCCATTCCCCACGACGACATACGATACGACGACGACGACTACCACCGCCAAAAGATACCCACGTAGCGAAGGCGAATTTATCTGCGCCTCTCTTTCTCTTTTGATTCTTGCTTGGAGGTTCTTTTTGTTTATACCCGTTTTGGCATTGCCCGCGCGCATCCCGGCGCAAAGTTGTTGCCCAAAATGGACGCTATCAACTTTGACATCAACGATGCGCTCAAGCACTACATGAGCGATCCCGCCAGTGTCGCGACCCCCGAAGCCGACAGCGCCCTCGTCGACTGCGAAAACGACCCCGAGTCTCTCACCAACTCGGTCATCAACCCCGTCCTCAACTCCATAGTCGACGCCGTCGCCGAGAACCCCGATTCTATAACAAGAGCGGCCTATTTCGACTCGCTTCAATTCTTACTAAAGTGTGCACCCACCTCCTTTGCTTCTTCCTCCCCTAATACTCCCTTTGTTTGTGATGCTTCAGATCGCCGCAGTTCAAATTATATACAAGGATCAACTTCTGAACTCTTCGTCCGCTCCAGATGCACGCAATTTCTGCCCACCCATGCCCTCAGCAAGATCTTCGATCTGATAATGAGTGGCTTGGCCGCCGAGGCCGACGCCATCAACCACGACCTCGAAAATCCCGACGAGCAGGAGATCATTGCGCATCACAAGAACCTCCTTGAAGTATACGGCTTCTTATTACAATGGGCCATTGCCTGTGTCGAGACGAAAGCTGCCGAGAAATCATCCGCCGCCCCCGTCTCGCGTGCCCGGGGTAAGGGCGCAAAGGCCAAAGCCGCCGCTGGTAAAGACAAGGATGGAAACTGGGACAGCGCCGCCCAATTGCAAACAGCCCTCGACGTCATGTCTAAGGTACTGAAATTGAAGCTGGGCAAGATCTTCCTCACCACCAGCGAGCGCGATACTTTTATCGGCCTGTTGACCAGGCCGGTGTATATGATCCTCGAGAGCGAGCAGAGATGCAAAAACACAGCTATCCGAATGCATGGTTTCAAGGTGCTGTGCATTGCTGTCAAGCACCATGGCCATGGATACGGTATGTACTGACTTCGGACGTCCAAATAGCTCATTTATTAACCGTAACACAGCTGCCCAGATCTCTATTGTCCAGAACTTAACGTACTTTGAGCATCTGTCGGAGCCCATGGCCGAATTTTTACATATTCTGGCAGAGCAATACGACTACCCTCAGCTCGCCGACGAGAGTTTGCGAGAACTAAGCAACAAGGAATTCAGCACCAATGACACCAGAGGACCCAAGTCTGTGTCTTCCTTCATTGTGAAGTTATCAGAGCTCGCCCCTCGGCTAGTAATCAAGCAGATGACAATGCTTGCTAAACAGCTAGACAGCGAGGTATGGTATATTGTTGTCTTCTTAACTGCTCTTGACTAATTGCTTGCAGTCCTACACACTACGTTGCTCGTTGATCGAGGTGTGCGGCAACATGATCTCATACCTTTCGCGGCAAGAAGAACGGGGCGACAACCACAAGTCTCAACTAAATGCTTTCTTTGACGTGCTAGAGGAACGTTTCCTTGATATCAACCCTTACGCCAGATGCAGAGCAATTCAAGTCTACACGAGACTGTGTGATCTCGATCAGAAGTTCCCCAAGCGCCGCCAAAAGGCTGCCGAGCTTGGTGCTCGTAGCTTGGAAGATAAGAGCAGTCATGTGCGAAGGAATGCGATCAAACTTCTGGGAACATTGATCAAGACGCATCCTTTTACAGTTTTGCACGGCGCACAGCTGTCCCGAAAGGACTGGCAAGAGCGACTGGATAAGGTTGACGCGGAGTTGGACGCCCTTCAGCCCCCTGTTGGTGAACCTGGTCTGGGTGATGGAAAAGGCGACACAACCAACGCAGCTCTTGTTGACGAGCCCACTCAACTAGAGTCTCCCCAGAAGGCCAGGGAGCCCAATGAGCTGACTGAAGAGGAAAAAGAGGCTATTGTCCGTAAGGCACAGGAGGATGCCGCCACGTCTGAGGCGATCGAGAAGCTCACTCTGACCAAGCGGTATTACACTGATGCGCTCAAGTTTATCGAGGTGCTCCACGAGTCGACACCAACCGTGTGTCAACTCTTGGGTTCCAAGAACAAGTCCGAGGTCATTGAGGCCATGGACTATCTTGAGATTGGAAATGCCTACAACATCGAAGATAACATGGTCGGCATCCGACGCATGCTGAGACTTATCTGGACCAAGGGCAACAGCGACGAAGGCAAGGGCGTACAGACGCATCTGATCGATTGCTATAAGCGGCTCTTCTTCGAGGCCCCCGACAGCTTCAGTCAAAACGATGCGGCCATCTACATTGCCCGCAACATGATCAGTCTAACTTCAGGGACAACACCTGCGGAATTGACAAGCTTGGAACAATTGCTGGCGACCATGATGAAGGGTGGCATGATTTCAGACGCTGTTATTCAGAAGCTATGGGAAGTTTACGGCTACCAGAAGCGAGAAATTTCCAGGTCCCAACGTCGCGGTGCCATCATCGTCCTGGGTATGCTCGCCGCCGCAAACCCCGAAATCGTGGTTGGTGAAATGGAAACCATGCTACGAACTGGTCTTGGAGCCTACGGACGCAGCGACCACCAGTTGGCCAAGTATACTTGTATCGCTCTGCGCAGGCTAAACCCCACTGGTCGTCAAGCCAAGGACTCGCCAGTCAAATTCAGCCGCTTACCCACTGAGCATGCCGTCTTGGGCAAACTTGCAGCCATCACCGATGTACAGAGTGATCGCAAAGAGTGGTTTGGCGTGGCCGAACAGGCAATCAATGCCATCTATGCCATCGCCAAGCACCCAGACACCCTGTGTGGAGAGATCATCAAGCATAAGACCAAGGCGGTATTCGCAGCGCAGCGAGCCGCCTCCTCGTCGAGACCTGAGTCTCGCGATATGGACGTAGAAATGACTGGTGTTGTGCCCGACTCCCAAGGGCTCACTACGGCACTCAATGAGCCGACGCAGACCGTTAATAGGCCAACGCCTGAGCCACCTGCTGAACCAAAGCAAAAGGCGGCGATCGCCTTGTCCCAACTGCTTTTCATAGTTGGACACGTTGCCATCAAGCAAATTGTCCACCTGGAGATGTGCGAGCTTGACTTCAAGCGCCGGAAGCAAGAAAAGGAGAAGATGACATCGGCAGAGGCGGAGCCAGAAGTTGCGGCCCCCAGAGGCAAGGGCCGAAAGTCTAAAACTCCTGCGCCCGAAGAGGGCGACGAGCTTGATCTTATTGGCGGTACTACGGAAGATGATTTCACCGAAGCCATGGCGCATATCCGAGAGCGGGAACTGCTCTTTGGCCCCCAGTCATTACTCGCCAACTTTGGGCCCATGGTGGCCGAGGTCTGCTCCCGCAGCGACATCTATAGGGACAAGGGCCTTCAGGCTGCCGCTACGCTTTGTCTTGCCAAGCTGATGTGCGTCAGCTCGGAGTACTGCGAGGTCCACCTGCCGCTTCTGATCACCATCATGGAGCGCAGTCCTGATGCGACGGTCCGATCTAACGTGGTGATTGCATTGGGCGATATGGCCGTCTGCTTCAACCACCTGATTGATGAGAACACGGACTTCTTGTACCGAAGATTGGCTGATCCCGACCTGTCTGTCAAGCGCACGTGCTTGATGACACTGACGTTCCTGATTCTCGCTGGGCAGGTCAAGGTCAAGGGCCAGCTGGGTGAAATGGCCAAGTGTCTCGAGGATGAAGACAAGCGGATTGCCGATTTGGCTCGCATGTTCTTCAGCGAGCTCAGCACCAAGGACAACGCGGTCTACAATCACTTTGTGGACATGTTCAGTCTTCTGTCTGCTGGCAACCTGGAGGAGGAGAGTTTCAAGAGGGTTGTCAAGTTCTTGCTTGGTTTCGTCGAGAAGGTAAGTTACCCGGGATTTTGTTTCGCGTTCAGTGTTTATCGTCATGTTCGACCGCTAATATTTCCGCCACAGGACAAACACGCCAGGCAGCTTGCCGACAAATTGGCCGCCCGTCTGCCGCGATGCGACACGGAGCGGCAATGGAACGATGTGGCATTTGCTCTGGGTCAGCTGCAGCACAAGAACGAAGAGATCACCAAGGTGGTTACCGAGGGTTTCAAGGTGATGCCAGCGGCTGCATGAGAGACTAATCGATTGTTATGAAGAATCAATTATGAGACGGACTATTTAACGAAGAAACGACCTATTCTCATGTAAATTGAGGGCATGTATGCGGTTCCTGTTGTTTATGGTGTCCGGAGTTGCCTCCAAGTCGAGCGAGACATATCAGGTGGTTACATGCTTATTCTAAATCACCATTCTGAAGTTTTTCCGTGCTTCTAAATCCCATCTTATCGCATGCCATCTTCCCGTACTGAGTGAAAAGGAACAAGTACAAGTCAGTAATAGTGAAAAATCCGGCATATGACGGACAAATCTAGTAGCGATATTGGAAACCAGGAATCTTCCAATCCGTCATGTCGTCGAACTCGTCCGCCGCTACTTGGTTTCCCTCGTCGTCGACGGCGCCCCGGTAGAGCGAGTACTCGGTGACGCCGCCGCGCGTCTCGATGGCGTCGATGACCTCGGCCATCTCGCTGTCCTGCTTGGCCCGGTTGCGGCGCCGCAGGTAGGCCCGCAGCGTCAGGGCGCAGATGGCGATCAGTAGGCTGCAGGCCACGACGGTGTGGACGGCCGTGTGGTACGACGCTTCCTTACTTGCCCGCCTCTCTTCGTCGGAGCGCGGCGGGGCCGGGAACGTCTCGTCGAAGGCGTTGTCGACGAAGAGGCGGGGGCTGGCGAGGTTGGCGAGGTGGCCGACGCAGTAGGCGGCGAGCGCCAGGGCTTGCGTAGTCGTCTTCTTGGTCAGGCCCCGGACGTTGACTTGGATGAGGGACAGGAGCAGCGGCATGACGGCGGGTAGCGTGCAGAGCAGCATCGAGGCGAGCATCTGGCGGGTGGGCGAGGGTGGCCAGGTGTCGTCGTCGAGGAGGCTGTTGCCCCTGGTGTCGTCGGAGGGGTAGTGGAGCTGCTTGGCGATGCAGGCGCTGCCGATGAGGGGCGGCAGGGCGGCCAGGACGAGCAGGGTGCAGCTGAGGGAGCGGAATCGACTGGCGAGCCAGCCGGAGCCGATCATGGCGGCCATGGTGATGAGCATGTAGGTGATCTGGAGGGCCATGGGCATCGTGGTCGGTGCCGACGAGCCAGCGTCGCCAGACCCGGAGCCGGGGTTGGGACCCAGAAGCACCAGGTCCGCGAGGCCCCGCGTGCTGGCCTGGGGCACCTGGCACAGCAGTGACATGGCGGCGACGAGCCAGGTCTGGGGGTCGCCGAGGCAGTCGCGGGCCTGGCGCCACTTCCAGTCCGGGACAGGGCGGGGGCGAACATGGCTGCTGCGGGCCCAGAGCTGCTTACTCGTCGTCTCGGCGGCCGCGACGCGGTCCAGGTCCCACTGGCGCTCGGCGACCGACCCAGGGAACGCCGCGCTGGAGCCGTCGGACGAGGAGGCGGGGTCCAGGAGGCGGTAGAGAATCACGAAGCCCCAGAGGAACGTGGCAACGCCGAGCAGCACGAAGATCCAGCGCCAGGGGTTCCACTCGGGCAGGATGCCGAAGAAGAAGCTGAAGCCGAAGCCTCCGCCCGCGAAGTCGCTGCTGCCGCTGTTCGGCTCCGCAGCAACAGCATGTTTACTCTCGTTCCCGTTCTCGATATCGCTGCCTATGCCGTGTAGAAGGACCAAGATGTGGCCCAAGACCGTCGCCACCACGTCGCCAGCCGCGCTGCCGGCAAACCAGATGCCTGTACGCAGAGGCACCTCGTCGCGCGCGTACCACGTCGACGTGACGAGCATTAGAGCCGGGATGACGGTGGCCTCGGCGGCGCCCAGCAGGAACCGGGCCGCGACCAAGCCTGCGTAGTGGGTCGTGAGCGTCGTGGCGGCGACGGCGGCTCCCCAGGCCAGGGTGTCGAGACCGAGGTAACGCGCGACGCCGAAGCTGATGCATTCGTCATTTTCGTCGTCGTAGCCGTCTCCAGCTCCGTTGCCGCCTCCACCGCCGGCGCCGGCCCCCTTCTTGTTGTTGGGCGATTCCGAGTCCCACGAGTAGACCGAGGCGAACGAGGAAGAGTCGGACGAGGTGGACATGATGGAGGACGAGTCGGAGGCCGAGGAGAGAAAGAAGAGCGACAGGGACTCGGACGACCCCGCCGAGTACATGGAGGTGTAGAAGGAAGACGAGTTGGAGGCGGAGCGACCCCTCTTCCCGTGGGTCGCCGCCGGTCCCCCCGTGCTCAGGGTCGAAAGGAAGAAGCACGTCGGGTACGCCCACAAGAGGTAGCCTATGTAGAACCACGCAGAAAGGGCGCGATAGTCGCATCCTTGCAGGTGGGCGTCCTCGGACAGGCCGCCGAGGAAGACGGCGCTGGCCAAGGCGGCCGCGTCGGTCGAGGCGAGCATCTGGGTCAGGAAGAGTAGGGGCATCAGCCGCCGGTCCATCTTGCGCACCACGGCGTCCTCGTCGACGACGACGGGAGGCTTAGGGGCCCGCCGCGGCTGCGTTGGTAGGAGCAGAGGCCGCAGAGGGGCAACTACTAGGTCATGGTGGCGATGGTTGTGGTGGTTGTGGTGGTAGCCGCCGATACTGTGGCGCCGCGAGGGAGTATGTGTTTGGGGTTCTCCATCAAAGTGGAAGTACTTCTGATCCGGTGCTGGCATTGTGTAGTAGCCTTCTGTCGTCCCCTGCGGTTGCGTGATGGTGGCATTTGTGCTCGAGGACGCGCGGGCGAGAAGGGGCTCGATGACACCGCCATCTTCCTCGTCGTTGGCGGGATGGAGAACCATGATGTCGCTTGTTTTCCGTGGCTCCCTGGACGGCACCTCGCTCGCCAGTGTCTTAAGAGGAGAGGGCAAAATATATCACACAATCTGAAGTGCGACAATGTGCACAAGTGGATTGGGAATTTCGTTCTCCCTCTCTGTGCTCTTTCTTGCGAAGCAGTCAAGCCAGAAAATAAGGAGCGTAGCGTGGTCTCCTCTACGCTTTCTACTTTTACATACAGAGTTTGGGAGGAAAAGGGGATCTTGATGAAGAAGAGGCGAGCGTTGCCGTCGTCGTCGTTGAAAATGCCAATGTCGCTTTGTCTGTCCGCTTGTCAGTCAAGTGCTGCATCGGAAAAGTCTAAAGCATAGCGACTTCTTGGATTTATACGGCTAAAGTCGCCAGACCCCAACGCCCCGCCGTCCGAAGTCGACGGCTAGCTGCTGGAGATCAGACCGCAGCATCACTCGCGACGCTTGGCTAGCCTCACTCGGGTCTCCCACCAAGCTTGGCGAAAGCTATTCCAGTCAGGCGTCGCACGCCCAAGAATCTGAGGTTCAAGTCCCAAAGGCAATGTGGGCCGTCTGAAGGACCTGAGCAACAGTACCTATCACACTCCCATGTCGATGACTGGTCTGATTTCAGATCGGTGCGCTGGGGCACGGATGACGTTCCGCCCGAATGAAGATGTCTCGGGGCTCCTGGAGCCTGGAGGGGGCAATGTCAATGCTAGCAATATTGGACGAATACAACGCAGTAGATGCTGCTGTGGCAGTCAGCTACAGCCTAGAGCCTAGAGCCTAGAGCCTAGAGCCTAGAGCCACGCAGGCCAGAGGCTGGGCGAGGGGCATTACCATTAATAGCTATATAGGCTCTCCGTTGCGTATCATATGTCATCTTGGAGAGTATCATCTAGAATGGTGCCGAGATCGATGGCCCGCAGCCCACGTTCCCCTTGCTTTAGCTTCCCCCGCATCATGAATAGATAACCAGACTAGCCCCCATGAAAGCGAGCAAGATCAGGGGACCCGGCAGATCCCTCATCGGGGCGGCCTTGCCGGGGAGGACCCGCCTTTTGATGAGCTTATTGCCCAACAGGGCCAGACCCTGCTCGAATTCTGCGGGCGTCTTGGCCCCCCAGTCGGCACCATAGAATCCCGGGGCCGCTTGGGTGCCGGTGAAAGCCAGGAACATGAGATCGCCGGCGTCCAGCCGCTGCTGTGTCTCGACGGCATGCTCGCCGTAGCACATCTTGGCCATGGCGACCGAGAGCTGACCCACGAGCGGCTGAGACACCGTGTCATTGTTGGTGTCGGCCCATAGGCCATAGAACTGTAGGGCAAAGGGGGAAACTGGTCAGTCAATGCAAGAAATATTAGGCCGACGAAAGAAAAAGGAGAAAACCAGGCACAGGGCCTTATGGGGTCCGAGTTGTCCTTACCATCTTTCCATTGCATAGTACAGCCACGAGACTCAATGGCTCAACCAAATCATCTTGCGGGTCAAATTCCACGAAGTTGCTCCCACTGCCCTGACTATCTTGGAAGTCCCCCAAGGCAACGTATGGATGGAAATAGGTGTTCAGGTCTTTGACCGGAATGTGACTGCGTTTTATCAGATACTGGAAGGCCGTGCTCTTGACTGGCCCCTCGTAGAGGCGGTCGCAGAGACCAGTATCTTCTGGCCCGCCCCGTATCCCGCCGCAATCAATAGTCAGAGTCGAAGGCTGGTCTGCTTCTGACGATGCTGCTGAGCTGGCGGCGTACAGAAAGCTGCCCGTGGCATTGACATAATCGCCACAGTAATACCAAGCTAATATCTCAATGTTAGCCTCGTGTCCACTAATCTGTCGACTTTACGTTATTGATACTCTTAGGACCATCCAAAGAGGTACGGAGACCTGAGGCCAGCGTTTTGTTGCATGAACTCCCACTTCTTAGGCGATCTTGGAATTCCTTCACACTGAGGGGGATTTCTCTGGATGCACAACTTAACACGAGAGCGGCAGCGGTCAACATGGAGCGCAAGGGCCGCATGATGTCAAATTGATAGGCGAGGAGTGTTCGGACGTATTGACAGACTCCAAGCCGAATAGGAAGTTCGCGTTGAGAATTATCAGGATCCACGGTGGTAGGCATCAAGGCTTGGCCTTGAGAACATTTCGGCTCGGCTAACCCTAACAAGTAGGGGTTAACCTGTGATACGTCTCACACCTTGTTGGACGTCAATGACCATTTTTGGCACACCAGATTTCCCCCACCCGGGTCATGCACTTTCTCAATGCCAGAAACAGTAGGTAACCTTGATAAGCTTAAACCAAGATATATCAGTTATCGTTCATGTCCCCACTGGTCTACCATGACTGAGTTCTCCGTCGTCATCTTTGAGATCGGGGGCCCAATCAAACCAAAAGAAGACACTATTCATGGAAAGCGTTTGTGTGAGGTTTTCAAAATGATTGAATCGTCGCTTTGCGCCCCTCGCGCGTACACACATCTTCTCTAGTGTATGTATATTGGGCGCTTCGGTTACATACTGCGCTGTGGTATTTCTTCTGTGGGTAAACTTCCATCTCGCTCAATATTATTCGCAATCACTGTATATTCCAACGTGTGTTGCGTGGGTGAATTGGATCTCCCGTTGAATTTACCGCAACAAGAAATCATGCGCGACCTTTAGCAGCCATGACTCAAAAAGGTAAAAACATGCTCACCAGTTCTGGCACGTTATTCGCTGAACTGTAGTCGGCATACGACCACAGCGTGCGTATGGGCAGCAGTGCACTAAGTAATCTTATGGAGTCTGCAGCCCCTCAGAGCCACTCGTAGGCAAATTGTGAGACTCGTCGGGTACTCGGACAAAACAATATCTCGTCGATTCTCCATTTGCCATCATCAAGAGTTCGAAAACTGAGAGAAGACTTGGCTGATGTCCAAAAGCCGTTTTCCCTTAGGCGCGGATCCGGGCTCAGATATAGAACTAATCGGTCGCTTCAAGGTTTCGCTGTTCCTGTTTGGTCGAGGGGGTGCTCGTTGCGTATATAGGTGTAACATATTTCGTATCTAGAGGTCGGGGTTGCCTCTCGTGTTCTTACCCCGTCCACGGCACCAAGATGCATCACAGCATATGGTTTGTTGATTTTGTTGAACTCGGCCTCAATGGGTTGGTCGGGGTCTTCAGGTTGGTCTCGGGTCCACAGGCATCGGTATCTCTCATCGAGCTCCCGGTGCTTCCAATCGGTGCGCCTTCCGGCAACGTTATAGACCTGAAGAAGAGGAAAGGCGAGAACATGTTCCAGAGACCGAAAACTCGTGAAGCCGTTCCCCCAGATCCTCAAAGTCCGCAGGGACGGGAAAGGATGGCGCAGCCGGGACCATTCCCTGACGAGGCGATCGTCCACGTGGGGGAATCCGCACAGATTTGGATCAAGTTCCGGAGAGATGATGGAGAGGGTACACAGGTTTTCCAAGCCCGCCAGAGCTAACATTTCGTTCTTGCTGATTGAGGCTCCATGGCTTATTGTGAGCCGAACCAGAAATTTGGTTTCTGGTGATCTCAGCGGGTTCAAAAAGATAGACAGAGGAGGCCTAGGGTTGGCGATGGGCACTCGGTAGAAACGGAGGGCTCCGTCAAAGTCAAAGGGGTTGCCTTTCATTTGGGGGTGCTTTTTGCCTGCCAATGTGTCGAGGAAGGCCTTCCAGCCATGGAAATTGAGCAGGCGGCCTTCTTTGTAAAAATGTTCCCAGGTACGCCAGGTGAGCATTTCTGGACAGTCCTGCAAGTGTTCTGCAGAGAGAAGGCTCAAGTTGTCACCGATGGCGGTCATAGACATATCCATCAAGGACCGAGCCCCCTTGGATCCGCTGCGTGGCCTGCGTCTAGAATCGATTTGTCTCTTGTCCCAGCCGATATGTGACATGTGAGGCTGTAACTGACACTCATAATAAACCAGACCCGAGTCGGGGTCCAGATGTCTCGTGGCCATGACGACAGCGAGGCGGTTCGCAATTGGACAGCGTTCATAGACACTATTATGCTTCAAACTCAAGATTGACAAATGCGATCATAATAGGTAGTAAATAGGTAGGTAGTGGTTTGGCAGCGTACCTAGCAACTAGGGATACCTATCTGTTTGTTTGGGATGTGAAATGCGGTTTAAATGATGCTGGTCGTACTACTTACGGTGGGCTGATTACCTACCTGCTCCATTTGATCGATTAAACATCAGATTGATTGAAGTCAGGTACGTTAAGTACGTAGGTAATTATGTAGGTAGGTAGGTACAGGGGGTTACACACCAACACCTTCCTAGGCGCGACATTTGATTGGTACGTCCTAGGTACAGCTCACTAGAGCACAGCAGGTAAAATCACCGGCTAAAAGTTTACGCACGCACCACCCACCACCACCAACCAATTTTACCACCAACGCGTTCTGCACCTGTTACTTCTAATAATAATAACTTTATTATAACACGATATTATTAAATAAGCTCAGTCGTATTTTAACGGTAAGTCGCCTATCTAAAGGTAACTTTTTATTAAAGGTGGTTATAGCTATTACTACGCTTATCGTCGTAGGTATTTTAAAAGGTATTATTATCGATGTATTTAATATATATTATTAAGCTACTATTAATAATCTTCGGCGACGCTTCTTTTAATGAAAAATATTAAAAAAGAAATTAAGATATAATTACCCTTATAAATTATTAACTCGATAAAATCGCTATTTCTTTTAATTAATTCGTTAAAAGCTTTATATAACTTAAAGAAAGCTATATCTTAATATAGATATTATATTCGGCTCGTTATTATACTCCTTTTTTTTCGTATTATATACTATAATTTTAAAAAAGGAAGATCGGCTATTAATATATTATAAAACGTATCCTTTTAACGAAAAAGGACGTTAAAGAACGGTTCGAATTTTATCGTTATTAATCCCGTCTAGACCGGATAAAGTTATTACTCCTAGCCTTTTTTTTAACGAATATACGATTTAAAACGTACTTTATATACTAGGCTAGTAGGTATTTTATTTTAAGTAAGAATGTTATTAAAAGGGTTTTATCTCTTCTATCGGTTATTTTAGTCCTTAAATCTCTTTTATAATATAAATAATAATATAATAAAAAGCTAATAAAGCCGGGAGCTCCCCCCTTTTTTTCTATTAAGGTAATCTTAATTCTCCTCGCGACGGCTTTATTTTAATTTAGTATATAAAGGTTCTTAAAGCCTGCTTATTTTTATTTTACGAGCTTAATAACCCTTTTATATAAAATAACGCTTATATATATCGATTATATATAATATATAAATTCTTAAAATTAAAGGGAATTTAGACGATTAAGTAGCCGATATATTTATTAAATCTTAACCCTATTAAATAGGTTTAAAAAGTTTTAAAGTAGAAAATCTATAAAATTAAACCTTTCTTTTAATATTTAAAAGATAATATCTTATATTAAGTATATACGAAAGAGGTAATCGAATCGGCGTAGGTAATAATCGATCCGAACTTAATCTAACGACTCCTAACCTTTATCCCTTATAAGGTTAATAGAATATACTACGTAAGAGGTTAATATAATTATTATTAGAATTTAATTAATTATAAATAAAATATACTTAAAAATAACATAATATATCGTAATCTAACTACGTTATTACCGGTATAAAATAATAGGGTATATATAATAATATTAATTAGAGGTAGTGCGTACGCAAACTTTTAGCCGGTGACTTTACCACTGCACGCTCCAAATCTGTACCTAGCAGTCGCGTTCTTAAAGCATAAGTCGCGCCCCAAATTCGCAGCACCGCGCTCATCTACTTACCTACCTCTTACTGAAGTATAGATATGTATTCCTCTTACACCATCAGCCCTGATAGCCCCATTCTCATGAGGGAAGCAATACAGTAGATGGGGTTGCATGGAAAATAAGTCCATGCTCACGCCCACGGAACTGCAACACGCTTCACCCGGACTGAAGTCGGCGTCGGGCTCGCCCAGCTCCTCGCAAAACATGGTTACAGTGCCTTCTCCTTCAGGTTCCCAATCGGCAGAAGGCCTCTTTGGGAAGCTCGACTCTGGTGTTAACATCTGGGTATGGGCATGTGGGACGGCAGATCGCGAGGAATGAACATCCTTGCAACGAGTACGTAACTGGCCAGCTGCATCTGCGCAACTAGATTCTCGACACGAAGCAACATGAAGTAGAAACCGGAGACCCAACCAGCATTCAACCTCACACAACAACAAAGGACAGCAAATAGATCAAGCCTGATAATAATTAGCACTTCCATTGGAGGTAGCATAGGTCAGCCATGAGCACCGTTCTCTTTACCAGGAAGGAATTCTACTTGCTGAATCTCTCATAAAACCCAAGTCTGAAACGAATTTGAGGATGGTCATATTCATCAAGAGCTTGCCACGAGAAGTTTTACTGGAGATAGTCGCGTGCCCACATGCCGCAGACTTCCTTACTTTGCGTCTTGTATGTAAGGACTTGGATACCTTACTCTTCCAATCTTTTGCCCAGCAACACTTTACTAAACAGCAGTTCAGTACGCCTACCTTGAACGCTGCCATGATACGCTAAGAACCCAGTAGTTAACTCTCCCTACTTATAGTGCGCAGCCATTTCAGCTTGCAGGCCTTTGTTGACATTTCGACTTCAAGGCTGGCGCCATACCTCCAGCATGTCATAATTGGTTACGAGTACCTCGGCTGCCAGTACATCGGCTCTGAACACTTCTGGCCAACCCACCAGACGGTCGAACCCAGGTCGCTTGAAGACTTCTCCACTGAACAGTCTGTCTTCATGAGTACCGGATTGGACCGAGAGATGTTGACGATAGCCTTTAGCAACCTACAGCCTGATGTGGTAGGAGTAGGGAATATCGCAAGAGAACCCGGACACCAAGACGATCACAGCGTCTCCTCGCAAAGTTACGGGTTCAGGAAACAGACTGGCCTAGTACTTACTGCGGCAGGCATCGAAAGTATGCGGGATTACATCATATTTCAGTCGCCGTGCGTCAGTGTAGTGCTCTATGCATTGGGAAAATCGCGTGCGCGGCCGTCGAGACTGGAGATTCTGATGGATACTTCGGGAGTGGCTGATTCGGCCTTTGAACTCCCGTCATATATGGAACAGGTGGTATCGCCCGTTGTGTCGCACCTGAAAGCCCTTTCCGTCGATCTTGGCATGAAACAGGCGACTTTTCTGGGCCAAGCTCGCTACATCATTGACAGTGGTTCGGGTCCAACAACACGCCTAACCCGGTTTCTTAAACATGCGTCGGAAATGAGTGACCTCCGAATTAACTTAATAACCACGAAAATTGTTACTCTATAGATCTAGTAATATTAAGGGTAAGAAATCTAGCTATTCTATTTATAAAGAGGAAAGGGTTGATATACCTTTATTTAAATAAAGGTAGTATATCATTACCTTAATAATATATACTTTAAGTTTAAATATATAAAGAGGTAATATCTATTAACTTAAATAATACTCCCTTTATTAATAAATATTAATTAAAAGTACTTTCGTTATATCTCTTTAATTATTCTTAAGTTATTAATCTTAAGGTTTTTCTATTCTTAATCTCCACCCATTTTTAATTATTTAATTCCCTTTATTTTGAATTATTTTAACTCCTTTTATTATAAGTTATTATTTAATTCCCTTTATTTTAAGTTACTATTTAATTCCCTTTATTTTAAATTATTATTATATTCTTTTTAATTTTCTAGTTTTTTATAGAAATTAATTTTATTATTAATACTTTTAATAGATTTATTAAATAGGATAGGACTTAATCTTTTAATTAATATATTAGCTATATTATTTTAAGTTCTTACTTTTATAATATTAAAAGTTCCGTTTTTAATATAATCGCGAATAAAATAATATTTTATATTAATATATTTCATATTAAAATAAAAACCTACCTTTCGAATAAAACCTATAGTTATACTATTATTTATAAATAATAGGATTATATCGATATGAATTTTTAAAATTATTAACTTATTTATAAAACTTTTAAATTAAATACCTTTTTTAATTATCTCGGTATTAATTATATATTCAACGTCCGTTATCGCGTATAATATTATTTTCTATCTTTTAAATAATTATAATATCGTTATTCTTAATAGTATATATACCTAATTTATAATATATTTCTTAATGTTTTAATATTTAATATAATCGGCGTTAATACATCCTTTTTAAAGTAAAAATATATTTTAATAAAAGGTAAAACCTTTATTAAAGTATTTTATTAAATAAAAAGAATATAATAACTTATATCTATATATATTTAATCGGGGTTATTTAAGAACCTCGATATAATTCTCATATCCCGCGTTATATTTAATTAATATATAATTAAAGGTTAATTAAACGATTTAATTTTTAATTAATACTCGGTTTTAAATTTTATATTTATTAAGTTAAAAGGCTCCGTTCTTTTTTATAAAATAAGTTTCAGGATATATAAGATTTCAGCCGGGGTAATATTTTATAATCAATATTTCTTTAAAATCTATAAAATATTAAATTTTTAATTTATCCTTATAATACTACTTTCTCGAATAATATTTATTCTTAAATATTAATAATAATCTCCTTTATCTTTAAAGGAAAATTTTATTTATAAATATTCTTTAAATTATTAAATATTCTCTTTATTAAATCTTATAATTATAATATTATTAATTTATAAAACGAGGTAGATATATATAGTATTATATATAAATATATTAGGGTTATATAATAATACCCGGAATCCCTATTTTAAAAAGATTAATAAAGATAATCTATATTAATTTTAAGCGGTTTATTTTAATTTATAAAGGGTCTTTAAAAATATAAATATATATCCACTTTTTATTCTTATATTTAAAAGGGTTTTTATATAAATTAATTTATTTATAAGCAAATATAAAAGGTTATAATTATATCTTAATATTTTTAAAGCCATTTTATTAATATTAATATAATAAAAAACACCTAATAAGAAACTAATTTAATAATTATAACGTATATTTCTTTAAAATTAATTCCTTTAATTTATTAAAAACCTTAGATAATTAATTTAATTTTAAATTTAATAATTTCTCTTACGGTATTAAACTTTATTTTATAAACCTATTATAATATAATAATAAAATAATCTTTTAAAGTAAGGACTATAATATAAATACTTTTATTTATTATATTATCATACTCCTCCCTTATACTTATTATTTATTTAAATTAGTACCGGGAGCGTATTACCTTAATATAACTTTAAAGGTTTAATTTCATTTTATTCTAATTGATTAAGAATGTTATATAATTTGTATTATTTAAATACGTTATAATATTATCGTTAGTATTTATAAATATATACTCTTTATAATTAAGAACTATTAAAATAATATATTTTAGGTTACTAAGGAATATTTAAACATTATTGTTAAAACCTTATAATGTAGCTTTATTTTAATTAATAAATAGATTATTAAAGTCTTATAATAAAGGTTTATTATAATCGGTAATAATATAATTATTTTTATAAAAAATAAAGGACTTATTTAAACATTATAAGCCTTTATAATAGTTATATTTATTATAAGCGATTTAAATAGTTATAATATTAAAGGTATTATAATCGGAATTATATCTTTTTTCCTTACTTATATTAATATTTTAGATATTAAATATAATATTAATATTAAATCTTTTAATTTATATAAAAAAGATAGCAGTTAAATAATTATGTAGAAATTAATTAATATTACTTTTTATTAAATCTAATATAGCCTATAAGCGAAATAACCATATAAGCGAATTAACTACTTTCGTTAAATTTTATATAAATAACTTTTATAACTTAATTCCTTTATTATTTATTATAATTAATACTTAAAAAGAAAGGTAAATAATTCTAACGCTTTAAGTATTTAAGAATAACTTAAAATTAAGTCTCCGATATATAACCCGAACGTATAAAGTCCCTTATACGACCTTTTATAACCGATAGCTCGGTATTCTTATGAAACGCGAAATATCCGTTAATTCTCGGAAGTTAACGGATTCCGAAGAAGATATAATCGTATAATATATAATCGAATTAAATTCGCGGTTATTTCTTTTTTAAATAAATAACGTTAAAGATATAACGAATCGATTACTTTATTAACGCGATATAGGATACGTCGGCGTTAATTAAACCTTTAATTTCGTATAATAATAATTAAACCTTTAAATATATTTTAATTAAAGAATCGATTATTAAAGAATCCTTTATAAAGATCCCGATATATATTATATATAATTTACCTTTATATAAAATATAATTTATAAATATAGGATTTAAAAAGAGGATATTTATAATTTTAATAAAACCGACTTTCTTATAAATTAAATCTTATTTAAAATAATCGTTATTACCTTTAATTAATACGGAAAATTTAAAATAATATAATAAAGGAACCGGGAATAAGTTATAATTATTTAAAATATCGAATTATCCGGTTACGCTATCCCTCCGTATATTATATTTATTAAAAAAATATACCTTTCTTCTTAATATAAAAATAACCTATTATTAAAAGATTAAGTAATTATAGTTATTAAAAATAATTAAATTACGAATAAAAGAGATAAAGATTAAATTCGGTATTTCGATAAATATATAAAGTTTTATAAAAAGGTATTTATCGTTTATTAATCTTAAACGGTTATAAAAGCTATTATTTAATAACTTTCGAGCTTTATTATAAAAAGAACTCGATTATTATATTTTATATACCTTTTTATTTATTATATAAATTTTAACCTTTTAATATCGGTTATTTTCGTATATTAAAAAGGTCGTATAAAAAAAGAAATCGAGGGTTTTATACGGGCGTATATTATTTATATTTTAAAAGAGGATTTCTTATTAGCGTTTTTAAAAACGTTTTAAATAACTTTTATTATTTTAAATATTTAAGGAGGTTTCCGAGGGATAGGATTTATATTATATAATCCGGAATTTATTATTTTATAATTAAATATAAAATTATATATACCGACGTTATTAACGACCTTTTCCGGCCTACCTATATTTTAAGAATTAAAGACTTTAAATAACGTAATTAAAACCTAATTTTAAATTAAATACGTTAGGAATCGAATCGCGTAATATTAAAATAATTCTTTAATATTAATTTTTATTAAATTTAATTAAATCGCGAAAGGTATAACGTAAGTAATATACCGGCTCGCTTTATTAAAAGGTAAGGTAACCGTATTACGAAAAGTAAATAAAATATTTAATTAGCGCCATTATACGAAAAAGAAACGGTTATAGGATAAAGAATTATTTCGTATATAAGCTAGAGAAGATTTATAATTTTAAAAAGATATTAATAAATAATTATAAAATAAATCGCGCCGGAATAATAATTATACGAGAAAGCTTAAAACGCGCCCGCGGCGTTATAGAATCTATAAGGAGCCCGGGTATAATATATATATTTATTAAAACGATATAAATATATTTAAAGATAAAGATTCCGATTAATTTTAATATATTAAATACGTTATAACGGAATTAATTTATATTTTTTTATATAAAGTATTAAAAAGTAGTTAATTCGTTTATATAGTTATTTCGCTTATAGACTACGTTAATATATTAATAATAAAGTTTATATTTATTATATACTCTTTTAAGTTTATAAGGGTTATATTTTAAAACTTTTAAATTTAAAGGTCGATAAAGTATATTCTTATTTTTATAATAAATATAAGGAATTCTTCCTTTATAAATATAACGAATTTAAGAATATTATTTATACTTTTTAAAGTTTTTATAATTTAAATTTAAAGTATCTTTTTTTAATAAATAGTTTTTAAAGCTATTAATAATATGCGGTAAACATTCGTTACTTAATTTAATATAAATTTAATATTTGAGTAAATCGATAAATAAGTTATAAGGATATTTAGACTTTATGTATTTTTTATATTTAAAGTTATTCTTTAAATTATAAGGAAAGAATCGTTTCTTTTTATCTATTTTATATTTAAACTTTAAACTTAAATTTATATATAATTTATATATAAAAATATACGCTTTATAAAATCTATTACTTTTATTTATATATAAAATATTTCTAATTAAATATCTCTTATATTTTTTAATAATAAGCTTAATACTTATTATATCGGGGTTAAGGGATATATTATTATCGGTATTTAATAATAAAGTATTAATTATCGAAAAGGTAAAGAAACGTAATTTTATTATTTATTTAAAGGTAAGAGATTTAATATCTTTATAATTATAAAGAGATAATAAGTTTCTTTATTTATTTAGTATTTCATTAAGCTTCTTATAGCTAAAACAAGTAATAAAAAATAAATAGAAGGTTATATAAATTAATAGTAATTCCGTATTAAAATGAATAGGTATTTTAAAAGTAAATTAAAAAATTAAAGCTTTTAATAATAATAAATAATAAGTATTAAGCCCTTTTCTATTATAGCTATCGATCCTAGCTATTTATTATCCTTTATAATATAGGATTTATAATAAACCCGGGTTTTATAATAACATTATATCTAGATATCGAGAAAGGAACTATTATACTCGTTTATATTATATAAATCTAAAATCTATCGGAGATTATTTATACTTAAATAATAAAGTTCTTACAGTTAAAATATAAAAATACCGGTCTTATATAAATTATTAAAAAAAGCTTTTATATAAAAATATAAAATTTTAAAATAAACGCTCTTTAAAACCTATAATATCCTCTCCTTCTTATTATATATAAATATATATTTATATCTATTATTATCCCTTACTTTATACCTTTATATATATAATTATTTAAATCTCAATATTTATTAATATATATTATATTATATATATTAATAAAAAACGTTTTAAATAATTCTAAAAAAAACCGGCGTAATTATATTATTAATTATTAGATTTATATTTCTTAAAAAGGATTATTTTTATAATACGGAAATCGTAACCGCTTTAAATAAATTTAACTTTAAAATATTAAATATTATATATAATAATAAACCTCTCGAACTATTATAATATATAACTCTCTATATATATAATCTTTATATTATATTTAAGAAAAACGGCGGCGATAAGTTCTATAAAAAAATATTAAATAACGGAAGGTATATTTATATATATATATAATAAAAAAGAGGCCCTAAAGGACGTTAAATTTCTATATTAATATCACGAGCGCCGGTATAATAAAATCGTAAATTAATTAAGTATACCGAAAGGGAAAAAGGATCAATACCGATAAACGGGAGCTAGCGTTAAAAGGGGGGGCGAACCGCGATTAACGAGTAATCCTTTAATCGGATAAGTTATTATTAATTAAATTATTTATCGGTTATTATATAATTAATTAAACTATATATTTACTTACTTAATCTATTAAATAAAAAGTAAGGGTTTTATATAATATTTGTTTTCGTAATATAATTAGTAAATTAACGTCCTCCGTAGGACGGGAGATAATAGTTTTAATATATTCTTATTATTAAGGTTATTTAAGAAATAAATCTCCTTATTTAATTCGTTTTCGTTATTTAATAAATCGATTTTTATTTTTAGTCTAGAGTTTTAATTATACGGGTTATTACTATAGTTTTTAAATAAAGTAATTAAGGTTATTAAAATATTAAATGTTTTTAAATTAATTTCTTAATTTAAATCGTTATTATATTTTAATACTTCTCTTTATTTTAAATTTAATAATAGATAGAGGTCCTATTAATTTATTATTATACCGTTATAGGGGTTATGAATTTTAATGTTTTAATCTATTTAAACGGCGTTAAAATAAAAAATTTACTATTTCTTATTATATTAAACCCTTTTAATTAAATCTATTTTACTAAATATAAAGTATTTAATCTATCCTCTTAAGGTATAAAATTTCAATTTACCTTATTTATATATTTTAAAAAGGAATATAATATAAACTCGGTTTATTTAAATTATTTCCTAAAATAAATACGGCTTTATATTATAGATTTTAAATTACAATATAAATTTATTCTTTAATACTTTAACCGGTAATTAGTTTTGTAATTAAATAATATATCGAATTACTTTTAATTAAAGGAACTCCAGGATATTTATATTATATCTTAATTCTTATTTATTTTATTAAATAGTTTTAATTGTTTATAAGCCTAGATTTATATTCTTAATTATTATACTTACTTTTTTATAAATAGTTCTTTAAGGTCGTTTAATTAATCTTATTATATAATAGGTATATAGGAGGGTAGGTTTTATATAAATATTCTAGTTAATATAAAAATCGGTAAAATATCCTTTTTAAAATTCTCTATTAATGCGGTAATATTATATAATAATATCGAATTATTTCTTTATCTCTTTATAGAAATTATTTAATAATAAGGGTATTATATTTAAAAAATAAAAATAGATTTAAAAGAATCGGGTAATATTATCCATTATTATAATAATATATTAGAAACTATTATGTCCTTTAATAAAGTAAAGTTTTTAAGAATTAATATAAAAAAGCTTACTTAATTATTTAATATAGCGCTAGGCTAGGTCTTTAAATAGTTATATAATTACTCGGTAATAGACCTTATTAAAGGGTTTATTAAAGAAGGCCTGGTTAGCCCGTTATTCCTAAATAGGAAGGCGGTTAACCTAAATAATAATAATTAACCTCCCCTATTTAAAGAACTTTAGCCGATTTAAATAAATAGAGCCCTCTTCCTTCCTTCTTTATCTTTATATTAATTTACTATTTAATATTATTCCTATCCAGTCCCCTTAAATTAATAACATCTTTTTAACTTTAATTAATTAAAAAAAAATTTATTTAATAACTTTATTAAAAATCTATTAAAATCTATATACTTAAATATATCTTTTAATAGCTTAGAAATAAATTTATATATTAAAACCGTTATTAAATTAATAAATCTATATATCTAATATATCTCTATCGATTATTATTAGAATTAATAATTAGGAAATAAAATCTATATATTTAATATATCCTTCTCTTTTAATTTAATATACCCTTTTTATTTTAATTATTATTTATATATTTAATATACCCGGCAATTATTCTTTAAACTATTTTTATATTTTAATAGAAATATTTTAAAAATTTAATATGTTTAAAAAAGAATATCTTTTATAAATATAATTTAATAAACCACTTAACCGATTAATTATTTATTTATAATACTTAATCCTAAATAATATTAATTATTATAAATACCATAGTTTCCTATTTAAGTATCGGTCTATTTAAAATCTCTATTTAAATATTATTTTATAAAAACCCTAATTTAAATATGGCTTTATCCTAAAAACTTTATTTAAAAATTTTCTTTATTATTTTTAATTTATTATATATATATTAAATATATTTTAATTTATTGTTAATTACTTATATATAAATAACCTATTAATATAACTAAAAAGTTAACTGCCGATCCTCCTTTAAAAAAAGAAAAAAATATAAATAAATAACTTAGAATTCTTAATAAATAAATTATTTTAATACCTTAATAATTTATATACCTTATCGAACTTAATACGACGCTTAAAAATAAACTTCTTATAAAATAAGTCGTAATTTTAAAATTTTAGAATAATTTATATTTAAGAGAAATTAAATCTTTAAATCCCCTTTAAATAAATCCTCCTTTAATACTAAAACGAGTTATTTTAATACCGGAAAATATGATTATTTAATAAATTAAATTATTAAAACATAATTAACCTTTAACAATTATTAAAATTATATATAATAAAAGCCGAAACTATAGTTTCTAAAAAGTATATTAGTTATAAAATTAATAACGATTTCATAAAATTCGGAAATAACCCGATTATTATAAAGTATTTAAATATTTAAATTAATAATTTTTATTAAATTTTTGAAAAAACTATAATAAAATTATAAAAAGATTTAAAAGAATCCTTAATAAATTTAAATAATAATATAAAAAGCTTTATATATAATCTATAAAATAAAATTTCATTATAATATAAAACAAGCTTATTTATTCTCTTAATAATTAAATCGAATAACTTTATAATTATCTTAAAATTATAATTCCTTTTTTAAGATATTATATAATATTAAAAAGTGAATAATCTTTTATTTAATAAATTAATACCTATTATAAAACTATATCCTATCCTAAGAGATTAACCTATTTATATATACCTTAAAATAACTTAACTTGTACTTATAAAAAAGACTATTATTCTATTAATTAGAAAAATGATTTTAAATATAACTCTAATACTAATAAAAGGTATTATTAAAGAAATTCCTATTTTTAAAAGGATTAAAGCTAATTTATTTAAAGTGATTATTTAAATCCTTTTTTAATAAATTAACGATAATATAAATAAATCCTTTAATATATATACAAACCTATTACTAATTTAATATAATAATATGTTAATATTCCTAAATATTAATCATAAGCCTAATTATATAAAAAACCTATATATTCATTTATTAATCCTTAACTTTAAATATAACTATTTAAAATACTTATATAACCTTTAATATTAATTATTAAACTATTAAACCCTCCTTAATATCCTCCTACTATTATTTATAATCCTTAACCTAAATATCTATTAAATAATTATAAATATTTAAAAATTAAAATTAAATAAAAGGACGTTAAAATATATAATCTTAATTACCTAAATCTAATTAAATAAAATTTAATTTAAAAAGGGAAAATAATTATCTTTATAAATATTATATCTTTTTTATTAAAAGGTATTAATTTTATAAAAGGTAATTACTTTATAAATTCTATTATATAAATCCTAAATTTCTTCTAAACCCTTTTTAGAAAATAAGCTTTAATTTAATAAAATAATAAAGTCTCTAACTTTAATAAAGCTTTATTAAAATTAAAAAGACTTTACTATATTATAAAAACCCTTAAAAATCAATTTAAATTAAACGGAGCTATTATAATAAAGAAGTCTTTAATTATAAAACTTTAATTAAAAAACCTATTAAACGATCCTAATACCTTAAAACATTTCTTTAATTAAATGATTATATATATTAAGATTATAAAGTCTTTAGTACTTAATAATAAAAACACGGTCGATATTCTATAATAAACTTATATTTAAATTAATATAAACATTTAATAATTTCTATACCCTTTTAAAGATAATAATATAATTATCTTATATATAATTAAAATTAATAAAATATATAACGTGGTTTATTACCTCGCGGATTATATTACCTCGTGAACTACTTTTTTAATTCTATAATTTAATTAAACTTTAATATATAATAATTCTATAATTATAATATTTAATTAATTTAAAGAAAATTAAATTATTTTAATAATTTAAATAACGCGAAATTTAATAAATCCTTTAAATAAAAAAGCTATTACGAAAATATACGACATCCTTTATACGATTTTATATTACCGAATTAATAGCCGAACTTTATAACGCGAAATTTAATAACGATAATATAAATTAAATTTTATTAAAGAGGAGGTATTATAAAAATATATAATTAATTTAAATATTTAAGGAATACCTTTTAATATCGTTAATATAAAAGATATAATTAATTTTTTCATAAGAATATATAATAACGAGCGTATCGATAAATATTAAATTAGGCGCTTTATTAACCGTAATCCAGACCTTAAAATTAAAATAAATTAGAAATATAATTATTAAAGGGCTCTTTATAAAGATATAAAAGTTATTTCTAATTAATTTACGTTAATAATAAATATAAAGGTTAAATATAATAACGTAGTTTATTACTTTACGGACTATATTACCTTACGGATTATTTTTTTAATTCTATAGCTTAATTAAATTTTAATATATAATAATTTTATAATTATAATATTTAATTAATTTAAAGAAGATTAAATCGTTTTAATAATTTAAGCGACGTAAAACCTAATAAATCCTTTAAATAAAAGAGTTATTACGAAAGTATATAATATTCTTTATATAACTTTATATTACCGAATTAACGGCTAAACTTTATAATATAAAATCCGATAATAATAATATAAATTAAATCTTATTAAAAAGGAAATATTATAAAAGTATATAATCGATTTAAATACCTAAGGAATACCTTTTAATATCGTTAATATAAAAGATATAATTAATCTTTTCACGGGAGCATATAGCGGCGAGCGCGTTAATAAGTATTAAATTAGGCGCTTTATCGACTATAATCCAGACTTTAAAATTAAAATAAATCGGAAATATAATTATTAAAGGGCTTTTTATAAAAATATAAAAGTTATTTCCGGCTAATTTATATTAATAATAAATACGAAAATTAAATATAGTATTTTAAATAAAGATATATAGAATTTTAATAAAATTAATTTTATAATAAATGTTATTAATTTAATATATATCGTAATACGCGCCGCTTAACGTAGGAAGGCGAAGACAGTCTAATTTAATAATCGGGAATAATTAATAATAATAAAATATATTAATTTATAAAGCTAATATATTCCGCCGTTCTTAATCGTTTAAAGTTAATATTACTTTATAAATTAAATATATAAATATAATTTACCGGGCGATTAAGTAATTAAACCGACCTTTAATAACTAGACCGATAATAAGACGGGCTTAGATTAAATTAAATATTTCGATAAATATATTAAAATATAAGCGACAAGTTATTATTACCTTTTAATTATTAACGGTTATAAGAGCTATATTTCGGTCGAATTCGAGGTATATTATAAGGATAATAATATTATTATATTTAATATACCTCTTTATTTATTTTATTTACTTTAATTATTAAATATTATACTTTATTCGCTATTAAAGCGTATATATTCAAAAGAAATCGAGCTATTTATAAAAGCTTTAATAAATTATATTATAAAGCTTAAGTTCTTTATTACCTTTAAGGCCGTATAATTCGTTATTTTTATAAAATATAATATTAAATCTGGATTTAATATATTTAGTTTAATACTTTATAATTTAAATAAAGTAATTAATAAGCTAGATATATAAATTCGGACGCCTATACCGGAATTATTACGCCTAAGGACCGTTAATATTTATAACCTTTTAATACCTTTTAACCTTTAATAAATAACGAAATATTTTATTTTTATTAAAAGTAGGATCTTTAATTATTAAAGAAGTTTTCCGATATTGATTTTAAATATTATAGATAAATTAATTAAGCATATAAAGTTAATAATATATAAAACTATAATTTTATATAAATAGGTACGGATTCTAAAAGTAATTAATTTAACCCTTTTAAAGCGCCGGAGGGTTAAAAAGTTATATATTTAGCTTAAAGGAGCCCTTATTATTAAAGAATTTTAATAATTATAAGATAAGAAGGTAAAAGGGAAGCGTTTTATAACTAACGAAGGTAAAAATAATAATTTATTAAAACGGCGTATAACGGGTAGTAGGCGTTATAATATTTACGATAAAATAAATTATAATACGCGAACTTATAAAAAGGATATAGAATTAAATAATAAATCGGATAACGAGTAATTTAAATTAATTTAAAACGTTATAATTAAATTAATTTATATAAAAGTATTAAGAAATAGAAAAAATAGTCCGTAAGGTAATATAATCCGCGAGGTAGTAAACCACGTTAAATAATTTATATTAAAGGAAAAATATACCTTTTATTATTTTAATAATAAAACTTACTTAATTAATATTAAAAAGTTTTTAATTTAAAATAGAAATTTTAATATTAATATTTATATAACGTAAGATAATCCTATTTCTATATATATTTATCTTGATATTAATATTAGTCCGAATTTAATAAATAGAAAATTCCTTTATTATATAAAATACTTTATAATTCTTAAAAAGGTTAAAATTAAAATTATAATTAAAAAATAAATTGAAACAATTAAATAGGCTATATTTATTATTTATATAAAAAGATATAATAATAATAATTAACCTATATTCTAAAAGTTTATTAAACGTAAATAAATAATTAATAACCTTAAGCCTAACGTTTTAATTAATACTTAAACCATTAAACCTTTTAAAATTACTATTAATTTTAATACCGATAATATTTTATTTTTAAAATATAAATCTAATATATACTTTAAACCCATTTTACGTAAATAACTATAGATTAAAGAAATAATAATATAAAAGAAAATAATTCTTTTATTTAAAGAGTTTACTTTTATATTTATAAATTATAAACCTTTATTTAAAAGATATAATTTCTATTTCTATTCTTAGGATATAAATATTATAAATATTTTAATAAATATAAAAATGATTAAAGCTATAATAATAAAGAATAATATTAAAAAGTTAAATATAATTAATATAAAACTCAAAATTAATTATATAAAAAGTTCTTAAAAAAGGATTCAAATTACTTATTATTATAATATAAATTATAATAAATATAATCTTTATAAACTTAAAAAATACCTCTCCTATAATTATTATACTAAACGCTCCCGGGATTATTTAAATTATACCCGGGATTATCCTAAATATACCTAGGATTATTTTAAAAATACTTAGGAATATCTTAATAAATATTTAACCCTATATTAATTTAAATTTAAAATTTACTTTAATTTTAGAATTCTAGAAAATTATTAACGGTTAAATTAAAATTAATCCTATTCTAACTAATAATATATCTTTAATTACCCTTTTATTTAATTAAATCTTTAATTTAATATTTAAATCTTATAAAAACAAAAGAATCTTAATTCTTAATAAACTTTATGTTTTAATTTTAAACAAATTAAAAATAAATAAGTCCTATTCGATGTTAAGACTTTAAAAATCAATTAAAGTCTTAGAAATTATAATTAAAAATTTATATATATTTATATTACCGAACAATTTTATATAAAGAAATTCATTAAAATTATTAATGGTTATTCTAATATATAGAAGGATTAAAATATAATCAAGGTCCCTTTAAAATAATAAATAAAGATTCTTTTAATTAAAGGTTAATAAAATAAAAAACTTAATAATTAAAATTATTTATTAAATATTAAAAATAAGAAAGCTCTTAATAATATATATAATACCTTTTATAATAAAAAATAGATAGAATAAATAAACAAACCAACCCTATTTATAACACCGCTTTTTATTATATAATATTAAATTAAAAATAAAGAAAAGGCGAGAGCTATTATAAATTTAAAACTTTTAAATAATATTATAATCCTTAATAATTATCCACTATTATTATAATTAAAAATTATTACCTACCTATATAATAAATATTTTACTATTATAATTAATATAATGGTTTTCTTTTATTAATTTACCGTTTATTTAAGTTATCGAAATAAATTTATTCTTATAAACTTATAAAGAATAAAAGATTTATAATAATATTAATAAACTTTAAGAATATACCTATTTATACCTAACGTTTTATTAATAATATCCTTAAAGAGTTTAATAACTTTTATAAAGCTTTTATTAATAACGTTATTATTTATTTAGAAACTATTAAAGAATACCTTAAATATTTTAAAAAAATCTTTAACCTTTTTAATAATAAAAATATCTTAATTAGCCTTAAATAATCATTTATCGGTTACCCTTTAATGAAATTATTTAATTTTAAAATAAATGCCTTAAAATTAAAAATAATTAAGGAAAAGGTCGCTACTTATTATTAATTATTATTTCTTATTAATCTTAAATTACTCAAGTAATATATTAATAATTTTGAATTCCTTTATTATTAAATACCTCATTACGCTTAAATCGTTAAATTATTATAAAAAGAAAATAGCTCTTTTAATAAAAGGATATAAATAAGGACGAGTGGTTATTAAAAACTTAAATAAATAAATGGCTTATTATAAATGAATTTAATTTAATTTAATAAATATTAAATATATATCTTTTAAAGGAGTATAAGCTTCTATTTATAATATAACAAGTATATTTTATTGAAATTTTAATTAAACTTTCTTTATCCAATTTAATAAAACGCTTAAATAGAAATTCGGGGTAATAATCTTTTATTTTAAAAATAGTATTAAATAATAAATTAATATATTAATTATAAAAACTTTAATTGAACCTATTATATATTTTAACCGATACTTATCTTAACCTAAAATAAAATATAAACCTTTAAAACTTAGAATTATATACCTAGTACAAGTAATTTAAAGATTACGAATAATAATTTAATTATATTAAATATCTATTATTATCCTTATTAATTATTTAATTATAAAAGGTACTTATAAAACTATAAATCTAAATATAATAAATACCGACCAATCTAATAAAAGGTTAATTAATATTTTAACCTATCTTTTATAATATAAATTCTAAATATATTATATAGTTAATAAAATCAATTTAATCCCTAATATTATTAATAAATTAAAGGTAATTTAAAATATTAATAGATATATTAATAAACCTATTATTTTAAATAAGATTTAATTTATAATTAATAATATTAATTATATCTAAATTAAAGCTATTATTAATAACGAAATAAAACTGAAATTTATAAATAAATATAAAATTAATATTTATTTAACCTCTATTTTTAAAAAGTTTAAACGTTTAACTAACGTTAATAAGGTCGTTAATAATGTTTCTTACCTTAAATACCCTTTTAAAATTAAAAAGAAGCTTTTATATTATATTAATTATTTAAAAATATATTAACTTTATATTCTTTATATTTCAATATAAAATTTCCTAATTATAACTTATAATAACAAGTATTATTTTAATTTAAAATAAATATTAAAAAGTTTTATTATTTTTATAATTAAAAATAAAAGAAATTAATAAAAAGTTATATTATATACTATCTTAATTATAATATTAATTGAACTAATCGATAATTAAAAATAAATAATTATAAACCTATTTATAATAAAACCTTTTTACCTATATATATAATTATAATAGATTTTATTTTAACTCTCTTATTAATAAACTTTAAAAGAATACCTTAATAATTAAAAGGTAATAAAACCTATTATAATATAATATAGTCTATAAGCGAAATAACTATATAAGCGAATTAACTACTTTCTAATACTTTATATAAAAAAGTATAAATTAATTCCGTTATAATATATTTAATATATTAAAATTAATCGGAATCCTTATCTTTAAATATATCTATATCGTTTTAATAAGTACGCGTATTATACCCGGGCTCCCCGTAGATTCTATAGCGCCGCGGGTATATTTTAAGCTTTCTTATATAATTATTATTTTAACGCGATTTATTTTATAATTATTTATTAATATTTTTTTAAAATTATAAATTTTCTTTAATTTATATATAAAGTAATCCTCTATCTTATAACTATTTCTTTTTTATATTGCGGCATTAGTTAAATATTTTATTTATTTCTTATAATATAATTATTTTACCCTTTAATAAAGCGAGCCGGTATATTACTTACGTTATACCTTTCGCGATTTAATTAAGTTTAATAAAAATTAATATCGGAGAGCTATTTTAATATTATATAATTCGATTTTTAATATATTCGGTTTAAAATTAGGCTTTAATTACGTTATTTAAGGTTTTTAATTTTTAAAATATAAGTAGGCCGGAAAAGGTCGTTAGCGGTATCGGTATATATAATTTTATATTTAATTATAAAATAATAAATTCTGGATTATATAATATAAATCCTATCCCTCGGAAACCTCTTTAAATATTTAAAATAATAAAAATTATTTAAAACGCTTTTAAGAATATTAATAAAAAGTCCTCCTTTAAAATATAAATAATATACGCTTATATAAAACCTTTAATTTCTTTCCTATATAACCTTTTTAATATATAAAAATAGCCGATATTAAGAGGTTAGAGTTTATATAATAAATAAAAAGGTATATAAAATATAATAATCGAGTTCTCTTTATAATAAAACTCGAAAGTTATTAAGTAATAGCTTTTATAACTATCCAGGATTAATAAATAATAAATACCTTTTTTATAAAACTTTATATATTTATTAAAATACTAAATTTAATTTTCGTCTTTTTTATTTATAATTTAACCGTTTTTAATAACTACGATTACCTAATTTTTCGGTAATAGGCTATTTTCGTATTAAAAAGAGAGGTACGTTTTTCCGGTAAATATAATATATAAAGGGATAGTATAACTAGATAATCTAACGCTTTAAATAATTATAACCTATTCCCGGTTCCTTTATTATATTATCTTAAGCTTTCTGTATTAATTAAAAGTAATAATAATTATTTCAGACGAGATTTAATTTATAAAAAAGCTAGTTTTATTAAAATTATAAATATCCTTTTTTTAAATCTTATATTTATAAATTATATTCCGTATAAAGGTAAATTATATATAATATACGTCGGAATCTTTATAAAGGACTCTTTAATAATTAATTTTTTAATTAAAACGCGTCCGGAGGTTTAATTATTATTATATAAAATTAAAGGCTTAGTTAATGCTAACGCGTCCCGTGTCATATTAATAAAATAATCGATTCGCTATATTTTTAATATTATTTATTCGGGGAGGAAATAATTATAAATTTAATTCGATTATATATTATATAATTATATCTTCTTTAGAATCCGTTAATTTTTAAGAATTAATAGATATTTCGCGTTTTATAAAAATATCGAGTTATCGGTTACGAAAGGTTATATAAGGGACTTCGTACATTCGGGCTATACATCGGAGATTTAATTTTAGGTTATTCTTAAGCGCTTAAAGCGTTAGAATTATTTATCCTTCTTTTTAAATATTAATTATAATAGGTAATAAAGGAATTAAGTTATAAAAGTTATTCGTATAAAATTTAACGAAAGTGGTTAATTCGTTTATATAGTCATTTCGCTTATAGGCTACGTTATATAATTATATAATAACGGTTTCTTATTTTATATTAAAATAAATTATATTAATCTTAAAATATATAAAGTATATTACTAAAGATTAAATCATTATTTTTATTATTCAATTTATATTAATAAATTAGGAAATTCCTTATAGAATTATTTCTAATTAAGATTTTTAATTTATTAATAATTTCTAATAAAATATTTAAAAAAACCTTAAATATTTAATTATTAATAATAATTATTTAATACTTTTAAATAAACGGATTATTAAAACAAAAGAATTAGAATATCGAAATTACTATTTAATATTATTATTTTATATACTTTTATCGCGAATAAATTAATATACTTTTAGTATTTTAATAAAATATAAATAATGCTTAGAATTAAATAATTAAATTACCGGGACCCCTTAACCTAATTATGAATATTAAGACTATTAATAAAACATTTAAAGATATTCATTTTATAAAAGAATATTTTAAATAAGATATATAATTAATTATAAACTTTATAATTATAAATATAAAAAAATGATATAATTCTAAATATTAAAATATTTAATTTAAAAGAAATAATAAAGTTTATCTCTATTTTTATAAAAAATATTATTTTCCCGGAAAACCTTTAAAGAAACTATTATAATAACGATTTAAATTTTAAATAATGATTAAAAGAATTAATAATTTAGTTTATAAATTAAATTTCCTAAAAAGAAATCCTATTTATCCTATAATATTAATTAAATATTTAATTCCTATTCTTAAGAATATTAATCCTTTTTATTATTTATACTCACCTCTTAATCCTATTAATACCGACTAATTTAAATATAACTTTAATAATAATATTTTATAATATAAAATCGAAATTATAAAGAATTATTAACTAAATTATAAGAAAAATAAATATAAAGATCTAATAAAATAAAAAGGTTTTAATAAATACGATAGTATTTAAAAAAAAGGAAAAACTTTAAACGATTTTAAAGAATTAATTAAAGAATATTAATAACTTAAAAGTAATTAATTATTATAAATTCTATATAAAATAAAAACCGATAAATAACTAGCTATATTAAAACGAAAATTAAGAAAACCGCGAAAGGTTTAATATAAAAATAATTAATTAATCGCTCCTATACTAATTATACCTATTCTTAAACCTATTATATCTACTCCATTTAAACTAATTATTTAATCGGTTATAAAATTTATTTTTAAAAACCTAAAAAACTCCTAAATAAAGAAAAGGAAGGCTTTCGGGATTAAAGAATAAGAAATAAAAGATCTTCTTATTATTATAATTAATCTATATTATAATATATCTAAATTAATATTATATAACGTGATTTATTACCTCGCGGATTATATTACTTTACGGACTACTTTTTCTATTTTTTAATACTTTTATATAAATTAATTTAATTATAATACTTTAAATTAATTTAAATTACTCGTTATCCGATTTATTATTTAATTCTATATCCTTTTTATAAGTTCGCGTATTATAATTTATCTCGCTATAAATATTATAACGCTTATTACCCGTTACGTGCCGTTTTAATAAATTATTATTTTTACCTTCGTCGATCGTAAGACGCTTCCCTTTTACTTTCTCGTTTTATAATTATTAAAGTTCTTTAATAATAAAAGCTCCTTTAAATTAAATATATAACTTTTTAACCTTTTAATATTTTAAAAAGGTTAAATTAACCGCCTTTAAAGTCCGTACCCGTTTATATAAAATCGTAACTTTATATATTATTAACTCTATACGTTTAATTAACTTATTTATAATATTTAAAATCGATATTAAAGAGCTTCTTTAATAATTAAAAATCCTATTTTTAATAAAAATAAAATATCTCGTTATTTATTAAAGGTTAAAAAGCGTTAAGGGGTTATAAATATTAACGGTCCTTAAGCGTAATAACTCTAATATAGGCGTCTTAATTTATATATCTAGCTTATTAATTACTTTATTTAAATTATAAAATATTAAATTAGATACGTTAAATCTAAATTTAATATTATATTTTATAAAAATAACGAAATACGCGGCCTTAAAAGTAATAAAGAATTTAAGCTTTATAATATAGTTTATTAAAGCTTTTATAAATAGCTCGATTTCTTTCGAATACGTACGCTTTAACGGTAAATAAAATATAATATTTAATAATTAGAATAGGTAAAATAAATAGGGAGGTATATTAAATATAATAATACCGTTATCCTTATAATATATTTCGAATTCGGCCGAAATATAGCTTTTATAACCGTTAATAATTAAAAGGCGATAATGACCTATCGCTCGCGCTTTAATATATTTATCGAAATATTAAATTTAATTTAAGCCCGTTTTATTATCGGTCTAGCTATTAAAAGTCGGTTTAATTATTTAATCGCCCGATAAATTATATTCGCGCGCTTAATTTATAAAATAATATTAGCTTTAAACGATTAAAAATAGCGGAATATATTAATTTTATGAATTAATATATTTTATTATTATTAACTATTCTTAATTATTAAATTAAACCGTCTTCGCCTTCTTATATCGATCGGCGTATATTACGACGTATATTAAATTAATAACGTTTATTATAAAGTTAATCTTATTAAAATTTTATATATCTTTATTTAAGATAACGTAGTTTATTACCTCGCGGACTATATTACCTCGCGAACTACTCTTTCTATTTTTTAATACTTTTATATAAATTAATTTAATTATAATACTTTAAATTAATTTAAATTATTCGTTATCTAATTTATTACTCGATTTTATATCTTTTTTATAAATTCGTATATTATAACCTATCTCGTTATAAATATTATAACGCTTACTACCCGTTACGCGCCGCTTTAATAAATTATTATTTTTACCTTCGTCGGTTATAAAACGCTTCTTTTTTACCTTCTTATTCTATAATTATTAAGATTTTTTAATAATAAAGGCTCTTTTAAATTAAATATATAACTTTTTAACCCTCCGGCGTTTTAAAAGGGTTAAATTAACCGCCTTTAAAGTCTATATCTATTTATATAAAATCGTAGCTTTATATATTATTAATTCTATATATTTAATTAGCTTATTTATAATATTTAAAATCGGTATCGGAGAGCTTCCTTAATAACTAGAGATCCTATTTTTAATAAAAGTAGAATATCTCGTTATTTATTAAGGGTTAAAAGGTATTAAGGGGTTATAAGTATTAGCGGTCTTTAGGTATAATAATTCCGGTATAAGTATTTGAATTTATATATTTAGTTTATTAATTATTTTATTTAGATTATAAGGTATTAAATTAAATATATTAAATTTAAATTTAATATTATATTTTATAAAAATAATAAAATATACGGCTTTAAAGGTAATAAAGAACTCGAGCTTTATAATATAATTTATTAAAGCTTTTATAAATAGCTCGATTTCTTTCGAATACGTACGCTTTAATAATGAATAAAGTGCGATATTTAATAACTAGAGTAGGTAAAATAAATAGGAAGGTATATTAAATATAATAATACCGTTATCTTTATAATATACTTTAAATTCGGTTAAAATATAACTTTTATAACCGTTAATAATTAAAAGGCGATAATAACCTATTACTTGTATTTTAATATATTTATTAAAATGTTTAATTTAATTTAAGCCCGTTTTATTATTAATCTAACCGTTAGAGGTTAATTTAATTATTTAATCGCCCGGTAAATTATATTCACGCACTTAATTTATAAAATAATATTAACCTTAAATAATTAAGAACGGCGGAATATATTAACTTTATAAATTAATATATTTTATTATTATTAATTATTCCCGATTATTAAATTAGATCGTTTTCGCTTTTCTATATTAATCGGCGTATATTATAATATATATTAAACTAATAACGTTTATTATAAAGCTAGTTTTATTAAAATTCTATATATCTTTATTTAGGATACTATATTTAGTTTTCGTATTTATTATTAACGTAAATTAATTAGAAATAACCTTCATATCCTTATAAAGAGCCCTTTAATAATTATATTTCTAATTTATTTTAATTTTAAGGTTTGGATTACGGTCGATAAAGCGTCTAATTTAATATTTATTAACGTACTCGCCGTTATATATTCCCGTAAGAAGATTAATTATATTTTTTATATTAACGATATTAAGAGGTATTCCTTAAGTATTTAAATCGATTATATACTTTTATAATACTTTCTCTTTAATAAGATTTAATTTATATTATTATTATTAAATTTCGCGTTATAAGGTTCGGCCGTTAATTTAATAATATAAAGTTATATAAAGGATATTATATACTTTTATAATAACTCTTTTATTTAAAGGATTTATTAAATTTCGCGTTATTTAAATTATTAAAACAATTCGATCTTCTTTAAATTAATTAAATATTATAATTATAGAATTATTATATATTAAAGTTTAATTAAGCTATAAAATTAAAAAATTAATCCGTAAGGTAATATAATCCGTAAAGTAATAAATTACGTTATTATATTTAACCTTTATATTTATTATTAACGTAAATTAATTAGAAATAACTTTTATATCTTTATAAAGAGCCCTTTAATAATTATATTTCCGATTTATTTTAATTTTAAGGTTTAGATTATAATTAATAAAGCGCCTAATTTAATACTTATTAACGCGCTCGCCGTTATATATTCCCGCGAAAAAATTAATTATATCTTTTATATTAACGATATTAAAAGGTATTCCTTAGATATTTAAATTAATTATATACTTTTATAATACCTCCTTTTTAATAAAATTTAATTTATATTATCGTTATTAAATTTCGCGTTATAAGGTTCGGCCGTTAATTTAATAATATAAAATTGTATAAAGGACGTCGTATACTTTTATAATAGCTTTTTTATTTAAAGGATTTATTAAATTTCGCGTCGTTTAAATTATTAAAATGATTCGATTTTCTTTAAATTAATTAAATATTATAATTATAGAATTATTACATATTAAAGTTTAATTAAATTATAGAATTGAAAAAATAGTCCGCGAGGTAATATAGTCCGTAAGGTAATAAACCACGTTATATCTTTATTTATTTTTTAATTATTTTCCTATTATTTATAAGTAATTTATTATATTATAAATATTATAATAGTATTATTTAATATAATATTAAAGTTAAGGATATCTAGTTCCTTAAGTTTAAACTTCTTATAATTATTAAGGATATCTTAAATATCTTCTATTTTAATAATATTATTAAAGTCGACGATCTATTTATATTAATTAGATCGATTTTAAAGGATTTAATTAGCTTTAGGAGTTATTATATTATGTTTCCTATAAAGGGAGATCTTCTTTAATTTTAATAAAAGGGTTTCTTTAAATATAAAAGCGATGATTTTAAAGTAATATTAATAAATATAAATATAATCTTATATAGGTAAGAAGCTCTTAAAAGAGGGCTTATAACTTATTATTCTATAGATTTAATAATATTAAGGATAAGAGATTTAATTATTTTATTTATAAAGAGAAAAGGATTAATATACCCTTATTTAAATAAAGGTAGTATGCTATTATTTTAATAATATATACCTTAGGTTTAAATATATAAAGAAGTGATGTCTATTAGCTTAAATAATAAAAATAGGGGGTATACGTAATACATGCTGCCTCCAATGGCTGACGGATACAAGGGTGTGGAGCAATCTGCGGTCGCTTGAGGTAGGACGGGCAGATGTTTCTGTTGATGAGTTATCTCGGTTTCTAAGAAGTCTGCCTCCGCATCTCAAACATCTAACTCTCCGCCGCATTACGTTGCATGATAATAAATCTGAAGCCTATTCTACAATCCAACGTATACCCGCCCACCATTGGGCTGCTGCAGTAGCCGCCTTATCACGATGGAAGAGCGTCGGCTCCCTAGAGCGTCTTCAGATACACCGCCCCCGACAATTCATCAGGGGTCGTGCTGATCTCATCGTCTTCAATGTACATGGTCTACAGAGCAAGTACCTGGGCATATCTGGACGTATCTGGGCATGAACTTGAGGTATGGCTAGCGAGATGGGCAAAGGGAGCGCACTTTAAGGATGACTCTTTAGGCCAGGAGTTTTCGATACCACTCGTCCCTCCGCCGGCCTGGGTTTGCCACCACTCCCTTTCAACTTGAGCGATTCGATTGAGCTCAACGATAAACTACAGATAAATAGTATAATATACCACACGCATGCTTTCAATGTTGCGCTGTTCGCTCAGTCAACAAGGGGATATACCTAAAGGTAATCTGGTAGGCCTCTGTGGTGATGATGACAAGGATGGACGATTAGTTGTCATTGGGGACAGCGGGAGTGGTGTCGACATGAAGTTGGCTAAGCAATGAGGCCAAGATGCATGTAACTAATCATCTTATTCGGTCGCAACCAAAATCAGCGGCAGCTTTTTCTACCGACGGCCGCCCGCTGACGGCCCGCAACCACCTTGGCATGCGGCGCACGGGAACGGCGACAGGAACGGCTACCGGTGCGGCTCAAGTGTCTCTGGGAGTCCTTGGCTCACGCGACCAGAACCTGTCATCCGATCCTCCCAAGGGGCTCGATTCTACCTCTGGTAAAACCCAAGGCGTCTTGGCTCCTTGGCTTCATTTTACCGCAGGGGAAGGAAAGAGAAGTTTGTGTGTTCGTCCTGACCGTCTTTCTTCCTTCTGTGGCAACAACGGCTCTCGGCAGGTTAGCTTTCCCTGAGGATGGGAAATTGGAATGCGTCAAACGAATGGCATGCTGTGCTGTTACGTTCGAAACCTTTGCGAGAGGCTTTTCGCGCCAATTGCCCATCCAGCCACTGCCGCCAGCGAAACAATGCGTCTTTTTGTCTTTTCTACTACGGATGAAGCAGAAACTATCCAGGGGCAGAGGGGAGAACCGATGGTGATTGGAGGGAAGAGAGAAACGGGGGAACAGCCCTTCTCGTTTACAATGTTTCGTAACATGCAGGCAGCGACAAGCTTCAGCCACAACCTTGGGTTGTTTTGTTTCTTGTGGAATTCCAATTCGAATACGCGGGATCGACTGAGAGGTGGCCACCCAACCCCCCACACGGCTAGTTTGCTTGCATATTGGCTTTCCAAGCCTCCTTCTCTGCTCGCTCTTGGCTTTACGCTTCCTTGGCTCTATCGGACGGCAGTGGTAGGATGCCGGCCGACCGGCCGGCATTGGTCTCGAGAGAAATATAGATAGAGATGATTCATCGCCCGCCTCGTTACTTGCTCCGGGCTCCTCTGCTTGGCTAATGTGATTTCCGTGTGCCTCACCTCTCTAGTTCTTGTTCTCATGATAGACTCAATCATATATATGCCTACTTGCCTACATACTTGCTCATTTCATGTTGTCCAGCGTATAGAAAGAACATCATGGCCATCGGGTCTGGGAGGATAGGAAACCCTGGAAAGCTGATACGAAAGACCCTCGATATTGACTCGGAGGCACATCAACATCGAGATACTATCACCAGTGAAGAACAAGCCGCAGCGCCGTTCGAAGTATATCTCGAGGAAGAACCCACTGTCGGTGGGTGGCTCCGGCATCACTTGCCCACAAAGCACCATGTAGTGCCATACATAGCCAGCTTCTTTCCCTTCACAAAATGGATAGGACGGTATAACACACGATGGCTTCTTGCCGATGCTATTGCAGGTTCGCTACACCTAACATTCATTGATTCCCATTCGAATATTGTCCCATATGGAGCCAACAATGACTAACATCTATTTCCTTCCAAGGCATCACACTAGGGCTCGTGGTCATCCCGCAGGCCATGGCCTACGCCCTCCTGGTCGGTCTGAGCCCCGAGTATGGCCTGTACACCAGCTTTACGGGCGCGGCACTGTACTGGCTGTTCGGGACGTCCAAGGACGTGGCTATCGGAGCCACGGCGGTCGTGTCGTTGCTGGTGGGCAAGACGGTCGACGAGGTTCTGGAGCAGCAACCCGAGCAAAATTTCACGCGGGAGCAGGTGGCCAGGACGCACGCTTTCCTCGCGGGCTGCGTGCTGCTGGTCTTCGGCCTGCTGCGCCTCGATTGGCTAATCGAGTTCATCCCGCACGTCGCCATTGCCGCTTTCGTCACGGGCGCCGCCTTCACCATCTCGCTAAGCCAAGTTCCCGCGTTACTGGGCGTCGAGGCCGAGGTCAACTCCAAGAATGCCCCGTACCGGGTCTTCGTCGACACTTGTAGGGCGCTGCCGCACACGAACCTGGATGCCGCCATCGGGGTCTCGGGCTTGATTCTCCTCGCGCTTATCAAGTGGTATTGCGACCGCATGGAGAAACGGGATCTGAAGCGCGCGCGTATGTGGAACATGTTCTGTTCGCTGCGTCTGAGCGTGACCATCTTGCTCTACACCTTGGTTAGTTTCCTGGTGCACCGCAACCTGCCGTTCGAAGAGTCCAAATTTGGCATTCTTGGACAGTTGCCTCGAGGCTTCATCCACAACGGCCCGCCCAGCTTCAACCCCAAACTCATCACAGCAATCCTGCCTGAGCTGCCGCCAACCGTCATCATCCTGCTGATCGAGCACATTGCCATCGCCAAATCGTTCGGGCGCATCAACGACTACACGGTGGTGCCATCGCAAGAACTCATCGCCATCGCCTTCACCAACATCACGGGCCCCTTCGTGGGTGCCTACGCGTCGACGGGCTCCTTCAGCGGCACCGCCATCCTGTCCAAGGCGGGCGTACGCACCCCCTTGGCCGGCGTTTTCAACGGCTTCGTGTTGGTCCTGGCTCTATACGCCTTGACCTCGGTCCTCTACTACATCCCGCTCGCGAGCCTCTCGGCCCTCATCATTCACGCCGTCTACAACCTCATCACGCCGCCCGCCGAGCTGGTCCGCATATGGCACACTGCGCCGCCCGACGTTGTGTTTTTCTTCGTTGGCGTCCTTGTCTCCATATTTGACTCCCTCGAGGACGCTATATACGTCACCGTGGCGCTTTCGCTTGCACTGCTGTTGCTGAGGATTGCCAAGTCACAGGGCCAGTTCCTGGGCCGCGTCACCATATACCCCTATTATCCCCATTCACCCGCTCATGACAATCCCAGCGATAATGTCGCGGAAAAACATGGTACACTCTACGCACATGATCTCTCGCCTTCCAAGACTGTAGTTTCCCAGGCCAAGCGTGTCCACCAGAGCGAGTATGACGAGGACGGAGTATCAAGGCTTCCGTCAGAACGCGATGGCTTCTTTCGCCTCGACCGGGGCGAGGCCATCAATCCCGAGGCAGCCATCATCTCGCCGTATGCAGGGGTCTTCCTATTCCGCTTCCCCAACGGATTTAATTATCTGAACCAAGCCCAGCTCCTTGACATGCTGGCCCAGCAAATCATGAGCCACACCCGCCGCACTACCATAATCGAGTATGCGCACCCAGGGGTAAGCTGCACCCCTCCCTCAACTACCATACTTTGAAACCCGAATCAGCATTCACTGACAACCCACCCCTTTCCTATCTGCAGGACCGCCCCTGGAACGACCCTTCTCCGCCCAGCGACGATTCAAAACGCCTTCCCACCCTCCGCGCTGTTGTGCTCGACTGCGCCACCATAAATCATACCGATAGCGGCGCCATCGAAGGCCTAGCGAGCCTCCACGCGCAGCTCCGCCACTGGGCCGCGCCGGACCTCGTAGAGTGGCACTTTGCCCATCTGCGCAACCGGTGGACACGCAAGGCGTTCTCCTCCGTCGGATTCGGTTGCTGCAACCGCAGTGATAGCATCAAAGCCGCCACCATCGGGCCTGGGCTCAGTCTGACAACACGGTATGAGAGCGAAGTGGGCAACGTTGGTGGCAATGTTACGATCCCACCGACGGGGCGGAACCGGGATGAGGAGGAGGAGTCGTGTGGTTCGGAGACCGAGGTCGCGCCTGGCGATGGCGAAGATAATGAGAGTACGCAACAGCCGTCCGAGACGACATCATGGCGGCTGGTACCGGTAACGGGGGTGAACAGGCCGTATTTCCACATTGATCTCGCTGCGGCAGTCGAGGCAGCTACGAAACACGCCAGTGTTAGCCACGGCAGCTGTATTGTAACTCCCACGCATAAGTAGATTTGCTTAATATATGCTCATCGAAGGCCGAGGCATAAACATCATCTCCAGGGCAGCCTGCTTCAAAGTTGGTCGCGTAACGCTTCCGGAATATTCATCATAGCCCTGCCCACTGTGAACTGCGCAGGTATAGCCCACGAGGATGGTTTTTCTGGTAATAGAATGCCCAGGCCTATCAAAGGCGGCGCATCTATCCACAGCATGCTGGTAGTAGAGACACCTGCAGGCACTGTAAAGCTCGACAATCTGATAACACATGCCAACAAGGGGGACCTGGAAAAGTCTACTGAGCTCCGCCTTTAGCATGAGGTGAAAATCGCGTAAATCCTTGTCGAGGGTTCATGATTACTTTGGCAGTAACAATGGCACCGCGGGTCGTGGTCCGAGTAGGCGGGCCTTGGTTTATATGTGCTTGGGATATTCTATCATGGCGAGTGTAATATCTGATCACTTGCCGAGGCTGTGATTTTCCATTGCATCTACCCTGCCACTCCACCGTTGCCCAGAAAGGAGGCAGTCCGAAATGGCTTCGATGGAAATGGTCAGTCATGGCATATGGCGTTATCTGGATGGCTCCATGATGGCCGATGTTTGCTAGAACAGAAGAGGGATGAGGGATAGCTGGCCGCATAACTAACCCCGCCCGCCTCTTGCCCCTCTCACGAGTCACCACCCCCAACAAAAGCATGCAGTCAAGATCAGCACGTTAATCAACATCCGAGACACAATTTATGCATCGGAACGTACCGGAAACAAAGAGATATCCATTCAGCTATTTGGCCTGTTTGTGGACAGTCTTGCAACATCAAGATCAGCTAATACAGATCCAGCCGGAATCTGCCTCTGAACTACACATATGACTTCTCATCTGCCTGTCCTAGCTTTTTTTGATTTGCCGAAACCGTCGTCGACTAGGACATCCATCGCTTCCTTCGGTTTCCGCTCGCTAAAGAAACAGGCCACCTGCGGCATTAACCCCCCCTAGTCTATAATCAACCGAGAGCCGTCGTATTTCTCGTCAGTGCTCCTCTTGGATCGAGAAACCCTCGCTCGCTATGCCAAACCAGACGTAGCATATCAACAATGCCGTTCATGCCATCAACCCATACCCAGCCCCTACACTGCATGCGCTGCCTCCTCGCAAGAACCAGTAAAAGTCCAAGAAGGCCCGCCAAAAACTTCGCTAATCTATGCAATGCCCAACTCGCCCATCAGTCGGCCCAGCGCGTCCCGATTCATGATGTCCTCTGAATCGTCCATGTCCGTGTCTGCGTCCGACTCCGGGTCCCAGCCCTTAATTCCAAGCAGCTTGCGTTTCTACCGCATGATCTCGTTATAGATGAGTTGCTTGAGTTGTTCCTTGCTTAGATTGTCCTTATGCTTATCGAAGTCGAAGAACTCCTCCGGAATCGGCGGCGCCGTCGGCTCATCCTCGGGATCGTGGTACGGCTCCAGGTACGGGTGCTTGAGGGCTTCCTCAACGGTAATGCGCTTAACGGGGTTGAAGGCAAGCAGCTTCTCAAGGAGGTCGAGAGCCAGGTCTGACGTCTTGGGGAACAGTGTCCGGAATGGCACCTTCTTCTTGAAGGGGAGCGATCGGATGTATTCGCGAGCACGACGAGACTTGATCCCATAGTAATCTTCCATCGTCGGGGTGCCCAGGACATCAAGAATCAGGGTAAGCTGGTGATGGTCTACGTAAGTGTCAGCAAGTCGTGTCCGCTATGAGCCACGAGTAAGGCAACCTACAGTCCTTGCCGGGGAAGAGAGGCTTTCCGCTGAGCATCTCCGCCAGAATACAACCAACAGACCACACATCAATGGCCTTGGTGTACTCCTTGAACGTCAACATGATTTCCGGAGCACGGTACCATCGGGTGGCAACGTATTCGGTCATGAAGCCGGAGTTGTCCTCCTGAGAGGCAGCAGAACGAGCCAGACCAAAGTCACAGACCTTCAAGTCACAGTTGGCATTCAGTAATAGGTTGCTGGGCTTCAAGTCTCTGTGCAATACGTTGGCCGAGTGCATGGCCTTGAGGGCACGAAGAGTCTGGTAGATGAAGTATTGGCAATGGTCGTCAGAGAGATCCTGCGTACGGATAACTCTGTGCATGTCTGTCTCCATCAACTCCTAGACAACATCGAGGTTAGTTTATGTACGTTACGTGAGAGTAAATGTTCGCGACGCACTTGGATCAGGTAGACCTCGTTGAAGGACTCATAGTTCCGAGGCTTTTGGATGTCGAGGATGGAGATGATGTTCTCGTGATTAAAGTAGCGCAGCAGCTTCATCTCTCGGAGTGTTCGCAGACAGAACATGGAGTGGTCGAACGGGGTGATCTTCTTGATGGCGACCTTCTGGCCCGAGGGCTTGTGAATAGCAGAGCTGCACCAATTAGCATAAGCATCCCATCGCAGCAACAGCCAAATCCATTTCAACTTACCAGACGACACCATAAGCACCCTCGCCGACAACATCCTGGATATCGTACTGCTCACTAACATTGAACGATATCTTGCGGGAGCCCGCGGCATTGGGAGGGTTGGCTCGCGACATGTTGGTTATCTGTCCGAGCAGATAGAAGGTTCAAGGAAATATGGTTCGTTATGAGAGGTATAGGCGGCACAATGACACTTTTTGCGGTCCGACGCTAGACCCTGGTTTCAGGTTATACGACAAGACCCGAGGTTTTCGTCGGTTTCGTGGAAAGTGCTCAGCCCCAAAATCAACCCAGCTGAAGTCTCGTGACAGTGGTATATCGAATTGAACCGGGCAATCACTCAGAAATGCTCGTTCAATTGGCAAGAAGTTGCGCCCAGTACTGTCGACCTGTTCTGCGGAAGAAGTGGTACGGGACGAAAATGGCTCTTTGGCTGGTCGCTCGGATATGAGTACCCGGGTTGAATGGAGAAAGGACCAACAATAATCGGCTGATTGTTTCGATTCTCTTTGTACCGGTCGTTGCTCCTAGTGTAGTGCTGCGAGTTTATTGTTGGTTGGTTGGGTGGGATTGTCTGAATCGAGGCACGGGGTCGAGTTGTCAGTCTTTAGTTCTCGTCAGGTAAGGCGAAACGTTCAAGAGGAACGAGGACAATGAAGAAAGAGAGAGAGAGAAAAGGCAGAAGGGGTAAATGATCCACGGGTTCGTCTAGTCACGGGTCGGGCCAGGCAAATCAGGAGCAATTACTCGCGCTTCGCTTGAGAGGTTCCATGTAACATCAGCAACGAAGAGGCAGCAGTTGAGCGTCCCGAGTCCTGTCCGTGCCACGGCTTGGTCTTGTTAAGGGCAGGTAGGTACCGTACCGGGTCGCGGTTTTGAAATGGGGAACACACACGCAATTGCAACCCGGATCCGCTTTGGTAGTGACGAGGCCCAGGCGTTTAATCTTGGAGGTCGGCCGTGGTCTAGCCACTATGCAATTGGGTTGTTGGGATGGTGTGGCAAGAGTATAAAGGGTGGGCGACAAGAGTCGCAACAAGGCATATCGGTCGGGATGGAGAGAAGGTGTGCGCGGTGCTAGGTACAGTACCGGGCACGGAGCTCTCTTTTTTGCTTGGTGGGTGATGGCAACTTGCTGTGGCGCGAGGGTGTATTGTATTGTGATGTATGGTAGGTCTCGGCAACAGCAGATTGACATGCGACAGCAATCAAGAAAACAACTGTGTTTCGTCCCAAGATGGTGCAGTTCCTGCAGATTGCAGTCGAGAAAAGGGCAGGCAAACGGCTCAGGCACGGCAGCTCGCCGTTCTGATACGCAGAGTGGGTGCGGGTGAGGTCGCAGGAACAGGAGACAAGGCCAGCTGCGCGGCAGGCATGCCGTTCCTGTATGATCTTCGTGAGGGGTAAAAAAAAATAACACGGAGAGATGGGAATGGAAGCTTTGGTTCTGGAATTGCAGTTGCTATGCAGTGCAAGTGTACAAGTATGTAATCGGCACCAACTCGCTCACTGGGCATACACTCTCTCTCACCTTTTGGAGGGACACTTGGGAATGTGTCTGACTTGTTGCCCCGCAGTTCGGAGAGCAAAAGTTGGGATTGTTGTTGATCAGCAGGAGATATGAGACGAGGCCTATCCCCTGTGACTGGGTCGAGTTTGTTCGAAGCAAGAAAGGGAAGCTCGAGTTCGTTTCTGCAAGCAGCGGGTTTTCGTGGCAAGTGTGGACCAAGAGGGGAAGCAAGAAGCAATCGCCGTACCCAGACCAGTCCGAACAATCCAAAAGAGAAAAGGGAGGGACAGATAGAGAGTGCCGTCGATAGTTGAGACAGAACGGCAAGTAGACCGGACAAGAAGAATTATTAGGGAAGAAAAGGCTTTGCGAATGTCAGTCTATCAATAAATCAATCGGTTAATGAATGGATGGATTGGTGGACGGACGAGTGAGTGAGAGCGTAATGGAGCTTGGAGCGCGGGGCAGGCAGGAGAATGTGACTGGAGTCGAGTGAGGTCGTCCAGGCAGCCTGCAGCAAGTTGGGTGACAATACCTGACAAGGTACTTGGTTTTCTTACTGCATGTACGCCTGCATACAGGTATTGGATTGGGACTTGATGCTTGCTCTATCCCGTCAATTAATCAATGGAATGAAGAGCGAACGGGCTGAACAAGTCGGGTGGATGAGGTGGGTTGAGGTGGTGGATGAGGGGTAACAGTAGCGGTAGGCGAGCAAGCAATAGCGACCCACCTCAGCTTCTGGCTCAGGGTCGGCCAAGCCAATCAGGGCCCCTAGCCAGGGAAAGACGGACATGGAGGGGGGCCACGGTAGCCTGTCAGACAGCATTTCGACACACCCACTTGTGAAGCAGGAGGCGTATCCAAAGCAGGTACTTATTTTACTACGTTTGATATAACAATGCTTCAAATGAGAGCCTGGTACACTTGCACACATGCAGGTATGTATGTAGCGGATTGGTACCTACGTATGCGGTGCCATATTGTTTCTTGACTGAGCGAGCCATCGGATATTGATTGAGTAAGCTGTGTCCGGGGACAGAAGAGGTTTCCACCCCGGCAGTTATACTCGCACTGCATACAAGACATGCATGTACCTACATGGTAGTATATTGTTTCAAGAACCAGGGCATTATACATACAACGTGGTAGCGAATAAACATCCAGTCCATAGAACGCAGGCCTCATAGTAATACCTCTCCCCACTGCGTTGCACTCGCACAACCCGGGTAAACCTCCTCCAATATCCCTCCGTATCGGCATCACCACCAGCACAGCTAGACAGTCTAGAAGTCTGCGAAGAAGTCTAGTGCCAACCCAGAATCAGCCGGGAGAGACCTTTGAAACCAGCCAACATGAGACAAGCTAGAAGTATCGAGGTCTGTTCGAGATGTCAATATTAAGGTTAATCGAGTGGGTATTTCGGGTCATCATCCTATGGGCTTGCTTCGCTGTCATGTTGTCTCCAAGTCGCAACAGCAATCCCAGCTCCGATCCGCAGCAGCATCAGCTTCATCATTATAACCATTATCTCTCGCGGATAACCAAAGCCGGTGCGGGGTATTCCTGACGAACTCGTCACATCTCCTTTCGGTTGTCCAAAGTAGGGAGACGCATGTAGCTTTGCAGCTTCTCAAGGTTCAACAATCTAGAGCAGCTTCGCTCCACGTGGTTTCTATATTTATTGCCTGCTGATAGCGAGGCGCTTGTTGGAAATCAGAAACCGATTTTGGTTAACGTGGCCAGCTTCACGACAGGGACAAGTCCCTCGCATTAGGGGTCCCGAATCGGCGAATCCTGATCTGGCGGGGGTCGGCGGTCCCCATCCGTTATGCTTGTCTCGCCGGGCAACCCTTGCTGTTGAGAGCTGAGCTAACACTCTCGCGAGTCCTATTAGCGTGCTGGTGCTGATGGTCGATGGATGAATCGGCTGCAAGGCTCGGCCAACTCTACCGGGGCGTGACCTGGGATGGGAATCAGTGCCAATGTAGATATTCCGGGATACGAACACTGAAAGTGCCAGGCAGGTTCCAGAGCACTGGGCGAAGATGTCTGTACATATGTACACACACATCACAGTTTCTTCGTCCAAACAGAAAGCGCCCGTAGCCGCTTTTCCTGACCCCCTACACAGGACACGCTTGCCGGCCCAATTAGCTCGCAACTTAGGCGCCCTGTCAGCAAGTGGGCGCGTGTTTCACCGTCTTGGATCTTCTTGTTTCACACATTTGGCTGAGACTCCAGAAAAGGCCCAAGATCCCTGAAATGCGAAGTGCCAAATGCAACGACCAAATGCAATGCGAAAAAGGTTCAATCAGGAGAAAAGCCAACCGCCACAGCATACTCGTGATACGGCCTGGTGTCTTTTTTCATCGCCCCTTGCCTACTGCCGATTAGGGTGTACCAAGGACAACTGATCGCCAGTATCCAACCCAACTTACTGGGACAGATCTCGGACAGAGGCAAAGACCCACTGCCCAGTCCGCCGTTTCTATACGACGCGACCCGTCCCAAGACCCTGGCTGCCTCGACAGGCAGACCGGTGTTTCGAACAGATCCAACCCTCTGAGCAAAATGGTATCAGGCAATGCTCACAGGCTCACGTCTGACGCTTTATCTTGTTGTCCGTTTTCCAAGTTCATGCATAAGTATGCATTGCATCACAGGTCACGTTGGTTTGTTCCGACATATGCCTTACACCTGCCGCGAACATCATCATCCCGAGCCCCTTCTACAATAGATGCTGAGGCAGAAGATAACTTGATGGGGCATACATGGCTGGGGAGTAGTATGTATGTATTGATGATTGTGATCATTCATTTGCATTGTATCGTTTCATGTCACTCGACTTTTCTTTTTAAGAACTGCCTCAACCTCGACGTCTATACAAGTATGCATCTATGCATTGACCTTGCGTGTGTGAAGCCCATTACTGCACGACCTGATGGGCGTCGTCATCGTCAGAACCTGCTTTGCCGCTACAAAAATTCGAACCCAAAAACAATGCCATCGCTTAGTTACTCACCTTCTCTCTCAGGCTACCCATCCATTGACCAAAACTCATTCCCTGATCTGCTCGGTCTTCCACCAGGAGTGTTTGCGCCCACAGCTTGAGACTAGGCTCGCCGTCCTCGCGCACAATGTACAGGTGCGGTACGATGATGCTGCCTACACCACGGGAGAGGTGATCTCGGCTCTTCTGGATCACGGCTCGGACTCGCTCGTTGAAGTCGTTATCTAGTTCGGGGATAGAACCCTTGCCCGCTCGGAGCTGTGTTCGGTCCGCAACGCCGAATACGTCTGTAAGCAACTGGGGAACAGCGTCTCTGCCTACCCACAGGAACTGTGTCTGCCCGTCGTCAATAAGGTAAAGACCGTAGCTAACGAATCTCTCCGAAGACAGATTCAGAGGTGGAGGTAACACGGTTTGGTTAGTCTCCCCGTCCGGCACGCCAGCATTGTCGGGCATGTCGTGAAGCGAGTAGAGCCGCGGGTAGATGTATTGCATGAGCAGCGGAAGAGGCAGTGTAGAGAGCAAGCAGAGTGCCGCTGAACGCAGATCGGAAGGAATCTGTGCTGATTTCCGAAGTCCGACATTCTTGATCAAACCAAGGAACAGTATTGGCAGAGCGCGTAGATTTGCTGGGAACTGGAGACCACCTCCACCCATGCTACCACCACCCAACTCCTTCTTGAAAGTCTGAAGAAGCTCGGTAAGCTTGCTTTGCAGGGCATCACGCGCCGCGTCCAAACCACTGCTCAGGGCACGCTCAACCGCTTTATGGCTGAAATAGGTGGTGATGGCGCATTGATCTGCTGATGCGTAAATGTCTGCCAGGTTGGTAGTTGTAGGGATCGCAAGCGTCATGACGCGAATGCGTCGTTCGCCGTTGCATGTCGTGTACAGAACACCGGCCTGGAGGCAGACGTAGTTCTTTTGCAGGGTCTCGTCGATGGCAACTTCGACAACATAGCACTGATCACGAGGGAAGGCTGGGAAAGCGCAGAGATCGGAGCTTCTGTTAAAGAAGTTACCGTAGAAAGTGTTCATGCGCAGACCCGTCGTAGCTCTTACTCTCAGAACCGCTTCCAGTCCAATCTCCGAAGAGAGGTAGTCGCTGAACTCGGAAGCAAACTTGATCGCATCCTCCGACCGGCCAGCATTCCAACCGGGGTAAAACCAGGTCTGGCCACCAGTGTACCGGGGAAGATTGCTCAGCGAGGCCACGTCCTGGTAGCTCGAAGAGAACAAGAACATGTCAATCGATACTTGGTTCTTGGAGCACTCGACGGCAAATGACTTGTAGAAGCTGTTTGCCGTTTGCAGCAGGCCGCTCTCCTTGGAGGTTCCCAGCATCTTCTTGTCATCTCGTACGTCCAGCTTGCCGACTCCCATGTTGGGGAGCGACGCGCTCAGAACCACCATCTTGCCACCGAGAGGAGAGATGAGCTTGTGCCCAGCTCTCAAAGCGGAGCCCATGGCTGACCCATTGTTTTGGTTGTTCTGGAACATCTCGGGGAGCTTTGCGAGGAAGCTCTCGATACTGGCCCGGCTCTCGGTGAGAGGGACGAGTAGATCCTGAGGAACGGGCAAGAACGGCTCATCCAGATCACTGACGACCAGCATACTCGTCTCGGCATTTTCATCGCCATCCTTGGGGACGGAGAAGTAGTGTAAGCTCGAGTCGACCGCAATGAATCCAAGGCGCGTGCGTCGGTCAGCATTCGGTATCCTGTTAAGACTGTCTAGAATGGTGCGAGCGCTAGTCGCAAGGAGGCCGGACGATATTGCGGCGTAGCTGACGTCGAAGAGGAAAAGGTAGACCAGGGGCTGAGGTGGGCGGACCATGTACTCCTGAGGCGCTACAAATTCCACAACAGCGTGGTTCAGCTCGGCTCTCTCCCATCTGTTGACACTCTTTTGTGCGGCAGCATCCCAGTCAAATGCCTGGGGGACATCGTTGGTAAGGTTGCACATATTGCACCTCCACCTGTGGCCCTGGTCCAAAAAGATAACATAAGGGTTAATGTATGTTCTGCATCTTCGGCAGCGGGCGATAACCTGGTCTTGCACAACTGGCACAGGATCGTCGATATCATGGAGCGCGGCGTAAGGTTGGATGACGAGGGCGAAAGGAAGCTTCGACTTCTTCAAAAGAGAATGCGTTGTAGGGACGGCATTCAGGGTAGATCGAATGTACTTCGGGGGGCAGTTGGCATCGGGAGATTGAGTGACGCTAGCCTGGCACGTATTTCATGTTAGTATGTCATCCCCAACAGTACGATGAGCAGTGAGGCTTACATTGGGCGGTAGAATACAAGGGGGCGGTGGCAGATCCAGTTCTGACACGTTGAAGGGCTGGTTCAACAGGTCGGTAGGATAGAGCTGGTTCATCGCGACGCGGGCCTGCTGCTGGGCTGGCTGAGCTGGGGCTGTTTGTCCGCCCATGTTCATGTTCTGCATGCCGGCGGTGATGCCGCCCATACCCTGGGGCGTGCCAGGTGCGGCGGCACCCTGGTAGTAGGCATCTGGGGCTTGATAACCACCAACACCAGGTTGGGCGGGAGTCCCAACGGGAGGGACGCCATACCCAGCGGCGGTAGGGCTGGCGCCGTAGGCAGGAGCAGGAGCACCGCCGTAGCCGGCTTGGAAATCTTGCTGAGCCGGGTAGCCCATGGGACTTGCGCCGGGGCCAGGCTGGCCGGGCATCATGCCGCCGGCAACGGGAGCGCCCGCAGCTGCATTGCCTCCGGCACCAAACTCGTAGGCCTGTGTCGCATATCCCCGCTTCTTCTTCTTTCCTGCATCGCCAGGTTGTTGTGACTGCATGGGGGGCGGCGAACCTGCGGCGGCCATGTCGGGATACTGCTGCTGGTCCTGTTCGAATTGCTGCTGCTCCTGCGGGGGAATTGGCCGTAGCCATCATTGGGGGCAGCCATGGCGGCGCAATGGTCAAAGCACCGCTAGAATTGGGTTCCAGGCAATAAGGTGGTTTGGTTGGTTGCGATGCCTGGAAAGTCGACGAGATGGGAGAGGGTCGCAGAGGTGTCGTCGGTGAGGATGATGGGGGAGCTCTGCTTGAAAGTGGGATGGATACTTCAGTAATAAATGCAAGGTGGTATGTACCTAACAGAGTAGGTTAGAGTAGTGACCACCTCCCGCCTTTTCTAGCAGCCTAGCACAGGTGGCCTTTTCGACGTTACTTCCACTGCGGCCTGGATCATGTGGCCACTCTGATACTTACTCCTCTTAATTCGCAAAGGAAGCAATTAACTTGATGGATGAAGAAACTTTACAGCACTGATCATGAAGTGGAATTATAGTTCTTTCGTCACCGTGGTGCAATGGCATGCTGTGTGTAGGTATGTATGTCATGTATGGGTGCACGAATCACCAATCTGTCTTTTTGCATTCAATGATACACCACCAAACTGCGACTACTAGGAACCAGGCTGGGTCCGTGTGCTCCAGACTATACATACTCCAGCTCGCACCTAATCAATTCATCTATCAGTGTTCCGGTGCCTGGTGCCTGAATACTACACTCTGTACTGCGCAGTTGTTCCCGTCTGCCTGTCATTACACCCCGATGGCCGAGGTGACGTCGTCGGCCAGCACTATGAGCAGCTGAAGACCAGCTGCCAGAACTCCGTGCACCCTCATCCCCTCTATCCCCATCATATTTTTCGAGGGATTGACTGTCTGCCATGTGATTATATCATTATACTGCAAAAATGTATAATGATGCCTTATTGGTGACCAGAAGCTGGAGGCGACACGCCAAGACAGGACGAGTCGGCATGATTTACGAATCCAATGTGGCTCAGTGCATACATACCTCTCCAGGAAGGCAGGCTCTGGCAAGTTAAGTAGGTAGGTAAGCATGTAGTAGTAGGTCACATAGGTACCTATCTATGTACGTGGAGGCTCGGAGTCCGGTGGAAAATGGAGGCCATAAGCCCCTGGAAACACATTGAATGGATACACGCATGTACAGTTGCATCTGAGCAGGCGAAGACGAAGCCACCATCCAGGATCAATTGACAGCCCGTCTCTGCTCAGCCCCCTAAGGTCTCGAACTCAATTGCGCGAAAGGGGCATTCGTCAAAAGTGAATAACTTGAGCTGCTGTTGATTGCAAGCCTATCGCAAATGACAGGTACAAGTGCATTAGGTATATATGTATCAATATCATTTTGCCCCGACGGCTGATCCCCAAGTTTCTTGACTTTCTTCTGTATGGTTTTCTTCTTTTTTTGTCTTTATTCGGCCAGGCCCAAATCTCCCCATAAAGTCGAGTCCCGAGTCCCATCCTCCCCCGCCAATCCGCCAGACCATCCTAACCGCCTAAAGAGTCGATTGACATCACATTCCAATTGTGCGAGGCCTTCCCCCAACCCCGTAACAATAGAGCCACTATAGAACCACCATCCCAGCACCCACAACCACGAGGTCCAAGCGACTTCCTACATTTTTGACTGGAACCATGACTTCAACATTCGGGTAAGCAGCCACAGCACCCGCGCGCAAGTCGTGCATGTCCCCGTCGCAATTCTCCGTTGTGAACTTGCAATGCGATCATGGCGCGCAAGATGCCATGCAGATCCTGTCCCCATTTACTACTGAGTACAGCTATTGAGACATTTTAAACCACAGTCATATGACAAGGCATTGAAACTGACATCCCATGCGCTCACCCACATGTAGCCAACTCTTTTCCCTCTTCGTCCTCTTCCTCTTCATCGGCGGCGCCGTCTTCGTCGGGTACCACATATGGGCGAGCGTGGGCAAGATCCAGCAGTCGGCGGCGGACCGCATGGCGCGCAAGAACGTCGTCTTCACCAAGGACGGCATGCGCGTCGGCGTCAAGCACGTTGAGCAGGAGCGCTACGTCGACGCCACCCAAAGCTGGTTCGTCAAGGCCTGGAATATGGCCGCGCCCGCACCAATCCAAGCCACTACTTCCTCATCGAGCGCTGCTGCCACTTCCAAGGCCAAGAGGAGACAATGAGTTACAGGGAAAACAGAGGTGGGACAAGAGTTGCGAGCATTTGTGGAAGAACGCTGCACATAGAAGACGGCGATGCATTGGGGTCAGACAGCAGACGGACGTACGGGAGGGTTCGAGTGATGCCACCGATCAAAACCAAGCTCTTACACGAGCGCGGATCCAATCCCCCAAAATGGAGGCATGGATATACGCAGCGGCTCTTTTCTCCTTCTCGGAAAGAATGCCACAGACAACAGCGTATGGAGACACGGCAATTGGCATTCTAGATGCGCAGACATTTGTAAAATGTGAACCATGAGACTCTTCACGGGTGAAAGTACACTCGACCTGCATATGAAGGGCTATAAGATGGCTTGCGCATTGCCCTGAATGAATGAATACATCAGGGCCACAAGTGGCCCCAAGGGGGCATACGATTTTTTGGTCATATGCTATACTATACTACATTTTCCTAGGAATTTTCAGTTACTCGTATTCACATCACGGCTTTTGGGCCAGTCCAAGTGACCAAGACTTTCCAATAGCAGTCTCAGCATAATGTACATGGACACGGCAAAACGAAATCGTCAAAAGACCTCACATATCCGTATTGCTAATGTAAAGTCACATATATACATGTTCTAGGAACTTTAGAAGGTGTACACTCAAAGTAGACCTACGTATGTAAGTATATATACGAGAAAGAATGACAACATACAGCTTAGCCTAACTGTTTTGGAGACTCGGACTACAAACTGGCGAGCCCAAGTGACAAACTCCTACTCCGTAACGACTCCAGCGCCATCAAAGTGTCCCCACGGACGTACACATCAAAAGTCCCAAAGTCCCGATTTAGGGAATTGCTTGACTCGACATGAGCTTGAAGCCCAAAGCTCCCATTGGCCATCCACGTAATAGGTAGTAGTTGATGATAACACGAATGTTATCATGCCCGTTGTTTCGCGGCATCGTTGCAAACCGCCATATCGAAATTAAAAACCTTCTTATATCGACATACCCTCACACAATTGCCAAGCTAGTATTCATTCATCTTGCAACTGTCCCAAGCTTTCCGTGTGGTCGGTTGGTTGGCTTGTATATTTACCCACATTTCTTAATAGTGGGAATATGAAGGGATAGGACTGGATCTTTCAGGGAGCTGCACGTAAATTTAAATGTCAGCGAAAGGTCGTGAAACCTGCAAGTTACGGAAAGGGGATCGTTTTCACATACTGTCAGCCAGCTCTGGGCCACCCACTGCGTCTCGTGCGAAGTCGTGGGGCCGGCCGCCTTGGTCAGCAGATCCGCGCGGCGTTGGTCGAATTGCTCCTTATGCATCGCCTCGCGCTGCTGGAGCGGGTTCATGGTGTAGCCCGGGGTCGGCGCAGTTGTGCGCGCCGACGTCAGCTTCTCAAAGTTGTGGGCGGCGCCGTATGGAGATGCCATCAACCCGTCGCGGCGGATCATCATGGAAGGAATGCGAATTTGCAGCTAAGGTTTTCGGTCATTAGTATTGTTATGTCATGCATAATCTACCGCCATCGTTATTCCAGAAGAAGCAAACTTACATCAGCCAGGATGTGCGCATATTTTACACCGAGATCGTTACCGATATACCGAAGCCTGCCAACCGCCCAAGCTCGCTGGTTGTCGGTGGTGTAGTCTTGGCCCATGACGCAGCTGAGCGGCCAGGTGAGGAAGTAGCCCGCCAGGCTCTTGAGTGCGTCCTCATCACCGCAAGCGAACTGGCCAAGGTTGGCGCGCTGGGTTATGTGCGGCTTATTGAGGTGCCAGCCCAGGTGGTAGGGAACAGATGCGATGATGTCGGTGATGGTGTCCATGCAGGTGCGAGATGCGGTGGCATACTCGGGCGTCGTGCGGAAGTCGATGGGCGCGCAGACCCAGGCAGCGCTGCGAACGATGAGCGAGGCCAGGATCAGCCGCGCCGTCCGCGTCATGTTCCAGACACTGGCGATGTAGTAGTCCTGGTAGACGTCGACGCGGCCAGGGTACACTTCCGCCTTGGAGTAGTCGCCGTTGGGCACGTTGTCCTCCCAGGCGACCGTCTTCCAGTGCCAATGTGCCGGCACTTTCCGCATCCAATTAACCGCCTCTTGGTCAACCGTCTGGCACCTCCGGATCATGTTGAGCATAATCTCGACGTTCTCGGGCGACCGAACCATGCTGTTCATCAACCGTGTTACTTCGGCGCGGAGCTCGCCCGTCTTGATCATGATACGCTGGCATTCACCAGCGGATTGGTCTTTGATGGCATCGGTGAGCCACCACTCGACGCCCATGATGGGAGCTTTTCCGGTCGTGAGGGTGTGGATAATCTAGCAAGCAATGTCAGTGATCCAAATATAGTCATGTAGCAAAGCGATAGTGAGGAGACATACCATCTGTGTGCGAACGGCAACAAACAGCATGAGACCGTTCTTGGTCCTCAGCTGTTTTCGGCCTCGTTGCTTCACCAGCTGAATGGCGCCTTCGATGTGCGAGCCCCACGCCAGCATACCAATCTGCTTTGCCGTGATGTTTTCGAAGAGACCGAGCAGTAGCACAGCGGCCAGGGTAGAGTCTGTCCTTTGCTGCTCTGGGTCTCTTAACGCCTGGTTCGTCCCCATAAGCGCCTGCGTATATTCGTTCAAAGCCTTGTCGGCGAACCTGTTCCTCGACGCTGAACGGTTGTTGATGAGCGCCATGGAGCAGGCGTTGAAGGCGTGCTGGAGATGGCTTTCGGGGCCTTCGGCCTTGATCATGGGCACCAGGAAGTCCATGAATCCTCGGGTGCTCCCTTGTCTCGGCATGAGAACGAAGTTGGACACAAAGTGGCACGAAGCCTGCGTCTCTACCGGTATAGTCAGGGCGGGAATGATGGCTTGCTCCATTGGTGATTTGACCACTTCCTTGGCCACGGCCGGATCCAGAGCGAATGAGCTCTCAGGGCCCTCGCCATCCAGTTTGCCGGCCTTGGCGAGAGCCTTCTTGTTGGCTTTGCGGGCCCTTCGCTCGGTAGCCTGCGTTTCATTCCGGAAAACCAGATCGAACTCGTCTTTGTAGCCAGGACACTGTCTTCGCGATTTCGCGCATTGGTTGCACGTCGGCTTGGTCTCGTCACACTTGATCCTCCTCGTGCGGCACATCTGACAGCCCCTCGAGGGCTTCCCACAGTAAACCATTTTGAGCTCGCGATTTGATGAATGTCCAAGTGGTGTGGGTGGTGGTTATGTAAGTATGAAAGTATATAAGAGTAGCTTCGGAACTTAGCGAATGACAAAACTGGTCCTTTTGAGTAATCTTGGGACGCCTAATAGCGATGCCAAACTATCATTCCAGGTAACTAGCTGTTTGAGGATATAAAGGACAGTGAAGTGACGAGATGGTGCGTCGTGGAGACAGGGCCTGGCTGGCAATCAAGTAGGCAATATGTAAGAACCCTGGGAATCAGCCAAGTATATGTGCAGGGGTATGAAACTCAAGAAGTAAGCATATGGAGAATACGATGGGCAGCGTTTGGCGCGCAAGCAGCGGCGTCGTCGTAGACCTGGTTCTCTCTTCTCGTACTCGTAAGTACAGGCGCTGCGAGAGCCGATAAGGTTGCAGTGATGTGACGGCGTATCTGGCGATAAAGAGCCTAAGAGGGAGATGAAGAGGGCCCTTGCTTGCAGTGGCTACGCACGGATGAGGGTTGAATAGGTTCAAATGTGATTAAGAGTAAGGTAAGGCAAGGTAGCAACGAGAAACGTCGTCCCTATTATGAATGACACCCTGCACACCCACTTTTGGCACTGCTGCCGGCTCGGCTGATGGGGCCCATGTAGCGTAGACAGGTCGAAGGAAGTAATACCTCTGGGTCTCGCAGCTGTAGTAAGCTCTCGCAGGGAAGTGAAGAGGTACTACTACTACTAAGGTGAACAGCGGTCACCCTCGTTGCAGGCGGGCAATTGTGGCGTGGCCGGTACCCAATGGGGGAGATGCAGAAACAAGAGCCGAGCAGACGCATAGGAAATGGGCAGGTATTCAGTTTGAGAAGCGTTTCTCTGCAGGCCAACAGGGCAAAGCCGCATTTCCAGGATGGCAGGATGGAGCCCGCCAAGGCTGTCTTTTGATTCGGGGAGCTGCCGACGCCACTGGATCGGGAACTATGGACTGCACGATCACTGTCGTAGAGGAGGAAAAGGGTGGAGTGACTGAGTTGAATCATGCTGTTTTGTTGTTCATCGGGGTCTACCTAATGACGAGTTGCCCTAGCCGAAACGTGGGCCATCCATCAGTTCAATTCCTGAACAAGAAGGAAGCACTGACAGGCCAAGTCAGAAACGGAGGGCTACTAGAGTTTCGGAAGACACCGGCGTCAAAGACAGTTTTCTGCCAGTTCAAAGTCGGCGTCGGGACTGTGGGCTACGTTTCATTCGGATGGCAGTACTTTCTCCAACACGTAGGATACTACAGAGTACCTAGGATAGATCAGCATTAGTCCCAATTTTGTCGTCCTCTCAGTCTCTCCTCTCTAGGTAAGAATACTACAGGAGCCCCAGTATCAAGTATCGAGGAGACGAGAGAGATATCCGGAATGCTACATGGTTATGCCCGTAAGCGTCCGTCTGCCTTGAAGTTGCACAAGGAAACGCCAACAGTAAATAGCCTGGTAGCAGCTTAGGACCCTCAAAGTGGAGGCGATGAAGCCAAACCAGATCGAACCTAGCGTGAACTCCCTGAACTGTCAGTACAGTAGCAGCTAAGACTCAGGAAAGAGGAGGAGAAAGTCTCAAGTCTGTGACCAGGGACGCTTTGATGAAGGCGTGTGCATTGCTGTCAGGGGTCGCTGTGGTTAGTCGGCTGCTTTGGTATGACGGCGAGCGGGGCGCAAGGGGGCTGGACCAGCGAATGCCGAATCAATGGGATAGGAGCAGAAAATTTAACCGCGGCAAAGCCCAGTCTTTCCTGCCGCCGTACTAACCGTGCGCACCCCCTCTCCTAACACACCCCCTCTCTAAATACCGAATTAAGCACTTTAAGCATATAATCAATATATAATACATTTTTTCTTATAATTAATAAAATAAATAATAATAATATAATATTTTTAAATATTTAAAATAAGGAATTAAATTATATATTTTTAAAATCTATATTTTCTACTTTTAAAATTATTTTATATATTAAGGTATATATTTTAACCTTTTATACTTAAATAACCTTCTCCTCTCTTTAATTACCCTCTTAAAATTATAATGAGCTAATAAATACCTTATTAAAATTAATTTAAACTTTAATATATATATTTAAATGTAAAGTTTTAATTTTATATTATAATTCTATTACTTTAATAATATTCCTATGAATAATATATTTAATGATATTAAATAAGTTCTAAATAACCCGATTAAACTATACTCCTTTTTATTTTATAATTAATATATATTATTTTTTAAACTTTATTAAGAATTTTAATAAAATTTATAATTAAAAGCTTTTATCGTTATTATATTAATAGTTATTTAAAAGGATTTATTAAATAAGTTTTTAATAAGCTTATTATAATTAGTATAAAAAGGATTTAAAGGTTACATAAATTAATAATAGCTCTATATTAAAATAAATAGGTATTTTAAATAATGAATTAAGCATTTAAGTCTTTAATTATATAACAATAAATAATAAATATTAAGCCCTTTTTATTAGAACTATCGGCCCTAGCTATTTAGTATCCTTTATAATATAAGATTTATAATAAATATAAGTCTTATAATAATATTATGTTTAAATATTATAAAAGGAGTTATTCATATATATTATATAAATTTCAGATTTATTAAAAATTATTTATATTTAAATAATTAAGTTTTTAAAATTAAAGTATAAAGATACCGGTTTTATATAAATTATTAAAGAAGCCTATTATATATAGATATAAAATTTCGAAATAAATACTCTTTAAAACCTATAATAATTCTCTTTTTCCTATTATATATAAATATATATTTATATTTATTATTATCCTTTATTTTATACTTTTATATATTATAAATAAAGTAAAGAAATAATATTATTAGAATTTAAATAAAAGCGTATTATTAAAAAGATTTACTTTAATAATAATTAGTTTAATAATAAAAAATATATATATATATATAACGTGGTTTATTACCTCGCGGACTATATTATTTTACGGACTATTCTTTCTATTTCTTAATACTTTTATATAAATTAATTTAATTATAACGCTTTAAATTAATTTAAATTACTCGCTATCCGATTTATTATTCAATTCTATATCTTTTTTATAAATTCGCGTATTATAATTTATTTTATTATAAATATTATAACGCTTATTACCCGTTATATACTATTTCAACGAATTATTATTTTTATTTTTATCGGTCGTAGAACGCTTTCCTTTTACCTTCTCGTCCTATAGCTATTAAGATTCTTTAATAATAAAGGTTCCTTTAAATTAAATATATAACTTTTTAACCCTTTAACGCTTTAAAAAGGTTAAATTAATTACCTTTAGAGTCTATACCTATTTATATAAAATCGTAGCTTTATACGTTATTAATTCTATATGCTTAATTAACTTATCTATAATATTTAAAATCGGTATTAAAGAGTTTCTTTAATAATTAAAGATTTTATTTTTAATAAAAATAGAGTATTTCGTCGTTTATTAAAGGTTAGAAGGTATTAAAGGGTTATAAGTATTAGCGGTCCTTAGGCGTAATAATTCCGGTATAAACGTCCGAATTTATATATTTAATTTATTAATTACTTTATTTAAATTATAAAATATTAAATTAAATATATTAAATCTAGATTTAATATTATATTTTATAAAAATAACGAAATACGCGGCTTTAAAGGTAATAAAAAACTCGAGCTTTATAATATAATTTATCGAGGCTTTTATAAATAACTCGATTTCTTTTAAATACGTACGTTTTAATAATAAATAAAATGCGATATTTAGTAATTAAAATAGGTAAAATAAATAGGGAGGTATATTAAATATAATAATACCGTTATCTTTATAATATACCTTGAATTTAATCGAAATATAGTTCTTATAACCGTTAATAATTAAAAGGCGATAATAACCCGTCGCTCGCGCTTTAATATATTTATTAAAATACTTAACCTAATTTAAACCCGTTTTATTATCGGTCTAGCTATTAAAGGTTAATTTAATTACCTAATCGCCCGATAAATTATATTCGCATACCTAATTTATAAAGTAATATTAACTTTAAATAATTAAAAATAATAAAATATATTAACCTTATAAATTAATATATTTTATTATTATTAATTATTCCTAATTATTAAATTAAACCGTCTTTACCTTCCTATATCGATTAATATATATTACGATATATATTAAATCGATAACGCTTATTATAAAATTAATCTCGTCGAAATTCTATATATCTTTATTTAAAATACCGTATTTAATTTTCGTATTTATTATTAATATAAATTAATCGGAAATAACTTTTATATTTTTATAAAAAACCCTTTAATAATTATATTCCCGATTTATTTTAATTTTAAGGTTTAAATTACGGTCGATAAAGCGTCTAATTTAATACTTATTAACGCGCTCGCCGTTATATATTCCCGCGAGAAGATTAATTATATTTTTTATATTAACGATATTAAAAGGTATTCCTTAAGTATTTAAATCGATTATATACTTTTATAATACCTCCTCTTTAATAAAATCTAATTTATATTATTATTATTAAATTTTATATTATAAGGTTCGGCCGTTAATTTAGTAATATAAAATTATATAAAGGACGTTATATACCTTTATAATAGCTTTTTCGTTTAAAGGATTTATTAAATTTTATATTATTTAAATTATTAAAACGATTCGATCTTTTTTAAATTAATTAAGTATTATAGTTATAGAATTATTATATATTAAAGTTTATTTAGGCTATAAAATTGAAAAAGTAGTCCGCGAGGTAGTAAACCACGTTATAAAAGGTTAATATTTAATATAAGAGAGAGTTAAATAAATAAGTTATATAAGTAAATTAATTAGGATTAACGTAGTCTATAAACGAAATACCTATATAAACGAATTAATTACTTTTTAATATTTTATATAAAAAAGTATAAATTAATTCCGTTATAATACATTTAATATATTAAAATTAATCGGAATCCTTATCTTTAAATATATCTATATTGTTTTAATAGGTACGCGTATTATACCCGGGCTCTTTATAGATTTTATAATATCGCGGGCGCGTTTTAAACCTTTTTATATAATTATTACTTTAATATAATTTATCTTATAATTATTTATTAATATTTTTTAAAAATTATAAATCTTCTTTAATTTATATATAAAATAATCCTTTATTTTATAACCGTTTCTTTTTTATATAACGGCGCCGGTTAAATATTTTATTTATTTCTTATAATATAGTTACCTTACCCTTTAATAAAGCGAGCCGGTATATTACTTATATTATACCTTTTATAATTTAATTAAATTTAATAAAAAAATAATATCGAAGAGCTATTTTAATATTATATAATTCGATTTTTAATATATTTAATTTAAGATTAAGCTTTAATTATATTATTTAAAGTCTTTAATTCTTAAAGTATAGGTAGGTTAGAAAAGGTCGCCGGCGGTATTAATATATATAGCTTTATATTTAATTATAAAATAATAAATTCCGGATTATACGGTATAAATCCTATCCCTCGGAAACCTCCTTAAATATTTAAAATAATAAAAATTATTTAAAATACTTTTAAAAACGTTAATAAAAAATCCTCTTTTAAAATATAAATAATATATATTTATATAAAACCTTCGATTTCTTTCTTATATAACCTTTTTAATATATAAAAATAACTAATATTAAAAAGTTAAAGTTTATATAATGAATAAAAAAGTATATAAAATATAATAATCGAGTTCTCTTTATAATAAAGTTTAAAAGTTATTAAGTAATAGCTTTTATAACCGTTTAAAATTAATAAGTAATAAATACCCTTTTTATAAGATTTCGTATATTTATTAAAATATCGAATTTAATCTTCGCCTTTCTTATTCGTAATTTAACCGTTTTTAATAATTACGATTACCTAATCCTTCAATAATAAATTATTTTTATATTAAAAAGAGAGGTATATTTTTCTAATAAATATAATATACGGAGGGATAGTATAACCGGACGATTTAATATTTTAAATAATTATAATTTATTCCCGGTTCTTTTATTATATTATTTTAAACCTTTTATATTAATTAGAGGTAATAACGATTATTTCGGACGAGATTTAATTTATAAAAAAGCCGGTTTTATTAAAATTATAAATATCCTCCTTTTAAATCCTATATTTATAAATTATATTTTATATAAAGGTAAATTATATATAATATATATCGGGATCTTTATAAAGGACTTTTTAATAATCGATTCTTCGATTAAAACGCGTCCGGAGGTTTAATTATCGTTATATAAAGTTAAAGGTTTAATTAATACCGACGCGTCCCGCGTCACGTTAACGGAATAATCGATTCGCTATATCTTTAATATTATTTATTCGGGGAGGAAATAACCGCGAATTTAATTCGATTATATATTATATAATTATATTTTCTTTAGAATTTATTAATTTCCGAGAATTAATAGATATTTCGCGTTTTATAGGAATATTAAATTATTAATTATAAAGGGTCGTATAAAGGACTTTATACGTTCGGGTTACGTATCGGAAACTTAATTTTAGGTTATTCTTAAACGTTTAAAGCGTTAGAATTATTTACCTTTCTTCTTAAGTATTAATTATAATAGGTAATAAAGGAATTAAATTATAAAAGTTATTTATACGAAATTTAACGAAAGTAATTAATTCGTTTATATAGTTATTTCGCTTATAGGCTACGTTAAAGAGAAAATTATAATTAAGAATTTAAAAGAATTATAATTAAGAAATTTAATATAATAGAATATAAAGAAACTTAATTATAACGTTATAAGAATTAAAGCTTTATAATTAAATAATTAAAAGATACCTATATTTATATCTTTATTAAAGTTTTAAAACGCCGTTTTTAATGGAAAAGGGGTAGTAATATAATATATTAATCCGTACCTATTAATATAATATTAATATAAATTAAACCTTGTTCTTATATTTATTTTAAGTTTTAATTTAACTTTAGCCGGATTTATTCTTTTTTCTTTTCTTTATTATAAATTATATTATTTTAGGTATTATTTATAGCTTTACTTTATTAAATCCTAGTTCTATAATTATATATTAGATTTGTTTATAATAAGCTTATTATAATTAATATAAATAATATAAAATAAATAAAAGGTTATATAAATTATTAATAACTCTATATTAAAATAAATAGGTATTTCTAATATTAAATTTAGAAATTACGCTTTTAATAATAATAAATATTAAATATTACACCCTTTTTTATTATACCTATTAATTACGCTTCCGTACTTAATATACCTTACTAAGCCGGTCGCTTCTTATTAAAAGGAATAAGAAATTAAATCGTCGACTTTAATCTTTATTAAATATAATATATTTCAATTAAACTAGTCCGGCTATTAACTCGTCATTTTATTAACCTTAATTATTTATTATTCTTTATAGTATAAAGTTTATAATAAACCCGGGTCTCGCAATAATATTATATTTAAATATTAAAAAGAAATTATTATATTTATTTATATTATATAAATTTAAAAGTTATCGGAAATTATTTATATTTAAATAATTAAGTTTTTAAAATTAAAATATAGAAATACCGGTTTTTTATAAATTATTAAAAAAGATTTTTATATATAAATATAAAATTTTATAATAAATACTTATTAGGATTTATAATAATTCTATCTTTTTATTATATATAGATATATATTTGTATCCGTTATTATTCCTTATTTAACTTTATAATTTTATATATATAATTATTTAATTCTTAATATCTATCGATAGTATTATACTATATATATTAATAGAAAACGGCTCGGAAGAATTTAAAAGAACCGGTACAATTACGCCGGTAATTAAATTTAAGCTTTTCATTTTAAACGATTTTTATAAATAAAGCGAGGGTTTAAACAAATTCGATTTTAAATAATAAAATTTATATATAATAATAGTTACGCGGTATATCGTGGATATATACGATGTAATAATTAATTAGATTAAAAATATATTAGGTTAAGGAATAAAAGAGAAAACGTAATTAAATTAAGCTAGAAAAGAGATAAGGTTTTAATATAGGATTTAAAGTAGAGCCCTATCCTTTTAAAATTAATTAGATTACGTGTATTTATCGATTAATAGGCTAGCTAGGTTAATTATATAATTATCCCCCTTTCCGAAAAAAAGCGCGCCCTAAGCTTTTTATTTTATAATTTAATATTATTAATATTTTATTTTTAATTAATTAAATCTTAGAGATCGAGTTTAAATTTATATTTATCTATTTATTTAAATTAGCATATAAATAGTATTATAAGTATCCGGATCTAAAGTTATAATAAAGGTAGAAATAATGTTTTCTTACTTAATAAATATCGATTAAAAAAATTCATTTCGTTTTAGAATTAATTGATTTTTTAATTATAGTTAATTTCAAGGCTATTTTAAAGCTAAATTAAAAGAGCGTTCCCGTCGATAGGTTTAATTTATTTTACGGTTATTTCTAGTTTAATTAAAGTATATATAATAGATTAATCGGGAGGATTAAGGACTAGCCTATTATAAATCGGAAATAAAGTTGAAATAGGTACGTTTTATAATATTAATCGATTAGAATTAAGGTAGTTTATTAACGCGTTTATTTAATTATTAATTTATTATTTATTATTTTCCTTTATTATTAATAATCCTTTTTTAAAAAGAAGGCGGTATAAGTAGGCAGGTATATTTAAAGTAAAGCTAGAAATTTAAGGTATTAATTACAATAGTTCTATTTCTTAGGAATATATTTTAAATGTTTTTGATATTAATTTATTAAGTTAATCAATTTTAATATTAAAATCGATAGATTTATAATAAACCGTTAGGTTAATTTAAGGGTTGGGAAAAAAGAGGTATATATAATTTAATATATAGCCTAAAATAGATTAATTTAGGTCGGCCGGTTTTGAAATCTTTAGATTTATAGCTAGCTTACTAATATAGTCGATTTTAATAAAGAAATTAATCGATTTATAAATTAGTTATAAAAGGAAGGAGTATATATATAATTTAATTAAAATAATAAATCGATTAAGCTTAAAATCTTAATTCGGTATAAAAGTTATATTTTCTTAATATAACGATTAATTCGATTATTAAAAAGTCGAGGTTTATAGCTCGATTAATCGATAAGTTCGGTTCGGGCGATAAGCTTAATATTAATCGGTAAAATAAAATAAGGCTATATTCTAATTATTAAATTTAAGGTTTATAATTTAATCGCGATTGGAAAGAGATAGCTTTAACGACGTAACGTTTAAAGAGATAAACTTTACTTTATTAATTAATTTTGATACGCGAATGAAGTAAATCGAATTAGATTAAAAATAAGATAATAGTAATAAGGTAAGGTTATAAGGCCGGTTATAATAAATCTAATTAGATTTCTAAGGATACCGATATAAATAGAAAAATCGTAAAATCGAATATTCCGATTAGCGAGAGTATTATCTAATATATATTTTCTGTTAATTATTAAATATAAAAGCGCGTTGTTCTAATATAAAATAGATTAGACGGGATGCTCCCGTTAATATAGAATCTATCCTATCTTTCTATTAAATTAAAACATAATAATAAAGTATAAATATAATAATAATAACGTCTATTAATTACGCTTCCGATAATAAATTCTTTACCTTTCGATCGACGGCTAAAGGAATTTAATATAATTACGCGGTATATTATAAATACGTGCGATTTAATAATTAATTAAATAAAAAATATATTAAATTAACGAATAGAAAAAAGAATTAAATAGAGTTAAAAAAGAAATAAAGTTTTGATATAGGACTTAAAATAAAGCCTTATCCTTTTAAAATTAATTAGATCGCGTATATATATCGATTAATAAGCTAGTTAAGCTAGCTATATAATTATAATAAACTTTTTAACCCGTTATAATATATAGCTTTCTATATATATAATTATTATATTATATTCTAAAGAAAATGAACTTTATAAAATATATTAAATATTAAAAAGCGTATTTATATATTTATAAAATGGGAGTAAAACCTCGGAGACCGCGAGATTTTATTAATATAATAAGTATTAATATAATAAACTTATAGAATAATTAAATCCATTAAAAAGGAATAAAAGAATATTAATAAATAAGAGTTAATATACGGTTAATAAATAATCCTTTAATTAAATAAGCTATTATTATTTAAGTTAGTTATCGGTTATTATATATTTAATTAAATTATAATTATATATTTATTCTGTTTTATAAAGGATATTAAATTATTAATTATATTATAAGAAAGAAATTATATAAAACCCTTGTTTCTTATTTAATAAGCGAAATAAATAAATATATAATTATAAGTTAATTAACTATTTAATAATCGATAAATAGCTGAATTAATAATAGCTTATTCGATTAAAGCATTATTCGTTAATTATAGTCCCGCTATCTCCCGTTTATCGGCCCTTCCTTTTTAAAGGTAATTATTCCGCGATTTTATTATATCGACGCTCGTTATATTAATAACTTAATAGAAACTCCGCGTCCTCCGGGATCTTTTTCCCGTTTTATAAATATATAAATATACTTTCTATTATTTAATATATTATATAAAGTTCGTTATTACCGTTCTTTTAAAATATAATAAAGCGATTATATCTATAAAGAATTATATATTATAATAATTTCAAAACCTATTATTATATATAATCTTTTATATTTTAAAATCGACTGTATTTAAAGTAATTACGATTTTTAAATTATGAATTTCTATTTTTAAAGAAATATAAGTTTAATAAGGGATAATAATAAATATAAATACTTATAAATAAATTTTAAATCTATATAATATAAATAAATAATTTCTTTTTTTAATATTTATATATAATATTATTATAAGACCCGGGTTTATTATAAATCTTATATTATAAGGGATAATAAGTAATGAAGATCGATAACTATAATAAAAAAGGACTTAATATTTATTACTTCTTATCGTTAAAGGTTTTACCTTTTTAATTTACCTTTAAAATACTTATTTATTTTAATATAAAGTTATTATTAATTTATATAACCTTTTCTACTTTTTTTATTAATTATAAAAAGCTTAATAAAATAATAAATATATATATAATGTAATTAATTATATAGTAATTAATAAATATTTTAATTACTAATAACTTATTCAATTAAAGGATTATTTATTAACTACGGTTCTATTAGCTCCTATTTATTAATACCGGCTTATCTTTCTTTTTAATATATTTAATTATTCTATAATTTTATTATATTAATATATATTATATTAATAAAGCTCTATATTTTTAAAGCCTTTATTTTATATTATATATATATAAATACGTTTTTCGTTTTAAATATAGTTTATAAAATTCTTTATTATTATATGTATAAAGAGTTATATATTATAACGGTTTGAAAAGTTTAATATTCTATATAATGTTTAATATTTTGAAATTAGATTTACTTAAAACGACGCCTTAATCTTATAACGTTTCTTTTTCAATATTATAAATTTAGTAATTATTAATATAATTCTTTTTAATATATAAAGGATTAAGATTAAATAAAGGATAATAATAGATATAAATATATAAATATATATAGTAAAACTAAAAGAATTATAAATTTTACAAAATATTTATTTCGAAATTTTATATTTATATATAAAGACTTTCTTCAATAATATATATAAAATTAATATTCTTGTACTTTAATTCTAAAAACTTAAATATTTTAATATAAATAATTTCCGATAAATGTTAAATATATATAATATAAACAAATAACTTCTTTTTAATATTTAAATATACTATTATCGTGAGACCTATATTTATTTTAAGTGTTATATCGTAAGGGATAATAAGGTAATAATTAAAGTCGATAAATATAATAAAAAGGGGGTTTAATATTTATTATCTAATATCGCTAGAGGTTTAATTCTTTGATTTATTTTTAAAATACTTATTTATTTTAGTACGGAGTTATTATTAATTTATATAACTTTCTATTTATCTTTTTACTTCTTTTATTTTAATTATAATAAAGTTTATAAAACTATTAAATAAATACGTCTTATTTATTATTAAATATTTAAAGGCTTAATTTTTTAATTCCTTATTTAAAATATTTATTTATATTAATATAGAGTTATTATTAGTTTATATAACCTTTTATTTATTATTTATTATTTATTATTTATTATTTATTATTTATTATTTATTATTTATTATTTATTATTTATTATTTATTATTTATTATTTATTATTTATTATTTATTATTTATTATTTATTATTTATTATTTATTATTTATTATTTATTATTTATTATTTATTATTTATTATTTATTATTTATTATTTATTATTTATTATTTATTATTTATTATTTATATTAATTATAATAAGCTTTTTAAATAGTTTTATAAATACCTTTTATATTAATTATAATATATATTTAATAAAGTTTAACTTTTAAAAGGTTTAATTAATAATTAACGGTAATAAAAAGCTTAGTTTAATATAAAAATTAATATTAACTTTTTTAATCGACTATTTAGTTTCTATTTATTAATATATTAAGTTTAATTATAGACATTAAGGGTTATAGCCTTTTATATAATTATATTAAATTATAATATAATTATAGTTATTATTAATATTAAAGAGCGGACCTTTAATAATATTATTAATTTCATTTATTAATATAATATATAATTAATACTCTTTCTTTCGATTTATTTTAAAGTTAATATATTAAGAGTAGAAATTAAAATATGTTTATATTAATTAAATTTTAAATTTATATTTATTTTAGTAATAAAATATATGAAAAGAAATCTTAATAATTATAAATTATTCTAATTATTATATAAATAACGAAGATTTATTTATTTAATAAAATTTAATATTAATTAAAGTTATAAATATCGGTATTACTTAATATATTTAATTATATTTACCTATTTTATATATTATGTTTATTAATATCTTTATATATACTAGCTATTTAATATTTATATTAAAAAGCTATATTTAAAGTATTAAATAACGAAAATAATTAAATAAACTTTTTATATTTTAAATTATATATATATATATATATATAGCCGGATTTACTGTTTTATTATAATACTAGTTAATAAAACTCTTAAAATATTAGAAATATATTATTAAATAACATTAAATAAAATAAGTATTAAAAGCGCTCGGTTAATATTATTAGTATTAACTATTAAGAAATAACATTATAATAGAGTAAAATAAATAATATTAAGTTATTTATAATAGAATATATTTATATATAATATTAATATTTACTAAACTAGCTTTTATTAATGAAATTAATTTAAAAAGATTATATTTATTAATTAATAAACGTTTTTAAAAATGTTTACTTTTATTATTAATTATATAAACCTGTTAATTATTTATAATTATACTTAATTTAAAGTAATATATTAATAAATAAAGAAATATTCTTTATTTAATAAAGTATTTAAATTAAATCTTTAAATTTTACCTTTTAAAATTCTTTTAATTTATTATTTTATACCTTAATTTATAACTAATAATAAAATATATTAATATAATTATTATTAAACCTTTATTAATTTTATAAATGTTTTAAAATTAAACTTCTTTTAATATAAATATAAACTTTTTAAAAAACTATATTAAAAGTTATATATATATTTAATAATAAGCATATTTAAAGTAATAAATAAATATTTAATAAATAAGTCTTATTTATTAATAAGGGTAGGTCCTATATTATAAGAGTTACGTTATATCGCTTACTCTTATTAATTAAAAGACAGCATGGCCAATAAATAGCGGCCGTATCCCGTAGATAGCGCCGAACTATTAATACTACACCACCTACCTACATGTAGTTACTAGGTAGCATGCGTTCAGGAGCTCTATTAGCAAGCATCTTGGCTTTTCTTATGTCTAAGATTGCCTTAACATTATTTAACGATTTAAAGTTTAGCGCAGCAGGATATATACTGTAAGATATATCCACGATAATATTAATGGCCTTATAACAGTGTTTTACCTTCGCGGTAGTAGTACAGCTTACCCGGTGGTCACACAAATCTCAAAAAATGTCTCCCCTACATGCCGAGGAACACATGAGCAGCAGGCATCGAGAACAACTCTGTGAACAACTGTCCACCGATAGTTCGGAGTCCCAGGATCCAAGCAGCCCTTCCCCTGGCACAAATATCAACCAACGTACAAATTTCGGAACAGAACCGCGGGCGCCGATGTTAATCCCGTAATGGCTTGGAACATTAGCAAGATGATCAATAAACTTTGTGCTAAATTCGATCCCACAAGTGCGACTATCAGTTCCATCTGCCACTGCATACCAGACTATCGTGTTCAAGGGACCAGTCCCTGAAAGACTAGTTATATGTATATAGGGGACTAATACCGATTATGTATACCGTAGAGGTCTGTGTCCCTGTTGACATGCACCATCGACTTATGCTTGCCCAAATAGCATTCGATCGACGAGTAAACACCAATATAGAAGTTAATTTCTAGGTTGCCACGCGTCGTGACAAATATCCTTTAGGGTGGATAATAATGCATAAGCTATTACTGCTAATATTGCTATTTTCGACGTTATTAAGATTATATAAGCCGAGGCTATAAGGGAAACCGGGGTAGGTAGACCTATTAGATATAATAATGTTTAAAAGAGCTTAACTACTTAATAACGAAAGGGATATATAAAAAGTAGATCCCTCTTTATTAATTAATGCTATCTTCCCTTAAAGTATATATAAGTATATATAAATAGGTAATATAACTTATAAATTATTTAAATTAACTTTAAAGTTCTTTTTTAAACTTAAACTACTATTAAATCCCGCACGCTTATAGTCGCCCCTTTAAAAGTTTATTAATTTTTTACCTTTATAAAGATATTATAAAATAATATAAAAAGCGAACGGTTAATAATTATATAAAGATATTATTAAATTAGAGATTAATAAAAGATTAATAAAGCTTATAAAGCTATAAAACGAAAAGTAGATTATCCCTTTTATTTTTAAAAAATAATCTTTATATAATCACGCGGTATAGTATAGGAACGTACGATTTAGTAATTTATTTATTTAGTATTTTTTTAAGCTTTTAATAGCTAAAATAAGTAGGAAAAAATAAATAGAAGGTTATATAAATTAGTAATAATTCCGTATTAAAATAAGTAAGTATTTTAAATAATAAATTAAAAAATTAAATTTTTAATTATACGTTAATAGTAAGTAAGTATTAAGCCCCTTTTCTATTATAACTATCGATTTAATTATTTATTACTCTTTATAATATAGGATTTATAATAAACCCGGGTTTCGTAATAATATTATATTTAAATATTAAGAAAGGAATTATTCGTTTATATTATATAGATTTAAAATTTATTAAAGATTACTTATATTTAAATAATAAAGTTTTTAAAATTAAGGTATAAAGATATTAATTTTAAATAAATTATTAAAAATAGCTTTTATATATAAATATAAAATTTGAAAATAAATATTCTTTAAAACTTATAATATCCTATCTTTTTTATTATATATAAATATATATTTATATTTATTATTATCCTTTATTTTATACCTTTATATATTATTAAATATATATATAACTATTTAAATCTTAATATCTACCGATATATACTATATTATACGCGTTAATAAAAATACTTCGAGCAATTTTAAAAGGCCGGTATAATTACGTCGGTAATTATTAGACTTATATTTCTTTATAAAAACGACTTTTACAATTTAGAAATCGTAATTACTTTAAATAAATTTAACTTTAAAGTATTAAATATTATATATAATAATAAACCTCTTAAACCGTTATAATATATAGCTCTTTATATATATAATATAGTTTATTACCTCGCGAATTATATTACCTTGCGGACTATTTTTTCTACTTTTTAATACTTTTATATAAATTAATTTAATTATAACGCTTTAAATTAATTTAAATTATTCGTTATCCGATTTATTATTCGATTCTATATCTTTTTTATAGATTCGTGTATTATAATTTATCTCGCCGTAAATACCGTAGCGCCTATTACCCGTTATACGCCGCTTCGACGAATTATTATTTTTACCTTTATCGGTTATAGGACGCTTCCTTTTTACTTTCTTATTTTATAATTATTAAAATTCTTTAATAATAAAGGCTCCTTTAAATTAAATATATAACTTTTTAACCCTTTAACGCTTTAAAAAGATTAAATTAATCGCTTTTAAAGTTCGTACCCGTTTATATAAGATTATAGTTTTATACGTTATTAACTCTATATACTTAATTAGCTTATTTATAATATTTAAAATCGGTATTAAAGAGTTTCCTTAATAATTAAAGATTTTATTTTTAATAAAAATAGAATATTTTATTATTTATTAAGGGTTAGAAGGCGTTAAAGGGTTATAAATATTAGCGGTCCTTAAGCGTAATAACTCCGGTATAAGCGTCCGAATTTATATATTTAGCTTATTAATTACTTTATTTAAATTATAGGGTATTAAATTAAATACATTAAATTTAGATTTAATATTATATTTTATAAAAATAGCGAAATACGCGGCTTTAAAGGTAATAAAGAATTCGAGCTTTATAATATAATTTATTAAGGTTTTTATAAATAGCTCGATTTCTTTTAAATATATACGCTTTAATGACGAATAAAGTGCGATATCTAATAATTAGAATAAATAAAATAAATAAAGAGGTATATTAAATATAATAATACCGTTATCCTTATAATATACCTCGAATTCGGCTAAAATATAGCTCTTATAACCGTTAATAATTAAGAGGTAATAATAACCCGTCGCTCGTATTTTAATATATTTATTAAAATATTTAATTTAATCTAAGCCCGTCTTATTATCGGTCTAGCCGTTAAAGGTCGATTTAATTACCTAATTACTTAATAAGTTATATTCGCGCGCTTAATTCGTAAAATAATATTAATTTTAAATAATTAAAAACGGTGGAATATATTAACTTTATAAATTAATATATTCTATTATTATTAACTATTCCCGATTATTAAGCTAGACCGTCTTCGCTTTCCTACGCCGATCGGTATATATTACGATGTATATTAAGCCGATAATACCTATTATAAAGCTAATTTTATCGAAATTCTATATATCTTTATTTAAAATATTATATTTAGTTTTTATATTTATTATTAATATAAATTAATTAGAAATAACTTTTATATCTTTATAAAGAACCTTTTAATAATTATATTTCCGATTTATTTTTATTTTAAAGTTTGGATTACGGTCGATAAAGCGCCTAATTTAATATTTATCGACGCGCTCGCCGTTACATGCTTTCGCGAAAAGATTAATTATATCTTTTATATTAACGATATTAGGAGGTATTCCTTAAATATTTAAATCGATTATATACTTTCGTAATACCTCCTTTTTAATAAAATTTAATTTATATTATTATTATTAAATTTCGCGTTATAGGGTTCGGCTATTAATTCGGTAATATAAAGTTATATAAAGGACGTTATATACTTTCGTAATAACTCTTTCGTTTAAAGGATTTATTAGGTTTTGCGTCGTTTAAATTATTAAAACGATTTAATCTTCTTTAAATTAATTAAATATTATAATTATAGAATTATTATGTATTAAAGTTTAATTAGGTTATAGAATTAAAAAAGTGGTCCGCGAGGTAATATAGTCCGCGAGGTAGTAAACCACGTTAATCTTTATATTATATTTAAAAAGAACGTCGATAACGAGTTTTATAAAGAATATTAAATAACGGAAGGTATATTTATATATATATAAAATAAAATAAAGGCCCCGGAAGACGTAGAGCTTTTATTAAATTATTAATATAATAAGCGCCGATGTAATAAAATCGCGGATTAATTAAACGTATTAAAAGGGAAAAAAAGCCGGTACCGATAAATAAAAGCTAGCGTGCGGTTAACGAATAATCTTTTAATTAAACAGGTTATTATTAATTAAGCTATTTATCGGTTATTATATAATTAATTAATTTATAACTATATACTTACTTATTTAATCTATCGAATAAAAGGTAAGGGTTTTATATAATATTTTTTTATATAATATAATTAATAGATTAACGTCCTCCGTAGGACGGGATCTAATGATGAATTAAATTAGAAATATATTAAGTTAAAGAATAAAAGAAAAATTAAAATAATTAGATCGATCGAGCTAAGAAGTAATAACATCTTAATATTAAAGTTAATATAATTTAAAATAGAACGGATCCTTTTATAATTAATTAAATTAAATATATGTTTAATAATAAGGTAGTTATATAATTATCCCCCTTTCCGAAAAAGGCGCGCCCCGAGCCTTTTATTTTATAATTTAACGTTATTTATATCTTATTTCTTTATCTTTAATAAATTAGATTCTATATATCGGTTATTAAATCTATTAAATAATACCATTAATTAAAATTAATCTAATAAATCCTGCTCGTTAGAGTAATAATACTCGGATATTTAATAGGCTCGAAAAGAATAAGGGTATTATATAATATACCTTTAGGGTTTATAATTTATTTCGGCGTAAATTTAATCTCGACGTTATTAAAATTTATTTTATTAAAAGACCTTAATTTAATTTTATTCTATTATTAAAATATCGAATTAAAGCCCGTTTTAACGGTTATTTTATAATAAAGTTCGATAAAAGTATTATAATTTTTAAGGAATAAGCTAAATTATATCTTACGTTTATCGAAACGGTTTTAAATCCGAGGATTAAAAGCATAATATAAAATATAGATTTTAATATTATTGTTAATTAATAAATAATTAAATTCTTTTATCCAAATGTCCTATTTATTTAAAAAAGAAATTAAATTATATTTATTTTAATATAGGTTTTAAAAATCCTTTTAAATACATCGGGTTTTTATAAGATCGGTATAAATATATATTAAAATCTTTTTTATCGGCTTATAATCCTGTTTTCCGGTAAAAATATAATAATCGAGGTATAATTAAATTACTTAATAAAATTTATTCTTTATATAAAAATATTAATATCGAGTTTTAACCTCGTTATTATAAATTACGTTATTATCTATAAATATCTTATTATTTATCTCTTAAAGGTAATATTTAAAATCAATTTAATTGTTATTAAATTTAAAAAGATTTTAAAAAAATAACGTTTTAATTAAATAGTTTATTTTTGATTTAATATTAGAATTTAAAGCTTGAATTAATCGATATAGTTAAGAAGGGGTTATTAAATATTTTATTAAATTTAATAATTTAAATCGATTTTATTAAATCTTACCGAAAGGGTCGATTTTAATAAGAAAATCGATAATCTAATAAATCGGATTTAAAGGAAAAGATAAAATAAATATATATAACCTAAATATATTTTTTAAATCGATTAAATTTATAAATCTCGATTCTATTACGTTTCTAACGTAATAATTAATTTAATTTAAATAATAAAATTAATGAAATATAATAGGATCAAATTAAGTTATAAATTAATAAAACAATTATATTAACTTTATTAAATTCAAGTTCGGTTTTTAATATATTATAATTTAATCGCGATTAAAAAGAAATAGCTTTAACGGTTTAACGCCCGAAAAATCAAGCTTTAATTTATTTATTAATTTTAATACGCGGGTAAATTAAAATCGAATTAAATTAAAGGTAACATAATAATAATAAAATAAAACTATAAAGTCGGTTATAATAAATCTATTTAAATTTTTAAAAGTATCGATATAAATGAAAAACATTTATAAAATTAAATAATTTAATCGCGAAAATATTATATAATAATGCATTTTCTATTAAATATTAAATATAAAGGCGCGTTATTTTAATAAAATAATTTAGGCGAGATTCTCTCGTTAATAAGAATTTCCTACTTTACCGTTTTATTAAATTAATATAAAATAATAAGGAAATAAGATATAATAACGATAACGTTAATTAATTATAATTTTAATATTAAGTACTTTACCCTTTGATTAATAATTAAAGGAATTTAATATAATTATATAGTATAACGTAGAAATATATTAAATTAATGAATAAAAGAGAAATTATAATAATTAAATCAATTAAGTTAAAAAGTAATAGGGTTTTAATATTAGAGTTAATATAATTTAAAGAGGAACTAATCTTTTTATAGCTAATTAAATTAAATATATATCTAATAATAAGGCAGCTATATAACTTATATCTTATATTAAAAATAGAAGTTAATTATTTAAAATATTAAGAAATAACTTTAATATTATATTATTATAGATTTTCTATTAAAAGTTATTAATTTAGAAATACGTTTAATTTAAAAAATTAATAATCTTATAAGGGGGCACCTATAGAGGTTAGACTGTTAAAGGAAATAGAGAAAACAACTCGTGGCGGGGCGTAACTAAAGCGAGCAAGGGAGGTATTGGGGCCTCGAGTTAAAGACCTGGATATCGGATGGCTTGCAGACGGGGTGAGTGAAGTCCATAGTACTGCTACGCCAACATCCACAGGGCAATTGAATGGGTGGCTAAGGTATGTCGTCGTCCACAGCGACCGAGTCTCGCTGGAGGATTATTTCAAATACCCGGGAGCTTGCCATGTTTTTTATATTCCGCGACGACGCCAATCTTGGATCTAGTGCATGCAAGATTCGCGAAGATCGGCGCCGATCTCAAGCGTGGTATGTTTTTGGCAATCGTACCGGCCTGGCTGGTTCCATGGGATCTGGTTTGGCATTCCACGTGGGCTATGGGTTGCTCAAACTCACACAACCAGTTACCTCCAATCTCCTGCTGCATTCGAGTATCCAATATTTGGTATGCGCTACACTAGAAACAATAAGACGGCAAACCCATCCTCCCGTCATGCACGCAACAGTTCCGCAAGCCCAAGCTGTTTCTGGAGCGTGCATGGAAGCCGGGATGATCCTGTCGAGAAGAGCAAACGTGAAGGCGACAGTCGCAACCTTAATCCCCTTCGGGTCAAAGCGCCGAGGTTACCCAACCCCGAGGGGCATCCGTTCAAGTTTCAGGTCTTCCAACGGCCACTAATCGTGCCACGTCCCACCTTTAGTTCCGGCTCGCTTAGGCTTACTAACTAAAGTTAATGCTTATTACCTTAATAAATAGATTAGTTTAATAAATAATTATTTTAAAATAGAATATATAAATAAATAAAAATTAATTAATATTATTAAAATGTTATTACTTTTATATAATATTTAATATTTAATTTACTTTTTACCTTTTATTTATAAAGAATATACTTATTTTTATAACATTTTTAATAGCTTTTAAAATAGACTTTAATATATTAAATACTATAAATTAAATAAGTTGAATGAATTATATATAAAACTTAATATTAAAGGTAATATTTATTTTATAATTAAATTATTAATAAAAGTATAAGTATTTCTTTACTTTAATACGTTAATTTAATTAATGAAATTTAATAACGTTTAGCATTTTTTTTCTAAAACTTATATAGATTAAAATAATATATAGGGTTTTATTTCGTTTTATAAAGAACGTTAATTTATCAATTATATTATATATATAAAAATATAAAACATTTTCCATTTATTTAACAAATTAAATAAGTAAATCTATAGTTTAATTAATTTTATAATAAATAATAGATAGTTTAATTAATAATACCCTATTTAATTAAAAAACTATTTATTAATTATAACCCTTTTTAACGTTAACTCTTATTTATTAATATTAGCTCTTTTCTCTTTAATATATTTAATTATTTCGTGATCTTATTATATTAATACTCGTTATATTAATATAAACACTTCGCGTTTTTAAAAGCTTTTTATTCGTTCTATATATATATAAATATGCTTTTTATTATTTAATGTATTTTATAAAGCTCGTCGCCGCGGTTTTCTTAAATATAATAAAACAATTATATATAGAAAAAGCTATATATTATATTAATTTAAAAAAAACTATTATATATAATTTTTAATATTTTAAAGTCGAGTTTATTTAAATTATAAAAGTTTCTTTTCTTAAAGAAATGTAAATTAAATAATAATTAATATAATTATATTAGCTTTTTAAAATTTATTTAAGGCGCTTTTTATTAATATATAAAATATAATATATATTAATAAATACTAAAACTTGAATAACTATCTATATATTTAATAATATATAAACGTATAAAATTTAATAAAGGATAATAATAAATATAAATATTTATTTATATATATAGAAAGAAATGTTATATATTTTAAAAAGCGTTTATTTTAAGATTTTATATTTATATATAAAAGCTTTTTCAAAGTTATATAATTAGTTTATTAATTTATTAATCGATAAATATACGCGAGTTAATTAATTTTAAAAGGATAAAGCCTAAATTTAAATTTAATATTAAATCTTTTTTAACTCGATTTAATTATTCTCTCCTCTTTTACCTTTTAATTTAAAAAATGCTAATTTAATTAATTATTAGATTTTATATATTAACGTTATTCTTATATAACCTTTAATAACTTATATAAAACCGATATTCCCGTACTTTAACTTTAGAAACTTTATTATTTAAATATAAATAACTTTTTATAAGTTATAGGTTTATATAACGTAAATAAATATAATATTAATATAAGACTTAAGTTTATTATAAATCTTATATTATAAAGAATAATAAATAATTAAAGTTAATAAATATAATAAAAGACGGCTTAATATTTATTATTTATTATCGTTAAAAGCTTTAATTTTTTTTATTTACTTTTAAATACCTATTTATCTTAATATAAATTAATAATAATTCGATATTAAGATAAATAGGTATTTTAAAAGTAAATAAAAAAAATTAAAGCTTCTAACGATAATAAATAATAAATATTAAACCCCCTTTTATTATAGCTATCGACCCTAATTACTTATTATCCTTTACGGTATAGGATTTATAATAAACCCGGGTTTTACGATAATATTATATTTAAATATTAAGAAAGCACCTATTATACTTATTCGTATTATATAAATTTAAGATTTATTAGAGATTATTTGTACTTAGGTAATAAAGTTTTTAAAATTAAGGTATAAAGATATTAATTTTATATAAACTATTGAAAAAAGTTTTTATATATAAATATAAAATCTTAAAATAGATATTTTTTAAAATCTATAATAATTCTCTCCTTTTTATTATATATAAATATATATCTATATTTATTATTATCCTTTATTTCTTACTTTTAGATATTATTATTTAAGTTTTAATATTTATTAATATATATTATATTATATACGTTAATAAAGAGCGCCTTAAGTAATTCCGAGAAGGCCGGTATAATTATATTAGCGATTATTAAATTTATATTCTTTTAAAAGATATATTTCTATAAATAAAGTAATGTTTTAAATAAATTCGATTTTAAAGTATTAAATATTATATATAATAATAAACCTCTCCAGCCGTTATAATATATAGCTTTTTATATATATAATCTTTATATTATATATTAAAAATACGATAATAAAAACCTTTATAAAGAATATTAAAGGGCGGAAGATATATTTATATATATATAAAACGGGAAAGAGGTTTTAAAGGACGTTAAGCTTTATTAATATAATAAACGCCGGTACGATAAGATTACGAATTAATTAAGTATATTAAAGGGGAAGAAGGGCCGGTACCGATAAGCGGGAACTAATAGAACCGCGGTTAGCGAATAATCCTTTAATTAAATAGGTTATTATTATTTAAGTTATTCGTTAGTTATTATATAGTTAATTAAATTATATACTTATTTATTTAATCTATCGAATAAAAAGTAAAGGTTTTATATAATTTTTTTTATAATATAATTAATAGATTAACGTCCTCCGTAAGGCGATATAAGTTATTATTAAAATAATTTATTTTAACGTTTTATTATAATTATTTAAAAATTTAAAATATTAATTTTTACTTTTATTTTTAATTATTTATTAAACTAATCTATTTATTAAATTAATTAATACTAACTTTAATTAATAAGCTATAACGAGTTATTAAAGTTAATACGTATATAATTACTAATTAGCACTATATATATTACTATATTCTTAGCCTTACTACCCCAATGGTGGCCTGTAGCTTTGTGGCCAACAGGAGCATTGAAATTACTTGTCGGCTGTATATGCCGGGCATCAATTACCGACCTACATGTCCCTAGCACTTACGCAGTAGTAGAGCTCAAGAACTTGTCTTCACCACGGTGCGCGGCCCAGTGATCGACGTGATAATTACGGGGATGTCGATTCCAACGACATGCCGCGCCTTTGTGAGTCCATTCAGCAGTCGATCCGTATATGCAGCATCTGCTGCGGCTGCGGCTGTGTGGTATCAATTGCAGGGGCGTAGGAACCAGGCAAGACCTGCCCATTACAAGGATGGTACGTGCAGAAAGGAAAGAAAGGTGATCCGTCGGAAAGCTGCTGCATCTTGATGGTACGACACAAGCGGGATGCAGCTTCAGTACTCCGTACAGCCTCTGTGTATCTTGGGCTAGAGCTATAGCGTCCGCCCAGGCCCCCGAGTGGCCGGCCATATGCAATATGTGCATGTGCATGTATTTACAAGTGTGCCACTGCCTCCGTCTCTGTACGTTTGGCTGTACCGAGTCTCCCGGCGACCGATGGTCTGTTGCTGTCCGCTTCAAGGCAATGAGTGGTGAATGCCGCCTTATTTCATACTACATGCATCATCAATCCAATAAGAGACTTAGTAAACAAAAGCAAAGAGTGATATAACGATGCATGAAGAAAGCAAGACCCCATGGACGGAGAAAAACAACAACAACAACAGGGAGCAGCAACCTAGTCAAAGTTGCCGAGTGGGAAACGTTCGATGTCGAGTCAACCTGAGTTAGACTTTGGTTCCTGGCCTGAAACCCACTCCCGAGCGCGCGGTGATGATCTGAATGTTATTTACCCTGAACCTAAGATCTCCGAGAAAGAGTTCAGACCGGATGATCGGGGAGGGAAAGATGGAATATGTACGAAACACCGACTGACTGACTGTCTGTCTGTCTGATTGGGGACAGGACCGGGAAATAGACAGGAAGAAACGAGCAAACGATAAAAGTTGCTAGAGTGTGGAGGGTGACATCGAGATAATACGTATCCAGGGCGCCGGAGCTTCGCCTCACACTGCAGCAAACCAGGGATAACCAAGGAACATCCCCTTTCACCGAGAGCAGATCGGAGGGCTGTGAGGGGCGATGAGCCAACCGAGGTGGCCATCTTTTGCTTTTTGCAATTTCCACCCCCATAAAGCTGGTTTTGCTTAGACAAGTTGCAAGTAAAAGTCCACATCAAGTGAAGTATGAGGAATGCGGTCGACCGTACTTGAGCATGTGAACAGAAGGGTGTACACGGTCATCACACATCAAGTCCATATCACAGGCAAGAGAGCGTAATCATATCATGAAGGTCAAAAGCGCGATGTCCTTGACTCTTCAGGAAGAAGTAACGAAGCCATCATCAACATCATCATGGTCCCTTATTCTTTGATATGTATTTTACATCTTGTAGGGTATCTCGCAATAATCCATACAAGCCGAGACCCCTCGGCGGCTTGCTTCCTTTCCCTCTTAGACCACCCACACACCCGCTTTTCAAATTGCACCCTTTACCTTGATACCCTCTATCATATCCCCGCCTATCCTGGCAATCTCCGCCAGAATCGAGGCCCGATCGACCTCCAGGGTATCCCCTGCCCCTGTTGGCTTGAAGGATGCAGGCATCTCGACTTTGCGCGTCCTCTGGTCCAGCTCAGGATTCCACAGAGCAGTGATGACATGATCATCCTGCCCGCCGTGGAAGAAAACCAAGGCCGTCGAGTATTGCGCTCGCAGCTGTTGCAGAAGCACGTTCACGGGAGGCTCCGATAGTGGTAATACCGCCGCCGAGTAGCTACGCTCACCCAGGTTCTTGAAGTGTGATTGCTTCGAGGCGCCATGCTCGCGTAATATGGATTTGACTGCCTTCGGGTTGAGTGTGATCACAATGTCGTAATGCTTCAGCGAAGGCTGCAGAAGCAGCTTCAAATCGCCATTTGCGCGCACAAGCTCACAGACTGATCTGGCAAGCTTAACCATCTGGTTGGCGACAACACGAGATGGTCCGTCACGCGTGTATGTAGTGCCACTGGTATCGTGAGAGTCAGCAACGAAGAGGACCGTTCGGTTAAAGCGAGGATCAAGCTTGCGACACTCTTTGAACCGTGCAAAGATTGCGGTGCGGTCCTCGGCCGATATAGAGTCTGAGTGATCAACGACCAAGGGTTCTTCGGACCAGTCCCACCGCGAGATGAGATGCATCGTTCGCAGGAACCCAGTGAAAGCACTGGTAGGGGTTCTCCAGGGGAAAGGCTTCAAGAATGCTTGAAGAACCAGCAATTCAATAAGCTCTTCGTTGAGATGCGAAGCGAGCTTATGGGATGCAAACCACTGCTTTGTAAAGCGGATGGCGGGGGATAGAGGGGGTAGCCTTGTACACCAAGACGATATAGTCTGGGTGTGCAGTGGCAGATTCGTGTATAATCGTCTGATAATGGCAAGGGAACTGGCTGCTTCGGCCTGAACATGGCGATCCAGTTGTTTATTGCGAGTCTGCATCTCAAGGTCCTTTTCTTCCGCATCGCTGCGCACACGGAGTCGGAAGGCAAATTCGTCCTCATATACAACATCAAGGAATGCGAGATTATGAGTATCGTGTGCTGCTTGGTCCAGTCCCAGATGCGTTTTGATCTCTTCCTTGGATTCCTCGAGCGAAGATCCGATCTTTAGTAGGAATGCAATCTTAAGTCTTTGGTTCGCAGCTAGGTTATCAGTCCATTTTCCGGAGGCCTCAAAGGATATGACAACCTCCATGGGCTGCACGGGCTTGTCTGTAGATGGGAGCCTCAAGGAGGCATACCTCAACTCCGGTCCTATGCCGGCAATCTGATTGATGTGGAGCGGCAAATCTTGCAGTTCGCGGAGATCATGCTCTAATGTTCGGAACGACTCTTTTGCCGCATCGAAATATTGTGTGTCCGACGGTGAAATGCTTGCTTCGGCTCCATATAATGAGACACTTTGCTCATCCAAACCAAAATGTAACCGAGTAATATATCGAATGATTTGCTTGGGGATACTGGCAGAGGACTCTTTTGCCCATTCGATACACTCACGGATGCTGCCATCCTGGAAACGACGGAGCTCCGATTTCTCGCCCCAGAACTCCTGATACTTGGCGGCCTCCTTTTTCTGTTCGGCCTCTGGCCCTAGGTCCATTCGTCTAAAAGCGCTTGTTGGTTCGTAGATAATGCCAACTGCTACATTTCCTGACTGTGCCACCTTGGGGATTTCAGTTACGGCCCAGTTGTCCGCTTTGGGCATGTAGAGGCTGATTGTGGACGCCCTTTCGCCCAAGGCCTTTTTCAAAACCTGGTATAATTCCTCGCTGAAATTCCAAGTGCGGCCGCGGCAGTCTTGAGACTTGAACTGCTGAGTGGGTGGCGGTATATCCACATTGGCCTGCAAATCATATATCTGCGCCTTGTCGTGCACTTTGATTATGAATAAGGGGTCGAACTGGTCCAAAGAATTGTCCTTCAAACCAGCAAGAGACCATTTAGCGAACTGCTGCAGCAAATTTGCCGACCATGGTGTCATTTTCCAGAGAAGGTTCAGGTTCCTTGTCGCATCGTACAGCACTGGTCCATCTTGCCGCATCGCATCTGGTTCAGAGGGGTACGTGCCGAATACCGCTGGCTTCTTCTGAAAATTGGTGTTGGCCAGGTATTGAATGGTGGCTTTGATCATCTGTGAGCTGCCTAGAGATTTAACCAGAAGCGGTTCTCCTTTACGGCCTCCGCCAGATAGGAGAAGGGCAACAAGGACCGAAAATTCGAACGACCCAAAGCCGCCTTCAGCTATATCAGAGCCAAAGCCTCGCTGCTGTAACCAGACCCTACCCAGGATGCAGGCATCCTTGAAGCCCGGGCAAGTCTTTCCAGCGCTGGCCAATAACCGCAGGTACGACTGATACAGGCTTTCGGCTTTCAGTGTTGCGTTGTAGAAAGGGGTAGGTGCCAGTGCCTCCTTCGAGTCATTACCGTTCCGCCGGACTGAGCTACTTGCTGGCCACAGCTTCGAGGTCGGGAATAGGTTCTCGGGTGCACACGGTATGACGCGAATCGCAAACTTTCGGCTGGCCTTTGTTGGCTGGGCTGTCAGGACTGGTATTAACTCATTCCCATGAAGGAACTGGAAGTTAAATTCCATAGATTCCTTGAAATACTTTTTGAGGCCGGCACATATCCATGCCAGATAGAAAGATCGCTTGTAAAAGTACCGGAGATCTCGGAAGTCCTTGTCCTGGAATAAGTCCGCAGGCATGACGACTATCATATCGATGGCGTGGGAAGCCTGTGTCCTGATCATGGTTTTTGAAACATAGCTTCCTACGACGTTTACCTGAGCCGGCTTCGCAAATGCGAGTTTGTATGGGGAGTCTTTAGATGGCCGTGGATTGGGGTACGGAACCCGTATGCCGTTCGCCTTTTCGAACCTCGCGGTGGCATCAGAGATCTGAGGAGGGTTAGTGTGTGCTAATGGCTGCGTGAAGGGTTAATAAACGTACCAGGGAAGGATCCTGGGGCTCGAGGGATTCAATTGTGCTCTTGAACTGGCGGAGGATGTCATCGACGCCTTCGAATGGCCTCGCATAATCCTGCTGGACATCGAGGAGCAATTCCTCTGTCGCATCTGCAAAAGCACTGGCTGCAGGCGTGCTGGAGGTCCCGACAGGCACAAAAGGCCCATTGCCCAGCTTGCGCCGCTTTGATGAACTGTTCTCCATGATGTTGGTGTGTTGAAGATTGCTTCACCGGCAGCAATATCGTTAGCTCTTTTCGGTGCGCATCTAGGAGATCGTCTTCGTCGCTTGAACTTTTTTTGAGTACTGGGATCTTATCGCTTATCGTTCAAAAAAGTTGGCTCCGCTTCTCCCAGAGTCCCAATGAGCTTGTTTGTGTGGCTTAGCTCGAGAGTATCACCCCGCCTATGTGGCTCTCGCGCCATAGTTAGCTGCAAGCTGCAAAGTGTGGGGTTGAGGGTGGTTGGCAATGGATTCACGTTTAAGCAGTCACCCGCTAAAGTCAAGCCGCCAGGGGGTTTTCATTATTCAGTTCAACCATTGAGCTCAAGTTACTTGGATTTCCTGAGGCAGTCACCGATCCCTCTTGGTTACTTCACGACAGCAATGCCGACATGCATCCAATATCTGAGCTACACTCCCCCAAGCTGAGCTGCGAAGTGTCACACCACCCACTTTCCGTCGGCAAGAAAAGGTACGAAGGGGGAGAGTTTCGGAATTAGCCTCGGAAAGCTTCCATCAGCTCTGAGCAAGGGGCCAAGATCGGTGGTCGGGTAGCTGAGGGTCATCCTTTACCCTGCCATTCTCAATGCCGAGCAGTCTTTCCGGGCCCCCATTCCAAGCGGATAGCTTCGCGCTGATGCTCCCGAGCGCGGAGTGCATTGGCAGGCGGCATGGGGTCCCGACCATTTTCCTGGGGAGGGGCTCAATATTTACACGCTGCTGGCGTTGCAATCCAAATTGATGTTTCGGTTGCAGCTTTTCCCCCGGAATCTCTTTCCCTTGTTATTCCAATTGTGCCAGAACTTTGCTTGTGATTGAAAGGGATTCGGCGATATCTTCTCAGTTTATGAGTTCTTCTTCCAACTCTGTTCAAGCTATCGCTATATGATTATACCACCACCGTAGCGCGACGTTTCTCACCTGCCATTTGTTTGCCTAACACCCACATATCCGCCGCACGTAGCCGTAGTGAGCCGCCAGAATGCCCTCAGCAGCGCTGTGCATGAGAACGCTGCGAGCGTACTCCAAGTACGGCTCTAACGTATGTAAATGCATGATGCTTTGAATTCGAAGAGTAGTATATCCATTGCTTGAGTGTCAATTGACATATCCCCTCCGTCGCAGCATGCTCTCGTCCTCGCCAAAGCCTTCTCGGCCTCCGCCCGCCGAGCCGAGATCAACAAGGTCTACCCGTCGGCCACCGAGGCCCTGAAGGACATGAAGTCCAACACGACGCTGCTTTGCGGCGGCTTCGGGCTGTGTGGTGTGCCCGACACGCTCATCAACGAGGTGCTCGCAAAGCCCGAGATCACGGGTCTGACGGCGGTCTCGAACAACGCCGGCACCGACACGTCGGGGCTGGGCCAGCTGCTGAAGTCGAAGCAAATCCGGAAGATGGTGGCAAGCTACATTGGCGAGAACAAGACCTTCGAGACCATGTACCTGACGGGCCAGGTCGAGCTCGAGCTCACGCCCCAGGGCACGCTGGCGGAGCGCTGCGCGGCGGGCGGCAAGGGCATTCCGGCCTTCTACACGCCTGCCGCCTTCGGCACCGTCGTTCAGACGGGTGACTTGCCCCTCAAGAACAAGCCCGACGGCACCCCTGACCAGTACTCTTACCCCAAGGACGTGAAGGTCTTCAACGGCAAGTCGTACCTGCTCGAGGAGAGCATCGCGGGCGACTACGCCTTCGTCAAGGCCTACAAGGCCGACAAGTTGGGCAACGTGCAGTTCCGCCTCGCCGCCAACAACTTCAACGGCGCCATGGGCCGCAACGCCAAGATGACCATCGTCGAGGCCGAGCACATCGTCGAGCCTGGCGAGATCCCGCCCGAGGCCGTGCATCTGCCCGGCATCTACGTCAAGCGCGTCATCCAGAGCACGACCGAGAAAAACATCGAGAAGTACACCTGGGCTAAGGACGAGAGCGACCCGGACGCCAAGAAGGCGCTGGGATCCGGCGACACGGCAGCCAAGCGCGAGCGCATCGTGCGCCGCGCCGCCAAGGAGTTCAAGAACGGCATGTACGCGAACCTGGGCATCGGCATGCCCATGCTGGCGCCCAGCTTCGTGGGCCCCGAGGTTGAGGTCCAACTGCAGTCTGAAAACGGCATCTTGGGCCTGGGCCCCTACCCCCAAAAGGGCCTCGAGGACGCCGATCTCATCAACGCCGGCAAGGAGACGGTGACTCTCAAGCCGGGCGCGGCCGTCTTTGGCTCCGAGGAGAGCTTCGGCATGATTCGCAGCGGCCGTATCAACCTCACCATCCTCGGCGCGATGCAGGTCAGCGGCACCGGCGACCTCGCCAACTGGATGCTGCCCGGCAAGGTCAAGGGATTCGGCGGCGCCATGGACCTTGTCTCCAACCCCAGCGCTACCAAGGTCGTTGTCACCATGGAGCACACGGACAAGAAGGGTACGCCCAAGATCGTCAAGCAGTGCGCCTTTCCCCTGACTGGCCGCGCTTGCGTATCACGCATAATCACGGAGCTTGTAAGTTTTTCCAGTTGTGGCATCCCAATTGGATCAAACCGACTAACCGTCTGACAGGGTGTGTTTGATGTTGACTTCGCTCACGGCCTGACGCTGATCGAGATTGCGGATGGCGTGACGGTGGAGGAGATCAAGACCAAGACTGAAGCCCCCTTCACTGTTGCTGATGACTTGAAGCCTATGCTGTAAAATCAAGTGGCAGATTGATAGTAGATATATTGAAAACTCGGTTGTATATAGTAAAATACTGAAGTAAAGAGAGAAAGGGTCCGAGTCTGATGAGGTAAGATGGGAGCACGGATGGGGTTTGTTACCAACATGAGTAGCGTTGGTGTCTACAAAGAGATATCAATATCCTTCAAGCATAGGCACTGTGCATTTCATGTGACCTAGACTTGATACGCATTGAATCCAAGAAATCAGAGACCTCGCTCAGGAAATCTTGTATACATAACATGTGTCGGTTCCAAATTACCAAGTATTAAGCCAGTAAGATACTGCAAACACTCTGACTCCAATTGTAGCCCATCAGTGTGTCTCCTTCCTATCGAATTCCGCTGCAGTAAAAACCCTTGCACGGTTTAATAAGCTCATCTATCTATATGACTCGAACTGGGTCTTTGTAGTTCTGTTCATTGCTCGCTATCAAGCCTTGTGGTATCATATCGTTACTCATTACAAAATGCTTTGATCTCGGTCTCCCACATAGAATGCGGCTCTACCGGCCTGCTGTTTTCATCCCCTCCTACTCTTATATATTTCTCCATCGAGAGAAATGGCCTTCTGACCATCAGTGCCTACCCTAGTCTTATGCCAGGAAAGAGGCAAGTGCCATATTTGGTAGCCAGCTCTTTTTCCCTTGGCCATCCAGACCACTTGACTTTCACCCAGCTTATGCTATCTCCCCCTCCTGGGCTTCGGTGTGATATCTTCTTCTTCTTCTTCGTTTTCCGAAACGAAAGAGTGCCGCCACATTAACAGTGAACAGGTAAAACTCAGCCACTTCCCACAACCCAGAGTTCGACGCCAAGAATGTCGAACTTGATGCCCTCGTCGCTCAGGGGCGTGTTGCCAAAGGTGTCGCAGGGCCCGCTGTGGCCGCGGCTAAAGCCGTCGTCGAGCCAGAGCCCGAAGTTAGCGCCCTGGCCACCGCCCACCGACAGGAACTTGGTCTCGCAGAACATGCAGTAGTCGTTGGCGCCCGTGTAGGCAAAGTTCTGGAACCGGATCGAGTGCTGTTGTTGTGCCGCCGTCGAAGATACGGTGGGCGGGGGCAACTTATTGGTGGCGGGGTCGGTGGTGCCCGGCTCAAGATGGTGTCCGTTTGCAATCTCCTCTATGGTTGCGTCGGCGATGGTGGTGGATCGTGTGCCGGGAAGGTCGGTAGTGTCGGCGGAAGGTGGAGGCGGGAGGGGAACATGGACCGAGGCTCGCCAGAGGAAGCACTCGCCGGTGCCAAAATAGGAGGATGCGGGATGGGGTGCTTCGGTGAGGTATGCGCCGAAAGTCTGTCACAGTTATCGAGGTCAGCCATTGATCGTAATCCAATTCCTCTCCGCAGAGCACTGGTACTCTACCATTATGCCCCGTGTGCGTGTGGATTGTGACTTACTCCTTCACTTCCGTCGCGAACCACAAGCACGAAGCCTACTCTCCTCCCACGATAGTCGTCGCACAGCTTATATAACGTCGACAAGGAACTCCCGTGCTGGTACAGACTATACACGAGGTTCCAGTCCTCGCCAATCTTGAGCCGCTCCGGCAGGAATGTGCGAATCTCCTCGGCGATGGCGCGGCTCAGCAACCGCTCGTCTGGCGGGGTGTCTGCGGCATAGCCCGTTAGGTTGAGCGGCTCGAGGCTCGGCAGCCCTCTAGGCGACGGTTGGCGCCGCGGCGACCGCATCGGGGTGAAGGGGTCGTGGATGCCGTCACCGCCGCCGTGCTGCACCGTTTGCGGAAACGTGGCCGCGTGGTGAGGCTGCTGAAAAGCATGCGGGTCGGCTGAGGAGATGCGACGCCATAGGCCGGATATAGCGCCGCTGATCCCGTAAGTGCTGGACGGGGAGGTGGGCGTCGTGATGCCGGACGTCGGCGGCGAGAGGTCGATCAGGCTGTCTTCGGTGAGCGGGGCCGGTCTTGCTTGTGGGCGGCTCATGGTCGCGTGTGTGTAAAGCCAGCGGTCGGCAATAATACCCAAAAGCTAATTTTTACTTTTATTCTTTATCCCGGCCCTTTAATTGACGGAAGACTGGCCTCAAGATAGGGCAGTGTGGAGGTGTGTTGTTCTCGAAGCAGTGCTCGGAGTACGTACGACCCTTTATCTACATGTACTGTATGTAGGTAGATAGTCCAAGGTTGGAGCTGGCTGTGATGGCTACCTTTTGAACTCTACCTAGGCTGCGGGAGACGCAGGTACGGCGGAGCTTCTCTGAAAGCTGTTAAACCAGCTGAAGGTGGGGCGACTGATGACCTGAGGAGCTTATATCAACGAGATGCAAGGAATGTGGTAGCAGGCGGCCGGGTTGGACTGTGGGCTTCATTGGGGACAGCAACAAGATTGATTTCAGACAGACAGACAGGGTAGGTGGGTAATGAGCGTATCCCAAATGGCAGGCAACTCCAAACTAAATAACAAAGCAATGCAATGGATACATGTATCAATGCGCCCGTAGTCCTTTGAGGGGTAACAATTGAGGTTAGCAATTGGCGACAAAGTTGTACGGAGGGAAATGGAACTGAGCCCGCATGGATCCAGTCTGCAAGGGCTACGTAATCGCCTGTGAGTGGGTGTGATCATAGCTAGATCATGTGCCGAACGTCCATCTTTGTCAATCCACGGTGCTAATAGATGCTCCCTGTCCCTGAGAACAACATGCCATGTTTGGTTCTTCGTTACAAACCTACCCATACCATGGAATGAATGACTTGGGTTCCTGAAACCGAGAAATTTGATGCTTTAGGAGCGCTGAGTCCTTGGACACGTCGTCATTGCACAGACTTGACTTTCTATAGTTGATCCTCCCTACCAACCTCATAAGATGCCTTCGCCTTGATAGGAGTTAGCTCATCGGCATAGTAATATTCCATCATTTCGTAAATAATACATTTAAATATTCTGTCTATTTATAGATTGGTCATCCGAAGAAGACATATAGATATAACCTAGCCCAATTAGCCGCCGTGTGTAAGTCATGTATATTGACAGATGTTATAACCCCCGAAATTATACACCTTACGGCGTGATTCAAGTGCAATTGGCAGAACGTATTCCCCTCTTAACAAACACGGGTATTATAAAGATCATCCCGTAAATCGTCTGAGAAACTCTTATTTCTTATTATAGTCCATAAAGCTGAGCCAGTCGTGATGATGGGCTTTGATGGGACTACAGGAACGCGTTGAGCGTGGGCTCCAGTTATTCTACAAGAATGCCGAGGTCCGGAGCAGGACTCTTCCTGCCCTACTTGGCACATAAGGGGATATTGTAGTATGCATCATTGGAACTATTCTGGCTCCCCAAGTTCTAGCATGCTCAATTCGATTGCACATTAAATCTAGTGATTCCTTCCCATACACCCTCAGGAGTGGGCTTTTCCGCACAAACGTCTGGCTCGTACCCAAATGTCCGCTTCAGGTAGTCCCTCGTCGTCGGGCCAATGGTAGCGATGAACGTAGACCTCTGATGAGGCAGGTCACCTATCTGGCCTCCTTCGCCGAGCATATCCAGTCCTCGGAGCATGCTATCACAGCCCGTAGGTGAAAACACCACCACCCATCGGATCGTGCGATCCGACGTCTGTCGCAGTACCTCCTTGAAATCCATGAAGAAAGACTCCATGACTCCAGTGCCATAGACCACGATCTCGGTGACGTCTATGCGCTTGTCGGCAGCCAAATCCAAATTCGTCAACGTCTTGGGGATGATGTCCCGCCTCTGCTCGCCTACAAGGAACAGCAAAGGTGGTTTCGCAGGCCTGTCCGAGTACCACTCGCCATAATGCTCCAAGATAAAATGAGCAAGCGCATCCCCGTTTCCAGTGTGTTCACCAAAGATCTGCAAAGGGGGCGATTGGTGGATAGCTTTCAACGCCCGCGTCGTCGCGGGCCCGACACTATAAAACGGCACATCTTGTAAGTGAGGCCAGGATTCATCCCCTGGAACACATGTTAGCTATGAATATAGACGGTTGTTGAGTCTTGCGAGCCATCATCAAGAAACCAACCTTGCCCTCCGTCTACAAGCTTGCCGAATGCCTCAACTGCTCTCTGTGAAGTAAAGATCAGACCGCCAAAAGCAGCATCTTGGCTTCTGTTAATTCTTCTACCCCGTAGAAGTTCCCTGACGGTCTTCAAGCCAGCCTCTTCGAATTGGTGCTGCAGCACGGGAACAAAGGTGGGTTCAAAGTCGAAGCCGTCCCGCGGGGTCGAGAAGAGCTCTCGGTACGCATCAGTGGGGCCTGATTGGGTCTTGAGCAATAAGACTGGCGTTTGGTGGCTATTTCCAGGCATAATGGCGACCTACATGCGTCTCACAGTGTTCAGAGAAGAGGCGCCTCACTCAATGCTGTGCTAGTAACAACTCTCTTCGTTCTGGAACCTGCATAAGACCGGTAGCTCGGCACTGAATATACCACTAGAATGGAAGATGGAGGGGCAGCCAAGGCTCTATCGATAAGAGCTTCCGTTCCTAGCAGTGGCAGGGGACAGGGGTCTTTTTCCCAGGTACCTACTAGGAACGGGACGATAATCGTTCTAGAAGCAAGCGCAAACGCCGATGACAAATTCGCATTGTATCCTGTCGCATTCTGTGCATACTTACAACATTCTCTATTGTTCCCAACCGTTACGACCTTGTATTCCGCATAGAGCATCCAGTTCTCTTTCCTCTCTGATAACGTTCAACACTCAATCATGGCGGTAGACGGACAGGAGGCCATCGGCGCAAATGCGGCTGCAGGCGGAAGCATCGATCCCAAAAAGCTGCCCCCGGGCGTCGTCCTCGGCAAAGATGGCAAACCGTAAGCCATATGTCCCTAGCCCAGAGAGACCCCCTTTGCGCCCCTATTTCTGACTTGAGCTTATAGCTGCCGCGCCTGCTCCTCCAAGATGGCGTTCTCCACTTTCGTCTCGCAACAGACAAAACCCAACCAGAAGTCGGGCGGCGGTGCGATACCGGGCATGATGGCCGGAATGATGGCCGGCGGAGGAGCCGCCGCCACTGCAAATAACACATCCACGCCTGCGATACCGAACCCCCGTGCCGAATGCCCGCCGGACGTCGAGGAGCTGGGCCGGTCGACTTGGACGCTGCTGCACTCAATCGCGGCGACGTACCCCTCGGCGCCGTCCACGAACGAACAGACGGACCTGCGCAGCTTCATGGGCACCTTCTCGCGCCTGTACCCATGCTGGTCGTGCGCCGAAGACTTCCAAAAGTACATGTCTAAGCAGCAGATGCCTGTCGGCAGCCGCGACGAGTTCGGCAAGTGGCTGTGTGAGGCCCACAACGCCGTTAACCGAAAGCTCGGCAAGAAGGCCTTCGACTGCGCGCGTTGGGAGGAGAGGTGGCGGGACGGCTGGAAGGACGGGCGGTGCGACTAAGGAGATGGCAGACAGTGTTTAGGGGGCTGGCTGTGTGTACGTTTTTGCGTGTATTAGATATGGGTCTCGCGAGAAAGCGAATGCATTAGACGGGCGTTTGTATAAGGATTGGGTTATGTCACCCCTCAGAGCATGTGTATTTGAAAATCTCCAGTATTGGCATTCACAATGGCGCACGTATACGACATTAAGATGAATCAAATGCTACCAATCAATAAGTCTTCTACAAGGCCAAATGGTATTGTTGTCTTTCCTGCGTTTTGCGAATTGGGTGAAGTTTCGTAAGTTCTATATAGGACTGGCTGAAAGTATTGAATATCGGTAGACACTTCTTGACCCTGACTTCCAAATGGGACGGGTTTGAAATGTCAAAGGCAATGCATTCGAGGCAAATCCTGGGTCGCTTAACATAATACTTAAGGCGATAAGTATTGCCGAGAACTTCGACAATTGGACAAGACCTGAGCAAGCAGCTATGGCTCATAGATGAAATGTCATTGGTGGCTTTTTGATTGGATAAAACTTACCGCAGAATCCGAATACGGTATCAACGAAAGTCTATTGCATCTAAAATCAGACCACCAGTCCTCCTCTCTTCCTTCGACGACGAGATCGACCAGGAGAACTTACCTGTTTTCTTGTTCTTCTTCTTTCAGCAACAAAAGTGATATGTTCGGGATTAAGACAAAACACCAGCACGAACATGACAGAACAACAACCTGCTCCCGGTATGCCCCTACCAGAAAAGGTTCCGGTAACGTGCTACCCGGTGGCCACCTTAAGGCAATTCCAGCATATGAGAGAACAAGTAGCCCAGAAGCCCTACGCAAAATACTTCCACGAAGACCTGTACATATACTCGGACGCGATCCCGGCCATTAGAGAACCTCTCACCCCAGAGAAAGTTCTCCCCCTGAAGGACGTCGGTCGTCTTCTGGAGCCGGGATATCTCGACGAAGGGGGCGAGAACGGCTGGTGCGCTCTGGGCGACGGAACCGCCTACGTCGCATCCAAGACCCGCTTCCCTGGCGTCACGGGCGAGATGATCGACTGGTGGTTCTGGTGGCACTCGGCCGAGCCCGAGCGCTACGCCCTGTGGTACCCCTACAACCACGTCGAGGCCCGATCCAACTTCGCGGCAGACGGCCGGCTCCACCGCGCCGACCTCGGCCATCGCGACAAGTGGCTCGGCTCGACGCACCGCGTCACCGAGTACATAGGCCCACACCGCAAGCAGATCCGGATCCAGTTCGTCGAGCCGCACGACCAGCACCACTTTGGCGCCGGGCTGGCGCCGGACAAGCTGCAAGAGGCGGGCTATGTGGCCGCGGTCTGCGCCGTGCTTTGGGATGCTTATCTTCCGCTCAAGATTGGGGAGTTTGTACACCTCTGGCGTGCCGTCGAGGGCGGGTTAGAGCTGCGCAGCAGATACTGGCTGGGGCATCGAGTGTACTTGCAACTGCTGGGACTGAAGACCCCGCTCGACTACCTCGGTGGACTGCTGGGGATCAAGCGGGTGTTGGCAGGGGAGGAAATCGCGCATGAGCAATTTCTGCATGATCAGATCGAGTTCACAAACCTGTCAAGGATTCTGCCGGGTCTATATGCCGAATTCGGGCCCGGCTGTTCATATCAGAAATGAAGAAAGCCACCGGTGGCTGGACCTGACTGGTATTTTGGACATAAGCCCAACTTGGTACCATGTCGACTCTGCAGAGTCCAATTAGTAGTGCGCAGATCATAGAAGATTGCAACTGCCTCATTGGGGCGTTTGCTCACTATCAGCTGATATCCAAAAGAGAGTGCAGAGGCCTGTTAAACTGACCAATCGTACTCCCAGCTTTCAGCTGGTATAGAAAGAACGAAGAGAAAAGAAGAGAAAAGAAAAGAAAAGCAACCATCACGTAAGGCAAAGAAGATCATTGTTGTTTGAAAGCAGAAAAATCCGTAATCTCATAAAAACTCATGGGAGAGCGTCTACCCAACGCCATCCTCTCTATCCAAGATGCCGTTTTCTATATATATATAAACCGATGTCTTTTTTAGTTTGGAGGAAGAAATGACCCGATATAATTTGTTAATAACTCCCCGTCCTCCTTTTCTTTGCCCATTCTGGCATCCACCTCTTATTTGGAGGCGTTGCGGGCGGCAGCGGCGTTGGCCGTGCTGATCAGACTGCGGGGCGCGTCGTCGCGGGGCATGTAGAGCTCGACGAAGCGCAGGCCCTTGCGGTTGTTGAAGTCGTCCTCCTTCATCAAGGTCGACAGCTCGTTCTTGGTCTTGACAACGTACTTCTTGACGTTGGGGTTGTTGGCGCCACCGAAGACGTCGACGGTGCCCTTGTAGTCCCAAGTGACAATGTCGTTGTACTCGGCGTCCATACCGTGGATGAAGCGCTCAATGGTGTATCCGTCGTTGCAGATGACGAACCTGGGAGAACGAGGTGTTAGTCAAAAGGTACAAAAGGCAAGCATGTGAGTCGGGGCGATGAGTATAACTTACAGGATGATGTCCAGGTTGTGGCGGATCATGGTGGTGACCTCCTGGGCGGTGAGCTGGAAGGAACCGTCACCCTCGAAGAGGACGGTACGGCGTCCCATCTCGCCGTCCTTGCTGGCGAGGGCAGCACCCTGGCAGGCACCGACGGCCCAACCGATGGAACCCCACAGGGTCTGGTTCAGGCCGCTAACGCCCTCGGGGAACTTGGTGTCCCAGATACCGAAGTTGGCGGTACCGGTCTCGGTAACGACGATGTCGTGCTTCTTGAGGAAGGTGGAGACACGGGGCCACAGCCACTCCTGGGTGATGACACCGTCGTCGGCGCCGTTGGACTGGGGCTCAATGCCCTTGAGGTACTGCGAGGGAGTAACCTTGTGGACGTTGAGGCTGCTGACGTCGATGCGCTCGGTGAGCTTCTTGAGGACACCTCGCATCTTGACGCCGGGGTACTCGGAGTATCGGACGCCGCAGGAGTAGGAGTGCAGGTCGATGGTGTTAAGCTGGCTCATGCGGTAGCTGAAGCCGGCGGTGTTGAAGTCGGACTTGAGACCACCGACGGTGATGACGAGATCGGAGCTCTCGACCATCTCCTGGACCTCGGGGTGCGAGGCGTTACCGACGTAGACACCACCGAAGATATCGAGCTCCTCGTTGACGGCACCCTTACCCATGGGGGTGACAAAGGTGGGGAGGCCGGTCTTCTCGATGAAGGCGTGCAGCTCGGGCACGACGCGGTGGCGGATAGAGCAGGCATCGGCCAGGACGACGGGCTTCTTGGCGGCCTGGATGTAGCGGAGCATCACCTCGACGACGTAGTCCTCCTTCTCGGCGTCGTTCTCGGGCTCGCGGAGGTCGATCTCCTGGGTTAGGCGGTCACCCTCAACCTTGGCCTCGATCATGTCGGTGGGCAGCATCAGGTAGACGGGGCGGGACTGCATGTAACACTCGCGCAGGGTGTGGTCGATCTGGGTGGCGATCTCGGCCGGGTCGTTGAGCTTGGCAACGGCACACGAGACAAGGGCGCTCATGTCAGCAAAGACGTTGAAGTCGCCGTTGCCGAGGGTGTGGTGCAGCATGAGGCCGTTCTTCTGCGAGGCAGTGTTGGGGCATCCAACAATGTGGACGACGGGCACCATCTCGGAGTAGGCTCCGGCAATACCGTTAATAGCGGAAAGCTCACCGACACCGAAGGTGGTGATGAGGGCGGAGATGCCCTTTACACGGGCATAACCATCAGCGGCATAGGCTATATTGGCAATGTGTATTAGTCGGGGTACTGCTTCGTCATCGGCGCGGCCAGAGAAAGAGGGTTACTTACAGGCGTTGAGCTCGTTGACGCTGCCAACCCACTTGAGGTTGCACGAGGGGAGGTAGTCGAGGGCGACCAAGTTGTAATCACCGGGGAGACCGTGGACGGAGCGGACTCCCATCTGGTGAAGACGGTTGAAGAGGTACTCAGCCACAGTAATGGGCTTCTTGAGGTTTTGGGTACGAATATCTAATGTCGACGCCATCTTGACCCTTTTCTTCTGCTTCTGTTGCTAGAGATCGAAAAGGAAAACGATTGTTGGGTATAATGAGACTGTTGGATTGGAACTTGTTCCTTTTGGGCTTCAAATCCTATGACGGCCGGCGAGGGGCAGTTTATTTAAACCAGTTCATCACCACTTGTTCGTCCCACTTCTTTATGCCGGTTCTCCAGCAGGAAAAGGGTCCAGAATAGAGTCCCGAAATGTCACGAACAAAACAGCAGACAAACACGTCGGACAGGGACGGGCGATCGAATGACCTTTGCTAATTCGATGGACAATGATACTATTTTCCTGTTTCAGCAGCTAGAAAGGCCGAATCTAGGGAACAGATATCGATCTTACGATGCGTTGCTGCTCTGGGACCTTTTTCTCTCTATGATTTGCTGGAGCCGGCCAATCAGCGGGCGTGGCGAGCCGGCATTGTCGTCTAGACATGAGGCCATCAGCCCACTTTCTGGTCGAGCCTTTAGCTTCGCTGGTACAGTATGAGTTACAGGGTGGTGATGCAATACCCACTTGGACAGCAGGGACTCATAGACTCAGCCGGACTCAGACGGCCTTACCAGCAGGGCCCGCCCGCGCTGCAGCTCTGCAGGTCCCTCGGTTCCTTGGGAATAGGCTGGGCTGGGCTTGGGCTGCTTGCTGGGCCTGCTTTGCTGACTGTGAGGACAAGCCCCCAGCAGCCGAGACACGCCGCACTCCTCCCATGCTTGCAGTTCGCTTGGTCCTGGTTCTTCCCCTCCTCATCCCTGTCCACTCAACCAAAGCTTAGCGTGGGCGGCGCAACCCGGCGGATCCACCGCCCCTACAGCAAAAGCCCATTGAAAAGGCCATTCGAGCGCAGGGCGAGACGGGCGAGAAGGGGAGACCGCCGACGATGAGACCGATGCTACTACTGAAAAAGCCATACCGCCCCGATAGCCCACCAGCCAGAAGGCCCGAAACACAGCAAAAGTCATGATAAATGCCTCCCGGTCGATCCCGATGGCCCTGGATGCGTGTACATTCCCATACATGGCCAAAAATTGCCGCTGTGAACTGAAGCGCGTAGAGCGAGATAGAAGCGAGCACGACGAGAGGACGTTCCGAATCAATATCGTCGAGTGGCCATTCGTTACTTCCCAGTTACCTGCTGTGCTTGGCGTGGCCATGCTTCGCATTGCAACGACGAGCAAGAAAGTTCCGGACCTCCCGAGTTCGACCTGGCCTGCTTGCCACTCTGCTTCCGATTCTCTCCTCCTCGTCTCGTATCAGACGAAAAAAAGGCAGACGGAAAACGTACACGTAGCCATTACCCAACCATACGCCGTCGGTTAAAGCGTAAAGCGACTAGGCGACCTCGCGACCCTGCAGATTGATTGTCGGTCAAGGGTCCAGCCCAATGCGTCGAATGCAACGCAGGTCGCAGCAACATAGTAGCTTGAGCCAAGGCCACGAGATTAGGTAATGCAACTAGATGGGCCTTTTCCCATCCTTTATTGCGCATTTGACTTTGGCTGCAACGGGTTTGACTTTCGATTAACATGACAACGAAGCAACACCACCACTCCAACAAATAAATGATCGTCTCCAACTCCGTCACCAATCATCACCGCACACGGTAACCCAACTTTTGTTTTCCCCTTTCCTTTCCTTGCCTTCGCCGCACCCAGCACCACCAGGTCGTCACCACCAAATACTGCTTCGGGCTTGCAGCTTTGGGTTAGGGTCTGCATGCAGCATTTAACAGCATGTATGCTGGTGGACTCTGTATCTATCTGAAGGAGCGACAACCCAGTCCGTTTCTCTCTGTGCTGGCATTCAACCCACCCGGCCTGCCTGCCCCTCCTCAGCTCAGCTCAGACAAGTTTCCGAGCCCAGATTAATCTGTCAATCTAGATAGCTGGGCCCCCCTACTGTAGATTCGACCCCACGACAACTAGTTCAATCAATGCATGGGCAGTTTGGTTCTTGGAGTTTTGCCATAGACCGCCGAACACTCATATATATGAGTGTATGTTTATATATATCAATGCTGCGAGTATTGTGTTCGCATTTGAGCATTTTGCTCGTTGGCGACGTATGCTGCTACTTACGTACTTACTCCCTGGTGCAGACAAACACAGGTATTGGTCACGATGTGACTGTCCCCGCTCTTTCGTTCTTCCGGCCTCGTCCCTGATTGCCTGCCTCCTGGCTGGCAAGCAAGATAGGACTACAGGGTCCTGTGAATGTCCTCTATACAGATAGCTACAAACTCGCATATGTATTTACATCCCTCACTAACCGAAAACATACGTCATGGGGCCAACGTCGATCAGAGCACGCTTGGCACGAACTGGAGGGGAAGATGGGGAAGGCACTTTGTTGCTTGTAGCTCGTTTCGATGGCACTTTGCCCTGTCCATGCCAGTTCTCAGGCTCATCGATCCATGGTCGTATGGTCAGGGGCGCGCCCTCTCCACCAAACTCTAATATCGCCATCGCAGTAGTCAGCAACTGACACAATTGGGCCCTTTACCTCATAGGGGGGTGGTGGTTGCTGCTTTGGGGCTCCTCCCATCCAATCTCCAAACAGGCAGCCCAGTCATTCAACAACCGATATCGCCCCCGGTATCGTCTGAGATGACCACCAGAAACGTTTATGGATGTGTAGATGGTTTGAGACCAGGTAGTAACGGTCTGAATCGCAGTGATAAGGAACGTGCTCATCTTGGGAGGCCGCCAACAGCATAAATAGGGCCTGCTGCTCCGCGTAGATTTGAAGTACAGGTGAATTGAAGTAAAGCAAACAAACACAGCGAAGAATCCTGGGCCATCTCACGACTACTCTCGAACAGGATCCCGATCCATCGCTCCCGCACGAGTAACAGACAATGCAAATCAAGGAGAATTGCACTACCGTGGCTCCTGCTCCTTTTCCAGGGGCCGTAGCTGATGACGAGCCATCGCCATCTCCTTCTCGACCAGATACTCCCGACCATCAGGACCTTGACCATGCCCATGACCATCACCACCACCATGGGAGAAACTACAGTATTGTCAGCATCGCGTCCTCGTGCCAGAGCAGTGCCAGTCACTTCCAGCAAGACCCTCTAGCCGTCACTGGGGACAACCAACTCCATCACCGTCACTTGGCCACGGCGGCCACCATCGACAGCATCGTGTCGTCGTCGACCGGGACAACGACCGCCATGGTCAACAACCTCATGACCGCACCACTCGTCCTGACCTCGGACATTGTCAAGTCGCCCTAGAGTAGGACGGGTTGTGAGACAGATAACACATATCATTCGGGTTTCGAAACTTCGTCGATGAAAACGACCACGTAATATGTTACAATGCAACAACGACAACGACCCCCCCCCTCCCCGACCGCCAAGGATCAGTCACGACCTTTTCGATGCCATCAGTGCAAAGAGAAATTAACACTCCTGGCGAGAGTCTCGCCGACACCCTCCAGTAAACCCGGATATATGGCTACCTATACAAGCTACCTAATAGCTAGAAGGATTGCGCCCCGGGACCCTCTCTCCCTCCACTTGTTGTATCTAATTATCCGTTCAGAAACTTGTGTCACGTGGGAGACAGAATGCAGAAGAAGAAAGGATAACTTGTAGCCAGGTGCCCGAATATGCGGTCAGAATAGGAAGCACGGTGAAGGCACTCACAATGTCACACACTGTGAACTTAACCAGACCGCAGGGGACTATTACACTGGTGCAATGTCGTTGAGAATTTTTGTAGACAGGACAACGGAGTACACTTGTAGTGCTGAGCAACATTTATTTACATTCCCTGAGGGGTGATGGTATAGGTATTTAATATACTCATGTCACAATTTCCTTTTCCTTAAAAACTAATATAGGGCAGAAAAGAAACGAAAATAAATAAAAGAGTTAACTTTTTCTTTTACCTTTTAAATATAACTTAATAAAAGTAAGCTCCCGGCCTTTATGGATTTATTTAAAGTAGGTGTTTAATTATATATAGCACGTCTTTAACACTAGGACACTGGGCTATAGTAATATATAATAAAACTAATTCGGCAGTGCAAGCCACGCAGGACATTGTAAATAGAAAGAACAGATCCGTCACTATCGACGCCCCGCAGAAACCCTCCCTCATATGCTAGATAAGTACGGAAATAGTAGATTTGTACAACTCGGAGGACCCTCTCGCTTGCACAGGACTCAACTGATATCATATATGTATACTGTATGCACCCCATAGGCACTAATCCCCAGTTTTGGATCTCGCCCTTTCCTTTGGCCACCCGGCACCATCGTCACCGCTGCCATCGTTAGTCCTCCTTGACTTGGGCCTCCTGCCATCGCTGCTGCTGCCGCCGCCGCCGCCGCCGCCGCCGCCGCCGCCGCCGCTGCTGCTGCTGATGCTGATGCTACTGCTGCTATTGTTGCTCCTATTAGTACCGGCCGGCCCACGCTGGATCTGTTCTAGCTTAGCCAGCACCTCCGTCAGACGCCGCCGCGCCGCCGTCCCGCACTGCCTACTTTGAGGCGGTGATGGGCGATAGAACTGTTTCACGACGCCGGCAGTCGCGTGGTAACACTCGTAGAGCAGGAGACGGATTGCGGCACTGCTGTTTTTTTTTTGTTCGTCAACATGGCAGCGGTTTTCTCCTTTCTCATCTCCTCCTCCACCACCACCACCAGCAGCGGCCGCGGTGGCTCCGCCCGGCGCAATGATGCATGGCGGCGGGGGCGTGTTCATGGGAGTTGGGGGCAACGAAGTTGACGTCGGCTGTATGTCGCGGGGCGTCCTGGCAGTGGAACTAGAGGGATGACCCGGTGGTTGGCCCCGAAATCCGCGAAGGAAGTCGTCCGACGGGTTCCGGCTGAACGCCTTGACCATCAGGGGATCGCCGAAGACGCAATTGCTCCAGTCCTGAAGGCCCGTGACACTTATGGGGTTTGTTTCGGCAGCATCAATTGCCCCTTGCATTGCAGTTGCTTGGCCTTTGTGACTGTGGCGAGGTAATCCATCTTCGAGCTGCTCTTCTCTGCTAGAGCGCGTGACCAGGACGTTCGCATCATTGGCAGCATCGAAAAGCACCAAGCGAGACTCGGTGACATCATCCAGGGTGTAGCTGAGACGGGCCAAATGACGACGGATGAGCGAGTAGTTGATCATGAGCGCCACGTCCTCGGCGTCTCGAAGTATGCTCTCCATCAGGGCCAAGAACGCCGTGGACCATGTCGCGACGCTCTCCAAGCCGGCAGAAGCCGGCGGCATGGGTAGACCCCCACAACCTTCCGGGCCCTCGTCAGAGGGGGAAGGGGCGCAACCGAGGACAGCGACGGCGGGACCGAAGCGAGAATTGGGGGCGCAAACCTGGGATATCTGACGTACAAGGTACCCCTTTTGGTATTCCACCACTCTCCGCTCCAGCGGGGTGAGCGGCCCCGGAAGGCTCGAGACTAAATCCCCCATGGCAGGCTCCCACAAGCTGAAGGGGGCCCCCAGCGCTTCCCTGGATGTCGAGCTCGCGATTACGGCCGGTAGGTAGGAGAGCAAGGTATCCCCGCATGTTGCAGACGATACTTCCTGGTCCATGTTCACCATGTTTGTCGTCTGGAGGGAGGTGAAGCCCTCTGGACTGTCGGGCGTGACAAAGCGCTGCAAGGGTATCCTGGGTATTTCGGCCCGCGACCCTTCGAGGGTTTCCCTGAATATCCAATTTATCACACACGGCTCCGACCACGTGAGGTAGCGCTCACGGCGCAGGAGCCGCAGCATGAGCGAGGGCGGTAGCTTCAGCAAGAGTGTCCGATCGTCCGAGAGGGTAACTCTGAAGAGCCGCTGCAGACCGCCCGCCGCCGTCGGCTGTAGTGGCAGCAGAGACTGGACCGTTACGTGGGGCACAGCATGGCTTACCACTGCTTCTACTCGCCCAAGTGGCGGCGGTCGGTTCATGGATATGACAGGTGGCAGAAAATCAATTTGTGAATAGGGAGCTGCTTGGTGACGTGATTCCCGTATTTTTGTGCAACATTGCGGACGTGTAAAGGCTTTGGGCAGGCGGAGCTCAGAGGCGGCCGGGTGGAAATAGGAGACTGGCAAGGAGATTTTACGGGGAAGGGCCACTGTAAAGGGAATGGAAACTACCGTTAGTTCCGGCCGTGCTGCTATGCTGCTCCTGCTGCCCCTTACTCCAAGATCTGCCTTGACCATGGACTGGCTGTTGTATGGTAGCCTGGCAAAGCAGCCGCTACCTGTTCATGAAGGCGTCGCTGCGTCGGTAGGCCGACAAAAGCAATGGGGGTTTCGCTCTCTATCACGCTCTCTATACAGGCAGGGGGTATGGACCGGGACCCGAGACAGCCTCTGGGCAGATAGCAAACGGTAACTACTCGTTGGCTGCAGGGTGGCGCGAGTTACCTTAACCCTGCCGGGACCGTAATATGCAGGTTGGTCCAAATTGGGCGACAGAGTATGGTAGGTCTAATTATCTCCAGACGAGGAGGAGAAAAGCAAGTGACGCGTTGCAATAGCGAATGGGATTATAGATTAGCTGGCCAACCTGTCTGATGGGGGAGAACGGGAAGGGGACGGGAAGCTGTCTGGGTCTTTTTAATACCGGCATCGCTTGGCACCGGAATGACAGGTTGTGTCGGAAGGCGGGAGGAAAAGTCGGGCACATGGGATGACATGTCTAAGAAGACGACAAGAAGGGACGTCTTTCTACCAGGCGGAGGATGCAGACTGTAGCAACTGCTCATTGACGAACGAGGCTTGACCGGCAAGGCGAGAGGGAGCAAAACAAGAGCCAAGGGGGATGTGGTCGCCGAACGGGCGGCTCGAGCAGTAGGATCTGGCACACGAAGGTAACGGTCTACTCGGCTATCTAGGCGGAGGACCACAAGCCAGGTCACCGAGAATGGGGCGAGGGGTGGGCTGCTGAAGAGATCTGGCGATATGCATGGCTGAGTCCTCCGGGATGAAACGAAGATGTTGACAAGTCTTAGATGATGTCCATCAGCAGAAGGCTTTTCTACTCCACACCAGCTCCGAGTGACTGAAATGCCAAGATGCCGGGAGAAGCATTCGAGAAGCCGGCATCTTGCTCTAAGTGGTTATCCTTGTCCGACCAACAGCATTGCAGAGCAGCCCATTCGGCCATGATATGCTGTACGTATCTGTAGACGCAGAATAGAGTGACATGGCAGCTTGCACGTGGGGCTGAACTACATAGTCCACAGCTTCTGCTTTTCTTCTTTCCTGACAGGACTGCGAGCACGTTTACTAGAGCAATCGCCCGCATGTTAGCCAGTCGGTATGACAGCGTCAGTCCAGAAGCATACGGCACGAGGCGTTTGCTGTATAGCGCCCCAGCCGAGGCTTGAATGAACATGGCACCTACCGAAACTTAGCCCGGGGTGTACAGTATAGCATGTCTCGTAGCACTGGCATTCAAGATGTGAGAGTATGCAAAACTGCTAACCAGCGCGACAGACGACGCGCGAGGAGAAAGGAGACGAAAAGAAAAGGATTGGTTGGCGGCCATACCATGCCCATGGCAGAAAGAAGATACAAATGCACTCGTACACGCAACCTACCTTGAGCCATAGACTTACTCCGTGATTGGCCCTTGGAAGCGAACTCGCTTGACCGAGACCGTTGTCTCATCATCAGAGCTTGCGTTGCGTACGGTCATTGACAAGTAGGCAGCTGGTGGCTGATCACCTAGCATCTTGCTCACGATAAAGCGGTGAGGCAAAGGCATGAGCAGACAGTGCGGTAATGCCCATGACCTTTTCGAACTACAGCCTGCCTCCTCCTCCTTCTTCTTCTTGGTATTATCCGACAGATGTGTATACAAAGCGGATGAGGATGGTGTGCGCAGTAGTATGTGTATTAGTACCTGGTAGTTGGTCTTAGTGCATGTGTTGGAGTCAGGTTCTAGTGCAGGGAGAAGCGAGAAGAGTTAGCTCCTATTGGCCCGGTTTAGCGAATCTACAGGGCTAGTTAACCTTCTAGCGTCAGAGGTGGTGGGGTGGATTTTCAGGGCGGGGGTCTATGTTGGGCGATGGAACCTCTAGAACCTGTCATCCTTCCGTTGCCGCCTATGTCAGAGCCCGCCCTTCCAATCGGTGCTCAACCGTACCGCTGGGACCGTTGACCCAACCAGGGTGTTCCTATGTACATGCTTCTATGTGCATGCATACGCTTGCACCGCTGTAGACAGGGAGACCTTTGTTAGTATGTAGCCCGTATCCTCTTATTTCAGTCGTATGCCGAGGGGAGTTCGGCTGGAAAAGGGGGGACACACGCTGCATACTATCGCAAAGGTAGCGACCGACTTGATGACGAATCTGCCCAACTCTGAAGATGGCTGAATTGACCGACATCAGTCTTCTCAACTGCCCGGAGACTGATGTAACCTGAGTGACTCCTGGAGCAGATCAAACTGATGGGGCCGCGAGCGCCATGCCTGGATCCTCCTCGCCCACCTATTTGAAGCCCAGAAGGTGTTGTTGTACAGCTGCTTGATGTTTTTCTTTATTTCTATATTTCTTTATTTCTTTATCTTCTGATCGAGCTGTCAGATATGCGTGAATCCTTTTACGCATATATCTTGTGGGCGCCGCCTCATCAACTTTCCGTCACCCGAAATTGTCCTCGTTAATTTTGTCGCGATTTGGTTTAGCGTTGAAATCGCCGCCCGCGTCGCTCACCGGACTAAGCATACACACCAGGTGGGTGTCTATACATGTATGTAGATAAGCAGATGCTGTTTGTAGCTGGAAAGTGTGGTATTGGGGGTTTGATTTTGAACCGGGGTGCCTGCTTCCCAGTGGTCCTCGCGGCATCAACAAGTCACTGATTGGGCCTTCGTAGCGGTTCCCAAGGGGCGAGGATTGAGTAAGATATCCGGGAACAATTATGGGCTCAGCAAGACCGTACCGTGCTTCCTTCTATGCAAGACAGCGTTGCGCAAAGTTGCGGTGGCATTTGTTTTATTTCCCGATATGGTCCTACCTCTGCCTGATCCCCAGTGGTCAAGGTACGATGGGTTGCTCAACCGAAGGAGTATCAGATCAATTTGGATACCATCGGGCTCGAGCTGGGATACACGAGGTCCGAGCATCTAATCTAGCCAGTCCATCGTTCCTTTCATTTGTATTCTCTGGCCTGGCAGTAATACCGGGTTCGGGAACATGCCCGGCCTCGAGCAAGGTAGCTGTCGGCCAGGCCACGGGCTACATTGGTGAGGGTTGCATGCTATGTCATATATCTCTCTCTGGTAGCTGATGGGAGTCCCGACTTGCTTCTATGATATGATGAAGTTCAATGGCAAAAACATGCCAAGGCCGCCGTCTAGTTGGCTGGGATTCCCTGTACGGCATGGGAGCCATCATCCTTTTCGGCCCTCGAATCAGATTCGTCAGGCTTCGCTTCCACTGCCGAGGTAGGCTCTATGGATGTGTCGCCTTCTGCTGACTGTCCGTCTTTCGGTGTATCTTCTGTCTTGGGACCTTCCGCCTTTGCAGTTGCCGCTTCGTACAGCTCGCGAATGTTGTACCTCTTAAGTTCATTCCAGTCTCCCTCGACGACGCTCATACCGCAAAATGTCTATGCAAAGGTGAGCATGCTGAGACAAACAAAGAATCGCGTTACACTTACTTGGAATATCTCGACCAGGATGAACTTATCCGGGTTTGTGAGATCGACCTTATGGCGTGGGCCAATCAGACTTGCAATCAGTTTGATCACGTCTTGGGTCTTGAGGTTGCTTTGGGCCCGCGAGCTGACGCGAATCGCATACTGTATAGTTATTAGATCGGTGAACTGCATGTCGGACAGGGCGTCTGGCCACTGTTTCATCCTTGGGACTTACCGAAGGGCCCTTGACGTCCTTCTCCCCAGGGTCCCCGATTCCTCTCCTGCCGGTATCAGATCGAACTCGGGTGCTAGAACTATTCGTGCAGTCTCCTCGATCCCAACCTTGGTTGCGCTGCCCATGAGAGTGATGGGCGTGATCCTATTGAGGAACCTGGACCGCCGCTGTTTTCTGTCGGTGACTAGCATGGCATCTTCGCACACCTTGCGAGCGAACTGACGGGGATCAACTGGCTGCTTTGTCTTGACAAATAACAGACAGTCCAGGCTGAGACGCATAGGAGCGAATGACGAGGTATCCAGAGTCTTGTTGCTCGAAGCCTGCTTCTTGATGCCAGCAACCTCCTTCTGGATAGCGGCCTCGATGTCACCTTCGTCCTCGGAGTCATTGTCATCCTCCATCATTGGCTTGATGCCATATAGCTTCTCGCCATACTAGATGGAGCGGGCGTCAGTACGATGGAGGAAGCCTGTAGGGGGTTTCATTACTTACTTCGTCGCACATTGCTACAACTTCATCAAGGGCCTTGATTTCCTTGTTACGCTGGCAAGTAAACCAGAATCCCACATCACCGATATCGAGAGTCCGGCCCTTGGCCCTCATTGTGTCCATCTTGGCTTTCTGATGCGGTGTCTGCCATTTGCCAAAGTTGCCGCCCTGTAGATTCCATCATGATTAGCATGCTTGTGGTGGCCCTCGAAACCTGGAAGAAACCTCAATGCCCTTACCTTGCTCTTCTTTAGGCGCCCTTGATCACCACCACCAGGTGCATCCTTTCGTTTAGGCGCGGCGGAACTCATGATTCCAGAGGGGAATACGGCTCGTCTTTACAAATTGAACAACCAATCAATGCCGAAGCCGGACTTTTTGAATGTGTAGATAGATAGATGGCTGGACGCGGCATAGCACAGGTAGAATCGGATTGAACTTGAGTGGGATTTGCCCAAAAAGGGTCTGTGCTTTTCCCATTCAAGCTTAGCAATTGGCGAGCGCCCCAGAGAATTAACCTTGAAGATTCCATGGACACAGCACAACTAGAAGCAGTCCTCTAAATTGACATCTATCTATCTACATATCTATATTAATTATTAAATGAGAATCGAACGAAAAAAACGCGGCAGAATTTCGAGTTATATAATTGCGAAAGACAAGATCCTCAACTCTCAACGGGGTATACTTCGAAGGGGTAATCAGATCAGCCACCACCCAATCTATTCATATCAATCATAAGAGGTACGCCACCCAGTCCAAACAGACCTTGATCAGTATCCATCCTCTAGTAAAATCTGCTATGAACTCCATGAGCCTACCACTCGCACTCTATTCGTTGGTGCTTTCTATGGGATGCTCATCTGACACATCGCTGTCTTCTTCGTAAATCTTGACTTTCGGCGCATACTCGAGTATGTTGCTCACAACATTCGACTGTATCGTGTCTCCTTTTCCAGCAGCGACCTTTAGCACGAACTCGTTGAGACTCGTGCGCCCAAGGATATCCACATGCTCTGCTGTGTTGGGACCACCCCTAGGACTGAACCGCTCAGGCTCATGAGGCATTTCGTAGACCGTCAGCTTGACCCCGGCTGGATTGTACCGCTTCATCTTCCAACCCCTATTGCACATATATGCCGAGCTCAAAAGATTAACGGTGCCGTCCCCTTCGCCCATAATCACCCCATGATCGATTTCGTCCACCGTCATCGCCGTGTCGATCGTCATACTGAGATTGGTGAACATGGAAGGATCCGACGTCCGATAGTAGTATGCGCGCTCTGTCGGTATCCCCACACCATAAAAGCAGTAAATCTTCAAGTTTGGGGCCAATGGTAGTCGAGTCTCCAATGGGTTGATCCATTTGACCGGGTCGTCCATGTTGGCTTCCACCTCAGCAGCTGTATCGGCAATCCCGTCAGAGTAGCTCCCTTTCAAATGGTTTCGATACCACTCCTCAGTCGAATTCATCAGGTAAGCCCTAGCAGCCTCCATGGTGAAGTTGGCAGTAGGGGTCGTCCAGTTCATCCCCATGCGGAAGTTCATCGCAGAGCCATATGAATGCTTCTGCCCTAGGCGATCATCAGGGGCCCATGTCAAGTTTCCCCAGACCCGATCACCCCCCATAGGTAACATGGAGGAGATGCCGGGCATCGCTCGGAATAGCTCGGCTCTCTCGTCTTTGCTGAGGAACTTGTCCAGTGCGGAGACGGCAAGGGCACTAAGCTGTGCTGTATCTCTCATCTCCCCGGAGAGCAGCACGGGCACGTCCTTGGCCGCGCCAAGCATGCACCCGCTGATGTTAATCCACGCCTCTACGTGATCGTCTACCCAGCTGTCGCCACCATTCCCACCTTTAACCGAAGCAACCCAGTTGAAGAAATAATAGACAACCTGACCACCCATGCTGTGCGATGCCAAGACTGCCTTTTTCCCGGTGAACTTATGCGCCATCTCGATATGGAGCTTTAGGCGAGAGAAATATTGATCGCGCGTCTCAAGGTTTGTGTAGGATAGCCTCCAGTCGTATGCTGCGGTGAACGAGTTTGTTGGATCGTAACCGAGGGAAGCCAAATTCTCAAAAATCTTGTTCCAGATCCAGTAGCCCGTTATGAAGAAATCGGTGGCATCAAACCCCTGAGCAGCCCTCAGTTTGATTCCAGGAGGGTCAAGACCGGTCACCTTGTCCAACATGATGTGCTTCTTCCAGGCCTCCTTGTCCATGACCAAAGCCCTCATCATTGTCCAGCTGCCCCACAATCTCTTTCGGAAATACGGCCGGGAAGAGTTGCCTGTACCCCACGACTCGAGCCCAGACGAGATGACACCGGGAACCATGATTATCGGATGGTGGGCATGGAGGCCGGTGGCCTTTGCCTTGAGACCGACGGAAAAGGCATCGTAGCTTTCGGCGTAGCTGCGTTCGCCGTTCTGGAGTCGCACCACATTAGACCAACACGGCCGAGAAAAGTTCGGAGTATGATGGGGGAACAGACCATGAGATCCTTCATCTCTTTCGAGAAGCCAGCCGGTAGCACGTCCAGGAAGCTGTCCATGCTAAGCTCGCCAAACTCGGGAAAGGCAATGAGATCATTGCTCTGGGCTAGGAAGCCAGCCGCGATGAGGCCGCAGAGACTACCTATCAGAAAGATGAGGGTGGATTTGCGCTTCTGAGTCTTGGCCTTTTCGATATGGTGCACCACCTTGACCTTATCTCCCGGTCTCACGGGGCTGTCCTCGCGCGAGGAAGCTGGTGGCGACGAATCGGAGGCCGGGTCAGGGTTAAGCACCCGCCGACGAAGTTCTGAAGCCATTATTTGTTGTCTCTGAATCCCTCGAGTGATGCTACATGTCTAGTCCAACATAGGGATCAGTTGCACAGTAGGACGGGAAGCGCGCGCAGATTTGGGCTTGAGTAGATGGTGGTCGGTTGTTGCCTGTCGGCCGTCCGCTACCTATATTACTTTAAGATGAGCAACAACGATAATTTGAGCTGCCGCTCCTGCGAAACCCACAGCCGCGATGGAAGTTGTAATACACCGTCCGACGGGGAAACGTCCCTAGCAACCTCGATAAGAGTTCTACTAGAAAGTATCTCTGCCTGAGTCCTGACAGACTTGCAATGGAGGGAAGAGAGAGAAGAAGAAAAAAGACGGCTGTCAATTATTTCCGCGGGGCTGAGGTAACACGGGAATCCCACGAAACATCCTGACGTCAAAAACTTGGCAATTGGAAGTGCGCTACTGTAGGTCAGGTACCTAAAGTAGATCCTGGTGCTAGTTGGAGGTACTGAAATGGGCCGAAACGAAACAGCCATGGAAGCTACCAGTTACAGCGATCGTTATCGATCCTGAGGGGTGTCTCTTCCGAACTTGCTTCCCGCTTATCGATGTTACTAGGTGTACTTCAATAGCACATGTGTAGCGAACTTGTGCATGGAGATATGCAAACGTGCAAGTCTGCCATTTGCTGGCATCGATTATTGTTGCTTGGCTCGAATACAGAAACGATAATGCAAGAAATCAGATGGGATTGTAAACATGCGATTGATTGGCACCCAATCCTGATGCAGCTCCGAGCGTCATGCTTAAACCGTCCCCAGTCAGCCAGTCACATGTGAAAGTGGGTAAGTCGTGGTAAGTCAGTAAAATGCTTGAGCTTGGGTTAACTGCTCGAGTGCCAAAGGGCTTACCAGACTGTGGCCGCGTTGGGTTCCCCATTCCAATCCCCGTTTGCCAGCTTTGCTTGCGGGTTCGTGAAGTCATATTGGCTGTTCACAACGTGGACGGGGGCATTCTCTTTTCACTTCTTCTTGCCCTTCTCGGCTTTCTTGTTTGAAACTCGATCTATGCTGTCGCTGGCTGACGTCTCACTATTCCTACATTGCTATACACTTCTCTACGTTTCTCGTCTGATAGGTAATTGTCCGACACTAACACACGTAAGATCATTTCTGGTTTGCATTGGCATACCTGTAACTGCAGCATACGTCGCACTTGGACCATCTCGAATTTAAACTTGTCCTTTCCGACTTTCCCTCCTTTTTTTTCACCGCGTCGAAAAAGAAAAAAGAAAACAAGGAGAAAACACAATTCAATGTGAACCTGTTATGATACCTAGTTACATTGTGAAAGCAGCAAACATAAGAATTCGGTTGTCGATCTATCCGGAGACGCGGGGTATTTCACCGGGAGTGATATACTATACCGTGCCGGCACCCGCTCAAAACTTCATTTCCTTTCCCACGTTTGCCCTACCCGACCAACGGGTAACATGGAAACAGCGACGCGCGCTACCGAGCTCCCCGGCGAACTACGGTACATCCAGTATGAACATGCACTCGAGGAGCAGTATTTACCCGCCATCCGCGCCCTGATCTCAAAGGACCTTAGCGAGCCCTACAGCATCTACGTCTACCGTTACTTTCTGTACCAATGGGCCCACTTGTGCTACATGGTCAGCACCCTTTGCTCAGCCCCTTCCTTAGGCCCCAACCTTTATCTACCAATACATTTTTTGCATATTCACAGAAGAGAGGAGACGAGGATGGCTCTGGATGACTCCCCCAGCTGACATAGAGATGGGGGTTGACAGGCATTGCATCCAGACGATGGTTCGCTTATAGGTGTTATCATCTGCAAACTCGAGCACCATGCCTCCCACTCGCCTGCCACGCACCGAGGCTACATCGCCATGCTAGCTGTATCGTCCGCCTACCGAGGCCACGGAATCGCCACGGCGCTTGTCAAGATGGCCATCGATGCCATGGTCGACCGAAATGCGGACGAGGTGGTGCTGGAGACGGAAGAAACCAACACGGCAGCCATGCGCCTTTACGAGCGTCTTGGGTTCTTGCGATCGAAGAAGCTGCATCGATACTATCTGAATGGAAATAGCGCGTACCGACTCGTCCTGCTGCTCAAGGCCTCTATGAAACCCCCACCCCCGTTGCTGCCGCTGGACAGTGCGAGCGCCGCGGCGGTCGTCGTTGGTGGAGGCACAACAGAGGATGCCCGATCTGTCAGCCCGACCCATTAGCGGCATGAGGCCGCGGCCCAGGAATTGGCGGATCTACGCAAGCAAATACACGGAGATCACTGGGCAAACGAATGCTACGGGGCTTACTGGAGGGAGCCGAGGTTCGCATCTTATTCAAAGGAACCAACAAGGAGACAGCCCTTCTGTTGCCGACTGTGCCCAGATGATTGTCTTTTCGAGAGCTCTACCGAAGAAACATAAGCGGTCGAAACTATAAGGGATACTTGGAGCTCCTACTCAATGATACATAAGCCAGGGCTAGGGCTGAAGAGCGCTTTCAATATCAGTCTCGAAAACTCAAAATATAAGAAAACGACGGGAAGCGAGCCATGAATGGTTGATAGGCATTGATATACGTAGAAGAAGCATTGCAGGCGTTTGGGGGACTGCATATAGGGCATACGTCCGAAGAAGCGAATTTTGCATTGGGGTATTGGTTCGATGAGGGGCTGGCACTCATTGATAGCAGGCACTGTATTGCATTGAGTTACATTTTACTGGACGTTGCAGCACTCTCATCAATAGAACGAGTTCGCATCTCAAATTCCCGTTCTCCCTTTTCTGGAACTTTGTGGCACCATGCCTCCAATGACGAAATCAACTAACTCGGAGAAGCAAGGGTATCTCAAATAAACCAGCAAACACCTCGAATATAGGTGACCTCTGTGCCAACGCTGGATCCATCCTAAGACTTGCCCAATATCTCAGACGTATTGTAGATAGAGGCCTTGATACCCCATGCGTTACTGGACCCAATGCCCAGATATGTATAGCAATCTGCTATTGTCAGTGCATTACTCCTACCAGTTATTTGTACGGAAGAAAGCTAACCAGGTTTATAGTAAAGGGGTCTCCCATGGAGCTGAACGAGGCCAAGCTGCTTGAGTTTGGCAGCTACCCTATGAACATCCGTTCGGTCGCTGAAATCCGCCGTGTAGACACAGATGAGCCGCTCCGTTCTCTGATCGACGGCGGATCGCGGGGCTACCTTGGCGGCGATTCCCAGCTCATTGTTGGCGGTGGCCTTGGCCACGAGCTCCCAGATGTCGTTGACGCTGTGGACCGGGCAGAATATCATCCATTTGCCGCACTTGACGTGAAGATTCAGTGCCAGGTCGAGAATTTCCCCCGCGGCATCTCTGCCAGCCTTATTTACTTCGCGGGTGATGACAGCCCGAGACTTGCTCGACTTCCTCATGAAGTTGGAGAACTCCGCAACCATACTCAGCCTCTCGCTGCCGCCCTCAATGAAGCGGGGAATATCGGATAGCTCGTCCTCGGGGGCTTCGTCCTCGCTCCCGCGGACGTGCTGGTTCTGGGCAAGAGACTTATGCTTGCGATCAATGTAGGGGTTGCAGATGAAGATCCACGGGCAGACCTCCGACTCGTTCGTCGTGGCAGGCGGGAGCCGCTTCAGGAATTTATCCACCGTCTCATCCAGCTGCCAGGCGTACTTGTACCCGGAATAAGGGTTGTGGAGCTGCGCCGTATCTTTGGTCTCGGGTTGCCGGACGGCCTGGAGCCGCAAAGCGCTTTGGGCGTGTTTCCGTTGCTCCCACCAGCCTTGGATATCGAAACCGTCGACCCTCTCCTCAAGCTCTCTGGCCGTTTCCTCGCCACCTAGGGGTTTTGTGAGTGGACAATTACGTATATTTGGACGATGAAAACCCTTGGGAGGAGGGATTACCGTAGAAATCCGACTCGTCTCCGGAATCCATCTTTGCTCATTCGCAGCTACGACGATAGCCCAGAGATGGAACAGCGGGCCAAAACCTGGCAGTAAATTAGTTTGCTTGACTAAAGAAGAAACGGTATTTGGTAGGTAGGTTTCAGAATTAATAGCGCGGGACAATGAGACGAGACAGCCTGTCAAGTATGGAAGTTCAGGGCTGGTAAACCCAACAACATCAAATGGGATGGCCGTTGCTGTCACTTCGCGATTTACGTACCTAATTCCCTTTTTGCCTTAGGGGAAGACAAATTTTGGTGTTCGTATCCTCTACAACATGCGGAATAATGCTAGCTCGGTGTCAACTAGTGCCAGGAGAGAGGAGCAGGCTGCCGACTCCTGGGGAAGGGAAGAGAAATGTTACTGGTTCCCGAAGGTGAGGTCATACCAGAAGCCGGATTTCACTGGCATCAACCCACTCAATGCAATGCAGATCGCCGCAACATGCCTAGCGAATGTATGTATGTATGCATGTGTGAGCTAGGTATGTATGATGTGTGTTTGATGCATACACACATGTATCATACCTACATACCTAGACGTACGGGGTACGAATCGGGGATTTACAGAGCGCGACCGTTCGCGCAGCCGTTCAGCTCAGCCCAAGCTCTGGCCTACTCCCGCGCTAAATCATGGGGACTGATGCGGGCGGGTAAACCCTTGCTGGTGGGGGTCACTAAATTAATCAGCACCCAAGTTCCTTTCGCCAATTCCCCATTCCAGAAAAGAACATCGAGCCACAATGATCGCACTCACACCCTGATTGACACCATGGAACAAGCACAGCTCATAAGTTCTCGGAAGTCTTTGACGCTTGATCTTCCTCCAAGCTGCATCGAGTTTTGCCCAGCCAGCCCGCAACACTTTGTTGTTGGTACCTACAATCTCCAGAAGGAAGAGGCGCCTGCCGAAGATGGAAATGCCGGCTCCGATGATGATGCCGATGCCGATGCCACCCAAGTAGCGACCCGCCAAGGCCAAAACCGCAATGGGAGCCTTATTGTTTTCCAGCTAGACTACGACAACGACGAGGTGTAAGCAAACCCAGACTTTCCTGTTCCCGGGATCTTGTCTGACTATCCTGCCCCGTTCAATGCAGGCGGCACGTGCAGACTGTACAGCAGCCTTCTGCAATTTTGGACTTGCACTTCCATCCGCAGAAGGACAAGTCTGATATACTGGCTGTTGTCTCCAGCACCGGGACTCTATCTTTTTTCAAGTTGGACGTCTCACACGGGGATGCATCTGTAACCTTGGCTGAGCTTGCTACCCACCAGCCTCTAGGCGGGGACGGGAACATCCTTTTCCTATCCTGCTGCTGGCACCCTGTGCTGCCGGACCTTATCTCCGTCACTACATCGACGTTCGAGGTACACGTCTTTCGGACTGATGGTGCTTGGAACATCTTTGAAGCAAGTGAAGAACCCGTGCTCGCCCACACCCTGGAGGCGTGGACTGTCGCGTTTTCCCCTGTTCTCTATGAAGTAACTGATCAAAACCTATTCACTGTGTACTCTGGGGGTGATGACTCCATGATGTTACAGGCTGCTTGCAATCTACAAGCTGATTCGCCGCATATCGAAGCGGTGACTCCTGTTATAAAAACAAAAGGGCATGGCGCAGGAGTGACGGCCATTCTGCCTCTTGACATCACATTCGAGAACAAAGCCAGGGTCCTGCTTACAGGGAGCTATGATGACCACTTCCGGGTTTATGCAGCCCATGAGTCTGGCCCGGAAACACTGGCCATGAGAGCCAAGCTGTTAAAGGAGAGTAACCTGGATGGGGGTGTGTGGAGGTTGAAACTTGTGAGTTTGACGAGGCAAAGCGAGCGCTGGGAGGCCATTGTCCTGGCTTCCTGCATGCATGCTGGGTCGCGTGTATTAAAAATCACGGGCAGCTCCAAGATGGAAGAGTGCGCAGTCGAGGTTGTGGCACGCTTCGAGGAACACAAGAGCATGAACTACGGCAGCGACTTTCAGCCTGGCTCTGAGATGCCGGGCGGAGACCTGAAGATCGTCTCCACAAGCTTCTATGACAAGCTCTTATGTTTTTGGGTACTGCCAAATGCATGATATATCCGTGTTACTTAAGGATGTGGCTTACCTACGTACACATATAATATACACAGAGTCGGTATGATACATGGTCAAATACGCATGTTGACTTATTAATATTGTATATAAGAAGGACTTGAATATGGTTATCTACTGTACCAAGTATAGCAAGCTGGAGGACGCATGCTTTCCGTCTAAGGTATAAATAGTACCACAGTCAGATTACATCAGACCATGATTGTCTCGCCGTAACGGGCAACCCGAATTGCCGACATCCAAGAGCAGTAAATATGCCCGGATCTGGCGTTGTACGAGTGAGAGTGCTTTCTTATCCATACTATTGCCTACCTACATTGTTGTGAAGGTAGGTTCAGTGATACATGGAGCCAGAGTAATCAATTAACTGGCTTCTCCCAATAGGTAATACCCTATATTATGATTTGTTGGATGCATCGCGATAGGCTACCTGATACCATCTTAGAGGGCACCAGAAGAAATAATCGACTTTAATTGATATGCAAGTACTGTGTGGTTTCTGTTGCTGTATATCAGGCAGACTTCTGGACAGACTTCCACTGTACTATTTTCCACGCAACAACAGGTTGTCGGTGGCTCCACCTGCCTGATCCAATGTAGATCAACAAACCGGCCAGTTAGATTACATGCATCAAGTCCATATGGCGTTAGAGGCCAAAAAAAGAGACACACAGCAAAGACAGCACACTCGACAGTAGGGACATGGACAAGACACAGGACCAACCAAGCAACTATACTTTCTCCCACAGCCGGAAACCGATATAGTAACAGCCCAGAAGCTACCTTATTTACCTAGGTAGTGGGTGGATTAGGACACTGATGCGACGTTTTGATCTGGTGTTATCACTGGTTATTCCATTCGAAGACTATGTATTGGATGTAAGCGTTAGCAGCTTAGATCTGGTTTATTCCGGAGTCTTATTAATGTACTCCGTACGTTGGTAGAATAATTCACTTGGACAGCGGAACTGGAAATGGGGCTGGCAGCAACATTAGAGGATCCCTGTCATAAGTCAATGAGTCAACCAACCACTAAAAGTTAGCTGACTTCCAGAACCCAAAAGGCGTGCCTGCCTAGGCCGTAGCTGGGGTGGGTTTATTACATGTAGTACATGTAAGGTAGGTAGGTAATTATTAAAGCGCGCTTGCTTTCTCGTCCATTGATCGATTGACGATAGATATTTATCTCCCGACTGCTACACGTCACTTTATCCTGCCGGCTGCATTACATACCACACCACATTTCTACCTGGATGACTCGCACATAAGACAATCTGGTGGACCAACAGAAATAACTACGCCGGCGGCAACAAACCGAGAGCTTGCCCAGATACCTTCCCCTCATCATGTCAGCGGCGCAAGTCAACGGCAACATGGGGATGGTGGGCACAGTCGCGAACGGCGTGGCCGTGATCCCGCGGATCCAAGAAGCTCTCCAACTCGTCCACAATCCGTATTCCAACAACGACACGCGTCAGGAAGCCCAGCGATTCCTCGAGGAAGTCAAGGACTCGGAAGAAGCCCCATTCCACGGCTACACCCTGGCCGCCGACAAAGCCCAATCTCCAGTCGTACGACACTACGCCTTGTCCCTACTCGAGCATGCTATCAAACATAAATGGGCAAAGTACACCCCCGACCAAGCCGTCGCCCTGCGCAACTGGGTCTTGGAGCTTTCGCGGTCGATTTCTCGAGAAGACCCCGTCTACCTGCGAAACAAGATTGCTGTGTTATGGGTCGAGGTCACGAAACGCAGCTGGGCAAACGAGGATGGCTGGATGGGCATGGACACCATGCTGGTCCAGCTTTGGCAGGTGCCAGACTCGGCGGTACACAAGGAGCTTGTACTACTCATACTGGAAACCCTCTCCGACGAGATTTTCAATGGAGACGATGCCGTAGTCGCAATCCGTGAAGGTATTCTTAGCAAGGCAGCCGTTGAAATATTCACTCCCGCTGCCGTCTTGGTCGAACATTTTCCCGAACGCAAGGCCGGCCCCAACGTCCGATGTGGCGAAGAAGGCTGGCTCGGAAGAATCACCGTTCTTTTGCGCCAGTGCCTCGCCATGGATTTACAGAACGCCGACCTGCGTAGTTGTGCCGTCCGGGCATTCGCTGTACTCTATTCCCTCATGCCCTGGGTGGTTCCTTATGCTGCCACGGCGACAGGCTGTGTGGGTGTCATGTGTGACGGACTTCGTGCACCTCATCTTGCCGTACAAAAGGTAACAATCTTGAACACGTTGATACACTCTGTTTCATGCGTAATTGACACTACCACAGGCTGCTCTTGATGCAATGCATTCACTTTATTCCCGTACCAGTTTTGTGGACCAGGAGTTTCTGGACCTCGTCGTGCCACTTTACGACCGCAAATATGCTGAGCTGTTCCGACAGCTGTTCGAATGGTCCCAGGTCGATGCTGAAGATATAGACGACGACAAATACCAATTTGGCAAGAAGCTCTCCGAGCTGATTTCTTTTGTTGCGAACTACATTGATCGACGATGGCAGGTCTTGCCCCTGAATGAAGGGCGGGTCGACCTTCCGGCCTTTCTACAGCTCTTGCTGCTGGTTACACAAAGCCCAAGCTTGATAGTATCAATCCCCGTGCTTGTAACCTGGACAAGACTGCTGAACCAGGCACACCTGGGCCCCAACATTGCGCAGACCCCGGAGATCATTGGTCCGTTACTCGATGTCTGCAGCTCCCGCCAGTTCCGCTATGAAAACTTGCCCGAGGACACCCAAGACCCCACGTTCTTGTTCCTCCTTGAAGACACCGATACATTACCAGAGAGGCACGCATTCCTTGGAAACTACCGGCGATACAGCTGCCAGGTTATTGAGGGCATTGTCCGTCATAAGCCCGTGGACGCCATCAGTCACATCCTGGGCCACGCGCAACCTATTCTCGACAATCTTTACGATGGCCAATCCTCGTTCAACCCCGCAACTTACACGAAATTCTCCGCCGCCTCGCTTCGCGCTGACGCCCAGGCTACTGTCATTGAGGCTGCTCTGAAAGGCTTCTGCAAATGGAGGGCAAGATCGGCTACTGAGTTGAACGAAGGGGATGTAGCAACAGTGGAGGCCAGTCTCGAGTCTTGGGCTGAGCAGCTATTGACGAAGAAGTTCGAGGATCCGTTAATTAGGAAACGGATACTTCAGTTGCTCGTGGCATTCTCTACCACTGCACTCGATAGAAAGCCGACGTTTATGCTCAAGGTGTTGGAGCACATCTTAGTCACGTGGCCGGCAACACAGCCAGAACATCGGGCATACACAGACGCTGTGAAAGACCTGCAGTCAGAAAGCATGGTTGAGCTACAGAGACTCGCGGTCAAGATGCCGGATCACCTTCTCGAAGTCTATGATCAAATCTCGTCGAAAGTTGGCGAGATGGTAGCGTCAGGGACGCTGGATGAGAAACGGCAAATTACGTATCAGACGTTTCTCTTTACCATCATTCATCGGTCGGATCGGGTCGAGAAGCCAATGAAACTCCAAAAACTTGCTGGGTTTTTGCAACCTATCAAGGCACAGTGGCAGACCGAGGATCTGAAGCAGGCCCTGTCATCATACACGGGTTTCTGTCAGATGATGGGACTTGACAAAGCCCAAAATTATCTGGCCCGAAAGCGTGTTCACGAAATCAACGACTGGGGCTCGGTGGGGTTGGATGCTGAGGGCCAGGCTCTCCAGAACGAGCTGGAAGAAAGGCAGGCAGCGCTCCCTTTGCGACCGACCAAATCGTTTCTGAGTTGCTCGATTGACAAAGTCGAGAAGGGCACCGCCCCTTATGAAACTTCGTGCGAGTTGTGGCAAGACGCTTTCCCGGCCATCTTGCCAGAGCTCTTGAAGTTCCTTAGGTATGAAATGCAATATGCATCGAGTAAACTCTGCTGACCACTCCTCTAGCTACGCCCATGCTTCGCACAGCGCAGGAAACTGGGAAGGCCTCCCAACAGAGATGCAAGGTATCGTCAGTCGTGTTCTTACCGATCGTTTCTGGCAAGCTGGGATCTCGGAAGGAACCAAAGACGACTTCTACGCCAGGGTTGTCGATAAGAAGCTCACCTTCGAAGGGCTCGCCTCCACCATCCGAGGCACCATTCGCTTCGTTCGCGAGTCGGTCTATGCCGTGATTTACTGCATGAGCCGCCTAGATATGCAATTTTACGGCTTCGGCGAACTCCCGGGACCCCTTGCACATTCCCTGCTTGCTGATTGTCACAGTCTATCCTCCCATCAGATGATTAATCTTTTGAACTTGGTTCGGTATCTGGTCGACAACTGCCCGGTCCAACTCCGCGACCATTTCCTGCCCCCGCTTCTGGCCTCTACGTTTCAACAGATGGACACCAAGGTCAACCTGGAGTGGGAGAAGCAAGGTGAACAACAGGGAGTCAGGGCCGGCGGGGAAGCCCTGACAGAGGAGATGAAAGCCGAAAGCATTCTCCGTCAACTCACTTACACTGCGGTCATGATGGTCGCCGACTTTCTGGATCCTGCTCGCACGAGTAAGTGGAACCCTGGAAAGCGTTCAACCGAGTTTTATATACGCTCAGAATCTGATTTACAAGCAGATGACCCGGTACCGGAATCCGCGCAGCAGCCAAAGCGCAAATACCTCTCGCTCCGGAAATTCTGTCTTTCCCATTCGACAATACTCGAGCCCCTTCTCCTCTTCTGCACACACGCGATCCGGGTGCGTGATACCAGATGCTGTAGTATCATGCTCCGCGTGTTCCGGACAATTCCGGGAGAGTTCATGGCAACTGAGACCAGCGAGTCGCAATTCGCGAAGATGGACGATGACGATGATGGTAAGCGCGAGCTCGAGGAAACGGCGATTCCCGCATCTACGGCATCTACGATTCGCGAATACATATCGTCGAACGTCCTGAAAGCATGCATCACATCGATCCACGAGCCGTATTTCGTGGACCTCCAGAAAGACCTTGCTGCCCTCATTGCGACCATACTAGCTTACTATGCGCCGTTAACGTCAACACCACGAGATGTGTTGCTATCCTTGCCGAATATCAAGCCAAACGAGGTAGACAGAATCCTGCGTGAGGTCCTGAAGTCGAACAACTCACGTAACCAACGCGGACACATATTGGAGTTGTTAAAGGACTTGAAGGGAGTCAGTATCTCGGAAATGGGCAAGCTGGCCAAGAGCATCAACATTCAAAAGCCATCGTCGAAGAACAAGCCATCCCGAAGTCGACTGGCACAGCAATTCATGACTGCCAACGGCTCGGAAGAGCAAGGGTTGGAGGATGTGGCGAGCCTGTTCAACTCCTAGTCACTGTAGTACAGGGTTGCTTTCTTCTTATGGTGCGAGTAACTTAATTAGACGATAGGTACTAGCGATAAATAAAATAATTATTAAATACATCCCTTTAAACATATAATAATAGCATTAACGGTTAATATTTAATAACGTAATTGTTAGTTTTATTAAATTATATTATATTAGGTAAACTAATAAATTAATTAATAATATTTATATTATATTTATTTTATTAAATACTATATAATAATACTTAAATAAATAAGCTAACTTATTAATTAACGTAGTTTATTACCTCGCGGATTATATTACCTCGCGGATTATTCTTTCTATTTCCTAATACTTTTATATAAATTAATTTAATTATAACGTTTTAAATTAATTTAAATTACTTATTATCCGATTTATTACTCGATTTTATATCTTTTTTATAAGTTCGCGTATTATAACCTGTCTCGCTATAGATATTATAGCGCCTATTACCCGTTACGTACCGCTTCGATAAATTATTATTTTTATCTTCGTTAGTTATAGGACGCTTCCCTTTTACTTTTTTATTTTATAATTATTAAGATTCTTTAATAATAAAAGCTCCTTTAAATTAAATATATAACTTTTTAACCCTTTAACGTTTTAAAAGGGTTAAATTAACTACCTTTAAAGTCCGTACCCGTTTATATAAAATCGTAATTTCGTACGTTATTAACTCTATATACTTAATTAACTTATTTATAATATCTAAAATCGGCGTTAAAAAGCTTCTTTAATAACTAAAGATTTTATTTTTAATAAAAGTAAAGTATCTCGTTATTTATTAAAGGTTAAAAGGCATTAAAGGATTATAAATATTAACAGTCCTTAAGCATAATAACTCCGGTATAAACGTCCGAATTTATATATTTAATTTATTAATTACCTTATTTAAATTATAGGGTATTAAACTAGATACGTTAAATTTAGATTTAATATTATATTCTATAAAAATAACGAAATACATAGTTTTAAAGGTAATAAAGAACTCGAGCTTTATAATATAATTTATTAAAGTTTTTATAAATAGCTCGATTTCTTTCGAATATATATACTTTAACGATGAATAAAGTATAATATCTAGTAACTAAAGTAAATAAAATAAATAAGGAGGTATATTAAATATAATAATACCGTTATCCTTATAATATACCTCGAATTCGGCTAAAATATAATTCTTATAATTATTAATAATTAAAAGGCAATAATAACCCGTCGCTTACGTTTTAATATATTTATCGAAATATTTAACCTAATTTAAACCTATTTTATTATCAATCTAGCCGTTAAAGGTCGGTTTAATTATTTAATCGCCCGGTAAATTATATTCGCGCGCTTAATTCGCGAGGTAATATTAGCTTTAAACGATTAAGAACGGCGGAATATATTAATCCTACGAATTAATATATTTTATTATTATTAATTATTCCCGATTACTAAGCTAAACTATCTTCACCTTCCTACGCCGATTAATATATATTATAACATATATTAAGCCGATAACGCTTATTATAAAACTAATCTCGTCGAAATTCTATATATCTTTATTTAAAATATTATATTTAACTTTTATATTTATTATTAACGTAAATTAGCCGGAAATAACCTTTATATCCTTATAAAAAGCCTTTTAATAATTATATTTCCGATTTATTTTAATTTTAAGGTTTGGATTATAATCGATAAAGCGCCTAATTTAATATTTATCGACGTATTCGCCGTTATACGCTCCCGTAAGAAGATTAGCTATATCTTCTATATTAATAATATTAAAAGGTATTCCTCGGGTATTTAAATCGATTATATACTTTTATAATACCTCCTCGTTATTAAGATTTAATTTATATTATCGTTATCGGATTTTACATTATAGGGTTCGGCCGTTAATTCGGTAATATAAAGTCGTATAAGGGACGTCGTATACTTTCGTAATAACTCTTTCGCTTAAAGGATTTATTAAATTTCGCGTCGCTTAAATTATTAAAATAATTTAATTTTCTTTAAATTAATTAAGTATTATAATTATAGAATTATTATATATTAAAGTTTAATTAAGCTATAGAATTAAAAAAGTAGTCCGCGAGGTAATATAGTTCGCGAGGTAGTAAACCACGTTATATATAATAATAATATATAATAAAAAAGTATTTAAATATTAATTTATATAAAAAATTTATTTATAATAAAAGTATTACTTTTAATATATTACTTTTTATAAATATTTAATAGGTTAATTTATTTAATTATATATTATATTTAACGGAATAAACATTATACTATTAATAAACAACATTTTCGCTACTAAGGGCATAACCTACCTACGGTCCTGTCTGTACTGGACGTGCAAGGGATAATAATAACTTGAACTAGAGCTTACGGAGTACAGGCATCAAGTATGTATGTAAAGCTTCGAGCTTCTAGAAGGACGGGATCATGCGAGAGACCAGACGACTTGGGCTACCTCTTAGGTGCATGTGCTACCAAATCTACAATATGCCAATTAGACCCCTGCAACGTGTCTGGTGCCGTCAGTCCCGCATTTCGGCCTATCAATTGGGTCCAATACTACCAGCCTCGTCACCATCGTATCACCAAATCCGTAATTAGACACCCATACCAGACAATCAATACTCCGTACTATATACTTTAAGGATTAAGCCAAGGAGTGCACAGAGAGCATTAACGCACCAGACTCACTTTACAGCTTGTTTAATGCCATCGATAGACCTCTCCAGTTCTCTTTTCTTGGCCGCCCGGGCTGACTAGAAAGCAAGAATACACAGAGCGCCTCCTCCATCGTCTTTGCGCCACTCTTTTTGTCTGCTCCATCCACCATACCGCACACCCACCCTCCCACCGAAACCCCGGACTTCAATTGCAGGGCACTCGCGATATATTCTCGTGATGCTGGCCCCGCTCTCAAGCCAGCGCCATCTCCCCTAAAATAATTCGCCATGGAGGAATCGGATATAACCTACACCATAGAGACGGAGGAACAACTATGGGACGGTGCGCATGACTTGGTTGCCCCCTCTGCTGAAAGAGAGCTGACCGTGGCTCCTCGCCCACCCACAGAACTCGATGAGGTTCTTTCCCAAAGCTACGCGGCCCACGACTTCGAATCCCTAGACGATGCGCTACGCAGATGGCTCGATCTTGCTACCCAATGCCGACAAGACTTTTCCCAATCTGAAGATGACGTCTTCACCTGCTCAGACAGACTGCTCAACAGCCCTCTGTTCCAAACCGACCCGCACTATGTACGCACGCAAATAATATACAGCATGCTGCAGGAGGACGAGCCCGCCTCAGTCTACGCCATTGCAAGCTTCCTCCTGCTGGACGGGCGCTCCGATGAGACCACTTACCGGGAGATGGTCAACGAGGGATGTTTCCACCGCTTGCTGGAGTTGATGAATGGCCATAGAGATGACGACCCTAGGCTATACCGTCTGCTTCTGGAATTAATGTACGAGATGCCTCGCTTCGAGCGGCTGCGCCCCGAAGACCTCTTGCATGTCGACGATGGCTTTGTTTCCTACCTCTTCGAGCTTACCGAGGGGCTGTCGGACGACGCCCACGACCCCTACAATTACGCCATCATCAAGGTGTTGCTCATTCTGAATGAGCAGTATATGGTCGCCTCCACCGCGGCCGCAGCAGATCCCACCTCGCCTAACGCATTGCTGATAAACAGGGTAGTCAAGTGCCTGTGTCTGTACGGGCCGCAGTTTCGTACCTTCGGCGAGAACCTCATCCTTCTCCTCAACCGCGAGACCGAAACCTCGCTCCAGCTGCTGATCCTAAAACTCCTATATCTCCTGTTCACGACCAAAGCGACATACGAGTACTTCTACACCAACGACCTCCGCGTCCTTCTCGATGTCATAATACGAAACCTCCTCGATCTGCCCTACGAACTGATGTCTTTGCGGCATACCTATCTTCGCGTGCTGTACCCGTTACTCGCGCACACGCAGCTTAACCAACCGCCCTACTACAAGGAAGATCACATCGTCAAGGTCCTGCGAATCATGGCCGGGTCGGGAAACGCGCACTTTGCCCCCGCCGATGAAACAACCCTGAGGTTGGTAGACCGGGTGAGAAAGGTCAGTTGGTTGCCAGACGACGGCGCAGGCGAGGTTACAAACAGACTGCTAGGTATCAGTCTCCAGTCTCAAGACGCAGGCAGCAAGATTAGTGTGGTTGATGTGGCGGCGGTGACGGAAAAACCCGGCGTGCAGACGCCTAGCCGAAAGGCCGAGCTTAGTGCTGCCGAGCAGGTAGAGGATGATGCGCCGCCATCGTCTCCGGAGGATTTGGTAACTGCAAGCACTAGCGGTGAGGCGACGGAGGCATCCAAGGAAGTACCCCCGCGGAAGCCGAAGAAGCCGTTACCCGCCGTTCCTAAGTCCAGGCACGGGAAACCGTTTGCGCCGGTCGTCCATATCAATACTAACGGGAATGGACCAGCGACAGCGACGGCCAAAAAGCTACCGCCGCAAGCACCGCCCCCAAGACGGAGAGGCAAGCTTAAGGCGGCCGAGCCTGCACCTGCCACTCAAAATCAGTAGATGAAGATTTTAAGACGCGTGTTTGACCGGTCTTCGTCACTTGGGCCGGAGGATCGATGATGTATATTGTTTAGCTAGACGGCTTGTGTAGTTTGGTCTTCTCTACATGGAGAGGACATATGTTTGGTCGCCCTGTTGTGTTTAGGGAGCGACGCTACGGTGGATTTCTTTTTTCTTGGTACGCAAATATCATGGGTTACAGATGGCATTCACATGGCGCGGCGTTGGCAGGTTGGTAGATGATAGCATGGGTTGGTTCATCCATAATTACAGACATAGCTCGGGGTACGGACGGGACTCGAACAGATGGCAAGCCGCTGATAGCGACAGGATTACAAGTTGACGTAATATATGCAGGGGCTCATAGCTCTGCCGACATAACTATCCCCTTGAGTGCCATAACGCTGCTTTCCACCAAAGATAACGTATTGTACGGACCAGGGGTGATTTAGGGTAATGGACAATGCGTTTTAGTCGTTCCGCCTCTTTTTTACGGCCTCCTATTGGTTAAGACTCCTTGCTCGGTCTCGCACGGTCGCGTTGATCATTTACAGAAAGTACTGTACGGAAAGCAGCGTTATGGCACTCAAGGGGATATATCATCACCAGCCTTACTCGTGCATGCTGTGGTCGCTCTTATTCAACGGAAAGGAGGCCGCCGGTCGCGGAAACCAAGTCAAGTACATGCCAGGGACGTACGACCTAGGCTTTAGTGTTGTGTGCCCTAGAAAAAAGAGATGTAGCGGGACGTGAGTGAGACTAGGGATGATCAGATCGACGTAGCTGTTAGACGATAGGTGGGAACTATACAAGGTATAGGTTTTGTCTGAAACATGTGAACGTCAAACGGTTGACGGGCTACCTAGGTAGTCAGCGGAGAGGGGTTTGAGAGTATACTGTACATACACATTTGGATGGGCACAGGCGATCAACCACACGTGCTGCGTGCGGTGCAGATTATGTGCCTACGATCGGGGTTGCATATGTACTTGATCGCAAGTATACCGGGGCATGGCCTTGGCGAACCTGTTGGTCATTCTATGCGAACATGGAGGAGAGGGGGAAGTGGGGGGAGACGTCGGTTGAATACTACTCTATCGGCCCACCTTGTCCAATAAGACAGACTTGGACCAGAGGTGGCCGTACGAGCCGTCTCCTGCCCTTACTTTTACTGGCAACAAGCAGGTAGAGCCATCAGTAAATAGCCGGGGTCTCGTTTCTGCCGAGATGTCGTTTTCTTCCCTCACAGTTTGGCAGTCAATGAATAGATGGGGTACGAGCTGGAGGTTGGCAGAAAGGGATCATCGAGAAGGTAGCCAAACATCTACAACATATGGAGTGAGGAGGGTAATGGGAAACAAAGCAGGACAGTTACATTACGTCACTTTGCTCGAGCAGGAAGACAAGAGCTGAGACCCTAGCAGCGAGCTATCTTTTGATGAACTCCCGCACTGGAGGGGGCAGACCAAAAAAACAGCCCAAAGAAGACCCCTGGAGGTCCACTTGGGTATCTGGCGTGGCCGCTTGTAGCCCCCGGCTCGGGTATGTCATTGGCTCATGGGGCACGGTTTACAGCGGGGTGACAGAAATTGGGGAAGGAAGATGCTGGGATGTGACGACGACATCCTCTTTTCCCGCAGACTCCCTCTTTCTCTGGGCCCATCGCTGCTAATGTTGTGATGATTGTTCAATACTGCAGCTCGCATATAATATCTGGTTCTGTGTTCAATATTCTATCCTCTGCCGCCCAAGCAACTAGCTAGCTCGCTCGTGGTACAAACCTCCTGCGCTGAAGCGACTCTCCTTCTGCATTTCAGCATTTGCAGAGACATACGTACTTTACCCAATCTACCTGCATGCTGCCCGAGCATTTTGGCGCATGTCAAATATACTTTCCAATTCCCTACCCACCTACCTAAGGTTTAGAGCGAGCGGCCAGATCGAGTCCAGTTGCTCGAACCCTCCACCATCATTGTGTGACTGACAACGAAGACATTTGTCCATTTGCCATCATCGTTGTTACGCCGCCTGGTTGCAGAATAGTCTCACGAGAACGGGAGAAGGCCTCCCTCTCCTCCACCACGTTCTCTCTGTTACCCGTACACACAGCCAGTACACAAACTACAGTAGAGGTAACCAAGAACCCGTGAATAAACCCCCTTCCCTCTTTCCCCTTCCGCACCTGCGCCCGCAAATCCCCTCTGCCTTCCCCAACACGAAATGCAAGCCAGCCCACTAGAACGAGACCGTCTAGGCCAACTCGAACCTTTTCGAGCCTTAGTCGGGAGAACCGCAGGGACGGCAAAGCCGGCTTGCCGATCTGGTCTTCGACACTGGTCCATGGGCAGGTTGGATTGGCGATTGGCGCCGGCAGAGGCTGAGAGTCTGAGACCCAGCAATCTGGGCTGCAGAGACGAGACGACGATTAGTGTAGTGACATGGAGCTAAAAGCTGTGAGATAAGCAGGAAAGCCTGAGTGATTGCGTCAACATTGCGCCTGACGTCGTTCCCTCCCGCCCTCGGTCGCTGGCGCATTCCAGATACATTGATACCTGCGCATGCTGCACTTGCTGCACTACACACACAGTAGCCACTGAACAGTTTAATACCCGGTCCTCCCCCCAAAATGGCGACTGCGAGATCCCCGCTGTCGCAACCACGACCACGAACACCTTTGAACAACGCGGCCGTCATTGATCCCGCTGGGTACGTAGTCACTACGTCTTTTCTTTTGGCCCTTTCATGCCCACCTCGTCTTCCCGCTTGCCGTCACCAACAACAAAGACACCCACAGTCCGACCTTTCCGTATACAAACCTACTTTTACTTGCGCTAGCTGGCCATCTCTTGCTAATCCCAAACTTTCCGTCTTCTCAGTGCCAGCTATAGCCCAGCCGGCCTGTCAAGACAACCTGGCGCAGCAGACAATTCTTACTTTCAATACCATCAGCCACAACCGCAATATTCTTCTGCGCAGAGGATTCCGGCAGACCAAGAGACCGCCTCGAACACATTAGCCAACGCACAACTGGCTCCTCCCGGTGCAGACAACTACTTGAAGCGCGACCCCAAATTCACGGAAGAGTGGGATGCCAGCGTAAGGGGAAGTTCGATAATTGAAGGCCCAGTACACAGAGCCGCCATGCAGCGCTCCAACTCGACATCATCGCGCCATGGCGATAACATGAGCATGACGGGCGATGGCACCGCCAGCGGCATCTCGCTATCTAGGGGCAACACTCTGAAGAAGAAGGGCTCGCTGCGTAGGAGCGGGAGTCTCAAGAGAAGCAGCAGCCGGCGGAGCATGAAGGCGGGTAGTGTCCGTAGTCTGGCTTTGCAGAGCAGTCATGATCCCGAGGAGGCCTTCAGCGCCTTCTACTGCCCCGTGCCAACAACAGGAAACCCTACTGAGGTCCTGGCCAATCGCTTCCAGTCGTGGCGCAAAATCCTGAAAGATCTCATTGCCTACTTCAGGGAGATCCAGTCGCATTACGAACATCGATCCAAATCGCTGCTAAAGCTGGCCAATGTTGCCAACAATATGACAACACCACCCGGTTTCCTTGCTTCCGGTGGACTCGATGATGCCGTGGAGATCTTGAGAACGCACCACAAGCAATCCATCATCGAGGCTAACAAGGCCAGGGAGATCGAGGAGGATGTCATCCTGGCTTTAACCGGTCTGAGAAGCGACTTGAACATGAAGATGAAAGAGATCAAGAGCCTGTCTGGCGACTTTAAAAATTCCGTCGAGAAGGAGATGGAGAACACGAGGAGGGCAGTCAACAACTTGCAAGAGGTGCTGGGTCAGACAGAGATGGACTCTTCGTTGACGACGGGCAAGCAAGATCCGTATCTCCTGAGACTGGCGGTGGACCGGCAGGTCGAGCGCCAGATTGATGAGGAAACCTACTTACACCAGGCATATCTGAATCTGGAGACATCGGGCCGGGAACTTGAGTCTATCGTCGTTGGCGAAATTCAAAAGTCGTACAATGCCTATGCTGGTATCCTCAAGCGAGAGGCCGACGGATCTTACAACACCATTGAGGAATTGCGAGTTGGTCCCATTGCCATGCCCAAGGACCACGAATGGCACATGTTCATCCAGAAGGACGCGCAATTCGTGAACCCAGACATACCGGTTCGCTCGCCAGAACATATCCACTATCCTGGACGCGACCACTATGCCAGCCAAGAGATCAGGGCTGGTCTGCTCGAGCGAAAGAGCAAGTACTTGAAGAGCTACACTGCAGGCTGGTGGGTTACCAAGCGTGAGAATACTCTTCAGAGGGTTTGCTAACAGCCTCCCAGGTACGTTCTGTCACCGACGCACCTCCACGAGTTCAAGTCCGCAGACAAGAGTGGCCCGCCAGTCGTGAGCTTGTATCTTCCGGAACAGAAGCTGGGCTCACACTCTACGGAAGGTGGCTCATCAAACAAGTTCATCCTCAAGGGAAGGCAAACCGGCACCATGCACCGCGGCCACACTTGGGTGTTCCGCGCGGAAAGCCACGACACCATGATGGCTTGGTACGAGGATATCAAAGCCCTCACGGAGAAATCGCCCGAGGAGCGCAGCACGTTCGTTCGAGGTCATGCCCGCACCTTGTCGCGCTCTTCACAGCGCTCCCTCTCCAGCGATGGAATGGTGGATGATGAGGACGAGGAACCATTCGTGTCCCATGAGAATGCCGCGGCTGTGGTGGCCAGCCCCGGCTCCCGGCAAGATTCGACGTCGAACCGGCCCCAGCCTGGTGAGCAATACTGACGCTCTTTGCTTTTGGAACGAGTCAGGCATTTCACCCCCCCCCCACCCCTTCTTAGCGGCCTGGCGACACGTGTTGGGATACGCGGCCAGCATGCAACTGGACTAGCAACTCACGTCCCTTTCCGACTTGATGCTGACTGTCCGTGTTCTACAGGTGGCAGATTTCCCAGCGATCTCCAGGTGAACGCCCAAAGGGGCATGCAGGTGCCCCATTCACCCAGTGATGCTAGTTCTGGGTTTCTAGACAACGAGTATGCTCATGGCGTGTCTACCAACGGCAACGTTACTAATGATTACGAAGCCGTGGCGGCAGCTAGTCCACTTCCAGGGAGCCAGGTTGGGGAGCCATATCCAGGGACCCGGGCCACCCAGGTAATGGTTGGCCAAAACTACGGCAACTCGCAAGGCGTCCAAATGGATGCTGCTCCTAGTCATGCCGCCATGGTCCACGACGAAGCCGTTGCTGATGGCATCAACCCTTATAACGGCGAACCTGCTATGCCACAATACAGCAACTCTCAGCGGTTCCTCGCTGCACCAATGATGGGCCCAGGCCCTCACCACGTGAACTCGTCTCAACCAACAGACATAAGTCAAGACTCGGGCAACTTTGGAACTTACAATGCCAGTAGGCCTTTGTACAGCACTTCGGCTGCTTCTCCGGCTTACTACAATTACGAGCAAGAGTCTAGTACCCAACTCACCGCGATGAATGGGCAAACAGGAAATGGGTCGTCCAAGGGCATTGACAGAATGGGCGTTGCTTATGGACGACAACAACAACAGCAGCAGCAGCAGCAGCAACAAAATGGGCAGTTACCACGACCTGGTTTCCAGGGTCGGACGGATAGCACCCCGCATGTACCCGGCGAATATCCCCGTGGCACACCTGCGACTACCCCTAGTGTGTACTAGACACCATCTGTCGTGCTACTTCCATTGTTCCTTTTCTTTCTTTCTTCCTATTTTGATACCTATCGATGTTAGTTCATGGTTTAACGAGGCGAGGACGGGAGAGCAGTGTGACGGAAGGAGTCGGCACCGAACGAAGATGGGAGATTGCTGCCGCATACGTTTCTTTAGCTCGAACTTTTGGCGGGAGGCGCTCTGGTGGCAAAAGGAGATTGTACGTGAGAGAAGCTTCTTGTTGATATACCACATGCTTACACTTCATGTTTACGTACGCATCAACTTTTCGTGTTGTTTTACTTGAGTCACCCGTTCCAATCATGGTTAAGCTTATCAATTTTTATAATCTTTGCCTGCTTGCTTCTCCTTTTCACTTCGCTCACGGTGATGAAATGATATGTGGTTCTGCTGCGGCGGCGGCGGCTGATTCTCTCGTCATGGGAAAGAACTCCTGAGCACCATTTAGTATTGTATACTTTCGCGATGGATGGTCAATTCAGATGCGATGGTTGTCATTGTAATCACAACATAAATATGGAAGCACGAGGAAGAATGGTATGGAATATAAGGCATACTTACTCTCTGAGGCCAAGCACAGAGGTAGTGAATCTCTCTTCCGACTGTTTTCGTCAAACTCCCTAGTTGGCTAGCTAGGGGAAGATTGTTACGCGTATCTCCGGATAGAATAGGGATTGTTTGTGTACAGTAAGGTAGTCAGCCTCCTAGGATGGTTCCAAATCTGAACATTGCCTGATTTGCAATATTCTACTCCTCCAATATGCAAGAAAAAGTACAACATTTGAGTAATTGGTGTTGTTCGGGAGATGATGGGTGACAATAGACCGTAAACCTTTGTGCGCCAACTTATAAATGGTCTTTAATAACTCAATCACCCGCGCGCATGACGCACTAGTATTTTTTCATGAACAGGCAAGTCAATGCAGACGTCATAGCTGGCTACTGGTCGCAAAGGGGCTGTCGAAACATTGTCTTACACGACCGGGGCCATAAACGCTTTGCCTGAGATATTACCACGTGGCAATTCCACTGGATTCGTAATATATTACCCATTTTAACTCTACAACGCTGACAATGTCTCACATCGTCATAGCAAATGGTTTATTCTTATGCTCGCTGGGCTATCTAGGCTGCCGGTGCTTCCTCCTTAGCAGACTTCTTCTCGATTTCGGGGAAGGGGTTGTATGATCCGAGATCAGTCTTCAGCTTCTTCAGCTTCTCCACGGCCTCAGCCAACGCAATGGGTTGTCCACGGTCCTGGGCCGAGGTGTTGTCTCGCCATCGGATATTGACCTGTTCGCCCTTCATTTCCTCGTCGCCAACAACTACGCACGGAATGATTAGCTACTGCGTCAAAATACGGGGGGCGGCGAAAGGGATATGAAGCCTGGATATCCAACTTACCGAAGATGAAGTTATACTGTGCCAACTGTCCGGTGCGGATCTTCTTTTGGAGTGTGTTACCGCTAATATCGATATCCACATACATATTCTCCTGGTGGAAGATGGCCCGGACTTTCTCGGCATAGTCATAGAAACCAACACCGACGGGCACAATCAGGATCTGCCGGGGAGACAGCCAGAACGGCCACTTGCCAGCATAATGCTCACAAAGAATGCCGGTAAAGCGCTCAATGGATCCGGCCATGGCACGGTGGATCATGACGGGCCTTGCGCAGCCAGGTGTCAACGCCTTGATCACCCGTTCCTTGGGGGCTTCGTTGGCCTGGTTTGCCGGGTTTCCGGGGTTGGGCTTGCCCTCCTTGGCAGCATTGGCCGAGTCCACGATAGCCTGAGGGTTCTTGACCTTGAATTTGGGCTTCACCAACGTCTCTGCCTTGTCCTCCTCCGACTTGGCAGCAATGGCTTCGCCAGTGTTGTACTCCAAGTTGAAGTTGACTGGCTGAACAAAGTCCAGCTGGATGGTAGCGCATTGCCAATCGCGGTTGAGGCAGTCGACAATGGTGATATCGATTTTGGGACCGTAGAATGCTCCATCGCCCGGGTTCAAAGTCCAGGCAGCATTTCCCTTAGCCGTGAACTCGTCCAGGGACTGGCGCAGGGCTTCCTCTGCCTTATCCCATGTCTCAATCTCGCCCATATACTTCTCTGGTCTGGTCGAAAGCTTGAGCTTGAAAGTCATGCCCAGAAGGCCGTACATCTCCTGCAAGAAGTCGAACAGGCCATGCACCTCAGACTTAATCTGGTCCTCCCGGCAAAAGATGTGCGCATCGTCCTGTTGGAACCTGCGGACACGAGTGAGGCCGGACAGAGCACCAGATGCTTCGTTTCTGTGAAGGACACCAAAGTCGGCAACTCGCCATGGCAACTCTCTGTGCGACCTCTCGCGATGGCCAAACAGACGACAATGGCCGGGGCAGTTCATTGGCTTCAGGGCAAACTTGGTGTTTTCCTCCGAGTCAATGACGAACTACAAGTTATGTCAGCTTTCATTCGACGAACAGTGGGGGCGAGTTGCCATACCATGTCGTCTTTGTAGTAATTCCAGTGGCCAGACTGCTTCCACAGTTCCGAGTTGAAAATGTTGGGAGTGATGACCTCCTCATAGCCACGCTTCCAATCTGTGCACGATCAACCGTCAGTTGCAACCGACAACGCCAATACCAGTGGGAACTTACATTGCTGGCGGATGTAATCCAGGAGGGCGTTATAGATTCGGGCCCCATGGGGCAACCACATGGCAGAACCCGGGGACATTTCGTCGAAGAAGAACAGCTCCTGGTCTTTGGCAATCTTTCTATGGTCTCGCTTGGCGGCTTCCTCGAGGAACTTCTTGTGGGCGGCCATTTGCTTCTTGTCGGGAAAAGAGACACCGTAAATTCTTTGCAGAGAATCGTTCTTGGCATCGCCCAGGAAGTACGAGGCCGAGTTCTTCATAACGGCGAAGGCCTCGATGCGGCCGGTATCCGGGACGTGAGGACCACGGCACAAATCAATAAGAGGGCCGTTGCGGTAGACAGTAGTAGAAGTTCCATCAGCAATTTTATCCTTAATGATGTGCTGCTTGTACTTGTTGTAGTTGAACATCTCGAGCAGCTCATCCTTGGTCATGGTCAGGCGCTCGAACTTCTGCTTCTCCTTGACGATGGACGAAACAATGTTCTCGATCGGCTTCCAGTCCGAGGCCTGGACGGCAGCACCTTCAGGCAGACCCATCTCATAGTAGAAACCAGTGTCAATGGGAGGACCTATACACAGAGAACACCCGAATCGTCTCTCGGAGGCTTCGCCCAGGATGTGGGCCGACGAGTGCCAGAAGACAGTCTTGCCCTGCTCATCATCGAAGTCGAGCAGCTCCAGCTTGCAGGAATCCTCCAGGGGTCTGTCAAGATCCCACAGCTGCTCGGGGTCTCCATTGAGCCTCGCGACCACAGTGCGCTTGTACAGACTGTTGCTGATGCCCTTGGCGATCTCTCCGGGGGTGGTTTCATACGAGGTGCCGGTCTTGATGGTGCCATCGGGCATGGTGATGTTGATGGGCACTCGGGGCTTCTGTGCAAGCTCCTCATCTTGTCTCTGCTTGATCTTGTTGAAGAGGTCGAGTCGGTGCTTCAAAAAGTCGGGTGGAGGGGTCATCTCCAGAGGCCCTGCAGCGGCAGCATCGTCTCCCCCTTGGGCTTCTTGTCTTTCTTGGCGGCCTTCTTGTCGGGCTTGTTCGCTCCGCCGAGGGCGACGTTCTTGACGCCCTCAATGACGGACTCGACGGCTTGCTTGGCTGTGTCCGCCATGATGGTATTGTTGTTGTCGCCGCGAAAGTGGTTTTGTGGGAATAATGTGCGGGTGAGTCAACTTACTCGATTATTCCAATCACGACAGAAAGTCGATAGGCGGGGTGTGATATTTGGTGGGGCAGCAGCATTTCACTCGCTTTTGGGATGCAGCTGCACGCTACGAGCTTGGGGTATAAGTACCTTTTCGTGACTGCCCCTCGCTGACTTGGGTTGGGTACATTGAGTCACCCATGACTCAGTCAGGGGTGCTGTGGCTTTGTTCGTGGCTTCACTCTTACCTAGGTACTCCTCCACTTCCTAGTGGACTAGATCCACTATCTATAGACGATAAGCTATCTAACGGGATTAATCCGGCCAACCACCAAAAAAGTTTATCCGATAAGCCAAAGTAAAGCTGCATGGGACGAATCTGAAAAAAAGTTATCCCAAGCTCCAATCGACAAGAAATCCATATCATCAGCGCCAGCGCAACATCCTTACAGCGTCAATTGGCCACCATACAGACGCGAAAATGTCACGAGGAGCTCCCAGAGGACGAGGCGGATTTGGCGGTGGCAGCTTCGGCGGCCGTGGAGGTGGTAAGTCTCTTCAATGACGGTTTTGTTGCACCTGTAGCTAACCATGCTTTCGCCCTGCTCTAGGCCGCGGTGGTGGTTTCGGACAGCGCGACTTCGGTCCTCCCGCTCAGATCCTCGAAATGGGCACCTTTATGCACGCCTGCGAGGGTGAGATGGTCTGCGAGTCCAACAACCCCAAGGTCCCCATGTTCGGAGCTCAGATCTTCCTCGAAAACAAGACTTCGGTAGGTCAGCCCCATACAATAGCGCGACGCACACACGCGACAAGACAACTGACGTTTTGACCATCTTATAGGTCGGCAAAGTCGACGAGGTCCTCGGCCCCATCAATCAAGTTTACTACACCATCAAACCGAGCGAAGGCATCGTTGCCACGAGCTTCAAGCCCGGCGACAAGTTCTTTATCGGCGGAGACAGGCTGCTACCCATGGACAAGTTCTTGCCCAAGCCCAAGCCTCCGCCAGGAGCCCCGAAGGTGAAGCGAGCCGGACGAGGCGGTGCCGGTGGCCGCGGTGGTCCCATGCGCGGCGGACGAGGTGGCCCTAGGGGTCGCGGTGGCCCCGGTGGCTTCTCCAGAGGAGGCAGCCGCGGCGGAAGCGGATTCGGTGCCCCCCCGCGGTGGCGGTCGCGGAGGTGGTGGTTTCAGCCGTGGTGGTGGCGGCGGTTTCAGTCGTGGCGGCGGCGGTGGCGGTTTCAGCCGTGGTGGTGGTGGTGGTTTCGGCCGGGGCCGATGATCGCTCAACGACCATTTTCGGATTTGCTCGTCTTTCGGTTTCGTTCTCCCCTAGAAAGAAGTTCCGTACCCTTGTCCGGCTAGACATTGGCGTTGCGATTCTATTGTTTCATTCATGGGCAAAAATGTGGTCACGAATGGGGGCCCTAGGCGTTCAGGATCTTTTGTTCAAAACAGGGTGTTCATTGTCTGATATTGCTTGCTCACTACTTGTGTCGTTGCTGAAAATATCCCTGTTGATCCTCAAGTCCGTACCCCTTAACGTGAACTTCTGCTCTACATGCACGGGCTACTCTGCTACCACATTTCCCTCGGCATCGAAAGGGGTGGGGACAAGCACTTATGGGATCTGGCCTATAACAGACGGGACCTGCGCGTGGCCGATCTGGTCGCGTGATGGATTGTCAAGTTTAGTCAAAACATAAACCATCCAAGGGGCCTGCACCATTGCCCCTGCATTTTAGCTGACCTGGTGCTAAGGGAAGGATGAAGGGTCAGTCGGGCCACGCCATGCAGAGCTCAGGCTGCACACTATACATTGCCCCGTGTACTATATCTTAGAATCACCCTGGTAGACATAAAGAACTGGATCTAATTTGCATCAAACCCTTGCACCAAGAAACTCCTTTTCGTTTCCATGGACTAGCATAACTCTGACAAGTTGTGTCTCCTCTGCCAGCTTGCAACTCCGGCAAACGTCGTGTCCTGCTTTGCCGTAGTTTCCGTTCATCGTGTGTCCGGATTACCTGTACACGCAGATGGTCCAGTAAGCTATCTGGTCTCGAATTCGACCGCCGGCAACCCAAGGCCAACGTTGCAATCTACATACATGTTATAGGGAGCATTTGTAATCAAGCCATACAGAGGACACAGCACAGATGTTATGAGACAAAGTTAGTCAAGAAGAGGGCATTTATTTGGTAGACGGCCAGCCAGAGCCGTGAGTTGGTCTAGATAAATACAAGTGTTCTAGTATAATAAGTATGTGTGCCTCACCGAAGCATTACGATCTTAGCATTTACTTTCCAGTAAAGGTTTATTAGCTTGCGTGTAAAATTTAAAAGAAAGAAAGCAGACAGAGGGAAAGAAAAGAAGAAGAAAAAAAGGGAAAAGAAAAGGAATGTCATTCTCGTCATCGTTCCTCATAAAAAGCCCCGTCTTCGTACTCCGTATATACCAAGTCAATTCCCCATACTATCCCCAATCTTTGCTTACTCTAGCAACTTATCTCCGGCCATGCCCCTGAATCGACGCGGATCTCATCTCGGACGGTGGCACCGCATCAGTGGCGGCTGCGGCGGCAGCCTCCTTCCGTCTTGACCGCCATGCGGCCGCAAAGAAGGCCAGGGCCACGCAGATGCCGAGCCCGCCGAGCCCGAGGCCGAAGTACTGCGCGGCGCGGATCCCCACGAGGGCGATGTCTTCGCTGCTGCCGTTGCCACCGTGGTTCTTGTGCATCTCGACCTCGATGGTGGCGGCGAAGCCCAAGGCCGTGCTGATGCTGTAGTTGACGATGGTAACCACCAAACTGGCGGCGATGCCCTGGTGCTCCTTGGCGACGCTGTTACTGAGCAGCAGGGACGCCGCAGGGTTGCTCATGTCCATACCAAATGGCATGATGAGGGCCGCCAGGAATGTGTTGGCCCAGTACGTCTGCCCAACGGGCGCCGTGGCCATCAACAGGCTACCCGCGGCGAAGGCGCACATGCTGATAATCATGATCCAGTGGGGTCCTATGCGCGCTATGTAGGTTGCCACTACTAGGGAGGCGAGCAGGCCTGTCACGGGGCTCGGAGCTAGTGATGCCGCCGTGAGCATGGGGCGCCATCCCCGCAGGTTCTCGAGCACCTGGATGTAGTAGAAGACCCAGATGGCGAAGCATCCCCAGCCAGCTGCCACGCAGGCCAAGACGAAGTTGGTCTGGGAGCGCATAGCGGCGACAGGTACGAGCGGGTGCACGGCGTTCTTCTCGACGTACACGAAAACACCAATGAGCAGCAGGCCGATGATGAGCATGAAGTATGTGTAGGGCGTGGTCCACGAAGCGATGGGGGCCTGGTTCCAGGCGAAATTGAAAAGAACGAGGCCCGTGACGCCGCACAGCATGCCTGTGACGTCGAGCTGTGTCCAGAGGCTTTCCTTGTTGTTCATTTTGGTCTGCTCCGCCGCAGGAAGCACAAATACGGCCACGACCGCCAGAATGACGCACACTATTCCCAAGGTCCAGAAAGCCCAGGGCCAGGATACAAGCTCGGACAGCACGGCCGCCATGACGCCACCCACGACGAATCCAAAGGGGGCTGCGGCCCCGAACAGGCTCATAACCAAAGCCTTGCGGCGACCAGGAGTGTATGCGCGTCCTAGCATGGCCTGGCCGTTGGGTACCAGGAGCGCGGGGCCGATGCCCTGCATGGCGCGGCAGAGGTCGAAGTAGATGACGCCGTTAGCAGTGGTGCTCAGCTGCACCATCTCAGCAAAGCCGACCATAATGCTCCAGACGGCGAACCAGATGAAGCCGATGATGAAGATCTTCTTATGGCCATAGAGGTCGCCCAGCCGTCCCGCGGGCAGAACAAAGGTGCCGGACGTCAGGGCGTACGCGGCCGAAAACCAAGCCAGGTCTGCTGGTTGAGACAGGCCGAACGTTGCTCCGATAATGGTGGCGGGGATCATGGCTTGTGCAACACCAGAAAGCATGAGGGCCTCTGAGACAAATCAGGTCAGTAGAGTTTCCCCAAGTAAGTTCCGGAGCGGCGCCCGTCTTGCCTAACCAATAGCACGGTCACAGAACGCCTTGGAGGCCCAAGTGCCATGGCAGCATTGAACTAGGGTAGAGGGGTGTAGGTTTCACTTACGGGCAGTAGCAATAAGCAGAAAGAATAGGATCTCATGGCCGATACCCATGTCCGGTCCCTCGGGGCTCCCCTTGCGCCGCTTTCGGAGTGGCCGCCGTCTTCTCGCCTTCTCGCGGTCTATGCCGGAACTATGGCGCACATAGGTGTGGCCTCCGACCTCGATTGCGTCGGGCGCCGACGAAATATCATCCTCGTTCTCGCCGGAGACCGAGAGGCGTCGCATCTGTCCCACATAGCCGGCCTTTTTCATCTGGTTGGCGGCTTCGATCAGGTCCACCGACACGGCCGAGTGGCGGTGCAGCTTCTCCGTACCCGAGGAGCTCGAAGGGGGTGTGTATCCCTCTGGTAGGTGCGGCTCCTCCTGCATCTGATAGACATCACGCAGTATGCTAGTGCGTCGAGAGTGGCTGATTCGACCACTGGGTTCCCGGTAAGAGCTGACGCGGTTAAGAGGAGCGTCAAGGCTGGCAACGCTGTCCCAGTATGTCTCCCTGTACGAGACCGGGCGTGGTCGTGGAGACAGCTCGAGTGTGCGGTAGCTCGGCGGGTGGTACGACAACGGTCGGCCGCGGAGCCTTCTGGGGGAGTTGCTCAAGAGCGTAGGCGTGGACTCGGCAGCCCTCGCCCAGTAGTCGTGATGTGTCATTGCGCTGGTGTTGATGATTATATCACTGACTTCCGAGTCGCTTTGCTCCAACTGCTCGTCCGACATGGTCCTTCGCACAGGGCTAGGCCTGGGAGGGAACATGCCAGGAGAAGTCAAAGCCCGAGGTGCAGCCGCCTCAAGTGCTGACAGATGCCGTTGACTGTTCGAGTTGAGGGAGTCTGAAGATACCCTTCTTATCACCAATGGGTTAACATGGGGTACTGGAGATGCATCGTGAAATTCCTGAGAGTACGTCGACCCGGATGTCTCCTCAATGGATTCATTCTCGACGGGAGGTATCTCATCGACATGATCGAGTTCGGCCGAGTCTCCTCGCGGGCTTTGCTGGTGCTGTGGACGGTGGCTTCGAATGGATTGAATGACGGCATTGATGGTCTCTTGCGCCCTCGCTATTTCCTCTATCGACATCTGCCGGCCAGATTCTCCGCTTGAGCCATTAAAGAGGGAACGTGGCGAGGCTTGTGAGTCTTCGGCAGCTTCATTGTGATTCTCGTGCATTACGGCGAGGGTACTTATCCGAGACGAAGAAGGCCGGGGTGAAGAATACCGGCCAGTTTGGTGTCTGAGTGTCGAGCTTTCGCCTGACGTTAACCTTGCCAACTCCTATGCCAACCTCCTCATCCAGGATAGTGGAGCCAGTGAACAGGGTGGAAAAGAGTCACGTTGGGCTTGGGTTGTGCCTTGGGCTGAGCGAGACTGGAACTAGCGAGGAGTTGATGGAGACGAGCAGGGCATCCGAGTAAGGAAGGGAACAAAAGATCAAATAGCTATACTATCCTGATAATAAGTGTTACCTGGAGAAGGAGGCTTGGATGGAAATGATTGGGCTCGAAGGGCAGATGTGCAAGTAGAAGAAGCAGTGTCCCGTATCCCCGAGTGTTGAGATGGGTTGGGCGGCGAGACACTTCTCCCGGAGCCGACCTCGGATCGAGGCGTGGAGGCTTCCGCCAACAGAGTAACTCGGTCAAGTTTGGCTGCGCATGTGCATGCTCTTGAAATACTGTGAGATGCGGGCTGGCTGCTCTTGTGGAACGTCACCGGGAGTAAGGGTCTTGATCAGCATGAAGCACATATGACTGGATAAGCTCCAGCCCGTATCGACCGGAGGGGCTTTGAAAGTAAGTCAAGAAAGCCCAAGGGGTCGGGGATGTCTTGCAGTCATATGGTACTCACTATGCCATCTAGGGAACGAGTCAAGTCCCCGCTACACCCAACGCAATGAACCAAAGCAAGAGGAAGATGGCCGTGATTCTGTTGTGACGAACGCATCGACATCGCGGTGTGTGTCAACTGTCCATGACAGTCCAAAATACAGACCGAGCGGTGGTGGTAAACCAGCCGCTCCGCGAGGGCCCGCTCTGCTCGATGGGGTGGGGAAAGGCTATGCAGACATGCTGCAATGGATATGGAAATATGATGAGACATCTCACTTGGGTTGACTGGATCCCCTGGAAAAGCAATCCCTCGAGGTCCCGAGGTCGTTGGGGCTCACACCAGCCAGCAACGTCAGGAACCGCGCGTCAACTCGGTCGCGGATAGTTGAAAACTTTGGTCTCGTTGCCCAATGTGGAAAACAACTTGTGGCTACGAAGACCAGGTTACCCTGACAGGCCTTGTGAATTTCGGATAAGGCCGTCCTTCTTCTTGTCGTCCATCCCCTCTGTTCATCAAGTCCTGCCCTCCAGGGAATCACGTTGCTTGGAGTGGCCCCCATCCAATGAGTGAGACATCATCTGCCCGTCTCGGGTCAAATCAAAATCTTATATTGGCACCCATTGGCCTTCCCTATTCAAAAACGGTAGATCAGCGACCATGTCGTCCAGGGACTGTAGCTTCTGTTCACCTGATCTCGCATCTGCCGTGTTAAGCCCTTTGTGCGTAAGAAAATGGCCAGGAGCACTCGCGGTCATGACCCCAATCGAGTGACTGGGGCTGTGAGACAGCGTGGTCGACAACTCAAAACCGACTCGAATATTTGGAGAATGCCAATCATACCTCCGGAACCAACTAATCAATCGCAGTCAATACTATGTCTACCAAGATGGGCCCGTACCGGCCCAGGGGCACAATGTTCCACGTCCAAAACTCTGCAGCGTCTAGATGTATTCACCAAGACGGTATCCAAAGCGGCAGAAGTAAGCTTGTTAAAGGTAGCAACGATCCGAACAGGCAGGGCAAGAGGCATAATGACTTCACAGTGGCTGACTTACAGTTGCGAATGATTCGAGCCGATATCTACTCATGTGCCGCATGGCTGACATGAACACTATTCGTGCTGTAATTGGCCTATGAATAGGTACTGCCGGCCACATGGATCGGCCCATGGTGAGTACCTCATCTCACCGAAGCTCCGTTGTCCTCGGATATCGGACCCATTCTTAATGCCGCAGTGAGACACCCATATGTGCGCTTGCTTATTCAACTGTAGCCCACCTGACAGATGGTTCGTGCTACTGTCCGGCGACTCGGTTCACGGGATATGCCACTTGTTAAATCATGTCCATTGAGAGCTGTTGTGACTACAGACAGCACGCCGTTCACCCGGCCACACGATGAATAGGCCGTACTGTGAACTATACTGGGTTATCGATATCATGGCTGTACGACAAACACATCAACATTTATTAAGGCGAGTGCGTTCATCAATGTCTCATTAATGTCAAGGTACAACGTTCAAGCCTCATGTCTTGCCGCGCATACTGTCCGACGTAGCGTTGCCTCTGAAAATGGCATACCTTTAGTTATCGAGACTTTACAGTATTGTCCCCGCCCTCGCATTCATATGTGTTTGTTGAAATTGCTTTAAAAGCTTGACAACACCCGGCCCATCTTCGCCATCAGTTGCCACTGCGCTGTTTTCGCGACTGAGCCCTCGTCGTGGCGAATCCTCCCAGGTTGATTCACCTAGACGGGCCACGCTTTCTTCCACATCTTCTTCGCCGAAAGCTGCCCCTTGTCGGTGGAGGATGCCTGTTGCACGAGCGTCAACTGTCGACTCCTCCGTGATGCCCCCTTCGCCCAGGTAGGGAGCACGCTGTTGGCGTGGTCGCTGGTGGGCCCGGGTCGTCACAAAGGACGACGAGGGCTGGTTATGCGGATCAAGTAACATAGACGCCATTGGCGACGGTTGCGGTAACGCCGGACCGAAACGAGGTGTCTTGCCTGCTTGGTGTGCATTCTGAGGTGCGCGGCTGCGTGGAGCTTCGGTCCTGCCCATACGGGAAGCTCGCATATCAGCAGCAAGAGTTGGCGAGTTGAGCCCCGGGAAAGCAGGCGGTGGGTGGAATTGATGCCTGCCAGCGGGTCCCATGGGATGGTTGCCAGGCAAACCACTCCTTGGATTATAGACATAATTGTCCAAGAACCCAATCATGGATGCTTGCATCTTCCCATGTTTGGTGGCGTAGTAGTCTTCGCGTGCATCGCTGGGCGTAGCTCCTTGCTTCTTCGTATTACGGGGGTCTTTTTGGAAGTCGAATACAGCAAAAGAGCACACGTAGCCGAGACCATCGACGTGGATAGTGAACTCCCGGAAGAAGTCGACAATCTGGTCAGAGCATTTGGGCAGGCTGAAGAATAGGACCAAGGGGGTCAGGAGCACGCCAAGGATCCCTTCGAGGAAAATAACGATTTTCGGCTTGTAGAGCTCTGCAAACTCGGCCTTGACATCATAGCTATGAAGTCGACCTCTCCAGTGGTCGGGTTCGTAGCGTGTATGAACGATGACACTCTCCATAGCATACTCTGGATCAAAGACGTCATTCTCCTCCGACACCATGCCATTGGCCACTGCCCAGGTAGTCGTGCAAATGGCTAGAAAGCCAAGAGCGTTCATTCCCGGGAAAACGTCGAAGTCGACGAACATCTCCGGGTCAGAGAAACCCACGATTGCAATAATCGCGATAAGTGCCCCGGCGAAGAATCGGACTGCCTTTGCAGCAGACTCCGTCTTTTTCTTGGGGAATTGGTCCATGTAATGTTTGGCAAAAGGGTAGGATAGGTTGGTGCGCTCCTTGAAGTGGTGAGGGAGTTCGTTGAACTCTCGAAACTTCCATTCTGCTAGGGGGTGTATTGTCGCACGCCGAAGAAGGACGCATTTGTCTTGAATTCCTGTGAATAAGTCAGCAGTGCCGCCCTGAGCAGTGAGAAGGGACAAAGGGAGATCAACATTATAGTACGTAAAGATAAAGTCGATGAGTAAGAACATGGCGACGAATGGGGAGAATACTAGGTTCATTGTCGCCGCGAAGACAAACCGAACCCTTAAGTCCCGACTCAGCTGTCCACGGTGATCGGATTTCAGTATTTGAGGGCGAACTTGATTGGTTTCGTCGAACACTAGGCCCAGTATGCTGAAATGCAATGTCCATAGAAGGGTTTGAGAGAAGAAGTGTCGGTTGCGCAAGAATGGGATGGGAACCGTGAAGTCCAGCACGTCCTTATTGAATAATGCTATAATATAATTCTCGCGTCTCATCAATCTGTTGGCGATGTCCATGGCATCGAGTCGCTCCTTCGATTGGCTGACCATGTGGCGACCAAGCTGCTTAGAAAGATAGCGTCGCTGAGAGGGCGTGATGTTGCTTGCCGTCTTTACGTTCTGGTCCCGGAGACCGGTTATTCTCGAAACGATGTCCTGCCACGATACGGTCTGCATATCTTCTTCCGGGATCTCCAGTAGATATGTATAAAAGTCCCGGATGTGCATGAGGCGGGGTATGTCGAGAGCGAACTGGATTGTCTGCCAGACTACGTAGAAACTGCACAACCACAAGCCCAAGTTCCAGATACCCCACATGTTCTTGGTGCATTTGGGGATCATAACCTGCGATAGGCTCTTGCTGTCGCGGATCTTCGAAAAGTCGATGCATTGGCTGAGGACCGTCAACAGAACGGCAATGAACACCACCTTGCTGTAGTCCTAGTTAGTAAAAACGACTGATCGGCTTGATTATGTAAAAAATGTGAAACTTACAGCAGATGTAGCACGCGATCCAGAAGAATGCACCACAGTCCCGCGCCCAGATAATAGTTGTAGACCTCGCCGATGAAGATGTCCAGATTTTGGACATTAGCCCATCTGTACATAGCCTTATCTCGAGGGTTGATATTCAGCCCACCTCGTCTGGCGGGGATTCCGTTGGGCTGCAGGCTGCGTAGTGGGTGGCCATAGTCGTCATCAGGATGTAGCGGCTGTTGAACCTGAGCAGTTTCCCACTGCGCTTGAGTCCGGCGGCTAGAGGGACCGGGGGCAGCGGCATGCCTGGGTTGTTGAGCACCCGTCCTTCGGGGATTACTGCCCGTGGCCGGAGCTGAGTTGTGATTCTCCACCAACAGCGATGCGGGAACTTCATTATCTCCATCATCATCCACGGATAACCACCTTGTTCCTGCATCATGTTCAGGCCGCCTGCCTGGTGCACCGCGAGCATCCCGAGTGGGCGGTAGTGCGCTGCCGCTGGAGACCCGACTGTCCTCTAATCCGAGCCCTCCGACATTATGAAGGTCGTCGTCGTGGAAATCGTGGGTAAGGTTTTCTTCGTCGAGAGCAAGACCGGCGCGGTTCTCGATGTCGACATCGTGGTCATCTGAGACTTGGTCGTAGTAGGCTCGATCATCCTTGCCTGGGACGAAACGGGAGAACAGGTTGCCAGCCATCTCGTCGCTTTGCAGACGGGGCAGTGGCCAGGCAATGCTGGTTTCGAATAAGTAGTGAGTGCGGAGTCGTTCTTATAGCACTGCTGTCCCAAGAAAGTAGGTGGAATGTGGAATGAGAAGAAAGGCTGCGGCGAACCATGGAGGTTGAAGGGGCGATGGTGCGTCAAGGCCCCAGCTTCTTTTGCCCTAGGTTTACTCAAAGCTGATTCATACCATAATGATGGCGGAAGCGATTCACCAAGAGAGAATAGCAAACAGCCCCCCAAAAAACAAAAGGGTTGTGACAGGTTGCGTACCACGAGTTGTTGTCTTGAGGAATAATCAGCTGCTGCGTTCCGCCTTATCGATGGACGATGGATGATCACCTGAACGCCGCTAACGGCCGAATACCAGAGGCAACCGCGCAACGCGTGCCTACGTCAATTAAAGCAACCTCCTGGGCGCCGGTGTCGTCATTGCCAGCTGCCAGAGCTGTGCTCCCATATAGGCAGCCAACCTCTGGCCCAAACAGATACTTCTAGGGGGTGTTAAATCAATAGATCGGCTTCAGAGGGTACCTTGAGTTATAATCTCCCTATAGCCTCAGCGATAAGACTCTTTTCTTCGCATCTGCATAGTCTAACAAAATACGAGATGGACAAATACCATCGTGGTTCAAATCGGAATGAATCTACATAGGTTAGGTACCTAAGGTTACAATGGGATTTCGTAATGGGCATCCCACCAGCTGGCGCTCCGCCCGCTAATGCAAAGGTCCCTGCAAGTACCGGCGTACTGCAACGGCCCACTATGTCGTCCCCAAAAAGAAGGGGTCTAGTCCGGACAGTTGGCGGGATGCTCCTCTGGTTGGAAAAGCCGCCAAAAACCCATCCAGGATTATCTCAGAAACTCCAGCTTGGGCGGGTGACGCAGAAGCTACTTTGGACCAGGTAAAGGTGCTGGCAGGTGGACTTTTCAATAGTCTCGGTCAGTGATCGCGCATCCCGCTTATTCTGCCCAACATGGCGTCCAATGGCGCGACCAGTCTGCAGCTTCCCCCAAGAGACGGTCCAGGTTCCGGAGCCGTGCCCCCTGGGACGCCGCCCACCCCCGGTCTGGCCCCGAGGGCTAGCAACCCGCTTACTTCGAAAGTCACCACTGTCCTGTCCACTTCTTACGCAGATGCTGAATTCCGCGATGCTCTCACCCTTCTAGACCAGCGTGGCGTCGGCAATGCGGCCGAAACACGCCGCCAGCTACGACTAGACGTCCAAAAGGAAGTCATTGAGAGTAATGGCGAGATCATCACCGAGTTTGGCCGCGTAGCAGAGCAGCTGCGCCGAATTGGTCACACCATCGACAAGCTCAACAAGAATTACCGCGAAATGAAGAGTCACGTTACTGCTGCCCACTCTGCGACTTCTACTACGCTTGAAGAAGCTTCGTTCCTGATGAACCAGAGGCGAGATGTCGACACCAAGCAGCATTTACTCAAGGCGTTTCAGGAGCACTTTGTTCTTACCGAGGACGAGGTTTCTGCTCTGACACTAAGTTCGGAGCCTGTCGATGACCGCTTCTTCCGCGCCTTAGCAAAAGCCAAGAAGATTCTGAACGACTGTGAAGTGCTTCTGGGCTTCGAAAACCAGACCCTGGGACTCGACGTCATGGAGCGAACTACCAAGAACCTGAACCAAGCATTTCAGAAGTTGTATCGCTGGATCCAAAAGGAATTCAAGACTCTCAACCTTGAAAACCCACAGATCAACTCATCCGTCCGACGTGCGCTCAGAGTCCTTGCCGAACGGCCTTCTCTTTTCCAAAACTGCCTGGATTTCTTTGCTGAAGCCAGGGAACAGATCCTGTCGGATGCCTTCTACCTGGCGCTGACGGGTACGTCAGCAGCGGGTCGGGAGGACCACTCGGTCAAGCCGATCGAGCTAGTTGCCCACGACCCTCTCCGCTATGTGGGCGATATGCTCGCATGGCAACACTCGGCTGCTGTTAGCGAACGTGAGGCACTCGAGGTCTTATTTGTGTCAGAAGGAGGCGACGTCGTCAAGGGCATCGAAGAAGGACGGGAAAATGAGCTATGGCGACTTATGTCTGATGACACCGATGGCGACGCACCCAATTTTGACCCGGTCAGGGCACTCAACGAATTGGTAGACCGGGACGTCGCAGGCGCAGCCCGTATTTTGCGGCAACGAGTCGAACAGGTGATCCAGACAAACGAGGACACCATTCTGGCCTACAAGATGGCGAACCTGCTGAATTTCTATCGAGTGACGTTCTCGAAGCTCCTAGGAGCCCAGTCCGTTCTTTTGGAGTCAATGACAAATCTCGAGGCCGAAGCGCTCCGGCAGTTCCGATCCTTGATGCGGGACCATATTGTCACATTGCAGGGCGAATTTCAGCACACCCCATCGGATTTAGGTCCGCCAGACTTCTTACAGGACTCGTTGAAACAACTTACATCGATCATGAAAACCTACGAGACCTCGTTATCGTCATCCGGCGACCGGGAAGCGGACTTCGAGCCTATTCTTGCCGAGTCATTCGATCCATTCCTATCTGGCTGCGAGAACATGGCAAAGAACATCCGGGCACCGTCCAGTTCCGTGTTCCTTATCAACTGCTTGACGGCAGCGAAAAGCGCTCTCTCACCGTTTGACTTTACTCCTCGCAGGGTCGACCAGCTCCAGACTACTATTGACCAGCACGCCGAAAGCCTCCGAAGCAGGCAGTATTCGTACCTCCGAACCGAGTCGGGTCTTGATAGGCTGTTTGATGCGTTGGGGTCATTGCCGATTGCTGAAGAATGTATCCCGAAGATGCGGTCTCTCGAGGAATTGAGGCCCGAGGCTCTAGCGGCTGCCAGTCAACACCTGGATGATTTCTTGCCATCGGCACTCATGGATGCCATGGAAAACTTGCGACACCTGCAGGACTCCAAGTTGGCACGCGATGTGACCGAGGAAGCTGCCGAGAAGTTCTGCGTCGACTTCGAGCATGTTGAGGACCTTCTCATCCTTGCAGATGAACTGGCGGAGCAGAAGCCCGATCCCATGAAGCAGGATGGTGAGGCCCAGGATGCGACAAGCTTCCGGGCTTTGTTCCCAAGAACTACAGGAGAGATACGCGTGTTATTGTCGTAAAGGCAGGGGAAAATAATGAAAAACTTCAGGCAATGCCACTGCCGATAAAAGAAACCGATGCTTCAGCTATTTTTGGCTTTCATGATAAGGCCTGTGAACCTACTTCCGCATTTTTCGAGTAAATGCCTGGATGACACGCCATGTAGTTGTGCTCCAGCTATTTACAGGTGTATGTGGCTACCAAAATGCCGGGAGTCTTGTCATTTCGCAAGTGTCGACGTCGCTTAGCTGTTCTAGCATAGCTTCCTGTAACCCGTCCCGAATCAGCCGCGTCCCATCGGGCACGATATCGCCTCTCGCGTCACGCATCACGACATGAGGTGGCAAGTCTCGATTCCTTGCTCGGAAGGTGCGCTCCTCTTGGTCAAAGTCCTCCCTAGTCCACCCACGGCCCATGCCGCGCCCACGTGATACCCATGGTGACTGTGTTGGCCTCTGTTGTGTTGGGTCTTGTTTTGATGTTGGTTTCCTGGCCTCGTTCCATGCAAATCGGGTTACTTCCATGTTGTTAACGGGGTGTAGGCATACGTTTGGGTATCGAGGGGGTCCTGTGAGCATGCACAGGTTTTTTTTGGGGGGGAGGGGAGGGTGCTTTAAATCATGTACATACCAGTTGTGAATAACCTCGATCTCGCTTGTAGTATCCATTTATGATGCCCTATTGACTACAGATAGTTGGAATAGACAAGTCTGGAGACTATGTGTCGTTGGCAGTTCACTGGTTTTGTTTGTGGATATCCATAGATATGGAAGATGCCTTGATCAGGCACGAGTGACCGAAAGTTGGAAGTGTTTTATATTTGGTTTTGTTGCTCTTTGTCTGTTGAATATTCTGTGCGCCTCTCGAATTGGTTGTTGGGCTTTGGGGGGTGATAGGTTCTACACCTTTCCACCAGCTAGTATCGAAGTCCATCGTAGTTATTCATATTTCGATTTTCCTCAATTGCTAGGAATGGCTCAGAGGAGGTTGTTTTATTGACAAGTAGCCATGTCACTATTATTTGAGCTTGCAATTATTTACATGGTTCCTATCCAATAGGAGTTTCCCTGAACATAATCCTAAACACAATAACCGTATGCCCTGGACTGTTACTACTATATCAAGTCCGTCAGACACTGTTAAAGTTACTAGGTTATAGGTTTCAACCAACTCACTGCGTCGAATGCAGCGCACTTTTGTGTAGCTTGATTTGATTTGCAAGTCTGTGCCACCGTTGAGCACGACATGGCTCACTCTGTGCTAGAAGTGAAGCATGCGTGTGATAGACGCTCATACGGATGTGGCAGGTCCTTACATATAAGGGAGGTTCACCCTGGACGGTCCCGTTACCACACAAGTAGCGATTCTCGGAACCGAAGGGCTAATTTGCCTACTGCTTTAGGCAATGCAACTTAGTCGACGAATCACAGTTAATGGCAGGGCATCATGGTCCGTCTTGGCATACATGGCTACCCCTGACAGTCACCGGTACGGCCCCGGACTAGCATCTGCAAGGCACCTCTATGTAAATACCTACACAGTGACGCATGCCATTGAATACAATCAAAATATGTCATTATAGCCCGTCCAAGTCCAAGGTGGTGGTGGCGGTGGCGGTGGCGGTGAGCCGCGAAGCCAGCAACATGATAGGTCATCCCTTGACTCGCTAGTAACCATCCCATCCGTAAAGTAAGCAGCACTCCTCCTTCCAATTTGCGCATCTGAATAGAACAATAATAAAAAGTAAGCAATTGAATTGAATCGAAAGCGCACTTGCCCCGCATCAATCTATTCGTAGCTCCATGTACTTAAACTCCCATGCAACCGAGGGACGAGGAAGCTCCTTGCTTACCAACCTACCTCATGCACACACACATTCTCCCGACTGTTCACACTACCAGAACCTCATTCTCACTTCAGACCTCGATAGGCACACAAGCAAATCCCACACTCTCCTACAACGAAAAAGAAATCCATCCATTCCAGCCTGCACCTACAGCATCACCAAGTAATCAGTGCCATCATGATGTCTCTGCGTCTCTGGGCCTCAACCGCCATGGCCATGGCTGCCACTCTCCTGCCCAACCAGACCTTGGCCGCATACCCCACCGCTCCCCCAGCCTGCAAGTCCACGCCTGTCCGAAACTCGCCGTGGCTTCGTACAACAAGACCGTCCCAGACCAGGCCCCCTTCCCGCACACCGAGGTGGCGCTCTGTTACACCGACGACAGCATCAACATGGCCTTCTCGGCAATCAATGAGACCAACTTCTACTACGATCCATCTCAGGGCACCAACGACGCCATCTGGGAGTACGAGGTCATGGAGACCTTCATCGCTCTGGGCGACAAGGACCCCCAGACCTACTTGGAGTTTGAGGTGAACCCCAACAACGTCACCTTCCAGGCCTTCATCTACAATCCAGGCAAGGTCCGGGCCGACGGCGCTTCCTTTGAGACCTTCTTCATCAACAACACACTCGAGACGGGCTTCACAGCCTCCACGACGCAGGACCGGAGTCAGAAAATCTGGGGCTCGAGTGTCACCATCCCGCTTGGCCTCTTCAACGTCGACAACGGCACCGCCCAGGGTACCAAATGGCGCATGAACTTCTTCCGCACCGTCGTAGCCCCGGACACGTTCCCCAACCAGACGCTCGGTGCGTGGAGCCCACCGGATAAAGCAAGCTTCCACATGACGCCCTTCTTTGGACACGTCGAGTTCATTTGAGGTTACAGTAACGGGGGAAGAAACCATTGCCCACGATCAAGGCTTGCGAAGGAGTATACGGTATTTGCAGTCTGCAAGTTGGGACAACGCTCAATAATTCAATCAGTAAATGACGAGACGACTTTTCCTGAAATTGTGTTTCCAACTAAATTAACGGCTTTGTGAAATGAAGATTCCTGGCCTTTTTGGGCAATCACTGTAATCCAGTGTCAGTAAATGTGTAGATACCTAGATCACGTGGTTGCAGAAACATCTAATGACTACATAGGCAGGTGCCAGTTCAACGGCTGGATAGTTCCTGAGGCAATAACCCATCTGTGTACAAGTGATCTATCTAGCTTAAAAGAACAAACGAGCAGCAAGTTACTTATCGCCTCGAACCCTAAGCAGAACGTTCATGTTTCCCAATATCATGTATCTGTAGTACTGGTATGTACGGCCAGAAATGTTTTGTCTGTGTGATTCTATTCTGACTTCCGCTCACGGGTGGGATGTTCAGGAACAGGACCGTCAGCTGTGGAATGGCAGGCATTCGGTTTTTATGTGGACAGCAACTGGAGCTTTAACCTGTCTCTAATATATATACACTAATTATAGGATCGGTTCTATAAACAGATATAAAGGTTATCGGATATTATTTAAGTTAAGCAGTCGTAATATAATAAGTAATACTTTATATATTATAATTATTATTATATTTATATATATATATGTTCTATTTATAAAGTTATATATTAAGAGATTTAATTATTATTTAAATTTAAGTTTATATTTAAATAATATATAAAGCAATTATCTTTTATATTATTATAAATATAATTATAATAAACGTCGCGAATAATATTAAATATCTTTATTACTTAATTTATAAAGGACTTTAAATAAACGTTATAATTATATAACTATTTATTTATATACATTTATATAAAGGTTATTTAAAAATAAAAATTATAGTTTAAGAATATAATTATAAAGAAACGTAGGTAATCTTTTAAATTATACTCCTTTTAAACTTTAATACGATTTTTATATTTTTATCTCTAACTTAAGTTTAATATAAAATATTTATTATATTAAAAAGGCTTTATATTTTATAAAGGTTATATTTAACTTATATTTTAAACTTAATGATATTATAATATTAAGTATTTATTATAAGGATAAAATAAAGGAAGAAGTGGAAATAAATAAAGTTTAATACTAGTATATATTCTAGGAGGGCTTCTATCGGAATAGCAAATAATAGCTAGTAATTAATACCCGGGCCATCCGAGAACTTATTACTATATACAACATAATCTCGAGCAGCAACTCTACCATTGTTACTAGGTGAGAATGTGTCCATGCCATGGCCAGCTCACCCATCAGCAGCTGAGTACATCAAAAGTCGCCACGAAGGGCGATTTTGCGGCCACTCAGGCAGACTCCTTCTTCACTACCATCTTATTAGTCTTCTTCTGCCAAAGCATAAACTCCTGATTGAAGATATGCCCGGGCTTGTCAGCTTTGTCTCGAGTCACTCGACTTCCGTTATCAACGAGCAGTGGATGAGTGTTTCTGTCAACCATGACGAAGACAGGCTGCAACTTCGGCATGCCCGCGATGGTCTTCTTCACCCACGGATCTTCGTAGTCGATATCGAGCCGAATTCCAGGTCCACCTTTTGCGTAGGCCGCCGCAAGCCATTCGACCTCGCAATCCGCCACGAGGGTGGACCAATTCGTACCGTGGGTATACTCGGCATGTGCTTCCCCCAATGACTGTGCGAATCGAAATCCCACGTTTTCCTCGACAAGGAGGGCAATTTGGTCGTAAGCATTGCCGTCACTCAGATGGACGAGACGCCACCCAGCCTCCCCAAAGACTTTCTGATACCAGGTTGAAGTTGTCCGGAAGGAAGTGTGTTCGGGAATCGAGATTCCCTTTTCACCCATGCCAACCAAAACTTCCTTCAACGAGGGCATCTCGAGGGCAGTCTTCATGAAAGCAGATACACTGCTCTGTTGCAGCGTGACTCGTTTCACTACGCTGAATAGGTTCTTCTCGAAGACGGGGTGGCTAAGGAGTCTACCGCTGGATGTAGCTGCCGTATAGTACAGCACATCGATGTCGGGGGTTGATCCACATGCTGCTTGGTTGTTTCTTCCACTTGTCGAAGTAACATGGGGTTCCGGTTCGGCGCATGAGGTTTCGAGACTCCTGATTCACCTGCAAAATTGCAGGAGGTCGCGGAACCCAGACATAGCCCGTGGGGCGAGTGAAGATGAGCTGTTGCGGAAATACTGCCAACCACTGTCGGTCATTAGTATGACGAGTCAGAGATCGGGCGATCGTGCCGAGCTGTTACCAAAAACAAATAAATGTACGTACGATCATATCGCGTAGCTCCTTGGGTAGTTTGGTGAATTTGGGGAAGGAATGGAGCTCCTCTGCCATGTCGGGGTCGCTATTGGGCGCGTCCAAGATACCCGTTGCCATTGGTGTTGTTTTCGTTGCTGTTGTTGTAGCTGTTGCTGTTGTCATGGCAGAGGTGCAAGGCCTCTGGGACTTCGGGGTGGGAACCGTTGTAGGTGACGTTGGTGGTTGAATGGAATGAATCCTGGGGAGCTGGTGGACAGGCGAAGTTCTAGAAAGCCTCGTTCGTAGCCACCTCAGGCATGTGAGGTACTCGTGTGGTGTTATTGAAGGCCTTTTTATTAGACAGTGCAGCATGTATGCATCTTTGTTTACTAAGACAGACAACCACTCGTACCCTGGGATTATAGATACAGCATTCGGTGCTGGCCACAGGGATCCCAACAGACTAAACATCCCCAGAAAGCTCCAGCTTCCTCTCTCTGGGCTGGGTGTTACTAAACCAACACACAATACATGCAGTCCGCGCTCATGGAAAGTTTATCAAGGTCTTAAGAAATTAAAAATATACCATTAATATAATACCATTTTATTAGATATAGTATAATATGGGGAACTTATTATCCGATAGCTATAGAGTAAATTGCTGTCGAGTAGCTAGTGCAATAGGCTAGTGTATAGGCAATAGACAATACCATGGATAGTATGTTTTACAAGACAGCGTCACTAGAGAATTTGAAAGCGTCGGCTTCTATAGACGTGATTAATTACTATCAGACGCTGGTACCGAGGGCAAGTTGACGTCCTGGGGCTTGACTACATTAGCGAGTAGTTAACTTAGTCATTTTGAAGATAGCTCCGCAAAAAAACCAGGCCGTACATACTACCAGCTCTATTGCTTGTAGTCGCATGGACAATGCTATGCTAGGTTAACTTCCAATCAATAGGTACTTCCAGCCAATGGCCATTTAATTTGAACCCAGCCAAACAAGTGCATTTATGCTTATTTAACCTTTCCCTGCCGGCCTGCATTTGCCTGCTTGCATCTTTCCCTCATCTTAGTCAGCGTCTCAACACATTTGCCCTCTATTCGGCAAAGCCCGCATCCCAAACTTGACTGCCTCCTACGAGCGCGCGACAGAGTTGCGCGTGGCTCCCCCAATCCTCGAGAAATCCCAGTGCGCGGGCCGACGGGCATCTCCCATTCCCGCAAGAGACAACGGCAGGCAGGTTGAAACAGCAGTTTGATCATGGACATTCCCCCTGCACGTGCCAGCGCGTTTTCAGCCCCGCGAATCTAGCACACTTAGATCAATCAATCTCCAAGTCATACTGCAGCCAGCCACCACGCGTTGGAAAAGACAGGGGAAGGAAAGGAAGCCGCTGTCGCAATGTCGCTACACACCACGGTAGTGAACACGCCGACCATCGGCAAGGTGCGCATCAGCAGCTGCAACCCTATCAACATCTTCGTCAATGGCGTCTACATGGGGGCCACGGGCAACGAGGAAAACCCGTCTCGCAATCAAATCGCCCCATACGACTCTTCGACCACGGCAGTACGTACAAACATGGAAACGTGACCACGGCCACCTGCCAAAAAAACAGCTTGATCTCGCTAACATTTCTCCAACCTGACAGTCGTGGGCACTTGATGATGGTAGTAATCATCACTTGAAACGCCCTTCGCCGACCCCAAAGTCTTCGGTCTCTGCCCACAGAGCCTCTTCTGCATCCAGTCCAGCTGCTTCGTCATCTGGCCACAAACGTTCATCGGCAGGCTCTGGCGACGAAATATTCGCGAAAAGGCAGAAGACAGCAGACACTATTGTCCATGCCGGCATCAGCCCGCCGGGCCGGGGCACGCCTCAGGGCAGTAGTCCGGGCGGCCCGCCGCTTACAGACGGGCCTGATCTGAGCCGGATCCATCTGGAAGTCGGAGACGATGGGCTTGTCCCGGTCTTTGACACCTGCGACGAGGTCCGCCTCAAGATCAACGAGCACATGAAGAACACGCCGGGATTGACAGCGGCCCAGTTCTGCCGAGACCTCTACGTGCACCTCCGTGGCACCAAGTTCACCGGGCTCCAGTCTAAACAGCTCAATGACTTCAAGGCTAAGGAGGGACCTCGGGCTGGCTGTTCGTCTTCTCTTTTCTACGCGGCATATGTCTTCTTCGAGAAGCTGAGGATAGCCCAGTGTCAGCCCAAGAGCCAGCATCGTATTACTATGGAAACCATCTGGGCCAGCCAAGGAGGCTTTGACCTGAAGAACGATGGTCGTCATGGGTAAGTCAAGTCCCCACACCACTTTGTTTTCATCACCTTGATAGGACAGAAGGGCAGGAATGGCTGCTTACATAGCTCATGACAGGCTCAATATACCTGCGGGTAAGACGCCAGTAATGGACGAGTTCGGCCGCATCTTCCTCCAGTAACACGACACAGAAGTCGAATGTATTTATATATATGTAACAGTGACGGCGAACGTCGGATCGTAGAGAAAATGGAGTCACGGGGGCATTGGAGCATGGTGGGTTGAATTCAACAAGGTCTAGGCTAGGCCATGGGTTTTGCTAGCGGCCGGGCCTCGTCGGATTGAAGAGACCAACTTACCGGTACTATCATTGTTTCTATCCTTGCGAGCTAAGGGAGGAGGGACATCCATTGACAGTGCTCCTTCTGATAACTGATAACAACTTGGTGGGGGGATAAATTCCATGGTTCTGACTACGCAGTCGGAAAATGGGGGTGAATGAAGCAATATTCAATGGATATCGTACTTATGGAAACTTTGCGGCGCCGTTACCGCTTTTCGCTCCCGACCAAACTGCTGTCCTAAGGCAGGTTGATTTCGAACGGTCTACTCCCTGCGTCATTGCCGTCACCTGGCGTGCTGCTGGAAGGACCAGCGCCGCCGATTCCAGGCTGCTTCCCCCCGGAGTCTGGCTCGTTTAACCGCGCGAACGGGCTGCCCGCCGGCCCGTCGATGACCATATCCTGGATCATTGCCGCTTGGTCGGCACAACCGATGTCTACTAGTAGATCAAAAACGTCGTAGGCGTCGGGCTTCATCTCACCCATGGCGCATCGGCGCAACAGCGTGCTGAAATCTTCCCAGGGCCAATCGATGGCTACGCGGCACAGCTGGGCGGCGACGCGGATCCAGGCGCAGGCGGCGTCGGCGTTGAACGTCGCGGACAGCTGCCGGAACTCGATGGTTGGTTTTTCTGGCATGAATTCCCGGGCCGGCGAGATGTAGTTATTGAAGCTCACGCCCATACGGCCCGGGCGCATTAGTTGGGCAACAGCCGCTGCGCTCGGACATCGCATCAACACGTCCACGGCATCCGCGATGCTGGCCGGCGTAGGCGTCTCGAAGCTTTCGGGGTGCTCAGGTAGTTGAAAGTTCGAGGAGCGACTTACCTGTCTCGGGCTGGTGAAGAAGAATCTCTCGGGGCTTATATCTTCACTCGGCAGCGAGCCGCACGGCAATTTACGAGTGAATCGCGGTGGCACTTCTCCCTCCTCCTCCTTCCTCGTCTGCTCCCACGTGAACTCCAGCGGCCCAGAGGGCACATACGTTTCGGCGCCATCGGGGAGAGGGAATTCGTCCACTCCGCCGTTTTCCCCAAAGCCTGCGTCTTCCTCGTTTGGGTCTTGGCTCTGTGCCTCGACCTGGACCTGCATACATGCATAATCCGCGTCCTGATTGTGCGCTAGAAAAGAGTAAAAGCGATTTGTTTTGGAGTGGAAGTTCCCCTTGCGAGTACTGGGGAGGAGCTGCGTCAGTAGGCGGCCCGTAGCGTAGGCGACACACCCGAGCCGCCGCGCCTGATGCGGCGAGAAGCGCTCCGAGCCGATGCCAACATGAACGTGATACCCACAGGTCTCGGGTATCAGGGGGCCTGGTCGGAAGCCGGGGGCCTCGCTAAGGTGACGGTAGACCGCGGTGACCTCTTCGAGGCTCCGTTCATCATCAAACTGCATCGCCGGAGTCAACAACTCGAAGCCCAAATAATTTACCTCAGGTTGGCACATCTCTGTCCATTTGTCGACGGGGATCGTAGCTGTCGACTCTTCCACAACGCGCCAGCCGTAAAACAGGGGATCTCCGCCCGGTTGTATGGATGTTCTGCACGTTTACCTTGCTATCTTCGTCTAGCTCGTTCAAATAGACGCCAACATGATTAGCGAGTGACTTCCTGATTTCTTGGAACATCCATTCCTTGAGTGTTTTATCGTATTCTGAATCATCGCTGTTAATAGATTCTCTTTCTCCTTGTTCAGACTGAAGGCTTGGCCTTATCAGCAAGGGCCGCTTGCTCTGGTCAATACTTTCTAGGATATGTTCTTCAACTACTGGCAAAATGCCTTCAGCCTCGGCCCCTATTGTGAGGGGAGTGGTGTTTGCCACGACGGATGACATACCTGTATGCGGGTTCGTCGGTTCTGTATATGACGATAATGTCCTTTGCTTGGTAGTTGTTGTGAGGTACGAGATATTACTCGGCACAGGATTGTGAGAGAGTAGGTAATGCAGTGTAATGCAGTGTAATGCACATGGGAAGGTCATCAAGTGGAAGGAAAACCGTTGCTTTATAGAAATCCATTGTAGGCAACATAACCTTTGTTGCTATAAAGCCATGACAAAGAAACCGGCAGAAAGTCCCAGGGAGTTGGTCTGTCTATTTACTGAAAGAGAGCAGGGGTAGGACAAACATGCATATTGGTATTTTCATTTTACCCAATAGTGCAAGTACATAACCAGCAAATGCATGGCGACATCTCTATGCTGTCGTTAAGGCTGACTGCCCTTTGGCATGATTTACGCATCTATCAGCACCAGGGGAATACCTACCAGTATTGTGCCTGTTAAATGGTACATCATGTTCTATGAATCAAGCGAAGGAACAATGAATTGTGTCAACCAAGGGCAACCATGTTCACATCTATGGCAAACTCCGTTTTGCGTCTAGAATACAATGGGTATCATGGTTCATTTATTCCTCTGGCCCATCCATTCCCGGACCGGGACCGCCCTGTCGACCCATCTGCCTTGCCTTAAGCATCTCATCACACAGCAACAGGTTAGATGCGATACTTGATGATGATGCAACGCAGTTTCTCAGAACTCGGAATGAATCGTAGACGCCTTCCAGTGTGGGGTCCATCGGCTGCCCTGAGATCAGATCGAGGCCGACAACTTGGCCGTCGGCATGTTCGTCTTGGAGAGAAGCAACTGTCACGGTTGTTAGCACGTAGAAGGAGGGATATTCTGGAATGGCGTGCACTTACGAGCATCCTGGATATCATGGCCAGCGTTTGCAGCCAAGGTCTTGGGGATAATAAGCATAGCATCAGCGAAGGCCTCAACACCCCACTTGGCCTTGCCCTTGACCGTCTTCTTGAAAGCATCGCTCTTCAAGTGGGCGGCAACAGCGACTTGGTAAGCACCACCGCCGGGCACTACACTCTTGTCCACAATCATGTTATAGACACTGCGTAGACCATCTCGGACAGCATCCGTAATCTGGGCGATGGTGTGCTGGTTGGGTCCCTTGATCATCAGGGTCACTGACTTGGGAGCCTTCACATCCTCGATAAAAGTGTACTTCTCCTCGCCCAACTGCTGTTCGTAAACCAGGCCGGCCCAACCAAGGATGTCGGGTGTCAGGTCCTCAACACTGTTCTGTGCGGTACCACCGCAGATGAGTTGCAGGCGCTCCATGTTTCTCCGCTTGGCCCTTCGCAGGGCAAAGATGCCGTTCTTCGCCAACACATCGAGAGACAGCGGGTCGATACCCTTCTGGTTGATGATGACAAATCCCTTCTTGGGGTCGTTGCCACACGCCTCCTTCTTCAGCTCTACAATCTTCTTCAGCTTGGCGTCGACGAACCTTCGCTCACTCTCCACCAGTTTGTCGCGCTGGTCGGCGCTGGAGTAGAAGAATCCCGAGTTGATCTCCGACTTCTCGTATTCCAAGCTCACGTTCAGCGTCAGGATAAAGGCGTTTTCGACCCGCTTGGGCATATCAGGGTGTCTCGCGCCGTGGTCCAAAGCCAAACCGCGGATGAGCTGTGTGTCCGAGGCGGTGCGATGTTGCATCTTCATGATCTCTACCATGTGCAGGTCGGGCTTCGCGGGAGCCTGGTAAATCGCCAGTACGGCGTCGACGATATCGGGGGTCAGCTTGCTGGCGAGAGTCGAGTTAAGCTTGGTCGAAAGGGAGGTACGGGCGACGGAGAGAAGAAGCTCGCGGTCCACCTCCTTGGCCAGCTTGAACGAGTCGAGGAACTTGAGGGACTCGTTCTTGGCTATCTCGAAACCCTCGGTGATGATGCGCGGGTGTAAACCTTCGGCGATGTATCGGTCTGCCTGTTTCAACAACTCTCCAACCAACAACACCACGGACGTGGTGCCATCACCGCAGATGTCGTCTTGGGCAGTGGCAGCTCGGGCGATCATAACGGCGGTCGGGTTCTGGATCTGCATCTCTCGTAGCAACACGTTGCCATCCTTGGTGAGTTTGATCTGGCCGGCGCCATCGACCAACCTGGGAGTTGCATTAGGTCAGCGGGTCGTTGATGATCAGGCGGCCGCAGTAGCCTAGTCTGCACTGCTGAATTGAGCATAACGAGGATCACAGGGAGAGTGTACATACATCTTGATGGTACCAAGAGGACCCAGGTTGGACTTGAGGACATCTTGGAGACCCTCTCCCGCACTGATGTTGACCTTCAGAGCTTCACCCCGCCGCTATGATCCGTAAGGTTAGGTTAGCTGAGGGAACGCAACGGCATGTGGGGAAGGAGATGTATATACGCACCCGGGATTCGGCCTTGGGGTTCAGAAGTTGGGCAGCAGACATGATGGGAGTTCAAAATGGGCTGCTTGCTGTTGGTGGTGAAGCGGTGGGTGAAATGTGTAGAATTGGTTTTCGTTATCCAAGGACCCCCGACTTATCACGACCAATTCTTAGCTCGAGTGAAGGACTGGAGCTTGTCCCCTCCAACTTTTTCTGCCCGCTCAGCCCAGCATGGCGTACCTGCAGCTTGGGTCAGTCGTCGCCGGCCCGACAAATCTGTGCTACCAGCCGTCAGCACTGAGGCACAAGACACATTGATACCACGTGCAGCAAAGCTGCCCCTCACTACCTACCTCCTATCCTGCCTTACCTACTTTACTTCATAACGTCAATCAATTGAAATCTGCAATATGGATTTGGTATCTACATGTACCTAATTAACCCAAAATGAGGTACGTGTACGACAGGACCTAAGTAATTAAGGTTAATTATTCTAACTTCAAGTTTATATAAAAGTTAAAAGAAATTGCCTAGTTATTATTGTTCTACATGGGTTCAAGAATTACAGATTACTGCCTTACAGATGTTTTAAGGGTGACCAGTCTCTTGTCTGTGTACTTAGCCAGGGTCCATGCCATGCCCAAGTCTCGAGTCTTTCCGACCTGACCCTCCAACGCTTCCTATTAAAGCGGTGGCAGTTGCAGATTATGAGCAATCCAAACTCCCCCTTCAACATCCCGCATCTCACAGCTCGTCAGTAGCGACACTTTGCTGTCCACCTAGGACCATCTGGTCGTCATCATGTTTTAAGCCGGCGCTGGCATTCTCTCCGTCCGCATTGGAAACGCCAAGATAGTCATCAGCGATCAGTCTCGCAACATTCTTGCCCATCAATGCGCACGTTTCCATGGTTGATATGAAGGACTCCATGCCCGAAGTGTAGTACAAGCCCCTGCCAAGGATTGGGTCCTGAAAGGTAACGCGCGGGAGCTTCTGCGGGTAGGGATGGAACACAGCTGGGTGGTACCATGAGATCGGATCGATCATCTCAAATTCGGCATCCTCCCCGTCATCTTTTGTCGTTGGTGTACGAACAAAAGTCTCGGGCACCTCAACGCCTAGAAGCGACGACAAGAAATCCGAAGTAACGGCTTCGGGGGAGAAGATCTTGTAGACATACTCTTCGCCCAGCGTTTTGGGGTTTGTGACCTTTTTTACTTGGGTCGCCGAGAAGAAGCCGGCCTTGCCAGCACCCCCAGAGCCGGGTTTAGCTTCATCGTCCATGGCGAGAGTGGTGAGCACCGAGTTGGGCACTGGGGCCGCCGGGTCGAGGTTGAAGTATTGAGGACTGAATCGAAAGGGCGAGGAGAAGAGTGTCACGTGCAGTTTAGCATACGGAACAGGCTCGATTGGATGCTGGATCACATCGCCCTCTTCCTCGATGTCGCTGAATTGCCAAGGAGTTGCGATAACGACATCGTCGAAAACAACGGACTGACGCACAACCTTGCCAGCTTCTGGCGAGCTGATATTGGATGTTTTGATGATGTACTTGTATGTCCCATCATCGCCATCTCTGGTGTTCTCCTGGGCGATTGACGTGACGGTTGTGTTGAGGTTAAGATAGGCTTTGGAGCTCTCGATCATGCTAGTAAAAATCCGCCAGTTACCACCGACGACGGATTTTGCTCCTTCGGGAGCCATCGAAACCTAGGGTCTTCCAGTCAGGGTGGAAAGGGAAGAGATGTTGAAAGGCTGAGGGGACATCTTACCATCGTACCTAACCCATGGATGTAAGCCAGGTTAGACATGTAATTTACCCGCGACGCTGCCTGCACAATGTCATGCGCAAACGGGCCATCAAGCTCGTCAAGAGTCAGCAGAGGAGTATATGAGCAAGTAGACCCTGGAACATACTTTGTTTGCGACCAAGAACTGTGTGCCCGTAACGCCAGTCACCTTAACGAGATCGAGTTCAAAGGCCCGAGTGGTCAAAGACCGGAATGGAAAATAGGGCTTCTCATACAGCTTCAAAAAGGTCCCTACGGTCTGCTGGACAAGATTATTAACATAGTAGGGAGCTGTGCCGTATTTCCAGAAGAGCTTAGCCAAGCTCCACCAGCCCCAAGACTCGGAGTCCTGGGTGTAGACGAAGCTGTCACCATCCCAGATGCCAAGAATGCCATTTTCGTCGAGGCCGGGATTGATGCGTCTGAGGTTGAACTCATCGGTGGCATTCCATAGAATGTGATTGACCTTTACAAATATGGAAGCCCCTAGCTCTACAGGTGAAAGGGGATTGTCATGCGCATTGACCGTGAGTGTACGGCCGCCGACACGGCTGCTCTTCTCGAATACAGTAATGTTGACGGCAATACCCGCTTCTTCAGCGTACCTGTGAAGGTGATAAGCCGTCGAAGCTCCGGCAGCCCCGGCACCTAGACCATGCATGCATTAGCGACGATGGCTACTTCATGAATGTTTGAGGTTGCAATTGATCTAGACATGCAGAACGAGGCGTTGGAAGTGATGGTCCGATTTCTCAGACTATGTTGCTTCATATGAGAGAGTCAGTAGTTACTCACCGATAACTGCAACTTGTTTCACAGGCTTGGAGCTAACGTCAGCGCCAAACGCAGGCGCAAATCCTGTTACGGCTGCAAGAGCGCCAAGCGTGTGTAGGAAATGCATGTTAGCTTTATGACATGAGAGAAATACAGCTTTCCCTGTTTCGTATGCACAGAAGTTGATGAATTGACTACCGGACTGATGGGTTGACGTTGGGAGGGCGTAAGCTGTAGCGAGGATTCCGTCCAATCAACTGGACGATTCGCGGCCTGAAGGAGCAGCAAAGGAGCAGGAGCCAATAGGGCTTCGGTTGACCCACTAGCAAGCGTCGCAACCGCTCATCGCTGGCATCTGGGCCTTCCTTTGTCAACTTCAGCCACACGCATACATACCTATTCATAGCACTACAGAATGATCAGTTGTTCGCCTACATATCTCCAAATGCGCCCGTGCCTTAAGTGGCCTCTGTACAGCTGTGTGGCTGACTAAGCAGTCCAGCTCCAGATACTCCGAGGTAAAGTTGTTTGTGATAATCGGTGTGCTCAGGATGTCGCCCGTGTTCAGAGCCTTAGGTACTTACATATGCGACCACACCGATCTTCCCGGCCGTCATTTGCAGCTTTAAACTTGGTACGACCAGCTATGGTGACCCTTTCCCATCTCGACATAAGACATTTGAAGAAATCTTCGCTGATACCACCGTCTGCTCCTGTTACAAGGGCGTATTTGAAGGCCATGCTATCCGGGCCCATCTTTCGAAGGAATTATAACTCTGGGGGCAAGAAGTGCAAATGTAGGATCCATTATCAACTATATGCTAATGGATGCTAATGGATATTTTCCAATGTAACTCTTTTTCTCTCTATTTAATCACGAAATTGTAAACTACATATTCTGGAATACTCCTATCTGCAAAGGTGTCGCTTTTCTGCCAAAGGCCACTCTGTAATGGACGTTATGCATTGAGCCAGTAGGTACTCAATTTCATCTTTGATAGGATAATCTAGCGGGAACTGGCAGGCAACCTCTGGCAGTCAGACAGGAGCCCCAAGCCTTGGGTCTAAGAGGGCACATGCAAGCAACAAAACAAAGCCGCCTGGATTTCTGTCAGACAGAGTTGTTGGCGTATGACAGTGGCGGCACTCATTGCCTACATGTCAATTGATACATTGATGTAGCGTCCAAGTAAGCAGGTACCTCTTGCCATGTACTTGGGAGGCGAAACTTAAAAGCCCACCCCCACCTGCCAAAAGCACTTTGTTCCAATTTATTAGCACCCATTTCTCCCTGCACATGGTATGACGTTTCTGCCTTATGACAGTCCAAGCCCATCAACCTGGTTGGCGAGCCACTGAACGATCAGCAGAACACCACTACAATAACCACTCTTGGGTTCTCTACGTGGAGCCTACTGTTGGTTGATACCTACATACTTTGATGCATATTGTGTTGCTGGGCTCTTCTGCTTGATTCATTCCTCCTTTGCCCATGTCAACATCGCACCCGAAATTGTTGTGACGGCCTTTGTGGGTGCATCAATCAAAACAATCTCAGAAAACAAAAATCCCACGATAAACCTCTGCCCCGCACAACTCAGCTGTCCACATTCATACCCCATCTCCCATCAACCTTTGTGCATTGATCAGCCTCAAGGCAATCGCGAATAATGTTTGTGCTCAAGAATGTGGGCAAGCTCCTATTTGGCAGCAACAGCCAAGAGTCCATGATAGAACTCCCTCAAGGCCAGCTGTACCTGGTCCGCCCGCTCTCCCCCAAGGGCTACTCGGAACTCATCTTCAAGGATGCTACCGCCCGCATTCGACGAACCGGCCAGGATTTCCAGTATCAACTGGTCGTCCAAAGGGTCTACGAGGAAGGCGAGGCCGAACTACTAGCCGACGAGGAAGGAGAGGATGCCGAGATCGATGGTCTTACCACCGAGCGCGACGAGAAAACCTTCCTGTTGGACGAGGCCTTACATTTTCGTGTTGAGAGCAGGGCGGGGTCCGAGAACATACTCGCCTGGAAGGACCTCAGCGGAGATATAGGCGACCTTTTTGAATTCGTCTGCGACGGCACCGTTTCAGCAAACCAAGTCGCCTCATTCGATCGCATCGCCAAACAGTGCCAGTACGAGCGCAAGTACCGAAAACCCCATACGACCGCGTCCGAAGACGACCTTTTCCAGTTTGAGTTCGAGGATGAGCAGCCCATCCCGCAAGCCAGCCCCATACACAGCCCCACCATCGGCCGAACCTTCGACTCCGACGAAATGTTCCCCAACATCGACAGCAGCAGCTCCAAGGCCGCAGCCAGCATGGGGGTGAAGCGCGAGTCGCCCACACAGACCCCCATCGCCGAGATGTTGGCCCAGGGTGATCTTGAGCCGGAACCCGAGCGCCAGGAAAGAGAAGTTAGGGCTCCCGAGCAAGAGAAGGACATGGGCCCACCCGTAGCGGCAGCACAGCCCGAGCCACTCGAGATACTGACAATGGAACTCGGAGAACTCCATTTCTTCGATTTCCCTTCAGGGGCCTTCGTGTTACAAGACTCTTCCGTTACCGCCCAGGTGTCGGACATTGGCAACTGGCAATACTGGTTACATGTTGCCAGCAAGGAACGTGAATGGCTTGGCATTCCCGTCGTCGCCGACATCAACCCAGTGTTCAATTTTGAGTTCCTCTCGTTCATCTTCAACCAGTTTACTGAAGATGGCTCGGCCTACTCATGGCTGTTGCGTTTTAAAAACCAAGAAACGCTCGAAAAGTTCCAGGAGGGCTTGATGCGTGCCTTGTGGGAGCAGCTTAATGAAATAAAGTGGACCAAAGTCAAGGACCAGGAACGTCAGTATGTCCTAGATGCTTTTGAGGATCTTACTATGGAAGATGCTCCTGCTGAGGATGAGGAGGAAGAGGAGGAGGAACGCGAGGAGGCCGAAGCCGAGGAGGAGGAAGAAGAAGAGGAAGTCGGCATAAGGAATGAGGAGTATGACACCGACGAGGAGCAGGACGACTTCGAGACGCAACCTAAGGATGGTAACACCAACAAGGCGATTGCCGTCGGTTACAAGCACGACCGCTCTTTTGTCGTGCGTGGCTCTCAAATCGGTGTCTTCAAGCACACCCCCGCCAATAACTTGGAGTTCTCGACCAACATCTCCAAGATTGAGACACCCAAGGGGACTCTATTCAGCCCGAAGAAGGTTATGCTGCACAACGAAGATCGCAATATGATTTTGCAAAATGACAAGGATCCCAACAAACTCTACCGTATGGATCTCGAGTATGGCAAGGTCGTCGACGAGTGGAATGTGCACGATGACATCCCCGTCGTAACATTCGCCCCTGAGAACAAGTTCGCCCAAATGACTCACGAGCCTACGTTCCTTGGCATTGGCAGCAACTCCCTTTTCCGTGTTGACCCACGCCTTTCCGGCAACAAGCTCGTCGACTCTCAGCTGAAACAGTATGCCTCCAAAAACGACTTCAGTGCTATTTCGACCACTGAGAAGGGTTATGTTGCTGTTGCCTCCAACAAGGGAGATGTCCGCCTCTTTGATCGTCTGGGGATCAATGCGAAGACGCATATTCCAGCGTTGGGCGAGGCCATTCTTGGTCTTGATGTATCGGCAGATGGTCGCTGGGTACTTGCGACTTGCCGAACCTATCTCCTCTTGGTTGATGCCATGCAAAAGTCTGGCAAGAACGAAGGCAAACTTGGTTTTGAGAAATCATTCGCTGCCGACTCCAAGCCACAACCTCGCCGCCTCGCCTTGACCCCCGAACACGTGGCCCAATTCGCCTATGAGACAGGTAAACCAGTCACCTTTACCCCTGCGCGCTTCAATACTGGCCATGCCGGCGAAGAGACGTCCATTATTTCTGCCACAGGCCCGTACATTATCAATTGGAATATGCGGAGGGTTCTCCGCGGACACAAGGCCCCTTACTTCATCAAGCGCTACACAGAAGAAGTCAAGGCGGATGACTTCAAGTTCGGCACTGACGAGAACGTGCTCGTTGCCCTGCCCAACGAAGTCTCGATGGTCGGCAAGCAACAACTGAAAAAGCCTACTAGACAGAGCATTGCCGGTCCTGTAACCCGCAGCACGCCCCGGCGAGATTCAGGACGCGTTGGTAATCTGAACAGTGGCCGTTACAAGCTCGGCAGGGATGATGTTGTCAACTCCCCTTTCTGAATGCACACACACCCACACATAAACACATAGAGCATCACCGTACCAGGGCCTGCGAACACGAATTACCAGTATGCCCAAACGGTCACCATTAACAGGAATGGTTCTAAGGATGGTACAGACTGTGACGCGGCTGGGAATCTCAGATCCTCAAGGCTTTTCTACCAGGCAGGCGTTTAGGAGGCAAGGGGTTGGATTGGACGTTCTGATAGTCACAACAGGACTAACACGAAAACAACATGACTGCGATGTGCCGTTTTGTATGAGAGGGAACTGACTTGACAGTCGCTTGATTTGGTTGGCGTAGACATACGATACCTGCAACTTCAGCCCCAAGGCCTTGCTGATGCTATTTATTTCCTTCTGCCGTTTGCCCGCTTTTTCAGATCCCCTCGTTGAGGTGTGGGCATGATCTTTAGTCAGCTGCCGGATGTTTAGGGAGATTCACTAATCTCACTAAATGATACCACTTCTTTAATTCTCCACCCGAACAGTCGCGAACACGATGTTGCTTAAGTGAACACGTATAGTTTACATTACACGATAAAGGATATCGTAATAAGCATGAGCAAATATAAGCATATAAGCAAATAGATAATACAGTAATTAGTACACCGGTTTCGATTCGAGAAGCCATAGAGTCCCTTGTGGCAGGCAAATCGACCTCCTGCGGATTTATAGCAATGCCTTGGAATCGGAGACTTCTAAATCGAGACAGCAAGTATCACGTCACGCCTGGTATAAAGTGATCTGGCAGCAATAGTTATGAGAATTGATCACCTCAAGACAACCACAACACCCTCTTCAGTCTGGACAGCATGGGGAGACATTCGAATAACAAAATGTCTAATTGTCCAGAGGTACGTCTGTATACTTCAAGATAAAGACTACTGGTCTGGAAGTATCTAATATCATCCCTTGCGGAAGAAAGATGGCGAGAGCAAGGGAACCACAAGTTGCCATGTTTAATTCTGGAAAAGAAACCTATACACGCCCTTCCCACATCCCAAACCAGAATGAAAGCAGGGTCAAAATATGCGGGTAGTGCTTTTTTAATCATCCATTCATCGTTCATCTCATCTCATGAAAGTGTCCGCCTTGTAGTGAGTGGAGGATCAAAGAGGTGGAGGGAAATGACATGGCTGTGCTGTACGTCGAGCAGCAGTCTAGTAAGGAATAAAGTTGGTTACATGACGACAACTTCACAGCCACTGCGACTCCTCGGTGCCTCGAGCGAGGCGGTCTCTATTGTTGCAGCGAGCCCCCCTCGCCGCATCCTCCGACCTGGCTCTAATCCTGTCCCTCTCGGCGGCGGACTTCATAACCTCCTGGAATCGCGTCGGGGCCGGGAGCATTTTCCGCGCCTGCGCAGCGATGGTGGCTGAGGAAGGGACCGCGTCGCTCTACTTGGCGGCCGCCTCCTCGCCCAGCTGGCTGGCCGTCGTCTTCACGGACTCGGCCGCCTCAGCGACCTTGTCGCCCAGCTTCTGCATGACGGGCAGCGACTGCTGCTTCTCGCCCCGGTCGGCACTGACCTTGGTGAGTTCCTGGACGAAGCTCTGGCCCCACCATGCGCTCGTGTACTTGAAGACGTAGCGCTCGAGTTTGCGGAAGTTGGCCTCGCGCATCTCGGGCGACATGGTCACGGCGTCGTGGATAGCGTTAGCCAGCTCTTCCGTGTTCCAGGGGTTCACAATGAGCGAGCCGTTCAGGGATTGCGCCGCTCCTGTAAACTCGGACAGGATCATGACGCCGTGGCGCTTCTGCTGCGTCGCGATGTACTCGTAGGACACTAGGTTCATGCCATCGCGGGTCGACGAAACCAGGCACACGTCGGACACGGCGTAGAGGGCGCACAGCTCCTCGAAGTTTACGCTCTGGTGCAGGAAGTGGATGGGCATAAACTCGATGGTGCCGAACTTGCCGTTGATGCGCCCCACCAGCTCGTTGACCACGGCCCGCAGGTTCTGGTACTCCTCGACATCCTGTCGGGAGGGGACGGCGACTTGCACTAGCACAATCTTACCGATCCACTCGGGGTGTTCCGTCAGGAAGACCTCGAGGGCATGCAGCTTCTGCGGCACTCCCTTGATGTAGTCCAGACGGTCGACACCGACGATCAGCTTGACGCCCTCAAACTTGCGCGACAGGACGGCGATGCGATCCTGTACGCTGGGTTTCTTGAGCCCCTCGACGAACTTTTCCGGGTCGATGCCGATGGGGAAGGCGCCGACGGTGACGAACTTTCCTTGGTACTCGACGCCGTTGGGGGTGGTGGCCGTCTCAAGTATGCGGGAGCACGAGCTGAGGAAATGCCTAGCATAGTCGTATGTGTGGAAGCCGACAAGGTCGCACTGCAGGACGCCGCGCAGCAGGGCCTCGCGCACGGGCAGGATACGGTAGATCTCGCTGCTGGGGAAGGGAGTGTGGAGGAAAAAGCCAATCTTAATGTTCTTCCGCGTGTTACCCAGTTCCTTGCGCAGCATCTCGGGGAGCAGCATGAGATGGTAGTCATGCACCCAGATCTGGTCACCATCCTTGACATCCTCAATGATCTTCTTGGCGAACAGCAGGTTCACCTCCTTGTAAGCCGCCCACGCACTCTCGTCGAATGTGATCTCACCGGGGTGGTAGTGGAAGAGCGGCCAGAGGATCGAGTCTATATTGGGGAGTTTGGCATGTCAGCGAAGGGGGTCTCATAAATATGGAAGGGGATGTGTGTGTGTAGGGGGTGGAGACGCACTGGCGAAGCCGTTGTAATGCCTGTCGGCCAAATCGTCGTCGATGAAGACAGGATGGGCACTGTATTGTTCCTTCAACTGTTCCGTGACCTTCTCGATATCGCCTTCGGGGACCTCGAGGCCTGGCCAGCCGTACCACTGGAAGCTGGTGGTTTTGCTGAGACCACTGAGACCGGTGACGAGGCCTCCCGACGACATGGAGAAGTCGTATTGGCCATCGTCCTTAGGCTTGATGGTGATTGGGAGGCGATTGGAGACCAGCAAAAGCCGGCCGGATGAAGGGCCGGTCTGTTCTGAAGACGGCATGTCGAGGGGTTGGTGTGTGTGTGTGTGTTGGTTGGGTTGGCGGGGCAGTGACGAAATGCGCGCCGAGCTGTGGCAGCTTCAAGTGTGGTTGCAAGACCGTCGGGAAATTGCCAGCAGCCGCTTAGAGGCTTGCGAAATTGGGGGTGTTTTTCCGAGGGGATAGGGATGTAAGAGAAAGTCTCGAATCTTATGTAGGTTGAGCAGGTCGGAGAGTATGCAGTGTGGGACGATGTCGGCTCGTGGTTGGGTGGGTTGCTTCGAATTGTTGACTGTCGGCTCTAGTAGCGGGGTAGCAAAGGTGACGATGCGATGTCGTGAAAGCAGACAGATAAATGCCAAGGGGAGTAAAAAAGGTTTGCACCTAATATAAGGCTAATAGTTCGACCGCAGCAAGGGTGTATTGATTCGAAAGTGGCAGTTGTAATCTGGCTTGGGTTCGCAGGAGCAGCAGAGAGAGAATAAGGGACAGGGCAGGGACAGGAGCAGGAAGAGGGAACCGGGATATATTATTTCTATCGTGGGTGTATGCTAAGCAACGGTAACAACCCGGCAAGGTAAGGTAGTAGGTAGTCTCGGGCTAGGTAGGTTGGTGGTGGGCTGTTTGCCAGGTTGCGAGTTTGCGAGTTGCAGATAGCTTTCCGCTGTCCCCAATTAACAGATGCAAATAGAACCTACAATAGAACCTTGGGTAGATGGAGTCCAGCCTGTAAGTATTCATGCATCAGTGTACATACATACAGTAAGTACGTGGCCTACAGAGCCGGCCTATCTAGTAGCTAATGAACTAATCTACCTACCCAGTACTCTAAGACCCAACAGTACTGGTAGATGCACCAATAGTCGCTGTTCAGGTACCATTCCAAGATTATCCTGGCAGCAAAGGGAGGCAGGCCTCACCGTCAGATCAGAGGCTCAGAGCGCTGGATGGAGGCTGGCAACTGAATGGGGGAAGGGAGCGGGGAGCTGTGTCCCGCCAAAACGACGTAATGCTTGCAAGTAATTCCATCTGATTAAAGATTTTTTGTATCGAAACCGACAGGGGTGCAACCGTCAGGGAATCTCGGAGCTAAGAGTCCCAGCTGTTGCTGCTGGCCACGATTGTTGAATTGATGCTGGATGGACGCGATAAATTCTCGTCCAGTCCCGTGTATCACGTTCTTGGTCATGGCCATATCCTGGCTCGGATCGCAGCCAGCCCCATCCAGTTCTTCCATTGTTTCACACCATCACCAGTTAAAAACCTCCGTCCCTCGCGGCCAAACCACGTCGCAGCATCAGCTAAGTATCGACAGGGAGTAAGGGCAGAAGGGGTGCACCCACGAATCGCCATCTCCAATCCAGATACGATCCATCACACGCCTGCTTGGCTACGTACAACCAATTACCCACTTGTTCCGGAGCTTCGCTCCTATACTCCTCGGCCAAGACTTTGGCGGGGTTTACATGCACATACTGTACTTACATATACCTACTTACATCTCAGCATCCCCCAATGCAATGCGTCGAGTAAGCTCATCCCATCGGCGGTTTGTGCAAAAGAATCCAAGCCGAAGGAAGTGGTTCACATGCGATAAGCCGAGTTACTGGACAACCCAAAAGGAGATATGCGCCCTTGTCTGGAACACAAACATCATTGCTCCATGGCGGCAGCGTCATCGCCGATCTAGAACCCCAACCCAATCGGCCCAAGCTTGACGTCGCTCCAGCCCTGCTCCATAGTCCATAGAGCGGGCTCCATCCATACTTACGTATGTATGTACTGGCCCCGGGATTCTGCTTTGATCCTACATTACGGACTAAAAGGTCCACTTGTGACTACTTTCTTGGATCGTCTCGAACATTCGCGATCCGACTACCTACCACAAAGCCTCCTTGTATTACCAATTAGCTTGCTTCCGTTACACAAAATACACTCGGCGCATACCGCAAGGAGGCATATATCAGGGTGTATGCCTCATGGTGTTTGTTGTATGTGAACCGCAGAATAGAGCCATGGATAGCTGCACATAAGTATTCTGACAAAGATGCAAAAGGATAATGCCAAATGTAGGAACGGCAAAAAAAGGACATACAACACCGAGGATTCCCAGGTCGTCACCGACCCTAGTACTAATTGGGCTCTCTGCTGCTTATATATGGGAGAGCGGACGGGATCCCTAGTATTCAGCAGGATATGGTCGTATGTGGCAGAAATGTCTTCTAAAAGGATATATATAGCACTACCGTGGCCACCCCAGCGGGCAGGGAGGCATGACACTTAGCAAAGCAGAAACCACCAGTAACCGTTTACCAGAGTTGGTGGCTATAGCTTTGCCCGTGTGGCAGCTGTCCCTTGACCGTGCTCCTTGCGCCGTACCAGATCCCAAGCGAACTCGGCAAACGGGCGGAAGGCGTCGGCGTAGTTGTTAGCCTGGGGGCTGGTGGCCTGCCTGGTCGCCACCCTCGCGGCGATGCCTTGGCAGATGGCGGCGGATCTAAAGGCAGCGAAGGCGACGGCCCAGTCCATGTCGGGCTGGGGGTCCCATCCCGCGATCTCTTGATACCACTGCATCACCATCTGGGGCGTGGGCAGACCGGGGGTAGAAAGGAAGGTGTCGCTGCGGAAGTACTTGGTCTGCAACTGCGCAGTGTGGTAGGGAAGCAGGAGCCCGGCCAGGTCTGATAGGGGATGCCCCACGGTGCTCATCTCCCAGTCCAGCACGCCAATGACCCTGGGCTCGGTTGGGTGAAAGACCAGATTGTCGATCTTGTAGTCGCCGTGGACCAGCGTCGCTCGATCCTGCGGCTGAGTCCCGCCGGAAAAGTAGCCAACCAAGTCTCCGAAATGGGGGATCCTTCCAACCGCCATGCCTCTGTCACTGTCTACCGCCTTTTCCTGCGCACTACAGATGCGCGTCCAGGTGGCCAGTTGCCGGCCGTAGAAGCCTTCCGACTTCCCGAACCCGTCTACGCCGGCTTGGACATAGTCGACCCGGTGTAGCTTGGCAAGGGTCTGGGCGGCTGCTTTCCACAACTGCGTCCGCTCGGCAGCGGGCACATCATCTAGGATTGCAGGATCTTCAAAGATACGGCCGTCCAGATACTCCATCACATAGAAAGGGGTGCCGATGACGGACTCATCCTGGCAGAGACAGTAGACTTGGGGAACGGGCACGTCTGTGGGCCCCAGAGCACGGATGATGCGGTATTCCCGCTCCACCTTGTGCGCGGCTTCGGAGAGCAGCTTCCCCTCGGGCTTCTTACGCAAGACGTAGCGACTCTTGGTCGGTCTGGCCGGGTTTCAGTCGGGTTAGGTGCTAGGTGTTCGGTGTTCGGTGGTACGCAGTAGAAACGGGGGGGAGCAGGCGGTACGCGGTACTTACACGGACGTGAGCTGGTAGGTAGGATTGGACTGGCCAAAGCCGAATTGCCTGACCTCGAGTGGCAGAACAATCTGGGGGACCCGGAGGGCAAGATAAGCCTGCAACGACTGAACGTCAATCGGTTGCCTCACCAAGCCGGCCATTGCCACTGCACAGCCAAGTTGGTTGGGTTTTGTTTGGGTTTTGTCCTTTTAGACTTGAGGAGCTAGGATTTGGATTTGGACTTGAACCAGCAAACTAGTCTCCAGTACCACGTACTAAGCCAATGCCGAGGCACGGGATGGCGGAGTGACTTGGGTCGGTGCGGGGTCATGACTGCCGGTGGCCGCGGCCTCGGAGTCGACAAGGGCCGCTCGAGGTAACTCGAGGTAAGTCGAGGTAACTCTATAGGTCAATCACCTAACCCAGGTACCTAGTTTCCCCTCTCATCTGCCTCCTAGTCACGCACCTCGTACCACCGCCGCCATGGATTTCGAGCTTCCCTCGGATCTCCAAGCCTACATCGAGGAAGTGGACGGGTTTATTCACACCAGCATCCTTCCACTCCAGAACAGCAACGACAATGAGCGCTTCTTTGACCACCGCCGCGAGCCGTCGCGGACGCAGTGGGATAACGGAGGACTCCCGACCCGAGAATGGGAGAAGCTGCTCAGCCAGGCCCGCGAGATGGCCGATCGGGCTGGGTTCTATCGGTTCCCGTTGCCCAGGTCGTACGGTGGGCAGGGACACCCGGATACCAACCTGTGGATGTGTGCCATCCGCTACCATCTAGCCTCGAGCCCCGTTTACGGCGGGGGTGTCAGTCTGGCCAACGACCTGCAGAACGAGCACAGCGTCGTCGGCAACTTCCCAGACTTCTTGATGCTCTACCATTGGGGCAGCCAACAGCAGAAGGCCGACTTCATTCCGGCCCGCCTGCGAGGAGAGTTCCGCATGACCTTCGGCTTGACCGAGATCCACCACGGAAGCGATGCAACCCACATGGACACCACCGCCACGCCCTGCACCCTCGGCTACAGCATCACCGGCAACAAGAAGTGGCAGACCGGTGCGCATTCGGCAACCCACATGCTGATCTTCGCCCGCACTTCGGGCAAGACCGGGAGTCCCATTGGCATCACCGCCTTTATCGTTCCCCGAGAGACGCCCGGCATCACTGTCCAGTCCTTCGAGTACACCCTGAACATGCCAACGGACCATGCAACGGTCCTTCTGGAGGACGTGCAGGTGCCCGCCTCGGCGATACTGGGACCACTGGATAACGGCTTGGCGATAGCGCAGACCTTCACCCACGAGAACCGAATCAGGCAGGCCGCGAGCTCCTGCGGCGCCGCCAGGTTCTGTATCGATCGCTCCGTGGCCTACGCCCGAGAGCGCATCGTGTTCGGAAAACCCCTGGCCTCCAACCAGGCTATTCAGTGGCCTTTGGTGGAGATGTCCACACAGGCCGAGATGCTGCGGCTCCTGATCCTGCGGACCGCCACAGAGATGGACGCAGTGCAACAGAGGTGCAGCAGCGGCAGCAGCGGCAGCAGTGGCAGCCCCCGGCAATTGGCTCCATGGGTCGCTATCGAGAAGCAGCTCGGACACAAGATCAGCATGTGTAACTACTGCGCCAACAGGCTGGCCACACAGGCTGCCGACAACGCGATTCAGGTGCATGGCGGCAACGGATATAGCAGGCACCAACCGTTTGAGCACATCTGGCGACACTTCAGACGCTACCGGATCACCGAGGGGAGCGAAGAGGTGCAGATCAGAAAGGTCGCTGGATATATGTTTGGCTACAAAAGCACAGGGCTTGAAGTAGGGGCTCCAATTAACAGCAGCAAGCAGACAAAACTGTAGTCCATATCCACGCTATCTATTTGGAGAGATCCAGGACAACCCGGCCCGAAATCTCCCCTCTGCCCATGCTCTCAAAGACAGACTGTAGCTCGTCCATGCCCACGGTCCTGACTGGGAACTTGACTAGCCCTCTTGTTGCGAAGCCCAGTACCTCAGCTGCTTCGCGGCGGTTGCCGACAGCGCTGGCCACAATAGACGCCTGCTTGGCCACCATGACCGCAGGGTATGAGCGGGCGATGGGTTGGGGGTCGCCCTCGGGCATGCCCACACAGACTACGGTGCCTCCGAAGCCCAACATCCCCAGCGCTTGTCCGTAAGCCTTGTTACTCGAGGTACACTGCCGCACCAACAATTAGCATTGCTGTTTCTTTGTAGGTATCATTGCATAAGTGGGTACGTACCACAATCACAGCCTTGGCTCCATGGCCAGTGAGCTTCTTGACCTCGGCAGCAATACTATCGTCATCGTGGGCCGTGACGTCGATGAAGTGCTCGGCCCCGGAGTCGAGAACAATGTCCTTCTTGCTCGGTGCATCGACCCCAATCACACGGTATCCCATGACTTTGGCTCCGAGGCTTACAGCCACCGTGCCCAGTCCGCCGCCAGCCCCAGCGATGACAACCCAGTGTCCACTGTTGGCCCCGGACTTTCTTAAAGCCGCGTAGGTTGTGACTCCTGGGCATGTTCAGTTTGAAACACAAAACAAGGAGGGGGAAGGGGGAAACCCCGTGAAAAGACCCCGTGGAAAGAGAGTAGAGGAGGGGGGCATGTACCTGCACAGAGCATCGGTGCGGCCAAGTCACCAGGAAGCGACTCCGGCACGGGTGTTACGTAGCTGCAGGTAGTGTGAGTCTGGTGTGAGTACGCCATTTGCCGCCAAGTCACGTCGGAAACCTGGGAGGTCCGGGAGCTTACTTGGCAGGGCCAATCACGTATTGCTGGAACGTGCCAGGTGTGAAGTATCCGCTGATTTTCTATTGGCCGTTTCCCGTGTCAGATGGTCCCTGTTCTCCCTAGTGGCCGGCCTCCATCAGAATGGAATGGTTGTGCTTACCTGATTGAAGCATACGCCGTCCATGCCTTCGAGGCAGGGAGCTGCAGTGGAGGATTCAGAGCCAGTCCTGTATCGGGTCAGGGAAGTTGGCTAGTGACTTACGGCAAGCGAGGCAGGCGGAAGACACCCATTTGATACCTACTCGGTCGCCCACTTTGACCCCGGCACTTCCAGTGCCGTCCCCAACTTTAGCCACAAATCCCACTCCCTCGTGGCCACCCACTTGGCCTTGTTGTGTAGGAAATGGAAGATGCGCCCACTATCAGCCACGGGGGCATGTGTTAATAGACAGCTAGATGCTCGGTCATGGGTATAAATGGCTCACGGTGTTCATCATGACGCCATAGTCCGAATGGCAGATACCGGAATGCGTGAGCTTCACAAGCACTTCGCCCGGCCCAGGCTCGGGAGTTTCGACTACGCGGACGGCAATCGAACATGATCCCGGATTGTCGTATACGCAGGCCTTGTGCGTCTTGGGCACTTTGACGTCGTCGGTGGATGTCATCTCGTTTCGTGGCGGTGACCTATTCGGACGCAGATGTTGGGCAGTTCTCACGAGACTCTAGAGGACATTATCGGAACTCGAAAAACTATATAGGTTCCGTTACCCTTTTTATAGGCAATATAGGCGGGCAGGCATTTCCGGGCCCCCTCCCTCTGTAGATATAGTTTTAATACTAAGGGTGTTTAATCTATATATCTATATACCTATAAAATAAAACCCGCGCTATAATTACAAAAGCGGGGAAGAGCGGGGAAGAGTAAAGAAGAGCGGGGAGGATTAAAAGAGAGTAAAGGGGGAATAAATATATTTAATTTAAATAATTAATAATATTAATTCTATCTTTATATAACTTTATTAAATTATTTATATAATATAATTATTTTAAATAGATTTAATATTTAAAAAGGATTTATATAATAATTTTAATAATTTTAATAACTTTAAATATTTATATTTAGTAATACTTTTTATTTATATTGTAAAGTTTATTAATATCGTTTTATAAAAGACGTTAATTTATTAATTATATTATAAAAAAGAATATTAAATAAAGTTATAAATCTTTATATAATAATTTAAATAAATAGATATATAGTTTTAATTATATAATAAAAGGATTATTTATTAATTATAATTTTATTAACTCTTATTTATTATTATCGGCTTTTTTAATATATTTAATTATTTTATAATTTTATTATACCGGCATTAATTATATTAATAAAGTTCTATATTCTTTGAAATTATTTCTTTACTTTATAAATATATTAATATACTTTTCGTTAATTAATGTATTTTATAAAGTTTATTATTATTATTCTTTTTAAATATAATAAAATAATTATATATATAAAAAGATATAAATTATAATAATTTAAAAGGTTTATTATTATATATAATCTTTAATATATTAAAATCGAGTACGTTTAAAGTATCGCTTTATTTATAGAAGTTATTTAAAATAAAAGGTTTAAATTTAATTATCGATATAATTAAATTGATTTTTTAAAGATTATTTAAACCGTTTTTTATTAATATATATAATATAATATATATTTATATATATATTTAATAATATATAAAAACAAGAAATAAAGGATGATAATAGATATAAATATATATTTATCTATAATAAAAAAATAAATATAATATATATTTTAAATAATATTTATTTTAAAATTTTCTATTTATATATAAAAGCTTTTTTTAATAATTTATATAAAACTAATGGTATTATATTTTTATTTTAAAAACTTTATTATTTAAATATTAATAGTCTTTAATAAATTTTAAATTTATATAATATAAATAAATATAATAATTATTTTCTTAATACTTAAATATAATATTATTATAAAATCCGGATCTATTATAAATCCTATATTAAAAAGGATAATAAATAGCTAGGGTTAATAAATATAATAAAAAGGGGTTTAATATTTATTATTTATTATTATTTATTTAATATTTTTAAACTTCTAATAATTAAAATAAATAATAAAGAATAAATTAGAGGTTATATAAATTAGAAATATTTCCGTATTAAAACAAGTAGGTATTTTAAATAATAAATTAAAAAAATTAAACCTCTAGCGATAATAGATAGCAAGTATTAAACCCCCTTTTTATTATAATTATTAACCTAATTATTACTTTATTATCCTTTATAATATAGGATTTATAATAAACTTAAGTCTCGTAATAATATTATATTTAAATATTAAGAGAGGAATTATTATACTCGTTTATATTATATAGATTTAAAATTAATTAAAAATTATTTATATTTAAATAATAAAATTCTTAAAGTTAAGGTATAAAGATATCGGTTTTATATAAATTATTGGAAAAAGCTTTTATATATAAATATAAAATTTTAATATAAATATTTTTAAAATTTATAATATCCTTTCTTTTTTATTATATATAAATATATATTTATATTTATTATTATTTTATATTTTATATTTTCATATATATAATTGTTTAAATTTTAAGATTTATTAATATATATTATATTATATATATTAATAAAAAGTGCTTTAAGTAATTTTAAGAAAGTTAACGCGATTATATTAATAATTATTAAATTTATATTTCTTAAAAAGGATTACTTTTATAATATAAAAATCTTAATTACCTTAAATAAATTTAATTTTAAAATATTAAATATTATATATAATAATAAACCTTGGAAATTATTATAATATATCGTTTTTTATATATATAATTTTTATATTATATATTAAATATATAATAGTAAAGATTTTTATAAATAATATTAAATAACAAAAGGTAGATTTATATATATATAAAATAGGAAAAAGGGTTTAAAGGACGTTAAGCTTTTATATTAATATAACGAGCGCCGGTATAATAAGAGCGTAGATTAATTAAATATATTGAAAAAAAGAAGGGCCGGTACCGATAAGCGGGAGTTAGCGTTAAATAGGGGGGTGAACTATAATTAATAAATGATCTTTTAATTAGATAGGTTATTATTAATTAAGCTAATTTTTAATTATTATATAATTAATTAATTTATAACTATATATTTATTTATTTAATCTATCGAATAAAAGGTAAAGGTTTTATATAATTCTTTTTTATAATATAATTAATAGATTAACGTCCTCTATAGGACGGTATTTATTATTATTAAAGGTTTAATTTTTTATTATAAATAATTATTAAAGTTCATTTTATTAATTTTAAATAAAAGAATAATAATAATTATAGTATATTTTAAAATATGATATTTAAAAAGTATAACTTTTTTAAACTTTAATAAATAATAATATAATACTTTTTTATAAAATATATATTTTTATTTATTAAATATTAATATAGAATTTTCTAAATTAATATATATTATGTAATCTGTATTATAAAAGGATATTAATTCATTTATTATTTTATTAAATTTCTTATAATTGAAACAAGTAAGAAAAAATAAAGAAAAAGTTATATAAATTATTAATAATTCTATATTAAAATAAATAGGTATTTTAAAAATAAATAAAAACATTTAAGTTTTTAATATTAATAAATAATAAATATTAAACCCTTTTTTATTATAATTATTAATATTAATTGTTTATTATCTTTATAATATAGGATTTATAATAAACCCGGGTTTTATAATAATATTATATTTGAATATTAAGAAAGGAATTATTTATTTATATTATATAAATTTAAAACTTATAAAACATTATTTATATTTAAATAAGCAAATTCTTAAAATTAAAATATAAAAATATTAATGTTATATAAAGTATTATAGAAAGCTTTTATATATAAATATAAAATTTTAAAATAAACCTTTTTCAAATTTAAAATAATTCTTTTCTTTTTATTATATATAAATATATATTTATATTTATTATTATCCTTTATTTAACTTCCTACCTTTATATATTATTAGATATATATATTATTATTTAAATCTTAATATCTATCGATAGTTATATATTATATTATATACGTTAATAAAAATTAAAAAATTAAATAAAAAGTTATAATATAAAATAAAGCTTTAATAAAATATATTTATATACTTCAGGTAATTTTAAGAAGACTGGTATAATTATACCGGCGATTATTAAATTTATATTTCTTTAAGAGATATATTTTTCTAAATAAAGTAATAATTTAAATAAGTTCGATTTTAAAATATTAAATATTATATATAATATTAAGCTTTTTAAATTATTATAATATATAATTTTTATAATATGGTTTATTACCTCGCGGACTATATTACCTCGCGGATTATTTTTTCTATTTCTTAATACTTTTATATAAATTAATTTAATTATAACGCTTTAAATTAATTTAAATTACTTATTATCCGATTTATTACTTAATTCTATATCCTTTTTATAAGTTCGTATATTATAACCTGTCTTATTATAAATACCGTAATACCTATTACCCGTTACGCGCTACTTTAATAAATTATTATTTTTACTTTCGTCGGTTATAGGACGTTTCTCTTTTACCTTCTCGTCCTATAGCTATTAAGATTCTTTAATAATAAGGGCTCCTCTAAATTAAATATATAACTTTCTAGCCCTTTAACGCTTTAAAAGGATTAAATTAACCGCCTCTAAAGTCCGTACCCGTTTACGTAAGATCGTAGCTTTATGCGTTATTAGCTTTATATACTTAATTAACTTATTTATAATATTTAAAATCGGTATTAGAAAGCTTCTTTAATAGCTAGAGATCCTATTTTTAATAAAAATAGAGTATCTTGTTATTTATTAGGGGTTAGAAAGCGTTAAGGGGTTATAAGTATTAACGGTCCCTAGGCGTAATAACTCTGGTATAAGTATCTAAATTTATATATTTAGCTTACTAATTACCTTATCTGGATTATAGGGTATTAAACTAGATATGCTAAATTTAAATTTAATATTATATTTTATAAAAATAGCGAAATACGCGGCTTTAAAGGTAATAAAGAACTCGAGCTTTATAATATAATTTATTAAAGCTTTTATAAATAGCTCGATTTCTTTTAAATATATACGCTTTAATAGCGAATAAAGTACGATATTTAATAATTAAAGTAGGTAAAATAAATAAGGAGGTATATTAAATATAATAATACCGTTGTCCTTATAGTATACCTTAAATTCGGCCGAAATATAGCTTTCGTAACCGTTAATAATTAAGAGGTAATAATTACCCGTCGCTCGCGCTTTAATATATTTATTAAAGTGTTTAACCCAATCTAGGCCCGTCTTATTATCGATTTAGCCGTTAGAAATCGGTTTAATTACTTAATCGCTCGGTAAATTATATTCGCGCGCTTAATTCGCGAGGTAATATTAGCCTTAAATAATTAAAAATAGCGGAATATATTAACCTTATAAATTAATATATTTTATTATTATTAATTATTCCTAATTACTAAGTTAGACCGTTTTCGCTTTCCTACGCCGATCGGCGCGTATTATGATATATATTAAGCTAATAATACTTATTATAAAATTAGTTTCGTTAAAATTCTATATATCTTTATTTAAAATACCGTATTTAACCTTCGTGTTTATTATTAACGTAAATTAGCCGGAAATAACCTTTATATCCTTATAAAAAGCCTTTTAATAATTATATTTCCGATTTATTTTAATTTTAAAGCTTAGATTATAATCGATAAAGCGCCTGGTTTAATATTTATTAACGCGCTCGCCGTTATATACTCCCGCGAGAAAATTAATTATATTTTTTATATTAACGATATTAGGAAGTATTCCTCGGATATTTAAATCGATTATATACTTTTATAATACCTCCTCTTTAATAAAATTTAATTTATATTATCGTTATTAAATTTCGTATTATAAGGTTCCGCCGTTAATTCGGTAATATAAAGTCGTATAAAGGACGTTATATACCTTTATAACAGCTCTTTCGTTTAAAGGATTTATTAAGTTTTATATCGTTTAAATTATTAAAACGATTTAATTTTCTTTAAATTAATTAAATATTATAATTATAGAATTATTACGTATTAAAGTTTAATTAAATTATAGAATTAAAAAAGTAGTCCGCGAGGTAATATAGTCCGTAAGGTAGTAAACCACGTTATTCCTTTTTATTAATTTCTATTTTATTATTTATATTATCCTGGATTTTATATTAAACGATTATATATTATAATAATAGCTCTTTTATCCGATTTATCTTCCCTTTCCCCTTTTTCTTTTTTTTAAATTATATTAAATTTAAATAATAATTTATAATATAAATAATTATATAATAATAAATAATAGGTTTAAAAGGTATAATAAGAGGTATAATAATATATATAAAGTTTATACGGCAATAGATTTCAAGCGGTAAATAATAATAGAAAGCTTAAAGCTATAAGGGGGATATATTAAAGTTTAAAGGGTGGATAGAACGATAAGCGTGGGAAGGGGCGATTATAACGCTATATTAATATATTATAATAATTGATATAATATTAACATTTATATAAAGCCCTAGCCTTTAGTTAGACAATAAATTAACTCTATCTATCTATCTATTTTATAACCTTTTATTTGTTTTTTATTCCTTATTTTAGCTATTAGAAGTTTAAAAAGAATGCTAAAAAAATATATTATATTTATATTTATATATTTATATATCTATATACTTATTCCTTTTATTTATTTATTAATTTAATACATAAATGATTCTTTTATCTTTTATTAAATAACTTATTATTAATAACGTTATTTAAATAAGATATCGTCTTTCGGATTCGAAAACGATTCTTTTTTACCTGCTATTAAGTATATTAATCGAAATATTTATAAATTATTTAATAAAGGTAAATTTATTATTTTATTTTATTTTATTTTCCTATTTACTAATTAATAAAATAATTTGTAAATAATTTATCTAACTTAATTTCTACCGATCTATTTTAAAATAATAATATATATAATAATACTAAAATAACCGACGAGAATAATATCGATTTAATATATAATAATACCGAATTATTAATTAATTCCTAATTAAAGAAAAACCGATTTAATAATCCTGATTTTAAATTAAACGATATCAATTTATCGATTTATATCATAAGTATAGATTATTTAAACGGGTTTTATTATCGATTAAACCTAGTTTAAATCGACGAGTTAAATACTTATTTATTATATAAATAATCTTTTTTTTTTACTTTAAAAATAAAATAATTAATTCATTTTATTCCGTCTTATAAAGGACGTTAATTTATTAATTATATTATAAAAAAGATTTATATAAAACCCTTACCTTTTATTTAATAAATTAAATAAATAAATATATAGTTATTAATTAATTAATTATATAACAAATAATAAATAACTTAATTAATAATAATTTATCCAATTAAAACATTATTTATTAATTATAATTCTATTAACTCCCGTTTATTAATATCGGCCCTTTTTCTCCTTTAATATATTTAATTATTTTATAATTTTATTATATTAATTCTTATTATATTAATAAAGCTTAACATTTTTTAAGGCCTCTTTCCCGTTTTATATATATATAAATATAGTTTCCGCTATTTAATATATTTTATAAAATTTATTATTATTGTTTTTTTAAATATAATAAAACAATTATATATATAAAAAGTTATATATTATAATAGTTTAAAAGGTTTATTATTATATATAGTTTTTAATAGTTTAGAATTAAGTATATTTAAAATAATTAAAATTTCTAATTTATATAAATTTTATTTTAAAGGAAAAATAAATTTAATAATTATTAATATAATTATATTAATCCTTTTAAAATTATTTATAACGTTTTTTATTAATATATATAATATGATATATATTAATAAATATTAAGATTTATATAATTATATATATATTTAATAATATATGAAGTTATAAAATAAAAGATAATTATAAATATAAATATATATTTATATATAATAAAAATGAGAAATATTATAAATTTTAAAAAGTATTTATTTTAAAGTTTTATATTTATCTATAAAAGTTTATCTTAATAATTGATATAAAACCGGTATCTTTATATTTTAATTCTAAAAACTTTATTATTTAAATAAAAATAGTTTTTAATACATTTTAAATTTATATAATATAAACGAGTAATTCCTTTCTTAATATTTAAATATATTATTATTATAAAACCCGGGTTTATTATAAACTTTATATTATAAAAAACAATAAATAATTAAATTAATAATTATAATAAAAAAAGGGCTCAATATTTATTATTTATTATTATTTAATTAAAGGTTTAAAGTTTCCTATTATTATTTGAAATATTTATTTTCTTTAATATAGAATTATAATTATTTTATATGACCTTTTATTCATTTTCTATTATATATTTTAATTTTTAAAAATTTAAAACATATTAAATAAATAAATAAATAAATAATATTAATTCTATTTTATAAAGGTTATTAATTTATTAATTATATTATATAAAAAACAGAATTTATAAAACCTTCTTTTTTAATAAACTAACTAAATAAATATATAATTATAAATTAATTAATTATATAATAATTGATAAATACTTTATTTAAAAATAATTTATTTAATTAAAGGATTAATTGTTACTATATATAAATTCTTATTTATCAATATTAACCCTTTTTCACCTTTAATATATTTAATTATTTTACGATTTTATTATATTATTATTTATAATATTAATATACTTTATATTATTTAATATATTTTATAGAATTTATTATTCTTATTCTTTTTAAATATAATAAAATAATTATATATATAAAGAGTTATATATTATAATAATTTAAAAATATAATATATACTTTTATTAAACCGTATTATTATAAAGTACGTTAATTAATTTAAACTTTAAAATTTCAAAAGCTTTATTTTTTTATATTGTTTTATATTGTTTTATATTTTTTTAAACCATTATTTAATTAAATATTATATATAATAATATCCTTTTTAAATTAAAAAACTTACTTTAATATTATACCTTTTAGAAATCTAATATAAATAATAATATATAATCTATTAATTAACCGCTGGTTAAAAAAATAAAAAAATAATAAATAACGAAATTATATTTACTTAATATTCTTTTAGGCTTTTAATAGTTAAAAAAGTAATAGAAAATAAATAGAAGGTTATATAAATTAATAATAACTCCGTATTAAAATTTATAAATATTTTAAATAATAAATTAAAAACATTAAACCTCTAATTATATAATAATAAATAATAAATATTAAGCCCCCTTTTTATTATAGCTATCGATTTAGCTATTACCTTATTATCCTTTATAATATAAGATTTATAATAAACCTAGGTCTTATAATAATATTATATTTCAATATTAAAAAAGGAATTATTTATTTATATTATATAAATTTAAAGTTTATTAAAGATTGTTTATATTTAAATAATAAAGTTTTTAAAATTAAAGTATAAAGATATCGATTTTATATAAATTATTAAAAAAGGATTTATATATAAATATAAAATCTTAAAATAAACATTCTTTAAAGTTTATAATATCCTTTTTTTTATTATATATAAATATATATTTATATTTATTACTATCCTTTATTTTATATTTTTATATATATAATTATTTAAATTTCGATAATTATTAATATATATTATATTGTATATATTAATAAAAAGCGCCTTAAGTAATTCCGAGACGGTCGGTATAATTACATTAATAATTATTAAATTTATATTTAAAAAACAAATTATTTTCGTAATATAAAAATTATAATTATTTAAAATAGATTTAATTTTAAAATATTGAACATTATATATAATAATGAACTTTTTAAATTGTTATAGGATATAACTCTTTATATATATAAACTTTATATTATATATTAAATATATAATAAAAAAAAGTATATTAATATATATATAAAATAGGAAAAAGGCTTCAAGTAATATTAAATTTTTATATTAATATAATAAGCGTTAATATATTAAAATCGCGGATTAATTAAATATATTAAAAGGGAAGAAAAGCCGGTTTTAATAAACGGGAGCTAGCGCGCGGTTAATAAGTAATCTTTTAATTAAATAAGTTATTATTAATTAAACTATTTATTAATTATTATATAATTAATTAATTTATAATTATATATTTATTTATTTAGTTTATCGAATAAAAGGTAAGGGTTTTATATAGTCTTTTTTATAATATAATTAATAAATTAATGTCGTTTATAGGACGAAACGAAATTATATTAATATAAAATAAAGTTGAATATAATTAAAATTATATATAATTCTTTAAAATTATTTATAATAAATTTATAAAACGTTTTAATTATTTAATATATTTTTTATTCTTTAATATTTCTTTTATAATAAAACTATATTAAATATTTTGATAAAAGATATTTAATTTTTTAATAAAGATATATAAAGATTCATAATAAAATATAAAGGTATATAATAAATTATATATAAACCTATTATTCTTAAAGTTATATTTATATACATTTAGAATTATATTTAATTTTATAATAATATTATTTTTATTATAAATTGAAATAATATTTTATAAATTTATATAAATAAAATTCTCAATAATAATTAGTGATTAATATTATCAAGTATTACCTTTTATAAATATATTTTTAATTAAATCTATTAAATTATATACTTCTTTATTAAATAATATATTTTATATTATTTATTTTATTAATTATATTTATTATTTATTATTAAGTTTTAAATAAACAATATAATTAATTTATTATTAAATACATCGGATAATGTAAAGTATTATTCTAAGGGTAGATTATATTATATATTTAATAAATTAATTTATAAATAAATATTCTTTTAGAATTATATTTCAAAAAGTATTAAAATATGTTACAAATATTTATTTATACCTCCTCCTTTTTATTAAATTTTATTATTTTTATTTTTATAATATATATTAATAAAAGATATTTAATTGTATCCGAATTCTATTAAATTAAATTAAATTATATTTAGATTTAATTAATAAATATATATAAATAATTTAATCTATAATATTAATAATAAATCGTTTTTAAAAAAACCTTTTTATATTTATTTTATTAAAATTATTTAAAACTCTTTAAAAGTTAATATTATATAATTCTATAACTTTTTAAAACCCTTTTAAAGTAAATATATATAAGAAATTAAATAAAGTTTAAGAATTTAATTAAAAGATAACGTTTTATATAAAAGTTCCTTATTATTAATTAAAAATCCCGTTAATAAAAATGGGTATTTATTATATAAAGATAAGGGTAACGATTTTAATTTATTATTATTATAAAACCTATTTTTATAAGATAATATAACGTAGTCTATAAGCGAAATAACTATATAAGCGAATTAATTACTTTCTAGTATTTTATATAAAAAAGTATAAATTAACTCCGTTATAACGTATTTAATATATTAAAATTAATCGGAATCCTTATTTCTAAATATATTTATATCGTTTTAATAGGTATATATATTATACCCGGGCTCCCCGTAAATTTTATAACGCCGCGAGCGCGTTTTAAGCCTTCTCGTATAATTATTATTTTAATACGATTTATCCTATAATTATTTATTAACGTCTCTTTAAAATTATAAATCTTCTTTAACTTATATATAAAATAATCCTCTATCCTATAACCGTTTCTTTTTTATATAGCGGCGCCGGCTAAATATCTTATTTATTTCTTATAATACGATTACCTTACCTTTTAATAGAGCGAGCCGGTATATTATCTACGTCGTACCTTTCGCGATTTAATTAAATTTAATAAAAATTAATATCGGAGAGCTATTTTAATATCGCGTAATTCGATTCTTAACGTACTCGATTTAGGATTAGGCTTTAATTACGTTATTTAAGGTTTTTAATTCCTAAAGTATAAGTAGGCTAGAAAAGGTCGCCGGCGGCGTCGGCGTATATAACTTTATATTTAATTATAAAATAATAAATTCCGGATTATATAATATAAATCCTATCCCTTAAAAACCTCCCTAAATATTTAAAATAATAAAAATCGTTTAAAACGCTTTTAAAAACATTAATAAAAAGTCCTTCTTTAAAATATAAGTAATATACGCTTATATAAAACCTTTAATTTCTTTCCTATATAACCTTTTTAATATACGAAAACAGCCGATATTAAAAGGTTAAAGTTTATTTAATAAATAAGAAGGTATATAAAGTATAATAATTAAATTCTCTTTATAATAAAACTCGAAAACTATTAAATAATAACTTTCGTAACCGTTTAAAATTAATAAATAATAAATACCTTTTTTATAAAACTTCGTATATTTATCGAAATACCGAATCTAATCTTCGCCTTTTTTATTCGTAATCTAGCCGTTTTTAATAACTACGATTACCTAGTCCTTCGATAATAAGCTATTTTCGTATTAAGAAGAGAAGTACGTTTTTCTAATAAATATAATATACGGAGGGATAACGTAATTAGACGATCCGACGTTTTAAATAATTATAACTTATTCCCGGTTCCTTTATTATATTATCTTAAGCCTTTTATATCGATCGGAAATAATAACGATTATTTCGGACGAGATTTAATTTATAAAAAAGCCGGTTTTATTAAAGTTATAAATATCCTCTTTTTAAATCCTATATTTATAAATTATATTCTATATAAAGATAAATTATATATAATATATATCGGGATCTTTATAAAGGATTCTTTAATAATCGATTTTTCGATTAAAACGCGTCCGGAGGTTTAATTACTGTCGTACGAAATTAGAAACTTAATTAACGCCGACGCATCCCGCGTTATATTAATAAAGTAATCGATTTATTATATCTTTAATATTATTTATCCGGGCAGAAAATAACCGCGAATTTAATTCGATTATATATTATATAATTATATCTTTTTCGGAATTTATTAACTTCCGAGAATTAATAGATATTTCGCGTTTTATAAGAATACCGAACTATCGGTTATAAAAGGTCGTATAAAGGACTTCGTATATTCGGGCTACGCGTCGGAGACTTAATTTTAGGTTATTCTTAAGCGCTTAAAGCGTTAGAACTATTTACCCTTTTTCTTAAATATTAATTATAATAAGTAGTAAAGGAATTAAGTTATAAAAGTTATTTATACGAAATTTAATAAAAGTGGTTAATTCGCTTATATAGTTATTTCGCTTATAGGCTATATTACCCGTTATAAATAAAAATAAAGGTAATAATAATTACTTTCTATTATAACGCCCATTATTTATTTAATAAAAAGGTTTAAAAATATATTAATAAAATAATAATAGTAATAATTATAGCCGCTAATACGTTTAAAAGAACTTTAAGAATATTCTTTTACTTTATAATAAAAATAATTTAATCGATATAATAAGCTTTAAATTATAAAGATTTAAATTATAATTAAAAATTAAACTTTATTAGCTATTTAATATTAAAATATTAAGGTATAACATAATAAAGGTAATTATATAATAATTAAATCTAATGTTTATTAATATAATATATTCTTTTTATTCTTATTATATAAAATAATTTAAATAACGATAAATAATAAATAAATAAATTTTTAAATAACTTTTAAAGACTATTAGAAGGTAACGTTTGAATATAATATAATTCGTTTAATAAAATAGGTAAATTCTAAATAAAAAGCGATATTTATTTTTCTTTAATAAAATTTAAAATAAAACTTAAAATTTTAAAAGTAAAGGTATTATAAATTCTTTAAAATACATAATATATAAAAATAATAATTTTAAATATAATATTAATTTATTTATAAATATTAAAAGTTATTTAAAATTATAAAACTATATAAATAGGTAAATTAAGTTAATATAGTAATTCAATTTTAAATAAATAATGTTTAAATTCTAAATAACTTATTATTTAATTAATATTAAGTATAAGTCTTAATTAATTACTTAATTATTTAAATAAAACAGTTATATTTTATATAAAGTATTTATTATATAAATAAATAAATAGGGTTTTATTTCCTAAATTATAATTATTAAATTTATATTTTTTATAAAAAGATATTATAAAGTGGATATTTTAAACGGTATTTTAATAGAAAGTATTATTAATATTCAATATTGATTTTATTAATAATAATAGAAATTAAGATTAGAAATATTAAAAATAAAGTAATTATAAATGAAATAATAAAAACTATTATAATTAAAATTATAATAAAGTATTAATTTTAGTTTAATATTATAATTTTAATTTTAAAAATTAAAATAATAATTAAATATTATTAAATAATTACCCCGGATTCGTTAATAAGCCCGGATTCATTATTATAATCTAAGGATAAGGTTTTAATTTTTAAAGTTATATTAACTATTAATTATAAGATAAATATTATAAAAACTAATAATTATATTATTAAATATTTAATCAATAAATTAAAAATTTTTATAAATTAATAATATTTAATAATAAAAATAAAGAAATATATATTAATAGAAATAACTTTAATATTAATAATTATAAGAAAAACCTTTATAATAAATATAAAATATTTATTTATATTATAGAAATTAATAAACTTATAAAAATACTTTAAGTATAATTTTATTACCTTTTATATAAAGTTATAAAAAATATAAAAACCCCTTTAATATAAAATGAAAACTTTTCAAATATATATATATAAATAATTATATAAATATAAAGCCCCTGGGTTAATACTTATATAATTTAATAAAAAGGATATTATTAAATAAAGTATTTTATATTTTAATAATAAAATAAAGTTTATTAATAAAATGTATTATATTAGCGTTTTAATATTAATATTAAATAAGGAGTTTTGAAATATTATTATTAAAAATTATAAGATTATAATTATTAATCCTTATCTATATATAGGAATCGAGGGAATATAAATCTATATTTAAAAAATAAGATTAATATTATAAATAGAAAGCGTTAATATATAAGATTAAATAAAGTTAATCGAGTTTATCAATAATATATAAATATTAATAAATCATTATAGAATATTCTATTAAACACGTTATAATTAATAGAAACAAGAGTAATTATCGATTATATAAAGAAATATTTAATATTTAAAATTATTAATAAATTTATAATCTTAATCGAATTTATTTAGAAATATATATCATTAATTAAATATATAATAACTTTTAAAAAAAACTATTATTCCCGCTTATTTCTTAAAATTAATATTTATTTATTCTATTGATTTATTGAAGGAAATCGATAAATAATATAAAGATCTTATATTTTAGTTATTAGGATTTTATATAATAAACATTATCTTATTAACCAGGTTATTAAAATCTATATTAATAATTAAAAATATAAATATTTAATTCGTTTTATAATAAAATATAAAAATAGGATATATTATAAATATAACAAATAAAAGTTATATTTTTATTTTATAAAAATAAATAAATATTATAAAAGTAGTAATGATGTTCAATTATTAATATTTCAAAATCGAAAATAATAATACTTTTTATTAATTATAAAAGGAATTTATATTTTCTTTAATAAAAAGGATCTTATAATAAATAAAATATAATTACTCTTTAAAAATAATAGAATAAAATTAAAAGAGGAGATATTATAATTAAAAGTTAATAAATTTATAAATATTTTAAATATAAAGATTCAATATAAATTAGAAATTATAATAATTAATAAAGTATTTATTTATAAAGTAAAATTAATATAAGACGAGTTTAATAAATTAAAATTTAATAAAAGAATTATTTAATTCTTAAAAATTGAAAAAACAATTAATTATTTAATATATTTTGTAAGCTTTTAATAATTAAAACAAATAATAAAAAATAAATAAGAGGTTATTTAAATTATTAATAACACTATATTAAAAGAAATAAATATTTAAAATAATAAATAAAGAAAGTTAAACTTCTAATAATAATAGATAGTAAATATTAAGCCCCTTTTTATTATTATTATTAATATTAATTATTTATTATTCCTTATATTATAAGATTTATAATAAACCCGGGTTTTATAATAATATTTTATTTAAATATTAAGAAAGGAGTTATTTATTTATATTATATAGATTTAAAATTTATTAAAGATTATTTATATTTAAATAATAAAGTTTTTAAATTTTAAATATAATATTATGATAAAACCTAGGTTTATTATAAATGCTATATTATAAAGGATAATAAGTAATTAAAGTTAATAATTATTATAAAAAAGGGCTTAATACTTATTATCTATTACTATATAATTAAAAGTTTAATCCTTTTTATTTATTATTTAAAATATTTATTTATTTTAATATAGAGTTATTATTAATTTATATAACCTTCTATTTATTTTATATCATTTAATATAATTATTAAAAGTTAAAAAAGAATTAAATAAATAATAATATTTTATAATATAAAATCGAACTTATTTAAAATTATTAATTAAATTATAATAAAAATAAAAATAAAAATTTTATAAAATAAAAAGGTTAAATAATATAATATTTAAAGATAAGAAGATATTTTAAATAATTTTAAGGAATTAATAAAGGAATTTTAAAAATATAAAAATAATCGATTTATATAAATCTTTTAAAAAGTAAAGGATAATATAATAATTATAATATATAAGAAATAAAAATATTTTTAAAAGAATTAGGAATAATTTAATAATTAATTAATTCTAAGAAATATAAACTTAAATAACTTTTAAAAATTTAAAACTTTATTTAAAATAAATTAATTGTTTTTAATCTTTTTAAATAAATTAATTCTTATTATTATTTTTATATTAATAATTAATTCTATTATTTTAAATAAAATTTAAAGTTATAAATTAATAATCGTTCTTATTAATCTTATTATAAAATAAAGATAAAAGTAATTATTAAAACACCTTTTAATATTATAATAAAAAGGTTTAAAGTTAAATTATTAATTTTCTATATAAATAATAATAAATATAATGAAGGAATGAAAATAACGACTTTTTTATTAATATAATAAATAATTTTATAAAAGAAATTAGAAATAATATATATAAATATTTTAATATAATTTATAATATATTTAATAAAATTAAAACGTATTTATATATCTTTAAAAATAGCTTTAAAGCTTAAGGTTAAATAATTTAAACGAATGATTATTTTTATTAATAATGAAACCGTTATCGCCTCTTTTATCTAATCTAAACATTAATCCAGTTAATAGCTTTTAATTTAAATTTCAGAATAACTTTAAATATTTTAATATAATAACGGAAAATATATTTAAATTAATATATATTAAATCCTTATTCATATAAATATCCTTAATAATAAAAAAGTTAATTAATTTATTAAAAACGGTATTAGAATATTAATATTCATTATTATTATAATTAAGAAATATAAAATATTTATATAAGTTTTATTTTAATTATAAAGCTTATTATTAATTGTTTTAAGAATGAGTATTATAAAATATAATATATACCTTTATTAAACCTTATTATTATAAGGTACTTTAATTAATTGAAGCTTTAAAGCTTTAACAGTTTTAATTATATATATTTATTTTTCTTTTTTTAATCCTTCGTTTAATTAAATATTATATTTAATAATATCTTTTCTTAAATTAAAAAACTTAATTTTATATTATACTTTTTAAAAGCTTAATATAAATAATAATATATATTTTATTATTTAACCGCCGGCTATAAGGTTATAAAGTAATAATTAATAAAATTATATTAATATTAACTAAAACCTAATATAACTAAATAAAATTTCAAACCTTTCAATATATTTATAACTAATTTATAAAAAACTTTATTTATTTAATATATTTTTTATTCTTTTAGAAAATATATTAATAAAACTTTTAATATTTTTTTTATAATAGAACTTTATTAATTATTTTTATAAATAATATTAAAACTTAAAATAAAAAAGTATAAAAGTTAATAATAAAATATAAAAATATATTATAAATTATATAACGTGGTTTATTACCTCGCGGACTATATTACCTCGCGAACTATTTTTTCTATTTCTTAATACTTTTATATAAATTAATTTAATTATAACGCTTTAAATTAATTTAAATTATTCGTTATCCGATTTATTATTCGATTTTATATCCTTTTTATAAATTCGTGTATTATAATTTATCTCGTTATAAATACTATAACACCTATTACTTATTATATGCCGTTTCGACGAATTATTATTTTTACCTTTATCGGTTATAAAACGCTTCCCTTTTACTTTCTCGTCCTATAGCTATTAAAATTCTTTAATAATAAGGACTCCTTTAAATTAAATATATAATTTTTTAGCCCTCCGGCGCTTTAAAAGGATTAAATTAATCGCTTTTAAAGTCCGTACCCGTTTATATAAGATTGTAATTTCATACATTATTAGCTTTATACGTTTAATTAACTTATTTATAATATTTAAAATCGGTATCGGAGAGCTTCTTTAATAATTAGAAATCTTATTTTTAATAAAAATAAAGTATCTCGTCGTTTATTAAAGGTTAAAAGGCGTTAAAAGGTTATAAATATTAACGGTCCCTAGGTATAATAACTCCGGTATAGGCGTCCGAATTTATATATTTAATTTATTAATTACCTTATTTAAATTATAAGGTATTAAACTAAACATATTAAATCTAGATTTAATATTATATTCTATAAAAATAATAAAATATATAGCTTTAAAAGTAATAAAGAACTTAAGCTTTATAATATAATTTATCGAAGCTTTTATAAATAGTTCGATTTCTTTCGAATATATACGCTTTAACGGCGAATAAAGTACGATATTTAATAGTTAGAGTAAATAAAATAAATAAGGAGGTATATTAAATATAATAATACTATAAGAAAGAGAGAGAGAAAGAGAGTTAATTTAAAGTCCGATCGGAGGCAGGGCCTTATATAGATTACGGTATTATACTGGCTATTATAATATACTGGACGTTATCCGAAGGATCGGCCCGTACGGCCCTCGGTAGCCCCTTATTAGCGCTCGTCGCGGTAGGTACTTATTAAAATAGGCCCTAGTTCCCTATAGCCCGGGCTTTAAGCTTTTATAATTTTAAATTATAGCCCTTTATAATTCCAAGCTTTTTATCGCCCTTTACCGTTTTAAAATTGTTATATAAGCCTTGTACGTACTACCGCGTTTTCTTATCTTCCCGACCGTCCTATAATTCGTTATTTAATATATTATAGGTTATTTAAATTACGGAATATATAGGTATATAAAGAATAAAAGAAAAAGAATATTATAAGAACGGGATTATTATAATAATATATCCCGCGTTATAAAGTGCTTCCGGGTAAATAAAAGTAGTAAAAAGGAAGTTAATAGTAAGAAGAGTTAATGTTTAAGTAGCTAGGTTATATTAAACGTGGTTCGGGATTATTAATGTTTAATATTATAATTTAAATTAATTAGTATATATATTACTTTAGCCGTTCTATTTAATAATAATCGGTTTTAAAGCCGGTATAATTTATTATAGTAGGTTTTATTAAAATGTTAATATATAAAAATCTATTAGTACCTGCCGGTAATAATTAAATGGTATTCCTTTCGATATATATATAATATTTAAATAATTAAATATCTTTATTGAATAACGTCCTATAAAGAACGTTTACCGAGGCGTTTTAAGAAGCGTTTTTAATATTAAAGAATATTTCGATCGATTAAGACGATATACCTTTATATTACCGGGTAAGTTATAGGGTAATTATTTAGTAAAACTACCTTACGATATAAAATACATTACCGGGTACGTTACCGGGTACGTTATAAAGTAGCCCGGGAGGGGCCCGGAAGTTATCCGGGAGGGTTACCCGGTAGTTATTTTAAAACGATACGTGGTTATTCCCGGTTAAATTATTAAATAAGTTATAAAGTAGGTTATAAAGTATTTATTTAATAATAAAAGCGGTTATAAAGTAGCGTTTATATGTTTATAAGGTAGCTTTCTAGCCGGTATATATAATAATATAATAATAATAATTATTAAGCTTAAAGGATCTATTATTTATTATAAATTAAATAAAGGAAATATTACCGGGGGCTTTTTCGGGGCTTTTTCAGGGGTTTTTTAAACGGTTCTTTAAACGGTTCCTTTAAGGGTTTCCGGGGCGGCGATTCGTCTTTTACCATTATTTTAATAAAACGTCTTAAGAGACCCGTTCGGAATATAAATATAACGACGGTTTTAGCTCTTCAGTATTTCTAAATCGTATAAATATTTATAAAAGGTTATAGCGTTATTTAATTAAAACCGGAAGAGGCTTAGACCTCCTCTTTAAATACCTTATATAACGGGTAAATTAGGAGAATATATTATATCGTTTAGCGGTTACCGTAATTATAAAATGGTAAATTGGTAATTTTAATTTATTATAAGTGGTTTTTAAAACCTATTTTATTAATCCGGAATTAAAAAATAATAACTATTATTATACATTTTAAGCTTTAATATTTAAAAAGTATAATTTTCTCGGACCTCGATAAATAATAATATAATATTTTTCCATAAAATATATATTCCTATTCATTAATTTAACATTAATTCGTAATCTTTTTAACTAATATATATTATATAATTACCGTTATAAAAGGGTATTAATTAGTAATAAAATATATTAATCCCTTAAAGACAGTTCGTCCTTATTATTTAAATAGCTTAAAGAATTTAAATAATAATATAACCTTATTAACAGTAGCCCCTATAACGCGTAATACTATTTAAATCTCTTCCTTAATAATCGGCTCCTCGGTAACCGGTTTTAAAGTAGATTACCGGGTAGGTCGCCGGGTAGGTTTTAAGGTAAATTCTAAAGTAGGTTTTAAAGTAGCTACTCCCGGCGCCGGTAAATATATTATAATATAAATAATAATAATAGTTTTTAAAATAATAGGTATAATTAGGTATATTATAATATGCCTTATAATATTTATCCTTAAAGTAATTAATAATAAATTCCGTAATTAAAATAAGGCTTATATATATAATTTATATTCCTTAATTATAGTAATAACTAATATTAATACCTCGGCGGTATCTTTAACGAGCTGGTCAGCTTTTTTATTATCGGGAACGCCTATATAAACAGGGATTTAATAAATATTAATCCGGACGTTTTTTTCGTTATTATATTAGAGTTTTCGGAGCTATTTTAAAATCTGGATTAGGAGCTATTAACTAAATTAGCGTTTAGGTTATATAGAAGAGGCGATAGTAGCTTAATTATTAATAAAAATATCGATTTATTTAAATTATTTAATCCCGAGGTTTAAAGTTATTTCTAAAAATATATAAATACCTTTTAATTCTATTAGATATATTATGGATTATATTAGGGTACTTATATACGTCGTTTTTAATTTCTTTAATTGAATTGTTTATTATATCGGTAAGTAAGTTATTATTCCGACCCCGTCGTTATATTTATTACCGTTTATATAGAAAATTAATAATTTAGTTTTAAATCTTTTTATTATAATATTATAATAGGTTTTATTAGTTTTTTCTCCTTTTTTAATTATTATTATAACTCGGTTTTATTAAGGTTTAATAATAAATAAGTAAATAATTTTAAAAAGTGGTTATATTTTATAAAATTACTCGTAGTATTTAATAAAGCGTATAAAGGGGGATTGTTAATAAGCTTTATGAATTATGTCGGAAGTTAATATGCCGTAATTAGCCGTTAAAAGGTTTGAGCGTAGCTGGAGGTATATTATATAATTCGTTAAAAGGAATTATTATTTAATTAGAAATATATATATTTTAATATATATTGTTAGTTATATAATAGTCCGGAGACCGTTTATAATTATTAATAGAGCCTCCTATTATAATCGATATAAAATAATTAAATATTATTTTATAATACCTTTTTAAAAAGCTTTTATATATAGTTAATATTATATTATATTATAATATATAATTTATAATATTATAATCGCTTAATATAATTACCGGAATTGTAGGGTATCATATTTTTAATAGGTATTAGAGATAGATTTAAGAATAAATATCGATTTCCGAACTTTAATATTAATAATTATTATATAGTAATATTATAGGAGGCCCGGATCGAATTAAATATTAAGGTATCGGAGCTTATTAACCGGTTCGATAAGTTTATATTTAGGTATTTAAATATACTTTTCTAATAGAAAGCCGTTAGGATTTATAATAATTTATATATTTATTTTAATAAGTACTATATTTTTATTAAATGTATTTCTAGTTATAAACCGCTTTATTTAGAAATATATTAATTTATATTTTATTAGTATAAAAACGTAGCTATATTTTATTATTTATATTATTACTTTATTATATACCGTTTTTAATACCTTATAATTACTTGTAATATTACGCCTAACGATTAAAATGCCCGTATCGTTGATTTAGGTTATAATTAATACTCGATTATTACCTTAAAGGTTACCCGGTAATGTACCTTATAGGTTACCCGGTAACGGGCCGTTACCTATATCGGTACCGGTTAAGGTATCTGCCCTAAGGGCGTCCTTTAGAACGTTTTTTATAATTATTATAATAACCTTTATAATTACTATATTAATTATTATAATAGTACCTTCCCCGAGGATTTCGTTAAATAAATCTACGTTATAAAATAGTTATAATAGTAATAAAAGTAACGAGCCTTAAAGAATTCCGTAGTTTTATATAATTTAATTAAATTTACTTTCTGGTAATTTAAACTTCGTATAGCGGTCCTTTAATTAGTTCTAGATTTAAAGAATTATAGGTATTAGAAAGCCGTAGTAAATAAAGCAGTCGATAAGCTTTATATAATCGATGTTATTAAACGCCCTTAAAGCGTTTAATATTAATAACGTAACTATTTAATACTCCCTTTTATTAATAGAACTATAAGCTTTATAAATCCGTTCTAAAAGGATATAAATAATATACTTAATTAATTTCGTTTTACGAGCTCTAATATAATCTTATAATAAAAAATAGAAAATCTCGATTTAATAATTTATCCGTTCCGTAATAATAAATTTTAAAGTTTTATTAATAATTTTTAATAAAGTAATAGGTTTAAAAGATTTCGCTATATCGTATTTATCTTTATTCGATTTTTTTAGGACTATTATAATAAAGTCCTTAAAAAGGTAAATACCCCGGAAAAGGTAGTAATTAAATAATGAATATAATATAAATATAAAAATATTTATTAAAATTTATAAAATATAATTTAGGATCTTTAAAAGTCTAAGGGCTTTATATAATTTAGAACGAAAGAGAGTGTAAGTTATCTCGTTTTTAATAAATAGCGGGTAATTAATAAAGGTATTAAATTTTAATTTAGAGCCGGGGGTTATCGGAATATCTGGTATTTTTAGGGGTTTAAAGAAAAAAACGTTATTAAAAGTATTAACTTTCTTTGTAAACATGGTAGCTTTATCGATAATAAGTGTAACGTTCTATTATGTTACTCCTTAACCCTTAGCTTTCGTTACTTTTATTAAATTTTAGAAGCCTTTAAGCCCTTTAGTATAAGTTTCGGTCACCTTCTTTTATTAGGATTTAATAAGTAATTTAATTACGGTTATAACTTTTTTATTTTTAGATTTCCGGTATACTTTTTAGGTAACAGGTATTTTATTCCGTTATTATTTTTTTTAAAATTAATTTATTTCTCGGTATTTAGTTTTATATTCCGGTAAAAAATCTGATTAATAATATATAATTAAGTCTATAATTAGAATTATAACTTCTATTATATCTTAAAAAGCTTAAATTATTTGGTATAAAGTATCGGTTATTTACTAATCCGTAGGCCTACTAGGGACCGTAGGTATTAAAGCGGAAAGATAAAACCGAAATTCGTTTATTAATATATTTTTTTAAAGTTTCCGTAAAAGTTTAAGGGGAGTTTATACTATTTATAATTATAAAATTATATGGATAGGTTAATAATCCGAATAGTAATTTAGCTCTTTCGCGATTTTATATTTTACGAGTTTATTAGTAGCCGTTATATTATAAATAGATAAATTAATAAAAAAGGACGAAAGGTGTTCCTTTCGGGTATAAGTCCCTTTAAGTAATATAACTTTTAAGGTTTTAATTTTTAAAAAGTTTTTAAAATATGGAAGGCTAATATATTCGGTACCCTTATTATTTAAATTTTCGACCGCCTACGTTAGGGATTTTATATTAAAATTATTTACAATAATTTATTTTAAATAAGTTATAAAGTAATTTACCTTAAGGTTTACCCAGTAATTATAATAAATAATAACGAGTCCTTTAAGGATATGGATGGCCGATTAGTCCCTTGAGGGTGTATTATAAACGTTATAAATATAGAAGGTATTAATAGTAGTGGCGGTCAAGTCGTTAGACGCGGGGGCGGGGTTAATAGGGTTAGTTACCGTAGTAGTATCGTAAGTAATAACTAGTATAGCTAGGTATATAATATAATTAATAAAAGAAATATAAGATTGGTTGAGTTATTTATTAATATAAAAAGTTATTTTAAGCGGCGTAAGTCCCGGGGGCGGTAATTAAAATATAAAGGTAATTACCGCCGGGTTATAATTATTATATTTCGCGCGGCTAATCTAAAACTCCTAAATAGCGATAATATCGTAATTTATAATGAAAGGGTTCCGGAAAAAAGATATTATTATAAGGTTTTTAGATTTATATATGTTATATTATAAAATTTATAATATAAATATATTATTTATTAGGTATATTAAGGGATATTAAATTTAATAAGGGGGATATCGTCGTTATTTAATTTTATATAATTATATATATATACTTTTATTTTATATTTTTTTGGTAATAATTTAACGATATTAATTGTTATATTAAGTTTATAAGGGGTAATATAGGCGATTCCCGTTAATCCTTTAACCTTTATCGGTATTTCTGGAGGGGTTTGATTTTTTTTTTTTTCCTCGGTGTTATAGCGATAGTAATTATAGAAAGGGTTTTATTAAAGAGCTCGTTATTTATATTAGCGTTAGTCCTGGCTTAGCGTTTTAATTTTAAAAATTTGATATTAATTAATCGTTTTTTATTAATTATTTATCGAGATTTAATATAAGTAATGTTAATGTTTATTAATATTATAAGGGTTAATAATAATTATTTTTATTAAATAATGTATATTCGTATCGGTTTTTTTTAAATAGGGTTATACGCCGCCTCTAGTTTAGTAATGATTAATAGCGATTCCGGGGTTTAATTTTATTCCTCGGGCGTTATAGGTGCTTGGAAGTTAGGGGAGTTATTTAGAAAGTCGTTTATTTAAGCGTTATCTTTAACTTCTTTTTAAACGTCGTTTATAGTGAAGGTATTATCGATAGGTAGGTCCGGCTTTAAGGTAGGGTCCAGGGTATGTTACCGGGTAAGTTTTAAAGTAATCGGGTCGATTGTAATAGCCGGCAATGCCGGTAATAGTATTAATAGTAGTATTTTAAGGGTAAGCGGTAATAGTATAGGCGGTCCTTTAAGGGTAATTAACGGTGGTGGTTTTTATATTAAAGCTGTAACTTTAATTATAATTCTAATAAGGGTGGCGGTAATGGCTAGTATTAGGATTAAAGTAGTCGGTTAAAAAGGGGTGTTGTTTTTTAAGGCTTCGGCGACCCTTTAATATTTTCTTTTCCGGTATTCGTATTTAAAATTCTAATTATTATATTAGTTCCGGTAATTAATATATTTAAATATATTATAAAAAGAGCGGACGGGGTATTTTTTTGTATTATAGGAGTTCGAATAAAAGTTATATAAATTATATATAATAGCGTATTAGGTAATAATATAGCTATATTTTTAATAATAAAAATATTATTTAATTTTATAGGTTCTATTATATCGTTTAATTACGTATGTTTCGTTAGATTAAAGGCAGTTTATAAGGATAAACCTATTTATAAGTTCGGATTAGCTAAATTCGATAATTATAAAAGAAATAGGTTTAATAACTCCTTCCTTTATTAGCTAGCTTATATAAGTAATTTTATTATATTAGATTAGGTTAGTATTTAATGCTTATAGCTATACTATTATTTTTAAAGGTTAATTTAAGTTAAAAAAGGCTATAGGAATAATATAAATTATTACTTTATATAACGGAACGATTATTATAGCCTAATTTCTTATATTCTTTATTTATTAATCGGTATACTTAATTAATAACCGTGCTTAAAAAATAAATATAATATATATTTAGATGTCCTTTAATTTAAAGAATATAGTATTATAGATTTAAATACCGTTAAACGTTTTTAAAGCTATCGGCCCCTTTTTAAGGCTATTAGTTAAAGCATTAAATATCTCGATATTTATTATACCTTTTATTTCTCCGGTAGCCGTAAAAGCTCCAATTTTAAAAGCTTTAACGCGTTAAATAATTTAGTTAATATAATTAAAAAGAGCTTTAAAATTCTTTATTATTATCCCAATAAATTAGGATTTAATAATATTCCTTTCTCTTAAGGAATTATAAAGTTTAATTATAATTTCCCGCTTATTCAATATCGTAAAATACTCCTTATAAATAGCCCTTATAATAGAGATTTAAATATAAATTTCTTTAATAGCCGGAGGAGGCTTTATTTTCCCGGTTATTACGCCGGCCTAGGTACGCCGGCTTTATAGGTTATTTTATAGGTTACCCTATAAATTATCCAATAAGTTATTTAATATTAAGACCTTAGGTAAGCGATTTAAAATTATTATAAATACGGATTATAACGCTTTTAAAAGGTTTATAATCTGCTTTTTTTAATACTTCTAAGTAATAAAGATATCGTTTAAATAAATCTCTTAAGCTTAAACCCTTAAAATATGTAAAAACTTTTCTATAAATAATTTAATAAAACGGTAAAGGGGAAAAAGGCGTGTCGACGGGATATTAATCGCGCCGCCGTTCCCTCTTTACCGGGATTATATAGCTTATTATAAAATATTTAATTTTTTAATAATCTTATATACGTATATCGAAGTATTATTTACAGTTTTATTAAGAACCGGCTATAATTAAGGCTAGGGCGGTTTAATTATTATAATATATTAAAATAACGCCGAATCGGTAATTCCGTTATTAAGCGCCGCGCCGGTACCGCGCCGAGACTTAAATTAGTTCGGGGTATTGCGGTACGTAAGCTGGCTTAATAACCGAGTTTCTAAGCTATAAAAGGTTTATTTAAAAGAGTTATTTTAAAAATTTCGTTCTGGCTTCTATTATTATTTTTTTATAATAATACTATTATCCTTATAATATACCTCGAATTTAATTGAAATATAGCTCTCGTAACCGTTAATAATTAAAAGGCGATAATAACCCGTCGCTCGCGTTTAAATATATTTATTAAAATACTTAACCTAATTTAAACCCGTCTTATTATTAGTCTAACCGTTAAAGGTCGGTTTAATTACTTAATCACCCGATAAGTTATATTCGCGCGCTTAATTCGCGAGGTAATATTAGCTTTAAACGATTAAAAACAGCGGAATATATTAGCCTTACGAATTAATACATTTTATTACTATTAACTATTCCCGATTATTAGGTTAAACCGTCTTCGCCTTCTTACGCCGATCGGCGTATATTACGATATATATTAAGCCGATAACGCTTATTATAAAACTAGTCTCGTCGAAATTCTATATATCTTTATTTAAAATATTATATTTAACCTTCGTATTTATTATTAACGTAAATTAGCCGGAAATAACCTTCGTATCCTTATAAAGAGCCCTTTAATAATCGTATTTCCGATTTATTTTAATCTTAAAGTCTGGATTACGATCGATAAAGCGTTTAATTTAATACTTACCGATACGCTTGCCGTTACGCGCTCCTATGAAAAGATTAACTATATCTTTTATATTAACGATATTAAAAGGTATTCCTTAAATATTTAAATCGATTATATACTTTTATAATACCTCCTCTTTAATAAAATCTAATTTATATTATCGTTATCGGATTTCGCGTTATAAGGTTCGGCCGTTAATTTAATAGTATAAAGTCGTATAAAGGACGTCGTATACCTTTATAATAACTCTTTCGCTTAAAGGATTTATTAAGTTTCGCGTCGCTTAAATTATTAAAACGATTCAATCTTCTTTAAATTAATTAGGTATTATAGTTATAGAACTATTATATATTAAAGTTTAATTAAGCTATAGAATTAAAAAAGTAATCCGCGAGGTAATATAGTCCGCGAGGTGGTAAACCACGTTATAATTATTTATATATATATATTTAAAGAATTCCTATTTTATATTAAAAATCCTTTTATATTTTTTATATCTTTATTAAAGGGGTAGTAGGATTATATTTAAAATATTATTTATAAATGTATTTATTTTTATAATATAAATAAGTATTTTATTTTTATTATTAATATTAATATAAATATCTTTTTCGCTTTTATTTATTATTTTATTAAAAAAGTATTAATTTAGCCCGTTTATTAATACTAATATTTATTTATTATATTAATTTATTAAACAAGATTAATAAATAATATAAGGATTTATATTTTAAATATCGGTATTTTATATAACAAACGCTTTATTATTAACCGGGTTTTTAAAATTTATATTAATAATTAATAATATTAATATCGAAATTATTTTATAATAAAATATAAAAGTAAGATATATTATAAACCTTATAAATAAAACCTATAATTATATTTTAAAAAACTAAATAAATATTATAAAAGTAATAATTATATTAAATTATTAACGTTTTAAAACCGAAAACAATAATAATCTTTATTATTTATAAAAAGAATTCGATATTTTAAAAGAAATTTATCTTTTTTTTAATAGAAAGGATTTTATAATAAATAAAATATAATTAAGTTTAAAAGATAATAAAGTAAAATTAAAAAGAAAAATTATAAGTAAAGGTTAATAAATTTAATAATATTTTAAATATAAAAATAAAATATAAAATATAAATCGTAGTAATTCGTAAAGTCTTTATTTATAAAATAATATTAATATATAATAAATTTAATATAGTATAATTTAATAAAAGAATATCGAATTTTTAAAAAATAAAACATTAATTATTAAATTAATTAAAAATTAATAATTATAAAAAGTAATTATCTCTAAATACCTGTTAAGAATTAAAAATTATAAGATATTGAATAATATTTTCGATTTATTTAATATTTTATTAAGTTTTTTTATAATAAAAAAGATAATAAGATGAAATAGAAAGTTAAATAAATTAATAATAATTTTAAGTTAAAATAAATAGGTATTTTAAAAATAAATAAAGAAATTAAAGCTTTTAATAATAATAAATAATAAATATTTAACCTTTCTTTATTATAATTATTGATTTTAATTATTACTTTATTATCCCTTATAATATAAGATTTATAATAAACCTAGGTTTTATAATAATATTATATTTAAATATTAAGAAAGGAATTATTTGTTTATATTATATAAATTTAAGATTTATTAAAGATTATTTATATTTAAATAAGAAAAGTTCTATAATAATATAAAGAATACTAATGTAATAAAATCGTAGATTAATTAAATATATTAAAAGGGAAATAAAGTCGGAATTAATAAATAAAAGCTAATAGAATCGTAAGTAAGAGATAATCTTTTAATCGAATAAATTATTATTAAATAAATTATTTATTAATTATTATATAATTATTTATTTAATTTATTAAATAAAATATAAAGGTTTTATATAAATAAATTTATAATATAATTAATAAATTAATGTTCTTTATAGAATAGTAATACTTTCGATTTAATATATAAATTAAATCGTTTTAAACAAGTAAAGCGATTTATACCTTTTAGTTATTTAATATTTATTAAATAAAGAATTGTTAATAGAAAATAAAGGGATTAAATAATTATTAATTTAAACCCCGTTAATTGAATTATGATATTTAATTCTTACCTTTTATTAATAATAAATAAAGTTATTAAAGTAATTCGGGGAGAACGCCTTATTATATTAATAAATAAATGAAAATTTTTCTATTAATTCCCGGTAATAAAAGAATATAGAAATTAAATATTTATAATTTCTTTAAAGGAATTAAAAATGTTAAAGGTTATATTAATAAATTCGAAAAACTTTCCGGAATTTATATAAAAGTTCTTTAATTAAAAACTAATTAATTTACTTTTTATAAAACTTTATTTTAATAATATTATTATATTTAATAATATAATAAAAGTATTTAAAAACCTTATTATAAATCATTTAAACGTTTTAAGAAATTAACCTTTCGTTATTATTTAAAAAATCATTTATTAATTATTTAAATTTATAATTAATAATAATAAAATAATTATACTTACTTATTGTATAAACATATTTATAAAACTTCTTTATTTTAAAAATTTAAATCGATTTAAAAGTATTATTAATATAATAAGATTTTTATAAAGATTTATTTTATAATATTTATAAAGAATTTAATTTTTATAAAAGAAAAAGATTGAATTTAAAAAAAGAATCTTTAAAGCTATAATAAAAAATAAAAAAAGAATTATAATAATTAGTTTTCAATTAATTAATAAAACTTAATAAATATTTAATATTTTATAAAATCATTTAATAAAGATTTATTATTTATTATATTAAAATCCTAATAAAATAACTTTTATTAAATTAGATATATTAAAAAAGTATAATTATAGAATCGTAATATTTTACTTATTTTAAAAGTAGGATAATAAAAATATAAATATTAATAAAGGTAGAGATAAAATATGAAATAACCGAATTAAATTTTTTATAGCTTATTTAAATATAATAAAAAAAGCGAATTAAAATTTGATTATATATATATCTAGTTATTATATTAATAAATTATAAGTTTATAAAAAGGGTTATAATATAACTTTTATTAAAGTTAATTAATTGTATTAAAAATAACTTAAAGCTTATAATATTATTATCATACCTATTAAGGTATAAATTAAATATATAATATATATTAAACGAGATTAGCGTTATGTTTAATATATTATTAAGGTTATTTATTAAATTATTTATAATGGATAGTGAAATATTATATAGTATTAATGTATCGGTATTTAATAATATTATAAATAATTTTATAGATATTATATTAATAAAAATTATAATTAATAATAAATAAAAAAGTAAGATTTAAAAAGGTTATAAGAAAATTAAAATTAGAAAAGGTTAATAAATAAATTAAAAAGAAAATATAATATTAATAAAATAAAAAGGAAACCGAAAGGTCCTAATAAATTAAGATACCACCATGAATTAATTAATAATTTATTCTATTCTAGAAGATAACGGGATAATAAAAACTTTATATTTTTAAGAATTATATTAAGGATTTATTAAGAAGAATTTATATTATAGAATATTATTTTAATTCGAAATATATAATATATAAATTATAAAGCTTTATTATTAAAGGATTTTATTAATAAGTTAAATTATATATTTCATATTATTTACATTATTATAATAATTAAAAAGATTTATAAAAATAAATAAACCTTTTATAATTTATAAAGCAACTTAAATAACTATTTAAATATATTATATATAATTTTATTATCAGTTTATTTAAAGTATTAAAAAAGAAAACGTTATAATAAATAATAAAATATAACCACGTTAATAATACTTTAATTATAATTTATAATTTTAAAGTTATTAAACAATAAACGAATTTAACTATAACGACGTTTTTATTATATAATTAAAGAATATTAACAGAAATTGTTTTTAATAAAGGTTTAAAATTTATATTTATATTTTAATGAATATTATAAATAAAACTCGGAACGAGATGAACTTTAAATATAATATAATATAAGTAAGTTAAAAGTTAAAACGAAAGAATAAACTTTAATATCGATATAATTATATAATTTTATATTATAACTTTAAATATATTATAATTAAACATATTATTAATATTATAATTAAATTTTAATAATATATTATTAATTGTATCTAGCCGCTTATTAAATAAAATAATCTATCGATTTAAGTTTTAGGGATTATTATTAATATATAAGCTTTTTAAAGAATAGGTTAATATTAATTTAATATAGAAGTTATATTAAAATGAAGCGAAAGTAATACTCGATTTTTTAATAAATATTATAAAACTAAAATATAATAAAACCTATTATTATTATAAACTTAATATAAGTAGTAAAATATATTTTAAATTTTATAAAAGTAATAAGTTTTAAAAATAACTTTAATAAAGAGTCGAGCTATTTATAATTATAAAACGCGTTAATAACTTTATTTATAAATTAAATTTTCTATAAGTATAGAAGATATATAAAATTATATTAATAATATATTTATATTAAATCCCGAGAGGAAGGGATCCTTTTAATAAAATTTAATTTTAATTAATTTATATAGTAATTAATAATAACAATAATATATATTAATTTTATATAATCGAGAAGTTAATAGGACGAAAACTAATAAAAGTTATTAACTAGTTTAAATTAAATTATTTAATATATTTAAAAGGTTATAATATAATATATAGTTAATGATATTTATATAAGGTATTAAAAGGAAAGGAAGGCATTAAAAAGCTATTAAAACGCTATAATAACGCTTTATTATTTATAATAAATTCGTTTTTAAAAATAAATAAAAGTATTAATAAAATGTATTAAATAATTAATATTAATTTAAAAAAATAAATAAGGTTAGGTTATTAATTAATTAAAACTTTTTAATAAGATAATAATTTAAACGAGTTATTTATAAATTATAAAAATTAAATTAAATCAAAAAGAATTATTAAATTAAATTAAAGCTATAATGTAAATAAATAAAATATAAGGTAAAGTATTAAGACATTTAATCCGGATTATAAATATAATAAATATATTTTTATTTTAAAAAAAGCTTTAATAATAGATATTAATTATTAAATATATTAATATATAATAATATTTATATTTTAATAATATACTTTTTATAAAAAGATCTTTTATTTTTAAATATTTAATTACTTATTTCAATTAAATTATATATTATAAAAAATAAATTATATTAAAATAATACTTTTTTAATAATATTTTTTAATAATCGATTATTTTTAATATTATAAGTAAATAATAAAAGTTAATTTATATTTCCTTTATATAATCCTTTTAATAATAAGAATTTAAATAAATTAAATAATGAAAAATAAATCGTTTTTATATAATAAAATAATAGTTAAATAAGATTTAATATTAATTAAAATAATTAATAATAATATAAAATAATATAAAGTTTATTAAAAAGTTTATAAAATTGAAATATATTTTATTACCATTTATAATTTATTTTTTATAAATAATTATAATAACTTTATAAAGGTTTAATTAATAAATATATTATATAATATAAGTTTAAATAAATATAAAAATAATTATAAAGATTTAATAAAATTATAATAATATTAAACAATATATAAAATCTTAAATAAATGAAATAATAACGTTTTATAAAAAGAATATTAATAAATAGTTTATTAAAGTTATTTAAAACGATATTTATAAAATAATAAAGAATTATTAAATAATTATGATAATAAGATTAAAAAAGCAATATTAAAAATTATTTTAATTAACTTCTTAATTTAGGATTTATATAATAATAAAAGTATTATTTACATTATATATATTAAAAGAGTTTTTATAAAATAGCTTTTAAATAATATTATATATAAGAACTTTTAAAATATATTAAATAACGTTATTTTTTAAAACTATAAAGATTAATAAATAGATTTTAAAGATAAATTTATTATAAGAATTGAATTATTAAATACTTATAAATATTTAATAAAGTTAAATTAAATTACTTAGCTTTTAATATAAAAGCTATTAATATTAATATATATTAATAAGGATAATATTAATAAGCGATATAAATTATTTTAATTAATACCGTTTATAATAATATTATAAGGTTTTTTTTATATATAAATTAATTAATAAAGATATTAATTTTAATAATTAAGTTTTATAAAAATTATAAAGTTTTAATAAACCTTAATCTCTAATTCATTTAATATTATTAAGATTATTTTAAATTTTATCCGGCGATATTTTATTTATAATAATAATAATAAGGAAATAAATTAAATAATTATATTTAAAAGTTAATAAATATATAATTACGCGGTATGGCGTAGAAAGCGTACGATTTAATAATTAATTGGATTAGAAATATATTGAATAAAAAAATAAAAAATAAATTAAAGTAATAAAATTAATTAAATTAGAAAGTAATAAGGTCCTAATATAAAGCCTAAGGTAAAAGCCTAGCCTTTTAAGCTAATTAAATTAAATATATATTTAATAATAAAGTAATTATATAATTATTCCCCCTTTAAAAAAGGTATGCCTTAAGCCTTTTACCTTATATTTTAATTTTATCTCTTATTATATATATTTAATCTCTAGTTAATTAGATCCGATAGATTAAAATTAGATTTATATCTATCTATTTATTTATTTATTTAAATCGGTGCATAAGGAGCGTTATAAGCATTTAAACTTAAAATTATAATAAGGATAAAAATAACATTTTTTAATTAATAGATTAATTAATTAATACCTCTTATTTTATTATTAATTACTTACTCAATTATTATATAGCTAGTCTATTATAAATAATTAAACTTAATTAATCGGGTTAGGTCTTTTAATTAAAAGTAGTTTTAAAGCTATTTTAAAGCTAAATTAAGGTATTATTCCTATCGGTAGGTTTAGTTTATTTTACGGTTATTTCTAATTTAACCGAGGCGTATATAACGGATCGATTAAGAGGACTAAGGATCGGCCTATTAAAAATCGGAAATAAAATCGAAATAAATACGTTTTATAGTATTAATCGATTAAAACTAAAGTAGCTCGTTAATAGGTACCTTTAATTATCGATTTATTATTTATTATTTATTCTTAATATTCTTTTTTTAAAAAGAAAGCGGTATAAATAAATAATATATAAAGTAAAGCTATAAATAAGGGTTTAATTGTAATAACTTTATAATCTAGGAATAGATTTTAAATATTTTTAATATTAATTTATTAAATTAATCGATTTTAATCGGAAAATCGATAGATTTATAATAAGCCGTTAAATTAATTTAAAGGTTAATAAGAAATAGGTATATATATATATATGTAGCTTAAAATAAATTAATTTAAATCGGCCGGTTTTAAAAGTTCTAGACATATAATTAAATTATTAATATAATCAATTTTAATAAGAAAATCGATTAATTTATAAATTAATTATAAAAAGAAGGAATATATATATAATTTAATTAAAATAATAAGTTAACTAAGGTTAAAAATCTTAATTTAATATAAAAGTTATATTTTATTAATATAATAATTAATTCGATTTAATTTATTAATAAGCTTAATATTAATCGATAAAATAAGATAAGGTTATAATTTAATTATTTATTTAATATTTGTTTAAGCTTTGAATAATTAAAATAAGTAATAAAAATTAAAATAAAAGGTTATATAAATTAATAATAACTCTATATTAAAATAAATAGGTATTTAAAAGGTAAATAAAAACAAGTTAAACCTTTAATAATAATAAATAATAAGTATTAAACCCCTTTCTGCTATAATTATTAATTTTAGCTATTACCTTATTATCCCTTATAATATAAGATTTATAATAAACCCGGGTCTTATAATAATATTATATTTAGATATCGAGAAAGTAATTATTATACTCGTTTATATTATATAAATTTAAAATTTATTAGAAATAACTTATACCTAGGTAATAAAGTTCTTAAAACTAAAGTATAAAAATTTTAATTTTATATAAGTTATTAAAAAAAGCTTTTATATATAAATATAAAATCTAAGAATAAACGCTTTTTAAGACTTATAATATTTCTCCTTCCTATCCTATATAAATATATATTTATATTTATTAAAATAAATTACTTTCGTAATTAAAAAATCGTAAATACCTTAAATAAACTCAATTCTAAAATATTAGAAATTACGCGAGATAACCTATTTTATAATTTATTATAATATATAACTCTTTATATATATAATTTATATATCGAATATAAAGTATATAATAATAAAAAACGTTATAAAGATTATTAAATAACGGAAAGTATATTTATATATTTATAAAACGGGAAAGAGACCTCGGAAGATATAAAGTTTTTATATATTTATAATAAGCGCCGGTATAATAGAATTATAAGATTATTACCTTTAAAGGGCCGGTACCGATAAACGGGAGCTAGTGCGCGGTAGGCGAATAATGTTTTAATTAAATAGGCTATTATCGATTAAGCTATTCGTCGATTATTATATAATTAATTAGTTTATAACTATATATTTACTTATTTAATCTATTAAATAATAGGTAAAGTTTTTATATAATTTATTTTATAATATAATTAATAGATTAACGTCCTCCGTAGGACGGTATAATTTAATTATTAATTACCTTCATTTTATTAAATTTAATTTAATTTATAACCTAATTATAATTAGAAAAAGATAGCTTTAACAGCGTTAGTAGCGCGACAATTTAAAGAAATAAACTTTAATCTATTAATTAATTTTAATATACGGGTAAGTAGAAATCGAGTTAAATTAAAATTAAAAGAAGGTAATAAGGTAAAGTTATAAAGCCGGTTATAATAAATCTAATTAAATCTCCAAAGTATTCGATTAAATAAAAGATTAATAACGGATCGAATACTTTAATTAATATAAGTATTATATAATATATCTTTTCCGCCGATTATTAAATAAACAAACGCGTTATTATAATATAAAATAAATTAGACGGGATATTCTTATTAATATAAAATCTACCCTATCTTTTTATTAAATTAAGATATAATAATAAAATATAAAATATAATAGTAATAACGTTTATAAGCTACGCTTTAAATAATGAATTCTCTACCTTTTAATTAATTACTAAAGGAACTTAATATAATTACGCGATATAATATAAAAAGCATATAATTTAATAATTAATTAAGTTAGAAATATATTAAATTAAACAGTAAAAGAGAAATTTTAATAATTAAATCGATTAGGTTAGAAAGTAATAAGGTCTTAATATAAAGCTTAAAATAGGGCTTTAACCTTTTAAGTTAATTAAATTAAATATATACTTAATAATAAGGTATTTATATAACTTATATAATAAAAATTAAAGATTTATAAAATAAGGATATAAATAAATTCGCCGATTAACTAAAAATTATAAAACAAAGTTTATAAATTATACGTTATATTTAATAAAATTAAAAAAGGTTAAATAAAAAATAATACAATATTAAAGTAATTTTAAAAACGTTAAATAAATTATAAAGAAATATTAAAATAGTTTAAAAGTATAAATTAAAATTATAAAAAATAATATAAAATTAATTACTATACTTTTATTAACGTTTATATTAAAAACAAAATTATTATTAATAACTTTTAATTTATTTAATATAATAAAACTATTTAATAACTTATTAAAATTTAAGATATTAATAAAATTAACTTTATAATTATTAATATTTTTAAAAAAAATAAAAAGAAATATAAATTTAAAAATTCTTTTTTAAAAACTTAAAAGAAATTGGAATAATAACGGTAATAAAACGTATCTTTAATAAATAATTAATATTATATTATAATATTAAATATATTTTATTTTAATAAAGATTATAATAATAAGTTAAAAATATAAAATAATAAGGAATATTATAAGATAAAAGGAGAATTTATTTTAATAATATTTTATTTATATAATAAAAGGAGATTTTCTTTTAAAAAGAAGTATAAATAAAATTATCTGTTATCTACCGGGAGGTATAATATATATTATTATTTAGCTTTATCGTTATAAAGTACTTTAATTAATTTAAATTCTAAAACTTTAAAAACTTCGTTTATTTATATGTTTTTTATTTTTTATTTTTTAACCCTTTGTTTAATTAAATGCTATATTAAATATATTATAATATATTTAATAATATTTATTATTTTAAAAACTATTATTATTATTTATATTATAATATATTTATTAATACCGGCGGTAATTACTTTAGGATTTACTTTAAAGCTTACTTAATAATTTATTTAATAACTTATTTTAAAATTAATTATTAAGAAACCGATTATTAAAGAAGCAGTTTAAGCGGTATTATATATTATAAAGGTTATTATAAATAAAGCTATATTATTATATAAATTCCTTAAATTACTTAAATAACCGGGACGAATTATTTTTAAAGGATTAATATAATTTATTATTAATTAATATCTTTATATTATAATAAATATATAATTTATATTAATAAATAAAATTATAAATTAATATTAAATTAATAAATAAGAATATATATTTTATAAAAGAATATTATATTATTATTTATTTATTTAGTATTTTATTAAACTTGTTATTATTAAAATAAATAATAAAAAATAAATAAAAGGTTATAGAATTTATTAATAATTCTATATTAAAATAAATACATATCTTAAAAAAAATTAAAAAATTAAAGCTTTTAACGATAATAAACAATAAATATTAAACACTTTTTTATTATAGTTATCGATTTTAGCTATTACTTTATTATCCCTTATAATATAGGTTTTATAATAAACCCAGGTCTTACGATAGTATTATATCTAGATATCGAGAAAGGAACTACTTATTTACGTTATATAAATTTAAGATTTATTAGAGATTATTTATATTTAAATAATAAAGTTCTTAGAATTAAGGTATAAAGATACCGGTTCTATATAAGTTATTAAAGAAAGCTTTTATATATAAATATAAAATTTTAAAATAGACGCTTTTTAGAACTTATAATATTTCTCCTTCCTATTTTATCTAAATATATATTTATATTTATTAATATCCTTTACTTTATATTCTTATATATTATTAAATATATATATAATTATTTAAGTTTTAATATTTATTAATATATATTATATTATACGCGTTAATAAAGAGCGCCTCGGGTAATTCCGAGGAAGCCGGTATTATTATACCGATAATTATTAGATTTAAGTTTTTTAAAATAAATCGTTTTTATAATTAGAAAATCGCGAATACTTTAAATAAACTCGATTCCGAAATATTAAAGATTATATAAAACAATTTATTTTATAAGTTATTATAATATATAACTCTTTATATATATAATTTATATATTAAATTTAAGATATATAATAGTAAAAAATATTATAAAAATTATTAGGCGGTAGAAGGCGTATTTATATATTTACGAGATGGGAAAGAGGCCCCGGAGGATATGAAATTTCTATACGTTTATAATAAGCGCCGGTACGACAGGATCGCGGAATGGCTGCCTTTGAAAGGCCGGTACCGATAAGTGGGAGCTGGTATTAAAAAGGGGGGGCGCGGTTAGTGAGTAATCCTTTAATCGGACAGGTTATTATCGATTAGGCTATTTATCGGTTATTATATAATTAGTTAATTTATAACTATATATTTGTTTATTTAGTCCATCGAATTAAAAGTAAGGGTTTTATATAATTTCTTTTTTATAATATAATTAATAAATTAATGTCCTCCGTAGGACGGTATTATTATTTATTAAAATTTAAGAAAACTATATTTTTTAAATATTAAAGTTTAAACTATATTATAATAATAATTATTTTTTAACTTTATATTAATAAAATTAATTTTAATAATTATTTATAATAAATTAAAATAAATAAAATCGTTATTTTATTATCATAATAATTATTAAATAATATAATAACTATTTAATAATATGATATATTGTCTTAATTTATTTATTATATAAAGTATTTTAGAAGGAGGTTTAAATATTATTTAATAATAAATTAACTAAAGGGGTATAAATATAGATTTATTTATATATATATAAGATAATAGAGAGAGAGAGAAAAGAGCTAATTAATCGGTAGGTAGAATATATTTAAAGTATAGGCTACTTTTACCTCTAATAACCGCCTGCTTAATTAGGCTTAATATTAAATCTCTCCTTATTATTTATTTTATTTAATAAGTCCTTTTATTAAGATTTATTAAATACCGGCGATAGAAAAAACTTTTAATTATCCTTGGTTAATATATATTATATTTAAATAGTAATTTATATTATATTAGGAAAGGCGTTTATTTTATAGTTTAATAAGGTTTATTACGTTTCTATTTTAATATTAAACGCGTTTTATCTTTAAATTAAGCTTTTTATAACATTAATTATATATCGCTTTATAGGATACGTTTTATTTTTAAGACTTAAATTTATACAGGCTTACCTCCTTTATAATATTAATATTTTTTAATTAATTCCTTTAATTTATTTAAGGTATCCTTTAATTCTTAAATATTTAAATTATAATTATAACCTTTCTATTTTACTAAATAATTGTACCTGGTATGCCGGTAATTAGGTCGGTATTTAATGATTATCTCGGATTTATATTATATTATATTATTATTTTATTCGACCTCGATTAATTTTAATAATAATAGTATTTATTTAAACGGGTTTTCCTTTTAAGGCATGGGTATTAAATATTTAATAGATATAATAAGATAAGCATAATAATTATTAAGGAAGTTTAATTTATAAATAAGGGGACCGATTTCTTTTAATATAATTTATAGTTTAAACTTTTATTAAGAGAATTTTTTTAAAGGTTTTTTAAATAGGTTATAATTATAATAGAGTTTTAAATAAACTTTATTATTAATAACGACGTTAATTATATAATAGCAATTATTATAACGGTGTTTTATTATAACCGCGATAAAATCTATAGCGAGTTTAATATCTTTATAAATATAATCTTTTATAAACTTTATATTATTAAACGCGCGTTTTACTTTATTAATATTAATAATAACGTTTATAAGGCCTAGAAATATATATATAAAAAGCTATTTATATAATATTAATTCGATTATTTATAAGAAAGCGTTATTTAAGTTCTATTATAATATTAGGATAAAATTAATTTAATTTATAATATAAATTAAAAGCCTTTTTAGAAATTATTTATAAACTTTTTAAAACTCCTTAATTATATATTATTAATATAATTAAGAAAATGGATCCTTAATCCTTAATTATATATTATTGTTTTTAAAGATAAATAATATTTATTTTAATATAAAGTAGGATATAATAAGAAATATATTAAAGTATATTATATAATCCCTATCTTTAAATTATTATAATATTCCTATTAAAAATACTTTAAATAAAGCTATAATAAAGTTAATAATAACTATTTATATAAATAATCGCTTATTATATTATATAAATATATAGTTCTTAAAACCTTATTACCTATTTATATTATTAATTATATATATTAAGTAATATACCTTACATTTATTTATATAATATTTCTTTTTTTTTAAATATAAAATCGGATAAAGAGTTTATTATTTATTTTAAATTAAAGTAATTTCAATTATTATATATTATATATAGAAACTTATATATTATTTTATAAAATATATATAGCCGCTTTTTTCTTTAAGTATCGATATTATATAATAACTTGTATTAAAGCTTAAACGAGTAATTAAGGCGCGTTATATTATAATAATCGAACGTTATATTATTTATAATAACGTTTTTAAAATTATTAATTAATTTTATTAATTTAATATCCTTTTAATATACCTTTATTATATAATTTTTTATCTTTAAGTTTATTAAAACTTTAACTTATATAAATTATATCTTATTTAAAACGGCTAATTTATTTATCTATTTAGAAACATCTTATTTTATTTTTAATTAATTAAATACATTAAGGATAAAATTAATCTTACCTATAATATAATATATTTAAAACCCGTATTAAGAAAAGTAAATAATTATATTTATTAGTCTCTAATTAAATTTATTTATATTTATTATATTAAAAGTAATTTAATTTAAAATTCCTTTAATTATATTATAATTTATTTATTTGTTATTTTTTTAAGCTTATTATAGCTAATATAAATAATAAAAAATAAATAAAAGGTTATATAAATTGGTAATAATTCCGTACCAAAATAAATAGGTATCTTAAATAATAAGTTAAAAAATTAAACCTCTAACGATAATAGATAATAAGTATTAAACCCCCTTTCTACTATAATTATCGACCTTAGCTACTTGTCATCCCCTATAGCATAGGATTTATAATAAACCTAGGTCTCACGATAATATTATATTTAGATATCGAGAAAGGAATTATTATATTCGTTCGCGTTATATAGATTTAAAATTTATTAGAAATTACTTATACCTAGGTAATAAAGTTCTTAAAGTTAAGGTATAGAAATACTAATTCTACGTAAGCTATCGGAGAAAGCTTTTATACGTAGATATAAAATCTCGAAATAGACGCTCTTTAAGACCTATAATATTTCTCCTTCTTATCGTATATAAATATATATCTATATCCGTTACTATCCCTTATTTAACGTTATACCTTTATATATTATTAAATATATATATAATTATTTAAATCTTAATATCTATTAATATATATTATATCGTACGTATTAATAAAGAGCGCCTCGGGTAATTCCGAGAAGGCCGGTACGATTATACCGATAATTATTAGATTTATATTTCTTAAAAAGAATTACTTTCGCGATATAGAAATCGTAATCGCTTTAAATAAATTCGACTTTAAGGTATTAAATACTATATATAATAATAGGCCTTTCGAGCTATTATAATATATAGCTTTTTACGTATACGATTTTTACGTTATATTTAATACGAACGGCGGCGATAAGCTTTATAAAGAATATTAAACGGCGGAAGGCGTATTTATACGTATACGAGACGGGAAAGAGGCCCCGGAGGACGCGGAGCTTTATTAATACGACGAGCGCCGGTACGATAATATCGCGAATTGGTTAAGCGTACCGAAGGGGAAGAAGGGCCGGTATCGATAAACGGGAGTTAGCGGAATCGCGGTTAGTAAGTAGTCTTTTAATCGGATAGGTTATTATCGATTAAGTTGTTCGTCGGTTATTATATAATTAATTAAACTATATACTTACTTGTTCAATCTATTAAATAAAAGGTAAGGGTTTTATATAATTCTTTTTCGTAATATAATTGGTAAATTAACGTCCTCCGCAGGAAAGAATTATAATTTATTAATATGATTATAAGGAGGTTTATAAATTATATTTTTATTTTAATCCACTATATTATTTAAATAAGGTAAACCATTTTAAGCTCGGATAGTCTATATTATATCTCGAGGGATAATAAATATTAATTTAAAAAATAAAAAAAATAAAAAAATAGTAATTAGGATTAATGAATTAAATTACTATTTATATTTATTTTTAATATAAAATAATATGATTTCAAATCCCTTTTTAAAGGATTTATTAATTTAAATAAATTATTATTAATTAGGGTTTTAATAATTTAAAATTAGTTTTTTATAAATTATTTCTTATAACATTTTAAATAATTATAACTCGGTTTCTATTAAAATAAAAGATATAACCTTATAATAAGTTTAACATTTAAGTAGATTCCTATTAATTACTTTACCTTATTTCCTTTCCTTTATTAATAACTTAATCTTTCTTTTTTATAAAGGATCGGATAATTATATATAATAAAGGATTAAATATTTAAAAAGAATTATATTCTTAAAGTATTACTTAAAGGTTTTATAAATTTAAAAGGAAAATTCATTATTTAATAACTTTTAAATACTCCTCGGTTATATTAAATTTAAATATATTAATTTGGAATCTTAACAATTCGATTAATAAGTACCTAAGGAAAGACTTTTTAAAATTTATAGTAATATTTGTTAACTTAAATAAATTAAGTATAATATAAATATAATAAAGATAATCCTTAAAGGTTTCCGAAAACATTATAATATTATCGATAAATATATAATAGAATATTTTATATAACTTTAATAATTTATTTATAAACTTTTATATATATATTATAAAGTTTCTAAAGCTTATTAATATTATAATTAATCTTTTAAATCCTTTATAATTTATAATAATAAATTTATCTCGAAATTTAAAGAAAGTATAGAATTAATAATATAATTAAATTATATTAATAATAATAATTTATCCGCGACTATAAATACTATTAATTACCTTAGAATATAATAATAAAGGGTAGGAATTAAATATTACAATAGAATTAAATAGATAGAAATCCGTTATAGCTTATATTTTTAATTTATTATATATATATCTTTAAACGATAAATAAAGGTATAATAAATAAGTATAATTTATTTATCTATTTAAATTATCCTTTTTATATAATATATTATATATTTTATTTAATATTTATTAATCCTTCCGGTTAAAAGGCTATATATATAAATTTGAGATTTTATTATATTAACTTTTTATAAATAGGATCTTTATTTATTAATCTTTAAATATATTTATAATTCCTCGGTTATATTAAATATCTAAGTATTAATTAATAATTTATTTTAATTTAATAGTTTAAACGGGGTTAATAATATATACTTTTACCGTTTCGGTAGTTTTTTATTTAAAAGGATTTTAAAGTTTATTAATATTAAATATAAAATATAAATTTATAACTTTAAGCTTATTAAAGGTTAGGTCGTTTAATAGGAAAATTAAAGATAAATAATTATTAGAATCTATAATTATATTAAATATATAATCGATAATAAGTATCGGAGAATTTAAGGATATTAAAGCTAAAGCTAATTTTAATATATCGACTTTAAGTTTAAATAAGATTATTTTAATTATAATAATTATAATTATAAGGTTTATATTAAATTCTATATTAATTAAGGTAAATCGATTAATATTTATATTATATAATAGTAATATTAATAAATCGCTCGAAGATTATTATATAATCGGGGCGGCAATTACGTTTATAGCGGTAAGAATTAATATTATATTAATTCCGGCTATTACTATAATAATTATTAATATAATTATAAATCCTTTTTAAAAATATATAAAAACTCGTTATTAATATTCTTATTAATAAAACCTAATTTTTATTTTTTATTAATCTTTATAGAATCGTTAGTATTATTTATGATAGGGATTATTTGAACGATTTAATATTTATAATAACGTTTATTATAAATATATTTTATAAATAAAAACAAAAATTACAACCTTTTAAGGATAATTTATAATTTATTTTAATATATATAAATTCTTTTAAAAGTAAGGTAATTTATAATTTATTAATAACCTTACTATTATATAAATATACCTAAAGGATAGCTTTAAAAAGGACGTAAAATTATAAAGTCCTTTATATTTAACTTTATTTATTTTATAATTAATATTAATTTAATATAGAATAAGGAAATCGTTAATAAATAAAATATTAAATTAAAAATTATTAAATATTTAACTTCTTATAATTACTTTATTAAAAATAATAACCTTAATATTATTATATCCTATAAATTATAGAGTAAACTTTATTTATTTATGAACTTTAATCTTACTTTTATAAATATTTTATAACTTACTTAATTCTTTTAAAATTATATAATTTAAAAATTTAAAGAATTTGTTGTTAATTAAAATAATAAATAGTCCACCGTTTAAATATATATATATATTAATTCACTATTAAAAATTATTTAAGCCTGGATATAAAAGTAGGTATAATTAAAAAGAATAAAAAGATTATTAAAAGGAATAGGCGGCGCTTGTTATATAATAGGCTCTTTTTTATTAATTTCAAACTTAAATTAAACCTCCGGGTTTATAAGGTTTAGAATTAAAATATTAAGCTTCTTAAAATTATAAAATTTATTATATATATAAATATAACTAAATAATACATTTTAAAAAAGAAATTCTTTAATATAATAATAATAAATACATTTATTAAATATAAAATATCGATATTTAATATTATTACAATTATTGAAATTCGAATCCTTTAATATAATATCGCTTCCGTTATTATTTATAAAATATACCTTTTTATTATTATAATTATAAGGGGTATTTTAATTATAATAGCTATTATAATTACATTAATTATTATATTAATTATTTCGATAATTATCTATCCTATAGGATTTAAAATTTCTTTTAAGGTACTTTTCCTTTATTTAAGGACGATATTAATCGTTCCGGTTATTATTATATAAATATAATAAATTATTATAAGAATTAAATTAAAGAGCTTATAAGTTAATGTAAAATAATAGAGATTAAGAGATATATAAGTTCGGATATAAGGATAGGGTTTAATTTTAATTTTATATTTATTTATTATTATTCGATTAATTACATTAATCGGAATTATTTTTTATATTTTAATAATTATATTAATTATAGGTTTATAAATAAAACCGTTAAAGTAATCTATAATCGTTATAAGACTTCGTATAAATATTAATTTAATATATAAAAATTATATTTCTTATAAAAGTTATTTAACTTAAATATATATAAATAGAATAATATTAAATGGATAATTATAAATATTATTAAATCATTATGTTTAACGTCGATTAAATTTAAGTTAATATAATATAAACATTAAAATTATAACTATTTAATACTCCTATTTAATAGAAATATCGGATTATTTTAACGAAATATTATTTTAATACATTTATATTATTTATTATATCGTTTATAATTAAATAAGTAATTATTTATTTCTAAATAATTCCGTAAATATCTAGCCGGAATCGATTATAAAGGATATTTTTTATTTATAATAAGCTTATTAAGTATAATTCCTCTTTTTAAAATATAATAAATTCTTTATTTTATTAAATTAAGATACTACCTCTAAATAACGTCTTAAAAATAAATATAATTTAATTTGCTATAGGATTATTTAAATTATTTATAAAACTTCGAATTTATATAAGGAATAGGTTAACGTTTATAAAGATAATATTCTTTCTATTATATATAATACTTATATCGTTAGGATTACTCTAATTAAAATTAAAAATTTATAAATTCTCTTATTTTAAATATAAATTTAACCCTCTTTATATATTAAGTATTAAAGGGTTAATGAAAAACGGAAGTAAAGGCGGGGGTAGATTAAATCCCGGAAGGCTAATTCTAAGCCCCGATAAAAGTTAATCGTTAAGATTAAACCCGTTAATAATAAGTACGGCGTTAATTTTCCCGTTTATATTATTATTAATTTTATTTCTTATGTATTTAATGTTTTTAAATAATATAATTTATAAGTTATTAAGAACGGTATTTATATTATTTTAAGTAGTTTAAATAATATCCTTTATAATATTTAGGAATTTATCGATTATAGTTTTAATATAATTAATATAATTATTAAAATTTAATAATATATCTTTATTAATATTAAATTTAAAGCTATAATAATTAATTGTTTTAGATTTATCTTTTAATTTATTTAAACAGCTCGGAGGCGGCCTTAAATTTATAATAAACGTTTAATTAATTATAATAATAACAAGGTTAAGGTATATTATTAAATGGGGAAGTAATAATTCATTAAACGCCCCGAGTAGTTCTTTAAGAACGTTAATAGGAGGTATCTTAAGGAACTTATTTATTATCGAGTTAATTATATATAGTTAGGAATTATTATAATTTTAATAGTAATTAAAGCAAGAGGGGGTGGATATAAAATAGAAATAAAGAGTAAGGATATTAATTTTTTAATATTTTAAAATTTCTATTAAAAGAAAAAAATTATTAAAAGTTAATAAGTTTATATTAATAAAAATTATTAGAATTTTATTAATCGTAAAAGGAAACTATAACGTTTATAATAATAATAATAATTACCGAAATTTTATTTATTAAAGTTATTTAAGATTAGGTTAATAAATATAATCGACCGGTCGATTATAATATATATTAAATTGGATTTATAAAAAATTAAAAAGTATTTAACTTAATAAATCGTTAAGTTTAATTATTATAACTTAATTGCGATTTAATTTCGTATACTAAAACTTTAGCGAAGTTAATAATAATATAAGGAGCGTACTACTTAGTAGATTTCGGTTCTTTAAATTAATTATAAATATAAGTAAATATTTTATAAAGATGCTATTGTTTAATAAATCAATTAAAGGGGTATAAATATTAATTTATTTATATATATATAAAATAATAAAGAGAAAGAAAAAAAGCTAGTCGATTAATAAGTAGAATATATTTAAAGTATAGGCTGCTTTTACCTCTAACGACCGCCTACTCAATTAAGCTTAATATTAAATCTCTCCCTATTACTTATTTAATCTAATAGGTCCCTTTATTAAGGCCTATTATTTAATTCCGATTAAATAATATTATAACCTTTTATAAATGTTTAGATAATTTAAGAATATTAAAAAGTTAAAATTATTATTATATTTATATTTTAAACGGGTCTTTTAAAATACTTTATTAAGATTTTTATAAAAAGTACTTTATTATTTTAAAAACCTTTAAAAGAATTATTTAAAAAGCTATTAAAAAGGCCCTTCAATAATACCCCCTTTATTTAATTTATAATAAATAATAAACCTTTTAAATTTAATAATATTAAATATTATTATATTATATATAATGGTTAGAAAGTTACTTTATAAATTTATAAATATTATTCTATAACCGCTTTTATTATTAAGTAGCTACTTTATTTTATAATTTATTTAATAACTTAATTAATAGTAACTATATATCGTTTTAAAATAACTATTAAGTAACATTTTTAAATAACCTTTAAATAGCCCTCTTAAGCTATTTTATAATATATATAATAATATACCTAGTAATATACCTGGTAATATACTTTATAATATAAGATAACTTTATTAAATAATTATTTTATAGCTTATTTAATGATATAAAATATTCTAAAAAATAATAATAATAAAAGCTAAAACCAATTTTTAAAAATACTTCTTTTAAATAAACCTTTTATAACTTAAAAACTCGGTTATTAAATTAGCTTATATACCGTAACGCCTTAAATTAATTTAAATCTCGACGCGATACCAGCGTAATATTTAATAACGGAATCGTTAATTTAATATTATTTTAATATATTATAATAATTAAACCGCCTTAACTTTAATTATAACCGGTTCTTAATAAAACTATAAATAATATTTCAGTATATATATATAAAATTATCGGAAAATTAAATATCTTATAATAAGCTATATAATCTTAATATAAAAGGAATAACGACGTAATTAATATCCTATTAATATATTTTCTTTCCCTTTATTATTTTATCGAATTATTTATAAAGTTTAAATTTAAAAACCCTATTTAAAAAATATCTTTATTAATTAAAAGTATTAAAAAAAGTAAATTATAAACCTTTTAAAAACGTTATAATTTATATTTATAATAATTTTAAATCGATTACTTAAAGGGGTCCTAATACCGAATAACTTACTAAATAGCCTATAAAGTAATTTATAAAATAACTTATTAAACCGACGTACCTAAACCGGTATAACGGCTAGGAGAGTAAAGCCTCCCTTAACTATTAAAGAGATTTATATTTAAATCTCTATTATAAAAATTATTTATAAAAAGTACCTTATAATATTAAAAAAGCGGGAAATTATAATTGAATTTTACAATTCTTAAAAAAAAAAAGAATATTATTAAATTCTAATTTATAAAGGTATTAATAAAGATTCCTAAAGCTCTCCTTAATTATATTAATTAAACTATTTAATATATTAAAGCCTATAAAACCGGAGCCCTTATAATTATTAAAGAAATAAAAGGTATAATAAATATTAAAATATTTAATGCTTTAATTAATAACTTTAAAAAAGGGCCGATAACCTTAAAATAATTTAAGGATATTTAAATTTATAATACTATATTCTTTAAATCGGGGGATATTTAAATATGTATTATATTTATCTTTTAAATATAATTATTAATTAAATATACCGATTAATAAATAAAGAGTATAAGAAATTAAATTATAATAATTATTCTATTATATAAAGTAATAATTTATATTATTTTTATAACTTTCTTTAATTTCAATTAACCTTTAAAGATAATAATATAATTATAAATATTAAATACCGATTTATTTAAATATAATAAAATTATTTATATAGGTTAATTAATAAGGGAAGGAGTTATTAAACTTATTTCTTTTATAATTATTAAATTTAATTAATCTAAGTTTATAAATAAATTTATTTTTATAAATTGCTTTTAATTTAATAAGATATATATAATAAATAATATAATAAAACTTATAAAATTAAATAATATCTCCGTTATTAATAATATAATTATATTATTACTTAATATATTATTATATATAATTTATATAATTTTTATTTAAAATTTTATAATATAAAGAAACACCTTATTTATTCCTTTTATAACGTATTTAAATATATTAATTACCGAAATTAATATAATAAGTAAAATTTTAAATATAAATATTAAAAAAGAAAACATTAAAAGGTTATAAAAGCTTTTAAAAATAAAACCCCTTTCTAACCGATTATTATAATTCCGGTATTAATTATTATTACTACCTTTATTATAATTATAATTTTAATATAAAGATTATTACCGAACCCCTTACTACCGCCGATAACTATTAAAAAGCTGCCTATATTATTATTAACTACCTTTAAAAAGCTATTATTATTATTATTATTAACGCCCCCGGCTATTATAATTAATTTAACTACCTTAAAGCTTACCTAGTAACTTACCTTAAACCTTATTTTAAAACCGAACGCTTTTATTATAAATAGTATTTAAGAAAAGGTTAAAAATAATACTTAAATTAATAATATTTTAAACAACTCCTTTAATTTCCGGGTACTTATAATATTAGAGGAATAAAATTAAGCCCCGGAATTACTATCGATTATTACCGAACCGGAAACGGTAAACGACTTTATTTAAAAGGAACCGATATAAATAAATAATATTTAATAAAAATAATAATTATTAACCTTTATAATATTAATAAACATTAATATTATTTATATTAAATTTTAATAAATAATGCGTAAAAAGTAATTAATTAATATTAAATTTTTAAAGTTAAAACACCGAATTAAAATTAACGTTAATATAAATAATAAGTTCTCTAATAAAACCCTTTATATAATTATTATCGTTATAATACCGAGGAAGAAAAAGAAAAACCAAGCCCCCCTGGAAATATTAATAAAGGTTAAAGGATTAACGGGGATCGCTTATACTACCCTTTATAGATTTAATATAATAATTAATATTATTAAACCGTTATTAAAAAAATAAAAAATAAAGGTATATATATAAGATTATATAAAATTAAACGATAATAATAATATCCCCCTTATTAAGTTTAAAATCCCTTAATATACTTAATAAATATTATACCCATGTTATAAATTTTATAATATAATATATATATAAATTTAAAAACCTTATAATAACATACTTTTTTAAAAACCCTCTCGTTTTAGATTACGATATTATCGTTATTTAAAAACTTTCAATTAATTATACGGAATATAATAATTATAATTTAATAATAATTACTTTTATATTTTAATTACCGCCATCGGGATTTATATTATTTAAAATAATATAGCCTATAAACGAAATAACTATATAAGCGAATTAACTATTTTCGCTAAATTTCGTACGAATAACTTTTATAATTTAATTCCTTTATTACTTATTATAATTAATATTTAAGAAGAAAAGTAAATAATTTTAACGCTTTAAACGCTTAAAAATAACCTAAAATTAAATCTCCGACGCGTAACCCGAATATACGAAGTCCTTTATACGACCTTTTATAACCGATAGCTCGATATTCTTACGAAACGCGAAATATTTATTAATTATTAAAACTTAACGGATTTCGAAAAAGATATAATCGTATAATATATAATCGAATTAAATTCGCGGTTATTTCCTCCCCGGATTAATAGCGTTAAAGATATAACGAATTAATTATTCTATTAACGTAACGCGGGACGCGTTAGTATTAATTAAGCCTTTAATTTCGTATAACGGTAATTAGATTTTCGGACGCGTTTTAATTAAAAAATCGATTATTAAAGAGTCCTTTATAAAAATCCCGATATATATTATATATAATTTACCTTTATATAGAATATAATTTATAAATATAGGATTTAAAAGGAGGATATTTATAATTTTAACGAGACCGGCTTTTTTATAAATTAAATCTTATCCGAAATAATCATTATTACCTCTAATCGACGCGGAAGGTTTAAGATAATATAATAAAGGAACCGGGAATAGGTTATAATTATTTAAAGCGTTAAATCGTCCGGTTACGTTATCCCTCTATATATTATATTTATCGGAAAAATATACCTCTCTTCTTAATACAAAAATAGCTTATTACCGAAGGATTAGGTAATTATAATTATTAAAAACGGCTAAATTATAAACGAGAGAGGCGAAAATTAAATTCGATATTTCGATAAATATACGAAGTTTTATAAAAAAGATACTTATCGCTTATTAATCTTAAATAATTATAAAAGCTATTATTTAATAACTTTCGAGCTTTATTATAAAGAGAACTCGATTATTATATTTTATATACTTTTTTATTCGTTATATAAGCTCTAACCTTTTAATATCGGCTATTTTCATATATTAAAAAGGTTATATAGAAAAGAAATTAAAGGTTTTATATAAGCGTATATTACTTATATCTTAAAGGAGGACTTCTTATTAATATTTTTAAAATTATTTTAAACGACTTTTATTATTTTAAATATCTAAAGAGATTTCCGAAGGATCAGATTTATATTATATAATCCGGAATCTATTATTTTATAATTAAATATAAAGCTACGTATATCGATGCCGCCGGCGACCTTTTCCGGCCTATTTATATTTTAAGAATTAAAGATTTTAAATAACGTAATTAAAACCTAATCTTAAACCGAGTACGTTAGGAATCGAATCGCGCGATATTAAAATAGCTCACCGATATCAATTTTTATTAAATTTAATTAAATTACGAAAGTTACGACGTAAGTAATATACCGGCTCGTTCTATTAAAGGGTAAGGTAACCGTATTACGAGAGGTAAATAAGATATTTAACCGGCGCCGCCGTATAAAAAAGAAATAACTATAAAATAAAGGATTACTTTATATATAAATTAAAGAAAATTTATAATCTTAAAGAGACGTTAATAAATAATTATAAAATAAATCGCGCCGGAATAATAATTATATAAGAAAGCTTAAGATACGCCCGCGGCGTTATAGAATCTACGGGGAGCCCGGGTATAATATACGTACCTATTAAAACGATATAAATATATTTAAAGATAAGGATTCCGATTAATTTTAATATATTAAATACGTTATAGCGGAATTAATTTATACTTTTTTATATAAAGTATTAAAAAGTAATTAATTCGTTTATATAGTTATTTCGCTTATAAACTACATTAATCTTTTATATTAATAAATAATTTAATTAATTTTATATTTCCTTTATTAATTATATTATATATTTAATTACCTTAATTATTATTTATAATATTATTATAATAATTAACCTTATTAACCCCGCCCTCGTATTTAACGGCTTAACCCCTACTATTACTACCCTTTATATTTATAACGTTTATAATATACTTTTAAAGGACTAATCGGCTACCTATATCCTAAAGGGGCTTATTATTGTTTATTATAACTACTAGGTAAACTTTAAAGTAAATTACCTTATAATTTATCCGGGAACTAAATAGATTATTATAAGTAATTTTAATATAAAATCCCTAATATAAGTAATTAAAGATTTAAATAATGAAGGTATTAAATATATTAATGTTTTATATTTCAAAGACTTTTTAAAAATTAAAATTTTAAAAATTATATTATTTAAAGGAACCTATATTTAAAGAAAACTTTAAAAGAATATATTAATAACCGAATTTCGATTTTATCTCTCTATTTTAATACTTACGGTCCTTAATAAACGTATGGATTAATAAATAACTAATACTTTATACTAAATAATTTAATTTTTTTAAAATATAATAAAGGTTATAATTTTAATTATAAATTTAATTATATGTTATTAATTAAATCTTTTATTAAAATATAAAATTAAATATTAAAAAATAAATTAATTTTAAAAGAAATAATAACGGAATAAGATATTTATTATTTAATAAACATATTAAAAATCTAAAAATAAAACGGTTATAATTATAATTAAATTATCTATTAAATCTTAATAAAAGAAAGTAATTAAATTTTATATTAAAAAGTTTAAAAGCTTTTGAATTTAATAAAAACTATAAAGGTTAAAGTTTAAAAAATAATATAATAAAACGTTATATTTATTATTAATAAAGTTATTATATTTAAAAGAAAAGTCGATATCTTTAATATAAAAAAAATCTTTAAACCCCCGGAAATATTATTAAACGCTTTAATAACCCTCGACTTTAAATTCAAATTTAATACCTTTATTAATTATCCGCTATTTATTAAAAATAAAATAATTTTCACTTTACTTTATTATGAATTATATAAAGCTTTTAAACTTCTAAAGACTTTAAATTATATTTTATAAATTTTAATAAATATTTTTATATTAATATTATATTTATTATTTAATTATTATTTTTTCTAGGGTATTTACTTTTTTAAAGATTTTATTATAATAATTTTAAAGAAGTTAAATAAAGATAAATATAGTATAATAAAATCTTTTAAACTTATTACTTTATTAAAAATTATTAATAAAACTTTAAAATTTATTATTATAAAATAAATAAGTTATTAAATTAAAGCTTTCTATTTTTTTATTATAAGATTATATTAGAACTTATAAAATAAAATTGATTGAATATATTATTTATATTCTTTTAAAATAAATTTATATAATTTATAGCTTTATTAATAAGGTGGAGTATTTAATAATTATATTATTAATATTAAACGCTTTAAGGGCGTTTAATAATATTAATTATATAAAGCTTAATAATTACCTCACCCGCCGCTGCTTTTTAATATTTATAATTCTTTAAAGCTCGTTACTTTTACCGTTATTATAACTTTTTTATAATATAAACCTTCTTAATTAAATCTTAAAAGGAAGTATTATTATAATAGGCTTAATTAATATAATAATTATAAAGGCTGCTTTAAAGGACGTTCTAAAGGACGCCCTTAAGGTAAGCGCCCTGACGATAATTAATATTAATATAAGTAATAACTCGTTACCGGGTAACCTATAAAGTACGTTACTGGATAACCTATAAAATAATACCCGAATATTAATTATAACCTAAATTAATAATATTATAAATAATTATAAAATACTAAAAACAATAAATAATAAAATAATAATATAAATAATAAAATATAATTACATTTTTTTATTAATAAAATATAAACTAATATAGTTCTAAATAAAATAAATTATAAGTAAAAGTATATTTAATAAAAATATAATATTTATTATTAAAAAGAAATATATAAACTATTATAAACCTTAACGGCTCTCTATTAAAAGAATATATCTAAATACTTAAATATAAACCTATTAAACTAATTAATAAACTTTAATACCTCGGTATTTAATTTAATCCGGGCCTTTTATAATATTATTATATAATAATTATTAATATTAAAGTTCGGAAATCGATATTTACTTTTAAATCCATTTCTAGCGCCTATTAAAAATATAATACCTTATAACGTTAATAATTATATTAAATAAATAGAATATTATAAATTATATATTATAATACGGTATAATATTATTTATATATAAACGTTTTTTAAAAAGATATTATAAAATAATATTTAATTATTTTATATTAATTATAATAAGAGGTTCTATTAATAATTATAAATAATCTCTAAATTACTATATAGCTAGTAATATATACCGAGATATATATATTTTCAATTAAATAATAACTTTTTTAAATAAATTATATAATATATTTCCGGTTATACTCGAACTTTTTAATAGTAGGTTATAATATATTAACCTTTAATATAATTTATAAAATTTAATAATAATACCTTCTTATATACTTTATTAAATACTATAAAAAATTTTATAAAATATAATTACCCCTCGAAATTATTTATTTATTTATTATTAAATTTTAATACAATTAAATTATAATAATAATTAAAAAGGGATAAAAGGTTAATAAAACTTATTATAATATTATAATAAAAAGATTAGGGTCTAAATTATTAATTTTTTATATAAACGGCAATAGATATAATAATAAGGTTGGAATAGCGATTTAATTATTAATATAGTATATAATTCCGTTGAAGAAATTAAAAATAATATATATAAATATTTTAATATAATTTATAATATATCTAACGGAATTAAAGGATATTTATATATTTTTAAAAATAATCTTAAGCTTTAGGACTAAATAATTTAAATAAATTAATATTTTTATCGATAATTAAGCCGTTATTACCTCTTCCGCATAGTTTAAACGTTAATTTAATGAATAACTCTTAATTTAAATCTCGAAATAGCTCCGGAAGTTCTAATATAATAATAAGAAAGACATCCGGGCTAATATTTATTAAATCCCTGTTTATATAAGCGTTCCCGATAATAAAAAGGCCGACTAGCTCGTTGAAAACGTTATTAAGGCGTTAATATCAATTATTATTACTATATAGGAATATAAATTATATATATAAACTATATTTTAATTATAAAGCTTATTATTAACCTTAAAGGTAAATATTATAAAATATATTATAATATACCTTATTACCCTTAAACCTATTATTACTACTATTTATATTATAATATACTTACTAGTATTAATAATAACTACCCTAGAATTTACCTTAAAACTTACCTTAAAGTTTACCTAAAAACCGGCTACTAAGACGATAGTACCGGATCCGGAATTACCTACCTTAGAACTTACTCGATAACCTACCTTAAAGCCGGCCACTAAGGAGCTAATTATTAAGGAGGAGGTTTAAGCGGTATTAATTATTATAGGGATTATAATAAATAAGGCTATACTATTATTTAAGCTCCTTAAGCCATTTAAATAACCGGGATAGACCGTCTTTAAAGGATCGATACGTCTTATTATTAATTAATATCCTTTTATAACGGTAATTGTATAATATATATTAATTAAGAAAATTATAAATAAATATTAAATTAATAAATAGGAATATATACTTTATAAAAAAATATAATATTATTATTTATTAAAAATTAAAAAGGTTATATTTTTTAAATATTAAAGTTTAAAATATATTATAATAATTATTATCTTTTAATTCTAAATTAATAAAATTAATTTAAAGGATTACCTATAATAAATTAAAATATTTAATTCGTTATTCCTTAATCATAATAATTATTAAATAATATAATATATTTTTTTAATCTACCCGTTATATAAAGTATTTAAGAAGGAGGTCTAGGTTTCTTCCGGTTTTAATTAAATAGCGCTATAATTTCCTATAAATATCTAGATAATTTAGAAATATTAAAAAATTAAAACTATTATTATATTTATATTCTAAATAAATCTTTTAAAATACTTTATTAAAATAATAATAGAAGACGAATTATCGCCCTGGAAGCTTTTAAAGGAACTATTTAAAGAACCGTTTAAAAAGCCCCCGAAAAGGTCTTTAAAAGGGCCCCCTAATAATATTTCCTTTATTTAAATCGCGATAAATAATAAACCTTTTAAGTTTAATAATTTTTATTATTATATTATTATATATACCGATTAAAAGGCTATTTTATAAATATATATATATATTACTTTATAATTATTTAATTTAATTTATAGCTTACTTAATAATTTAATTAAGAATAACCGCGTGCTATTCCAGAATAGCTACCGGGTAACCTTTTTAAATAATTATTTTATAATATACCCGGTAGTTTATTTAATAACTTACTTAATAGCTTACTTTATATTATTAAATAACCCTCTTAAATAATTATTTTATAATATACTTTATATTATTAAGTAATTACTTTATAATTTACCTAATAATATAATAATATATCGGCTTAATTATTTAAAACATTCTTCGGTATTAAAAATATTTTTCGGGATATTTATTAATAACAGTAGGCATTTATTAAAGGACGTTAATTAATAAAGGTATTTTATTATAAAAATACCGTATATATATCGTTAAAAGCAATATTTAGCTATTACCGGTAAATATTAATAGATTTTTATATATTAAGACTTTAATAAAGCTTATTATAATATATTATACCGGCTTTAAAACCGGTTATTATTAAATAGAACGATTAAAATAATATATATATTAATTAGCTCGAATTACAATATTAAACGTTAATAATTTCGAAGTTATACTTAATACAATCTAATTATTTAAATAACGGCTTCCTTTTATTATTAATTTCTCTTTCTTTATTTTTATTTACTTAGGAATTATTATATGTATATTATCTATTAATATTTTATTTTATTATCCCTTTATTATGTTATTTCTTTTATTTTCTATATTTATAATATATTTTATAATTTAAATAAATTTAAGTTTATTAAATAGTAAATTATAAATTAAAAAGATAAAGAAAACACGGTAATATATACGGGGTTTATATAATATTCTTAAAGAAGTAGATAAAAGTAATTAAAGCTTAAATTTTAATAAATACTTATTATAATAAGCGTTAATAAAGGGTTATTAAGGGCTATACGGGCCGATCTTATAGGTAATGTTTAATAAGTTTTAAAATTATTAAATAAATCGATTTTAATATTAAAATCGATAGATTTATAATAAGCTATTATATGGGTTTATAAGTTAATAAAAGGTAGGTATATAACTTAAAGAAAATTAATCTAAATTAACCGGTTTTAAAATTTAATATATAATTTAAAATGAATTTATTTAACATTTTTTTAAGCTTTTAATATTTAAAATAAATAATAAGAAATAAATAAAAAGTTATATAAATTAATAATAATTCCGTATTAAAATAAATAAGTATTTAAAAAGTAAATAAAAAAGAATTAAACCTTTAATAATAATAGATAATAAACATTAAGCCTCTTTCTATTATAATTATCGACCTTAGCTATTAATTATCCTTTATAATATAGGATTTATAATAAACCCGATTTTTATAATAATATTATATTTAAATATTAAGAAAATAATTATTTATTAACGTTATATAAATTTAAAATCTATTAAAAAGTATTTATATTTAAATAATAAAATTCTTAAAATTAAAATATAGAGATATCGATTTTATATAAATTTTTAAAAAAGCTCTTATATATAAATATAAAATCTTAAAATAAATACTCTTTAAGATTTATAGTTTTTTATATATATATAAATATATATTTATATTTATTATTATCCTTTACTTTATACCGTTATATATTAGTAAATATATATATAATTATTTAAATCTCGATATTTATTAATATATATTATATTATATACGTTAATGAAAAGCGCTTTAGATAATTCTAAAAAGGCCGATATTATTACGTTAATAATTATAAAATTTAAACTTTTTAAAATAAAACATTTTTATAATTAAAAATCATAAATATTTTAAATAAATTTAATTCCGAAATATTAAAAATCCTATAAGATAACCCACTTTATAACTTATTATAATATATAATCCTTTATATATATAATAATATAAAACGTTATAAAAATTATTAAATAATAGAAAGCGTATTTATATATTTATAAAATAAAAAAAGGCCTTAAAGGATTTAAAGCTTTATATTTATAATAAATATTAATATAATAAGATTGTGGAATAATTACATTTAAAAAGCCGGTATTAATAAATAAGAGCTAGCGTATAATTAATAAATAATTCTTTAATTAAATAAGCTATTATTAATTAAATTATCTATTAATTATTATATAATTAATTAAATTATATGTTTATTTACTTAATCTATTAAATAAAAGGTAAGGGTTTTATATAATTCTTTTAATAATATAATAATAAATTAACGTCCTTTATAAAACGGATTTAAAATAAATTAATTTAAATTAACCGGGTTTAAAATCGTTAAATTTATAAATTAATTATAAAAGGACGGAATATATATATAATTTAATTAAAATAATGAATTAATTAAGTTTGAAATCGTAATTTAATATAAAAGTTATATTTTAAATATAATAATAAAATTAATTTAATTTAATAAAATCGATAAATCTAATAAAATTAAATTAAACTATAAATTAATAATCTTTATAAGGCAGCCCCAATTGGGGGCCCCCAGCCCCAATGGGGCTGTGCCCCACACTCAGCTAGCTTAGACCGCTGGTCCCTTCGGGACCAGTCTAAATTGATTCATCCTTCTCTCATATCACATTTCGACCCCAAAGGGCCTTACAATCTTTTTAATATTATTAAATTCGATCTAAGATTTAAAATTTAATTATAATTAAAAAGATATAATTTTAATAATATAATTTTTGAAATAAAAAAGCTTTAATTTATTAATTAATTTTAATATATAAATAAATAAAAATCGAATTATATTAAGGTTAAAATAAAGGTAATAAAGTAAAGCTATATAATTAATTATAATAAATGAAATTAAATTTCTAGGTATTTAATTAAATAATACATTAATAAAGGTTAAATAGTTTAATTAATAAAAGTATTATATAATATATTTTTTCTATTAATTATTAAATAAAATACCTTTATTAATAGATTTTAATACCGTCCTATAAAGGACGTTAATTTATTAATTATATTATAAAAAAAGAAATTTTATAAAACCTTTACTTTTTATTTAATAAATTAAGTAATTAAATATATAGTTTAATTAATTATATAGTAATTAAAGAATAACTTAATCGATAATAACCTATCTAATTAAAGGATTACTCGCCAATCGCGGTTCGCCCCTTCTTTAATATTAATTAAAAGAGAGAGAGAGTTAATTTAAAGTCCGATCGGAGGCAGGGCCTCATGCAGACTGCGGTGCTATGCTAGCTACTATAATACACTGGACGTCACCCGAAGGATCGGCCCGTACGGCCCTCGGTGGCCCCTTGCCAGCGCTCGTCGCGGTAGGCATCCACTAAAACTCAAGCCCCAATCCCCTGTGGCTCGGGCCTTAAGCCCCTGTAGCTCCAGGCTACAGCCCCCTGTAGTCCCAGGCCTTCTGCCACTGTTCACCGCCCTGAAATTGCCGCACGCACAGGCCTCGTGTGCGCTACCGCGTTTTTCCCCGTCCCTCTAACTGACCTGCGGTTCGTCACTTGACATGCTAGGAATATTAATTCCCGTTTATCGGTACCGGCTTTTCTTCCCTTTCGATACATTTAATTAATTCGCGATTTTATCGTACTAGAGCTCGTTATATTAATATAGAAGCTTAATATCCTCCGGGGCCTTTTTCCCGTTTTATATATATATAAATATATTTTCTATTATTTAATAATCTCTATAATATAATTTATTATCTCGTGGATTATATTACTTTACGGACTATTCTTTCTATTTCTTAATACTTTTATATAAATTAATTTAATTATAATACTTTAAATTAATTTAAATTATTCGTTATCCGATTTATTACTTAATTTTATATCCTTTTTATAAATTCTCGTATTATAATTTATCTCGTTATAAATACTATAGCGCCTATTACCCGTTACGCGCCGCTTCGACGAATTATTATTTTCACCTTCGTCGGTCGTAGGACGCTTCCCTTTTACTTTCTCGTCCTATAGTTATTAAGATTCTTTAATAATAAAAGCTCCTTTAAATTAAATATATAATTTTTTAACCCTCCGGCGCTTTAAAAAGGTTAAATTAATTACCTTTAAAATCTATACCCGTTTATATAAAATCGTAACTTCGTATATTATTAATTTTATATATTTAATTAACTTATTTATAATATTTAAAATCGGTATCGAAGAGCTTCCTTAATAATTAAAGATCCTACTTTTAATAAAAATAAAGTATTTCGTCGTTTATTAAAAGTTAGAAAGTATTAAAGGGTTATAAATATTAATAGTCCTTAGATATAATAACTCCGGTATAAATATCCGAATTTATATATTTAACTTATTAATTATTTTATTTAAATTATAAAGTATTAAATTAAATACGTTAAATCTAGATTTAATATCATATTTTATAAAAATAGCGAAATACGCGGTTTTAAAGGTAATAAAGAACTCGAGCTTTATAATATAATTTATCGAGGCTTTTATAAATAGCTCGATTTCTTTTAAATATATACGCTTTAACGACGAATAAAATACGATATTTAATAATTAAAATAAATAAGGAGGTATATTAAATATAATAATACCGTTATCCTTATAATATACCTCGAATTTAGCTAAAATATAACTCTCGTAATCGTTAATAATTAAGAAACGATAATAACTTATCGCTTACGCTTTAATATATTTATTAAAATATTTAACCTAATTTAAACCCGTTTTATTATCGGTTTAATTATTAAAAGTCGGTTTAATTATTTAATCGCCCGATAAATTACATTCGCGCGCCTAATTTATAAAATAATATTAACCTTAAACGATTAAAAACGGCGGAATATATTAACCTTATAAATTAATATATTTTATTATTATTAATTATTCCCGATTATTAAATTAAACCGTCTTCGCCTTCCTATATTAATTAACGCGTATTACGATATATATTAAACCGATAACGCTTATTATAAAGTTAATTTTATTAAAATTCTATATATCTTTATTTAAAATACCGTATTTAACTTTTATATTCGTTATTAATATAAACTAACCGGAAATAACCTTTATATCCTTATAAAGAGCTTTCTAATAATCGTATTTCCGATTTATTTTAATCTTAAAATCTAGATTATAATTGATAAAACGCCTGACCTAATATTTATCGACGCGCTTGCCGTTATACGCTCCCGTAAGAAAATTAATTATATCTTTTATATTAATAATATTAAGAAATATTCCTCGGGTATTTAAATCGATTATATACTTTCGTAATACCTCCTCTTTAATAAAATTTAATTTATATTATCGCTATCGGATTTTATATCGTAAGGTTCGGCCGTTAATTCGGTAATATAAAGTTGTATAAAGGACGTCGTATATTTTTATAATAACTCTTTCGTTTAAAGGATTTATTAAATTTCGCGTTATTTAAATTATTAAAATGATTTAATCTTCTTTAAATTAATTAAATATTATAATTATAAAACTATTACGTATTAAAGTTTAATTAGGTTATAAAATTAAAAAAATGGTCCGCGAGGTAATATAATCCGCGAGGTAGTAAACCACGTTAAAGGTTTTTATTATTATATATTTAAAATATAATATAAAAATTATATATATAAAGAGTTATATATTATAACGGTTTGAGAGGTTTATTATTATATACGATATTTAATACTTTAAAATCGAATTTATTTAAAATAATTATAATTTTTATATTATATAAGTAGTCCTTTTTCAAAAATATAAATATAATAATTATTAATATAATCGCGCCGGCTTTCTCGGAATTACTTAAGGCATTCTTTATTAATATAATGTGGTTTATTACCTTACGGATTATATTACCTCGCGAACTATTTTTTTTATTTCTTAATACTTTTATATAAATTAATTTAATTATAATACTTTAAATTAATTTAAATTACTTATTATCCGATTTATTATTCGATTTTATATCTTTTTTATAAATTCGTATATTATAACTTATTTCGCTATAAATACCGTAACGTTTATTACCTATTACGCGTTATTTTAATAAATTATTATTTTTACCTTTATCGATTATAAAACGCTTCCCTTTTACTTTCTCGTCCTATAATTATTAAAATTCTTTAATAATAAAAGCTCCTTTAAGCTAAATATATAACTTTTTAACCCTCCGGCGCTTTAAAAGGATTAAATTAATCGCTTTTAAAATCCGTACCCGTTTATATAAAATTATAGCTTTATACGTTACTAGCTTTATATATTTAATTAACTTATTTATAATATTTAAAATCGGTATTAAAGAGTTTCTTTAATAATTAGAAATCTTACTTTTAATAAAAATAAAATATCTTATCGTTTATTAAGGGTTAAAAGGCGTTAAGGGGTTATAAATGTTAATAGTCTTTAGGTATAATAACTCCGGTATAGGTATCCGAATTTATATATTTAACTTATTAATTACCTTATTTAAATTATAAGGTATTAAACCAAATACGCTAAATTTAGATTTAATATTATATTCTATAAAAATAACGAAATACATAGCCTTAAAGGTAATAAAGAATTTAAGCTTTATAATATAATTTATCGAAGCTTTTATAAATAGCTCAATTTCTTTTAAATACGTACGTTTTAACGGCGAATAAAGTACGATATCTAATAGCTAAAGTAGATAAAATAAATAAGGAGGCATATTAAATATAATAATACCGTTATCCTTATAATATATCTTAAATTTAACCGAAATATAATTCTTATAACCGTTAATAATTAAAAAGCGATAATAACCCGTCGCTTATACTTTAATATATTTATCGAAATATTTAACCTAATCTAAACCCGTCTTATTATCGGTCTAGCTATTAAAAATCAATTTAATTATTTAATTACCCGGTAAGTTATATTTACGCGCCTAATTCGCGAAATAATATTAACTTTAAATAATTAAGAACGGCGGAATATATTAACCCTATAAATTAATATATTCTATTATTATTAACCATTCCTAATTACTAAGCTAGACCGTCTTCGCCTTCCTACGCCGATCGGTACGTATTACGATATATATTAAACCGATAACGCCTATTATAAAGCTAGTCTTATCGAAATTCTATATATCTTTATTTAAAATGCTATATTTAACCTTCGTATTTATTATTAATATAAACTAGCTAAAAATAACTTTCATATCTTTATAAAGAGCCTTTTAATAATCGTATTTCCGATTTATTTTAATTTTAAAACTTAAATTATAATCGATAAAACGCCTAACTTAATATTTATCGACGCGTTCGCCGCTATACGTTCTTACGAGAAGATTAACTATATCTTCTATATTAACGATATTAAAAGGCATTCCTCGAATATTTAAATCGATTATATACTTTTATAATACCTCCTCTTTAATAAGATTTAATTTATATTATCGTTATCGAATTTCGTATTATAAGGTTTAACTATTAATTCGATAGTATAAAGTCGTATAAAGGACGTTATATACTTTCGTAATAACTCTTTCGCTTAAAAGATTTATTAAATTTCGCGTCGCTTAAATTATTAAAACGATTCGATTTTCTTTAAATTAATTAAATATTATAATTATAGAACTATTACGTATTAAAGTTTAATTAAGCTATAGAATTAAAAAAGTAGTCCGCGAGGTAATATGGTCCGCGAGGTGGTAAACCACGTTATATAATATAATATATATTAATAAATATTGAGATTTTAATAATTATATATATAAAAGTATAAAGTTAAATAAAGGATAGTAACGGATATAAATATATATTTATATATAATAAAAAGGAGAGAATATTATAAATTTTAAAAAGCGTTTATTTTAAAATTTTATATTTATATATAAAAGCTTCTTTTAATAATTTATATAAAACCGGTATCTTTATATTTTAACTTTAAAAACTTTATTACTTAAATATAAATAATCTCTAATAGATTTTAAATCTATATAACGTGAATAAGTAATTCTTTTCTTAATATTTAAATATAATATTATCGCGAGACCCGGGTTTATTATAAATTTTATACTATAAGGGATAATAAGTAATTAAGTTAATAGTTATAGCAGAAAAGGGGCTTAATATTTATTATTTATTATCGTATAGTTAAAGGCTTGATTTATTTAATTTATTATTTAAGATATTTAGTTATTTTAATACGGAGTTATTATTAATTTATATAACCTTTTATTTATTTTTTATTACTTGTTTTAACTATTAGAAGCTTAAAATAATACTAAATAAATAGATTTTAATAAAAAATATTCTTTTATTTTATTTTTAAATTAAAGTATAATAATAAAGTATAAAATATATTAATAATAATATCTATTAATTATACTTTTAATAATACATTCTTTACGTTTTAATTAAATATTTAAGGAATTTAATAATATTATATATAAATAATATTAATATATAAAACTTAATAATTAATTAAATTAAAAATATTTAAATTAAGGATTAAAAAAGAAAAGAATAATTAATTTAAATTTAAAAATAATTAAAGTTTAATATTAAATTTAAAATAAAGCTTTATACTTTTAAAGTTAATTAAATTATATTTATTTATTTATTTAATATTTTATAAAAGTTCTTATAATTAAAAAAAACAATAAGAATTAAAGGTTATATGAATTTATAATAATTCTATATTAAAATAAATATATATTTCAAAAATGGATTAAGAAATTAAAGCTTTTAACGATAATAAAAAATAAATATTAAACCCCTTTTTATTATAATTATTAACCTTGATTACTACTTTATTCTCCTTTATAATATAGGATTTATAATAAACTTAAATTTTATAATAATACTATATTTAAATATTTAAAAAAGAATTATTTATTTATATTATATAAATTTAAAATCTATTAAAAACTATTTATATTTAATTAATAAAGCTTTTAAAATTAAAATATAAAGATATTAATTATATATAAATTATTAAAGAAAACTTTTATATATAAATATAAAATCTTAAAATAAACGTTTTTTAAAATTTATAATATTCTCTCTTTCTTATTATATATAAATATATACTTATATTTATTATTATTCTCTATTTAATTTTATACTTTTATATATATAATTATTTAAATTTTAATATTTATTAATATATATTATATTATATATATTAATAGAAAACGCTTTAAATAATTTCGAAAAAACCGGCGTAATTATATTGGTAATTATTAGATTTATATTTCTTAAAAAGGAATATTTTTATAATACGCAAATTATAACCGTTTTAATTAAATTTAATTTTAAAGTATTAAATATTATATATAATAATAAATTTTTTAAACCGTTATAATATATAAATGTCTATATATATAATTATTTTATTATATTTAAGGAAAATAACGGCGATAAACTTTATAAAATATATTAAACGATAAAAAGTATATTTATATATATATAAAATAAAAAAAAGCGTTTAAAAAATATTAAATTTTTATATTAATATAATAAATATAAATATACTAAAATCGCGAGATAATTAAATATATCGAAAGGGGAAAAGGGCCGGTATTAATAGACGGGAGCTAATATACGATTAATAAATAATCCTTTAATTAAATAAGCTATTATCGATTAAATTATTTATCGGTTATTATATAATTAATTAAACTATAAATTTATTTATTTTATCTATTAAATAAAAAGTAAGGGTTTTATATAATTTTTTTAATAATATAATTAATAAATTAACGTTTTCTATAACACGGGTTTATATTTATTAATCTATCAATTAATTAATTAATTATATTATATTATTATTTTAATATAAAGTTATTAATAATTTATATAACTTTATATTTAATTTATATTACTTATATTAATTATAATAAGCTTTAAAAAAGTTATAAGCTTTTTTATTTAATTATATAATAATAAGCTTTTATATTTAATATTTAATAAATATAAAGTTATTAATACTAACGTATTTTTAATCAATATTAAAGAGAATTATATTAAAATAAATAAAGAATAAAATAAATTATAATTTAATAAACATATAACATTTATATAAATATATATTTAAGTCACGGCGTTATTAATTCCGAAATTAAATATAAAGATTAATCTTAATAAATATGAAGCCGTAAATTATAAGCCTCTTTAATATCTTAAGCGACTCCTTAAGGTTAAACTTTTTATAGTTATTAACCCCTTTTGCCGGCTAGACGTAGATGAACGGCGCCAGCGGGGCCGTGACACGCACCAATAGACTCCCTAGGGTTCTAGGGAAAGTGATACACTGGATGCTCTTTAACATGGGAAAGGGGCCGACGTCGACAAAGAAGAAGGGCTGGGGAGGAGGAGGGAAAGGGAGTAACTGGAGAAGGGCTGGCTAGCATCGAAGGGGGGCAGCTGGTGGCGGGTGTTGGCGTACACAGTCGTATCCTTCGCTACGATATAACAGTCGACCGGAGGCGCGAAGCGCTAAATCATTGTAATTAGGTAAAAGAGGGATGCTACAGTTGAAAGGAGTAGCTAGCGACGGAGGGGAGGCTTGTTAGCGTCAACAGCCAGTGAATTCCTCGAGTGGAAGCGTGAACGAGGGAAAATATATTTAAAATAGTAACAGGGCGAGAAGGTGATGCCATCGATAAGGGGAGGCATGGGACCTAGCAGCCGGTGGCAGCGCGCGCCTTCTCAATCAGCATATTATAAAGGCTGGTGCTTCTAGCCAGCTTCAGGTAAGTTTGTTTCATTAGCTCGGACCGTATAGCTTCTAGAGAGACTGTGCGGTCAAAGGCTTTGTTGTGTTAAGTACGATTTCCCCTTATTCGAAAGTGGAAGTGGCTATTCTCTCGTGGGAGCGAACGGACGGAGATGTTTAGACTACACCACTCGTATTACTAAACACAGCATAATACAATGCCCTAGCCAGCGAAGCTCGAGTACTAGGTACTATCTCAGGATGTATTATTGGTATAACCCTGCTATTAACTTATCCGTGGTTGACTAACCGAGAATGCGCCATTCTTAGCGGCTGATCGGTATCGAAGCAACCTTTCTACGATACTACCTTCACCCGACGTGGATATCACATCATTTGAAGGCATACTCAAGTCAAAAGACTTAAACCCGTGGTTAACACATTAGGAGGAAAACAGCCTGCGTCTAATTACTGCGCCCTGCGATGCAACCGTCTGTATTGTACACTATAGACAAAACCTTTCCACCCGCCCAGTAATGCATGCCAACGCTTTATTACACCTGCATAGAAATCATGCCATTACACACGACATCTTCGTCTACAACAGCATCCGTCTCGGATCCTCAATGTACTCCTTGACCTTGACCAGGAACTGAACGGCTTCCCGTCCGTCGAGTAGGCGGTGATCATAGGTGAGAGCTAGGTACATCATGGGTCTGATCTCAATCTTGCCATCGATGGCAACCGGCTTCTCCTTGATGGCGTGGAGACCGAGCACGGCAGTCTGGGGAAGGTTGATAATGGGCGTGCCCATCAGCGATCCAAAAACGCCGCCGTTGCTGATAGTGAAAGTGCCACCGGCCATGTCCTCAATTGTGAGCTTGTTGTCACGTGCCTAGTACAAGACATGGTTAGTTGACCGTGTAAACGAGTAGTGGATGCAAAAACGCACCTTCTTGCCAAGCTCGGCAATGGACTTCTCGATGTTGACCATGTCCATGCCCTCGACGTTGCGCACAATGGGAGTGACCAGGCCTTTTTCAGTGGCAACCGCAACGCTGAGATCAACGTAGTCCCGGTAAACGATAGTGTCACCACCGTTCTCACCCTCGATGGAAGCATTGATGACGGGGATGTCGCGCATAGCCAGGACGCAAGCACGGGCGAATGCGCTCATGAAGCCCAGCTTGACGCCTTGCTTCTTTAAGATTTCGTCCTTGTAGAGCTTTCGGAAGTCCATCAGAGAAGACATGTCGACCTCGTTGAAGGTAGTGAGAGAGGCGGCAGTGTTTTGAGACTGCTTGAGACGCTCGGCGATTCGGAGACGCATGCGGTTCATCTTGACCTATATTGATCATAACTGGTTAGATTGCCGGGCCAATACTGCTTCATAATGAGTCAAGGTTTTCACATACTCGGCGCTCTTCGCGGTTGCCCATGGTGGGGCCGGCGCTGGAAGAGTCCTTGGCAGGTTGCGAAGACTGCTTGGGGGGAGGAGTCTCCTTCTTGGGCTCTGGCGGGGGCGCGGGTTTTGAAGACTCGGGCTTGGACTCTTGCTTGTTCTCCTCCTTAGACTCGGCGGGTTTGGCGTCGGTGGAAGCGGTCTCCTCCTTGGGGACTTCTTTGGACTCGCCCTTGTTGGCACCTTCCGGGGCAGCGCCGGGCTCGATCTTGGCAATCTCCTGACCGACGGTGACGGTGTCTTCCTCATTGGCCATGAACTCCTTAATAGTACCAGCCTCGGGCGCATTGACGGCAACGTCGATCTGGAGGGTGCTTGTTAGTAAATGTCATAGCTGAGAAAGCATAGTGGCCTAGCACGGCAATCCAGGCGGGTGCATGCTTGCCTTGTCCGTCTCGATAGTCGCAATCTCCTCGTCGGCTTCAACATAGTCGCCAATTTGCTTGTTCCACTGCTTCAAGGTACCCTCGGAAATAGATTCGGCCATCTGAGGGACTTTAACGAGCGTATCGGCGTAGGTGCGCACTTGGTTCATCATGGTGGGCAAGGCAACACCTCGCAGGGGCTGCTGCATGGGGCGTCGTAGCTGCGCAACGCGCGCCGCCGTGAGTAGCCTTCGAGAAAACATGATGATAGACTTGTAGTTGTGACGTGGACGATGAGTACCCGCGAAAAAAGATCAAACAGAAAGACTCTGACCTGTCGCAAAGTAATCAGGGAGCAGAGTATGTCTACGAAGGAACCGGCACAGTTGAGTGTGCGAGAGAGTCACTCGGTCGGCGAGTTTAGGATAGGTATAGTTGTGGGGGAGAGAGATTTATTGACGCAAGAAACGAACAAGAAGCGGTTGGATAAGTTGAATTGGAGAAGCTCTAAAAAAAGCTGCAACTGCAACACCCGTGTTTCTGACAGGGGGAAGCAGGGGAGCTTGGTACTCGTTCTGCTACCAGCTGCTAGAGGGAGACAGGAAAAAAAGGCAAGGAAAACCATAGCTGTGAACTCATTAGCCGGCAAGCCCAGGTTTGAGTGACGTACCGAATTCACCCGCCCATGCCGGACGGAGGAGCAATTGTCTACTACTATGCACCTTAGGCAGCTAGTAGGCAGGCATGGACGGGCCAGTAGACACGGAAAGGGAAGGCTGGAGATTGGACTCGGCGTGCCAGCTGAGCATGCCACGGGATGGGCGTTATTGACTGCACCTAAGTCTTTACGGTCCAAAACGGTGGACGGTGCCACGGTGGGCAACGCTAGTGTTCGCTCTCAGAAAGATACATGGCGAACTGGGTGAGGTACCTGGCCGCCAGCCAGTAGCGGAACGGGACCACAGCTCAAGGCTGACCAATGAGGATTCACAGAAACAAAATCAAGCCCAGACTCTCTCCCTCCGATTCGTTGCCTCAGGCATCCAAATCTTCAATTGGCTCAAGCCCACCTCGAGCTTGCAACATTATGAATCCATCCCCAAGCCGCCAGCCAAACCATCGCGAGTCCGATTGACTGCGACCACCACGACCACCATCGCACCCCGCTTGTCTTCGCAGGTACTGAGCTTGACGCTGAAGCACAAGTCCAATCGAGCGCCAATTCATCGGCATAGTAAGAACGCGTCGTCGAGTCTGGGTTGGCATCGCATCATAAGGAAGCAAAGGCTCTTCACACTTTTTACTTGGCCAACATGTCGACGAGACAGGCCGCTCTGTGAGCTCAATTGCCACACCCCGATTGCTCACCTATGAAAAAAGCTCCTGACCAAGCATTGTGCCCGCAGGTCGCTCTACCGACGCTCTTTGAAGCTGTCGCTCGACTGGGCCGTCCACCGGCACCTGTGGCGAGGGCAAGCCCTTTACATCCGATCGCTCTTCGAGGCAAACCGCAACGTCACAGATCCCCGGAAACAAAGAGTACGCCACCACATATCCTCCCATGCCTGGCCTAAAGCCATTGGGACTTTGCGTGGCCCCGTCCTGTGGCAGCCCTGATGGGAAACAACAGAAAACTGACAGCGCACCCGGTGCATCAACAGGCATTGCTCACCGAGACGGAAAAGCTGCTGCAGGAGTGGAAGCATCCTGATCCTTACACTCCCCCAACCGCCCCCGGAGGTATGCTCAGATTCTTCGCGCCAAGAAATGCGTCTTGGAGGGATCCTTTGCTAACAAAACATACAGGTTCCAAGTACGAACGCAATGTGCCAGTGCACTCTACAGCTCGTAAGCAACAGTCTCTATCTTGGGCTCTTCGGCCGTGATGTGTACGAATAAGGTGAACTGACATTGTGGTTTTTTTTTAGCCCCGCCGGACCTGAAGTTTTAATAAATTGCAATGGATCGTATAAGAGCAGCAAACTGTATATAGACCTTGTAATCTGCGCATAGATATTACCAAAAGTTGTAACCAACATCAGCGGGCCCTCATTAATTCGCTAGTGATCATAGTCCTTGAAACGAATCATTTTATAAGCTAAAGTTCTGTTACACAGCACAATAGATATAACATTAATATATCAATTCTTCAAGTTCATGGGTTGCCATAAGCCAACACCGTTGAAGGAACATGACAGGAAACCAGTTCTTACAAAGGATTAAAGTAGATAAAACACTAAAGAGCACAAGGTTACACCGGTCCCTAACGAAGCTGGAAGGTCTTAAAGGGTGCATATAGAGTCACTGGTTAAGCATAACAGCAAGAAAGTGTTTGTTCAGAAAGTTCTCATTTCATGTCCATATCCCTAATGGACGTTTCCCAGACGGATTATGTCTGTAATGTACAACCCATTCGCATAAAAAGCAAACCTTGACCTGCCGTGACCCCGTTGTTCATGAAAAGCGTCCCAAACTGCAAAGCAGAAAACACAGAAAACCAAGCGCGAAACCCAATTACAACTCTTGGCTGCCGGCGTTCTTACCAGGCTTGCCAGTCTTCTTGGGCAGGAGGTCTAGGTGACGAATTAGTATGACCACTGTGAAGAGCTGGACAACAGAGGTGCTTACTTTGGTGAATGTTGGGGAGAACACCACCCTGGGCGATGGTGACGTGGCCAAGAAGCTTGTTCAACTCCTCATCGTTGCGGATGGCGAGCTGGAGATGGCGGGGGATAATACGGGTCTTCTTGTTGTCGCGGGCAGCGTTACCGGCCAACTCGAGAATCTCGGCAGCGAGGTACTCGAGAACGGCAGCGAGGTAGACGGGAGCACCGGCACCGACACGCTGAGCGTAGTTGCCCTTGCGGAGCAGACGGTGGACACGACCGACGGGGAAAGCGAGACCGGCCTTGGACGAACGGCTATTGAAGGAATGCCACGTTAGAATCCATGTAGTGAAGAGCGGGCGCGCCTAGGACGAGAAACGCGTTCTGATGCGGCCAAGTATGGAATTCCAAGCCGAAGAAGCGCTACCCAAGGATAGGCAGGTTAAGGAATATGGGAGTTACTTACGATTGCGCGTTCTTGGAACCGCTGGCCTTGCCTCCGGACTTGCCGCCTCCAGTCATTTTGATGGATGTAGTTGGGTTGGTGGAAAAGGGAGTTGATTGAGTGTCCGTGGACTGAGGATCAAAAGATCTAAAAGGGTGGTTGAGAGTGGTTTGAGAGTGGAAAGTGGTGGTTGTTGTTGAGATGAGATGGAGTGGGAAGTATTGGTGAAGTTCAGTGGGGGATAGCTGCTTAAGTACTGGTCGCGTCAAGCAGCCGGATCACGAAATCACCAAAAAGACCAACAGGTGAAAGGGAAGGGGGAAGCTGGGGCCAAGTGGATTGTGGCACTGATCTGAGTTACAAAGTTACAACACCGCCTGGCAGTGGGGCGCTTGATGGCTGGAGCTAGTCTGCTTTAGGCCCAAAAATGGAAATCGCGCGCCTGGGTGTGCTCAGAAAAAAATAAGGACGCCGAAAAATAACATAGCCGGGAAAATCAACTGGCCCGGATGGATCCCCACTCTTCAAGGCCAACCTGCAGCAAAGTGCAGCTGGGAACCGAGCCGATAAACTGCTTGCAGCTATCGAATGCCTTATTGCATTCGACGTACTAACCCTACCGCACCTTACAACTAACCAATTAAATAATTGCATCTCAACCTAACCGGGTCTCCATTCTGGCATTGACACACTACCCTGATCCCACCTGATTCGAATAATAATATTACATAGATAGCGAGGCACCCACCCCATGGAGACCTCGCCTTTTTCCTCGCTCTTTTTCCCAATTTCTGCTGTGTCTTCGCACACGTTCTGCCCCCCTGACACGATTTGTTTTCCTCTTCGTGTCGGATCAGTCTGGCCGGATCAGATCACTCCCTGGATGTCTATCGCCCATCGCCCGCGCCCTGCGTTGGACCTTTACCCTGAGGTTCATCTCTTTTCGAATCAAACACTGAACCGCTCGGCTGATTGGACTTATGCTATCCTGCCCGGATTGCTGGCCTTGTTTTCTTACTTCCGCCTGGCTGTGTCATGCTGCTCTGGTTAAATTTGGCACTATTGCAGTTTTTGCTCCGGTTTACTGGTTTTGGGTGGGTGATTCGAATTGACCTGGAGCTTGTTGTTGGTGATTGATCTGGCCCTCGAGCTGATCTGGCAATGCGTTTTGGGTCAGTCCAGATGGCTTACATGAAATCGAGCCAGTTCGAGTTGATCTTTTCTTTTTCTATTTAAGGTCTTCCTGTGGTCCTAATGTTGATTTATTTTTACTCAAGGGTCTATATACTCCTTGGATCCAAGTTCTTAAACCATTTTAGATAGTAAAAGTTAGTTAAGGCTCACCCAGAGCTCGAAAAGGTACGTTTTCGGGTCCAAGTTTGATATTCTAGGTTAAATCTTTAGGTACATAGAGGAAATATATATAAAATGCATCGGAATGGCATCGGATTCTTAAGCTTTTACCTATCTGGGGTCCAGATATGCATGTAATGTACACATCTGGGGTATCAGCCTTGCCAGAAACCGCTTTTGACACGGCTCCGGGCCGAACTCTGGGGTAAATCTATCAAACATCGGCCCCGGAAACTGCCAGCCGCGGGGCAAATCTGGTGATAGCTTCAATTTCGTGACCAAAGCGGGAGTCTAGACGCGCCCGTTGCTGGTAGGGTCATGTGATGCAGGTGGCATAGGATGGAGAAGGCGCGCGGGTGGGGGTTGTTGGCTCTTCTCTCCACGAAAGAATGTGATCCACCGCCCAGGAGGGACGAGATGGATCAGGCTGTGATGCAGCCTCAGAGAGTACCTAGACTAAACACGCGGAAATGCAGAGACCGAATTATTTGATTGGCTCAATTGCTACGATAATAACTCCCGGGCCCAGTTCTTTCCACATGAAGATGTCGTGTTTCCCGGTGACAGGGGGGATAAATGGATGATTGATCTCGGGGAATAATGGAAGGGAAGGGAAGGGAAGCTGACGCGCTTTTGGCCGGCAGCAAGGCCCCGAAAGCGCGTCTTGCTGGTGTTGGTGTCTCTGCCAATAATACGGTGGGCTGGGTTCGAAAATCGCCCAACCAATTAATTCATGTCGCCGTCAACTCATACTAGGAAAAAGATGGGTACGTACCGGTGTGCAGGTGGTTGATGGGCTCCATCAACCCAGGTTGATTTGGGTAGGTGGGGCGTAACCTTTTACCTACCTTACCGTCGCGCTGATGGGGGGTGTGTGGCTCTAAAAGACAGGCTATCTCTGCCTCCCAATTGTGGTGTTAAATCAGTAACCACGCTAGTGTCTTTCGCTGCCAGCTACAAAAGGACCTTCATCCCCCATTCATCCCTCCAATCCACAACTCTTGACTTCCCATCAACCACAACCCATCTTTCCAACCTCACAACAAGCCAGCAACAGCTTTTGGATTCTCAATCCATTCATCTACACCAACTCACCTCTTTTTTCACCCACCAACCCAACCAACCAACCTCAACATGCCTCCCAAGGCCGCTGACAAGAAGCCCGCCTCCAAGGCCCCTGCTACCGCTTCCAAGGCTCCCGAGAAGAAGGATGCCGGCAAGAAGACCGCTGCCACTGGCGAGAAGAAGAAGCGCACCAAGACTCGCAAGGAGACCTACTCCTCCTACATCTACAAGGGTATGTTTCTGCATCTTCGAATCCGGCTTGACCGCCACCACGACGCGCTTTCTTCCCCAGGATCGCGTCGCGTTTACGTGTCAAATTGGTTCCTCGACATTTCCAACCAATTTACTAACGCCATGTCTAGTCCTGAAGCAGGTCCACCCCGACACTGGTATCTCCAACCGTGCCATGTCTATCCTCAACTCGTTCGTCAACGGTAAGATACGGCCCCAATCGCGCCCCAATTTCCTAAGCATCGGGTTCTAATATGTTTTCATTGCAGATATCTTCGAGCGCGTCGCAACTGAGGCTAGCAAGCTCGCTGCGTACAACAAGAAGTCTACCATCTCTTCCCGAGAGATCCAGACCTCGGTCCGCCTTATCCTCCCCGGTGAGCTGGCCAAGCACGCCGTCTCTGAGGGCACCAAGGCCGTTACCAAGTACTCCTCATCCACGAAATAAGTGGTGCTTGGATTTCTCGGTTTCTGCGGTTGTCTAGGGTGTTTTTGTCTTGGGTTTGGGATCCTTTTTTACACAGCTTGCTTGGCATCATGATGAGGCTTGGCCAAGGGGTTCAAGCTTCGACACATGGATTCTGATGAATTGACATCGATCTGGAGTCTCAATAATGCGTTACGGATGGCTTTGATTTTCGGAGGCGATTTGCCTCTGCATTACGGTATGGGGTTCTGCGGTTGTACAATACAGATTTCCCGATAGGGTTCCCCGGAATGATACTCAACAATGAACAAACTCCACTGTCTTTCCTGCCTGTGAATGAATATGCTATCTGACTTTCAGAGCTGTCCACGATTATCATCTATGTAATACATCGACATTGGCTCGTATTAGGCTTAGGCGTACTTGTCCCGCCTGGCCATGTGGCATCGCCCAGGTACTAGGGCCTTCGCATGGTATCTTCAGGTTTGTTGGATCCATTACATCCGCCATGACGAATTGTTTCAACGCGCATATACGGCGGTTGTCATCTGCTTATATGACCGAAATATGTACGTGTATCTCGACCGTGGCAAGTCACTGGATTCTAGGTAAATTGTTCAACCGTGCTTTTTGTCGACTGTATAGAGCATATAATGTCAGAGTTACCCTATTCAAGATTCGCCTAGGCCGGCCTTGGTCTTCTTGACGACATGTACGATAGGTACCATAATACCCTTGTTATCTATCGTACCAAGGGCCATCCCCTTGGACCAGCCCATCTTCTCCAACAGCATCCGACCCTTGTTATCAGATGCCAACTCGGAAGCATGCTGGCCCACAACCTCTCCCTCTTTGTAAGTGGTAGCAGCATGGCCACGCTTAACGTTAGGATCCTTGCGGCGAAGAGCCTTGCATTCATTGACCACTTCCTCGTCAACATCAACTCGGGGATAGTAGCTTTGGCGTAGAAAGCGAGTAGCCGAGGTGAAGCCACGCTCATCGTAGCCAACAGTGCCCTTGGTACGATAAAGCACAGGATAGCGGCTAACACCTTTGCCTGCAGACTGTGACTTGACCTTGAGTTGTGCTGCCACCTGGTGAATGCATCGTCGCGAATGTTTATCCAGCGGGGGTAAATTAAGCCTGCATGATAGTCGATTATTAATATAACGAGGTGGTAACGTTGAGGGACGGTGGGTGTACTTACTGTTCATCATCGCCCATAATGAACTGCTCCAGCTCAAATACAAGATCATCCTTGGTCATTCCTCCAGGGTATTTGATGCGTGGATCTTCTGGGTCAACGTTCTTACCCAATAGCCCTTGTGCACGAAGGGCCTCCCGCTGTTTCTTCTTCTCCGCCTTCTTTAAACGATCCCTCTGGAATGTTGCATTCATCGCCTCCTCCAACTCCGAGTCGGAAATATAGGGCACCTGCGAACGTTTGTTATAGTTGTGAAGTGAGGGGCGGTGCCAGTCCATCAGGTCGAGCTCATCGAAGGCCTCGGCCATCTTAGAAGCACTTGGGAATTGGCCTTTCTTCTGGATAATCTTATCAGTTTTTGAAGATCCCTTCTTCTTGCGCCGCGGGGTGGTCTTGGGAGCTATGTTCCAGTCGTCTCCATCGTCATCGCCAGATCCCGTACCCTCATAGAGGAAGATTTCATCACCACCAAGTCCCATTTGCTCCTGCTTGGCCAGGATTCGTGCCAGGCGCTCGTCTTGGCCATGCGAAGCAGCTTGCCGGGCATCTGTACCATCACTGCCATTGACCTGTTCACCGGGTTCATCAAGACTATCCTCGTCCAATAGTCCATCCGGAAGCCCGTCGCTATCGGTGCCCCCGATATCACGGAGCAAATGGAAAGCATGCGAACCAAGGCCGGGATGTTGATCCAGCTCGTCGTCGTCCTCATCTTCATCCTCCTCCATGTTGGCGATGTAATCGGCAATCATTGCGGCCTCCTCATCAGAGTGGGTTCCACTTAAAAGGTTCTCAAACCGCTGGTCAGCCACTGTTTCGTTGCTTGGGGGCTGTTCGGTGACGGCGGTCTTGTAGACATCAATACCGGCTCTCATTGTGGGCGGTTGGTGAGTAGTGGCCTGGATCGTCTCCTCCGCCACCTTAATCTCGGAATCAATTTGGCCAAGTTGCATGAAATCACCTTGGGGCTTAGGAGTGTTAGTAGAGCGCGTGGCCGGCGCTGTGGTATGACGTGATGGATTGCGACCCTTGAAAAGTATGACTTCTTCGCTAGAGTCCGAGTCGTGAATTCTTTCGTCCTTTGGTTGGGTGGGAATCTCTGGATGTCTCTGTCGCAGTGACTTGTCTCCTGCAGTATCGATGACAAATAACGGGGGTGATGGTTCAGTAGACGAGTGGACATCTGCTGCAGCAATGCACAGGTTTGGGACAGCCTCGTCAGCGCCAGCGTTAACGTCAACGCCAGCATCATTGTGCTCTTCCGCTTCGGCGAGGCTTGCAATGACAGTATCATCACGATGAAGTTCTGTTGCCATGGTGTCATCTGGCATGTGGGCCTCGGTAGCAACAGGGTCTACTGGCGGAACCTCTGCTGGGGCAGTCTGCTTGTCCTCGTCTTGCAAGACCTTGAGCTCATCCGATGGGTTCATATAGCCAGCACTGACAAATTTGACGGGGTTGTATCGCAACTTGCCGTCTTGAGCTGGGCCACCGCGGCGTTTCTGAGCCGTGCTTCTAGCCTCATCGGCCAAAGTGTGTGGTCCTGGTACGTGTGTAAGTATCTTATGGAGGGTCAGTGGCAGCAACCGGCCGGCGATGAGGTCATACCACGATTCGAACCTCGAAAGGAGGGCGCTTTAGGCTGTATTACATCCAGCAAGGGATCCCGTCGAGGGCCACGGCCTCCAGGTCCCGACGGGCTTTGGCCGGGAGGGCCTTGAGAGAACTTCTTGGGAGGCTTTCTTCTGGCCATAGTGGCTGATGCTATAGAGATAGAGCGGGAGGGAATTGGGCGTAGTTGAGAGACCTAGAAGTAGATGCTAATGTGTATTTTGAGTGATGTGGTGCAGTTCCAAAACCAAACAGGCGATGGCGTGAGTTGTGTGTGGCGGAAGTTGCAAGCAATAGGTAGGTGCATGTGGGTAGAACACTATTTGATTGGGTCGGATTGTCGAGGCAGGCAGGACTATTCGATTCTGCTTCCACTTTATTCGAATGAAGTGTATGAGTCAACCAACCTGACAGACATGCACGTACCGTACCGTACTGTGCGATGCGGTACATGCAACAAAAATGCTTAACGAGAACTGCCTTCGAACGTCTTTGATTAAGTCCTGCCCCCAAGCCAACGGAAAAGGAGCCTCTTGAAAGAAGACCTATACCTGGGTTGAATAGCTTTATCTCTGAAACAAAGTCGCAGCCAGAGGCGGTGGAGTCGATGATGCTATCTGGGTATCAAGTTCTCAAGTTATCCGTACCACCTAGCTTTTTATCGATAACGGGATCATCTCCACTGTAAGCAGCTTTGGAGGGGCATTGCATCTGCCCGCTACATGCTGCAGGGTAGGAGCAGCAGCAGCAGCAGGGAGTTCATCAGGTGCCTGCACTCCGCGCTGCCCAACAAACATTTGATACCACGACATGACGAGACATGTATGTGCCTTATGCTGCTCTGGTCTGACACCAAGTAAACTCATACGTACATGAATGTATATTTATTATTAACTGTTCGACTTAAATAACCGAGTTATATGTAAAGTGCCCCAGATGCTAGTCACACTATCATTGATTCATTGGGCGTAGGCTCCACATGGCTGTACTCCTCGTCGATCTGGCGTCACAAGGCCCCGGCTTCCGGCTTCCCCAACTAACCTGGCAGATGACTGGACTCGAGCATCTGGTCATTGTCCAGGAAACTCAACTTTGTCAAATCCCGATAAAATCTCGGGCTACATCAAACAAATTGCCCATGATACTACCAGTACTCTGCAAAACTCACAGAGACTCATTTCGTTTCCTCCTCCCACAGGTCCAAGTTGCCCTGGATTAGGTAGGAAGGCGTTCAAAGAGGGACACCGCACAAGGACACTGTAGTACATCCACCGCCGCCAACCTCCATTACAGTGGGCAGGTACTTTACTACCTCCTCAAGCAGGTAGGTACCTAAACTACACTTTTACTCTCATGCTACCCGTGTTAATGATCCGCCCAGCGGTGTCGTAATTGGCCGCCTCCAACAAGCTGGTCACCCATCACACCTGCTTTCAACATCTACATATTGTTCATGCCCACTTGCTTGAAACTGGAGACATCTCCACGCCCTCGTATACCCCAGAAAAGAGTCGTATTAAGCGCTGCCATCCTATATCCTGTCGCCCGGACGACTCTCCGCCCGAACTGTACCAAATAACGAGCAACGTCACTTAGGCGGCTTCACTCTACCCAAGGAATACCAGCGCCATCCCCGTCCCTCGATTCCATTTCTCTCGCTATCAACCAGCTTGAATATATTGATCTATACTATGGATAGCACTCTGGAAGTCGGACGTCGGATTGTGCAGATGTTCTGGGACCCCGAACCAACCAACGATATAGTGAAAGACCAACCGGTATGGTGCCTAGGGACGTCTTATCGACTCAACAACAGCCCCAACACAACGAGCAGCGCCAGCAATCAAACCCAAACATCCACTTCCCCGAATCCGACAGCGCCGCTACCAGCGAATTCCGAACTGCCTTCAGGCGACGCGGCGGCCGGGAAACCACCCGTAGAAACCCCCGTCAAGCTCCCCGAGACGCCTCCCTACTCGACATCGAGCAGTCTCGATTCGTCGCTCGCCTACGATGAAGCTCCCTTGGACGGAGGATGGCCACCCGCTTTTCTCGACGACTTCGAATCCCGTCTATGGATGACGTATCGTTCAGAGTTTGAGCCCATCGCCAAGTCACACGACCCGAAGGCTCTGGCGGCCCTCTCGTTCTCGATGCGCATCAAGACGCAGCTCTCCGACGCGACAGGCTTTGCCTCGGATAGTGGATGGGGATGCATGATCAGGTCAGGCCAAAGTTTGCTCGCAAATGCCATGGCCATCCAGCGGCTGGGGCGCGGTACGTCACGCTACGTTAGCGCGCAGCATGCAAATATATGGACGGTGCTGACATGGATGAATAGACTGGAGGACGAAGACTCGGGAAGTCGAAGAAAAGGAAATTGTCAAGCTTTTCGCGGACGATGCGAGAGCGCCATACTCCTTGCACAACTTCGTGCGTCATGGCGCTACAGCCTGTGGGAAATACCCGGGTGAATGGTTCGGCCCTTCGGCCACCGCCAGGTGCATCCAGTGCGTGATTTCTATACCGGGTCTTTTTCCCTCTCGCAGATCCGTTTGCAGCTGACTTCAGAACTACTAGAGCCTTGACGAACGAGAACGAGTCCAGTCTGCGCGTGTACTCGACGGGCGACGGCCCTGACGTCTATGAGGATAAGTTTATGAACATTGCGAAGCCCTACGGCGAGACTTTCCACCCGACGGTTGTGTTAGTAGGCACACGACTGGGCATAGATAAGATTACGCCGGTCTATTGGGAGGCTCTGGTCGCATCACTACAGATGCCGCAGTCAATAGGTATCGCAGGGTAAGTTGGTGGGGAGATGGCACGTGTGGCATCTGGTTGTTCGCTAACAGTACTGGTACAGTGGTCGTCCATCGTCTTCTCACTACTTTATTGGGGTCCAAGGGCTATACTTCTTCTATCTAGACCCGCACTTCACTAGACCCGCTCTACCATACCATGAAGACGCCAGCGACTATACTCGGGAAGAAGTGGATACCTGCCATACGCGCAAACTGCGTCGACTTCACATTAAGGAGATGGACCCTAGCATGCTAATCGGCTTCTTGATCCAGAATGAGCAGGATTGGCAGGACTGGAGACGAAGCGTGAAGCATGTGCAAGGCAAGTCCATCATCCACGTTTCAGATCATGATCCAGTAGCCCAGGCAGGTGAGCAAGACAGCGCTATCAATCAGGTTGAGGCCATGAGCGATGATGACGAAGACGCGATTGTGGGTTCCTAGGGGCCTCAGAATGATGGTAGCTGCGGATTGGTTTCCAGAGAGGGGATGGGTATACGGCGTTGACGTTGGCGTTTGGATGCTATATTTTCAGGGGGAACTTCGTCGGATCCAGAATAATCAACATGGATGCTCATGACTGGATAGCGAAACGTAAGATATGTCCAGTATTGCGCATAAACCGTTTGTCTGGAGCCTTTGGACAGTGATATCGCCATAGGCGATTCCGACATACTTGCACTTGTTGGGCCCAAGATGACGTGAATATGAAGCCCATGAACCGGTTCACCCCCATGCAAGTGTGCTGCGGCTTTTCGACTTGGGACAGAATTAGACTGAATGAAATAAGCGGGCCAAACTGCCATCCTCCTGGTATCGTTCTAAGCAAGTGCAATCCTCAACGCTTCTTCTTGCCGGATTTGGAGGGCTTGCTGGCGGGTTTGACTTGAGTTGGTGGTGCCGCATGCCCCGAGTCTTTCAGGTGGGAGAATAACTTCGTTTTGGAGTCGAACGCTTCATTGCACACCATACACTGGTGCTACAAAAGGAATTGTTAGTCGGAGCTTTATAGACCGCCGTGTATATCCTAAACTCACTGCTGCTCCTTGCTGCTCTAGAGCGCTCTGCTTGGCAGCTTTCTTTTCCCTCTTCGCTCTGGCCTTGCCCATTTTCTTTGTAGCAGTAGCGGCGGCGTCCAGTGACAAATTGTCCGCTTGGTTTGACAAGTTCATTAGCTTATCGTCCAGGGGAGGAGCATTGAGCTCCGCACCAGAAGCAAGTCGTTCCTCGACAGCGGCTCTGGGTGCGTAGTCGTCGTCCTCGTCACCTTCTGCATTATTAGTCTCTGGTGTCGCCACCGCAGGACTGTCAAGAGATGCTTTCGTTCCGGTTAGGCCCGAGCCTGTTGCGGGCGGTGTATGGAAGTCGTCTGCAACATCGTCGGCATGATCTTCGTTCTGGGCGTCAATCTCCTCCTTTTCCTCCTCGTCCTCCTCTCCCTCCTCCTCCTCCTCCGACATTGGCGCTGCAAGCTGGGTAGTCGTGGGAGGGGTGTCGAGCTCCAATCCAGCATTCTCTCTCTTCATTTCTCTCCGCAACTGCTGCACGGCCTTGACATGTTTCTTGCTCCTCTCGTGCGCCTCGAACTGCTTCTCCGTTTTGAAGATCTTGTTACACACCACGCACTCAATGTGTTCAACCTCGGACTCTTCCTCGCTCTCCATGAATTCGCCTTCGAGAGCGTCATCTTCGTCTCGCGATTGGGCCCAGTCGGGGACTATGTACTCGGATATCTTCTCCTGATACGCCGCCCGCGAGCGTGCAGCCTGCGCCGCCGACGCATCTCGAAGGACCTTTTGCCGCTCTGCCTCGGTCTGCGTGTTGGGTATGTACCGGGGGTCTCGCTTCCGGACAAAGGCCACCATGGACCGTACGGTTTCGTTGAACTCTTGGACCGCGTCCTCTCTCGCCTTCTTGTTCTCCTTCTCCATCAAGCGCCGTACCCGACGGTCAGGGGCGTCGGAGAGGCGCCATTTGTCCTTCCAGCTGAAGCTTTTGCGCGTCGCAAAATTGGACCAGGCGCTGTAGAAGGGCTTCGCGACGGCGTCGTAGTCGTCGTCGGCCCTCCCAAACGAAGGGTACTCGACAATGGGCAGGCCATCCCACTCACAAGCCGCGATCTCTTGCTGGGCGAGGGAGTCGAAGGTCTCCTGCAAAATGCCGAAGAAGCCGTCGGGGGCATCGGTGAAGGGGACGGAGGAATTGAACTTGCGGATCAGGCTATACAGCTCCTCTGTCGTGGTCATGCGCACATTGTAGTACTCGGGGGTGGCGCCTTCGGCGGTGGGATCGTCGCCGCGCAAGATGGCATCACGGTGCGAGTCGTACCAAGCTCGCTCTTGGGGGTCGGATAAGACCTCGTAGGCAGACTGAACTTCGGCGAACTTCTTGGTGGCGTTTTCGACGTCGCCATAGTTTCGGTCCGGGTGTAGCTCGAGGGCTTTCTTCCTATAAGCCTTCTTGATCCTTTAAGGGGCGGCGGCATGTGATGTCAGTGACGAACCCGTCTGTTCCTGTCTGTGTGTGTGTTGGGTGCATACTCGTCGTCTGTTGCGATGCGATCTACGCCCAGGAGTTCATAGTAATCGACTTTTTGGGGCTCGGCACTGGTAGTTGCCGAGCCTCTCTCGGTGGACGGCCCAGCGCCCATTTCTTCGCTGTCCGTAACTCGATACAACGCAGCGGGCGTTTACAGATCGCGGGGTCGTGAAGTAGATGGACAAAGGGGAATTTTGGAAACAGGTGGGGTAATTTTGCTGATGTGCATCATACGTAGTTGGATGCGTTCCTAACATCAAATGACCTTCAGGATGGGGTGCTTATTTAGCTTTATTTCAGACAATGCAGCAATAATTCTGGACAGCCATATTACTACCTGTTATTATTATTACCTTAGGTATGGAACATAGTATTCCATTGTCAATGTTGCATCGAACAAACTGATGGATATTGAATCATCGCAATTGTCCATCTACGAATTCCCCACCATCGACATGGTCCTGGGCAGCCCCTACTTACCTCAAGCGCCACACGGTAGCACGTGCAGTTGCTTTTCCTACCTAAGTATTGGGCTTCAGCTGAATCAAGTAGAAAGACCAGTCATACCGAGTGCCACACGGCAAGGCGCGACTTCTTGTTGGTCGCCTCTGGCGGAAAAGGATTGATGTTTCTCAGCCCGGCCTAATGGTTGACTGATCTATCACTTTTACGGTTGCACCTGCTTAACTCGACAGGGAGGAGGATGCACGCAATCCAATCGCGGCAGTTGAAGTTGAATGTTACATTTGATGTGCATAGTCCAGGCCGGCCTGCCAGACTTTTTGTCGTTCATGGCAGGTGTTCGCGTGAGGCGCTACCTGATCTAGGATCCATTAGACCCGGGTTTGTCCCATCTTTTCCCTTCTTGATTTCTCTCTCCCTCGCCGGATCAGGAGCAGGGCAGAGCAGGGCAGAGCAGGGCAGAGCAGGACACCACCACCAAACACAACATTGCTGACCTCGGGGGACCTAGCAGCAGCTGGTTTTTATAGAAATCCCGTCTTCCTTTCTTTCCTTCGTATCAGATTCCCACGAGGCCTTCCGCCCTTTGGTCCACCGCTGTTCATATAAACCTACATCAATACATACCTACATATCTACTCCAATACCCCGTACCTGCTGGCTTTGGCGAGAGGAACTCTATGCCTGCCACCCGCCCCTCGCCTAATCCTCTTGATGACATATCTATGGCCTTCCGGAACGAGCCCGCTTTTGCCCCATAGTGGATGAACTCACCGCGCACCCCTTCCCTGCTACACATCTTCCGCCATACCGCTCCGTCTATGCTATCGCCATGAAGTTCGCACAGGAGTTCAAGAAGGCGCTTCAGCGCGAAGGTGGGTTCATTTACAACTCGAGCGCACTCTCATAACCAGATCGCCCTGTTGACATGCGGGTTTTCTAGGCTTCCCCCAGCGATGGATTGATTCCGCCATACCCTATGGCCAGCTGAAGAAGTGCTTGAAGAAGGTCACCCGAGAGCTCGAGACCATCGGCCTTGACAGGGACACACTGGCGCAGCTCGCCTCGAGTCAAACATCCGCGGGCGATCTTGGCTTCCACTACGACCTCGACGGGGAACCCTGCAACTCCAAACACTTGCGACCGAGGTTGACCATCTTCGTGCACCTAAAGAACGGCGTCGTCGTCGATGCGAAGCTATCGCCCGCCACTAGAGACTTTTTGGAAAAGGTGGCGTTAGGAAGGGCCGAGCAGCAGGCGCATCCTACCATTACCCCGGACGTCGATCATGAATCTAGTGCCTCGGACGACAACGATGCATCGGTGAGCGATAACGACAGTCTATCCGCAACATCTTGTCCTGTGCGCCAAGTGGAGATCCCACTCGTATTTGATGGAGAGTTCTTCGATATACTACAGAATGATGTGTTCGAGCTCGATACGCTCCAGGGGGAAGAGTCAGAGAGGCTGAAGGGAGAAATAGCGAACCTGGGGCGGACCATGTCACGGACAACGAGGCCGGCCAACGGGAAGAAGGCCAGAGACGATCTAGCCAGGTGGCGGGAGATTTTCGAACTGTATCTCGACGCGCGTATCTTCTTCTCCACGAGAGAATCGGACCACGGGGCAAGGACAGCGGCGCACGCCCTGAAGCAACTGCAATGGTTCCAACAAGAGGTCCTCCAGCGGAAACACGTCCAAAACCTCAAGCTTTCGGCCAGTCGAGAGGCCTTCACCATGTTTCTGAATTTGAACGCCATGCTGTTGCAGAACCTCAAGTTCCAGGAGATCAACCAGCTTGCCGTGACAAAGATCCTCAAAAAGTTCGACAAGCGGACCTCACTCGGTGTGGCCAAGACGTTCCCCGTGGCCGTCCACTCGGAGCGACTGTTAGCCGGCAGTGTGGCCCGGGATCTTTGTGCCCAAGTATCCAGCGAGGTCATCGCTACTGTCCCGCAACTCGACGACTATCTGTGCCCCATCTGTTTTGCTGTGGCATACTGGCCCATCCGACTGCAGTGTGAACATGTCTTCTGCAGCCGCTGCCTGGTCAAGATGCAGCGGAAGAGCGAGAGATTTTGCCCCTTGTGCCGCGGGGATGTCGTCATGCGTGCTGGCTTGGACAATTTCGACAAGGCGCGTGCGGCGTTTCTGCGAGAATACTTCCCCAAAGAGGTCAAGGAAAAGATAAAAGCCAACGAGCTCGAGCGTGGCAAGGAGATCTTCGGACCAGACTATACAGACGGCCCTTGTTGCGTCATGTAGTATGATGGGAAGCAAGGGTGCTGCTTGGCGATGCAACATCTGCCTTAATCGATGGAGACCAGGTATACGTTCAGCGAGGCGCTGTTCAGGATGGAGGCTTTTTCGTTTCAGGCAACAAGAGATACCCCGAATGTACTACACATTCAGCGCTTCACATTAGCAATGTCCAATTTGCATTATGCATGTGTTTTGTTTTATTCATGTCCGCTATCTACTGCTTAGGCAGCCCAGGGCTGCATAGTTGATATGCTACCTATGTGATGGATTATGCGCTATTTTGCTTCCGCTGTTACCTCTTCCGTCGCCTTCAACGCCTTAGTAAATACCGACTTCAACAACTCCGTCTCTTCTAGTCCCACGCTGACACGCACAAGGCTCGGGTCAACGCCGTAGCTGGCCGCCCAGTCTAATTCCTGGTAATGGGCCAGGAGTACGTAGGGCGATGTGAGCGTGAAGTTGGTTCCGAGACTGGGCCCCTTTGCCGTATCCAGTGCGTCGTAGAAAGCGATGGCCTGTTCCTTGTTCCTGAGTGTACACGACAGGAGACCGCCGTAGCCGCCATGGGGTGTCTTGCATGCCTCGTAGTTGGGCCTCGATTCGTTGAACTTGGGGTAGTAGACGTTCAGCACGTTGGGGTGCGTTACCAGCACCTCGCAGATAGCCTCGGCGTTGGTGTTGACCCGGTCGATTCTCGTTTTGAAGTCGCGACTGTTCCGCTCCATGAACATGACATCCTCGGCCCAGTAGTTCTTCTCTTCGAAAGTCTCGTCCAGGACCTGCTTGAGAGAGCCATAGTATCTGCTTTCGGGGTTCAATACCAGACCTCCGCCCATGACATTGCAGTCGCCCGAGAAGATCTTGGTCAGACTGCTCACGACCATGTCGGCATAGGGCAGAACATTGACGTTGACAAAGGTGCCGATGGTCTCGTCTATGACGACGGCAAAATCGTACTCGTCTGCCAATTTGCGAACCCTGATGAGATCGGGGCAGGCAAGCAAGGGGTTGCCAGGGAATTCGCAGAACAGGGCGAGAAACCTGGTGCCACTCTTCAGTTGCCCTTCCAGGTCATCCAGATCAGCAGCGGTTGCGCGGCCGTAGAAGACAGCACCCGGGCCGAATTTCTGGAGGATCTTGAGCGTGTCGACGTAGGGAAACCCGAAGTTGATGCTTTTCCGGGGCTCCCGGGCCTTGAGGAGGGTCTGGTGGGCCGTGAAGATGGCATTCATGCCACAGGGGGTCAGATAAATGTCATCTTCCCGGAAATTGCTGACTCCGCGGGCTATTGAGTCCATCGTCGGAAGCTTCGTCGTCAAATCGACATCTCCCGACAGAACACCGGCGATCCGGCGTCTGATGGCGGACTTGGCATTGCTGACGTATGACAGGTCCAGGTTGCGGCCGAAGCGCTCTTCAAGGAAACGGGAGCTTTCAATCGTTTCGGTGTCGCTCCCTTGGGTGGGTGATCCGTTCGTCTCACCACCCTGACCTGGCGTTGTAAATTGGTTGGTGCCGTTGGTGGCATCAATGGAAGCAGGACGCTGGTAGCGGCGGGGGCCGCGGAAGACTTTGGCGTTGGGGAGGGCTGGAGATCGTGGCGCCTGGGAGGGCTCGGCGGAAACCAGCAGACCTTCCCTGAGCAGGCCATGGCAGAACTCGGCTCGTCTGCTCGAAACGCCATCTCCTGAGTGCTGCCAGTACTGCTTGGCGATAGGGAAAGCATCGGGAACAAAGAAGACAGCAGAGATGGACGGTGCGATGCTTCGTAAGACTGGTGGTACCGAGGCAGTGGCACTCAAGACCAAGTCTACGATTTGAAGGGTTGTCTGCAGCTCCTTCGGGGCCTTTTCTTGGATGAAACTGTAACAACGTTGGGCTGTCCTCCTTGTGGGAAATAGCATGGCCTGCTGCTGGGGCTGACCAAAGCGTGATACAATGTCGCTAGCCAGAGCCTGGATGCTCTTGTGGATGAAGAACCTGGGACCACGTGGTGAGCTATAGGCACTATGTAAACGTGGGCTTGGGCCTGTTATACCTTGGGTACCCAGTGACCATCTTGTCGACGACCCATTGCTGCCCTTCTTCGTATCCCACATTTGACTTCCATGTTGGCAACGATACACTCACGGCCTGTAGCAAAGGTTAGAGCGGGCGAACAGACCACGCCGGTCCTTGTGCTGTGGCAAGAAGACGACTTACATGAGCCGTGTCAGAAGGAATAGACTCGCCAATATCAAAGGACGGCATCCTCGTTGGTGAATTGGGTAATGGCTAAGCAGGCCCCGAGCGAAGAAAGGAAGCACACAATAAGAGCGGGCGTTGTAGGCGGGGCGGGGCGGCGTAAATGTAGTCAAGTTGCCTTGGTTGTTTGGGTGGAAGCAACTGGTTTTCTGTGACGCAATTGTCGATATTTTCATGCAGTTTGGCAGACCCGAAATATCAATTGGCCCGTCCCTCCAATACAATGCTTTTTATATGAGTAGGTATGTACCTGATTAATAAGGGGCATTCAATCAATATGTCCAGTCACACCCAGTCCGAAAGGGCCTGGTAGAAAGAAAGGTTTAGCGTGAATCGCCGCCGGGATCGGAGGAGAAAAAATAAAGTACGTGTCGCAATCCACGCCGTTAGCCACCGGCTGAAAAGCGAATCTGGGGTAGCCGAGACGGGGATGATGTCAGTAAAAGTAGCGTAAATCCAACGTGGAGAGTTATTGTTTATAGATATTAATACATTAACTTGCTACATAGATAAATATCCCCACCGCTGAAAATAAGAGTTAAGCAACGCCCGACAAGTCAACTGGAGAGTCGGGAACCAACTGCCAATTTCCGCCATGAAGCTGCAAAACGTCATATTAGCAAAGGAGCCGAGCGGTTCCAGATGGGACCTCGAGGTAACAGACGACCGGTTGCAGACCAAAGAAGCAACTAAAGCGGACCGGAAGGCACCCACTAGTCTACTGCTACCGCCCCTATGTCACCCTCACATCCACCTGGACAAGCCTTATATTCTCACCGGCAACCATGCTCCGTCCGACCGTCACCCGGATTATACAGACCTGGTGCCCCAATCTGGCTCCTTTGGCGAGGCACTGGCCAATACCTCCACAGCCAAGGAGCGGTACACCCATGAAGACCTCTACCTCCGCGGCTCCCAGCTCCTGGCTACAAGCTATCAACAAGGGGTAACGTCTATGCGTGCCTTTGTGGAGCTGGACCATGTCACCGGGACACTGCCGCTCGAGGCGGCCATACGTCTCCAGCAGGACTTCTCCCATCTCGTCCAAGTGCAAATATGCGCCTTTGCGCAGGACCCCGTCTTCTCAACCGGACACGGGAAGGAGAACAGGTCGACAATAGAGAAGGCACTGCACGCCTTTGGCCCATTTATTGATGCACTAGGGTCAGCCCCCTATGTCGAGCAATCTGAAGAGGACGCAATCAAGAACATCGACTGGGCCATCCGCACAGCCTTGAAGCATAGAGTTCACCTCGACTTCCATCTGGACTACAACCTAGACGATTCCGCTGGTTTTCTCCTGGAGCCAGTGCTTAGGCTGCTGGGAGATCACCAATGGTCGCGGCTTGCGGAAAAGTCCAAGACCATTGTGATAGGACATTGCTCGCACCTCACCACTCTCCCGGTCCGGAAGATTCTGGACATCGCGAATACCATACGACAGCAAGGACTGCCCATCCACTTTGTTGGGCTACCCACCAGCGATTTATTCATGATGGGCCGGCCGAGTGAGAAGGAGACAAGGCCGCACAGCCGCCTCCGAGGCACCCTCCAGGTGCCCTCGATGATCAAGGACTTTGGGCTATCGGCCTGCCTAGGGGCGAACAATGTTGGCAATGCTTTCACGCCGTACGGGTCCTGCGATCCTCTGCAGCTGGCTTGTTGGGGAGTTGGCCTATATCAGGCCGGCACTGTGGACGATGCAGAACTGCTCTTCTCGAGCGTGAGCTCAAGGGCAAGGGAGGCGATTGGGCTGCCAAATATTGGCTACGGGGAAAGAATGGAGGAGGGATCCGTCTGGAGGCCAATGCTGCTGATTGACAACATCCAGACAATAAGTGTACCACCAAATCCAAAGTCCGGGCATGTCGATATCCAAATACCGGCGAGGCAAAGACTTAGCATCAAAGATGTTGTGTGGGACCCCCCCGAGACCAGCCTCAGGTCTGTTGTTGGCTAATAAATAGGCTTGATGATGGCGTGGTTGCATTCCAGGCGGCTGGCCTTCCCGGGCTACGGAGCGGAGATACCGAACTCGGCGGCCGAATTCGTACCCAAGGAAGACGTGGGAACGAAATCGGATAGCAGAAGTAGTTAGCTAATAAGGTTTGGAGATAAGATTGCCGGAGACGGGATTTCCGCCGAAGTTCCAATTCCCTTTGAAGATGCTGCTCTAATTGCATGTGCGCGCTTCATTTGCTGCGATGTGGTGGAATGATGGATGCGATCGACCATGGTGCGGGCCTCTCCAAAACACATGATCTATGATCTTGGGTTGGTTGCTAGATGCTAGATGCTAGATGCTAGATTGATTGACTGATTGATTGATTAGATTTGGCTGGAATCAGCAAGCATCCATGAAGGAATGAAAGACGGTGGTTGTTGAGCCAGCCAAGTACCCCCTTTTGTACTCCCGGGCAGTCGTTAGCAGGCTTGTATACATGGCAGAGTAGTGACCGGTACAAGCTGCGATAGACAGCACCACGAGACCCTGGTCGCCCCGAGCTCCGACTGCGCACATGAGAGAAAGGCGGGCTAGGTTGACTTGGGTTAAGCCCATGTATGGAGGTAAGTACGTATTGTGAATTGAAGATTTTCTGGTGAGCAGTGCATTCAGTCAACCATTTGACGCCCATCGTATTGTGTGTTGGTCCTTTTCTCCTCAGAGACAGAACCAACGACAATAACTAACAACAACCACACAACACAAAAAGCCTGTTGGTCCGACTGCTCTGCTCCTTGTGTGTGCGCTGAGACATTGGACCGCCGTGGAGGTCTTGCGAGTATACATTACATCAATACTACTACTACCTACCTCTGTGCTTCTGGGTCCCTCTAGCTCGGCTTCATCTGGAGACCGGGTACCTCGCTTTTTCAGCCACCTGCCTCTGGAACGTCTGAAGCTTCCATCCTTTTTTTCTCCCCCTCCAACGTCACCGTTCCCAGGCTCAACCTTCGACCGCCACTGCAAACCTTCGCGACCTTTGCAGTTGTGCGACCGACCTCTTCCGGAGCTGTACAGCAGCCGTAACCCTGGCGCTCCAACCCGAAGCCTTCGGCGAAGGCGCGCAAGCTGTGGCCAAGATGGCCCAGCCCACAGCCGAGCCCGTCGATGATTACGAGTATGTCATCCTCTTCCTCCAATGCCGCCGACCACACTCGACCCTACCTCTCGGGAGCTGGCTGCAGCGCTACCGGCCACCGGCCACCCTACGCCCACGCCTGTGCTGACATTGACAATTCTGCAAACAGCTATGAATCCCTACCGCCCAACTTCTCTCTGGCGCAGAACATGGCGGCCGGCGCCTTTGCGGGCATAGCGGTTGGTCCTATACCAGGAACCCCCAGCTGCGGCGTGTGGCTAGTGGCTGATATGGCACGAAATAGGAACACACCGTCATGTACCCCATCGATGCGATCAAGGTCCGTAAGAACTCGGCGCCAACCGGTCGGACTGCGAACTGCGACTGACTTAATACCTCGCAGACTCGAATGCAGATCATCAATCCCTCGCCGAACGCCGTTTACAAGGGTATGGTCGAGGGCACAATGCGGATCGCGAGCGGCGAAGGTGTCCTGAAGCTCTGGCGAGGCATGTCCAGTGTGGTTGTGGGAGCAGGTGAGACTCCATGTCGTTGTCGTCGTCCAGGATCTGGACCTCTCCCGGATCCATGCTAACGGCGCCAGGACCCGCGCACGCTGTCTACTTCGCGACGTACGAGGCCGTGAAACACGCCATGGGGGGCAACAGGGCCGGTGTTCACCATCCGCTGGCGGCCGGTAAGTAATTGCCCTCTCCCAGGTTATAAGCTTCTTTGGATCGCTCACAATGCATCAGCAACTAGCGGAGCTTGCGCCACCATAGCAAGCGATGCCTTCATGAATCCCTTCGATGGTGAGTCTTGAGACGATGCGCCGCCCTCGTCTGCGGCGCGGAGGCTAACAAGCCCGTACAGTCATCAAGCAACGTATGCAGATTCAGAATTCGAGCAAAATGTACCGCTCCATGGCCGATTGCGCGCGATATGTCTACAAGAACGAGGGTCTTTCGGCCTTCTATGTCTCATATCCCACGACATTATCCATGACGGTGCCCTTCACCGCACTGCAATTCCTCGCGTACGAGTCCATCTCCACCACCATGAACCCCGAGAAGAACTACGACCCCTTCACACACTGTACGGCTGGTGCCGTAGCCGGAGGCTTTGCGGCAGCGTTGACCACGCCCATGGACGTTATAAAAACCATGCTCCAGACGAGAGGTAGCGCAACAGATCCCGAGCTGCGAGCGGTGAACAGCTTCGTGGCAGGCTGCCGCTTGCTGTATCAACGAGAAGGCGTCCGCGGGTTCTTCAAGGGCGTAAAGCCTAGAGTCGTTACGACCATGCCGAGTACGGCCATTTGCTGGTCCGCCTACGAGGCATCCAAGTAAGTAGCGCTCGCACTGTTCGCATCACATCACTTCTGGTGTAGTATTGTGCCGTTTCCTTCGTTGCTAACATGGACATCAGGGCATACTTCATCCGAAGGAATACGCCTTCGTCATAATGCACGGCACCCCTTGGGTCCTGTTTAGACTCGATCTTTTGTGATCTGCAGAACCGGCCGGCTATGCATTGCACCACCTTTGAGATTGCGCCGCAATCTGCAATACACCATTGGTCGAACAAACGCCATCACGACCTCTCGGAAAGGATCGCTCGAGCAATCAAAACAACAATACTCACGAATATAAGATAAAGGGAAAAAAAGGAAGAATGGAGAGGCCTCTGACAGAGGCACAGCCATGTACATAGCTTTGGCACGGCCTTCGGATTATGTGGTCACATTGGAGACACATGATGATGACGGTCTCCTGGATCTCTGATTGCGACATGTGGTTGCATTTTTGCGTCCTCCCATACTTGATGATCATGTATACTGGACGCGCGCGGCGTCTGGGTAGCACGTCAAATGATGACTTCACGGCGTCGTATCTTGTACACTAATCGTGGCATCTGATGGGAAATAAAATCACTAGATGGTCGGCGTTACTCGCGGCTCTTTCCCATATCTTATCATCTCACGTGGTATGGGGCACTTACTTGGTGGCTTCCTGAATGTGTAATGTGATGTAATCCGTCTGCATATCGCGGGGGCTTCGGGTCATGGTTACCCCTTTCCCGTTTTCTGTCACGATCTCCCCGATGCGGATGAACGCGTAGTATGGTTAATACGCAGGCGCATGGTAATGAGGTTAAAGGCCGCCTCAACACTGGGTGCTACCACGTCCCAACATTGCCTCAGGGAGGTTAGCAATTACTTGGTTTGAATGTGTTTTCTTTACGATTATACTATTCAAATGCAATAACGACAGGGTGGCAGCATAACACCGGATAGGGGGCTGTCGTGCATACCCATGTAGAAAGAGACATGGGTTCAGCAATGAATAAAATGTGTGTCAATTTCGCGTCGCCTGGGAGCTGCCATATAAGGCCCCCCTTTTAGCATACACTCGCCTAGACTCTAGAGCCGATTCAGTAAGCAAGGCAGTTCGTTATAACTGCACTGGAACACCATTTAACTCCAATCATATTCATTCGCAAAGAAACCTCGCTTGGTATATGAAATTAACCACCAAAGGGGAAGCCCCCAAAGCCGCCGCCAGACCCGAATTTGAAATTAAATTGCTGGCCACCACCCCCACCCTGCTGGAACATGAAGGGCTGACCTCCACCACCACCGAAGCCGCCTCCGAAGGGGTTACCCTGGGGTTCATTCGAGTTGGGGTCATCGCCTCGGTCGAACCGGGTCCTAAGCTCGGGATTGCTCAGGACCTCGTATGCCTCGTTGATGCCGGCCATCTTCTTCTCCGCCTCTTCCTTGGTTAATCCAGCCTTGACGGCCTTGTCCGGGTGGTGAATCTTGGAGAGCTTGCGATAAGCCGACTTGACCTGTCTCTCGTCGGCATCGTGGGGCACACCAAGAACCTTATAGTAGTCCTTGGTCTTGCTGCGCTTCAGGGCCACTTGGGCCTTCTGCAGGAGGGGGTTGACAAGGTTTTGCTTCTTATCCGGCCGCACCTCCGCTGCCTGGTTGAGGAGGTTGATACTGGCTTCGAACTCGTCGGCGTCCAGCTGAACCTTGGCTTTGTACAGAAGGCCATAAAACGAGTTTTCATCCAGCTCGATGGATTCCTTGCAGTAAGTGCTGGCCTTCTTGCCGTTCATCTGAGGGCCGGGTTAGACGTGCCAAAGAGCGATGTTGGGATCAAGAAAAATACTTACATCGTAATAGGCTTGGCAGGCCAGCTCCACCACCCTGTTGAGTAGTAGATTTTGTGCCTTCTCGGGGATAATACTCGTCTCCTTGAACTGCTTGACCTGCTCTTTGACCTCCTCTATCAAGCCCTTGTCCTCGCCCTGGGGGACCAGCATCTTGACGCCGGTCATGGGCTGGTTCTTGTCCAAGGCCTTGTTCACCTTGACGAGGGTCTTTTCAATGTTCTTTTCCTGCTTCAGGAGCTTTTTGCACGTCTTGTTCTCTGGATCGGAGTGCAAGCACTTCTTGATCTGTGCCATACCCTGCTCAGTATCCCCAAGAGCGAAGAAAGTCGTTGCGGAGATCTTCAGATGGGGTGTGATGTCGCCGGGCTTCATATTGATGACGTGGTGCAGGTCGCCCATGCCCTCTTCTACCTCGCCCTTCTCGAAGCGACATCGCGATCGTAGTTCGCGTAGATTTGGGGATCGGTTGGCGATCTGGATGGCCTCGCCCGCCTGGCCGATACATTCGTCCCAGTTGCCGCTCGCGGCGGCGGCCTCGGCGAGACTCGCAGCTCCCTGTGCCTCGACCAACCTGTCGAAGTCTGGAGAGCCTTGCTTTTTGTTGGCGAGAGTGTATTGTTGCTTTGCGCCCTCCCAGTCCGCACTTCGCGACTTGATCTTGGCCAGCTGGGTGTGGGCGCCTTCGAAGCCGGGTCTCAGGGTCAGAACCTTGTTGAAGTCCTCAGTGGCCAGGGAGGTGCGGCCGAGGGATAGGTAGGTGGTTGCGCGCTTGAAGAAGGTCAGGTAGTCCGAGGGGTCGCGGGCGATGGCGGCATCGTAATAAACCAGGGCGTCGCTGGTCTGGCCCTTGGACAAATGGGCTTGCGCCGAGGACAAGAGAGAGGAAATCGGGGTGTCGGCAGGGATTTCGGAAGCCGAGAGAGCCTCGATCAGACCCGACGAGGACAGGATGCTAGCGGCAAGCGCCAAAGTCGACAGCGGAACGTACATGGCGACTACAAAGAAGGGACCGATCGCATTGGCAGAGGAGAATGTAAGCAGCAGGATGGCAAAGAGCGGAGAAGCAGTGTTGGGTCAACCCATACATATATAAGCGATTAAAAAGGGATATTCTTGAGGGAAGGACGACAGACTGCAAGGTGGCCTGGAAGGGGAAGAATGACAGGCAGTGATGGATAATGGGCTGGTCAATTATTATGTACAAATTGAATGCTGGATCCAAATAGACGGTTGAGTTTCTGGACACGCCTGTTAAAGAGTACCTCTGCCTGCTGCGGAATCAGCTGCTATAGTCAAGTACCGCGACAACAAAGGACCCCTGCCATTGACAAGTGTCCATTTCGCCTTTGGCCGATCAGCAGGAGTCGCCCAATAAATGCACCTTCCGAGCCACCCCACGTTTTCGCAGATAGTCGCCCGACTCCCGATAAGGAAAGTCACCCTCCACTTTTATGCGCTCCATTGAAGACAAGGGTAGGAGGAGTACATACTTCCAGCAATAAGTGGTGACTGGAGGCTTTCTCGTTCATGTCATGCATGTATATAGCTACAACGGTTCTGATGTAGCATGCATTGCCCTAGCACCGCTACCGACTGACTGTTTTATCCGACTCCAACCCTCCCATACCCAGGTAAACCAAAACATGTCCCACCTCCACCCCCAGACCGCCATCTTCTCTCCCAGCGTGGCCCGCGCCGCCGCCTCTACTGCCAAGGACTGGGCTTATGTGGACAACTGGCTGCGAACCAAGTATGCCGGCTGGGCTGTCCCCAAGTTTGAGCGCAACCCGGATACCCTCCGGGCCTTGCTGGCCCTCGCCTCTCACAACGAGGCCGTCGACGAGGAGCGTGACCAGCTGGCCCAGCTCGAGGCCGCCGCCCTGGCCGAGGTCAAAGCCGCCGATGCTGCAAAAGAGGCGGCGCGACGGGAGCAGCAGCAGGGGGTCGTCAAGGGCGAGTTAGTCGCCGACGACATGCTAGACGCCGTCGAGGAAGGGCTGACGCGCGAGGGGCGCACCGCCTTGGACGCCATGGCCCGCATGGCCGTCGAGCTGGGCATGGCCTTCCCGACCTCGGAGGCCCTGGGGACCCGCTACGTCGAGCTACAGGCCAAGGTCTTCGAGCTGGAGCAGACGCTCGACCGCGTGGCCTTGCTGCAGAAGTACCTCGAGCGCGAGTCCCAGACCATGGACGGCTTCATCCACGAGATCCGAGGCCACGAGTACCGGCCTGCTGCCGACCTAGCCAAGCAAAACCTCGACCTGCAGCGCCAAATCAAGACCATGTCAGCCAAGCTCCCCGAGATAGGACAACAGATTGCCGCCCTCGAGAAGTCGGTGGCTGTACCGAATCTCACTGTCGAGGATGTCAAGAAGGATGAAGACGTCTATCTGGATCTGCTGGCCACCAAGAAGGAGCTAGATGCCCAGGTCAAGACGTTCGCGGGCCTCCCACCGGATGTGGAGGCCGCCAGAGTCGAGTTGGAAGCACTGCGGGCTCAACTACGTGACGCTACAGCACGAAGAGACACCGTGTTTGAAGGCTTGGTGGAGCGTGAAAGTCCTATCAAGGCTAGGAGACGGCCATGAAGAAAAACTCAGATCAAATCAATGCCGCGTATTCTAGATCCATGCTATGCTAAGGGGGGTATTGCGCTGTAGCCTACGCTATGGGTAGAAATGAATGAACCGACCGCCGGATGATGATGTGGGCCCCAATATATGTATAACGCTCGGTAGACCAACGCTGCAATGGTGCAATAAAACAATCAAAAAACCAACCATGCAATAACAACAAGAGGAGGGGTTTCGTTGTCTCCGCGTACACCCTTACCTCTCAACCCTGCTGTTTCTTGCCTCTGCCCGCGACAGCACCGCCCAGCCGTCCAAACTGCCTTCCGAGGCCCGAACGTTTCGGTGGCACGGCTGCCGGCGCAGGCGTCGGGTCCTTCTGCGGTACAGGTGGGCGGCTGTCCTTCGGTCCTTGGCCGTCGGACACGCGCAGTTCGCTGAAATCGGGACCATCGTCTAGGCCACCGCCTAGTCTCTGGGCCCTTCGGGCTTTGTCCTGCACGCTTCGGAACTTCTCCAGAAGCTGCTCCCACCTGATGGGACCCTCCTCTCTCCCCTTGAGTCTGTTCGGTCTATCATAATTGGAGGTACTGGGGGTAGCAACAGAACTGGCAGAAAAAGCATGAGTGTCATGAACGCTTTTAGAACGAGGGGTGTGGCCTTGGAATGAAGTGACAGCATCCACAATAGAACTTCCCCGTGATTGTGGTGGAGCGAGTGCGATGGAGGAAGAGTTTACATACGGTCTTGGCGCTGTGTGCAGATAGCCGATGGAGCTCACGCTGTTGAGCCGGTTTTTGAGCGCGGCGAAGGCTGAGGACTGTGGCAAAAGCATCAAAAGCCCATACAGGCACTTATAGAGATAGGGGTATTTCTCGGGCTCCAGTAGCTGTAGGCGCAGATCTATCATCCATCATCAGCACAGCCGGATAGCAAGCACTATGCATGCGGGTGCATGTTAACTTACATGTAAACACCGGCGACTCGATCAGCTGGACGAGCTTGTCGATTTGAATGAGAATATTCACCGTCATCTCAAGTTCGGCGCTGTGACTTATTAGTTATATGCGCGGATCCAATATCAGGAACTTACAATATCTGCAGCAAGTTGTATGCAGCCTCGTATGCTTGGGCGAGGAGGCACAATGAGAATGTTGCCACGGCATTATAGCACCATGATCGAAAAAGCGCAACAAAGAATGTTTGGCCGTCCTATACCGGCAATCAGCGAAGTGTTCTGTACAGGACCCCCTGGGATGCTCGCTTACCTTTGTCTCTAGGTTTCGTAGTCGCTTCCTCAGATCTGCAAGTTCCGGGGCGGTGATTAGATTATTATTGAGATTCTGTACCATGATACTGGCAAACTCAACATCCTCTTCTTTCTCGATACACTCAGCCAGCGTTCGATAGATGCGTTCAGCACTCAGTGTCATACAGAGTTGCCGAATGATCAGGTTACCCCTCGTCTCTAACAGCCGTCTGTCTGTAGAGAAGAGCTGCAGCAGACTGACCATGAAATTCGAGAAGTAATCATCCTCGCTATTCCGTGATATCTGCGACAGCAACTGAAGATCCTTGGTGACGACCGCTTCCGCTGGGTCCGAAAGTGTTTTGAGGAGCGCTGGAAAGGTCCCGTCGTTGAATGCAACAATCTTTCTCGGCGCCTTGCGGTGCAGCATAATGAGCCATGTCAGTGCGGCAACCCGGGTCGCCTCATGGTCGTTCAGGAACAGCAGAGTCAACGAGTTGACTGCTGCAGCGTAGTCGAGATCGGCTTGAGGGCTCTGCGACGACTGCCCGCCATTCAACCCTTGCTTCTGGGCAGGCGTAGGGCTTGGGACTTCGAGATCTCGCGAACTCGACAAGGAGGCACGTGTACTGTTGGTTCCCCCTTCTTGTCGATCCACAGCAAGCGAAGTCGGTATTCGCGACGGCGGCTGCGACGGCTGCATCTCGGGCTCGTCAGACAATGACACGACATATTCCAGGAGCGATGTATTGACTCTGGCGGCAGCCTGTCTGATTGGCTCAACGCCACTGGCCATAGCCGGGAGAAGATGGGCGAGGATCTTGGGTGTGAAGGGTAACACCTCCTCAGGGCAGATGTCGAGGAATGCAATGATCCAACGCAGGCTCTCTTGTAGACTATCTTCTTCCAAGGGCGAGTCCAGGGTTGCTGTCAGTATTTCCAGGATAGCCTTGTAGTTGATCTGGACATCCTGGCCAGGAACCCAGTCATCCTCACTACTGCACTCCCCGTCGTCATCTGCGGCGGTGGTAGACCCGTTCTCGTCGGCATCTTCGGGGCCAAGGTTCGCGCTTCCACTATCGACCGACTCCTCGCGCTTCCGCTTCCCGTCTACTCGGGATTTCTTACTATCGGCAATGCCCTTCTTGATGCGAGAGATGCGCTTGATCTCATTGAGAAATTTATCTAGGCAAGACTGCGTGGCGGCATGGACATCCGGGTTATGGCCGCCCAGGAACTTTAGCAAACCGCCTAAAAATTCGGGAAGATACGTCACAAGCTCCAGGTCAGGAATGGAGTCTAGCAGGGTAATCCAGCCCACCAGGAATGTCCTGGTAAAGGGGTTGATAACCCACACGCGTTCCTTGAGAAGTGGGATGAACTTGGGCAGTGAGAATGCGGTAGGCGGCTCAGACTGGTCATATAAAGACTCCGAGTCCTTGCTGTCATCATAGGATGGAGTCTCGAGCACCGACACGTACGTGGCTGCCGACTCCGAGACGATGTCTTTGATAAGACGGTCCAAAAGCTCTGCGCCGTTCTTGACCGACAACTCCGAGTCGGCACCAAGCTATAGAGCATGTGATTAGATGGATTCCGAACAAAGAGGCCGTGGTTGCTAGCTGACGCACCTTGCATAATGCATCAAATATAAAGTTGAAGTATTTCAGGATTTCCCCCTTGGCGACCTTTGCAATGTTGTACATAGACTCGCAGGCGTAATAACGGACCCGGGCATCTTGGTCGGTAAAGCAAGCAAGCACTGGCGGCACAATGATTTCTAGATATCGAGGAAGCTCCTTCACGATAGCGAAAGCAAGCTACATTAGTCATGCGCAGGGCGGCAAGGCTGCAGGGACAGCTGGGAGAGACTCACTGAGCCGAGAGCTATCGCGGCGGCGGCCAGACCAATGAGGCCTCCATTTCGTGCATGTGGTTGATGAACAGCGTAGGCATACTCATTACATAGCTGCTCGAGGATGGCCTGGACTCTTATGTAGTCTTTGGAGGCGACGTTTTCCCGAATAATACGTTCCAGTCTGGAGACAAGAGCATGAAATCAGCATGAGCGTCTCTTAGGGGGGCGCGACAGCGCCAAGAAATATCGAGGCTATACATACTCGAGAGCGCCGACTTTCCTCTTGTCGTAAAGCTTATCATTCAACAAGCGTTGGACGTTCTGCTCCATGACTGGCTGGACCGGGGTGCGTCCCGGGGGAGCAAGCCACGATGATGGTAGTCAATAGCCTTGGACAGCAAGTTTGGACCTGGCAAAGAAACAACGGGTTGGCTCTGCCGCAACTTCCCAGATGCAGGTAGGACGAGTATTTGCGAGATGGCTTCTTGGCGACCAAAGTGCAAACACGAGGTTGCGATGAGCGATATGTCCGGCTTGAGACAAGGGCGTTGGGATGAGGCTAATACAGGCCAAAAGCAGGGATTGGAACGGAGGGGGAGGCGGCTCGCGAATGTGGCGTCACGTCACTTGGTTAGCTGGGACGGGAAGCTCACAAAGGACGGGAGGGAGTTGCTTGGCCACCAATTGCGATTGAGAAGAACATGAAGGGTTTGGGTTGGGTTACATCTACACGCAGCGAGGTCACCTAACTTGGCATTGGATGTCACGCCCTCTGCTTTTGGGACCGAAATATCAAATCAATCGACGTCGGTCGGGTTCAAACTTCAGGTAGGTAAATAAATGCCCCGTGCAAATATTGGAGAAGCCATGCCCACCTTAGGCCGGCCTACATTGATCTAGAGAGTCTAGTGAGGGTGACAGAGTGACGCTGCTCCAGTCAGGTACTTGGCCACGAGACCCTCGGGCCGCCAGTGGGGCCGAGCCACTTCTTGACTCGGACAAGCCCCCGTCACCCCCCCCAGTCAGGTTCCCACCGCATCTTCGCATCTTCGCATCTTGTAGCTACTCGGTGACTGACTGGTGACTGGATAGGCATACCGTCTATCTCCTACGGCCTGCATTTTGGATTGCATGACTTGTGCCATTCGTTTGTCGATTCGTATGCCGAGACGCATCGGCGTGGGCGGATCGGCCAGCCTAACTCTTGTCGCCTCCGCAGCGTTGTACGGGGCCTACTACAGCATTATTGCAACAACGTCAGACCCCGTACCAGATCAGCACCAGTCGAGGGCGTACACTGGTGACTGGTGAAGGTGCTTCACTCATGAATCCTCACCAGGGCACAGTGTAGTCTACACTTCGGGTAGGTCTGAGTATTCCCCAGGAAAGGACACCTTGTCGTGGCTTGTGCCATGTAAGCGATGTTTGCTTCGTCGCCTGCAACAAACCCGGGCTCGCTGCTTGACAGCCTTGCCAATACCATTGTTCCGTTGAAGCTTGACCACGAGGTGGACGCCGGAGGCACGTCCCTCCTCCTCCTCCTCCTCCTCCTCCTCGTCGATTTCCCGGGCTCTGCTGCAGCATGACCTACTTGATCTAATCTGGAAAAAATCCGATTGTTATCGACCCCCGTAGATGCGTGCAGTAAGTAATGTTTCCATAAATAGACCCCGGCAGCCGCATCCCCTTCCCCTCCCCGTCCCCCCTGTAACACACAAACATCATTCTTCCTGGGTTGTACTTGAACGTTACATCTGCACATGCGGATGCCCGCCGATCCTTCTTCACCAGGTTGCTTCGTGAAATATGTCGGATTGGCTGAGACTTTAACTCCTTACACATTTCATATTTCGATGTTCCATGACCTTGAGGCGTTGCCACCCCGGCTCTACACGCACGAACACTCTGTAGACATTGACACCGACCCCGAGTATATGCAGCAGGCGTGGGCCTACGTCGAAATCTGGCTCTGAGTATGTCACCCGGGGCTGAGCTATGGTATATGATATCACGATGCGGGAAGTATAGGGCAGAGTAACAGCGTTATCCAGGGTTCATTGCAATACCTTATCATAAGTCACATACCGGCGGGTGGTCCATGGGCACCAGTCGTTGTTTGATCAATTGACAGTGACCAATGCTAGAAGCCGCTGTTTGCTGCGCAAGTAGAGCCCAACAAGCCTGTGCCACCCCTTTTGAACGAGACATCCTACGTGAATAGGTGCCCAGAATTACAGCATCGGGTAGTTGGCGAACAAGACCTCCCCGTATTGACTTTCGTCACCACCAATCGTGAGTTGTTGGCCTCCTAACTATTTCTTCTCTTCCTTGATCTTGCTTTGACTGTTGCTCGAGTCACCCCTACGCGAGGAGGCATCCGAGGTGCCGCCCGTGTTGTCTTTGTTGTTGCGTGCTGCCATGTCAGCGCGTTTCGCAAAAGGGTCCTGTCATCGATGTTCAGCATCCTTATACATGGGTCTTTCTACGAGATCTTGGTTTCTTTTTACATTCTTTCCCCGTGCCTTAGCGATGCGCTCAGCGGCTTTCTCGTCCATCTTGGCTGGCGACATTGTGTACACACGTGCGTGGTTCGCGCATGCGGATCGGACTCGAGGTTGCCCCAGGGGCTGTGGCGTGATTTTCAGTGGAAGAATCTCCACGAAGAGTCTATGTCAGTCAGGTAGACTAGGCACTCCAGGGCCCTCTGGGTCGGGTCGGGTCTTATGACCAAGTAGGTTCGTGTCGGAGAGATCCGAAAATGAGTCCCTCCGGCAGGAGAGGTTGCCGGCAATAGAATGGGAATGTGGTTTCAGCCCCTGGCCTTGGTCGTGTAGTGTTATACATACATATGTAACCATTAATTTTACAAATATCTCTCTCCTCGCGGTCCCTATGGATTCCTTGTAGACCAATCTTTACTCGTTAGAGCTGATCTATGATTCCCACCCGGTCTTAGCCAGACACTTAGTCTGGGGTTTCCGACTTTCTCCTGTAAGGCGTACAGCAGTATGGTTGACCAGAGGCAGTTCCATTGCATGGCGACCTGCGACGATTATTAATATATGGGGGCGGGGCGGGGGGCAGGCTCGTATGAAAACCATTCTATCTGACATCGACATGCACCATCGCTGGTTGACGCGCCTCTCAAGCTACATGAAGCCAGCGGTAGGACAACATAGGTTTACATATTTACAGTGACACAAGTGCCCCGCGAGATATGCCATACTTTGATTATGTCGTGACTATTACGAACCCCATATAATCCCATGCGTCCGATCACGAGTGACGGCGCGGTGAGAGCAGGACCCTTGGTTTACTCCAGTCCCGGCCTCGGAGTGAAATCGCAGCATGCTGCCTCCTTATCCACCTTGCTTTCGGAGGTACCAGGTCGATACTTTCAGACTGTGAGCTCAGGTAAGCTGCAATTTGTAAGGGGGAAGTTGAAGGCTACTGTGTCTTGTAGCAGGACCGGTGGTCTCAAGAGGCCCAGGCTTGCAGTACCATGTGTGTACCATGCAAGGGAGACAAGAAGCAGGTAACGTGCCACGCATTCTATCTTTGTTCAGGGGCGGGACATCCCTCCGCCACTTGTTGATCTGTAATGACACAGGCTTCCGGCTGGCTCCTGCTCATGTCCACACAGGTAGATGAAGCAGCGCGCCCTGGCTGACAACCAATGCAGGTCGCCCAGTATCCCGCAAGTCGGCAAAGATAGCAGCTGATCCGGCTATAGTAAGCAACAATACCTGTACGCTAGTCCCCATACTCGCAATCAGCTAAGCCCGACAGGCGCTACCCTGTAGCAGGCAGCATCGCATATAGGCCTTTCCTACGGGTTTCGGTTTACAAATCCACGTCATTGGTAAATTCCCGTCCTTACTTGCTGTGACACTCATTAAGCATGGCAGGGGAATTCGACAAAACATACAGTTGCCGTGCCACCCCACGTGGCCAGTGACCAGGCATGTTCTGGGCTTGTTCTTTACTCTTCCCGTGTGGGGCCAGCCTGCCTCCTGAGGGCCATTACCTTCTGCAGGGCCGATTTGACATTGAATCGAATTGCAAAGGATATAAGGGTACCATTCAAACCACAGCCCACCTGTAGATTCACATATGGGTTCACAAAAAGCACATGATAGCGAGAAGCGAAGGTTACGGTAATCAAATGATTGGATATATGTATGAACCTATATGTGTATATGTATATCAGCTAGGAATACATCTATTGTCTATTTCGTCAGTGATCATGGCCATGTAGTGGTTCCTCGCTCTTCGTTATGACTTCCTGACACTTGGCGAGAACGGCTGCCTGTCGGGACACCTCCCCAAGTCGCCCAATGACTTGCCCGTTGCCTTCGACAAACCCGTATAGGGCGTAAGGGATATTTACATCATCGCAAAAGGCCTGCACGAGCTTCTGCGCGCGTCTTAGGTTGTGGCGTGGCATGCGCGGGTACAGATGATGGATGACTTGGAACTGCAGGCCCCCATGGAAAAAATCCAGCCATTGAGGACAGTCAATGTCCATGGTAGTACGAAGCATCTTCTGGGGAAATGATTCGTGGGCTCCCAGATCCGACGTGCTCATGGCAAAATGCGAGAGGCAAATCTGAGCGTGTAAGGGCATGGTGATCGTATGGCTAATCATGACATATACGAAGCGGTCCCAGCCGGTAGGGATAGACTTGTATACGACACCGTAACCGTACCAATACCAGAATACACACTGGCCGACTATTTCAAACCATCTGTGCCACCAGGCAGGCCCCTTCCTCGGGCCTTGGCCCTTCAGGAGAAACTCCCAGGACAGACGATACAGGTTGAAGCGGCCAAAGGTGAGCAATACAAAGTACGAATACTTCTGAATGCCAATCAGAAACTTGGCCGCTGCATCGTACTCCATGATTCGGTCGTAGTACGTCGATTTCAGGTTTCCCAGAAGCCGGTGCGACACGGCCATGAAGGGCATGTGCTCGATATCCGGATCGTGCTCGGGCGAGTTGGTCACAATGTGGTGAACATTGTGGTTTCTCTTCCACCAACCCAAAGACAGTCCGCCAAAATAGTCAGCCATTATGTAGCCAAGCACCGAGTCCACCTGGAAGTTATGCGTGATGCCCATATGGCCGGCATCATGGACGGTAAAGGCCACTTGATGCCAGAAACAACCCAGGCAAAAGGCGCTCAGGGGGTACCAGCCCCACTGCAGGAAAACCAGAAACCCTGTAAACATGAGGCTGTACCGCAGCAGTTCGATGGCGTATGAGGTATAGTTGCACTGGTACAAGCCCTCACTCTTGACTTGCTCATGTAGAACACGGTATTTTTGCACAATCTCATCCTGTGTGCTAAAATCCAGAGATGGGTATTTATCCAAGTCCAGGGATATTTTCTTGTGGGTTTCTCTATCAAAGAATGCCATGACCGGGTCATCGCTTGCAGGAGGAGTGGCAGGAGTGGTAGAGCCCTTGGCTGCAGTAGGACGGTTGCGCATACTCGCTCCGCCGTTGTCGAAGACAGGTGAAGGGTCCCGAGAGACGGGTGGGCTCGAAGCTCGGGCGGATGCGGAGGGAGATTCCGGGACATCGCCATCGGTGTCGTCGCCGGCGTTGTCGTCATCAGCGGCCCGGAACTTTCCGCCTTGGATGGGCGGTACGAAGTTGGACCATCTGCCCTCAATTCTTCCTATGCGGTAGCGGTCCATTTGCTGCCTGGCTTCGGCCGAGTGAATGCTGATTTGGAGCAAGTCAGGAGTCGTGTACTACAGGACGCAATGCAGCTTGGGCGGGGGAGGGAACCAACACAGTTATTTCATCGGTGGCATCTCTGCCTACCATATGGAGAATCGCCTTGTCGCCGCCGGGATGGTAGGTCAGCCAGGGATCGGCCTTGACGACATATTGATCGAGAATGATAAGTTTCCTCCCGTCGGCTATCATGGCCTCAATGTCTCTCCGCGACATGAGGGGATACGTCCTCGACGCCATGTTTTACGTCGTCACAATCAAAGTACCTAACAAGAGTGGTGTGGGATTGCTCCTCCTTTACTTGCACACATAAGAAACGAATGTGTTCTCAATGCTAGAGGCCAATTGGCGGGCAGAAGGGGGACAGGTGAGAGGGACAAGGCACAAGGCACAGGGGAGGGAGGATAGCGAGACTTCAAGTAGTCAGGGTGGCGGGGCGGGAGGAAGGAACGGGCAGGGCGGGATGTCGGGCGGGTTAAAGCATCCGACTGTGTGGTATCATCCAAGTCAAGTAAACTGTAAGTGGTAGGGGAAAGGAAGACCAGACCGGACCAGACTACTATATACATAGAAACCTGGCAGTGAGAATGCAGTTCCTGGAATGGCATGTTTCCTAGGCCATGTTTAGTCAAGCAGCAGGAGCCAATCGGGTTTTGGGGTTTTAAAATTCTTCTTTTTGTTTTTGCAGAGGGAATATCATTTATCTGATGTTTCTAAGCTTCCACTTGGCCCGATTCCCACCAGCAACTGCGCAGATCCCAGCCACTCGGCAAGGGCCACCCCTCCCCGCAATTGGCTGGACCTGGATTGAAACAAACCTCCACCAGCGACTATGCGAGATGCCGACGCAAACCTTTGGACTTACCTTTGGGTTGGCACCATCCATCACTGCGGCAAAGTAGAGTACCTTTGTACCTTATGTACTTATGTACGTAGTCGGCAGATTGGAATGGTGGCTAGCAGCCTCGTCCGGCCTTGTGATCATCATCATATATAAAGAAGAAGTGACAAATGCTGGCAAGCATCTGACCTCTGGTCGCCTCATGTTCTGGAGGGCGAGGCTGCTTGCCTGCGCTGTTCCATACGACGGGTAGTACGGACCAAGTGGGTTTGCCATTCCTCTAGAAGCCGCAGGCCTCCGAACCAAATGACCGCCTCAACTTACAATAAACGACGCCAGTGACTTGATAACAGTGAGTCAGGCGTTGGATAGAGTTGTAGACACTTCTCCGCGTCCTGTAATATCCAACTCACATACACCTACATCGTACGCCGTCTACTCAACCACTCGACATGGCGTGGGTTCTACCTGCTGCTGCAGCTCCCTTCGGTCTGCCCTACTGCTTCCTCGGCGACCATCACAACCACTCTTGCGTCCCTGGTCGCTGCTTTGAGGGACCAAATGGCCAGTACTTCTGCAATATGGGAATAAATATGGCTCAGCCTCAACATATAGTCTGCAACAATCGTGAGTTCTAATGTTGATATTCGAATAATCCGAGTTGGGGTAAGCTGAGACTAGAGGTTCATAGACCAACAAGCCTGTGGTGCGCATGGCCAATCCAACATGTAAGTTTCTATCGCACCTTACTTGACGGAAATCACAGTGGAAGGCAGTAAGCTGGAGGCAAGCTGACCGAAAGCTGGACAGCAATGTCTTTGTTGCGCAACCCAGCAACCCAAACATCATCCCAGCAAATGCGGCAGTGGTGCGCTGGGCGGCAGATGCTTGGCCCACATCGGGTTACTCATACGCGCGCCTAGACGTGCCGCTCTTCGGCCGACGGCCAGAGGACTACTATCCTTATCCTCCACGGCTTCAGGCTCTTCGCGATGGGTCGGTTCCTGGGCTGGAGTACATCCCCGTTCTTCGGGATGGCTGGGCGGACTACAACAGTAGAACCAACCACGCTGTAGCTCACCCCGTTTGCGATCGGTGGTGAGCAATGCACCAGACCGAAAGAAGAAGAATGAGAAGAGAATACCCCCAGAGTACATATCATAATAAGCATAATGACATACGATCTTTGCAGTTTAATCCAGACGAACCTTCTTGCCCCAAAGCTTTAGATCGTATGTATTCGTCTGTTAGTGATTTGGGCGCGTGCTATTTTTGCCCCTGACACCAGGACTCAGGGGTTTACCCGCCCTTATGCCCGGAAGCGGAGACACCTGCATGATACCCTCTCCTATTGTGTTAATCCTCGAGGAAATCTAGACCACCTCCGGGCAATAAATTAAGCGAGACTGAGCATATCTCAGTGCGAACAAACGAATGTCACACGAGGGGTGGGCACGCCAGCAGTAGTCACAGCATCCTGAGTCTGATGGCTTCATATCACGCCAACCCAATATTCCATGTCGTATGATGAAGAGATAAGTATACTTATGGTTTCTGGCTCGTTATCCACAGGAGATGTTGGCACGTACAGAGGTGTGGTCGGAAGATCCTCTGGCTTCTCAAAAGGAGCGTGGTCTTGACGTGCAGCACCTGCGTTCTCTCCATATCTGTCTCGTTCAACTTTCCCTCATGCAAATTCGATTCAATCATTCTGCCTTTATGCCAAGGGCAGTTTGGCGAGAAACGAAAGTTTCCATAATCACAACACGTGGGACTAAGAAATCCTAGGCGGATAAGCGAGAGTATACGCAATAAGAAGACATATGCAACCTTGATTAGGACTAATCTACCTTCATTGTACCTATTTAATAAGTACAGGACCATCTAATGTACACCGAGACACCCGCCTTAAGTTTCATGTTACTTCACTTGTGGGGAGTTTAGTAGTGGATAGCCTTGGAGTAGGTAGCCATAGCTGCCTCCTTGAAGGCCTCGGCGAGCGTGGGGTGAGCGTGGCACGTGCGGGCGATATCCTCAGTAGAGGCGCCGTACTCCAGCGCCAGGGTAGCCTCGGCAATCATCTCACCAGCGTTGGGGCCGACAATGTGGCAGCCCAGAAGTCGGTCGGTCTCGGGGTCGGCAAGCATCTTGACCATACCATCCGTATCCAGGTTGGTCTTGGCACGCGAGTTGGCGCTGAAGGGGAAGTTGCCAACCTTGTAAGGGATGTTGGCAGCCTTGAGCTCCTGTTCATTCTGGCCAACCCAGGCGACCTCAGGGTGAGTATACATGACGGAGGGGATGACGCCATAGTTGACGTGGCCGTACCCCTTCTTGATGTACTCGACGGCGGCAACGGCCTCCTCCTCGGCCTTGTGGGCAAGCATGGGACCGAAAGTGCAGTCACCAATGCAGCGAATGTGGGAGTGCTTGGTGCGGTATTCGGAGTCAATAACAACGCGGCCACGGTCATCCAGCTCAAGACCAATGTTCTCGAGACCGAGACCGGCAGTGTAAGGGCGGCGGCCAATGGCGACCAGCACAACCTCGGCATCCAGAGTCTCGGGCTTGCCGCCCTTGGCAGAGTCAACCTCGAGCTTGACCTTGTCGCCGGTCTTGTCACCGCTGACAACCTTGGTGCCCAACTTGAACTCCATACCCTGCTTCTTCAGGAGCTTCTGGATTGACTTCGCAACCTCGTTGTCCATGCCGGGGCCACCAATCTGGTTAAGGAACTCGACAACGGTAACCTTGGCGCCCAGTCGCGACCAGACGGAACCCATCTCCAGGCCAATGATACCACCGCCAATGACGATCATGGACTCGGGGACCTTCTTGAGAGCCAAAGCGCCCGTGCTGGTAATGACGCGCTCCTCATCAAACTCGAGGCCGGGGAAGGGAGTAGACTCGGAACCGGTGGCGATCAGGATGTTCTTGCCGACGACGCTGGTCTCGCCTCCGTCGTTGAGGGCGACCTTGATCTCGTTCTCGCTCGCGAAGGTGCCGGTGCCCTTGATGTACTCGACGCCGTTCTTCTTGAAGAGGAATTCAATACCCTTGGTGAGACCGGACACGGAGGTGTCCTTGGCCTTCATCATGGCGTCCAAGTTGAGCTTGACATCGCCGACATCGATACCGCGGTTCTTGGTGTCGTGGAGAATGGAGTGGTACATATGCGAGTTGTTGAGGAGGGACTTTGAGGGGATGCAGCCGACGTTCAGGCAAGTACCGCCAAGCGCACCGCGCTTCTCGATACAGGTGACCTTCATGCCTTCCTGGCCGGCCTTAATGGCGGCAACATAGCCGGCAACACCACCACCGATGATGACCAGGTCCTTCTCCTCTGCAGCGACAAGTCAATTACTGCGCCATTATTGGGCGGGTATGGGCTATAGGGTAGCCGGCCACAGTGACGCACCTGCTTGAGAAGCGTATCCTCGTCTCCATCGTGTCGACGGGCTGATGATTGTGGGAAAGCTGGTTGAGCAATTGTGTCAGTTGGTTGCGCATGCGATTGTTGGCTGAATAGCTTCCGGAGCTCCAGACAGCTTGCCGGATGGAATGGGATATGACATAAGGCAAGAGAGGGCCAACTCACGAGGATTGTTTGATGAAAGCAGAACGGGCAGCCGTCCGGGATATTAAGCGACTGGCCAGCATTGTGTCGAGAGGGAGAAATGAGCGGCCGGGGATCGTTGGAGGGTGCTGTCGGAGGAGATCTGGAGACAACAACAAAAAAAGAGTTGAGGATAGTCTTCAATGGCAAAAAAATGGTTGCAGGCGGACAGAGACACACGCAAGGCGAGAATGAGCTATGTACTTAATCTTCCGGGTTTGCCTTTTGGTGCTAGTAAGCTAGTAGCACCAGTAGGCTAAACGCAATTGGAGCCCCCGGGATTGTCAGGCTGCCAGGCGTTGGCATTTGCTCTTGCTGGCTCTCAATTTTGGGCGGCCCGTGCTTGCCAACCACAGCAAAGTCCTTTTTTCGCCGCCAACGGTTGTATCCCGGGAATAGCCGGCCACGCCAGCTTGGAGTAATAATGTCCGTAGGACTGACTTACCACCTACCAGTAACTAATATCCTAGGTAGTCGTTGAGACTATTCTCGAGATATCCATTGGTCATTCATTATTATAACGGTGTAGGCAGCGGGCTATTCTTTCGCTATCCGGCTATTAGATCGTTAACTAGCTAACTTGTTACTACTTAATACTCTCGTCGCCGACTGCCCCTTTCTATAGAGTATGTACTAAATAACGTAATAGTTTAAGGTTTAGAAATAAAAGAGACATCGCTTAATGGGATGCTTTTAAAATATTAAAGTAACGGTAATAAAGATATTAATAATTTAAAAGTAATTTATTAATATCGAAACCCGTCCTTAAAATAAATATAATGACTTAAAATGTAATTTAAAGCTGGTTATTATTAAAAATTTAGATATACTACGAACCACTGGCCTTGATCACATCCTCTACGATCCTAATCGCTAGAGTACATTGCCGTTTATTAGCCTTGATCCTCTCCTTATCGGTGCCCAAAAACTTAGTTTTCTTGACGTGTTTGCCAAGGATATGTACTATCCCAGTGGCCAAGCCAAGCTCCGTCTGGAGCGCCGTCCCAAAGATGCTCTGGAGCTGTTCCTCCTTTTCGGCCATCTGGAGAACTGTAACAAGTAGATTCTCCACGAACCAACGGGTTTTCTCCTGTAACGCAGCCAGGTTGCGGTATTTGAGAATGTCGAGGCTGAGGCTACGATTGGCCACCAGGGATCCGTAGAACTTCGACACATTGAAGAGGCTCTGGGTAGTGTATTCCTCATCCTCCTCCTCCTCGTCTAAATCGTCACCCATGTCGATTTCTTCACCCATTTTGCGGAACCGCTGGGTCAGACTGTGACGGAACTGGAACGCCATCTCGCGATGGATGCAGAATCGGCTGGCTACTAGCCAGTAGTACGGATTGTAATCTGCTAGTCGTTCACCACTGCGAACAATCACCTCGGGGATCTCTTTCCGCTGGTGCTTGTTGAGTCGGAGTCTAGTAATGAGCAATTCGGCGTTTTCATACCCGGTTGCCGAGTGAAGGGCCACGAAGATGCGCTGTTTGATATCCGTATTGAACCCCTGCGCCTTGGCTAGCTGCCACAGGTCTGGTATGCCCAGGTCATCGTTATCGGCCAGTAGGTCATCTGTATCATCGTAGTCTTCTTCGATCTTTCCTAGGGTCTGCTTGCTTGCGTCGGTTTTATTGTTACCAGCCCAGCTCGCACCGGTAACCCACCACTTGCCGTGCGTATCGGCATTTTCGATGTCCTCGAGACCTATACGGAGCGGCCGTACCTCACGCGGTCCACTGAGGGCCCCGATGCGCTTCCTGATCTGCGTTCGCTGTTCTGTAATATTCTTGTTGCGGGCAGCGGCCTTGCTTTTGCTACTTTGCAGCTTCTTCATCTCTTCGATCATGAAGCTGGTCCTTACAGACATATTCTTGAGATCAGCAGGCTTAACCATGTCAATGATCTCTTTGAGCGACTGGGGGTCCTCACGCCTAAGTGCTGGACCACATGATTGAATGATCTTAAGTAGTAGTTCGGTGTTGAGTTCTGAAAGATTGCCCAGGAATAAACGCACATAGTCGAAGACCAGGAGCGAGGCGACAACCTGCATATTGTATAGTTCCGCCAATAGAGACATTATATGCTTCGAAGCCGCATCCGAGTGATCTCCCGAAGCGCTGTCATGGTGCTCCTTGAAGACCAGAACAAGGCGTTCGATGAGGAGCTCGGAAACATGATCAGCCAGGGTCTTCTGGGCACCAGCTACAAAGCCAGCAACCATGGCGAAGAACGCGTCGGGTCGTTTCTCAGGCGAGCAAACCAAGGCAATGATTAAATCGATCAGGACAGTAGTAACACTTCGTCTCGCATACTTGTCGTATAGCCCCGAGAACTCCCTCAATATGCCAACCATGCTCTCGTCAGTCAACCTGTTGATGAGACCCTGGACGCGGCGGCGCAATTGGGCTTCCGTTTCGTCGACAGAGCCAGCCTGTTTGCGCAGAGAGGGCGGGACATATTTGGCCACACCAGTAGCGGGCGCTACAAATGGGTTTTCTCGCTGCCGAACCGGTGCTGTCTTAGCCTGTATTTCGTCGTCATTGTCGTCACCCGAGAAACCCTCAAATTCGTCATCGTCATCTCTCTGCGCAGCAACTGCCTCGGCTTTCCGCCGCTTCTGGGCGAGCCACTCGTCTGCCTCGGCCTTTCTTTTTGTCTTGATAGCTGCCTCGATATTGTCGCCGTCACTCTCTTCGTCGATATCGCCAAGTATGTCACCTAGGCCATCTTCATCGAATGCTTTTGATGATTTGCCCTTTTTCAGACCAAGCTTCTTCTCCAAAGCAGCGATCTCGGCGTCCTCTTCGTCCAGTTTCCGCTTTTCCGGTTGGGGGAGATCCGAGCCTTTCCCCGGCCTCCTTGGCGGGTCTTCCTCGTCACTCTCGAATGCATCAGACGCTCCTTCCTCATCGTCCGAAAAGGGGTTGTCAAAGCCACCCTCGTCGCTCTCGAAGGCATCAGAGGCGCCTTCTTCATCCTCGGAAAAGGGGTTGTCAATACCATCGTCGTCGTCGTCGTCGTCCTGGTCGTCCTTGCCAGCTATTTGCGCCGGCTTCGGACGTGGCACAGGCACGGGCTGAGGCCTCTTCCTCACTGCCTTAATAGGGGCCGCAGGGCGCGGCCTTTGCGCAAACGTTTGATGTTGCTTCTTCTGCACCCGTTGGTCTTTCCTCTGGTCTTGACGCGAGCTCTGTTGTCTGAAACCGCCTCGACCGCCTCGACCGCCTCGTCCACTGCTTGAACCCGCACCATGGGGATCTATTTTTTGCAGCAGTGTGGCTGGGAGCGTCAGTTTATTGTTTGGCGCCATGGTGAGTGTCTGGTCTTTCAAGATGAGAGAGAGAGACAGAGGCTCAGGTGACGGCTGCCAAGCTATTAAAAAAATATCCCAAAAGCCCCCACAGCGGGAAGATCCACTCTTTTTATGCCGCCCAAGAGACGAAATCCATCAAGTTTAATCTGACTGCAGTCAAGTGCTACTCAATCTGCCAAGAGCGTCTTGTCCTAACCAATTTGTACAGCGTAGGCGGATAGCACTTGAGGATAGGTAATTCATGCATATTACAAATGATGGCAAGTATTAGAAAATACAGTTAATAAGTACTTAAAATATTTATTCCTTAAATTCTAATAAAGCATATAAATTTATATATTGTTACCTACCGGTTACCTATAAAGTAGATTAATAGGTGTATGCCAATGTATATCGACAGTCACTCTAACAGCTGTGCCAAATAAACGCTGGCCCCTCTCCGTAAATGGCATGAGTCGGTAGAGATACTTAATCCAGTAAAATGAATACAGGATCAATAGTATATTCAATTGAAACATCAAGTAACTGAGAGTCCCAAAGCAGGTACTGCACGTCCCAGACAGGCCAGGTAGGTGGTTAAAGCGGATTAGGCGCATTGCGGGGCATTAATTGATTATCCTGCCCACTCTTTGCGTGGTGTGCTGATAGATGATAGATTGACCATTAAGTCCCCGCAGTCTGGAAATTGTGACATCGTCGCAAACCAGAAGAAGTGCAGTCCGCCCACACACAAGGCGACATTTCAAGATGGGCCACCTCAGCAACGACGAGGTATGTTAGGGCTTACTTACTCTGCCTACCCGATTGAGCATGCACCGAGACGTGAGCCAGATCTGCTAACACAGGGCGCGCACTTACCAGTTCTTCACAAAACTCGTCGAGCTCTTCGACAGCCGCAAAGGCAAGGATCATGGCCACATCTTCCTGACCCAGAAGCGATGTATGCATACTATACATATACCCATATAATCCAAAACGCTGGGAACTGACACCCCGTCGTCGTCTAGTATCCTACGACCAACCGCCGCTGCCTGAACCTACGAGCGACACCATCCTTCCCGACCTGCACCCGCCGCGGCCGCTGCCGGTGCTGATCCGCGCAACCAATGGCAAAGGCAAGGAGAACCGCGCCAAGAAGATCAAGCTCTCGACCGTCGTTGATCCTGATGCGCTCCCCGCCTTTTTTGAGCGATATGCGGACGTTTGCAAGGCCGGCATGACGACGCTGAAGCCTCGCGACCGCAGCAAGAGAAAGATGAAGGGCAAGAAGAAGAAGGCCACGACAGGTGGAATCGGGGCGTGAGGTCTGGCTGTATCGGTGAAGCTATCGCACTCGGAAAGCCTCGGAAACTCATGGTAATCATCCGCGAGAGTTAGGTGAACTTGGGGGTCCAACACATAAGGAGGCCCGTCGCCGAGACTCTGGTTATAATAAGAGGCAGAATGAGTTTGCCTAGCAAGACGGCTACGGTTGCCCTTCGCCCCAACATTGGCGGTGTTCGCTGAAAAAAAGGAAATGCCTGCTGCTGTACACGAGTGAAAAAGCACTCTCCTGGTCATGTTCAGCATCGGAGGGTATACAAAGCACATGCATAGTTGCCATGAGGACTGACGAGATGATGCTCCAAGAGATATGATTACTGTCCCAATTATGCAGTATTGGTCAAGGAAAGAAATACCCAGAAATTCCATGCTTCTCCATTACTTCCTAGGGCCCCGAGCTACATATTTCCTGTGACTAGTGCTCTTCGTTGTCCTCTTCGAGGCTCTCCAGCACCTCTCTAATCTCCCTGCAGTCGTCACACTCGCTCCTGGTGGGCTTCCGTGGGTTCCCCACGTACATACAGAGACTCGCCGGGCACTCGATATCGGGGTCTTGGCTCTCGCAGCTGGCCAGCTTCTTGTAGGCCGTCCAGACCCTCTTGCATCGTGTGCATCGGAGGGGGTGTAGCTCACACATTCGGGGCGTCTTTCTGATTGAGATTATGGCCTTGTCGTCGAAAGCCTACGGGGTTGTGGGTAGCTGATATATCTGGTTTCGAGGGGAGCAAAGGGGAAATATATCGATTGAAATGAAAAAATTGCCCGACTTGTTGCGCCTATCGGGGGCTGCAGGCAAACAGAGCAAGTGAATGGTATGCTATGCTAGCTGGTGTACTGGCTGGCCAACTGGTGTTCGCTTACAACTTCATGCAGGAATCGAGACCAGGTGATCGGCTCCTCGAGTAGCAGCGAGTAGATATGGATGTGTAGCTCTCGCACCGATTGACTAAAAGGCTGTATCGCAACACTTGGGCTTCGAGAGCTGGGGTAAATCGCTTATGGGGAGTGGTCGTACGGCATTGTAGCTCATATAGAGTCTGAAGCCTCTGCTAGGCGCGCCCATAATGATCTACTTCTCTGAGTGGTGATGAGTGAGGGAGGAGAATTCATCCGGAAATAGGACGCATGGTGACTCCGATAGTGTACCGTTGGGCTTATCGTATCTTCCGGTCACGGCCACATAGCTCGGGAACATGTAACTGTTTGCCAGTGTTCATGACATGCTGAGAGTCAGCTCGACCAAGGAAAAGACGGAAGCCCCCCTTTTTTTGTCAGGGTGGCCAACCCTCAGTTCAAAAGTGCCGAACGCGAGGTAACCGCTGCAATTGCCGCTCGCTGGTTGTGTTTGTACTTGTTTCGTCGTATTATCCGTGTCATTTAACGCTCCCCGGTGTTGTTAGTTGCCCCTTTGGATATATGTATACAACTTACTGTGTTTGATGAGGTGTGTAGTACAATCATCTGTGCAGGGAAAGGGGATGGGCCACTCCCCTCGCCCCTTGTTCATATCATTCGCAGCTTCCAGACGTAGTACTCGGCTACAGCGAGCCTGCTATCTATTGAGAAACTCACGTCCGCCACCGCATAGTTCATGGATAATCGAGCTTCGTCTTCCAGATACTAGCTGCTTTTCCAGTGCCATTGAAGTGGTTTGAGAATCCCCGTCTCCCCAAATCGGCTGTTCCAGCTTGACATCCTTCTGTTACCACGGAAGGCCATGCATTTCGCCGTCTCGACTCTAATAGAAGCCGTGTCTATCGTTCTGGAGAAGAACAAGACCTTTACCGAGAAACCCGATCAAGTATCTGTACTATTCCACACCACGCTTAGGTTAGTGAACTCTTTCTGCGTGCGAAGTCAAGATCATTCGGCGGGACAGTGCTCAGCTGAACTTCCGACCGAGATCGGTGATATGCCAGCGACTACAACACACGAACATACTCCAGACCTGCTTGGAACGAGGCCACCAAGCTGGTGGCTTATTTCCAGTGTAGACGATCTAGATGCCGTAATCTTTTATACGCAAGACACTAAGCACACTGCTTGAGACGATGGGCGATAGCAAACACTCATAATTCAGAAGCAAGGTACAGTCTGGCTGCCAACACGCATTAGACATACTACTTTCATGAAGCCGTATGCCACAAGATTCCCGCCTGCCGAGTTCACACTGATATTGGTCGGCCGTGAGGCCTTGCTGGTTTCTATGTAACAAAATCGCACCCGAAAGGGGCCCCAGCAATGAATCATCGCAATGTCTTAAGGCCGCGGAGTAATGCCGTCCTGCTATGATCACCACAATGTATACCACTAGGCATCAGTAGGGCTGGTGAACCACGGCTTCTATACAGCGAGCATTGCGAAGTAATACCGACAGATTTCGAAAAGAAGCAATTGGTCGGCTCCCGTCCGGTACAGCCTACCTATGCACATCATTGCTCAGATCCTACGCTTTCCTCACAATCCTTACCATGGTCGTGTCGTTTGTCAATCCAACGCCCGTACAAGCGCCCGTAGCTTAGCCACCACCTAGCCTGGAAAAATCAGATGCTATTTCAAATACAATCTAGGTAAAGCCCTCCGATTTTTTCCCCCATTTCCTAGCATCGTAACCACCGCATTGAGAGATAACATAACGAAACGAGAAATAACCATCTTTGGCGTCCAGCGAGATGGCGCGTCGAGAGAAGTGACATCGGTCCAGCAGCCGTACCCTAGGCTAGGCCTGGTGTATAACATGGTCGAGTCATGTGTACATGATCCCGCTGTTTACGTCTCCCTGAGACCCAAATATGATCCTCCTCCTTGAACTCTCTGCCCTGCCCAACTTCCAACAACGGGGTTCAAGTTCACCTGAAAAAATAGAGCGAGCGATAGCACTGAAGAAATTGTACAGTATTATGTAACAAAAAGAGAAGGAAATAGACTGTCCAAACGTCATTTTACCAGACGGGCGCTGGGACCGAAGAACGAATGGAGCGTTGGAAAAGGACAATGTGAGAGGTCCAGCCATGTGAAGGGCGACGTCCCTTTGACTGAAGCATCATCACATAATCTGGTCCTGTGTTAGACCGCCATGGGCGTCGGTTTCCATCATGTCGCTTCCGCCAGGAGTTCGGTATTTGGCGAAGCTAAGACCGAGGGGCCGGCCGCCATATTGATAGCCCTGGAATTTGGAAATGGCCGTCTCGGAAGTATTCGCGTCATCGAAACGTACTACACCAGTGCCACGGGATCGGCCGCTTGGCTCGTACTGAATTTCGGCCTGCTCCACCTTTCCGATGGTGGTAAATAGTTCTACCAAATCCTCGTTGCTCGTGGACCAGGGAAGCTGATGAAGTTAGCAATTAGTCATGGGTATTCGGGTATGAGACAGGGCGGTACTCACGTTTCGGACATAGATGAGCTCGCTCTTCTCGGTACCGGGCTCAGCGTTGTCAGTGAATGGGTTTGGTGCGGCAGCAGCAGCAGGTGCACCACCACCGGCATCGAAGCCGGCTCCACCTGGGGGTCCGCCTCCACCGTAACCTCCTCGTCCACCGTAACCTCCGCCGAACCCGCCTCGGCCAGCGAAGCCGCCGCGGCCGCCGAAGCCACCACCGAAACCGCCACGGCCACCGAAACCGCCGCGGCCGCCGAAGCCACCGCCCATGCCGCCACTGCCAGCATAACGATCTTCGCGGACCTCAAGGTTTCGGCCCTGCCAGTTGTAATTATTGAACTCCTGGATGGCTGTACGAGCATCATCGGCTGACTCGAAGACGACAATGCCAGATCCTTTGGGACGTCCATCAGGCCCCATATGAACATCGGCTCTAATGATGGCTCCATTGCGGGCTGTAAGCAGTTAAAAGGTAAGCGGCGAATCAGCGATGGAAAGCATCGGTTAGGTAATAAGGTCGAGGATTACATACCGGCTTGTCTGAAAAGGTCCTTCAGGTCCTGCCAACCTGCGGTGTAAGGAAGCTGCGAAGAGGTCAACTTCAAGACCAGATGCCTATATTAGCTGTAAAGGGGGAGATGGTGTAGACAAACGTTGGAGACATAAAGCTGACGACCGGCACTCATCATACCGCCTGGGGGGCCGCCGCCATAGCCGCCCGGGGGAGCACCTCCGGGGCCTCCAGGGCCGCCGCCGCCGTAACCGCCTTGCATACCGCCGCCGAAGCCGCCTCGGCCTCCGGGGGCGCTGAATCGAGGTTCCGCCTCACGGTCCTAATCCCAACTTCAATATCGTGCCCGATCGCAATTAACCACACAAGAATCCTTACTTCTCTGACGTAAACTAGGCGTCCCATCAAGTTTTGGTTGCTGAGGGTTGCAACGGCATTTTGTGCCTGGTCCCGCGTTGCATATTCCACAATACTGGTCTCCTGTCAGCTGTCGATCCTGAAAGAATATATCGGAATGGTGCCATGCTTACCCGCATCCCTACAAATCCAGCGGACAACGTCCCGACCCGTCAATCCATCAATTCCAACGAAAAAGGGCCATGAGAAAAGGAACCAAACAAAGAAAAACCAGCCATGAATCACGTGTAGGCGCCCACCTTCGACATTCCATTGGGAAGTAGTAACACGTCGGCAAAGAGAACCTCTCCCGCTAGAAAGCACACAGATCAGCAGTTTTTTCTCCGACGGCCCAAAAGTACCGGGAACTTACCTTGTCGCATGAAGTCCTTGAGATGGTGCCACTTGACGTCGTAAGACAGGTTGCCGACATAGACACGGCGATCCTGCTGCGACTGGTCACGAATGTTGTTCATCATTTGTTCGCGAGCGACGGCTCGATCCTCGAACGAGCGTTGTGGTGCCCCGAAACCCTGCCCAGATCCTCCTGAGGGAGCGCCGGCGCCAGTCATGGGAGACCGAGAGCGTCGGTTAGACCTGCGGTAATCGTCTCGACTAGGTGACCTGCTGCGGGAATAAGATCGTCGACGGACTGAGCGACCAGGACTTCTGGATCTTCCTCGACGGGGAGAGCGGGATCTCTCTCGCTGTAGAATATCAGTATCTGATTGGCTCATGAACGCTAGAAGTCTGGCAAGCGGGTAGGCTTGCGATAGGTGTAATGGAGTTTGACAGAAGTAGTAAATGGCAAATAATGCAGCGTGGTTAGAAGTTGCAACAAGATGCAATCTTTCAAGTGCGTCAGTAGAGCATTTTCCTTTGCCAACCTAAGCCCGCAACCACTGGCGGGTTCGACCGTCGAGAGCTATGTGGAAAAGCCTCTCGTGCGAACTGGGCTGAAGCCAAAGCCAGTTTCCGTAGTCCCGAACGTTCAAGGCTAGTCCGGCCCGTCAAAGAGTCTTCCAGCGCCATCTCTGGATTTTCGTCGACTGATCCAGATTATAACCTTTCTGACTACTTCTCAGGTGGAGTTGGCTACTTGGTGTTGAAAGTTGCTCACGCGGGGTACTTTCATGGGCAAAGGAAATGCAAGCAACAATAGGCCTAGCGTTGACAACCAGGGACAATGAACAGTATGTTATATACTTACAGGTCGGTATGTGTCTCCTGAATCAGCTGCCAAAGTAGCGAGTTAGAATGACAAAACGGTCAAAGGTAAGATCAGGGAGTTGGAATGAGGTCTTGGTGAGTAGAAGTCGGGGATTGGGAAGAGGCCAGTTGTGGCAGCTTGACGGGCCGCAGGTGCATACGCGAAGAAGTTGGCCACGACTTATTAGTAGCCGATCAGGAAAGGAAAGGGCTGGGAGTGGAATGTATGCGGGAAGCTTGTTTTAATTGACAACGGCTGTCTTAGAATCGACCGTCCAGCGTCCCAGACAAATGTGCTTTGAGCAAGGCAAGACGAGAGGGACAAGGAAGGGTGCTAGACAGAATTGAGGGCTGATTCGATAGAAAGGAATGGTAAGTCGTGCAAAGGGAGGAGCAGAGGCAGGTGGATTCGGGTAATCTCATAGGCTGTGACAAGAGATGCAGGACAATGTACTTAGGCAATGGCAGGCAAAAGTGGTAACACGTCAGAGGCATTTGTTCAATGCTCCTGAACATGCGGACAAGAAGAAAGATTGGTGGGTGTGGCCTGTAGGGCAAGACTTGGATGCAGTGGACGACGGGCGTATGTACATGAGTAAACGCGAGCCGCGCAGGAGGTGGAAGGGTGTGTGGTGTATGCGTGGATGGAGGATGGATGGATGGGCATGGACAGGGAAGTGATAGTATCAAGTACTATATCAAGCGCAGCGCAGCCGGCGTGGGCGTGAAAGGAGTCCAGAGAAGGATGGCAAGGTGTTCGCAGATTGCTTTGGTCGAGGTGGATCTACTTACCCATGACGATATACTGTCCAGGTCGATATTTTTGGTTGCGGTGGCCCCAAAGGATATCTCGGAGTGACTGAAAGAATCACCCCTTCGGCTAAGAGGTCGAGTTCTGCTAGTGGAGGGGTGAGCTTGAGAGCTGCATTTCAGAAGAGGTACTATGAAGTTGGGGGGACGGAAGATGGACAGCCAAAGTACAACCGATGGGGGATGAGAGGTACATGGAGGGGGGATGACCGGCAGCGCATCCAGAGCCAATACACTGGCCCAAGTACAGCAAGGCTATTATTGTATCTTGGCTATGGTAGAAGCGACCAGCATCAAATCAAGCCAGCGCCAAAAGGCCACCAGCACCTGTGATCAGAGACATGCGCCTAAGTGCCGGATAAGGCTGGTGGTGCTGATGATGCTTGCCGGCGCCGATGCTCCCTGTTCTGGGTCCCCATCCACCCAATGTACTGTAGCAAGCAAGCATTGTGTATCCCCGACAGGCTGACGTGATGCCGGTTGGCACGCACACATCACATAGCCTGCTGCTGGTCTCACAGCCTGCTGCAGGAGAACAACAGACGCGGGCACACAGGCCAGGCCAGGCCAGGCCACGAGAGGCCGGGACAGAGGGACAAAGGGACAGAGGAGAACGTGGTGACCGAGGCAGGAGCCGTGAGCGAAATGGGGGTTCAGAGACCAAGGAAACACAAGGCGCGTGCATTGCAGCAGCTCCAATGTAAGTAGACATACCTGGTTGATGATGGGCGAAGGCCGTCTCGACTCGGGACGTTGATTAACTCGGGTCTGGTGTGGTCTGGTATGGAAAAAGAGGCTGCAGCTGAGTAGACTGGATGTGTATGGTTGGAGTCTGGGGCGAGTCTAAAGAGCGATCGCGATTTCTGGGTACGAAACGCGCTTCTCTCAAGAGTGCAGGGGTGCGGCAGTCCGGGTGTGTGTTCTGTTCTTGCCTTTTCTCTCTTTCTTCTGCTTTGTCCAGTTCTCAAACGGGATTGGGTGGGCCGAAGCTGCGAGTGACTGATTGCCTGATTGCTGGGGGGTTGTCCTAAGGCCACACACGGAAGAGAAAAAAAGAGGAGTCGTCCGCGCGTTGGAAATTCTGCTTGATTGTACCGGGGGCAGGAGCTAGCATCAATCAATTGGATTTGGACCAATCAGTCGGGAAAGTGGAGCTGCCCAAGGTGGGAAGATACTTGCAATACATCAGGACGTACATTAAATATGAGGGACGGTTATTTTAGTACAGATGCCCATATCGACTTTGTGATTGGGACACGGCCGTCAATCATGCTTGTCATGCAGACGGATTGGATGGATGGCGGACCTGGCAGGGGGCGTTTAAGGTCGGTCCCTTCAATGTTCTATGGAATACTTACCCGCACTGCTCTTGATTCTACCTAAGGCTGTCGTCCCACTTCTGTCTCACAGATAAAGGTTCTGGTCGATGAATCCATCTACTCTACTCCGTAGGTACTTACTTATAAAAAGCCTGTAGTGTTTCGGTTCATCCACGAGATGAGGTCTATACCGCTTCTATTTGCTGCTTACAGTTGTCTATACCTTCTAGAATCGGACGATACCCCTAGATAACACTACTCTTGGACTTCAAAGTGGGATTTCCACTCTGTTCGGTTTCGGCGCATTTGTTTTAATATTGTTGAGCAGACGTACATGAGTTCGGTTCACGTCGCATATATGTCGGTTCCGAGCCTCTCAACCTATGACGCCGCCGCCCTGTATATATACCTCGAAACAGGTGGAAGGTCGGTCATTTATCCATGCGTCAGCAACAACATGTAGGTACGTTAGGTTGACAACGGCTCGGGTGGTGCTGCTCAGGATAAAATCAACATCGTAGCTTTCCCTGGGGCATCGCCTTGGCTCATGTTTCGGCTGTTGCATTGAGTTGTGTATGAAGTTGTTGGACCAAGGGCGCTCGGGTAGATTCCTGGCCACAGGCCGAACATTGATGATGTTTTGCAGGTAGGTAGGTATCCAAGAAGCATGGCGGCTGCACAATACCCTAGCAGGTAGGTGAGTGCGAAGCCCGCAGGAGTACGACTTACTGATCACACACTGTGTGAATGCATGAGCAAACATCTGGTTACCTTCCCATCCCCGGGTAGGGGAGCGGGGAGCAGTGCATGTTGACATTATAATAAGTAAGTCTGGTTTATAATAATCATTTACTCAGGGCTTGCGGCAGGCACGTAAATTGAAGCTTATCTGTTTCTCGATATAACACTCGGAGCGGGGTGCAGTTGTGTCTAGTTTGGCGGCCTGCAGAAGCGTTATTTCAGACATGTGAAGTTCCCCAATAGTTTGGTCCGCCTGATATATGTACACTGGGACGCTGGCAATTATATGTACTTGCTTTCACTGATTTATCATGCTGTGATGGCTAAGTTGACCGGCTTTAGTGGTGACCACGTTAGTGTTTATGCTCGCAACACGATGCTACCTAGTTATCATGGAGAATATCATAGAGAATTCTCTGCTATACTTTCCCAGCAGCACTTGTCTCGCTGTTTAAGCTAAATAGTATAAGCAGTGTATATCAGATCGCAAGTCGTCGTACTCGACGTAATAAGGAGGGGTCGGAAAGGAAGCCCACTCAGTAGCATGGCATGACCCTGTTATAATTGCTACTCAGATAGCGGCACACCTTTCCAAGCAAAACACTTTACACCTACCTCTAGATTGATCATGGGGCTTTGCTGTACTTATTGAGCCGTGTCTGTCAGGCCAAACCCAAGTTACTCCATCTTCACCTAATACGACAAACCTGATGCAGGCTTGGGAGCCGGCCCTGACCCTTCTCCTCCCCCATCCATCAGGGGGATCGCGTGCATTATGGGGATGCTATTGAGCTTAGTCTACCGTGCATTATTTTGCGCGGAATGGCTCCTTGCTCTCTTCCATAATGCCTCAATATAGGCCGCAAAACCCCGCGGCGTTGCTTACATCCAAGTCTATTGCGACCAACTGTCCTTTGGCAACTTCGGTGTATAGTGAGGAGTTGGTCAGAGGTGTATACCCTAATCACGGTGAGCTGCATCGACCAAGCTGTCTTCTACAGGTCGGTTGTGGTTGCCCACGCCCCTGTTCTGGCGCTTGCATATCACACTATTCAATTATCAGCCCTTTGATGCATGGGGAAGACTGGCTTCTATGGGATGCTGCCAGTCTCTAACAGGGGTCTCAGTGGAGCTCAACGTGTTGACACCATGCGGTCGGGTTGCTACATAGTACAATGTACCGAGAAGGGAAGGGGTGTACAGTATGATATGTCAAGTCGTGCAAGGCCACTTCGGCTATTGTACTCGACGTACCTGATACGGCCATTCCTGTTGCTCTGGGCGGCTCAGCTTCGCAAGACATATGGATGGCTTTGGGCTTCGATAATTTGATAAGAATCACATCGAGGATTGCCCCGTATGTATACTGCCTGCCGCCATGTGAACTATCAAGTCATTGTTATATGCTCCATGGCCGTAATGACAAGCGGGCAACATCTATTAGGCGGGCATTTCTGTCGACCACTATGGAGTGCCATACAAGACGATATGTTATATCTGCCGGCCTCATAGGTAGGTCTACAGGTGTCAGGAAACGAGAAGATGCCAAGGGTGTTTCGATGTAAGCATACCTGCTGATACACATGGTTTCTGCCTTCAGTCAAGGGGTCGCATCGTCTTCTTCTTTTGGGAACTTATAAAACAGTGAGAAATCTACACCATACTTTGGGCGTATCCAGGGACAAATCCGATTGGAACAAGCAATCTTTAACGTGTTACGCACCAGTGCCCAATGGGTATTTCATTGTGCTTCGCGAGCAAAACAAAGTTCATTAGTTATGGTGAAGTACACGGGTGAAAAGTCTCCATCTGACTGGCAAAGGCTCATTATGGCTATCCCCACCTTGCATGCTTCCCACTGACATGTAGAAGCACCGAGCCAGGGGCATATTCCATCGAAAGCTGTAGGTCAAAGGAAGGAAGCCATATAGGTATGTACCGGACTTACTTTACCTACCTACCTATTTCCTTACCGTGAAACAATAGCCAAGTCGGGCTAGCACGGAAGAAGACGAGGTCCCATGCCCCCATTGAACTGGCCTTGGGGGTTTTCGTGTACGCCTGCCGCTCTACGAACAAACTCGCTAATTCAATGTTCTTTTATTTCCGACGCGTCCTCCTCCGCATTGCTTTCTATTCATATTTGCTCCAACCTCTAGCAGAACATGCCCCTGAATGTAGCAGGGAGTGGTAGGGAAGAAATCCGGGACTATCATGGCTGACTAGACCGTATGAACGTTTGGCATCGCTACAGTTCCGACGACAACTACTGTACCATATTTCCCATTTCCGTTCTGGTGGTGCCCATACGGTAGGTAACATGGTGCTAAATAGGCCGGTTTCTGTCACTTGTCATTTCTGCTTGCAGACTCGGACCGTCTTCTGCTTGATTGGGAGCCTTGCAGCATTGGTGCACATGTATCAATCCTAGCATAGGCCGTGGCTGGCACCGAGTCACCTTTGCCCTCATCGAAATATTTTGGGCATGCACGAGATAATAGTCACCATGGGAAGGTCTTTACAAGGGGTGAATGAATTTGCAACCAGTGTTCAGCCTCCATTGCACTGGTCATGGGAGTATGACAGCAACGTTGAAGCAGCCACGAGATACCGGGGAGATAAATGTTGGCTCTGATATATGTCATCCCATTGCAGAACCCACTGAGAGCAACAAGATGGAAGGAAGTCTGCTGAACCTGCGTACAAGTACGTATGCTACATGCACTAGAGTTGCTTTGCTCCGGCGCCGGATCAGCAACCCTGTCTATATCCCGCACTTGCATCGGATCGTCGTTATTGAGGCACAGCGCCGCAATGGGTTCTCGGACTCAGCAGTGGGACGTTTGGGCCACCTGGGCAAGAGGCTCCGGCGTCAAATTGTCCTATTAGCACTAGTGACAGACAGGCAGGCTCCGGGGCCTGATCTTGTATAAGGCACCAGATCACTTCCTGCGTGTGGACAATGCCGCATCTGTTTCCTCTTCGGACAAACGTGTCACCTGGTTACGAATAGGCCCCCTCCCCCCGGGAAAGATCGTATACGAGATAACCATCAATTGGCTAATCGGTGAAGTGTCTGGTTCACCTCGGAATCCCCGAGCCACTCAAGCCTGTACCTCACAGTTACAGTCAGTCGCCGGACCCGCAAGATGGTGGGAAGTCAATCATTCCCGATCTTTGGCCCATCCTTCGGAACATCCATACCCCATTAGATCCAGTTACCATTGCGGGCATCTAGTAAGGAAAACCTGGTGTTCGCGGGCGCATCCTGATTAAGATGATGACAGGAAACCCCAGGGATAGGCGCGCTGCTTACGGGATGGTGCCCGGTATCTAAGAAGAACAGGGCGGCTACCAAAAGTGCCTGAAGGCCAAGAACAGCTATTGTTTGCATACACCTGGAGACCCCTGAACCGCCGGGCAATGTTATGTTTGTATGGGAAATCAGGTGTCGTTCAGGTGTGAATCGATCGTAAGCACACTGAAGCAGGCTCTTAAACAATGCCACCCACCCAGCATGACACCCCTCTATGCTGTACGGGCAGTCTCCCAGCGAGAATTACATGTATGCCGCCAGGCAAGAGCCTCTGATGCGTCCATGGCGTTTCATTGCCATGAAGCAGCACTCATCGACCCAGCCTGGTAACACTGCAATCAACGAAGGAGCTTAGCTGAAAAGAAAACCGGTGTAAAATCGAATCCACCCGAGGCAGCCATCATGCACTCGGAACCGCTTACGATGGGTATTTAAACCCAAACCTCTCGACTGCAGTGCCCCAGCACTAGCTATGCTCCACCCGCCGACAGCAACAACAGGGTAGTGGACGACACACAGTTCGCGAGATGATATGATACCACCGACCGACCATGGTACAGTCGCTTCTTTCTACGTCTCCATCACGATGAGCGACACTATACCCAGATATTACTATCACCTGATAACAACGTCTGGCGTGTCCCCATTGTCATGAAAGCAGAGAGCAAACGTATGCATATCCCGGCCGTTTTGTATTGATCCCATCTCTACTGTACATACCTAGCGGCATGTCCCCCTGCGCTGGGTAATATTGCATTGCACATTGGCGAACGGCCAAAGCATGATCAGGCTTGACCGTATCCCTTACTCTGTGTTGGCAGGAGTGCGACAGCTCTGAACGCGCTCAGAACAGCCAAGGAACATGCTGCGGACAGGCAACGTGTAAGTAGGCAGCCAAAGACAATTCCACAACGATGCATATCGGACTGCCACACGCGGCTTCTTTGGATCTTGGTGGCATTTGGTACTGGTCAGCTTGCTGTGTTTGTGTTTTCCTTTGTCTCAGGCAGACGTTCGGTGAGAGCAAGAATTCACGACAATGCGACCATCCATCAAATGGCGGGGCAGAGGCTTTCTTTCCACCCCTCCTGCCTCCCTGTCGACCATATGATCTACAGGACCCTTGTAGATACCTCGTACAGAACCTCGTACAGGCAATTAATTACCTAACTCCGGATCTACATCTGCTTGACCAATCTCGGAGATATTGATATATGTACAAGTAGCTAGCTACATACCTACCTACTTACCTAACCTACAATACACACACAAAGGTCAGACGGTTTATAGGGCCTCGAACTGCGCACGTACATGTACGGACGCCCAGTTGGGATTCACTCGCGGGAACTAACTGCAATGGGCTTACTGTAATGGGCTTATTGTAATACATATAAGCTGGATCGCGGGTTGAGTGGTTCGGTGGTTTGACCCCAAAAACCCACATTCACCCGACCTGAATCATAGATATCATGGATAGCACTCGTCTATGAGTAATCCAGAAAAAAAAGCAGGGGTGGCTACAGGCCACCTGCAGCTTTGCCGGTCGGACTAAGTAACAATTTCTCCCGACTTTCGTGAAAGCACGGGTCCGGGTCTGGAAGAGGTTTGGTTCAGGGTTGCATCATCAGTCTGTTATGCATTGGATTTCTAAAGCCAAGAAAGGAAAAGAGGTCTTTGTTGGACTGGAAGGAAATTAGCACATCAACCCATTGCCATGGCCCCCACGAGAGCATTTGCCACCAGGTTGGCGTCGGCAGCGGCGACCACGACGACGACGAAAACCTCGAGGTCACCACTTGCTGCGGCCGCCACAACCGCCTGCCTTCGCAACAGTAGTACCGATCGTCGTCGCGCCTACCATTCCTATGACCATCCGCCCCCGCCGGGCGCCTTCAACACCGCCGAGCGACAGATTCTGGCGGCGGCCTACCGCCACGTGCCCGAGCACGGCTTCACACACAAGGCGCTCTCCCTAGGCGCCCGCGACGCCGGCTATCTCGACATCAGCACCAACGTTGTGCCCGAGGGCCCCTTCAGCCTAATCAAGTACCACCTCGTCAGCCAGCGCGAGGCCCTTGCCCCGCGCAGCGCCGAGATCTTCAATGCGCCCGTGGGTGGTGCCAATGGAGCCACGCCCGACGCTGCGGCCGGCGCACGGGGCCAGTTGTTGACACTGCCCAAGAGAGTCGAGCGCTTGACCTGGGAGCGACTGCTGGCCAACCAGGATATAATACACCGATGGCAAGAGGTATGCAGCATCTAGTGGACTGTCTCTCCACATGGTCCATTGACTTGCCTCTTTTCTTCTAACTGTATCTAGGCCCTGGCAGTCATGGCGCAACCGAGCCGCGTTCCCGCCTCGCTGCACGAGCTCGCCTCCCTTTCGGACGAGATTTACCACCTCGCCGGGGACCTCGCCGTCGACCCGTCCTGGTACACGAAGCGCGCGTCCTTATCTACCATCTACGCCTCCTCCGAACTCTTCATGACCAATGACCGCTCTCCCGGCTTCGGAGACACCCGTACATTCTTGCGCCGCCGCCTCGACGAGACGGGGTCCCTTGCTGGTGCGCTGGGGAGCATTGGCCAGTGGGTTGGTTTCACAGCCTCGGCCGGTCTCAACGTATTGAGAAGCAAGGGCGCCAGAATCTGAGTGGATTGAATCCGTCTATGTGTGCGAGATTCTAGAAGAGACGGCCGTAACGTCGGTCCTATACGGACTGTGTCAGGCAAGTGTAACAATAGATTGCCAAGCAGAGCATCACGCGCAAGAGCTGAAAGGCAGCGAACATTGTAGGGCGTTTCTTCTATGCCATTCATGCATTGATATTTGTACCACTGCTTAAAATACCATATTGTAAGACTAGGTCATAGTATGGAAACAGGGAGTATAGTAGGAAAACAAGTAATCTCATGCTCCCATTCAAAGTGATAGCATGTAACAATGACGTGTAGTATTGTGTTGGTATACCTCAGGCCCTAAATCACAAGCCTAGGTATAGAGAGCAGACCTTTCGATCAATATCCTCAAGATCTAGAGTCACCCCTAGACAGCATATGGACCTAATGCTAGTAAACATATCCTGCCAACATAAACCACTTATCGGTTGAAACGCCGCAACTCCGCATGCTTTATTAGGTTACTATTCGCCGAGTGCCAACACGGTTATGTGTCGTAGCTGGCTCTACCCTATAACGGAACCGGAGCCTGGGTATATACCGCGAAATGACCACAGAAGAACATATCGTAATTGGGGAAGACAAATGCATAGTATAACCCATGTTATAATTAGTGGTCAACCAAGGTTGTCTGGCGTGGGTCCGAAAGCCTATTATGACCACGTTAGTAAGTTAAACGTGTCTTCAGCGGCGGGTGAGATGTTGAGTACTTACCTAATGATCTTCACGTCCTTGGCGACCTTTGCTCTCCCCTCAATGGCGTTGGGCGTGATCAATATGAATTGCTTCCCTACAGAGCGTCTGGCTGCCTCAACCAGCATGTTGGTAGAGATGGCGCGATTCACGTTGTCCATGAACACATCAAATTCATCCAGGCAACGTAGCGGGGAACCCATGGCGTCCCATATGGCCAGCAGCAAGCATATTGATGAGAACGACTTCTCTCCACCGGAGAGGGTCTTGGTGTTTCGGCCCGACACGTTCTTCCTCGTCTCGTCTGGCTCAACCCGGATTTCGAGCTTCTTGTTGGCGTGATCGAGAAGCAATTTGCCACGGAAGCCTCGCTCGCTCAGTAAGTACTGGAAGTTGGCTCGGGACTGGGCCGAAATAAGGCGTTGGAAGGCTCGCCATTTGTCTAGGCGCTTGCTCAAGGCTTGCTTCAGCTCGCCCATGAGGGATCCCAGGTTTTGTTGGTTGCGTGACGCAGCGTTGTACTCCTCAGCAGCCAGGACCATCCTGTTGTTGATTTCCTCTTCCGTACCGCCAAGGCTATCACGCAGTCTCTTCAACTGTTGCTTAAGGGCAGTGAACTTTTTCTCGATCGTCTCATACGTCTCGCCTTCGGGAATGATGACGCGTTCTTGATTGTACTTTTGCGCCTGTGTAATGAAGTCCTGAACAACCCCATCCTGCTCGTCTCGAAGCCGTTCCGCGTCCTGCTTCTCGATTTTGGCCATCTCGATACGCTCAATAGCGTTGTTCTTCTCTGTGAGAGCCAAGTGTCGCGAGTCCTTATAACGCTGAAGTTTATCCTTTGCCTTCGTTTGACGACTACGGTAATCCGCTAACTCCACTCTCGCAGTTCTGAGTTCTCCTTTCAGCGCACTGACGACCTTGTTCATTTCCTCTTTCAAGACGGCAATCTCGGCATATTGACTTCCGTAGTGTTCGTAATTCCTCTCCGCCTCCCCGAGGTTTTCACGGAGAGCTTGTAGCCTGGCATCGACACCGTCAAAGGCATCGAGGGCGCCTTGGGCATCATCCAGGGCAACACCAGCCAGTCGCAACTGTCGATCCAGTTCCTTCTCTCGCTTTTTGTGTTGTGTCAACGCCAAAGCACATTTTTGAGCATGCTGCTGGCAACGTCGCTTAGAATGATCAAGTTCGGCCAAGTCCATTTGCAACTGCTCGAGCTGTCTTTTTTGTACGCTGATCTGAGTTTCCGAGTCTGATTTCATCCGGGAAGCGCCATTATATACTCCTTCTGCCGTGGACTGGAGATTGTGGCTCCCCTTGGGCTGAAATCGCATAAATGCATTCCTGTCTGTATCATGGATTGCCAGAATAGATGCAACGCCTGGTGGGGCGCCCCTGTCCCCCAAGGTGGCCCAGACTTCAGCAGCACGAGGCATCAGAACGATCTGTTCAATCCTGGCGACTAGAACTAGCTGATCACGTACGCGCGGATCGTCAATATCCAAAACCCGCAAGATAGTTTCGAACCCTGCATCAGGTTCTCTCAAAGCGTTTAAAGAGAAGCCTGGTTTGCTGATGTAAATGGCATTTTTGTCCATCCTGAGCCGTCTCATATGATCGATTAGCCGCTTCTGATCATGTGGATTCGTCACAATGAAGCCATTCAATGGATCGTTCAGCACCTTCTCCAAGATGAACGTCCAGTCCGGTTTCTTCAACTTCATGTGTAAGCCAAGAGGTCCAATGGGTTGGTCCTGGAATCCACGATCGTTGCTAATGTTCGTCAACAGCTGTGCCATCTGTGGCTCGTACCCGGCTAATGAATCCATTCGGCTCTGTGATAGATGGCGTAGTCGTCCCTCAGCAGCATTGACTTCCTTACGCTTCTGCTCAACGAGCTTCGAAGCCTCGGCCACGTGCTCCTCAGCCTCGGTCATTTCCTCATGCAGTTTGGGCTTTGCGTCTCGGTGCTCGCGCAACTCAGCTTCGGCGTCGTTCTGCGCCTGTCGGGCTTCTTCCACTGCCCTTTCCGCTTCGGCAGCGGCGCCGCCGTTGACTTCTTCTACCTTTTTCTTTTCCTCTTCAATCTTCGCCTTCTTATCGTCAACGGTCTGTTTAGCTTGATTCATTTGCATCTTGAGCTCTCGTTCCTGGACATGTTTTTCTTCTATCTCGTCCTTGGCCTTCCGATATTTGCTCTCAGCCTCTATACGCTTCTCGTCGAAGGAAGCCTCCTCCTGAGTGACATCTTCGAGAGCCTGCTCAGCCTGTTGAATCTTCTCATCGTGTGCAGCGAGAACTTCGGCCTGCACGTCGGCATCTTGTTGCAGGCAGCCGATTTCATTTTTGGCAGCCTCGATCGCATTCTCTTTTTCTTGTAGAATTGTCTCCTGCTCCGCGACTTGCGCCCATGTCAACTGCTGGACATAGAGGCGGGACTTGCGACGCAACTCTTCATTCTTATCGCACGCCTCTTTCACGGTGCGAGCTTTCTCATACTTGTCTTTCAGATACGTCACGGTCTCTTCATACTCGACAAGTTTGTTCTCGTTTGCTTCCATTAGCTCAGCGAAAAGCTGAAGGTCGTTGTCAAGCTGCTCCAGCTGCGTTCCTTGTAGAAAGTACTTGTACTTGGTCGTGGGACTGGCTGAGTTGAGGAATTGTCGAGCGTTATCTTGGGAGAGGACATTGAGAGGGTTGTCTACCTGCAGACAATAGTATTCAACCACATCGTCCACATCCGACTTTTTCGTGGTGATCACACGGCCCGTAGCTGATTTGAGCTTGAATCCACTGGATCCGGATCTATTGAAATTGCGCTCGACGATGATGGACTCCCCGAACAGGTCGGGCTTGTAGGCATCAGAACCTTGGTTTTTTATCTTGACAACAAGACTCGCATGGTCTTGTCCCTCCTTGATGAAACTACGTAGGCTGGCGCCGCGGTTCGTCGAGCTGGCCTTCCCGCCCAGGCATAGAGTAATTGCCGTGAGAATAGCGCTTTTCCCACTTCCATTCTCGCCCACGATGAAATTTAGTAGGGGGCCAAGATCGCAGTGCAAGCGTGAATGGCACATGAAGTTGAAGCAAGTGATACTCTCGATGACGGCATTGAGCGCAGCCACATTGTCGCCCATTTGCTCAGGATGTTGTCGACTCTTAAGGCGTTGTGTGGCGCGCAGGTCGTCTTCGTCTAGATGCCGCAAGTGTTGGAAGCCGGCATCCCGCATAGTTTCGTACTGCGTGGCAGGAGGGGGAGTCGGTGGTGCCTCTGTATCACGCATGACTTCATTGTCATCTTCCTCTACCTCTTCCTCCTCGTCTTCGATCTCGTCATCGTCGTCAGAGGAAGGTTGTCTACCATGACGCGGGCGTCCCGAAGATCTGCTTGTATCTGCATCGGACACGCGGGCCTTTTTTCTCTGTAGAGCAGGTTCACGTCAGTTACAGCAAAAATTATGATGACCTCAGAGCAATTGGACTAACGGATGCGCTTCCTTTGTTGGAGCCGGCATGAGCGGTAGGTTCATCGGCATCGTCGTCGTCATACGCAGCGCGAGAGCGCTTCACGCGTGAGGCCGACGGCATGTTGCTGTTGTACTCTGTATGCGCAGGCCAAGTCGGCTGTTGGTGAAGAAGACACGCGCATTCAAGTCCTGGAAAATGTATGTGTTCGTCGCTGGGTGTGCTAATGTCGCATAAAGAGAACAGCAAGTCGCCGATGCACGCAGCATCAAACAGCATGCATTGTCAATGCGTTACGCCAAGGTAAGGTATGCAGTCGAAATGCTTTGCTGCCACAATGTCAAAGTGGGATGATATCGATTGGGTGCTGAATATGAAGACGCGCTTTCCTCACTTTACGCGCTGGATGGTGGAGTGGAGTTAATGTTAACTGCGCTCGCCAAACTTAGAACCTGGTAGGGGTCCAGGCCATGCATCACCCCGCCATAAACCCCACTAGCCTAAACAATCATGTCTTCAATGTTAGCAACAACACCAATCGGGATCTGACGTGATTGAATCTTAGATCTCTGCTCAGATCGATCTGCCTATACATTAGTTGCCGAGCTCTGCATTCCATCATCGACATGGAGCCAAGTACAGACATACCTGGGTTCGTCCAGGAGGGGTTTCCCCGACAGCTCCCGGAAAACTGTGTCGAGTACATTCTAGTAATCATCGATGATCAGCTGGAAGCACGCCGAAAGCTGTCAGCTTTGGAGAGTGTTCGCAAAAGGGCTATGCAGCTAGCGAGTTCACTAACCAAGGACTATATCTGGCAGCGAGATGCCCTCAATTTGGAAGTACAAACCGACCATGGACTTGTTTATCTGCATGGTAGCTCGTATTTTGGCGATACTATAGAGGACGAGTGGCTTATCGTGTATCTTCTCCGCGAGCTCAGCAAAACTACCAATGATCTGTGGATTCGGGTATTTGATAGTGATGGAGAATTTCTCCTGGTGGAAGCGGCCAACGTCTTGCCATCTTGGCTGAGCCCAGAGATCGATACCAACCGAGTGTGGATTAATCAAGGGAGTCTCCATCTGATCCCTCTCCAAGACAAGGCAGACAAGAGGCCTTTGGATTTGAATCAGGCGGTTGAGCATATTAGGGGGGGACGCCGAATCTCTCGTTCGATCGTCTCTTGTGGAAGCTGAGGCTCTCTACCGGCTAGAGAAGTATCCCAGGCAAATACAGAATGCCATGCATCATTCTTTGACAACTATTCCTAGGAAACTCGCCTATATCCTACATGAGAAACCAGCGGCGATCGCACCCGCCGTTGAAGCATTCTATCTCAGGGATCCCGTCTCTATGAAGTCACTCCGATCTACATCCGGAAAACTGAGCTTTCCTCCGCAGGACCTCGTGATTGTGAGCGTCAAGTACACCAAGGTCCTCTTCGCACAATTAAAGTCGCAAAAATTTACACCACCCCCAGCATGGACTGGCATTATGGAAAAGGTCGAGAATGAGACCAGGTCGGCTGAAGCCGCCCAAGAAAACCTTGCCCGACTGGAAGTGGGCATGAAGCTGACTTCTGGTTTCGAGATGCTCGCCTCCAATGCTACGACTAAGAACAACCGAACTGCTCGAGAGGTGGCGATTCTCCTCGAGGACCTGGAGGAGGACGGTGACCAGGCACTCCCAAGCGATGCCGTCATTGAGTCTTGGCCTGGTGCGACGCAGGATGACGACGAGTCTTGGATGGATATCAACTACGAAGAGTTCGAGAAAGCTCTTGATGGCAAGGGCGACACTAAAAGGGGGGAGACCGGCGGCTTTGGAGATGCCTCGGCACAGGCAGATCTACAAAAGATGGTAGCCCGCTTCGAGTCCTTTCTCAACGACGAGACTGCTGGAATTGAAGGGGCGGAACTCGACGATATGGATGAAGACGATGATTCATCCGACTATGAGGACAGCGAGGATGAGGATAAGGATGTCAGCTTTGACGAGGAGCAGTTTGCCAAGATGATGCGAGCAATGATGGGCATGCCTGTTGAAGAATCGACCCGTTCGAAACAGCCATGGCGGGATGAGGATAAAAAGGGCCAAGTTGAGGAAGTGGACGAGCAAGAAGACGAGGAGATCAGGCAATTGACGACCCAGATGGAAGCCGAGCTTAACTCTCATGGGGCTTTGCAACTAGACCCAACTTCGCGGAAGTTGAAGGTCCTGAAGCAAAAGAGTGCAACGGACGACAGAGGCAAGGGGGTACAGCACGATAACGAATCAGAGGAAAGTGACGACGATGGAGAGGAAGTTGATATTGACTACAACCTGGCCAAGAATCTACTCGAGAGTTTCAAAAGTCAGGGAGGCACAGCAGGGCCTGTTGGCAACATGCTGGGAATGTTCGGCATGCAGCTGCCGAGAGACGAAGAGCACGCAGAGTAAATACTCAACTGCGATCAAGAATGTATTGAGACTAAATCTGAGGAGAATATATGTTGTTAACTTTTATAGCTATACTGTTACCCAGGCTATATAATGGATAGTCACGTTCTTTATTATCAGTTTATTAGTTATGTAGGTAGATGGAGAGTTACCTGCCTAAGTATGTATTGGAAGTATTCATTTGATGAACAGCTCTGTGGCGACGAATGGCTACCCAACGAATCGCCAGCCCCCGCCAGCCACTGTAAACGCGATACAATGGCTTGGGTAACCCCACTAAACCAATAAGCAAGCATTGAAGCTACTGCAACGACGTCACAAGCAGCGGGAAGCATGCTAATGCATTACTGCTAATGACCTTATACAAGACCGCACTCACTCTGATCGCATGAATGTCCATGTGCACTCGACCCATAGTTCATGCTTTCCGGACGATCCCCAGCTGCCCATGCCCGCCCTCGGAACCGCATAGCGAACCCTCCTCTTGATCGCACGCAACGTTATTATTGGGCACCACTTTCGCAACCTGAATGAAAGAAGAAGCTACGACGACGACACCCGCGGGCCGCAATCCGGGCAAATGCAAGCATGTGGGCGAACAAGGCTGTGTCCAACCTCCAGAAAACCTACGATGAGAGTTACCTGACATGCTCGACCGCCGTCTACTACGAGAGCCAAGGCAACGAGAAGGAGGCCATGCGGTACTGGAAGACGGCGCTCGACCAGATCAATCACAACTCGCCCAGCAAGCCCAGCTATACCCCCAAGTCCGAGACCGAGCGGGCCCTGCTCGACAGCCTGAAGACCCTCGAGACGCAGTGCAAAGAACGGGTTGACCTGCTGGAAGCGCTTCGGATTTCCCGCGAAGAAGACACAGCTGCCAAGCGCAACTCCTCCTCGAGCGGCACCAATGGCGGTGATTCTTCAAGTGCAGACCCCGGCGAGAGGGGTTGGATAGGTGGTGGGACTATCCCAGCTATATCCTACACGGAACTTTCTAGGCCATCGCTTCCTCCCAGGCCGTCCATGAATTACAGGAACACGTCCGAGAGAGCTGTGGTGGGGCGCAAAGACGGCCCCAGTGTAGAGCAAAGTTCGCCTTCATCGTCCGCGATGCAACGGCCCCCGTTGCCCCCGTATGCATCGTCGACGACGCCCAGGAAGAAGAGCTCAAGATCTCCAAGCCCGGATAAGCGGACTATGCGAACGACGTTACGGTCGGGGAGATCTTCTGAGAAGGCGGCGAAGTCGTCACCTCGAATGACGCCCAAGAGCGCTGAGCGCCCTGGGGCAAGTAAAGCAGCCACGTTAGCATGGTCCAGCATCTCTTCCCGGGATAACATGGGAAAAGTCGGTTCTTCGGACTTGCATTCGCCTGCTGCCGCTTTGAGCGAGCCAAGGCGCTCTGGTGAGAAAACGCGAAAAGCTTCAGCCTCTGCATATTCCCAATGGGACAGCCATACAAGAAGGCTTGTGTCAACTCCTGATGATGGGGCAATGGACCCATTGAGTCCCGTCTCACCTTTGGCGAGGCGCCCGGAGGACTACACTTTCCCGGGTCCATCCTCGCTGGCTCTGGGCGCCGCCTCAAGTGCCTTGGGCTCTCTGGCGATTGCCGATAGATCGGACCCGCCGTTTTCACGATCAGCACGTGCGACCAGGCCGCACAATGGCTCCATGGCAGCTCAAGATGCTGCTCGTGCGTCAACAAATCCAGGGGCTGATGCTGCGTCGGCCTCAGGGAGAAGTTCCACCGAGCCGCCTGTCCGAAGGAAGCCAGTAGCTCACAACCATCACCCATCGGAACCCAACAGCGCCAAAAAGCGCGCGGCACGGCCGAGGCGTGAGAAAAAACTGGACCTCGCTTCAACTTCAGAGGAGGACGACGAAGATGTCAGTGGTGCTGCTGGGCGTAAAGAGGCGAGTTCACCTGTGCCAGCCGATCTTACTATCGACTCTCCGGACGGATCGGCCGAAGAAAAGGAGGATAAAGCGAAATCGGACTGGGAGAGGAAGAAGAAAGCAACCTTGAAGAGGCTTCCTCCAGGCGTCGACAGCGCCGCTGCCAAAGCGATCTTCAACGAGATCGTTGTGGAAGGCGACGAAGTCCACTGGAGCGATGTAGCAGGGTTAGAGATTGCCAAGAGCGCGCTGCGGGAAGCTGTCGTTTATCCTTTCCTCCGACCTGACCTGTTCATGGGACTCCGCGAGCCAGCCAGGGGAATGCTGTTGTTCGGCCCGCCGGGGACAGGCAAGACCATGTTGGCCCGCGCCGTGGCAACCGAGTCCAAGTCGACCTTCTTCTCCATCTCGGCCAGCAGCTTGACTAGCAAGTATCTCGGCGAGTCCGAGAAGCTTGTACGCGCCTTGTTCGCGCTCGCCAAGGCCATGTCACCCAGCATCATCTTCGTCGATGAGATCGACTCGCTCCTTTCGCAGAGATCCGGATCGGGCGAACATGAAGCTACCCAGAGGATCAAGACCGAGTTCCTGATACAGTGGAGCGACCTGCAACGAGCGGCGGCGGGGCGGGAAAGCAGTCCGGGCAGCAAGGGGGAAAGTCGCGGTGATGCGAACCGGGTACTTGTGCTTGCGGCCACCAATCTGCCGTGGGCCATCGATGACGCCGCACGTCGCCGCTTCGTAAGGCGCCAGTATATCCCGTTGCCAGAACCAGAAACAAGGGCCACTCAGCTACGTACCCTTTTGGGTCAACAAAAACACAGTCTGACAGAAGCTGACATTTTGGAATTAGTTGGATTAACTGACGGTGAGTATATCAACTTTCTCTTGGCTACTTATCACGATACTGACTACCTACTATACATAGGCTTCTCCGGTTCCGATGTTACGGCTCTCGCCAAGGATGCGGCTATGGGGCCCCTTCGTTCGCTTGGGGAGGCTCTGCTTCACATGACCATGGACCAGATTAGACCGATAGAACTGGTCGACTTCAAGGCGAGTCTGCGCATGATTAGGCCCAGCGTCAGCAAAGAAGGCCTAAAACAATACGAAGACTGGGCTAAACAGTTCGGAGAACGTGGCGGGTAGCACTGCTGGCTGCTGCATTGACTCATAACAAGCAAACACACAGTTGCGCCTGTTCATTGTACTTCATCGACCCGTGCAAATAGGTTGTACGCATTCGAAAGAACAAGTAGACACGAAAAATGGATAACTTTATGAATGGGAGGCGTTGGTAGGTGAAATCACCGGGAGGGACGAGATAGGGGCATAGATTTGATACCTCGGACTTGGGGTATGGCCTAGGGGGCTAGCAGGCAGCATACAATGGCATACCAGGAGAATTGGCGTGCATTGGCGTGCATTGGGGTTTTGGTATTGGCCACACAGACACATATGCTGCAGATTATGATACATGCTGTATATATACACTAGCCCTTTCTTGGGTGCGGTATCCAGCGACTGACTGTTTTACACTTGTTCTATGCCTTTGCCAAGCCTTCCCAGGAGCTCCAGTACCCGGCCTGATTCGGCTCCGAGCCCCCCACTTGCACTCCCTGGTACAATGCCGCGTGACCCAGTATATAGGTTTATCTTCTTCCTGCTTTAATCGACATCCGTGATGCTCGTCGTCGTCGTCGTCGTCTCCTCTTGCTGGTGCTGCCGGGCCTTGGCCAGCTTCTGTGCCCTCCGCTCCTCGGCCTCGGCCAGCTCGCGCTGCTTGATCTCGCGGCGCTCCTTGGCGGCGGCCTCGCGGCGCTCGATCTTGGTGACGCGCTGGGCGACGTAGGCGGCCTTGAGCTCCTCCTCGGTCGGCACGGGCGGCCGCGCGTCGATGGGCGTCCCGTACGGCGCCATGATGTGCTTCACGACGTGCTTCTTCCGCGACGACTCCCTCCACCCCGCGGCGATGCTGATTACGTCGCCCTTCCGCACGCTGTTGGAGGGGTCGTGGACCAGGTGGTAGTGCGGGTATTTAAAGGACTATGGTTTTCAGAGTGATTGTCAGTCGTTCTGCTGTTGTTGTCGCATCGTCTTGGGGCCGTAGAGATGGCAGCAAAAGACAAGGTCAAGCTACATTCGAGAGGGGGAAAAAGGGAAGTGGAAGGCAAGTACCTTGGAGACATGCTTCTCCCATCGCTGGCCCCAGAGCCGCACCTTGACCGTCTTATCCATGAGCCCGGCCGAAACCACGACGCCCGTCTTGCTGCCGATGTACATGCGGCCAGCATGGCCAATGCCGCTAGCTGCGGCCTCGAGGACTCGCGAGGCTCCTGGTGCGCTCATATTGATCGAGTTCCTTCTCTTCTTTCTTTCGGTTTCTTTTCTCCGAAATGTTCCTGGGACTTTGCGCCGTGTCCCTGAATTGCTTCCGTCTGGCCAGTCTCAGTGGTGTCGCAAATTGTCGTCCCTCCTTCGGTCGCGTCTGAGGTGATTGTCGTCGTTCAATTAATAACCCACCAGCTGGAGGGGTATGGCGGGGAAGAGGAGGGGGGTTGCGGGTAGTCGGCGAGGTGATGTCGAAATCTTTTTGAATTTAAGGCGCCAGCTATTTTGATACTTGCAAGAGTAAATTTAACCAGGCCAGTAAGCTTTCGCCCGGATTAAATCCTGCGCTAGCGTGCGGCCCAAATGGCTTATCCACCATCCCCCGGAACTTGACTTCAGGTCTCCACTAAGCACCCCTATCGCTGCCGGCGAAGGGAACATTGGCTCGCGCCTCTGTCTCCAGGCTCTGACTTTTCATGAAAGTGCCGTCCGCGATGTACTGGTCCAGCCCTGCCATGAACCCCATGACGACCAAGAGCAATGTCTCCCATCAAGTGCGTGTGCTTCTGTCATCATGATCACTACTGCCCCTATAGGTGGCTGACGCTATGTGGAATCAACCAATTGGTCACTTATACCTGGCGCTTCCCTCGTCTACAGAAGATCTTTCTAGTTATATTAATGTCTATCCCCATTATATTAGTGATGGATGCCATGTTTACTATATGTAGATCAAGTTAACGAGATATATATGTAACAGGCTATTCATTCCCCAAGTTTCATCTGCATACTTAATCGTGACCCCGATACTATGACATCCAGTTGAGCCCCTTTACATTTCGGGTTCTGGCCTAGGAAACGGCTTAGAGCCAGAACTGATACTCGTAGGATACAGCTACGTAAAGCTGTGGCAACTCGAGGAGTTCGGAAAAGCCATCCAACTAACCCACTAGCTTGGGTCGAATCTGTTTCCGAGGCAGACATGCAGGGCATTGTCATAACCACAGACCGGTCGGGAATGCTCCTTCATCGCTACAAACTATGTAGAGTCACAGCCCGGCGTCGCAGCAGAGGGCTTCTGACTAAGACGGGGCTGAATATAACGAGTTGTTCGGGATAGTTGTACACGTCAACTCGGGAATGGATGAAGACGTAGGCAACATCACTACATGAGCTTTACTAATACGAAAGCTAACTAACACTCATTTGAGAACTCAGGGACAATACAGGTTGGGTGTTTAAAGCAAGTAACGTCTCGAAACGTGACCATTGGCCTGATGACCGACGATGACCCCTTCACAGGAACTAGAGAGAGCAAAGATAAAGAGGTAACTGACGAAAATCTCATGATTTGGCCAATAGGCATAAACTTCGTAACATGGCATGAGGTTAATCAGTGCGCATAATAGGCAAGCAAGCTATATACATGACCCATACATAATTTGAAACAAATGAGGTGCCAAACTTATAAACCAAATCCGCCCAAACCCCATAGTAGAGTAGAAAGGTATGAGTATCTTCAAAGAACACGCTCCCAGAATCCACGCTGTCATGCAAGCCAACCCAAAGAAAAACGGCGTCATTCATACCAATTGATCTGCCCGTGCTTCATGATGTAATCTTCCTCCTTTTTTTTTCTTTCTCGTCCAAGTGCGTTCTGTGTCACCGGGGTTCTCCTTCACAATTGAGACTGAATAGCCCAATTGTAGGATTCTGTCGCCTTTGGCCATTTGGACAAATGCTGAGGAGTGGGTCGACAGACGGTCTAAAAGTGTTCAGACCTGATGCATGAGTACATAGTCGTGCAACATATCCGACCTTTTTCTTTCTTTTGCTTTTTCGTCCATGTGATTTCCCTAGCGCCGGGAGGATCTGCGACTTCTGTTACCGCCTACACAGCTAATACTGTCGTCGGGGGTGACACTGTCTTTGTCGTCGTCCCAGTCAGCAAGGCTGCCGCCGACCTCGCTTTCAGGCAGCGGTACCATATTCGCCTTGGCGTACATGGTGGCCTTGGCACCCGTGGGCATCCGTCTCACCCCATTATTCATCCCGAGGCGGGCCCCGAGGTCTTTCGCCATGGCGGAGACTGATTGCCGGGGAGGAGGCGCTCTGGATCTGACCGGAATGGGCATGGTCTCGGCCTTGACAAGTGTCGGCGGAGCCCGCCTACTAGCCTCCGATCTATCCGACCGCTCACGCTCTGGTTTCCTTGTCCGGTGAGTGCGGGTCGAAACATAAGATTCGAGTTCTGGCTCTGGGCGTCGTACGAGTTCTGGCTCCGGGCGTCGCACGAGTTCCGGCTCTGGGCGTCGTACAGATCGTACGCTCGCATGCCTCGAAGGTTTCGACGATGTAGCACGACTCTTGGCATCCATGTCCGGGAAGTACTCGTTGGTGTGTCTGGAGCCGGCCTGGCTGCGATACTCGGTCTCCATGAGCAGCTTCGGTGCGCCGGTATGTTTCGATCCAGCGGTGCTCCTGTGCTCCGCCTCAGCGATCATGAGCGGCCTGCGTGAGGAGCCGGCCTCGCTTCGGGTCCGATGTCGCCCAGTGGTACTGTGGCGGGTAGAATGGCGGCTCGCGCGATCATCGATCTCCTCGACCTCCCTGGACCGGTCTGGGGCTTGAGAATAGCGAGCTACGTAGCTGGGAGGCGGATAGTGGCGGGCTCCCTTGGGAGGGGCATAATCTTCGGGGTAGCGAATCTTTTCCACGGTCCTTTCTACCTCGACATAGCGTTGGTGCTGATTGGGGTAGGGGTCCGGCATGGTAGACCGCCTCTGCATGGCAGGAGGCTCAAATTCCTGGCGGGGAGCACGTTCACGCTCGTTCCTCATGTTCATGTAAGTGAGAGCGCCACCAATTGCGGCGCCGGCAGCGACTGCTCCAAGTACACTGCTAATAATGGTACCGGTGCCGAAGCCACTGGAATTCTCACGAGGAGATGGGGCTGGCTCAAATGTCGACGTCGTCACACTGCGTCGATATATGCTCCACGGCTCGTCTTCAGCAGGAGCAGCAGTAGGCGCGGGCCGTGCTTGGGGCCGGGCAATGGCGTTGGCGTTGGATGACCCACCCGGAGCTCGGGAGCCGGCAACAGATTGAGCGGGTTGGGAGTTGGCGACGTCGAGTTTCCAGTGTAGGATGCGGCTTGCTTCGCTAGGTGTAGATTGATTCCGTCTCGAAGATGAAGCGTTGTGGTGAGAGGGATGGTCCCTGGGAGGGAGATAGACGACCTCCATTATATTACCGTCAAGGTCAGTGAGCCTGGCGCGACTCTCGCCACCGGAAGATGGGTCGGCGGGACGTGCGTGGCGGAGAAAATGGCTGTCACCGCCGATCTTGGTGAGGTCAGGGTGTGCCCGCAGTCCTGCGGCGTGGAAGTCGGACACCACCAAAGGCGAAGATGCAGAAATAACAAAGTGGGCGCGCTTAAGCGGCGAATTGTCGTCACTAATGGCCTTGACCTCAAATATAGCGTCGCCACCCGCACCGTATATAATACGAGTAGAGTCGGCAGACAGAAAGCGGAGTCCAAGGGGGTGGGTGACGGCTGAATAAAACGACGCAGACTCAGGCAGACAGGTGACGTCGGCGTAGGGACGCATAGAGAAAATGAGGACAGACACCACAAAGCGTCTGGGAGGCGGCGTATATGTGTGTATATGTGTGCGTGTGGATGTGGATGTAGTGTGTATGTGGTGTGACGAGTGAGGGTTCCCACCAAGATGGTTGACAGGCAAGAGATGGCGCGCGAATCCCTTGGACGAGAACGAAAGAACCAAGAAACCCAACGTCAACCTGAGGAATGTGACGGGATATGCAGGCAAGTAGCCTCACAAGGCAAAGCACAGGCAGAGGCTGAGTATGTGTGCGACGGGCGTGTTGAGTATGCGAGCGCGGGGTATGTATGTAAAAGTATCCAGTGTACCTCTATATGATATCTAGGGACGTGCCGAGCGTGCTAGGCCGGGCGTATCTGCTGTTGTCAAAGTTCATGCAAGTAATGAAAAAAGGAAGTATATGCTCGAGTGAGGCAAAACGCTATATTGATGAAACCCAAAGTGGAAAAAAGGCACAACGAGGAAGAGACAGTTGTGTAAGTGCTCGACGGTGGTATGGTATACACTTGTGGTCGCACAACAGCTTCTTGTGAAGGGTGCTGGAGTTGTATGAGACGCAACAACGCTTGTGGGCTGAGAAGCGTTCCGATCTGGCGTATGCAAAGATGTGAAAGTAGGTGAGCCAGCAGGAGAAGGATGGAGGTATCTATCTAGATGGGAGGGGGACACAGCATCCAATCCATCCGTGATCCATCAGAAAGAATCCCCGACCGCCCCTATCTTTGCGGTGGTTCCCTCTTTCATGATTTACATACGCGATATTTACAGACCGCCCATCGGATCGCGACATTAAGCCTTTGCAACTGACGACCGACCGCCAGTTTAGGTACTAATGCAGGACAAGCACTCCAAGAGGAGACCAGGCAATGCCAAACTCGGACCTCACGCTCTGGCACTGTACGCGGCTGCATAAAGCACTAGGGTGTTAGGCGCACTAAAGAGTCCGACTGCATGTACGATACTACCTACGAGCCTACCTGCAGTCAGACATGTCCAACCAACCCCGCAGGCTGCGAGAAAAGTGCCATCGCTTCCCATCAGGACCACGATTGGTATGGCCCCGGCACAGAGATCAGTGCAAGATGCGGTACACCATTTACTACATGCCAATCCCTATATGTATGATTAATGACTTGATCCGGCTGTACCTACTGTGAGTACAGTACGAGCTGGGAGGAGGATCGGACAATTGGCTACGGTCTGTCTACGGTGGGCTCTATCGATAGCATGTCAATCGACGGTAGCTCCAGGTGTGCCCTGGAACAAGATCGACTCCCTGGTCTCACTCTCTGTTATTGGATTCAACTATGGGATGGACAGGATGCCACGTTCCCGGGAAAAAATCGAGCACATCCACCCCTAACCTGTAATAGAGGTTTAATATCTGGGTGGGGTTACCAGAACTGAACCTGAGCAACGCCGCTTTTAGCCTGATTCCAACCGGGGTCTAGCCTGAGCTTGCCTTAAGTTTACGCCAGTGATATGGTGCGCTGGTCCGTGCCCACTAGCGCCACGCTAGTATGGATTAAGCCCCGCTCCTACACCTATTTCAGGTCCTAATCTAGCTCTAGCTAGATCTGCCCTTTTTCTCTTCTTTATCGTAAATTATATTATTTCAAGTATTATTTATAGCTTTATTTTATTAAATCCTAATTCTATAACTATTTACGATCGTTAATTATATCGCTTAATAAAGCGTTATTTTACTTTTAATTTTAAATAAACCGATACCGATTTTATTACGGCACGAAAAGTAACGAACTTTAAACCGCGTATTAAGAGTTTTAACGTATAATTATAAAAACCGAACTTAATTAACTTTTATTACGAATATTATAATATATAATAAAAATAATCGCGTTACCGCGATATACATTAAAAATAAGTTTAATTTAATATTAATATTTAAAAGAAGTTTATTAAATCTCGCGTTCCTTACGATATTATTAATTTTAATCGCCGTTTTTATAAACGATTTAATATTAACGACCCCGAAGACGATTAGACTTTTAAAGGCTTTAGCGATAACTCGATTAACGAAAATACCGACCGAATTTATAAGGAATTCGAGTAATAATAAAAGGACGCCTATAAACTTTAATATATTATAAATATTAATAAATTAAACGGCGATAATTTATAATTCCGTTTTAATTAATATTCTAATATATATATATATAATAATAATAAACCCGCTTTCCCCTTCTCCCTTTAAATTAATCCCGGCGTTATTAAATAGTTTATTAAGAATAACTTTATTATAATAAAAAAGTTTAAAAATATATATAATAATCCGGAAGAGTTATTTTAAGAAATATAATTTATTATTATAATTATTAATACCTAGACCGTATAAATTATCGATTTATATTAATATATAAAATTATTTAATTTTTAATAGAAATCTACTGTTTCTTAAGTTAAATACTTCGCCTATTTAATTAAGGAATAAATATATTAACTTATTAAGGGCGATAACTTAACCGAAGATTAATATAAGATAAATAATTTAAACTTAAAAATTATTTTTTTAAAGGATTATCTTTAAGAAATAGGTTAAGAATTTAATTAATATTAAATCTAGATTTAAGAAAAGATATTTATTATTAAAGATTTTATAACCGACTTTATTAAAGTTAATATAAACGTTATTAATTTTTAAAAGGAATTATATAATATTAACGCGGCCGTTATTTAATTTATATAATTTTATTATACCGATATTCCTTTAATTATCGTTAATATCGGAGGTACCCGTTATAAAAAAAACCGTAAAATCGAGGTCGATAATTTTTACGGTAATAAAGATAAGGATAAAGTCCCTTTTAAAGTTTAATTTTATTAAATTCAGGATATACGTTTTAAAAATATTAATTATTTTATTACCAAGTCCTAGGTATTTAATATTATTTATAATTATATTAAAGGACCCGCCGCCTTAAAGCTCCTTCCTTTCCTTTATAATAATTATTTAAATTAAATAAAGACGCCTGATAAACTCCTAAATTATTTATAAAACCGTTATTTCAATTATATTTTACATAAAAAAATTAAGAAAGAGTATAATTAATTAGAGATAACTTCTTTAATTAGGTATTAGAAGTTCCTTTCAGACTTCGTCCGGTTAATTAAAGAAAAGGAATTTCTTTAAACTTCTTAAAAAGAGGCTTTTTATAATAAATTTATATTATAAATTATATTAATTACCTTTATTTAATACTTTAATAAAAGCGTCAACTTTAATATATATATTAAGTATTATTAATAAATTATTTAAAGCTATATTAACGTTAATAAGAAAAAAAAGCATATTAAGAAAGTAATAGCCTTTATTAATTTTAAAAACGATAAAAACGATAAAAATAATAGGAACTCCGGCTTTAAGAGTAATAGAAATAATGGATTATTATTTAAATTAACCTCTACCCCGACTTTAATTAAAACGTATCCCTTACTTATTATTATTAAAGAGATTTAAAAGCTAGTTTAAGAGGGACGATATTTTAATTATTATTAAACCGGTTATTAAAAGAATAAATACTTTTTAAATCTTTATAATATTAATAAAAAGAAGCTTACCGACGTTAATAAGATTTATCGACGTTATAGAACCCCCGTTAATCTCCTTTCGAATAATTAAAAGCTTAATTAAACCTTTACCGAATTTAATAAATTAAAAGACTAATCTTAAGGAACGAAAACTCCTTTTTAAGATAGGTATTAATTAGCGTTAAAAACGATTTAATAATAATATTATTTAATTTTCTATAATAATTAATTAAAAGGTCTTTATTAATTTTTAAATATATTATAAGTAATAATAAATTATTATTATTTATAACTATAATACTAATTAATATAGGAGTAATTAATTATTTATTTATTAATATAAAGTTTATAAATAAATTAATTAAACGATTAAGAACCCGGCGCGAGATCGGATTCCGACCCTATAAAATTAAAAGATTTAAGGGAAAGCCCTCTTAATATATTAATATAGTATTAATCGTTAATATATATATCTATTACCGGAATATCGGGCTAATCCTTTTAATAATAATCGATATAAATTATAATATAATTATTAAATAGAAGTAATTTAAAGAATATAATATAATTATTTATTTAAATACTTAATATTTTAATTATTTAAATAATTAAACTTTAATTATAAATATTAATATCTTTATAAACGACTCCGATGAATTATTTTATTACTTTTCCTTTTAAAAGGACGTAGATATTTAGGATAAAGCGTTTAACGTTTAAATTAAAAAAGATAAACGAGAAAGGGACGGCTATCTCTTTTAATTAAAATCCCGTTTTAAAAAGGGGGAAGAAATTAAAATAAATATTAAAATTTTAACTCTAACCCTTAGAGATATTAAAATCCTCTTATATATAACGTACCGATTAAACGTAAGATTAAATAAGATATAACGTAACTTTAATAATAAATTAAGGATTAAGGAACCGTTTTATACCTATTCGTTATCAAGCTTAAAATTATAGGAATTATATTATAATAAGGAGGATATATAAAGGTAATATCGCTTATTACATAATTCTTTTAAATAATATAAATAATAAATACCCGATTTTATAATTATCGGTATTAACGGATTTTATAAATATATAAAGAAGGATAATTATTAAGTCGTTACGGTAACCTTATATAAAATCGATTAATTTATTTAAGAGAAATAAACCTTTTAAGATAATTCTTTATTAAAAGATAAAAATAAATTATATTATAAAGTAAAAGAGATAGTTTTAAAAGTATATAAAGATTATTATTATATTTTTAATAAGGTTTAATTTAATAAGTTAATTAAATACCGCAGCCTAATAAATTATAGAATTAAATTAAAAGAAGGAATTAAACCGAATAACCTCGATTATAATTTATTTTATAAAATATTTTTAAAAAAGCTAATTATAATCCGGAAATATATTATTAAGAACTTATAGAAAAGTTTTATTATATTTAATAATATATTATAGGCTATATTAATATTAATAGCCTTAAAGGGAAATAGCGGCCTCCGATTCTATATAGACTTTAAAAAGTTAAACATTATTATTAAAAAGGATTAATACCCTTTCTTATTAATTAAAAAGACTTTCGACCGGATCTTTTAAATAAAGATTTATATAAAGATCGATATATATTAAACGTTTTATAAAATTTATTTAAGGGAAATAAATAAGGACTTTATAATATTTAAGATTAAATATAAGGTATATAAATATTAAGTACTTTTATTTAAATTTACGAATAAATTATCGACTTTTTAAAGGTTTATAAACGATTTATTAAAGGAATACCTCGATAATTTCTATTATACGTATATCGATAATATCCTGGTTTATTTAGAAAACCTATTAGAATACGAAATGTACGTTTAAAAGGTATTTTAAAAACTTTTAAAAATTAAAATCTAAACGGATTTTAAGAAATGCGAATTTAATATAACGGAAATAAAATACCTTAGTTTTATTATCTAAATTAATAATATTATAGTTAACCCCGGGAAGGTTACCGTTATAAAGGATTAAATATAGTTTATAAACGTTAAAATAATATAATTATTTTTTAAATTTTATAATTTTTATTAGAAATTTATAAAGAATTATAATAATATAATTAAACCTTTAACCCTCTTTATTAAGGTCGATTAACTATAGGATTAAGGCCCCGATTAATAAAAAGCGTTTAATAATTTAAAGGCCGTTTTATTATAAACGCCCGTCCTCGTTTATTTTAATTATAAGAAAGAAACGAAATTAGAAATTAATTCCTTCGATTTTATAATAGCCGGAGTATTTCTATAAAAATAAAGCGATAGAAATTAATACTTTATCGGATATTATTCCGAATCTCTTTAAGGCTTAAAGTTAAATTATTTAATTTATAATAAAGAAATATTAATTATAATAAAAAAACTTTAATATTAGCGAGTTAAACTTATAAACTTCTAACGCTTTAAGCTTTTTATAATTATTACTAATTATTATATCCTTAAATATTTTAATATTAAATAATATCTTAACTTTTAATAGGTATATTAAATAGAGATCCTAATATAATACTATTTTATAATTATTTATCGACTTAGGAAAGATAATACGATTATCGATATATTATTTTAAAAAGCGGAAGAATTAAAAATTTTAAAGGTTAAGAGAGAGAGCGAGGTTTATTAAGCGATTTTTAAACCCTTAAACTTTATATTAAATCCTAATTCCGAGATAGGTAATTAATTAGAGATTATATTATTAAATAATAATGTTCCCCCGTTAAACCTTTTTAGAATTTCGTTAATTAATATATTTTTAAAAACGAATTAATAAATAGTAAATTTTAAAGTTTTTTAAGGAAAAGCTCGATTAAAATATAAAGATTTTAAATTAACGAATAGATTACTCTTATATAAGGGAAGGTTAATAATTTTAACGATCGATAATTTTAAAATAAAGTTTATTAAGGATATTTATTACCGAATTATTATTATATATTTAGGAATAAATAAAATAAGGAAGTTAATTATTAAAGGTTATTAATAACCGGGTATAATAAATAATTATAATATCTTTATAATAAATTATATATATAAACTTTTAAAGGTCTCGAGGATAAAGATTTTTAAGAAATTCTAACCGCTTTTTATATTAAATTAATTTTAATAAGATATTATTATAGATTTTAAAGTTATAACTCCTTTAGATAAGGATACGGGATATAATATAATTATAATTATAATTAATTAATTAATGAAACGAAATTAAATTATATTGTATTATAAGAGCGTTAATATAAAAGAAGTAATTAAAATATATTATTAAAGGTTATTCCAAATTTACAAATTACTTTAAATTATTATAAATAATAAAGGTATATAATTTACTTCCTCGTTTATAAACGAAATATATAAGATTTTAGGTATTAAATGGATATTTACCTCGACGGCTTATTATAATATAACGGGATAAATAGAAATTATAAATAGGTATATAGATTAACGATTATAACCTTTCTTTTCTTATTATTAAAATAATTAAATAAATACTTTATTAACTTTAAATTACGTTTAAGTTACGATTCCCTATAAATCGTTAAAAGGAATAATACCTTTCGAGGTAAAACGAGGTTTTAAGTTATAGATTTATTTCAATTAAAAGAAAAGGACCGAGAACCTTTAAAGCCTACCCTTAAATAAGAAAATAAACCGGGAATAGGTGTAATTAAATATTTAAATAATTAAAAAATATATCGAGGTTACGAGATTTATTTTTACCTTAATTTAAAGTTATATAAGAGAATAAGCAAATCGTTATTAAAAAGAGCCCGACTTTAACGTTAATAATCGAATATTTATTAAAAAGGTTATAGAATCCGGAATAAATTAATTAAATAATAAGCTAATATTTTTATATACTTAATAATTATTCCGAATCCTTTTTTATAATAATTATATATATAAATTAGATATTCTTTATTCTTAATTAAATAATATTTATTATATCGATCGATTATTTAAGGATCCGGATAACCCTTTCTTTAAATAAGCTCCCGAGCGACCGGATATTAAAGTTATAAACCCCGATAATCTTAAATAATTAAAGTATTAGGTATTATAAGTTAAAGTATTATGGACTTATTATAAAAAGCTTTAATATAAAGTAAATTAAATTGGATAAGAAAATAATAATATATAATATTCGGTTTCTAATTTTAAAAATTTTATAAATAAATTAAAAAAGTATTATTATTAAAACTTAAATAAGGCCGGCCTGCCCGTTAAATTAATTAAATAAAAGCGCGCCGTTAAAAAGGACCGTTTTAATAATAATTATCCCGATAACGAGATCTTTATATTAAAGGAAGTCCGGCGTTTAATACGAAGGAGAGCTAAATAAATAATATAAATAGATTAATTAGAATTAAGGAGAAAGGAGCGGTTAAAGGCTTATAAAAGTTATAGGCCTTATAATTAAGCGGTTAGGTAGATACCCGAAGCTATCCCTACTTTAATTAGAAAGTATTTACGTTCGAATTCCTATTAAAACTTTAACGCGCCGCTTTTTTACGAAAGGGGGATAATAATATAATACGCTAATCCGTACTTATTAGCGTTACGTTAATATAGATTAAGCCCCGTTCTTATACTTATTTCAAGTCTTAATTTAGCTTTAATTAGATTTACCCCTTTTTTCTCTTTTTTATCGTAAATTATATTATTTTAAGTATTACTTATAGCTTTGCCTTATTAGATCTTAATTCCGTGACTACGCCTTAAATAACCGTTTTATAAAATAATATATAACGGACTTTAACGTAATAAACCGGCTTTACGGTAAAAGTTCGTATATAAAGGGGTTCTGTTAACGGCTTAAGGCTTTTTAAATATATCTATTTATAAATATAAATTAACCTAAAGGAATGTATATTATTTCTATCCGGCCACCCTCTTTAATCTTAATATTAATATATTTATTACGGTATCTTTAATATTAATAACTTAATTATATAGGATCTTTAAATTAAAGTGAACTTTAGCTTATTAATCGGAGATTTTATAAACGTATATAAACCCGACGGTTAGGTCCCCTATCCCCGAGGTATAATTCCTCGATAACCTCTATATTTAATGCGTCTCGCGGACGTATCCTATATCTTAATACGTTCTAGGGATTTAGCGAATAAGTAATGTAATAACCCTAACTTATAGGATATAAAGGGTGAGGTTGTTAGCCGTGTTAAATCTATATTATATTAAGATATGTCTTACACCTTTAAAGGTGGTTAAGGAAGTTATTATAAAGGTATAATAGGTATAAGTTAAGAAAGAGTAGAAAGTAATATAAGACCGGCGAAATAAAATTATAAGTTATAGAGATTTACCTAGATATTTTAGTTATAATATATCCTTAAAATTATTCGTAAGAGAGTAGTGAGGAGGGTTAATATTATTATAAGATTTATTTTAACGATTTCCTAGGAAATTATTAAGACCTTATATACGCCGAAGCGAAGTATTAGTATTATTACCGGTCTTATAGGGGAGATTATGGAATCCTTGCCTTATAAGGCTTAGCTTAATTGGACGTATAAAAAGTCGCTTCGGCGTTAAGGTCCTGGTGATCTCTTAGGAGATTACTAGGACCTTAACGCCGAAGCCTAAAGATAAGGGCTACCTACGGAGTACACGTACTCGTACGTTCTTAGGCGAATAACCTTTTCTAAAGGATGACTTTAGGTCGCCCTCCTAGGTTCCGTTAGAGTGTATTAAATATCTAATTAATTAAGTACCTAATACTTATACCGTTATACTCTTTAAGCTTGTTTAAATCCTGCTTTACGGAAAGTCCTAAGCTTATATACCTTATAGTAGTCGCGAGCATATTATTTTAAAACCCATAAATCGTTATTGAATTAGCACTAAACCCTTAGCAATGAGTTCGTAGTTACTCAGGTCATTTGTAGCGCTCGTGACTGCGCGTCCATTCGAAAATGGACTGGTCCAACTTCCCAGGGTCCTCTTTATATAGAAGAAGGCAGGGAAAATATAAAGCCGGACCATTAGATGATGCGCTTCATGACGTCCTCGAAGAAAGCTGGTGATGTTGAGTCTGATATTCCTAGTTCATTACCGTCCAGCTGTTTTGGCTCGAAGTCTAGTAGCGGCTCGAGTATGTGGCACATGTAATCCAATAAGCTCTTGGACTGGCCGGAAACGAGTGTATCGAAACAGGGCTCTGATACTAAGGAATTGTAGGCAAGGAGCTCAAGCTCGCGACAGGTACGTCTAAGCTTGACTGATGGGTATCAGGACATTAACCTGAGCTGAGCCAGATCAACTGGGAGAAGCTCGCCGCTAAAGCCGGCTTCCAAGACGCTGCCGCAGCCAAGGCCCATTACGAAGTGTTATCCACGCTCGAAGATTCCAAAGCTGCTCGTACGCGGGACTCCACCTGCACCGTATTGAAGCGCGTCAAGGTTGAAGCCGGCGGCTATTCCAATAGGCTGGATGAGGACGAGTAGTACACGGTAAGTAACACGTGGTATAAATGGGTAGAGAAGGATAATACGATGCCTTTATTTTGATTCGAACGAAGCTTCGAGCGTACGAAAGTAATAAACTGTATTCAGCTTCCCTTAGTGAGAGCCCCTGTCACGCTTGCCACCTCTAGGTGCTAAGCTAAGGGACCAGGTGACAGACCACCTGGGCAACGGAACAGCCTTTTATACTTAAATAATTACTTTTAAAACTTTTATAATTAATTAATTAAAATAGGTAAAATTAAATTTCTTTTTATTATCTATAAATAAATTATAAAATAATATAAAAGAGCTTTTTAAAAAATAGAAATAAATCCTTTTTACTTTTAAATATTTCTTAAAAATAAAACTATTATAATTAAATACTTTTTTTAATAAAATACTAATAAAGGTACTTTAAACGTATTCTTATAATAACTTTATTTTATTTAATAATTAAATTAATATTTATTTATATTTAAATAACTTTATTAATAATACCTATTATATTAAAATCTTATAGTTCTTAAAAAAGTATTAATTATTAATTTTAATACTTTTTATATATTTTTAAAACTTTCCTTTATAAAATATTAATTTTAAAAAGAACTTAACGATTTTTATAAATATAATTTTATATAACTTAAATTATTATGTTAATATTTAAATAAAGAATTATATTTAAAGAATTAAATGTCTATAAGAAATTATTTTAATATTTTATTTTATAAATATACCGATATTAAATATTATCTTATTTAAATATATATAATATTAATATAAAATAGTTTAATATAAAATATATTAAAATTAAGCTTTTATTATTTAAATAAATAATATTTTAAAATAATTAAAAGTATATTTTTATCTTTTTTACTCGATTTTATATTATAATTTAAAAATATAATAAAATAAACTAATTTATTACTTAGGTATTTTATTACCTAGTCCTTTAACTTACTTGAATAAATCTATTTTCCTAGCTTTCTTACTTTTCTTCTTTATTACTTTTAATGGAATAAGAATTTAAACTATATTAAGTAGATTAAGCAGTTAATTAATTAATTATGAATTCTTTAACGTATTAATAGAAATATAGCCACCGATAATAAAGCGATAATATTATACCTATTAACGTAGTAGGTCTTGAAATTAATATCGCTACTTTAATAAAGGACGCTTTAGCTCCGACCTTTATTAACTAGAAGTTAATATAGCTAAATACTTTAAAGTACCTTAAGTTTTCTTTTATAAGTAATTAATAATTAGTTTCCCTCCTTATAGGGTAATAAAGTATAAGTATTAATTAAATAATATACTTTAAGCCCCCGGCATTTTAAATAAAGAACGAAGTCGCTACCGTTATAATTTATATAAGAGTAATAATCTTCCTATATATTAATTAAGTATATATCGCACTACCCGTTCTTAATATTAAACTTAACAGGCTCGCTTATTTTTACCTTTAAGGTTTTAAAATCGAAGCCTTAGTTTTTAGTATACTCGAATAGCTGTTCCTTGATATCGATATAGGCTTGCTTCCGAGCCTATTAAAGTACGTTTTAGCTAAAGTTATCCTTTAAGGTATAATCGATATTTAATATCGCGAGTAATTAATTTATTAGCTCCTTATAATTATAGCGGACAATTATTAATAATAACGTGGAGCTATAATAGTTTATCTTATTTATATATATCTATTTATCGCGTAGGAGATTAAAGGCTTTTAAACCCCCTTATATTATATAGAAAAGGGGTGAGCGTCTTAAGTTATCCTTTTTATAGCTTTTACTATCTTTATTAAGGAGTAACTAAATAATATTAATATAACCGTAGCGTAAAGAGATATATAGTAATATTAATTCATTTTAAGTAGGTATTATTTAATCGACGCCTTTCTCTAATAATAGCCGTATTATCGCCTTATACCCTCGCTTTAAAGTAGCCTGGAATATATTACCGTACTCTCCGCCTTATACGTTAACCTTAACGCCCTTTTCTAATAATAATTATATTATTATTTTATACCTTTATTTTGAAATAACTTAAAGTGTATTATTATACTCTTCGCTTTATATATTAACTTTAATACCTTCTTTTAATAATAATTATATTATTACTTTATACTTTTATTTTAAAATAATTTAAAATATATTATTATACTCTCCGCCTTATATATTAACCTTAATACCCTCCTTTAATAATAATTATATTATTACCTTATATCCTTTCTTTAAAGTAATTTAAAGCGTATTATTATATTATCCGCCTTATATATTAACCTTAATACCCTTTTTTAATAATAATTATATTATCGCTTTATCTCCTTTTAATAAAAAAATATAAAGTATATTATTATATACTTTAAATCACGGAATTAAGATCTAATAAAGTAAAGCTATAAGTAATACTTAAAATAATATAATTTATAATAAAGAAGAGAAAAAAGTAGATCTAGCTAGAGTTAGATTAGGACTTAAAATAAGTATAGGAGCGAGGCTTAATTTATATTAATATAGTATTAATAAGTATAGATTAATATATTATATTATTACCCCCCCTTATAAAAAGGCGGCGCGTTAAAGCTTTAATAAAGATTACCTCGGGTATTTATTTAACCGTTTAATTATAAGGTTTTAATTCCTATAACGTTATAATTAGGTTTCTTTATATCTTATTATATAAAGTCCTTTTATTATAACTTTTATAAACTTTTAATCGCTCCTTTCTCCCCGATTCCGGTTAATTTATTTACGTTATTTATTTAACTCTCTTTTATATTAAACGCTAGATTTCCTTTAATATAGGTATCTTATTATCGGGGTAATTATCGTTAAAACGATCCTCCTCGGCGGCGTGTTTTTATTTAATTAATTGAACGGGCGGGCCGGCCTTATTTAAATTTTAATAATAATATTTATTTAATTAATTTATAAAGTTTTTAAAATCGGAAACCGGATATTACGTATTATCGTTTTCCTATTTTATTTAATCGACCTTATATTAAAACTTTTTACAATAAATCCGTAATACTTTAATTTATAATATTTAATATTTTAATTATTTAAAATCGTCGGGATTTATAATTTCGGTATCCGGTTATTTAAGAGTTTATTTAAAGAAAAGGTTATTTAAATCTTTAAATAATCGGTCGGCGTAATAGGTATTATTTAATTAGGAATAAAGAATATTTAATTTATATATATAATTATTATAAAAAAGGATTCGGAATAATTATTAAATATATAAAAATATTAATTTATTATTTCCGTCCTACGAAAGACATTAATTTATTAATTATATTACGAAAGAAAATATTATATAAAACCCTTACCTTTTATTTAATAGATTAAATAAATAAATATATAATTATAAATTAATTAATTATATAATAACCGATAAATAGCTTAATTAATAATAACCTATCCGATTAAAGGATTACTCGTTAACCGCGTGCTAGCTCCCGTTTATCGATACCGGCCTTTTAAAGGTAGCTATTCCGCGATCTTATTATATTAACGTTTATTATAAATATATAAAAGTTTCGTATCCTTTAAAACCTCTTTCCTATTTTATAAATATATAAATACGCTTTTTATTATTTAATAATTTTTATAATATTTTTTACCGCTATATATTTTAAATTCGATATATAAATTGTATATATAGAAAGTTATATATTATAATAAGTTATAAGGTAAGCTATTTTATATAATTTTAAATATTTTAAAATCGAATTTATTTAAAGTATTTACGATTTTTTAATTACGAAAATAATTTATTTTAAGAAGCTTAAATTTAATAATTATCGATATAATAATACCGGCCTCCTCGGAATTACCTAAGGCGCTCTTTATTAATATATATAATATAGTATATATTAATAGATATTAAGACTTAAATAATTATATATATATTTAATAATATATAAAGGTATAAAATAAAGGATAATAATAAATATAAATATATATTTATATAAGATAGGAAGGAGAAATATTATAAGTTTTAAAAAGCGTCTATTTCGAGATTTTATATTTATATATAAAAGCTTTCTTTAATAATTTATATAAAATTAATATCTCTATACTTTAACTTTAAGAACTTTATTATTTAAATATAAATAATTTCTAATAGATCTTAAGTTTATATAGCGCGAACGAATATAATAGTTCCTTTCTTAATATTTAAATATAATAGTATTACGAAACCCGGGTTTATTATAAATCCTATATTATAAGGGATAATAAGTAGTTAAGGTCGATAGCTATAATAGAAAGGGGTTTAATATTTACTATTTATTATTATTAAAAGTTTTAATTTTTTAACTTACTTTTAAAATACTTATTTATTTTAATATAGAGTTATTACTAATTTATATAACCTTCTATTTATTTTTTATTACTTATTGTAACTATAAGAAGCTTAATAAAATATTAAATAAATTTATTCCGGATCCTATAACCCTTTTAATAAATATTTAATTATTAATATTAAAATTAGGCTCTTTCCGGTAATAATTCGCCTATTTTTTTATATAGTCTTAAATCGAAATAAAAATAAATCTCATAACCTCGATATATTCTTTAATTATTTAAACGTTTAATTACATTTATTCTTAATTTAGTTTCTTATTTAAAAATAAACTATAAAAGTTTTTAATCCTTTTCTTTTAATTAAAATAAATTTATAATTTAAAACCTCGTTTTATTTTAAAAGATATTATATCTTTTAACGATTTATAAGGAATTATAATTTAAATATAATTTAAAGTTAATAAGGTATTTATTTAATTATTTTAATAATAAGAAAAGAAAAGTCGTAATTATTAATCTATATATATATTTATAATTTCTATTTATTTTATTATATTATAATAGGTTATCGAAATAAATATCTATTTAATATTTAAGATTTTATATATCTCGTTTATAAATAAAGAAATAAATTATATATTTTTATTATTTATAATAATTTAAAGTAATTTATAAGTTCGGAATAAACTTTAATAATATATTTTAATCATTTCTTTTATATTAATATTTTTATAATATAATATAATTTAACTTTACTTTATTAATTAATTAATTAATTATAATTATAATTATATTATATTTTATATTTTTATTTAAAGGAATTATAACTTTAAAGTTTATAATAATATCTTATTAATATAGTTTATTACCTCGCGGACTATATTACCTTACGGACTATTCTTTTTATTTCTTAATACTTTTATATAAATTAATTTAATTATAAAGTTTTAAATTAATTTAAATTACTTATTATCCGATTTATTATTCGATTCTATATCCTTTTTATAGGTTCGCGTATTATAATTTATTTTATTATAAATATTATAGCGCTTATTACCCGTTACGCGCCGCTTTAACGAATTATTATTTTTACTTTCATTAGTCGTAAAACGTTTCCCTTTTACTTTCTCGTCTTATAATTATTAAAATTCTTTAATAATAAGGGCTTTTTTAAATTAAATATATAACTTTTTAACTCTCCGGCGCTTTAAAAAGGTTAAATTAACCGCCTTTAAAGTCCGTACTTATTTATATAAAATCGTAATTTTATATATTATTAACTCTATATATTTAATTAATTTATTTATAATATTTAAAATCGGTATTAAAGAGCTTCCTTAATAATTAAAAATTCTATTTTTAATAAAAGTAAAATGTCTCGTCGTTTATTAAAGGTTAAAAGGTATTAAAGGGTTATAAATATTAGCGGTCCTTAAATATAATAATTCCGGTATAAGTATTCGAATTTATATATTTAGCTTATTAATTATTTTATTTAAATTATAAGGTATTAAATTAAATACGTTAAATCTAGATTTAATATTATATTTTATAAAAATAACGAAATACGCGGTTTTAAAGGTAATAAAGAACTCGAGCTTTATAATATAATTTATTAAAGCTTTTATAAATAACTCGATTTCTTTCGAATACGTACGTTTTAACGATAAATAAAGTATAATATCTAATAACTAAAGTAAGTAAAATAAATAAGGAGGTATATTAAATATAATAATACCGTTATTCTTATAATATACCTCGAATTCGGCTAAAATATAATTTTTATAATTATTAATAATTAAAAGGCGATAATAACCCGTCGTTTATACTTTAATATATTTATTAAAATGTTTAATTTAATTTAAACCCGTTTTATTATCGGTCTAGCTATTAAAGGTCGGTTTAATTATTTAATCGCTCAATAAATTATATTTATACGCTTAATTCGTAAGGTAATATTAACTTTAAATAATTAAAAATAACGGAATATATTAACTTTATAAATTAATATATTCTATTATTATTAATTATTCTCGATTATTAGGTTAGACCGTCTTTACCTTCTTATATTAATCGGCGTATATTATAACGTATATTAAACCGATAATACTTATTATAAAATTAATCTCGTCGAAATTTTATATATTTTTATTTAAGATATTATATTTAGCTTTTATATTCGTTATTAATATAAACTAACCGGAAATAACTTTTATATCCTTATAAAGAGCCCTTTAATAATCGTATTTCCGATTTATTTTAATTTTAAGGTTTAAATTATAATTAATAAAACGCCTAGCTTAATACTTACCGACGCGCTCGCCGTTACGCGCTCTCGTAAGAAGATTAATTATATTTTTTATATTAATAATATTAAAAGGTATTTTTCGAATATTTAAATCGATTATATACTTTTATAATACTTCCTTTTTAATAAGATTTAATTTATATTATCATTATCGGATTTCGTATTATAAGGTTCAGTCGTTAATTCGGTAATATAAAGTCGTATAAAGGACGTCGTATACTTTCGTAATAGCTCTTTTATTTAAAGGATTTATTAGGTTTTATATCGTTTAAATTACTAAAACGATTCGATTTTCTTTAAATTAATTAAGTATTATAATTATAGAACTATTATATATTAAAATTTAATTACGTTATAGAATTAAAGAAATAATCCGCGAGGTAATATAATCCGCGAGGTAGTAAACTACGTTATATAAATATAAAATCTTAAAATAAATACTTTTTAAAATTTATAATATCCTCTCCTTCCTATTATATATAAATATATATTTATATTTATTATTATCCCTTATTTAACTTTATACCTTTATATATATAATTATTTAAATCTTAATATTTATTAATATATATTATATTATACGCGTTAATAAAGAATACCTCGGGTAATTTTAAAAAGATTAATATAATTATATTAATAATTATTAAATTTATATTTCTTAAAAAGGATTATTTTTATAATACGGAAATCGTAACCGCTTTAAATAAACTCGATTTTAAGGTATTAAATATTATATATAATAATAAACTTTTTAAACCGTTATAATATATAACTTTTTATATATACGATTTTTATATTATATTTAAAAAGAATAATAGCTATAAATTCTATAAAGAATATTAAATAATGGAAGGCATATTTATATATATATAAAATAAAAAAGAAGCCCCGGAGGACGTTAAATTTTTATATTAATATAACGAGCGCCGGTATAATAAGATCGTAAATTAATTAAGTGTACCGAAAGAGAAAAAGGGCCGGTACCGATAAGCGGGAGCTAATGTTAAAAGGGGGGGGGCGAACCGTAATTAATAAATAATCTTTTAGTCGGATAGGTTATTATCGATTAAGCTATTTATCGGTTATTATATAATTAATTGGTTTACGACTATATATTTATTTATTTAATTTATTAAATAAAAAGTAAAGGTTTTATATAATTTTGTTTTATAATATAATTAATAGATTAACGTCCTTTATAGGACGGTTATAAATAATATTAACTAATCCGCGGTACTATAATAATATTATTTATATTCCCTTTTAAAAAAACATTTAATAAATAATAGACTTTCCTAATCTTCCTTTATTTTAATTAAACGTGGAGGTTAAATAAGCTAAGCGGATTTCCTAATTATATTTTAAATATTCTTATATTATAAAATGAATACTTAATATAATTTAAATAATTTAAGGTATATTAATTAACTATAAGTAAGCTTAGAATTAAGTCCGGCTTCTCGATTTAAATATAAGTTAGGTAAAAGATCTTTTTATTCTTTATTTTCTATTTTAAAATAGAATATTATTATATATATAGAGTTACCTCCCCGATAATAGAGACGATTAATCTTATAAACGTTATTATGCCCGAATCTTCGCTAATTAGTTTAAAAAGATAAATAATTAATTTTATATTTAATAACTAAGACTCCCTCCCTAAAGAATTAAAATAATTATTATATTAAGAGGGAGATTTATAGCCCCCTACTTTATTCTATTTTAATACCTTAATAATAAATATTTTAATAATTACCTTAATAATGAAGAACTTAAAGTTCTATAATAACTCGAGTATACTATAGGATTATTTATTAATAGGTAATATTATATCGTTATTATTTAATTTAATTTAATATATTTAATATATAATTATTTAATATATCAATAAAATATTAATAAATAAAACCCGATATTAAAGACTTTATAATATAATCTAAAACAATAAAGAAATATATTTTAAAAATAAATGATATTTTATTAAAATTATTTAAAATTATATAAGAACTTAAATTTATATATAATGTTCTTAAGAAACTTAATAAATTAATATTTAAAAATACGAAAAAAGAGACTTAAGGATCCGTAGGTTATATCTTTAAATTTTTATTATCGTACGGCTACTATTAAATAAGAAAATAATAATAGAAGCCAGAATGAAATTTTTAAAATAACTCTTCCAAATAGGCCTCTTATAGCTTAAAAACTCGGTTATTAAGCTAGCTCACGTACCGTAATACCCCGAGCTAATTTAGGTCTTAACGCGGTACCGGCGCGGCGTTTAATAACGGAATCGCTAATTCGGTATTATTTTAATATATTATAATAATTAAACCGCCCTAACCTTAATTATAGCCGGTTTTTAATAAAACCGTAAATAATACCTCGGTATATATATACGAAATTACCGAAAAGCTAAATATCTTATAATAAATTATATAATCCCGGTAGAGAAAGAACGGTAACGCGATTAACGTCTTATTAACGCGCCTTTTTCCCCTTTATTATTTTATCGAATTATTTATAAAAAAGTTTTTATATATTTTAAAGGTTTAAGTTTAAGAGACTTATTTAAATAATATCTTTATTATTTAAAAGTATTAGGAAAAGTAAATTATAAACCTTTTAAAGGCGTTATAATTTATATTTATAATAATTTTAAATCGCTTACCCGAGGTCTTAATACCGGGTAACTTATTAAATAACTTATAGGGTAATTTATAAAATAACTTATTAAGCCGATATACTTAAGCTGGTATAGCGATCGAGAGAATAAAGCCTCCTCCGGTTATTAAAGAGATTTATATTTAAATCTCTATTATAAAAGTTACCTATAAAGAATACCTTACGGTATTAAATAAGCGGGAAATTATAATTAAATTTTATAATTCTTTAAAAAAAAGGAATATTATTAAATCCTAGTTTATTAGGATAATAATAAAAAATCCTAAAACTCTCTTTAATTATATTAATTAAGCTATCCGACGTGTTAAAGCCTTTAAAACCGGAGCCTTTACGGTTATTAGAAAAATAAGAGGTATAGCGGATATCGAGATACTTAACGCCTTAATTAATAGCCCTAAGAAAGGGCCGATAGCTTTAAAATTATTTAACGGTATTTAAATTTATAATATTATATTCTTTAAATCGAAGGATATTTAAATATATATTATATTTATCTTTTAAATATAGTTATTAATTAAATACGCCGATTAATAAGTAAAGAATATAAAAAATTAAATTATAATAATTATTCCGTTATATAGAATAATAATCTATATTATTCCTATAACTTTTTTTAACTTAAATTAGCTTTTAGAAATAATAATATAATTATAAATATTAAATGCTAACTTAATTTAATATAATAAGATTATTTATATAAGTTAATTAATAAAGGAAGGAGCTATTAAACCTATTTCTTTTATAATTATTAAATTTAATTAACTTAAATTTATAAATAAGTTTATTTTTATAAATTACTTTTAATTTAATAAAATATATATAATCGAATAATATAATAGGACTTATAAAATTAAATAATATCTCCGTTATTAAAAATATAATTATATTACTATTTAATATATTATTATATATAATTTATATAATTTTTATTCGGGCTTCTATAATATAAGAAAATACCTTATCCGCTTTTTTTATAATGTATTTAAATATATTAATTATTAGAATTAATATAATAATTAAAACTTTAAATACGAATATTAAAAAAAAGAACGTTAAAAGGTCGCCGAAACCTTAAAAAATAAAACCCCTTTTTAATTAATTATTATAATCCTAATACCAGCTATTATCGCTACCTTTATTAAAGTTATAATTAAAGTTATAACTTTAATATAAGGATTATTACCGCTAATTACCTTTAAAGGACCGCTTATATTATTACTATTTACCCTTAAAAAGCTATTATTAATATTATTACCGGCGCCGCTAGCTATTATAATCGACCCGATTACTTTAGAGCTTACCCGGTAACATACCTTAGACTTTATTTTAAAACCGGACTTATTTATTAACGGTACCTTTATTATAAATAACGTTTAAAAAAAGGTTAAAAATAACGTTTAAATAAATGATTTCTTAAACAATTCCTTTAACTTCCGGATATTTATAGCGTTTAAGGAATAAGACCAGGCCCCGGAATCGTTATCGATCGTTATTAAGCCGGAGGCGGTATATGATTTTATTTAAAAGGAACCGATATAAATATATATTATTTAATAAAAATAATTATTATTAGCCCTTATAATATTAATAAGTATTAACACTATTTATATTAAATTTTAATAAATAATCGGTAAGAAACGATTAATTAATATTAAACTTCTAGAATTAAGACGCCGAGTTAGAATTAATGCCGATATAAATAATAAATTCTCCGGTAAAACCCTTTTTATAATTATCGTCGTTATAGCGTCGAGGAAGAAAAAGAAGAATCGAGTCCTTTCGGAAATATCGATAAAGGCTAGAAAATTAACGGGAATCGCTTATATTACCCTTTATAAACTTAATATAATAATTAATATCGTTAAACCGTTATTAGAAAAACGTAGGATAAAGGTATATATATATAATTATATAAAATTAAATAACGATAATATCCCTTTTATTAAATTTAATATCCCCCGATATACCTAATAAATAATATACTTATGCTACGAATTTTATAATATAATATATATAAATCTAAGAACTTTATAATAATACCTTTTTTCTAAAACCTTTTTATTATAAATTATAATATTATTATTATTTAAAAGCTTTAGATTAGCCGTATGAAATATAATAATTATAACCTAGCGGTAGCTACCTTTATATTTTAATTACCGCCCCTAGGACTTACGCCGTTTAAAATAGCTTTTTATATTAATAAACAATTTAATTAATTTCGTATTTCCTTTATTAATTATATTATATATTTAGTTATATTAATTATTATTTACGATATTACTACGGTAATTAACTTTATTAACCCCGCCCCCGCGTTTAACGGCTCGACCGTTACTATTATTATTAATATCCTTTATATTTATAATATTTATAATATATCTTTAAAGGATTAGTTAGTTACCTATATCCTTAAAGGACTTATTATTATTTATTATAATTACCGGGTAAGTTCTAAAATAAGCTACCCTATAGTTTATTTAAAATAGATTATTATAAGTAATTTTAATATAAAATCCTTAACGTAGGCGGTTAAAGATTTAAGCGATAAAGGTATTAAACGCGTTAGCTTTCTATATTTTAAAGACTTTTTAAAGATTAAAGCTTTAGAAATTATATTATTTAAAAGGACTTATACTTAAAAGGAATACTTTTCGTCCTTTTTTATTAACCTATCTATTTATAATATAACGGCCGTTAATAAGCTCGTAAAATATAAAATCGTAAAAGAGCTAAATTATTATTCGGATTATTAATTTATTTATACGATTTTATAATTATAAATAATATAAGCTCCCCTTAAGCCTTTATAGAAGCTTTAAAAAAATATATTAATAAATAAATTTCAGTCCTATCTCTCCGCCTTAATACTTACGGTCCTTAGTAGGCTTACGAACTAGTAAGTAACTGATATTTTATACTAAGTAGTTTAAGCTCTTTAAGATATAATAAAGGCTATAGTTTTAATTATAAACCTAATTATATATTATTAACTAAGTTTTTTACCGGAATATAAAACTAAATATTAAGAGATAAATTAACTTTAAAGGAAATAATAATAAAATAAAACACCTATTACCTAAGAAATATACCGGAAATCTAGGAATAAAAAAGCTATAACCGTAATTAAATTATTTATTAAATTTTAATAAAAAAAGGTAATTAAAACTTATATCAAAAGGCTTAAAAGCTTTTAAAGCTTAATAAAAGTAACGAAAACTAAAGGTTAAAAAGTAATATAATAGAATATTACGTTTATTATTAATAAAACCATTATATTTAAAAAGAAAGTTAATACCTTTAATAATATCTTTTTCCTTAAGCCCCCGGAAATATTAAACGTTCTAATAACCCCCGGCTTTAAATTAAAATTTAATACCTTTATTAATTACCCGTTATTTATTAAAAACGAGATAGTTTATACTCTTTTTTATCCTAAATTATATAAAGCCCTTAAACCTTTAAGGATCCTAAACTATATCCTATAAATTTCAATAGATATTTTTATATTTATATTATACTTATTATTTAATTATTACCTTTTCCGGGATATTTACCCTTTTAAAGACTTTATTATAATAATTCTAAAGAAATTAAATAAGGATAAATATAATATAACGAAATTTTTTAAACCTATTACTTTATTAAAAACTATTAATAAAACTTTAAAATTTATTATTATAAAACGGATAAGTTATTAAATCGAGATTTTCTACTTTTTATTATAAAATTATATCGGAATTCGTAAAACGAGATTAATTAAGCACGTTATTTATATTCTTTTAAAACGGATTTATAAAGCCTATAGCTTCGTTAATAAAGGGGAGTATTAAATAGCTATATTATTAATATTAAACGCTTTAAGGGCATTCGATAACGTCGACTATACAAAGCTTATTAATTACCTTACCCGCCGTAACCTTCTAGCACCCGTAATTCTTTAAATTTAAAATTAGCTAAAGGATCGCCGTATAAAACTTAAGTTATTAAAGGGTAAATCCGATTAAATTATATAAAATTATGGAATTCCTTAAAGCTTATTATTTTTATTATTATTATAGCTATTCTATAACGTAAACTTATTTAACGAAATCCTCGGGGAAGGTATTACCGTAATAGCTAATATAATAATTATAAAGGACGCTTTAAGGGATACCTTTAAAGTAAGTATCCTAACTAATATTAATATAAATAACGGCCCGTTACCGGGTAACCTATAAGGTATATTACCGGATAACTTTTAAAGTAATAGCCGAATATTAATTATAATTTAAGTTAACGATATAAGTATTTTAATTATTAAACATAATATTATAAATAATTATAAGGTATTAGAAATAGTATACGGTAGGGTAATAATATAAACGATAAAATATAATTACGTTTTCGTATTAATAAAGTATAAGCTAATATATTTCTAAATAAAACGGTTTATAATTAGAAATACATTTAATAAAAATATAATACCTACTAAAACAGGTATATAAATTATTATAAGCCTTAACGGCTCTTTATTAAAGGAATATATTTAAATACCTAGATATAAACCTATTAAACTAATTAATAAGTTCTGGTACCTCGACATTTAATTTAATCTAAGCTTCTTATAATATTATTATATAATAATTATTAATATTAAGGTTCGGAAATCGATATTTACTTTTAAATCTATTTCCGGTACTTATTAGGAGTGCGGTACCTTATAACTCCGATAATTATATTAAGCGATTATAATACCGTAGATTACGTATTATAATATAATATAATATTAGCCGTATATAAAAACCTTTTAGGAGGGTATTATAAAATAGTATTTAATTATTTTATATCGGTTATAATAAAAGGCTTTATTAATAATTATAGGCGGTCTCCGGACTATTATATAGTTAACGATATATATTAAAATATATATATTTTTAATTAAATAATAACTCCTTTTAACGAATTATATAATATATCTCCGGTTACGCTTAAACCCTTTAACGGTTAGCTACGGTATATTAACTTTTAATATAACTCGTAAAGCGTATTAGCGATTCCCCCTTATACGCTTTATCGAATATTATAAATAATTTTATAAAATATAACCACCTTTTAAAATTATTTACCTATTCGTTATCGAACCCTAATAGAACCGAATTATAATAATAATTAAAAAAGGAGAAAAGGCCGGTAAAGCCTATTATAATACTATAATAAAGAGATTCGGGGCTAAGTTATTAATTTTCTATATAAATAATAATAGATATAACGGCAGGGTTAGAACGGCGACTTACTTACCGATATAATAAATAGTTTAACTAAAGAAATTAAAAACGATATACATAAATACTTTAACGTAATCCATAATATATTTAACGGAATTAAAAGGTATTTATATATTTTTAAAAATAACCCTAAACTTTAGGATTAAATAATTTAAACGAATTAACATTTTTATTAATAACTAGGCCGCTATCGCCTCTTCCGTATAACTTAAACGTTAATCTAGCTAATAACTCCTAATCTAAATTTTAAAATAGCTCCGAAAACTCTAATATAATAATAAAAAAGACGTCCGGATTAATATCTATTAAATCCCCGTTTATATAAACGTTCCTAATAACGAAAAAGCTAACTAGCTCGTTAAAGATACCGTTAAAACGTTAATATTAATTATTATTACAGCTAGGGAATATAAATTATATATATAAACCTTATTTTAATTACGGAGTTTATTACTAACCACCTTAAGGACAGGTACTATAAAGCATGCTATAACATGCCTAATTATACCTATTACCTTAAAAACTACTACTATTATTTATATTATAATATATTTACCGATACCGGGGGTAATCACTTTAGGACCTACTTTAGAATTTATTTTAAAACCTACTTAATAACCTACCTAATAACCTACCTTAAAACCGGTTACCGAGGAACCGATTATTAAGGAAAAGATTTAAACAGTATTACGCGTTATAAAAGCTATCGTTAATAAAGCTATACCGTTATTTAAACTCCTTAAGTTATTTAAATAATAAGGACGGACCGTCTTTAAGGGATTAATATATCCTATTATTAATTAATACCCTTTTATAACGGTAGCTATATAATATATATTAATTAAAAAGATTATAAATTAATATTAAGCTAACGAATAAGAGTATATACTTTATAAAAAAATATTATATTACCGTTTATTAAAATTTAAGAAAGTTATACTTTTTAAATATTAAAGCTTAAAGTATATAATAATAATTATTATTTTTTAATTCCGGATTAATAAAATAGGTTTTAAGGATTACCTATAATAAATTAAAATTATTAATTTATTATTTTATAATTACGGCGATTATTAAACGATATAATACGTTCTTTTAATCTACCCGTTATATAAAGCATTTAAGGAGGAGGTTTAAGCTTTTTCCGGCTTTAATTAAATAACGTCGTAGCCCTTTACAGATATTTATATAATTTAAGAATATTAAAGAGCTAAAACCGCCGTTATATTTATATTCCGAATAGGTTTCTTAAGATATTTTATTAAAGTAATAATAAAGAATAAACCGCCGCCTTAAAAGCTTCCGAAAGAACTATTTAAAGAACCGCTTAAAGAACCTTTAAAAAAGCCTCGAAAAAGCCCCTTAACGGCATTTTTTCTATTTAATTCGCGATAAATAATAAACCTTTTAAATTTAATAATTATTATTATTATATTATTATATATACCGGTTAGAAAGCTACCTTATAAATATACGAATATTACTTTATAACCGTTTTTATTATTAGGTAAATACTTTATAACTTATTTTATAACTTATTTAATAACTTAATTAAAAGTAGCCGTATATTATTTCGAAATAATTATTAAATAACCCTCTTAAGTAACCCCCGGGCCCCTCCCGGGTTACTTTATAACGTACCCGATAACGTACCCGGTAGCGTACCTTACGTTATAAGGTAGCTTTATCAGATAATTACCTTATAGCCTACCCGATAATATAAAGGTATATTATCTTAATTAATTAGAATATTCTTTAATATTAAAAACGTTTTTTAAAGCACCTTAATAAACGTTCTTTATAAAATATTATTTAATAAAGATATTTAATCATTTAAACGTCGTATATATATTAAAAAGAACGCTATCTAGCTATTACCGGTAAATACCAATAGATTTTCGTATATTAACGCTTTAATAAAGCTTATTATAATAAATTATATCGGCTTTAAAACCGGCTATTATTAAATAAAATAATTAGAATAACATATATATTAGCTAATTTAAATTATAATATTAAATATTAATAATCCCGAACCATATTTAATATAATTTAATTACTTAAACATTAACTCTTCTTATTACTAGCTTCCCTTTTATTACTCTTATTTACCCAGAAGTACTTTATAATATAGAATATATTATCGCTATAATCCCGTTTTTATAATATTCTTTTTCTTTTATTTTTTATATACCTATAGATTCCGTAATTTAAATAACTTATAATATATTAAATAATAAATTATAAAACGGTTAGGAGGATAGGAAAACGTAATAATATATATAAAGCTTATACGGTAATTTTAAAATAATAAAGGGCGGTAAAAGGTTTAAAATTATAAAGGGCTATAGTTTAAAACTATAAAGGCTTAAAGCCCGGGTTATAAGGGATTAAAGCTTATTTTAATAAATACCTATTATAATAAGCGTTAATAAGGGGCTACCGAGGGTTATACGGGCCGATCCTTCGGGTAACGTCTAATATATTATAATAGTTAGTATAATACCGTAATCTATATAAAGCCCTACCTCCGATTAGACTTTAAATTAACTCTCTCTCTCTCTCTCTTTACCATTAAATAATACCTTAATAGGAAATCTAAACGTCTTCTACCTTTCTTATTTCTTTATTAAAAACTTTAAATATTTAAAAGATAATATAAAGGGATTTTATTATATTATAAACTAAGGTCTTTATAATAAAAAGGTATTCTTTAATATTATAAATCTTTTATTAGAGTTTAATTATTTCCCCCTCGATTATATATAGTTTTAATAATTCTTTAATATACTTTATATTTTCGATATAATTAATAAAATTATTAATTATAGAATCTACCTCGGTATTTATTATATTATCCGTTATAATACTTTATAAAACGAGATAATATAATTCCTAATTAAATATAACTTCGTAAAAACGTAATAATAAGAAATTTATAATATATTATAATAAATAAAATAAAAAATAAAAAATAAGGTTATATATTAAAAGCTTCCGGAACTTTATATTTATATATTAATAAAAAAGTAAGAAGAAATAAACTATTTTAATTAAAACCGTCTTATTATTTATAATAAACTATATCTTAATAATTAAAATATATATTATATAACGTGGTTTACTACCTCGCGGATTATATTACCTCGCGGACCACTTTTTTAATTTTATAACTTAATTAAACTTTAATACATAATAATTCTATAATTATAATATTTAATTAATTTAAAAAAGATTAAATCGTTTTAATAATTTAAGTAATACGAAACCTAATAAATCCTTTAAATAAAAGAGCTATTACGAAAGTATATAATATCCCTTATACAATTTTATATTACCGAATTAATAACCGAACCCTATAATATAAAATTTAATAACGATAATATAAATTAAATTTTATTAAAAAGGAGGTATTATAAAAGTATATAATCGATTTAAATATTTAAAGAATACCTTTTAATATTATTAATATAGAAGATATAGTTAATCTTTTTATAAGAGTGCGTAACGGTAAGTGCGTTAATAAATATTAAATTAGGCGCTTTATTAACCGTAATTTAAACCTTAAAATTAAAATAAATCGGAAATATAATTATTAAAGGGCTCTTTATAAGGATATAAAGGTTATTTCCGGTTAATTTATATTAATAACGAATATAAAAGCTAAATATAATATCTTAAATAAAGATATATAGAATTTCGATAAAACTAGCTTTATAATAGGCATTATTAGCTTAATATATATTATAATATACGCCGATCGGCGTAGGAAAGCGAAGACGGTCTAGCCTAGTAATCGGGAATAATTAATAATAATAGAATATATTAATTTATAAAACTAATATATTCCGCTATTTTTAATCGTTTAAAGTTAATATTACCTCGCGAATTAAATATATAAATATAATTTATTAAGCGATTAAGTAATTAAACCGACCTTTAACGGCTAAATTAATAATAAGACGGGCTTAAATTAAATTAAACATTTCAATAAATATATTAAAACGCGAGCGATAGGTTATTATCGCTTTTTAATTATTAACGGTTATAAAAGTTATATTTTAACCGAATTCGAGGTATATTATAAAGATAACGGTATTATTACATTTAATATACCTCCCTATTTATTTTACTTACTTTAATTATTAAATATCGCATTTTATTCGCTATTAAAATGTATATATTCGAAAGAAATTAAGCTATTTATAAAAGCTTTAATAAACTATATTATAAAGCTCGAATTCTTTATTACCTTTAAGGCCGCCTATTTCGCTATTTTTATAAAATATAATATTAAATTTAAATTTAACGTATTTAGTTTAATACCCTATAATCTAAATAAAGTAATTAATAAGGTAAATATATAAATTCGGACACTTATATTAGAGTTATTACGCTTAAGGACCGCTAGTACTTATAACCCTTTAATACCTTCTAACCCTTAATAAACGATAAAATATTCTACTTTTATTAAAAATAAAATCTTTAATTATTAAAGAAGCTCTTTAACGCTGATTTTAAATATTATAAATAAATTAATTAAGTATATAGAATTAATAACGTATAAAGCTATAATCTTATATAAATAAATACGGACTTTAAAAGCGGTTAATTTAACCCTTTTAAAGCGTTAAAGGGCTAGAAAGTTACGTATTTAATTTAAAAAAGCCCTTATTATTAAAGAATTTTAATAATTATAAAACGAGAAAGTAAAAAGGAAGCGTCCTATAATTAACGAAGGTAAAAATAATAATTTATCGAAATAACGTATAATAGGTAGTAGGCGCTATAGTATTTATAATAAGATAGGTTATAATACGCGAACCTATAAAAAAGATATAAAATAGAGTAATAAATTAGATAATAAGTAATTTAAATTAATTTAAAATATTATAATTAAATTAATTTATATAAAAGTATTAAGAAATAAAAAGAATAATCCGTAAGGTAATATAATCCGCGAAATAGTAAACCACGTTACCGATATTAAATATAATTAATATAAATATAACATTTAAATATTATATTAAATTATTATTATTTATTATTAATAAATTAAATCTTTAAAATAAAGAAGGAATAGAAAAGGTTACGGCGGCCGCTAATATAAAAAGAAAAAAGATTAATAACGTATATATTATTTTAATAAACGTTTTTAGCTTAAAATAAATAAATAAAAGCCGAAAATATTAATATTAAAAATAAAAGAAACGGCCCGTAAACCGCTTAATAAAATAACTTTAATTAAAGCCGCGATTAAATATAACCGAATATTAATTTTAAAGGTTATAATGATAAAGGGGGAGATATTATTAAAATCTAAAAAAAGTTAAAAAGCCGTAATAACTAGGTAAAAAGGTCCGGAGAAATATTTCAATATTCGGTTTTATTTTATTTTTAAATAGTAAATCTTTATTATTCCGATTATAACTTCTTTAAATAAATTATTTAAAAGACTTATAATACGGCTTAAGTTATAATATTTAAGATAATACTTTTTACTTTAATTAAGGCGGCCGTTAATTTAATTACGCTTTTAAAGATAATATTATCTACTTGAGTTAAAACCGATAACTTAATTATATACAGTAATTAGTCGATAATAATATTAAGAAGTTAAAAGCTTAATATACCGGGTTTCTTCCAGCACGGTAACCGCGGTAGCCGCGGTATCTAACCTAATCCTAGCTATACCACTTATAGAAATCCTATTATCCGCGATTCCGATAATAAAGAAAACGGCGCTTTTATTTAATAAGATAACCGATAAGACTCTTTTAATACCGTTACGTATAATAGAATTAGGTTATAGATATAATAATTTTAAAAAGGAGTAATAACGAATAAAAAAAAGAATATTAAAATATATTAATATAATTTAAAATATAAGGTTACGACTAAAGTATTAATAATAATAAATAATATATTAGCTAAAAACGGCTAATAATTACCTATATATAACCCTCGATTATAATCCTTAAATTCTTTTAAATATCGTTTATTATAAGGGCTAGCTTAACGAATACCTTAGAATATTTCTAAATTAAATTACGGAAATATTCTTCCTAGCGAAGTACGAACTCTAGCTTCTCTTATACGTTATCGGCCCTCTTATCGGTTAATTTCTACTTCTCCTCGATACTAAGTCGGAGCTTAATTTTAGTTTTTAATTAAAACTTTAAAAGGTTAAGTTATTAGGATAAGTAATTATTTTAAGCTTGAAATTTATTAATTTATATAGTAAAACTTAGATATTCAAGTTTTATATAATTTTATTATTAATTAAAAGTAAAGAGGATTAAGATTAAAAGTATTTATAAATATATCTTAGCCCGGTATTAATTTTAATTATATTTATATCGCTTCGAAATTAATTTTAACCTTATTATAAAACTATTTATATATTTTAACGATATAATTATTAAGATTTTTAATAAATAAATATTTCTTATTTTTAAATACTTATTATAAATATTTATTCTTATATATTAAATATAACTTTATTTTTATTAACGATATATTAATACTTAAGCTTTCCTTTATTATATATTAATAAAGTTTATTTATAATAGAAAATAACGCCGACCGATCGATATATTAATTTAATTATTATTAGTATTTTTTATATTATATCGCGCGCTTTATATTATCCGGCCTTAATGCCGCTATAGTTATAAACGAGAGATATTAACGTATTTTTCTTATTAATTTATTTAATACCTAATAACTATTTTCTTTAATATAATAATTTAAAACGTTTATTTACTTCCGGTATATAATTAATAATTAAGTTATATAGGTTGATTTTATATAACTATTAAAAACGATAATTCCTCCCTTTTATAGATTATTATACCTCTTCTTTCCTTTAAGATTACTTTTAATAATATTAAGCTCTTTAAATCTTATAATAACGGTAGTATATTAAGTAATTAATATTTATATATTTTATTACCCGGAAAATTAATAATAGATTATATAGGGTGGGAGGTGGAAGATATTACTATTATAGCGATTAGCGACACTTATAAGAATAGGTTAAATTAGGTCGGGTCGCTCGCTCTTACCCTATACGAGCTCTAGCCTTAATAGGAGTTACTAATAATATTAAAGTAATACTCATTTCCGTTCGTAAACTAAGCTTATTTAAAAGAGTTATATTAAGGATAGAATACTTTAAGGCTTAAAGAACTTTTAAATGCTTAAGCTTAAAAAGATAAAAAGCTATCCGGGTATACCTATAACGACGTTATCTATTTATACGCCTTTTAATATACCTTATTAATATTATATAATCTCGTAAAATAAAATAAAATATATAAATAAATACTTTAATATAATTCTATAATAATTAATTACTTATAATATTTAAGATAGAATATTATATATAATACTGGAATTAATAAAAGAAAGATCTTTAAAATAAAGGAATATTATTATCGTTAACTTAATTAAAGCTTAATTATATCGCTTAAATATATTATTATTATATTTATCCCTTTAAGCTTAATCGATATTTTAAAATTACTTAAAATTATATAAATTAAGAGATAGTTATAAATAAAGCAAAGGATATAAAAGGATTATATCGAAAAGCTAAATATTATTTATATAATTAAAAACCGATAAGAATAATAATATAAAATAATTGATATTAAAATCCTAATTAATATTATATTAAAGAAACGACTAAAATATAATAATATTTACTAAGCTTTAAAATACCTTATTATATAAAATGCTAGAGAAATAATTTTTATAAACGGGTTAAATCCTTATAGTACTTTAAAAACAATACTTATTCTCTTTACTTTTAAATAACTATAAAATAAAATCTAATTAATCGAGGGGAAATCCGTCTTAATCCCTAATAATTATATATATATTAACTTTTAATATATATATATTTAAATTAATACCCCAGCCTTTTTTATTAAATATATAAATATCCTTAGGATTATTTTATAATATACGCCTTACGCTTTCTATAATAAACGACTATATAATATTATCCGATACTTAGTCTTCATATAATCGATAATAAATTGTTATTAAAAGGTCTTAAAAGATAATATAAGAAAGACTTAATATAAAGGTAATTAACGTTAAACTTATATTTACCGGCCGATCTTCCTATATTATAATTATTAAATATAACGAATTTAAAGTTTTTATTACTTTCTCGAGTTTTTCTTAAAGCCGTTATATCTAGGATATTTCTATTATAACTATTACACTTTATTGTTAATATTCTATCTAACTTAACCTAGCTATTTAACTTTATCGCTTTTTTTATAAATCTTTATCCCTTATCTTTAAATTCACGCTATCTTTAGGATTAAGAAATTAATTTAAATCTATATTATTTATATATATATCGGTCCTTAAGCTATTTTAATCGTCCCCTTAATTATCCTTTTAAGCTTCCCTTTAATTATCCGGCTAGCCTTAAAATATACGAAAAATAAACTTTTAAATAAAAAAAGAAATAATATCTTTATCCTTTAATACTTTATAAATTATATTTTTAAAAATAATATAATAACGGTCTATATCGTAAATACCTAAATATACGCGACCGTATCGCCTAGCGATTAATATATTTATATACGAAATTAGCTCCGCTTAAAGCTTATAAGGTTTAATTAGCTTCACTATCTTAAAAGCCCGTATTAATCCGTTTACTAATTCTTTAAAATTAAATTTATAATTAAAATATAATAGAGGTCGAGTATCGCGTAATACTTTAATAGTTATTTCTTAATTTAAATTTATATAATATAAATAAATAATTTTATTTAAAGCGAAACCTAATCTCCTTATTTATTTTATTAATTAAATCTAAGTTATAATATTATATGAAAATAATTTATATTCTTTATTGTTATCGGGATTTTAAATCGGAGGTAAACCTAATAATTAATATATATTTTATATAATATATAAATAAAATTCTTTAAAATTACGGAGGAATACTATTTCATAATTAATAGATCTTTTTATAAAAAATATATTATAAATTACCGCTTATATAATAATAAAAAGCCGATATAAATCTCTATTATTAAGCAGCTTTTTAAAAATTTAAATATATAATTAAAGATATTTAAAAAGAATATATAATATATAAATAGATAGGATTAAGTATTTAATTTATTTTAAATTCTAAAGGATTTACTCTCTTTATTCTTTATTAAATAAAGTTTTAAAAATAGCTGTATCTCGGAGTTTAAATTTAATATAACATTTATTATAATAGGATACTCCCGGGACACGGGACTTAAACTCCTATATATCGTTATTATCGATATAATTAAACGCCGTTTTAAATCTTATAATTTCGACCTATACTTTATATATAAACTCGAGATAATAAATAACCTCCTAGGAAACTATAAGTTATTAACCGGTAATAAGTAGAGTTATCGTTATAAAGATTCCTACTTTAATATAATAAAAGACTTTATTTTAAATAATTAAAAGTAATCTATAACGAAAATTTAAGATCTTTATTACTTTTTTAAAGGCTAGTAATAACTCGGGGTAGCGGAGTATACTCTTTAATATCGTCGGTTTAAATTTATTAAATTTCGTTTATTTTTAATTAATATTAATCGAATACTCCGGGTAATAGAGTATATTAAATATTATCTCCTTATTTAAATATTTACCCTCGTTAACGAATTATATTATTAGCGTTTAATAGGCCTTACGGGAAAGATTTAAATTATAAATATTAAAATTTTAATAATTAAATATATATTATTTACTTCTATATAATTTAATTAATTATTATATAATATTATAATTAAGTTTATTAACCGTAAGGATATAATAATAACCGTTAAAATATTAAGTATATTAGTTAGTTAATAAGCGGAGTTTAAATAATTCAAGACATTATAAATTATTAATATTCTATTAAAAGTATTAAAGCGAAACCTATAATACGTTTTTTAAGATTACCTTAAAAATAAAATAATTAAGATTTTAACGATTATATTCAATTTATTTAAAAACTCTTTAAAAGTAATTAATCTTTTTCTTATCGGCCTCCTCGCCGGGATTAAAGCGTAATTAATTTAAAGTAATTTTCGTATTATTATAATATTTAGTTAATAGTTCACTATTAACTTTCCTCGACCGTATCTTTAAGTTAAAATATATTATTTAAACGACTTATATAATAAATTTATAAAGTTTTAAAATCTTAAAAGCGATATAAAAATTATATCTAAATATATTATATAACGAAACCACTCGGTCTAATACTATATTTAGATAATTACTAAAATAGTTCTTAGCTATATAAAGAGGAAATCGAACGAGCACTTCGATCGAGATCCATTAAACGTGTTACGGGTCGCTATTAGTCACGGCTTAAGTAAGCCCTAGCTTATTTAAAATCGAATAAATAACCGCTTTATAAAGTTAAATAAATATATTTAAAGATTAAAGGTCTTTACTTTTAAGGTCTTATTAAGAAAGCTAGGGTAGCTCTAAGGCTCGTATATTAAAACGCTTGATAATAAAAGCATTATAACGATATAAGCTTACATTAATAATAACGATTAGATTATATTCTATAGCCCGGTAGACTTTAAGTTCGAATGAAGAAAGGAGGAACCGTTTAAAACTAAGCAGGTCTCGGATCTTCCTTACTATAATTTTAAATTAATTATCAGCTTCGCGACGCTAGTCTCCCTCGCGTTACGTAGCGCTAATGGAATCATCAGTTGTTGCTTTAATAGAACTACGCGACGTAGGTGTATCCAGCTTATCTCGTAGATTAATAAAGGTTCTAGAAAGCTCTGGATAGCTTTCCTTAAGTCCTATTATATTAGTATAAAGATTATATAAAGAGCCTATTAGGACGTTATAACTGGTTTTAAGCATTTCGATTATAATAAAAGGCCCTTTCCCAGCTTATAATATAATAGCAGCTACATCGGAGCTAAGCCCGGTAGCTTAGGATAGAAAATACTCTTTATTAATATTCTAAAGAGATTAAGGAGCTAAGAGTCGAACCAGGCTAATAGCAGTTTCGGCTATTCTATATGCTTTTTATATATTTTAAAAGATCCGCGAAGATAACAGTAGCTTTCGACCAGCCTTAATACGCTCTTTAATCGGAGAAACTTAAAGTTTTAAAACAGTAAAAGGGATTTGTAGCGACTCGTCGAGGTCCGCCATCGCTTCTATCCTCGAGTACCTATTACCGAGCCTATTCCCAAGGTTGTTTAAATATATAGCACGGTTTGGATGGTCTTCTAGCATGGCCTCGATTGCTTGCCGTGCTATCTGGATAGCTTCTTCGAGGTCTGCCATTGCTCCTGTTCTCGAGTACCTATCGCCGAGCCGAAGTCCAAGGTTATTTAATACTGCAGCGCGGTATGGGTGGCCTTCTAGCGTAGCCTCGATTGCCTGTCGTGCTGTCTGGATGGCCTCTTCTAGGTCCGTCACCGTGTGTTCCATCTTAAGGATTTGCCTTATATATTATGAGGCTATCCGGCATAAAAACTATAGTAACCAAATATATTAGTAGTAATACTTTTTCCAACACCCTATTTTGCTATCCTATCGACAGTATCCAATTACTATTAGATGTAACGAGCTATGTCTTCTCTTAGCAAGTCGTGCAAGTCGTCAAATATTGCCTTTGTGACAATAACTGCATGCTCAGTCTATATTGCTGTTTAGTCTGTGCCTTCTTACAATACATTCGCATTTCGTAATCTTACCTCAGGCCTGTTTGCCTAAGCCTCCGTCTGACTCGGCTGCCTAAAACTCGTACAACCCATTCACCTTATTCATGCGTTACTAGAGTCTCTGCTACCATTTTGTGACCCATGTTCAGAGGCTGTTACTTTCAGCTTCGTAATATTGGCGGTCTTGTGGCGCTTGAAGTCTATCTATCCAACCAAAGCCCGCACGTCTTCATGCAACATGGCCTACCTGATCTGTCAGCATTTAGATCATCGCCCGAGGCGCAAGCATGTACCGCCTGGCGCAACCTGATGTTCGACAGTTCGTTATAAATCTAGGCAGCCTGCTGAGCCGTCAGGAACAAACACGGTAACGCACATGGCTGGCCATGACGATGGATCGCATACTAGCAGGCCGTGGCATGGCTACTTTCTCATTGAGGTGTGATTGGGGCGACGGTCAAATGATAAGCTTCGTACGGCCGTCACGAGCTAACTTCCCGTGCCGGCAACGAGGAATAAAAGGGGAATATTCGATGAGCACTATCCGTGGCAACGGTATAACACCCAAAGCCGAAATCCTTCCCGGCCTTGTCGTTTGGTTCCCATCGATGGCCTTGAGTATTTGTTCATTTTTAACCGCCCATCATTTCGCTGTACCGCTCCCAGGCTCATCCCGAAATCCTCGTTGGTGCATAGGGTGCAAGCCAATGTCTTTGTTACTCAAGCTAGAGGCCTTCTGGCGTTGCCGCCATGCTATATCCATATGTTGCGTCTGCGGCCTTCGAAACCGTTGGCGAAACCAGCCACTGCGTCGTACATCGAGAATCATGATTCAGACCTGGAACAATATGATTGGCGCAGTGCTCCGTCTAAAAACTCCGGCGTCAAATTCCATTAAACGTGAACGGAGTAACTCGCAGCACCTCTCAGAGAAAAAGCACTGCTAATATGATTCAAGTAAACCCAATATGGTAAATGATAATAAGGCTAAAAGATGCATTATCCACCTCTCCGCCACACGCCTCTGGAAATTGCTGCACATTCATCCTTCAACGTTCAATTGTCCGATCCTATTTTACTAGACAACAGGAAAACTCCCTATCTTCGACGTTCTTTCGTTCTACAAGCCAAGTAACATGATGGGTTCTGAAGCACCATCAAACATGGCAGCGGTACTGCCTACTGCCAAGGCACATCCATTAGTGACAAAGGCTGCTGATGTCCCCAGAGCCACTGACGGCGAGATCGTGGTCAAGGTGGAGGCCATTGCGATCAACCCCATGGACTGGCTGATCCAGGACATGGGGCCCGACCTTTTCCCCTTCCTTCAGTACCCCTACATCGGCGGCACTGATGTCGCCGGTCAGGTGACCGAGGTTGGCTCAGGAAACAACCTTACTGGGATCAAAGTTGGAGACCGCGTACTCGGCTTGACCCTTGGGCTCACAAGCAACGACCCACGAGAAGGAGCCTTCCAACAGTACGTCGTCCTCAAGTCCCACATGGCATCGATTATCCCACCAGCCCTGCCGTCCACAGATGCCGCTGTACTGCCCCTGGGCATCGCTACGGCGGCGGCAGCCCTGTATCAGAAGGACTACCTGGGTCTTGTCCTCCCATCGCTCAGCCCGGAGCCCAGGGGCGAGACCTTGCTGATCTGGGCCGGCTCGTCGAGCGTTGGGAGCAATGCCATCCAGCTGGCAGTCGCATCCGGCTACGAGGTAATCACGACCTCCTCGCCCAGAAACTTTGGGTTCTGCAAAGAGCTGGGGGCCAGCCATGTGTTTGACTACTCGAGCGCGAGCCTCACGGAAGACCTGGTTGCAGCTTTTAAAGGCAAGCAGATCGCGGGCGCCTTTGCGCTCCTCCCGGGATCGGCCGAGCCTTGCCTGGAAGTGGTGCACAAAAGCGAGGGCGCCAAGTTTGTGGCCATGTGCTTACCTTACGACGGCAAGCTGCCGCACGATGTCAAGACCAAATTCGTCTTCGCCACGTCTATCAAGGACAATGAAGTCAGCAAGATCATCTTCTCGAGCTATCTGCCTCGCGCACTTGAACAGGGCAGGTACAGATGCGCACCGGCGCCTTCGGTTGTTGGGGCAGGGCTCGAGGTGCTTCAGAAGGGTATGGATCAACAGAAGCAGGGTGTGTCCGCCAAAAAGTTGGTAGTGACTCTTTGAAAGGTTTAGCAAGTAGTTTTGCATCCCCCATCGCGTCACGTTTCTCGTGCTGAGAAGATGTTGTTCAATATTTAGAATGGAAATCAGACAGAGTAGAGTTTACTTTATCTTGAGAAGTAAAGATTCATTTTGACCTGAAATAATGATGTTTATCAGGAGAAGAAAATAGGCCTGGTCTCCCTATTAATAAGACGAAATATGTAACACGTTCCTGCACATTGTATCTGAATGGTGTGCTATGTATGTGATAGGCTAGTCGGTCTCAACAAAGCAAGAATTTCATCTAGCTAGTGAGTCACGCTGATTTAAATTCACTCCTGAGTTCCAGACTCCTGAAGACGTCGTAAATCTGCCAGCATACCCTCAATATCGAAGTACCAGAGTTTATGAGAACGGTAGGTGATCTCTTCAAGACACTTGCTCATGTCAGTACCGGTACCAGGGTACTTCCACTCATATATATCGCAGACTTCTCGGCTGCTTCTGACCAGCCACTGAGAGCGTGGCTGCCGGACGGTACTGTATACCGAAAAGGCATGTGCAATGGACGCACCCCACCCACTTTGTAGACGCGAGGACGACTTCAAGGCGGGCTCCAGCAAGGCGCACAGGGCCAAAGCATCTTCGATCCCCATGCCGGCACCAGCCCCGTGGTGGGGAGCCGAGGCATGAGCAGCGTCGCCGGCAAGGCATACACGCCCCTTGGCGTAACTCGACAACGGGTGATCGTATGCGTCAAAGACAGCCCATTTTTCCAGCTGTGGCGGCAAGAGCGAAGCGAGAGTCCGGCAAGTCGAACCCCATCTGGCAAACGTCGCCTCCACCTCTTGCCGCGTCCCCGAGGTCACCATGTTTTGGCTGCCATGCGGCCAGTCCGCGGGCTCGTCCGCGAAAGCGACGATGTTCAACATGGTCTGATTGGCTAGGGGAAGTGCAGCATGTGCGCCCCTGGGCCGACGTGCATGTGCTGGCGACGAGCAATGTGACGGCCCAGCGCCTTTTCGGCCCTCTCCATGGGCACCAATGCCCGATAGGCAACTTTGTGGCTAAAATAGGGATGTGCCGCGGGGTCCTCACTGCCAAGCAGGAGTCTACGGACGGTGGACTTGATGCCATCACAACCGATGACCGCGTCGGCTTCTGCCGTGCTTCCGTCCTCAAACTCGAGCACCACGTGTGCATCTGTCTCAACTAGGCTCGCCAATCGCTTGCGGAAATGAACTTGCTTGTGATCGATGCGCTTGGACAGCTCTTCGAGAAGATGGGCGCGGTGGCAACCTTCGAACCCCTTGTATCCCGCATCGAGCCGGAACAGAAGCTTGCCCCCTTCGTGGAAGCCATCGATCCATTGAAGGTAGTCGGTGCTCTCGTTGGGGTCACCGTTTGGCGTCGCCACAGCCCTGAATGCATCCACGATGTTGCTATCAATGAGACCCATGCACTTGATCGCATTGGCCGTGAAGGCAACCCCGGCCCCAATTTCGCGAAACCCCGAAGACTGCTCGTACACATCAACTTGTATGCCCCTTTTGACTAACCCAAGCGCCAGCACCAGCCCGACAATGCCGCCTCCAATCACCGCTATCCTTGGAACAGAGCTTTGGATCGATTCTTGGAGTTTGTGAGCCGGCATGATGAGGCCTGCGCTTAATAATCCAGAATATTGGCCTTGATATGAGTGAACTGAATAATCATAGAATAGACTTAATACAGATTGCAAAATGCCTTTGATCTGGCAGGGATGCAATCGTAGCAGCTTAACATATTCAGTTGAGTACGCGGCAACTACGTTTGAACCGGACTTTCAACCCGGAGTAAAGTCCCGCGCCTCATGTCTCCGAGACACTACCAGGAGTCGAAGAACTTCCGCCGGAGATACGAAAATATTTAGACGGACTTGCTCGGCAAAAGTCTAAAAGCCATTTGCATGGCAACTTAGAGTGAGTGAGAGTACCGAGAAGACATATTGGCCATTTTCTTGGTGAACTCGCATCACGAGTCAATTGCAATGGAGTCTTTCGAGTACTATCAGGATTTCATAGGCCAATTGCCCATGCTGAAGACATACTTACACTTCTGCTTCGGGTTTGCCACGCCAAATGAGAATGCCCAAACTGAGCGGATCGTCGCCGAGATCGGCATCGCGGCGCGGAGGATGACCGAGAGCTTCCCGTGGCTCGCTGGCCAAGTCGTCAGTCGGGCATCTGGCGATGGCGATGGCGAGTCGAGGGTTTTCAGCATGGTCCCATGTGCTCGGTTCGACAACACGTTTTTGCGCCGAGTCAAGGACTGCAAAGCCGTCTTTCCATCCTACCCCGAGATACTTGAAGCCAAGGCATCCCAAAAGGTGCTGGCGGGGGAAGTGCTCGCACCGCGCACCGCATTTCCGCTCAGCTACCAAGAGTCGGAGGAAGACCCAGCCCCGGTGATGGCTCTTCAGATCAATATTGTCAGCGGCGGGATCCTTCTGAACTGGGCATGCCAGCATAACATCATGGACGCTTCCGGTCTCAGCCAGGCCCTTAGACTCTTCGCTATTCTCATGAAGGGGGAAAAGTACCTCCATCCGCCATTGACTGGGGGAACCGACGGCGCAGGAGCTTGATACCACTTCTCGGACCGGGTGAAACAATGCTCGATCACAGCCACCTGCGAAGGCCCATTGCGGTAGATCCTCCGCTCTCGCCTGCTCCCTTCCACGCGTTTGCCTGGCGCGACTTCAACTTTTCGGCCGAGAGCCTGGACGCCATCAAAGCCATGGCGAACGACTCAGCCGGATTTGTTGACCGGACAGTGTCCTTTGTTTCTACCAATGATGCATTGACGGCGTTTTGCTGGCAACGCATCGCGGCGGCTCGTCTAGAGTTGGGGAAACCACCCGATGCCATTTCCAAGCTGGCTCGGGCGGTGGACGCTCGTGCAATCATGAAAGTCTCGCCAGAGTACATGGGCCATATGATATACATTGCCGCCACACGTATCCCGCTGGAAACCATTGCCAAAAGGCCGCTCGCCTACGTCGCCTCGGCGCTGCGCCGGAGTTTAGACGAGGCGTCCAACGAGTACGAGATACGCAGTTTCGCGACACTCCTGTCCGACACCAAAGACAGAAGGACCATAGCCTTTTCGGGAGCGTTTGATCCCGAACTCGACGTGGGCAACTCGTCCGGGCTATCCATGAAGTGGCGCTATGACTTTGGGTCTTTAGGTGTCCCGGATTTCGGAAATCGGCCTCGGTTTACGCCAATACCCAGCACCGTCTACATCTGGACAAGGAGACCGGATGGAAGTGTTGATGTCATGCTGGGATTGAGACCACAGGAACTAGCCATCATTCAAAAGAGCAATGAATGGTGCCGTTTGAGCACGATGTATCCACAGTAGTAGTAGTTGCGTATATCCGTTCAAGTTACAACAATACCGAACAACATTTTCCCATTTTGTCGAAAGACTTAATTTAATAATTTCCGTTGCTGGCCGTGCCGTTGGATCCTGTATCCACACTCCATTTTCCTCAAATCCACCACAATAAAATGTATCAGTCAATTTCCTCCGCATTGCAGCTAGTTCACTAAACTCAAAACGAAGCGTCTTCTCCAGGTACGTACGTTTAGATCATTCTGCCAGATATACAGTGTTCTACCCAAGCTCTTCTACCCAAGCTCTCCACATAATTTTTAGACAATGTCACGAAAGTGAGGCTGTAGCACATAATGTTCTCTACACGTGGCCGAGTTTTACAGCACGAAGCGATACCTTTCGCGAAGGCGCTCGCCGTGCGTGTACAGAAACAAGAGGCCAGGCGTGAGCAAGAGTGCAATCAATGCCAGTACGGATGATCCCTTGCCCCAGCCCAAACTTGTGTACAGGTGGTCCCCTGCCAGTGGCAGCAGTGTCCCCCCTAGGGACCGAATGATGATATTGGCAGCAATGGCGGAGGCCGAGTGTACGGTGAAGGAGTCGACAAGGTAACTGATGACGGCGGAGAAGAAAAAAACGTTGCCCATTCCGATCAGGGCGGTGCTCATAATAGGCCAGACCCAGTGCGCGTGTAGCTGGGCGGTCCATCCGTATGCGAAGAAGCCGAGGCACAACATCGGCCCCGCGGCGACCATTGGGACCAGCCTGTCTTCAGGGGTGAGGACCCCCTTTTGGCGCCGGGCGCGGATGTAGCGGTCGCTGGTCGTGGCGAAGACGCCGAGGCCGACAAGGTTCCCGACCCCAACGCCTTCAAAGGCAAACCCGACCGCCTTGGCGCTAAAGTGGTATTCTTTCCTCAAGACCAGTGAAAGGGTTGTGACGAGCAGGAATAGAGCACCATTGACGTAGGCAGAGACAAGTGAGAGATAAAGATTGACGGGCGACTTGAGTGTCAGGGTTACGGGTCGCACGGCGGCCCGCCGCATGGCTTGACTACTGGACAAGCCAACGTCCAGCTCCGATCTCCACACGGCGCTATTGCCTTGGAGCCTGTTCTTGAACTGAAGGTGACTCGCATTCCGCGCGAGGATGACTGCGGCGTATGTCTCACGCAATATGGCTACTTGGGCCAGGGTCGAGCACGCAAATAGGACAGCCATGGCCCAAAAGACGCTTCGCCACCCCCAAGTGTCAACCAGCAGTCCACCCAGGGGAGGCCCCACCGAGGGGCCCAGGATGGGCCCCAGCATATACAGTGCGAGGGCCAGTCCCCTCTGCTGCAAGGGAATGAGATCGGAGATGGTCCCTCCGGTGATAGTCAGGGAGGCGGAGCCAACAGATCCGGCCACGAAGCGGGAGACAATGAGAAAGCCAATGTTAGGTGACAAGGCGCATGCAACGGTCGAAAGAAGGTAAAGTGCGCTGGTCCACGTGTAGACAGGTAGTCGGCCGCTCGTCTCTGAGAGAGGTGCTAGGATCATGGGGCCCATGATCCAACCCAGGACGTAAATGGATGTCACTAAAGGACCAAGTACTCTGCTATGCTCGTTGAAATGTTCGATAATTTGTGGCACTGCCGGCACGATCATGGTAGCTCCAAGTGCGCTATAGAGAGAGGGGCAGTCTGTCAGCGGAAGAGGTAAGAGTTACACGGGGAATTTTGCAGGAGGTAACAGTATACGCACACAAGCAATGTCAGAACTGATAAGCTGGTGACGTGGGCCCATTTCTTTCTCTGGTCCCAGTTGAGCGGGTTCTGGGGGTCATCAGGACCATCCCAGGACACCCAATGAACCTCACTTCGATCGGCCAAAAGGGGAGCTGTCTCGCCGTCCATGATTGGGATTAGAAGCCGAGTAATGGTAATAATGGTAATGAGAATAAAGAGAATATGACACGGCGGCAGGGCTTCTGAATGTGCATTCTTTAGAGAGTGCTGTATGCCCAACGATAGTGAAACAACCAGTCCGTCTCCTGGGGGATAGATGGAAGCGTGGACGGCCTAGAGAATTATCATTTGAGGTGGGGCGGGATCACTGTCCGGAGTTCCTAACCTACTGGGGTAACAAGGTACGACTACTTAGCGGACTTTGTTGCAGCTCAATAAGTCCCTTCATGTTGATAGTGGCCAAAGAGGGGTGTCAGTATGTCTTTCACTTGCGTATCCACTTCACGTAAGCAGATTATTTGAACCAGACCATTACACATGCACAACCTTTTATGTGTCATCAGCTTCTCGATATCTATGGACTATATACAGGGTTGAGTACCGTTCGAAATTATAATTCTGTTTCATCCACCACAAGTGGTATGGGATTGAAGAAGCTGAAGATTCCCCGCGGGTCCCAGGCACGTTTAAGCGCACTCAGTCTTGGTAGTTTACTTGCTCTGTACCACGCAGCAGCGCCTTCATCGCCATGTGCAAAGTTGACATAAACAGAGCGTGGAGGGTAACCACTCCCTGCCACAAAAGCCTTCCTTGCAGCTTGCAAGAACTGATCAACTTCCTTTTCCTTCCCTTTGTTTTTCTCGTAGGAACTTTCCAGTTGGCTAGGTTGTCGACACAAAGATTATTAGCCACAACCCCAAGAACTTGCTGACGCATCACGGACTTCGGCAGGGGGCCATATTCAGCACGGTGGAATAAATATGGACGACTCACATGTGCATTTTCAAATCGCGATACGGATAGGCGGAGTCATCATCCAAGGTACCGAGCACGGCTTGCGTAGCAAAGCGATGGACGACAAATGTGGTGGCAACATCTGGATGCAATCGCGAAAATACCGATAGCTGGTTCACAAAGGCTGACAAGGCATCCGTATCTGTCCGGATCGCAGCGATGCTGTACATGTTGACATGCTGATTTCGACTGCAAGCCTTTTTGTCGTCAATCCCAAAGTACGAGGTCGAGAAGACCTCAGGCCAAGAGACGTAGAGGTGCTGGGAATCGACTGGTCCCAACTCCAGGAATGGTTCCAGAAGGTCCATTGCCTCCGACATGGGTCCGTGGTAATTAGCGTTGACGATGATGACCACCTGAAGCAAGAGTCAAGATTATTAGCAAGTTGGAAAGCTCTATATCAGCACCTTCAAACACCTATACGTAGAAAAGTTGTACTTACCTGATCAACTTGTGGGTTATAGAACGTTGCTATGTTAAACGCCAGCCCTCCAGCAAGCTCGTCGTCGAAGGACGCAAGAAGCTCAAAAACGGAGTGGCTCATACTGGCCGGGTACATGTAGTTAGCATTGACGACTTTACCGCCGTTGATGAATCTGGGTACTTTGTATGTCGCCGATGTCACGATTCCAAAATTAGCACCAGCGCCACGGACGGCCCAGAAGAGATCTGGGTTAATTGTTTGTGATGCCTCAATGCTATCGCCAGCGGCCGTCACAATCTGTACCGATTGCATGAGGTCCGACATCAACCCCATTACCCCTTGCCCGGCACTGATGCCACCACCCAGGGAAGCGCCGATCACACCAACGCAATATGCTGTTCCCACGGCTAGAACATGGCAGCTTAAAGTCAGTCTTATAGACATATCACGAGTGAGTTTTCAGAGCACTCACGAAACTGATATCCCGAGCTGTATAGTATTTCGATAACATCATAGAACTTGACTCCCGGGCCTATTGTCAACGACCCGGAGTCTTGGTCAAAGTCAATGTTGTTTAGTCTGGCGAGGTCGATCTGGGCACCATGTTGCATATTTGCAAGCGTGCTTGTCATTCCATGTCCGCCGCCCGTGGCTAAGATCGGAATGTCGTGGCTTGTTGCAATTTTGACCTACGCAATGGAAGTCGGTGAGTATGCGCACCGTCCATCAAAGTATGGGACGGTTTGACCTACGATCTTCTCAACATCCTCGGCTGTAGCTGGCTGAATGGCACCACAGATCGAGGGGGCCCCGTGTGTAGTCCAGCGCTGCGCCACCTTGGCAGAGAAGTGGGGATCGCTGGCCTCTACGATGGTGGCACCTGGAGAGAGATTGGAAGCAAATAGATCTGTCAAGTTGCATGCCGGCGTGGACGCGACCGTACCCAGGGACAGTGCCTGCAGGAAAGTGCCGCTTAACAACATTATGACCGCAATCAGGAATATCCAAGGACTGGCCAATTCCACCTATCGTGTACACTTTGGTATTTGAATATGCAAAGAAGCAGCTGTAGACTGCCCAGTGAGTGGGATCTGCAGCATATGCCCTCCCTCCCGCGCATTTGACTGTACGGGCAAATTCCACGGATGAACCGCTCGGGGATACTAAACGGAGCGGCTGCATGACGGAGTCTACTTACTCCTAGCGGCCCCAAGCAGAGGACCAGTAAACTAACTATCCAGATGTTTGAAGCGACTCCACCCACCCACCCACCTACAGAAACATGAAGCGATTGCTAGTCCGTAATGAACTACCGACGGACTACCACTGCTACTAAGTGAAATCCCGGTACTTACCTCCAGGCTGTCATCTATATTCTTCGATTGAAAAAACACTGGATACTAGAAAGATCTGTCTCAGTAGCCGAAAGAACCAGGCTCAGTGAGGGATGATTGCTCGTAATCTAATATACCGTCTGGACAGAAAGGAAGCCAGGCAGAAGTCATGGAGACTTTTGCTGTCCAGCCCGTCAGCATGTCCATTAAGATAAGGCTTCGTCAAGGGACCATATTCCATTGCGATCTGTTGAAGGCGGCATGCATCCTGAAAGACCCGGCCGTACGCTGAGGGGTTGGGATCACATGGACAATTCTTCGAAAACAGAAGCGGGCGGTCTCGGATGGACCACAGAGAGCTATCGTAGTACCATGTATTGCACGCTGCTGACTTGAACGGCTTGACAACCCTATGCTACAATGATATAGGAATGGGTCGTCCTCTACCAAACATATTTGTGGGATCCCACTTCCGCTTCGCCTCCATCACTCTAGACAGGTTGGGGCCGTACAAGGCTTCCGGGTCCTCATCACCATGGGCGTAATTCATATAAGCTTGTAACCCGTCAAACCCACTGGTTGCCGCGAGGGCTGATCGCATCGACCGCATCAGAGCATCAACTTCGTCATCGATGCTGTGATCGGTCTGCATGTTTCTCAGCAACCTAGTACGCAGATGTGTTTGTTAGTCGCCAATTCCAAGTGAAGTTGCCCCATGAAAAGGTTCGAGAGCAAAATTGTGGGGGGGGGGGGGGGTCACCTCACACTTGGGTCTTGATATTGCGCCAGGGATAGACGGTGTCGGAAGCTGGCACAGCCATAACCTTTTTGTTGCAGTACTTTTGATACCCGAACCTGCCCTCATATCCCGGATGCGCTCGGTAAAAGTCAATAAACATGTTGAACACCTTTTCCAACGTGTCCGTATGAATTTGTCCGAGGCCAACCGTGTAGCAATTGACGAACTGACTTCTCTTGCACGCCGTCTCCTCGTTGCCAAATTGCGCCGTCGCAGACAATATCGGCCAGGGAACTGAGGTGATACCGGTTTTGATGGGATCCAAAGCTCGGAAGGGTTCGAGGAACTTTTGCGCATCCTCCAACGGACCATAGTATTCCACGCACGCTATTAATAGAGCCTTATCCCAGTCGTTAGATAGATCATGTCCATAAAAAAAATACGTCGATGAGCACTTACCTGGCCCTCTGCATGATCGTACCCAGAAGCTACTGCAATCGAAAGCTCCGGAGGTATCTCCTCGTCTGCCCACTTCAGTATGTCCCAGAGCCCGCGACTGCTCTTGGCCCGGTAAATGAAGTCGGCATTGATGAACTGCCCATTGTTGATGGCGTCGTATACGCGGTACGTGGCCTGCGTAATGATGCCAAAGTTGGTACCTGCGCCCCGGAGCGCCCAGAACAGGTCAGCGTTCTCGGTTCTGGACGCTGTCACTATGTCGCCGCGGGCCGTCACCATGCGAACCGACAAGAGAGAGTCCATGACTAGACCGTGGCGACCTTGGAGCGACCCGATGCCCCCACCCAAGGTGAGACCGACCATGCCCACACACCTGGACCTTCCCAACGCTGTGCACAATCGATCGCTTAGTTGGGTTTCGTCGTGGTTTTGGGGGGAACAGAGACTCACGTATTTCCTTGCCGGCTGCGTACAGCGGTTCGTAGACATGGGCAGCTAGGGTCGCCCCTCCCACCGTCATCTCGTTCGCTTCAGCATTGAGCTCCACGGAGGAAAAGTTGCCTAGGTCGATGTTCATGGCATTCTTGATTGTACCATAACCCATTCCCGCCCCATGACCTCCGCCCGTAGCTAGGAAGGGGATCTGATGCTGAGCACATAGCTTTACCTGCAGCGAATAACTTAGCATCTATTCAAGTCGAAGCTCGCCTAGCCCATCTTCTTCTTCATCATCCTTGATATCCACAAGGGACATGACTTACAATAGACACGAGATCACTTTCGGTAGCTGGCTTGATGGCACTGGTGAATGAGGGGTGCTGCCAAGTTGTCCATCTCTGTCTCAGTTCTGTCGACCAGTTCCTGTCAAATGGAAATAGAATTTGTGAACCTGCGGAGAGATGTGGTCTAAAGATGTCAATGAGCTGTACGGCTGAATCAACCGAATTCGAGCTTGTTGCCTCAGGAAGGACATGTTTTGCGACAATGGTCGTTGTGCTTCCACCACATGATGAGCACATGTTTACAATGTTTGTTATTATTGAACAAAGAAAGGTGCATAAGTCCAAAACTGCTAGCAATGTCACTCAGAGTATTGTTAACAGTCTCCTCTTTATGAACAGCTATTGTGTATTGGGCGGAGTAAGTTGATTAACATCATAAAGTGCACCCTCTCTAGGTAAGACATGTGCGTACACTGCCGAAACTTAAAGACCGCCGCCGCCTCTCACCTCCGTTTAATTACTCCGGGGAAAGCTTCAGATAATAGGTTCAGAGAAGTAGCGGGGTCAAATATTAACGCTAGGAGTATAGACATGCTGCTCGGGCGGTGATGGTGGGAATACGGTACCGAATCTCCAGATGTCCTAACGTCAACGCCCCCTAAATAAATTGCGAGCATTTTTTTACTTCTCCCGCGAGCAGTATGGATCTCATGAATATTACTAATAGTTTGGAGTGAGAAGTTTTTAACAGAAATAGCCACTGTGAAGTTTCATCTCACTTCAGTTGGTAACGATGGTATTTGTTAAGGTTAGCTCGCGTAGAACAGGCTCTTATTAGGCTTGATCCCTCTATCTATGTGATCTTTTATACATTGAAAGGCCATTCATCGATCTCCTAGATGGGAATGATAGCAGAATCGAAAAAGACACGGAAGCCATGTCCCTTGCAGATTCAAGTGGCAGTTTTACAAGTCATCGCTGGGGTCTGACTTGTCGCCATGTAGCCGCTCGAGAGGGCAGAAAAGACTGATAAGGACACCGAGACCAGCACCAGAAATCGCGATAGCATGTGCCGCTTTGAGGCCACTCATGTAAGCACTCAGAACAGCGGGCATATCCGATTCCGAGAACGTTGCGCGTAGTTGTGTCGCTCCCGTATTCACTACGATATCGGGATCGAGGTGAGGTGCATTCGTAGCGATGCTAGACGACAGCACATTAACAAATGCGCATTGCGCTGCCGCAAGCAAAAAGGCACCCCCGATAGTCTGAAATGCTGGTGAGTGGTATCGAGTGACGGTAAGCAACCATTTATACTCAAAAAGGATTCGAGGATGGGGGAAAATATCCACTTACAAGATGTCACCCCTGTGATGGCAGGTATGTCGGCAGCGCTGGAGTAGCCCTGTGCTACAACGAGGAACACCTGGAGACTAAGGCCCCAACCTATACCTGCCACAATTTGGTAGCCGATCCACTCGCCCACAGAGGAGCCTATATCCAATGCGTAGAGCAGTCCGGCACCGACGGTTGCCACTATGCACGAGCCTATCATTACCGGAGCTGCCCAGCCTGTCTTGGAGATGAAGTAGCCCGAGGCAAGGGTGCAGATGGTGACGGCGATAATAAGCGCGAGGTTTCGAACGCCCGAAGAGATTGGGCTGGCATTATCGATACTCTGGAAGTAAATGGGCAGGTAGTACAGGTTAATGAAGTAGGAGCCCGCGTTCACGAAAGTGAACAGGCAGGGCACTAAGACAGTGCGCATCTTCATTAACCTGGGGGGGTAAATCCCTCGTTCGCCCATCCACCATTCCCAGACACCAAAAATAAGGAACAGCATGGCGGTGCAGACGATTAGACCTATGAGTACACCTGAGCGCCAGGGGTTCTGCTGGCCGCCATATTGTAAGGCAAGAATAAAGGCAGTAATACCACCAACGAGTAACGTGGTGCCCAGCAAATCCATTTGCAGCAGCTTTTCCTTCCAAGCTGCCACCGCAGGTCGGGCTGCATTGGGGGAGTGGAACCAGATCAGGACGATGAAGGCGGAGATAGCTCCAATGGGGAGGTTGATGTAGAAGCACCATCGCCACGTAACTTTGTCGGTGAAAACGCCTCCAATCAAGGGCCCTATGGCCGTCGCAATGCCGTAAGAAGCACCAAGATAACCCATTAAGATGGGCTGCTTGTGGGTGGGCGCCGAGAAGGCGATCATGGTGTATGCTCCGGCTGTGGCGCCGCCTGCGCCCAAGCCGGCAATAGCTCGACCAATAATCAAGGCTGTGGATGTCGGTGCCACGGCGCAGATGAGACTGCCCAGCTCGAAGATGAGGATGGTGATGATGAAAATGGTCTTGAGTGGGAAATATTTGTAGACCTTGCCCCAACTGGACTGGAAGCCACCGTAGCACATCATGAAAGCTGAGCTGTACCATGCCACGTCACCCAGCCCATGGAACTCATCAGTGATCTTCGGTATGGCTGTCGCGACGATTGTCTGGAATTGAGCAGGTGGTTAGCAGAGGGTGTGCATTCTCAGTACTGCTAGGTGTTATGCTGCTCTTACCACATCCAGAGCGATGATGAAGGTGCAAAGGATCAACGCAACTACAACAAGAAACAGCCTGAACCCGGTGGGGTATTCATAATTGCTGCCTTCATCGATTTCTGCGGCCTCCTCCTTCTCTTTGAAGGAGGTGGAAGAAGGTGGGTCTTGAATCATACTGCGTCCGGTGTTGTGGTCGACCTCATGTGAAGCTAGGTTAGAACGATGCGTTTCCAACTCGTTTTCGTTATGTTTGGTCGCCATTGTGGTTGAGTTGGAAGAGGAAAAGGCCACAGGAATAACTTTCGCAAGGCTGGCGTATATAAGTAAGCCACAAGGCGCGCCTGGGGTGTCAGTGGTGCCTGGAGGATTGATTCCTAGATCCAAATTATTTTGTCATGTCTTGTGCAATTATTTGCACTGCCATAATAATGGTGAAGATGCCATGTGCCATCAACAACAGGCTCTTTACTTTCCAGACACATCAAATCAAGCTAGCCATCCGTAAAGACCGGCCATTTCACCTGCAAAACCCGCGAGAACAATAGAGGGAGTGTGTGGTGAAGGCTCATGAAACAGAGCTCGGCGATAGGGCACTCTCGATCGATTTCACCGAGACATTGGCCCCCTGGTACATAGTTGCATCTTATCTCCTTGACCTGCTTCGCCTTTGCCGCCAAACCAGCCATGACCTCGCAGATCGCAATGTAACCACCTCTTCCACGGCCTGTCCCGCCATCCTAATCGTCAGGGAGGGTGCCTGCGGTACGTCACAGTGATACATTCCAAACGTAATGAATCTTCTCAACTGGATGAATTTTGATAGGGGCTCCCTGTAAGTCGGACTTAAGAAAGCAAACACGGGGTCAAATGCTTAGACGACGGAGGTAACGTTTTCGGCACGGGACGAACGCCTAAATAACCTAGCTTGGATAGTACTCCGATTTTGATTGGTATGCCAAGCCCCGCCGGATATAAAGACAGCCCCATTAGGATATAGATGCCACCTGGAGCTAACTACTCGGTCACGAAGCTTGTACCCTAACGACTCTAATCCAGTTAACAGCGCCGGACTTAATAAGATACCAAAACGAGAGCCGCTTACGTAGAAGATCGCAATCTACAGCGCGGTGTTGTACCTAGACTTCGATTTTAATGACGGCAGAGTAACGCGATGTGGCGCAAATATTGTATACACCGGCTTCCTGTCTTTTGCTGGGATGGAATCTCGAAAGCTCCCCTTGCAACTACTTGAAGTGCCTTCCCATTGGAGACTACGTTCTCTCCTTGAATCTTGCACTCTCACCTCGGCTTTCGCTGTCTCCTCGGATGCTGTATTTGCCCGTTAGACTCTATATACTGGCCTTGGGTGATGTATGCCAATCCGATCGCTGGCGGGTATTGATGCTGTTGGCATGCAGAGCGTGCGTGCAATTTGGTCCACGTTTCTCGCCCGAGCCGTTCGGCGCACCCTGTTTGACAAGTGGTTACGAAGTCTTTGAAACGAAGTACGGAGTAACGGGCAGATTGGGTGCTGGTAAAAGCTAGGGAAGGCCGAAAGCTGCCAGCGGTGTACCAACCAGCTCACTTCTCCATGACCAGCTGAAAAACACGACCGCATAAGTGTACCTGGCCATAGTTCAGGGGAGTTTGATAATTGTCCAGTATCCATAAGTCATACAGAAAGTGGTATTTTCAGTATTTTTATCTATTCATTTTAATAAAGACGTTCCCTATAGATTGTGCGAGGTTGAACAGCGTATGGCCTAATCTCAGTACGACGGCACGTTTCTTTTGGGGCGGCACGATGTATCTATATCGGAGTATATCGGAGAAATATGGAGTCGAATGCTGTGATCTGTCGCATTCCATCGCCCAGCCGGAAACGGGTATCTGCAAGATCCCAGAGGGCACAGTGCGGACCTGGCATAGTATCAGCAAAATAGCGGGAACGAGGGGATTAATATTGAAGGATAATGTAGCTAATACTGTATTACGTTCTCTAGTTCCGAGATGAAGCCGATGCATGTGGTACGATCTAGAATCTTAATCCAGAAGCGACCCGTGTCTCTCTCTATCTCGCAGGGCGAGCGGAATCACCGGTTAGTAACATGGCACCTCGATAGGATAATGTATTATTGAGGCTTGCTGACCGCTGCCCGCGCGGCACGGCACACGTAGTGAAACCCTGAAAGCCATTTCAGGCACCTTATTCGATAGGGGTGCTAGGTGCATCTACCACATGCCGTGTCTTTTCCCCTACAACTACCAGAGCCCTACGTAGCCTCAGAGTAGGTAAATATCAAGCTTTATACGGGGCATTCATATATTAAAACTTACTAACGTTATCGATATTGCTAATACTTTTAATACTATACTTTTATAACTACGTTTTAAGATATTAAGGCGTATATAACAGTTAATTAAATATATATTAATATAGTTAATAAATATAAGTATTTAAAGAGTGTAAATATAATAATATCGTAATATACTATTATAAAGATGTTTCGATATATAACTAATAAATAATCGTATTAAATAAAAATAAAAAATTAAAGCGTGTTTATTAATAGTTTTTTATAAATCTTAATTAATATAACTTATAAATAAATGTTTTAATTATTAACACGTTTTTTTAATAGTTATATAATTAAAGTTATTATAGACTATGTTTTCTATAACATTTCTTAGATTTTAAGCGGTTTAATTATACTTTAAATTAAGTTATTATTAAAAGCTTTATAAATTCATTTATAAGAGTCTTATATAATCTTTATATTTTAATTTAATTCGTTTAAGTAAAACATCGTCTCGTATATAATTATAATAGATATAAATATAGTTTTTTATTTTAGTATTTTATAGTTATAATATTAATTTTATATAATTTATTAATATTATAATACTTTCTTTAGATATTAAATTAATTTCTTTTTAAAAAAAGAAATCTTTATAATTCTTATTATATAAATGCTTTAAAACCTTTTTTATCTCCGTAAAAAATAGCGTTATATTTAATTGTTATTTTAATTATCTAATAATTAAATAAGTTAATATAAATATTATATATCTAGATATATATCTCGTAATTAATTATTACGGCACTTAAATCACATTAGGTTCGGAGGGCCTATAGGGCCCTTTTAAAGCGTAAATAGTACCGAGGCGCACCCTCTCTTAATTAAAAAGGATAAGCGTAAGCTTTATCCTTATAACACCCGTACTATTTTAAACCCTATTATCGATACCTAGGTTAAATACTGTAATTCCCTTATATTAATATATCTTTAACTAAATTAATATTTATTAATATAAATAAATCTAGTTAAGCTTTTTATACCGTATTATATAATTAATATTACTTATAATATATTTTAATACACGTTTAAGAATAGGTTTTTAAAATATATTAAAGTTCCTTATTAATTAAGTTTAAAATAACGCTATAAACGTTAAATCTAGTCGCTTAATATACGGTATATATATATATATTATAACTATTATAATAAACTTTATTTCTTTATTATTAATTAAGTTTTTATCGTTTTCAACGGCTATTTAATACGCTTTAAACTATATTAACGTATTAATTAATTTCGCGTATTTAGATTTCAAGGCATTTAATAATACTTATAAATAATAATATAGATCGAGTTTTATATTATTAATCGTTAATAATTTAACTGTTTTAAATCTTAAAACTTGATTAGACTTTTTAAGTTATTTATTAAACCTTTATTTTTAGTTTACAGGGTAACTTTATTTAATTAATCTAAGTTAAAGCCGAAGAATATAAGGTTATTAATGTAAAAAGCTTAATTCTATAAAAACAACCTCGTACTTTTAATTATAAATTTACTTTTAATTATTTTAATTTATAAAACAGTTATATTAACTCGATAAAAGAATCATTATTATAATAATATATTACTCGTTATTTTAAATATATTTTAAATTATTCGCTTAATAATAGGTATTATTTTATAAATGTTTGTTTTTTATATCGCTATTAAAACACGTTATAATGAAATTAATTTATATAATATATTAACTGTATAATATAATTAATATTATTAATATTCTTTAAAAAAGTAACGCGTGATATTATTATTAATATATCGTTATAATTAATACCTTTTCGTTAAATAAACCCTTGTATAATAATATATACTTTAAACTTATTAAACCTTTTTATTAATAAAAACGTTTATAATACTTATTTAATATCGATATAATAACCGTTAAACGCTTTTTAAAACACTTAAACGTAAATATCCCGCTTTTAAATTCTTTATAATTTTAATAAAAATACATTTTTACTCCGACTTTATTTTATTACCTTTTATAATCTTTTAAAATGTTAAATAAGTTATTTCTTCTTTAAAATATAAATTATTAATTAAAATAAAATATGATAAATTTTAAGAGATTATTTATTATATCTTTTAATAACTTTTATATAACTTTCGTCGTATATATGTTATAATCTTTACTATTAAATAGCGGTTAATTTTATAAAAGAAATTTAATATATCTTTTAATACCTTTACCTTTTTAAATAAGGATTATTAATTTTTTAAATCTAGTAATACTTTTATATCATGATTTATTTTTAGTATTTAATATTTATATTATAATATAATTAGTTATTATCTAATATTAAACTAATTATATTATAATATACTTGATTAACGCTATTAAGTAAATTTTTAATCGATTATAATATTATTAACTATATTATTATCTTTATTTTTAACGTATTAAATAGGGTTTTACTAATATTAAAGGTTTTTTAATCGTTATATAATAATAATTAAATTAAATTCTTATTATTTATAGCTCGTCTTTAGTTTCGTACTATACTTTTATATATATCTATATATAATATAATTATAAAGGGCCTTTTTTATATTAAAATAAAATAATTAATATCGCCTTTATCGATAAACTTTATTAATAAATATATTATATTTAAAATAGATAATTAATAGGTTTTCATTATTAAATATTATTAAGTTATAAAGCTTATAACCTTTAATAACTTTATTAATAGCGATATTTAAACTATTAGTTAATTAATTCTATTAACTTATAAATCGTTAGTTTTATAGTTTAATTTTAATAATATAATGGAATATTACTTTTAATATATTACGCTATTCGAACTTTTAATAAAATTCATATCTCTCCCGGCTTTAATATACTATTATTAATTATAAGGTAATAAATAAATAAATTCGATACTTAATTTAATCGAATACTGTTTTATTTCGTTTATATCGAGTTTTTAATCTTTATTAACCTTAAAGGTTTTAATAAAGAAAAGGCCACTTTAATTTTCAATGTTATTTTAAAGTCGTATATTAATTTAATAACTATAATTATATAAGTTTTATTTAGCTTTAATTTAAATTTTAAAAATGTTATACCTTTAATTACGGGATTTATCGCTTACTATAATAGGAGAATACTTTTTTCGTTAACTAAACCGGCGAAATTAATTAATGTTATATTATAATATTTCACCGATATACTTAATTAAACTCTACGGCTTTTTTAAAATAATCTTCTAGACTTTTAGTCGGTTATACGTTTTATAAGTAAAAGGTATAATTAATTTAATATTAAATAAAATATCAGCCTTTTATTTAATAGTTTAATTTAATATTATACGGCTTAAATAATATAATCGACGATATTAATAGATAATAACCTTTATTATATTCTTTTCGATTTATTTATAATACTTTATTAAACCTAATATATAAAGCATATAATTAATATTTCTTATATTATTTAAATAATTAATTACTTTTTATTAATTAAAGATCGCTTTATTAAATACCCGATGTTATAATACGATCTCTTTCTTAATATTATTTTTAAGAAGAAGTTTACGATATATAAACTATATATTACCTTAATTTATAAAATACGCTTATTAAAATTAATAACTCTTTATATAATAACTTTAATATTAAGAAAACCCGCCTTTAAAAGTAACTTTAATAGTACTTTTAAAGATATAATTATTAAAGTTATTAGTTATATATAATGTTAACGACTATTTTAAATAATAATGTATTTTTAAGCGATTAAGAGTTATATTAAGCTATGTTTAATTAAATAATATATAGAAGGCTTTTTAGAAGATATAATAAATTAACTATTAATAGTTACCGGATTATTATTATTAAATATAAACTTAATAATTATATTAATATTAAACTACTTTATAATTATATTATAATATATAATAATTTCTTTTTTTAATTATTAATATTAACTACTTTTATAATATAAGCATTTAAGTTATACTATATACACTTTTTATTTTAAAAAACGCTGGCGCCTTTAACGTTAATAATATTACTATTTCTTTTAACTCGTTTTATTCGTTTGTTAACGTATTTATATTTATTGTATTAATAATATAAATTGCCTTTTCTTTTATCTTATCCCGGCTTTTCTATATTTTATTAACTACTTTTATTATTACACCTTTAACCGAGCCCTTGAATATATTAAAGATTATTTCTTATATTAAATAAGTCGTCGGAAACCTTTTTAAAAAGCATTTTAATAAAATGATCTAAAGAGATTTATATAACAAGTAGATATATATCTTAAATATTAAATTATAAATTTATTTAATTTTTAATATCCTCGGTAATAAATATAAATAAAGTTATTATTAAAGTTCGTCGAGCTTTATTTAAATAACTCGACATCTCTATATTGATTTCTATTACTTTATTATAAGTTTAAAGAAATCTTTTTAGTTAAATTTATAGTCGATAAATACTTATATATAAACTGTATATAAGCTTTATTTAATTAAATATAAGTTTTATTATAGATTTATATTATTTTAAAACCTTTCCTAATATCTATAATAAGTTATAATAGTATTTATTTATATATATTAACAATAATAATCGTTAGTTTCAAATTATTTAATTTTAATAGTTTAATCTCTTTAATAACTATAGTAACTATTTATACTTATTTAAAAGCTTTTATTATAAAGTCGTTAACTGAAAGTGTTTATAAAGTAATTCTTTTATATAAATAAACATTAGAGCCTTTATATTAAATTTATATTAATTCTTTTAACGCGAGAAGCAACGATAATAGTTAATATTTCTAAACTAAAGAGATAAGAATTTTAAAAAAAACAAAAAAAAACAGACGAAATAGTGTTATTCGAGTTTAAATTATTATATTTAAAAAGATAGAACTCTTCTCGTTTTCCCCCTCTTTCTTTAACCTCTTTTCCCTTTTTTCTTAATCCTTTAAAACTTTTAATGTATTATTTATTCTCTCGTAATCAGAAAATATTATTTTAACCGGGGACGATACGATTAATTGTTATTATAAATAACTGTTAAATTTAATCGAATTATAATTAGAAGAAACTATATCGATGTTGTTTAATTATCTAGGGTTATATCTTAAATTAACGTTATTTTTTTTAACGTTCGTGGTTTATTCTTTTATATAGTATAAATATATTTACAGGTAAAAATATTATATATTATCGTTTATTAATATAAAGAAATAATTTATAAATTATTAAACTCTTTTAATATATTTCGTACGAACATTTTTATTATTATTATATAATACTTTAACTTCATTAAATAATAAGCGGTATATAATATTAATATTTCTAACATTTTTAAAAAGCTTTATTTTAGATTTAATTTCTTTTTATCGGTAATTACGCTTAAAGATATCTAATATATAAGAGAATTCGTTCTTTAAAATAGTAATAAAAATACATACTACTCTTTTTAATATACTAAAAGAACGGGGAGAAATAAAAGAAAAAAAGGATAAAAGATAAAGATTAAATAATAATAATTTAAAAGTATTACGGCGTTAAACGTTAAAATTAAAAAATAGTATTTAATTATTTTTTCCCCTCGTTTATAAATTAATCTTATAAATAACGTAATAGGGAAATTTTTTTTCCGGAGTTTTAAAACAAGCACCGTTAAACACGCTTAAACGTATATATAATCGTAATTATTAAATAAATATAAGCCTTTAAATTAAGTTAATATAACCGAAAACTACTATTATATAAGTATTTAAAGCGTAGAATTATAATAGTATAGTAATAGATTATTATAATACTTTTAATATACAACTAATAAACAAATATATTAAATAAATATAAAAAATATTTAAGCGCGTTTACTAATAATTCACCGAGAATCCTGACTAATACGACCTGTAAGCAAACGCTCTGCCCGCCAACAATAAGTTATAAAAACATGAGTCTGGTAAAAGCATCGTTGGCAACAGGATAACATCCGCAGTATGCAAGGTCGGTGTATTAGTTATCTCAACAAAGTGTCAGACATGTACGTACCCAAGCAAATGCCGGTGCGACACATGCATTGTAATATACAAGACGAATGGTAGACGCAGCAAGTATAGGGTTTAGACTGAGTCCTACAGATTACTCAACCCACATGAGGTTTCTGGTGATCTTTATAAACCCTCCATCCGGTCGTATATCTCAGACCCCTAAGTAGATAAGGAATTAGTGTATAGGTGCGCTGGACATTCTTGACAGATCATTAAAAGAGGGTTGGATTCTTGAAAGACCTCGAAACCAGCCGTATCTGGGCAAGACGCAATGCCAGAAAGCAGCTCGCAGTCTGGCTCGAGGCAGCATTCGGGCTTAGCCTGCCAGGTCCAGAAGCCTCCCCCAAGCCTTAGACCCAATAATGGGCTGTCATTGTGTATACTGACGGCGGGGTGACGATCTAGGAATGTCGTCGCAGAAAGTCCAAATGCGATCGCGAAGATCCCTGTGGCAACTGTATCGACACTGGCATCGAATGCACCTTCGACCAGACCCGAGGTCAACGTGGACCCAAGAAGGGCCATCTCAGAGACATCAGGTCGAGAATAGGTGAGCGACAGCTTGGGCGACCATTGACCAAAACGCACGCATGGGGCTGAAAAAGAGGCGCGCAGCAGTACTAGAGAAACGCATGTTTGGTCAGCTCGATGTCGGCTTCAATTTGCACGACGCCCTTATGCAAAATCCCGACACGGACGATATGGAGGTTACTTACAACTCGGGATCGCCTCTGTTTGCACAGGACTTCGGCAGCGGAGTGGCCAGTAGCTCAGCACCAGATACATCAACGGACCCGATCCAGATGGTACCTGAAGCCTTATCCCCGCCTCAGATCATACCTGGACCATCCCCCGAAGCTTCCAGGGCTACACCCCTTTTGGTTACGGACTGTATGCGTGCGGAGTTGTAGGTATCGCTCTTCTTCTTTCTCCTACTATGTTGATGGATGGTCTTGAATATTAGGCAATGCCCTATTACCCGGACTTCGGCGGCTGATTTCACTCACAAGAGATCAAATCTTTCTTGACAGGTGCCACTGCTCGACACCGCTTTTCGATCCCTTACGCTACTCTGGCTGGGCTAGCCAGCGGCCATGGCCATCCAAATCACACATGTGCCTGCAGCACGCCGTGTGGACCATTGCTGCCTCTCGCTCGTCCCAGTTCCATAGCATGCAGGATCCGCTATACCAAGAGACGCGCAAGATGCTCCACGGGCTAGAATTCGACGACGAGTATCACGAGATTCCGTTCCGGCTCCAGCGATTACAGGCGGTAATACTGGTGGCCATCTATGAGTTCGCCCAGAATCTGTTCCACAGGGCATGGACAACTTCGGGCCAGGCCATACGCGCCGTGCAGATGATGAGGCTTTATTGCCTCGACGAGATCTCCGTTGCTCCATTGAACAGAGATCAGGATCGGGTCACCATGGAAGAGATGCGACGTGCATTTTGGATGGTATATTTCGTCGATACACTTTTCTGCGGCATCGATGGGATTCCCTTGACCTTAGGCGAGAGTGGCGTTGGTTCACACCACCCGCTCAATTCCTATTTCCAAAAATACTGACTCACGAAAACAGGTTTCGATTCGTCTGCCGGCCGCGGGTTTTGAGGACGAAGGGGAGCAGTCCGTCAATCAGCCCTATCTATCAGAGTTGGTCACGGCCTCGGCAACGTCTATCGAGAACCCCATGGCCCAATGCATCATATTTGCAACGCTTTGGGCCAAGATCATATCGAATAGCAACCAGGGAAACGACACAAATGACGGAGCAATTGGCTCTATGGATTACTATGAGCGGTTCGCCGCTACGCTCAAGCACCGGTCCAATCTTTTCTTCAAGTCCTACAGCCCGTCCAGAGTCCAGGCGGACCCTCTGCTATTTTTCGCAGGTTTACTGGCTCACTGCACAACACTGAGCTTTGGTAGAATTGCAACGCTGAATCGAGTAAGCTCTGGAGGTCCCTGGGATCAGCTGGCTTCGGACCATGAGCCGAGGATAACTCATGCAGCGGACGAGATCGGAAGGCTTTTGAAATTGTTCCCGAGAGTTAGCTTTCTCAAAGTAAGTGACATCTTGGCGCGTTGGTCTTAGCTATAAGCTTTCGACCGCAAAACACCCTAGCTTTATTGATGTTTTTGTGTTCTCACCGCTTTCTTCCGTCAACAGATACATCCTTTGCTGGCCATACCATTGGCACACGGAACCAAATTCTTAGCCGCCCAAAGTGACCAGGAGGCAGATGGTGAGGCGGATATGCTACGGGTAGTCCGAATGTTTCATAAGCTTGGCGAGTCGAAGTTCAACGCAAACTCCTCTTGGGACTTGCTTACTCTGCCAGTCTCTTGGGTAGAGGGTAACTTGATACGAAACTCGGGATTATTCTCATAGATCAACAGTGATTTGCATTCACGAGGCTTAATACATACATGATCTATCTACTATCTCGTTTGCTACGTGTGCTATCATCCACAACCTCCGTCTCAGCCAAGGACAGTATTGTCAATCAGAGTGCTTTTCTGAAGGATAATCTGAGCGACATGTGCTAATGAAACATTCTGCATAAGCTCCAGAGTAGAAATTTCAGCAGCAACTTGTGCCATGATCCAGTTGCGGAGCTCGACGGCGACGAGAGAATCGACTCCGAGCGTACCGAGGCTCGTAGATGGACCGATCAAGTCCTCGCGTAGACCGAAAATGGCAGCCATCTTTCGGGTGATACCTTCGAGGATGATCTTGGAGGCGTCATCCATTGAAGTAACCATGGTGAGCTGCTGGCGTACACTTCTCGCAGCAATGTCACCAGTCTGGTTTACAGTGCTTCCTGATGCTGACGAGGGTTGTTCTCGGTACTGTAGACCCGCGAAGCGCCTCTCTTGCATCCAAGATACCTCGGTCCAATGTGAGCCAGGGTACATGTTGATGCCCGTCACAATAGTGGAGGGTGTATCCGGCAGCTGTATGGCGGCTTCTATAATCTGCAGGACTTGCTCTTCGTGCAGGGCCTGGAATCCCAGACTGGCAAGCCTTTCTGACACTGGCACGCCGCCGCGCTCGCTCTTTTCGGCCACATACCCAACCCCCTTGATCATGCCGAGATCAAGGCTCACCGCAGGCTGCCCCCTAGCCCTCCGATGCGCGGCCAATGAGTCCTGGAAAGCGCATCCAGCTGCGTAGTTAGCTTGGCCGGCAGCACCCATGACACCCACCAGCGATGAAAGCATAATGAAGAAGTCGACATCCCCACGTAGCTGCTTGTGCAAGTTCCAGCTTCCATGCACCTTGGGCTTGACCGCCGTTTGGAAATCCCCCAGCGTCATCTTACTCAACAGTGCATCCTGTTTCATGAAGCCCACGGCTGTTAGCTTGTAAGCTTGACATGAGACGGAAAATGGGAAGTAGGGGGTATGTTGAAGAAATCACGGTGAGACGTACCTGTAGCACCATAGCCCCTTGAATCACACCTCTTATTGGGGGCATATCTCGGCAGCTTGCTAAAGCCACGACGAGATGGGCTTCATCTGACACATCGCACGCCACTGGCCGTATTTCGATGCTGCCCAATCCAGCAGCATCGGCGATCTGGGTTATCTCGGAGAGGAACCGCTGCGGCCTGGCGTTCCTCGAGAGAACGATGAGATTCTTCGCACCGCGAAGCACTAACCATTCACACAGACAGCGGCCGATGCCCCCAAAGCCACCAACTAGTAGATATGTGGCGTTGGCGTCCAGAGAGAGAGGCGGGATAACGTCATCCGCTTTCTCTGTCAAGCGAAAGGGTACCTGCTCACTGGGATCCGCCGTCACGACGATCTTGCCCATGTGCTTGCCGCTCTGCATGAGTCGGAACGCCTTTTCTATTTCGGAGATGGGGTAGGTAGTAATCGGGGATACAGGAGCGACCGTCTTGTCCCTCACCAGGTCCATGAGCGATTGCAGTATGCGGGAGATGTCGGCACCCCTACGGCTCTGCCACGAAAGGATATCTATGGAGGAGAAGGAAACGTTGCGACTGAAGGTCAACATTCCGAGCCGACTATTTTGCTCGAACTCGCGCTTTCCGAGATCCACGAACCGGCCAAACTCATCAAGGCAATCGAAGCTTTCTTGAAGCAAGGACCCGGATAGAGAGTTGAGCACCACGTGTACGCCCTTCCCGCCTGTTGCTGCCTTGATTTTGCCGGCGAACGCTGAGTCCCGGCTTGAGAAAATATGGTCCGGCTGGATTCCGTACTTGGTCATGAGCAGGCTGCGCTTTTCCTCCGTGCCGACAGTGACAAAGACCTCGACGCCGACAGACTGGGCAAGCATGATGGCAGCTTGCCCCACGCCACCGGCACCAGCATTGATAAGCACCCTCTCGCCTTTGTGCAGTCGTGCGGTTTCCTGGAGCGCAACCAGTGCTGTCGCAAAGACGTGAGGCATGCTTGCCGCCTGCACGAAATCCATATCCTGGGGAATCCCGACAACGTCCGTCCAAGGCGCCCGCGTCTTCGTGCTCCAGTGGCCCTGGAGGAGGGCGCAGACCCGATCCCCGACCTTGAGCCCGGAACTGTGGGCTGCCAACTCGTCGAGCTGGGTGATCACGCCTGCACACTCGAAGCCCATGACCTTGTTGGCCTCGAGCTGGCCCATGGCTACCATAACGTCACGAAAATTGAGACCGAACGCCCGTGGCTCTATATCAATGTAACCACTTGGAAGCGGCGCGGCTGGCTCGGCTCGGAAGAATAAAGAGTCAAGAAGCCCTGGAGACTCCAGGTCCATGCGCAGGCGACGCCCGTCGTCCAGGTCCCTGAATGGTCTCTGCATGCCGCCCGCTGACGCGATAGTGGTAGGATGCTGCTGTATGTCTGTTGCCTTCCTATCGAGGGCGTCGTTCAGAGTTTTGTCTCGATGAGCCCTGGGGATGTAGATGATGCCGTCCCTCTCCCCGTACTCGTAGTCGTTTTCGCGGCTTTGATCGTGAAACGAGGCGGTGAAGACGCTCGAGATCATAGACAACGTTTCATGTGCCCATAGTGAATCCCGTCCCCTTCGGGCGTCCAGATCGAGTGACACATAGCGCTTGCCGCTATTCTCGCTGCGCAAGGTGCGCAGCAGCCCACGGTGCAGACTGAGCCAGGGGTCCTCGTTATCCATGGATCCGCCGTTGGCGACCCACAGCAATCCTTTGCATTTGTTCGCGATGGACAACATAGAGCTGAACCAGCCCGTCTCCGCGTTGGCTAGGCGCGTGTCGTCTACTTCACCCAGGAAAACACAAAACTTCCCCGTTAAGTCTGCGTTGGTCAATGAGGGAAGTACGGAGACGTCGAAGCCTGTCATGTTCGCGAGGGAATCTCGCAATTCATGCAGCCAGTCCTCTGGTGCAGTAGAGCCATCTCCGGGAATCAGCAGTACTTCTTGGGTGGCAGATTGTTGTTTTTCGATGGCGAGGGCGGGCGCAGCGTCCTCGACAGCGGTAGAACACATGGTGCTGAGCATGTAAAACTCGTCACTCTCGCAATCCCGGACCTCGAGGTCCACGCCACTCATCCCACTCTCAGAGAGTACCTGGTTCCAGAACGAAACGGTGAGCGATGGCGTATGCTTGCGCTCATCTTCCTCACTCAGCCACCAGCCGGGAAGCAGCCCGAATACGAAGAACAAGTCGGTCTGGTCGTTGGTTGTCTCCACTAGGATGAGTTGGCCGCCAGGCTTCAGCAAGCTACGTACGTGCCGCAGAGTCCGTCGAATGTTCGACGTGGCATGTAAAACTTGGCAAGCGACGATGACGTCGTAGGATCCTGGCTCGAACCCCTGACTATCGACATCAGACTCAATGTCGAGTTTACGAAACTGCATAAAATCTCGCCACGTCTCGAAGCGTTCTTTCGCCGCCTCGAAAAACCCGGAAGAGATATCAGTAAAGTCGTATTGGCCGAAGGGAGCCTCGCCGGACCGGCACCGCGCCTGATCCAGAGCGTCCAAGATGACTTGCGTGCAACCTCCGGTGCCTCCGCCGACCTCAAGTATCTTGGCACGCGGGTTCTTGTGCACACAGTGTTGTACTAGCTGGGCGGCTTGTTCGCATGAGCGGCCCCATTTTATGGCATCGGCATAGTAACGGGTCAGCAGCTTTCCCTCCATCATCAATTGGAGCGGCGCCTTCTCTTTCTTTAGCAGCGAAGCCATCTCAGGACCCAAGTGCACCAGCATCTCGCCATTGACACTATCGCGGGAAACTCTGGTCCGCAGGGCACTCCTATCCTCAGAACCTTCAAGAAGCCATCCGGCGCTGGCTGGGCCCAGCTTGTTTTCCGAAGCAAGGTGAACCTGATTCCTCATCCATCCGTAGTACTTCTGGTGATGCCATTCCAGCGTACTGATATCGCCTTCCGTCAGAGCCTCAACGCATTCCTGGATATAATGTATGGTACATCTTCGAAGTTTCTTGATCACAGCTACCTCGGAATCTTGCACCGGAATCTTCATCTGGTCGCCCAGCAGCTGGGACTGTGGGAGCGTGATATCAGGGCCCCACCTCCAGGAGACACAGGAATGAATGTTGCCATCTCTTTGTGTTTCGTTTGAGGTCCCTGAAGCATTACCAATCGACTGGTAGGTAAGCCCTTCAATCTCGATAACCACATTGGGCCCATCAGTCACGCTAAGGTTGACCCCGAAGTTCTGAGCGCTTCTATGTTTGATGTGGGTAACTACATTGAGAGCATGTTCAGCGGCGGTGCTGATGGCCGATGAGATTGTTAGATTATTGAGCCGTCGCGGGATCAGAGATTCAGTCCCTATAGCGGAAGCATTAGGAAGCACAGCGTAGCCTGCCTGGACGATGGAATCAAGCGTGGTGGGATGTATGAAGTGTTGTGACTGGAAATTGTATGGCATCGTCGATTGGACGTCAGCGATGTAAAAGGATGTGTAAGCTTGATCCAACCTTCGCCGGATTTGGCTTATATTCTGGAATGAAGGCCCGTGGTAGATTCCCACGGCACGCAGCGAAGCCCAGAGGTCCTTCGGCTCAATCTCTCTTGTATAGGCCACTGTGTTCTCCCAAGTTTCGGATACCGGCGACAACTGCGACTCGCTCGTCTGGATCAGGCCAGAGCAATGGGCAGTCCACGCGTTCTCTCCTGAGACGGAGTGGATCTGGAACTGGTGCCAGCCCCTTGATTCCAAATCTCTATCGCTGCAAGAACGTATGGTCATTCGAGCCTCGACGCCAATGTCATCGTCCGGTATCAAGAGGGCTTGTGAGAACTCAACATCCCGAAGGTGAAAGGTGAATGCTTTGTGGGCCATTGCAGGACGCATCTGGGAAAACCCCTCAATGGCCATGCAAATAAATCCGGCCCCTGGGTATACAATATTTGACTCTACCATATGATGGCGCGTCCAAGGGATATCCGACGGTCTAATCAGGTGACGCCATGTCGGCGCGAACGGTGGTGAATTGGGCTGTAGCGAGCCGACTAAATCATGTGGTGGTCTCTCCTTCTGCTTGTGGGATCTGTTCTCACGAGGATCCCGCCAGTGTCTCCTTTGGTGATCCCATGCATAAGTAGGCAGGTTGGGCAGAATTCTGACTCCTTGCGGCCTTCCGCGGGGAAAGTTGACGGCATCCATGTTCAAACGATAGCCGCTCTGGAGGAGTTCTGCCGCGAGGAGATGCATGGTTGAGATGGCATCTTTGCCCCTCGAGAGACAGCTCAAGTACGGGATGGTCTGACTAGTTTTGAACTCTGGAAGACTCATGATTTGCCTAATAGGGCCGCTCAGGGAGCCATGTGGACCGACTTCCATGACGAGATCGACTTGTTGCTGCCTAGCCCCTGAAGCAGACACAGAACAAGGCTCGAAGCACATGTCACAGAATGCGGCCTCAAACTCGACAGGCTGCATCATCGCATCAACCCAATGTCCAGGTGTGGAGAGGGAATCCAGTTCCTCCATCACCCGACCCTCTTTTGGCGAGGCGAACAAGACAGGCCGTGTGCTACCCGCTTGCAACATTCCTACCATACTGTCGCCAAAGGCTGTAGCCAAGGGCCTCATGTACTCTGAATGGAAGGCTTCAGTGACTTTGAGACGCCTTGCAAAGACTCCATCAGCGTTCAGGGCCCGCTCCAACTCGTCAAGGCCCGTCACGTCTCCGGAAATCGTCACGCTGGACTGGCTGTTGACACATGCCACCACGACTTTTCCGCAGTTCACTTGCGAAATGTACGCATTAGCCTCGTCGCGCGAGAGCCCGGCAGCCAGCATACCACCTTTCCTTGTCTCGGTGCCATTGGCAGCTCTTCTCGTCAGTGCGCCACGGATGTACGTGATGCCAATAGCAGCTCGGCACGTTAAAGCCCCAGCGGCATACGCTGCAGCCACCTCTCCGCTAGAATGGCTAGAAATGGCGGTAGGAGTGACTCCCCATGACCACAATAGACGGACTAGGGCAAGTTGAATAGCTGTCGATAGTGGCAGGCTGAATTGGGCTTCGTTGATACGAGTGGTCACTTCATCACGCTGCAGTTCCTCTGGTGACTCTCGTGTCAGTAGCGTTTCTAGAAGGAGAGAGTGTGATAGCAATGACAGCATTAGCCGGATGTAAACTTACCCATAATGGTCCACTTGGCACCCATTTCTCTGATGTAAGCATCGCATTCCAGGATGGCTTCTTTGAATACTGGGTAAGCGTCTAGTAACTCTCTTCCCATAGCGTACCACTGAGCCCCCTGTCCAGTGAAAACCCAGCCCAGGCGAGGCTGTTTAGTGTCGTCAATTGCGCGGGTCGGCAACAGCTGTTCATCTTGGAGTTTGTGCCCCAACCCTTCGAGGCTATCGGTAGAGAAGGATATAGAGAATGGAAATCTGGAGCGATGCGATCCAAGGGTGTATGCGACACTATCTAGTAGAGTCTGCTCGTCTTCCGTTTCCTGGTACCTTGATAACAAATGATCTCGCAGATTGTGAGCCATTTTCTGGCAGGATGCCTGATTTGTGGCACTGAGAAGGTATAGCCGAGGCTGCAGGGTTGACTGCTTGGAAGCACCGTTTGGCCCATTGGCATGAGCATTTCCATTCACTTGACGGGAGTTGTCGCCCACGGAATTGCACCCTTCCAGGATAGTATGTGCGTTGGCGCCGCCAAATCCGAAGTTATTGATCGAAGCTCTGCGGATATCACCATCGCGTTTGGGCCAATGCTGCAATGAAGAAGGTATCCGAATATTTCGGTCATCGAGTCGAAGTTTGGGGTTCGGCCGCTGCATGTTTCCGTTGGGGGTATGAGTCCCTTCTCAAGGGACATTACCACTTTGATGATGCTGGCCAGTCCACTGGCTGCCTCTGTATGCCCGATATTTGATTTAATCGAACCGACCAGCAGGGGGTGCTCAGGTGATTTTTGCGCCTCAAATGCGGCCGACAGGGCCGAGATCTCGATGGGATCGCCCACAGGGGTCCCAGTCCCATGGGCCTCAACGTACGCAGTCAAGCTGGGGTCAAGACCCGCCTTCTCATAACATGAACGAATGAGCCGCTCCTGTGCGCCACCATCGGGTGTTGTGATTGTTGGTGTTCTGCCGTCCTGGTTAAGTGCTGTTTCTCGGATAACAGCACGGATACAATCTCCGTCGCGCAGTGCGTCGTCGAGCCGCTTGATTACAAGAGCAGCAACACCTTCTCCGCGCCCGTAGCCATTTGCTCTACTGTCAAAGGCAAACGACATTCCATCAGCTGAGAGCATGCTAGATAGTTCTTGGTTAGCCAAGGCTTGTTTCTGGGACGAGACCCCTTAAGTCAGGAACACCTGCTCACCCTAGATTTGATAGACTTAGAAAAACGTCTGGGTTAAGCATTAGACTGCCGCCAGTCACAATAGACATGCCGCATTCGGAAGAGCGTAGGCTCTGGACGGCCAAGTGCAGCGCCGTCAAGGTAGTAGAGCAGCCCGTATCGACAGTCATACTGGCGCCGCGGAGATCCAAAAAATGTGAAATCCGGTTCGAAGCCATCGTGGCAGCATTTCCCGTCATAAAATAACGCGGAATCGTGTCCGGATCTCGACTGATGGCGTCGTGGTAGTCGCGGAACATCAGACCTGCATATACTGATGTGTCCGACCCGGCAATCTTCTCCATGGTTATGCCGGCTAGTTGCTCATTATGGTCAGTTACCATTGTGCTTGAACTTTGCTTGTTAAGTACGTACCACTTTCAAGAGACTCGTAGACAACCTCTAACATCATTCTGTACTGAGGATCCATGGACTAAATGAATTTTTAGTATATATGCAATTCTTTTCACATAGCTTGCACCGCCAGTACGTACACTCGCCATATCTGTAGTCATATTGAAGAAAGAAGCGTCGAATGCTGCAACATCTTGCTTTAGAAAGTGGCCCCCTTTCACATTTGTCTTGGTAACTTCAGTTAGTTATTTTCTGATATGTGGCAGTTGCAACGGGTAAGGTATACCGATCCAATCCTCTGGCCGTTAGGATGATAGATGCCGCTAGCATTGAATCTGGAATTATCAATCGGTGACCAAACGTTCTGGCCGTGCTCCAGTAGTTCCCATAGCTTATCTGGGCTTGTAGCATCGCCTGCAAACCTACAGCCCATGCCTACAATGGCAATACTGCGATCAGTTGGAGCCGACATGTTGGCTGCTGGTTGTATTCAAGTCTAAAAGACGACTCAAGGTAACCGTGTAGGACTTGGAAAAAATAATATAGAGGTCAACTTTAGTTCAGCAGAGCCTGACGGTCTACCTACACCAAGCACACGAAGAAAATGAACAGCCACAGATTGGAACTTTTGGTTCCAGATGTAAGTATGTGCGTAATGACCTCTCAAAGTGCTATGTTCGCATTGGCCTGGTTTCAATGAGGCCGGAGCTGCTCAAAAGCAATTCGCACTACCGTGGGGGAAACTGATAAACCGTCTTGAAACTCCGTCACATTACTCCGGCAAAACTGTTGGATATCAGACTCGGTAGTTCACAGAGACCACTGCAGCTAAATCTATTATATGCGGACTTTGTTGGGTCAGAGAGGTGGTCGGGTTTCATCTACACCTTCCTCTGATATTATCCTTTTGTCCTTGGCAATCAACGTGTCCTATTACTTCTCAAAGGAAGATACAAAGGACTTCATCGATATTCTATCACATTCAACTTGCATCATTTGCGTCATACAGCTTGAAGCAAGTTCAACACAATGCCAGACAGCAGTATTCTTCTGGTGTTCGGTCCCCAGGCTCCATCTTTCAAGGCTGAAGACATCCAAAAGCTCCGCTCAGTGTCGGGCCAGGACAAACATACCAGTTGGATATCGAAGATTGTTGCAGAGCTACCGGATCTCTGGGGAGCCTTTGAAGAGAAGTTTCCTGAATACAGTATCACCGAAGGGAAGAGGAAGTTGCAGGATCTACACCAATGGATTGTTGCGGGTAACATACCCAATGATGTGCCCCAGCTACCAAACTTGGTGCTTAGCCCTTTGGTGGTCATGAGCCAGATTGTTGAGCTACTAAGTAATAGATATCAAGAACCTACGACAGTTGACACTGGTCCCAGCGACGCCCGGTATTTCCTAGCCAGGACGAAAGCCACGGTGGGATTCTGCACTGGCATTTTTGGTGCTTTGGCGTTTTCGTTGAGCAATAGTGAAGATGAGCTGCATGATTACATATCAAGGGTTATAAGAATCTCCATGCTTGTTGGCGGAGTTGTCGATTCACAAGAGCATCGGAGCCCCTTGGGGGCTGGAGAGCCCTCTCAGTCGCATGGAAGACAGCAGAGATTGGCGAGGAGATGGGGAAAGTGCTGAAGGAGTACCCTGAGGTGAGAATATCCAGCCGGGACGTCTTGGGAATGTGCTGGTAAACACACTGACAGTGGATTGGTGGTCAAGGCCTATGTTTCTGTCATATACGATGACCAAAGAGTCACGGTAACCGCTCCAGCTTCATCTATTATGGCTCTACAACAACGCTTTCGAGCAGTTGGTGGCACGACCTTTGACATTGGTATTCGCGGCTCTTTTCATCATCCGTCATACCAGAATACGGTCGACGTACTCACCCAGTACTGCGATGAACATCCCGTGAAGCTAGCCCTCCCTGCCATGTCGTCTTTGATCCGCCCGGTGCTGTTCAACTCCCAATCAACAGCTGACCTCCAGAGCCCGGTTTCTCTCCACAAACGGGCGCTACAAGCCATTCTTGTAGAGAGATCGCCATGGATTCAGACATTGCGTCATGCCCGGGACATGTGGCTCTCTGACGATGACTGCAGCGTACTCCCGTTGGGTTCTGAACGTTGCATACCTCATTCCATGATTGCAAGCCTCGGATCCAGAATCGTCGCAAAGAGTTTACGAAATGAGGCAGACCTATCAAGCGAAGACAACCTTACTGCTGCCCCCGCCCAAAACAACGGCCTACACCCACGGAAGCCTGATGACATTGCCATCATCGGCATGGCTGTTAAGGTCGCTGGCGCCGATGACACTGGGGATTTCTGGAAGCTCTTGTCCGAGGCAAAGTCGCAGCACAAGGAAGTTCCCCGGGAGCGATTCAATTTCGATAGCAATAGCTGGAGGGAACAGGACCCTACCAGGAAGTGGTTTGCTAACCTGGTGAACAATTACGACACATTTGACCACCGCTTCTTCAAGAAGAGCCCTAGGGAGATCGCGTCGACAGATCCCCAGCACCGTCAGATGTTGCAAGCAGCTTATCAAGCAGTTGAACAATCGGGCTACTTCGGACGTGACCCTAAGGACAGAGACCAGAGCGTTGGCTGCTTCATCGGAAACTGCACAGGCGACTATGAAGCCAACATATCTTGCCACCAGCCGAACGCTTTCACGGCTGTGGGAAACCTGCGCAGCTTTACTGCCGGAAAGATCAGCCACTATTTCGGATGGGTCGGGCCCAGTATGTGCGTCGACACGGCATGCTCGTCGTCTCTGGTAGCGATTCATCAGGCGTGCCAGTCCCTCCTCACGGGCGAGTGTAGCGCGGCGCTGGCGGGGGGCACCAACATGATAACGCATCCCGGTTGGTTCCAAAACCTTGCGGCGGCGTCGTTCCTCAGCCCTACCGGTCAATGCAAACCATTTGACGCCGGCGCAGATGGGTACTGTCGCGGCGAGGGTGTTGCAGCCGTATATCTGAAGAAGATGTCGGCGGCCATCGCTGATGGAGATCAGGTCTTTGGTGCAATATCGGGCACGGCAGTGACACAGAATCAGAACTGTACCCCCATCTTCGTACCGAGCGCGCCGTCACTTGCAGACCTATTTGAGAAGGTAATGGGCCAAGCGCAGGTTGTGGCTGACCAGATAGGTTATGTGGAGGCGCATGGGACTGGCACGCCCGTGGGCGATCCCGCCGAGTATCAAAGCATCCTCAGCGTGCTTGCAGGGGCAAGGCGAACGAAACAGGTATCCCTGGGGTCAGTCAAGGGGCTCGTTGGACATACCGAGGGCGCCTCGGGCGCCATCTCGTTGCTCAAGAGCCTGCTGATGTTGCATCATAATGAAATTCCGGCGCAGCCAAGTTTCGAGAAGCTCAGCCCTGGCATACCTGCATCTCCGGACGATAAACTGTTCATCGCGACCAACTCGGTGCCGTGGGCGGCTAACGATGGCCAAGCGCGATCTGTCCTCATCAATAATTACGGAGCATCTGGCTCTAATGCGTCCATGGTAGTGACGGAGAGCCCAACAGCTGCTACTGCCCTCCGCTCTCAACACAGCTTGCAACTCATGGATGCTGCCGACTGTCCATTGCGCCTTATCGCAGCAGATGATGCGTCGCTGAGGAGGTACTGCGCGAGACTTGAAAGGTTCCTGCAGCAACCCTCAAACACACAGACGCAGTATTCGTTGGCAGACCTGTCCTTCAATCTATCCCGGCAGTGCAATCCTTCGTTAGAACGACATATGGCGATTTCTTGCCGTTCGTTGACGGAACTGAAGTCCAGATTGAAAGACCCACCCCAGCCTTATGCGCCGCCGCCGCCCCGGCCCGTGATTCTCAGCTTCGGTGGCCAGGTGAGCACACACGTTGGCGTGGATCGTGCAGTGTACCTTGCGTCCCGCATCTTTCGGGTGCACCTCGACGAATGCGATTCTCTCTGTCGCGCCTTGGGTGCCAGCAGTATTTTCCCCGACATATTCAGCAGAGACGCTGTCGGGAAAAACGACGTTGCTCATCTGCAGACGATGCTTTTCTCCGCCCAGTACGCCTGTGCTCAGAGCTGGATCGACTGCGGCACACAGCCCGTGGCAGTGGTTGGGCATAGTTTTGGTGAGCTCACTGCATTGTGCATCTCAGGAGCGCTGGGACTGCGAGAGGCGCTTCGGATGATCATTGGCCGAGCCACCGCCATTCGCGACCACTGGGCAGACGAAAAGGGGGCGATGCTGGCGGTTCAGGGGAACAAGACAGACGTGCACAATATTCTCGCCGATGCAGCTCGTCGCGACCGACTTGCTGGCGAACAAGAGGCCCACTCGTGCACCATTGCCTGCTTCAACGGGCCGACAAGCTTCACCATTGCCGGGTCGCGTGCAAGCATCGACCGACTCACCAAGGTCATTGCTTCCAATCCCCGTTACTCGTCTTTGGTCAGGTACAAGAAACTCAACGTAACCAATGCGTTTCATTCTGCACTCGTTCAAGACCTGGAACAGCACCTCCACGAGGTTGGACAGCGTCTGTCCTTCACTAGACCGATTATCCATCTAGAGTTGGCTACTGAGTCAGGACAAAGTCTCAATCGGGCCCTGGGCCCTTCCTACGTTGCCAACCACATGCGAAATCCTGTTTATTTCCAACAGGCTGTACACAGACTCTCGGAGCAGTACCCCTCGGCCATATGGCTCGAGGCGGGTTTCAACTCGACCATTACTGATATGGCAAACCGTGCTCTAGGGGCTCCCAAAGCCTCGCATTTCCAGGGTGTCAATATCGGTAACGGCAATGGACTACAGCAGCTCACCAACATATCTATACGCCTCTGGAAGGAGGGCCTTTCGCAACTCGTTCACTGGACTCATCATCGCCATCAAACTTACGACTACGCGACGCTACTTCTGCCTCCTTATCAGTTCGAACAGTCAAGGCATTGGACAGAACTTAAGAGCCTACCAAGCCCGCAAGGTTCGTCCTTGTCTGCGTCAATCGCGACCCAGGGAGCAGCAGGTCCACCCAAGGGACTATGGAGTTTTGTCAAGTGGAGGGATGACCATCAGCGAAAAGCACGCTTCAGTATCAACACGGAGTCCGAAGAATACAAGAGCTTGGTAGCTGGGCACGTCATTGCGCAGACGGTGCCTATCTGCCCGGCAACAGTAGAGCTAGACATTGTTATCGAAGCTGTTCTCAGGGTTCGTCCGGGGGGCGCCGAGGGCCTGCAGCCACAAGTCCAAGGGATGAGTAACCAGGCTGCTATTTGCCACAACCCCACAAGATGCGTCTTCCTCGATATAGAGGCTACTGACAAAGAGCGCCACCTCTGGGACTGGAAGTTCACCAGTCAAGATCGCGCAACTGGTGCACAATCCACTTTGCATGCCACCGGGAAGGTTGTTTTGATCACACCCACTGACGAGGCTGCGGTGCTTGAATTTTCGCTTTTGGAACGCCTCATGACCCATCAAGATTGCCTCGATCTTCTCGACAAGCCTGGTATGGCCGACGACGTTATTCAATCCCGAACTATTTACAGGACTTTTAGTCCTGTCGTCGACTACGGCGAAAGCTTTCGGGGACTGCGCAAACTTGTGGGTCGAAGCAATCGATCCGCCGGACGTCTGACCATGAAGGCGTCTAACGACTCCTGGCTTGACGCCCACCTTGGTGATTGTTTCTGTCAAACGGCGGGCATATGGGTGAACTGCGTGAATGAAAACTGCGATCCCGGGGATATGTTCATTGCGATTGGCATTGAGAAGTGGATTCGATCGCCAAAGGAAACATCCCGATCGACAACTGGGTCTTGGCATGTTCTTGCGAACCATCATACCGTATCGAGGCAATCCGTGTTGACTGACGTCTTTGTCTATGAGCCTACTAGCGGAGACTTGGTCGAGGTCATCCTAGGAATCCGATACCACAAAGTCGCAAAGACAAGTATGTCTAAACTGTTACTCAAGTTGTCCTCGTCAGAATCGACCACCAAGCTTCCCAAACTACGAGGTTTTGAAACAACAACCACACCAGACCCGAAAGGAGTTCCCCCAAGTGAATCTGCGTTCAATGAACCTGAAGTTCAAGGGAATACTGAAGCCAGGCAGAACCAACCTGCCAATGGGGCCGGTGCATCTAGCGTCGCGAATAAGATCCGAGCACTCCTTGCGGAGATGTCGGGAATAGAGGAGGAAGATATAAGGGATGATTCTCAGCTGGTGGATATGGGGATTGACTCGTTGATGGGGATGGAGGTTGCTCGCGAGCTAAGTTGCCTCTTCGATACGTCTTTCTCCATCGAGGATTTCCTTGATGTTACCGACTTTCGAGGCCTCGTCAACTGTGTTCGAGGGATGCTAGGTCCGGCAACATCTGACGGAGACAGCATGGATGAGTCCCAGCGAAGATCGGTTTTTCCAACGGGAGGCGGTAGTGGCGAGCAAAGCACGACCCCATCCTCGGATGGAGAATCGGAGGACCAAAGACAGGAGAAGACACCTCTCACCGAGGCCAGCAACGAGCTGTCCATCTCAGTCGGCATGTTTCGTGATGCCTTTGAAGAGTGCAAGCAGGCAACGGGAACATACCTCGCTAACTGGGCCTGTGCGGGCTACGCGTCAACTGTTCTACCAGAAATGGATAGGCTCTGCGTGGCATTGATCCTAGAGGCTTTCGAGCAGATGGGATGCGCGCTTGGGGCTGCCAAATCCGGAGACCAGCTGCAACGCATCAGCTGTACCTCAAGTCAACAGTACCTAACCAACTATCTCTACTCGATCCTCGATAAAAGCGCTGGCCTCGTTGAACAGGTGGGAGGTGCCAGCGGCATGGTCAGGCGTACCTCTGTAACTGCGCCTTCCGATCCCAGCCAGACTATAGTCGATGAGCTGCTGCGAAGATATCCGGCGCAACACTGCGCCATCAAACTGACCTACTTCACCGGGACCAAATTGGTACAAATCCTCGAGGGACATTGCGACGGCATCAAGCTCATCTTCGGATCCCAGGAGGGAAGGGAACTAGTGGCAGCGTTGTACGGGGATTTTTTCCTAAACCAGGTCGCCAATGCGCAGATGGGGGATATGTTGCGAGGTATCGCAGCGAAGCTCCTACCCCACGCTTTGAAGAGCGCTGCTCCCTTGCGTATCATGGAGGTTGGTGCCGGCACGGGCGGCACCACTCAGCAGCTGGTCAAAGTCTTGGCCGAATTGGGCATTCCCGTCGTCTACACTTTCACTGATCTCGCGGCCTCCTTCGTGGCGGCTGCAAGGAAGCGCTTCAAGCACTACCCATTCATGGAGTTCCGCACTCATGATATAGAAAAGCCCCTGCATGGCGACTTACTAGGCACCCAGCACGTTATTATCGCCAGCAACGCGATACACGCAACACGCAGCCTTGTTAATTCGACGAAACACCTCCGCCAGGGGCTACGACCTGATGGCGGATTCCTTATGATGATGGAGATGACGCATCCGATGTACTGGGTGGACTTAATCTTTGGCCTCTTCGAAGGCTGGTGGCTCTTTGAAGACGGTCGTGAGCATGCCGTCGCAGACACGTCTGTTTGGGAGACGGCTCTACATGGTGCCGGGTACTCGGCTGTCGACTGGACCGATGGCAAGAGCCCAGAGGCAAAGCTTGAGCGGGTTATTGTAGCCTTTTCTTCTGAGGCTTCTGTGGCTCCGGCCTATGCTTCCGCCCTTGGGTCTCCAGAATCCCCCAGGTATGAGTACCTCAATTCTCCCATTAGTGATGAACCACCGCGGGAACCCATGGCTAGCGACTTGGTATCTCGAAAGATAGCAGTTGATGACTACGTGCGAAGATGCAGCCAGGGATTCTCGGCCCCACAGCAGAGGCCGATCATGGACGAAGTGCCCGACGACTCTCGTCAATCCACCAGTGTATGTGTAGCCGTTACCGGAGCAACCGGAAGCCTGGGTGCTCATATTGTGGCTCACTTGGCAGGCCTAGGCCACGTGAGCCGTGTCATATGTCTGAATCGACGCAGTACTACTGCCAGCGCCGAATTTCGTCAGGACCAGGCCTTCAGAACGCGGGGCTTGTGTCTCGAGGCCTCTTCGAGAGCGAAGGTAAGAGTCTTGGACGCCGACACCAGGGCCGAAGCGCTTGGGCTATCGGTTGCAGATTACCAGGACCTCGCCGGTAGTGTTACGCATATTATACACAATGCATGGCCAATGACGAGCAAGAGAGCGCTATCTGGACTGGATGCACAATTTCGGGTGATGCGGAATATGGTGGACCTGGCACATGCGGCTGCATCGAGGCCTGGCCGCCGAGAGGACGAGAGGATCACGTTCCAATTCGTATCCTCCATCGCCATCGTCGGACACCACCCGTACAAGACTGGCAAGGCCGCGGCGCCCGAGGAGAGGATGACGATCGACTCGGTCTTGCCAAACGGCTATGGAGATGCCAAATTTGTTTGCGAAAGGATCCTCGACGAGACTCTGCATAAACACCCGGCTTTCTTCCGGCCCATGAGTGTGCGCCCTGGTCAGATTGCCGGGTCGAGTGTGAGCGGTTACTGGAATCCTCAGGAGCACTTGCCTTTCTTGATCAAGTCATCCCAGACTCTCAAGGCGATCCCCAAGTTCGATGGCGAGCTTTCCTGGACCCCTGTCAATGACGTTGCGGGCACGCTTTGCGACCTAGTCCTCAGTCCTGGAGCCACACATCCGATCTATCACATTGACAATCCTGTGCGGCAGCTGTGGAAGGAGATGGTGCCAGTTCTCGCCCAGTTCCTAGAGGTGGACCGGGCTATCCCGCTGCAGGAGTGGCTGGGCCAAGTACGCTCTTTCACAGGCAAGCCGGCAGACAACCCTGCAGGGCAACTCGTTGATTTCCTGGAAGATAACTTTGTCCGCATGTCTTGCGGAGGCCTCTTGTTGGATACAAGCAAGGCCTGTAAGGACTCTCCTACTCTTGCGGCGGTTGGGCCCATTTCTACGGACGTGGTGCAGAGGTACATTCAATCTTGGAAAAAGAGGGGATTCTTGCGTTGACTGTTAGATGAAGACCATCTTCAAGCGTGACTGTTGGCAACCTTGCCGTCAAGTTGTCCACGGCATCTAGTTCGCCACTCTCTCGCCCCTCAGCACTCCCATCCTTAAAGCCAACGTAGGTCCTCCTTCGAGCACGGTTGACTAGTCTGAAGCTTGAAACATTTCCTAATGGCGGTCTTATATTATAGCGAAGGAAGGAAAGGTAATTTGCTGTTGCCAATGAATCAGCGTTTAAAACTAGCATATCATAGAAACTACCATGAACCAAACTCCTGCGTCCAAAGTACCTCGTGCGATACAGAAATCTTCAAACTGGCTGATGCTCATTTCACCCATCATGCGCTCCTCCGGGAGATCGGAAGATTATCCAGTGCGAGTCGTTGGTGTAATGCATACCGTTTCGATGCTGCGAGCAGTATGCACGTATAGTAGACGTAACTACTTACAATTGCCGGCTAGGGACCATTATCTGCGTCCCCAGCTTCTACTCCTCGACCTAGATGGCTCAATAGCTAACCAGGCCTTACTAGCATCAGCTCTAACCTATAAGACTACAAAGTCGATAAGCCTACTAAGGTCCCCTAGTATCGAAGGTATCCCAGCACTGCATAACTTCGGAAGATGGTTATTACTATCTGCATGCTACTGTCCGATGTGACAATGTTGTCGTAAAGTAGGTACCACCGTGGTGAATCACGAACCACGATGCCTGCAATTATACGTTTGAGAAACAGGTCACGGCCCATGTATAAGACCACTAGCTACCTTCATAATGACCTTTTCATGATATGCCTACGTTCACATGAAACCAAATTGCCATGCTGCTACTGAAACTACTCACTTAACTACGTTAGATATTAACTTATACTAGCCTTTCTCGACCTATAGCTTAGGATAGCTTTTATATAATATATACCGAGGATAGAGGTATTTCTTAGTATAATAATTTCTTAATATAATATAAAGGTTTTATAATCTTAAGCGCGACCGGTATAAACTACTCTATTTATTATACTTATTATATTATTATTTATTTCTATTTTTATTAAATAATTAATAATAAGTTCTTATATTTAATTGTTAATTAGATTAATTATAATATATTAATTATATTTACCCTATTTTTAATTAAATCTTTTAACCTCTTCCCTTTATTATCTTACTTAAATAACCTTACTTTAATAACCTTACTTTAATAACCCTATTTTAATAACCCTACTTTAATAACCCTACTTTAATAAACTAATCTACTTTATTACCTTCTCCTACTAAGTACCCTTTAAGGAATTTAACTCGAGGCATCTATTATATTTAAAATTATTATACACGAGGTCGATAACTTAGAAATTATTAAATTCCCTATTATATTTTATATAATAATAAAATCATATATTTTAAGAGTTACTATCGATTTTATTTCTTATAACTTATTATTATATATAGTTTAAAAACTACTATTATATACTCTTAACTATATAAAGTTAATATAGTTTCTACTTAAATATTTAAAAGTGTAAATAATTAAAGAAATTATATTAATATCTTTAATATTATTAATAATATTTTTATCTACTTTATTAAATATTATATTATTATTATAAAAAGTTATTATTATAATATATTAATATATATAGGTATAAATAATACTTTATAATAATAAAGAATTAAAAGCTATATTAATAAAATAATTTATAAGTTTAAAAGAGTTTCTATATAAAGAATATATATTTATTATTAAAAGGTTTATATAATATCGATATTTATATATATTCCTTTAATAATGTTTCTATATAAGTTCTTTATCTATTACGTGCTTAAGCTATAGGGTTTATTTAAAGGGGTCTTTCTAGTCCTTTTAATAGTTATTACTTTAGCTAAATTTCTACGTAGAATATAGAAAGATAAGTATTAGCTTTATCCTTATATATTACTTATATTACGACGCTATCTTTAATATTTAAGTAATTAATTTCAATAATTCTTTATAATTCTAACGCTTTTACTTTATATTTACATATTAGTAATAATATTATTAAAGAGAAAAGAAAAGTAACTTTAAGGCTTTTTATTATTTATTATAAAAGAGGTATAGGAAACTTTTTAAGAAAGTAGCGAAGCTTTTATAAATAACCCGGGAAACCTTTTATTAAAGGATAATCCGAGATAATAAATTTCTAGCAATATAGTAATAATAGGTTTTAAAATTTTAATACTTTCGAGGCTATATTAGTTTCTATACTTTAACTTATTAATGGATTTAAAGTATAAAGAAATAAGTTTAAAAGAAAGCTATTATAAGACTTGTATAACATTAATATTATATAAGAGTTACGGATCCCTTATATAAACCCTCTTAAGGCTTATAAGAAGATCTTTTAAATTTAAAGGGATATTCTTTTAATAGAAATATATAATCTTTAAGTAATCTTATTTTATTTAGATTATTTAATGAATTAAAGCTTAGTAATAACGATTTTAATTATAATAAGAATATTAAAGGGACCGGATAGGAGTGACTTAAATAATAGATTAATATAAAGATGGAATAAGAAAGAAAAGGGCTCTATCTACCTAGATCGGCTAAGGCCTTTTAAATAAGGGAGGCCAGCTATTAATACTTAAGTTAACCGCTTTCCTATTTAGGAATAGCGGGCCAACTAGGCTTTCCTTAATAAACCCCTTAGTGGGGTCTATTAAATTGCCGGGCCGGAAAAAGATCCTTACCGTCCTCGGTAATCCTTTATATCTATTTAATCTATTTAATATATTATTGGAATATATTATAATATAGAGTATACGATATTAATTTAGGTATATTATAATATAAATTAATTATAATAATAAGAAGATCTTCTATTTCTTATTCTTTAATTTAAAAGGCTTTTTTTTTCCTCGTTTAAAAGCCTCCCTTAATTCTTTAGAAATAAATTTTATAATCGATTAAATAATAAATTTAAATAGAGTAGGTATAATAAGCTTAGGAACAAGTATAATCGGTATAAGAGCGATTAATTAATTATTTTTATATTAAATTTTTCGCGGTCTTCCTAATTTCCGTTTCGATATAATTAATTACTTATCGGTCTTTCCTTTATATAAAATTCGCGATAATCGATTACCTTTATATTACTAATATTCTTTAACTATCTTTTTAAAACTGTTTAGAATATTTTCTTTTCTTTAAATACTATATTATTTATTAAAACCTTTTCACTTTATTAAATATTCATATCTATCCTTCTTACGATTAAGTCGATAATTTTTAATAATTTCGACTTTATATTATAAAATATTATTATTAAATTTATATTTAAATTAATTTATATTAACGGGATTAGGAGGAGAGTATAAACGGTAAAAAGGATTATCATTTTTAGGAGCAGGTATTAGGTATTCAATTAATATTATAAAATAAATAAAATTTCCTTTTAAAAAGTTTAATTTATATATTAAATTATTAACTTTCTTAATTATTATTTAAAGTTTAAACCGCTATTATAATAATTTCTTTAAAAGTTTCTTAAGAAGATAATAACTTTTATAAAAATAGAAATAGATTTTATTACTTTCTTTAAATTAAATATTCTAATATTTAAAATTATATCGTCTTTTTATATTCGTAGTTACGAAATTTATAATTAATCGCGCGTTTTATTTAAAATGTTCTTTTATAAAGCGAATATCTTTAAATACTTTATTAATAACGTTAATATTTATAGTTAGGTCGAGGGGTCCCGGTAGCTTAAAATTAAATAATTGTTAATAAGGCGTCGATTTAATTATTTGGTTATAGGCGTTATTTATATTTTATTAAAATACTGGAAATATATTAATTTATTCGCGATTAAAATACGTAAAGTAATAATATCGGATAGTAATTTTAATATCTTAATTCTTTTATTCCGATAATCCGTTTATTTAAAGGTATTAAACGATTATTATTAATAATCAAGTATTTAATTTTTCCTAAATACCTTATTAAAAATTATTAATAAATTTAAAATCTCGGTCGGAAATAATTCTATAAGGAATTCCCTAATCTATTAATATAAACTAAATAATAAAAGTAATAACTTAATCCTTAGCGGTATATTTCTTATATCCTAGGATTAATATAATTTATTTTAATATAGGATAGGAAACCGTTATTATATAATTATATATATCGTAATAAATTTCATTATTTTTTAATTATTAAGGTATTCCTTTAAAGCTTATTAATAAGAGAATTAAAATAAAATCTATTACGATTATATATATAGGTAAAGGGTCTTTATTATAAATAAGTTTATAATTACCTATTCCTAATTATCGATTAATTTAATTAATATTATAACTAGGATAATACACGATATAATCTTCTATTAATCTCTTCTTACCTTTAATTATAAAAATATTAAGATTTTTTAATATTCGTTTTAAATTAAAATAATACTTGTTATTATAAGTTATAACTAGGAAGTCTTATATTAAGGTATAAGGAATATAAAGTCGATATATTCCTAAATAATCGATATAATATAAAAGCTTCTCTTTAATCTTAAAAGGGTACCCGGGGTAAAAAAAATTATTAACAACCTCGTTAACGTTAACTAAGCGTTTAAGATCCTTAAAAATAAAGGTTAAATAAATATTAATTTTATATTTATTTAAAAACTTCTATTTTATTTTATTATTAACAATAGCTTTAATTTATATATAATTAACGTTATTAATTATAAATTAAACTTTATTCAGAATAGCGGGTTTATTAATACGTTTATCGATATTTTAAACTGCCTTTAATTTATTAAAAACATTAGGGATAAAATTAATCTTACTAATTATATAATATATTTAGAATTTATATTATAAAAGGTAAATCGAAGCATTAATTAATCTTTTATTAAATCGGTCAATATTTATTATATTTAAACTTATAGCTTTATAAATACCTTTTATAATTAAGTAATCGATAAGGATAATAATAGGTATTTAATTTAATTAAATTATTATTCATAGCCTTTTAATTATTTATACTAAATATACGATTTCAAGTTCTAAAAGTCTATATTTTATTTCGGGTTAAAATAGGTATCGGTTAAAATATATAATAGATTTAATTAAAATTCCTATAATTAAAATATTAAACTGCTATTTAACTCCGTTTTTAAAATAAAAAACTATTACTCCAAATCCTCGTTTAAACGAACTATTAAATTAAATAAAGAGGGTTTAATTAAAATCGTAATAAAATATAACTATTCTATTATAAATAGAAGCTTATATTTTTTTAAAGAATATATATTTAACGTTTATAAGCTTGAACTTAATTAATTTATAATAAGCTATCCGTTTATCCGGATTTCTAATAATAACTTATCCTTATTTATATCTTTTTATTAAAAGAAATACCTTTCTTTTTTATAATAATTTAATAATTTAAACGTAATAAGGTATTAAATAACGAAGGAATTTAAAACTACCGATATATTATTTAAGTAATTTAAAATTAACGAGAAATAATAATTAACGATAGGTAGCGACCCTTTCCTTAATTATTCCTAATCCTAAAGCGTTTACTTTAAAGCTAAATAGTTCTATTAAAGGGTAACCGATAAACGATTTCTTAAAGCTAATTAAGATATTTTTATTATCGAAAAGATTAAAAACCTTTTTTAAATATTTAAAGTATTCCTTTATAATTTCCGAATAAATAATAATATTATTAATAAAAGCCTTATAAAAATTATTAAATTCTTTAAAGGTATTATTTATAAATCGTTAGGTATAGGCAGGTATATTCCTAAAGCTTATTAATATTACCGTAGATCTCTTTATTCCTTATAGATTTATAAAAATAAATTTATTTCGATAATTTAAATAAATAGAAAATTAATAAAAGAAAGCTATTATATTAATTATAATAATAAAGTATTTACCTCGAAAACGAGTAATTATTTTTAATTATAACAATAATAAATAATTATTAAAAACTGTTATATTATTTAAAAATCTTAAATTTATAATAACTCTTACCTTTTCCTTACCTTTAACTTATTACTATATAATAAAAAGCGGTATTACGAATAAAGTCGGTTCGTTTACTTATTCTATACATCCTTTATTATAAAGGGTATCGTAAATATCGTTAAGAGCTTTTCTATCTTTAATATTTAATAAATAATTTCAATTATTAAACTTTTTATTTTATTAATTATTAATTAAAGGAATCTTTATTTACTATTCTTTAAAGACTTTAATTATACCTCGATCCTTTTATATATTAGAATAATTATTAATTATTTTTATAAGCTTCTTTATATACAATTAATTATTAATATAAATATATATACTTTCCTTAATTATAATTTTTAAAATCTTTATTAATTTCTTAATTTTTAATATCGAATAAGATTTATTTAACCTCGATTTATTTAAAATCGGAATATAAAGTTTATTAAGAATTAGAATTTTTTCATCCTCGTAAGATTTAAATATTAAATTAAAGATTTAATTAAATAAAGAAATAATTAAAGGGGTATCGTTATTTAGAATAGGATTAATTCTAATTTAATCGTTAACGATTTCTTAAAATTTTAAGGTTAAAATAAATTTTATATTTAAATCGATATAAAGTCGAGTATTTATCGGGATATTCCTAGATATTTTTAAGATAATCCCGGGTATATTCGGGATAATCCCGGGTATATTCGTTATAACGATTATAAAAGTATTTTTTAAATTTCTAACGATTATATTTATAACGATTCCCGTTATAACGATAAATAATTTAAATCCCTTTTTTTAAGAACTCTTTATATAATTAATATTTTAATTTTTTTATATTTAATTAATTTTAATCTTTTTATTAATTATAACCGGTTTTTTAATAATATTTTATATTATTATAGCTTTAACTATTTTTATATTTATTAAAATATTTATAATACTCGCGTCCTAGGAATAGAAATAAAAGTCACGTCTTTTAAATAAAAGTTTATAATTTATAACTATAAAAGTAAATTCTTTAAATAGAAGAATTATTTTCTTTTACGTTATTACCTTTCTAATATACGGCTATTTATATAGAATAATTTTAAAATATATATTAAATTTATATTTTAAGAATAAAATAATATCGGTATTAAAGTTAATATTAACTTTAAAAAGTTTAAAGGCTTAAATATTAATTAAAGCGTTAAGCTCGAGGTTATTAATTATCTATCCGTTTTTAACGAACTTTTAAAATATAAATTAACTATTATTATTATATCCTTCTATATAAATAATAAACATAGCTTATTTAATTATTTTAATTCGTTTTTTAATTATAATTTTAATTTTAATTTTTTTTAAAAACTATAAAGTATTTTATATAATAAAGGAACTTTCTATTTATTAAGTTCGGATTAACATTAATATTAAAATAAATATATATAGAAATAGAATTATCCTACGTTATATAAGTATTAATTTTAAAATATATAAAACTTATAATATTTTCGCCTAACTCCATTATATTACGATTAATATTAAGAATCTTATTTTAAACGAGGAACTTCTTAATATTAATTAAATAAGTTTTATTATTAAAATAGTAAAAGGTATATCTTTCCTTTAATATAAGTTATTTATAATTATAGACTTCGTTATAATTTTTAATATATTTAAATATTAAATTATATAACGTAAATATATAATTATAATAATTATAAATACGTCGTTCTTATATAGAAATTAGGGATTTAAGCTTTTTCTTAATATTATTATACTTCTTTTCGTATAATTATCTTTATATTAAGTTAATAAAGTCGTATTTATAATATTTCTTATAAATTATATTTTAATTAAAGATTAAATAAAAATAGAAAGATTCGTACTTAAATTCCTTATCCGACAATAAGTCCGATAAATTAAATATAAAAGATAAATTATTATATATAAAATTAACTTTTTTATTATCCTTATTACTTTTATTATATTTACGGTTAAATTTCTTAAAGTTATCGTTCTTCTTAAAGTCCTTCTTTCTTCCATAATCTTTATTAGGATCGTCTCGTAATTGAACTTTATTTTATCGACGTTCTTTCTTTTTTATACGTTTATTATATCTTTTATATTAAAATTTAATAAAGTTTTCCTTAATTATATATTTATCGATTAATTTAAGTTTAATATAGATTTAGGTAATATTTTATATTTACCGACTTCGGCCCTTTAATTACTGTTTAATATATAAATTTAAGGTATTATATACTTTATTAACCTTAGTTATATACGAGATAATTATATTATCGTCCTTAAGAAGGTATAGAAATCGTTAGATTTCGATATTAATTTAAATATAAATTTATTATAGAATACCGACCGCGTTTCTATTATTAGATACTAAAGATTTTATAATTCTAATATACTTAATTATTTAATTAAAGAAACATTCTAAAGCATTAGGATTATCTAATAAATCTTTTAATTAAAGTCTTATAATTAAAGACTTCTTTATTATTATAACTCCGTCTAATTTAAATCAATTCTTAAGGACTTCTATAATATAATAAAGTCCTTTTAATTCCAGCGAAACCTTATTAAAATTAAAGACTTTATTATTTTATTAAATTAAGGCTCGTCCTCCGAGAAGGGTTTAGAAGAAACTTAAGATCTATATAATAAAACTTTTAAAATAATCTCCTTTTATAAAACTAGCGATTTTTAATAAAAAAGTTATAATATCCGTAAAAATAATTATCTTCCCTTCCTAAATTAAGCCTTACTTAATTAAATTTAAATAATTAGGATTATATACTTTAACGTCCTCTCGTTTAATTTTAAATCCTAATTACTTATAGTTATTTAATAGATATCTAAATAAAGGATTATAAATAATAATAAGAAGACGCTAAAGAGGGTTTAATAATCTAATAATTAACGCTAAAGGTTATATAAATACCTTAATCGATTATATTTAAAGTTAAAAATTAATAAATAAATATATAGGTTCCTTATATAATTAAATTTACGGTTATTATATAAAATTATTAATAAGCTATTATATAAAATTATTAATAGGTTTTTACGCTTACTAAAGAATCTGCCTATATTATCGCTAATTTATTAAAAAGGGATTTAAATAATCGCCCCGGACGAATTAGCTTTAATCCTTTTAAATTTAAGAATTTTCTTAAAAACGCCCTTTATTATTATTAAAATTATATTTAGAATTATCCCTTTTAATTAATAAGATAATAATCTTTTTTATAAATAGAGATTAAATTATCTTAAAGTATATATAAATAGGTCGACCTCCCGGGGTAAGATACGGTTTTATAATAGGTACTAATTTATTAAATAAAAGATCGTTTACCTTTTAATATCGTATAACGTCCTTAAGAAGGGAACCGTAATTTTAAAATAGCCGTAAAGCTATTCGATTCGATTATTAGGAGAACGAGCGGGCCTATTTTATATTAAAGTAAAATTTATTTTATATATTATATATAAAGCCTTTTATATTATTATTAAACTTTATTAAGGATTCTTTTAAGTCCTTTCGTAATTTTATTATTACCTTTTTTTAAATTAATTAAAAGTTATTAATTCGAATATTTAAATATTTTATAATAATTAGGTTATTTCCGAATTTTATAAGACCGTTATTAATTTTACGACCGATATATTTCTTAAGAATTATAATTTCGGCTTTTATTATATATAACTTTAATAATTTTTAAAGGTTAATTATATATTTTAATAATTTAATTCGTTAAATAATTATATTTCCCGATATTAAAGTAATTTATTTTAATATTAAAGGAGGATTTATTTATAGGGGATTTAAAAACTTAATTTTTCTTATATATAAATCGTTTTAAAATCCTAGAATCGCGATTTATTCCGCGAAAAGTTTATTTTTAAATATTATATTAAGGTCGATAGAGCGCGTAGATTATTAGGGTATTAAAGTAATCTATTTATTAAGAACTTTAAGTTATTTATTTATACTTTTTTCTTCTTTTAAAGGAGGATCGATAGTTGAATTTTCGGTTATATTAATAGTTTATTTATATATAAATAATTAATAATAAATTAAAATGTATTTAATATATATATAATAAATTAAAAATAATAAAGAATTTTTTTAAATAGAGTTTTTAAGATAAAGCGATACCTAAGTTAAGGTTTTTATAAAATAATATTTAGATAGAAATTTTAAATAGACCGATATTTAAATAAGAAACCGTAGCGTTTACGATAACTAAAGTTATTTAGGATTAGGTATTATAAATAAGTAATTAATCGGTTAGATAATTTATTAAATCGTATTCGTAAGGATTTTTTATTTACTTAAACGTATTACGTTTTTAAAATACTTTTATTAAAGCGTAAAATTAATTTAACGAATAATTACCGGGTGTATTAAATATACGAATAATAATTAAAGTAAAGAGGGTGTATTAAATTAAAAGAGAAAGACGTACTAGACGTACGGATCTCATTCCTAATCGTTAATTCTAATAATAACCGATAGAGATATATTAAACGTACGGATCTATTAATTTAATAATGGTTTTAACGTATAAACTTACTTTCGAGCTTTTAGAAAATATACTTAAGTATATAAATTTTAATAGATCTTTAACGAGGTTATTAAATTAAGATAATCTTGTTTTTTAACCGATTAAGGTTAAAGAGATGCTATTAATTTAAAAGGACCGGATAGGAGTAACTTAAATAATAGATTAATATAAAGATAAAATAGGAAAGAAAAGGGCTCCATCTACTTAGATCGGCTAAGGCCTTTTAAGTAGGGGAGGCCAGCTATTAATACCTAGGCTGACCGCCTTCCTATTTAGGAATAGCGGGCCAACCAGGCCTTCCTTAATAAACCCCCTAGTGGGGTCCATCAAATATATATTTAATTTATAATAGTTGTAATTTTAGTTTTATTTAAATAAAATAGGATAATTAGATATAAAAATTAGAAATAATATCTAAAAGCGTATTAACGTATTTTTAAAATATACGCGTTAAAGTTATATATATAAATACTTAAATAAATTATAATATATAATAAATATATCGTTTAAAAAGGTTATACCGTTAAAAGAGAGTAAAGACTATTTTAAAAAGATTAAGATATTTATTAAAAATAGATAAGGTTTATTATTTATAAAGCTATAAATGAAAAGGTTATAATTAGTATATAATTAAAAAATACATAATAGCGCTTTAATTAAAACTCTATATATTTCTCTTAATACTTAGCTCTTCTAAAGGTATAGATCGATTAATATATTAATAAATAATAAGTTTTATAATTTATAAATAAATTTCTAAACCCTTTATAAGAGTAAATTAATAATTATTATAATAAGTTATTAGAATTTAGAAACGGTATAGTAAATTTTATTATTCGTTATTAAGAATACTTTTTTAAATTTATAAGGAGAGGTATTACGGTATAAGTAATTTAGGAATTAAAGCTATAAGTTATTATTAAATTATAAAGGATTAAAAAAGATAGAGAAAAGAGGAAGAAGCTCTATCTCGATTCGATTAAAATATTATTTAAATAAGTAAGAAAAAATCGGTCTAAATTCGGGCCTCTTTAAGCTAATTTAGCCCTACTTTAGTTTATAAGGTAATAAAAGCTTAAATCCTAATACGCGCCGTAGTATTACCTGCCCTTTTAAAATAAATCGTCCTAAAATATTAAAAATAATAAAAAAATATAAATTATAATTATATTTTAAATTCGTAACTTCTTAAATAAAGGAGGGGTACCCTTAGTTATAATTTAACTCGTTATAGCTTTAAAGGCTTTTAATCCCTTTTATTATTAAATTAAATTATTATATATAATATAGCGGGTTATTAATAATTATTTTATAATTAGGTTTTCTATAAAGGAATTAACCGTTCTATTCCTTTAATAATTATATTTATCCTATTATCTCCGTCAGCCTCTTTTTAAATTTTCTTTTTTAAAACTTACCGGCTTATTATTATCCTTTTATAATTTATTAAACGTTTTATCTTTAATAGCTTATAATTAATATTTTAAATATATAAAGGGTTTAAAAACTTTTAAGTTCTTTTTATAATATAATTATAATTATTTAATCGTATTCTTAAAATTCTCTACGGGATATTAAATTAAATTAAAGTCCTATCCCTTTTATTTTACCTAATACTATAACTTATAATAATACGTCCTTAAATTAATAATATAATAAACTTCCTACTCTTCCTCCTCGCTTAATTCGATTATTTCTCCTTCCGGGTTTATAAATACCTATTTAAATAATAAGTTATTAAAATACTTCTATAATCTATTTATATAAAAGACTTTAAATCCTATTTAATTATTTAAAACCTTTAAAAAGTATAAATAACCGATTTTTTAATTAATTTTATAATATTATTAAGTTAAAGGGAAGTCGAGTTTATCCACCGGCTTTATATTTAATTATATTTTCTTAATAATAAATACCTTATTATTTATATCGAAATTTAACTAATATCGATATCTATTCTTTGAATTATATATCCTTTATTAAACTTTAAATATATTCCTTTAAGCTACTTTATAATACTTAGTAATACGCTTTGTTTAATTTTAAACGTTTATATAATTAAATTTCTCTTATTCCTTAAGGTCGTTTAAATCTTTAATTCTCGTTTCTTAATCTTAAATTAATTATATAAAGAACTTTATTTCTATCTTATAAAAGGAGTATCTAATTAAGTTTTAAAGAAAGGCGGTTTAAACCGCGTTTATCGCCGGTAAAGCGTTGTTTTAATCGTTCTAAAAATAATTAATAAATAAGTATAACTTTTATTTTAAATATTATATAATTATTTCTATTTATTCGATTATTTAAAAATATTTTGCCGAAGATAGCTTCTATTTAATATTTAAAATTTTTAATATTTCATTTATAAAATCGGAAATGAATTAAAGGCCTATATTTAAAGTTATTACTAATAAGTATTTATAAATTCGATAAAGCCCTTTATAATATAACTTAACTACTTTTACTATAATTACCGTTATTCGATAAATTATACTTTAGGTTCTTTTCCCTAACCTATTAATTACTATTATAATATTATTATTTCCCTTCTTACTCTTCGATATAATTTTAAAATTAACCGTAATAACGTCTTATAATCGAAAAGGAATTAATAAAGGATATAAAAGGCCGGGTATTTTATCGCGTAATATTTTATTAAATCGGTATTTTATATAATTAATTACGAAAGTATTATAATCTTTATTAAATCCTAATTATTAATATTAAATATATATTATTCGTTTTATCTTATTCCTTTTAAAATAAGCCGTTAGGATTCGGGAATAAACTTTATTAATTACTTTAATTCGGAGGTTACCCACGTTAACTATTACGAAGCGACCTTAAAATAGAACGAACCTTTTATTAATAATTTATCCTTATATTTTATTTTCCCGAGCTCTCTATTTATATATTTTTAAATTAAGGTAAGTAAAGTTTTTATTTAATAAAGTATCCGTTAATTTAAATTTAAAGTATTTAAACGGTTCCTTTATTAAATATAATTAAATAGGGCTTTTATTTATTAATTTAATAAAGTAACGGGCTTCCTCTAACGCTTAAATTATATTAAGCGTAATTAATTTAAATAATATTATAATTCATTAAGCGTCTTTTCTATTTCTTTAAATTTTAAAATTATTAATTTTATAAGAAAGTACGTTTATAAATATATTTTCTCCCTTTAACTTATAAATAATTATAAAATTATATTAAGAAAGTATATTAACCTAATTAACCTAACGGGTATTAAATAGTTTTTTAATATTAAAATATTAAAATACTTTATAATCTATAATTACTAAGAATAATTAAATTCTCTATAATCCTATTAATTTTAACCGTTAATATTTAAAAGCTTTTATTACTATAAATATTTTTTTATCCTAAATAAGGTAATTATATTCAACGCTTTATATAATCTCGGAATAAAAATATATTAAATATTAATCATTATTTAAACCCTCGCGTTAAAGGAGGACGCCGATTAAAATACCGTTAAAAACGTCGGTCTCCACTCGGGTCTCTTAATTATAATAAAAATATATTAAAATCGATACCTTTAATAAAGCTCTCTTTAACCTTTTAAAGGCCTCTTAATATTTATTATTTTATTTAAAAACTAATCCCTTTTATATAAAATTAATTAAGGGTTTTACAATTTAATTATATTTATATATAAAGCGTCGACAATAATTATAAAAGCTAAAGAAAGATTAGATAGATTTTACGTTATTTAGGATATCCTATTCCTTAATTATTTTAATCTTCTTAAGATTAACTTCTACTCCGTCGATATTAATAATAAATCCTAAATATTTTATTTTTATAATATAGAATTTATATTTCTTAACGTCGGCTTAAAGGCCGGTTTCTCTTAATTTTTATAATACTTTTTAAATATACTCGATATATTCCTTTTTAATTTCCGAATAAATAAAGATATCGTTAAAATATATATTATAAAAAGAGTTTAAATATTTTATTAAAATCTTATTAATAAATCGTTAAAAGGTTATAAGGCCGTTAATAAACCCGAAAAGAAAGACCTAATATTTAAAGGAACTATAACGAGTCTTAAAAATTATTAAGTCTTAATCTTTAAACCTTATTTAAATCTAATAAAATATTTAATAAATTCCGATTTTTATAAAAAACTCAATTTTAATAATCCTATTAAATATTTTATCGATTAACGGTAATAAGTACCGGTCCTTTTTAATAATTCTATTTAATTTTTAATAATCGATATAGAATTTAAGGTTTTTATTCGATTTAAACGTTAATAATATAAGGGCGGCTTAAGGTATCGTATTATTAATAATAAAGCCTCTCTTTAAGGTGGAAATTATATATTCCTTATACACCTCGAATTCTTTAAAAGATATTTTATAAAAAGGGTTATATTTTGAGTCTTTAAAAGTCTTTCCTTCTTCTAATTCGATATAGTAATCGTTTACGCCTCCCCGAAAGGGCGCGATAATATTAAATTAGGTTTTATTAAAGATATTATAAAAATTACAATATTAAAATAATACTACCTCTTTAACTTTTTATTATAAAGCCTTATTATTATTTAAAAGAAATTCCCTATCGTTATTTCGGAATTCGACGATTTTCCTAATATTATATAAATATACGATTTTAATATCTTCCCCGTCGATATCCGTAAAGAATCCTCTTAAATTTAAGGTTTAAATATTAATAGGTTTAGGTTTATATTAGCCGATATTATTATATATTAACTTATAAAGTTCGTTTAATTAAATTCTCTTTAAGGATAGTCCTTTAATTAACCGTAATAGTAAGAGGTTATTTAATTATCGATTTATTTTTATTATTTGATAATTTTTAATAAACTGCCTCGAGGGTAGTTTTAAAATAATATATTACGGCCTCGGATCCTTATCCTTCTTTATTTCTATAGAAAGTTATTTAATACGTTACCTTATAACTTCTATTATAATTTAAGGTATTATAGAAAATATCTCGGTTCCGGCCGATAAATCGTCTCCTTTTAATAATTTAAATTCATTTTAAACGGAAGGGGGTTAATAGGAATTCCGGTTTTAATATATTTTAATACCGTCGGCGTATTATTTATTTTTCGTCTTTATTTTCTTATACCTTTAAGCGATATCCTTATTATATTCGGGGTCTTTAAAGAGGTGCTTAACTTTAATAATATTAATATCTCTAATTTAAATCTTTTATTAATCTTTAAAAAAAATTAATCTCCTTCTTTAATAATTAATTATAATATCGTTTTTTTCGAATTGTTTTTATCTTATAATTAACTCGTATTTTATATCTATTATAAAAAAAGGGATAAAAGTTATTTTATATCTTTATATTTTAAAGTTTAAAAAAAAGGCGACGTTTATTAATTAAAGTGACTTCCTATTATATCTATTAATTAATTTAGGTTAAAACTTAATAGTTTATTTTAAGTTTAATCGCTTAATTAATTTATAAATAAGTTTTATATTTATAAAAAGCTTTCCGTTTATTCCCGTATCGGTAAATATATTAATTATAATAATTAATAATCTATTACTTATTATAATATAAATAAAAATTAAGGGATCCCCTTTAAAATAAATTTATAAAAGGTTAAAAAGTATCTTTTATATATTTAATTCTAATAACATCCCTAAAAAGGAGTCGAGGTTTCTTAAAGTATTTAATTTTCTAATCTATTAAAATTTTCCTTTAAATAAATTAAATTAAACGGGATAAGGTTCTGAATAAAATAACCTATTTTAACTATTAACTCGTTAATTTAATTAATATATTACTTATTAATTAACTTCTTATTAAGATAATCGCGGGATAAATAGCTAATTATCTTATAATTAAAATAAATACCTTTAATTAAAAGTTCCTTTATTTCTTTCGCGAGAATTCTTTAAAAAGTATTAATAATATAGGTAACGTAGTTTATTACCGAGTAGGTTATATTACCGAATAAGCTACTTTTTCTATATTTTATTACTTTTATATAAATTAATTTAATTATAACGTTTTAAATTAATTAAAATTATTCGTTATCTAATTTGTTACTCGATTTTATATCCTTTTTATATATTCGCGTATTATAACCTATCTCGCCGTAAATATTATAGCGCCTGCCGCCCGTCGCGCGCCTCTTTAATAAATTATTACTTTTACCTTTATCGGCCATTAGACACTTCCCTTTTATTTTCTTATCCTATAATTTTTAAGATTTTTATATAATAAAGGCCTTTTTAAATTAAATATATACTTTTTTAATTCTTTAATATTTAAAAAGTATTAAATTAACTTCCTTTAATATATATATTCGGTTATATATAAAGGTTATTTTATAAATTATTCTATTTATACCCTTTATTATTTAATTTATAATATTTAAAATAGGTATTAGGGAGCTTCTTTAATAGGTAAAGACCTTACTTTTAATAAAAGTAGAATATTTAATTATTTATTAAGGGTTAAACGGCGTTTAAAGGTTATAGGTATTAGTTATCCCTAGACGCGACGGGTTAGGTATAAGCGTTCGAAGATATATATTTAATTTATTAATTACCTCGTTTAAATAATAAGGTATTAAATTAAATACGTTAAATTTAAATTTAATATTATTTTCCGTAAAAATAATAAAATATATAGCTTTAAAGGCGATAAAGAACTTTAACTTTATAATATAATTTATTAATACTTTAATAAATAGCTCGATTTACTTTAAATACGTACGTTTTAACGTTAAATAAAGTATTATATTTAAAAGTTAAAATAAATAAAATAAATAAGGAGGTATATTAATTATAATAATATTGTTATTTTTATAATATACTTTAAATTCAGCCGAAATATAGCTTTTATAATTATTTAGGATTAAAAGGCGATAGCGACCCTTTATTCATAATTTAATATATTTATTAAAGTATTTAATCTAATCTAGGCCTGTCTTATTATCGGTTTAACCGTTAGAAATCGATTTAATTACCTAATCGCCCGGTAGGTCGTATTCGATAGCCTAATTCGAGAGGTAATATTAACCTTAAACGATTAAAAACGGCGGAATATATTAACTTTAAGAATTAATATATTCGATAGCTATTAACTATTCCCGATTATTAAGCTAGACCGACTTCGCTTTCTTACGCCGATTAACGCGTATTACTATAAATATCGACCCGATTATACTTATTATAAAGCCGGTCTCGTCGAAATTCTATATATTTTTATTTAAGATATTATATTTAATTTTAATATTAACGATTAACGCGAATTAATTAGAAATAATATTAATATTTTTATAAAGAGCTTTTTAATAATTATATCGACGGTTTATTCGGATTTTAAGGTCCGGGTCGCGATTAATAAAGCGCTTAACCTAATACTTATTAACGCGGTCGCTACCGCGTAATTCCGAGAGGAGATTAGTTATATTTTTTATAATATTAATATTAAGGGGTATTCCTCGGGTATTTAAATTAAATATATAATTACGAAATACCTCTTCTTTTATTAAATTTAATTTCCGACCGTTTGATCGGGTTTTATATCGAAATTCGGTATCGCGGAGTCGGTTACTTAAAGTAACTCGAAAGACGTTATATACTTTCGTAATAATTCTTTAATTAATTCGATTTAAACCTTTTTATATCGTTTAAATTATTAAAACAATACGATCTTCTTTAAATTAAATTAATATAATAATAATAAAGATATTATATATTAAAGTTTAATAAGGTAAATTAGAGGGAAAGGTGGCCTATTCGGTAATATAGCCTACTCGATAGTAAACCACGTTATTCTTTTATCCGTTAAAGGACGAAAATCCGCCTCCTCCGCCGACTTTAATTATATTAATTCGATTAGGGGCTTTAAAAGACTTATCCTTTTCCTTATTTAATTAAGGTCGTTCCGGGGTTTTAAATTAGATATAGGATATTACTATAGCCTTCCTAGGCGGGTATATTTAATCTTTTTTAATAATATTACGGTATAAGTAATTCGGGAGTTAAGGTTATAAGTTATTATTAAATTATAAAGGATTAAAAAAAATAAAGAAAAAAGGAAGAAACTCTATTTTAATTCGATTAAAATATTATCTAAATAAGTAGGAAAAAGTCGGTCTAAGCTCGGGCCTCTTTAGGCTAGCTTAGCCCTACTTCAGTTTATAGGGTAATAAAGGCTTAAGTCCTAGTGCACGCCGTAATAAAAGGGGGAAAGTATTAACGCCTTTTTAAACTCCTCGTGAAGTGCCGATAAGACGATTAAGTTATAGAAGAAAAAGGAAGAAATAGAAAGAGAAAGGAAAATAATAATAAGTTACGAGGGATTCCCTATAAAATAAAGAAGGTTATTTAAACCTAAATACTATATATATAATTAAAAGCTATTATTATATTAAACCACTTATACTTTATTTATTATAATTATAAAAAAGAAAGGTTATTATATAAAATAATATTAAATCGTTTCTAAAATAATATAGGAAAAGCGAGAGAGTTTTAAGTAATAGAGCGACTTTATCCTTTATATCCCCTTTTATAAAGGGTTTTAAAGTTCTTTATATTTTTATTTCTATATATTTATTATCTTTTAAAACATTTCTTAGTTATATTTATATTAATTTAAATACTTATTTTAACATTAATGTAATTAATTTTACTTTTACTTTAAAAGTAAAGTTATTTTAAGCTCTTTTTTATTATATTTCTATTAGTATTATTAATAAAATAAATATCCCTATATACGGAATATATTAGTTTAAATTTAGTTTTATAGATTTTAAAGGGAGTATATATTTATTTTAAAAGTTTTATATTATAATTAATTATAATTCTTAAGAAGAATAAATACTTTTATTTCTATTTTATAAAAAGATTTAAGAAATAAATATTATTTTATAATTTAATAAAGAATATTAATAGTATAGTTATTAAGGATATATATATATTATTAATAAATATAAAATAACGTTTTTTATTTTATAATAATAACGGTTCTTAAACTTATTTTAGAATTTATTAAAAACTCTTAAAACTCTATAATATTATAGTCGTTAAATACATTATATATCTTTTTATTCTTTTTAAATTTTCTAATTTATTTAATCATTTTATTTATTAAAGATATCGGTTATATAATTAATATTATTTTAAGGGTTAAGCTACGTTATCGGCTTATTTACCCCCTCTCTTATAAAGATTTATAAGTCTTAATATACTTTATAAAAAAGATAAAAGTTAAAAGAAAGATAAAATAGTTTTAAAGCTTATCGAGTACCTTTATATTCTTTATATTTAAGAAAGATAATACTTTATAATTAATAATATATTCTAGGTATTTTAATAACGTTATAGTTAAGAATCGTTATACTCTCCTATTTATTTAAAATTAATAAATAGGGTTTTAAGAATAAAAATCTTTTTTAAAATCGACTTAAAGGATACTTATTATAAGGTTTATATTAAAAAGAGAGATAAGTAGAAAATTACTTTTTAAATTAAATATAGTTACCTTAAGCTTTTAATAATAATTATATGTTTAATTAATACCTTTATTACTTTCTAATATTATATTTTATATTATATAAGTAATTTACGGAATATTATTTCTATCTTTTCCTTATTTATAGAATTTATATAAAATACTTTTAAATAATAGTAAAAAGGCTTTAAAAAGCGGATTTATATATTATAACTTTAAAGTGTCCTTTTCTTTTAAATATAATTAAACTTCTTTAGGTATTATATTTATATAGAGAGTGTATATATAGATTTAATTTAAATTAATATTATAAAAAAGTGGCTAGAGTTAAGGTTTATTTATAATATTTAAGTTTTATTAAGGTTTTATAATTTATATCGGTATTTTATAAAAGCGTATTTTAAAGTTATTACGCCTTTAATTATATTATTAAGAGGTAGCGAATCTAGATAGAAATTAAGGTAATTAGTTTTTAATACATTTTTAAAGTAGTTATTTATATACTTAAAGTAAGCCTTTAAGGAAATATTATCCTTATTATATTTCGACCTTAAGAAATAAATATAATTAAAGATAAATACTTTATAATTTATTATATTTAGGATTCTTTTTTAAAAGGGGATAAAAGGGTATTAATACTTAATTATTTTTTAATTAAATGAGTTTAATAATATTAAGCTAAATTAAAACATTTTAAACTAGAAAATGCTAGCGATTATACCGTCGTTAAATATTAAAGATATTTCTTAAAAATAGTAAATCTTTTTATAAATATATTTATTAGTTATTAGAATCTTTAAAGCTTTATAAGAGTAGATTGTTTAAATAGACGATAGGTATAATAATATATATACCTTACCCCTTTTAACTTTAATATAAGTTATTAACTAAGGAAGAAACACCTAGCCGATAAGCCGTTAAAAGGCCTAATTATACCTTTAAAAAGGAGGATAATTTAATATTCTTACCTACTTTATAACGCTAGTTAATAATAAGTTTAAAGCCGTTAAAAGGTAATCCCCGTATATTAATATAAACCTTATATAAGTCGAGGTTTAAAATAGAATATATTATATTAGGTTAAATAGTTATATATAAAGGAGTAAGAGAAGTTACTTTAAAAGAGGATGGTTTTATAATTAAAGTTATTAAAATTTATAATTCTTAACTTTATAAATCTAGAAAATAGATTAATTATATAAATTAGAAAGGGTTTAGGTATAAAGGGAGAATAAATTTAAAAAGGATTAAACTTTATTTAAAATAAGATTATTATTATATATAAGTAAAGTTTAAGTCTTAGCGTAGGTTATATTAAAGGCTTAGCTATTAATAATATATTATAATATTATTTATAACAGTTATTCTAATATTAAAAGAGTTATAAAATTCTTATAGGGGGAGTTTTATTAATTTAACTTTAAGGATAATATTTAGGAATATATTAAGATCTATACGGTATATTTAAGATTAAAGGCGAAATGTTATTAACCTTATAATAAATTAATATTATTAATTATTTAAATTAGAGGATAATAAAGAATAAAAAGTAAAAGAGATTTATAATAAAATAAAGCTAAAAGAATAAACCTATTATTTTATAAAGTAAAAAGGTTAACTTTCGAAATATAATTAATAGGAGGTAGTTAAGGATTCAATAAATACCTTTAAAAAATAAATATATTTTAAAAGAAGAAGTCCTATATTATAGTAATTTAAAAGAACTTTAAAGCTTTAATATTTAAAAGGAAATAAGGAAGATTAAAGAAGTAACTAGTTATAAGGTAACTATAATATATTATAAAGGGTAGAAACGGCCTTAAAACTTAATAAATTATTAAAAGAAATTTTATAAATTATAGATAGTATTTAATAGCCTAGTAGGAATTAAACCTACTTTTTAAAAGCTTTACTTTTATATTTATACCGTTAGACTACGGGTATTAAGGTATAAAATAAAATAAGAGGTTAAAATTAAATATTATTTAATAAGAATTAAACCTATACTTTTAAATATAAAATGTTTCGGCTTTATTATTTAGTTATAAATATGTCGGTATTTTTAAAGATATTACTTTAAATAATTATTAAAAGTATAACGGAATTAAAAAGAAATATACACCTTTATTAATTTAAACTAAAATTAATCTAGTAAGGTTTTAAACGCTCGATAATATTTTTAACGAGCTTTAGTTAAGCGTTCAGCTCGTTATCGTTAATTTCGTTAATAAAGAGTACTTTAATATTATTTATTAAAACCGAGATAGTTATATATTAAGCGGCGTAGTTATAATTTAATAGTATTATATATAAGGTATAACCTTTATTAAAGGTAGTACGAGCTTTTAAAGACTATAGAAAAGTTAATATAACCCGGATAAATAAGCTTTAAAGCTTATTAAAAGAAATAATTTATAACTATATATTAAAAGGGTTTAAAGGAATTAATAATAGTAGTAGGGTATTCTTTAATAATAATGTAGTAAGTAATTAATTAGGTTTAAAATAGGGTAAAAGGTTTATTAAGGAATTATATTTAATATTATTAAAGTTATATTTAACGCGGTAGGCCTTTATAAATTTAATATAAAAGGTAGCGAACGTTAATAAGTAGTTATTAGTTTCCTTATATAAGGTAATATTATAAATAAATCTACCGTTAAAGAGTTTAATATTATTAGTATTTATCTTAAGAACTTAAAAGAATAAAATAAACTCTTTAAAGTAAATATTAAAATAAATCTCTTTATTTATTAAGAAGCTGGGAAATTATTAAAGATTATTAATATATTATTTAAAAAACGTTTATAAAAGGGTATTAAAAGGGCCGTTATATACCTAGATATAAGTTTTACCCTTATTATAATAACTTGTTATATAGCGTTAATTAGAGCTATATTCGGAAGAATTTAAGTTATTATATAAATAATTAAATTTAAACTTCTTATTATTAAGTTTATGGCTATAAGTAAAAGCTAAGATATAAAGGTAATATATATTTAAAACGCTATAATATTTAGAATACCGGTAAGCTTTAAGGATTTATTTATAATTCTTTTTAAAGACGTATTTATAAATAATATTATCCCGGTTATAAGGTATTTTAAATAAAATACTATAGAGGAGGGCTTAAAATAATAAGGGATTATAAAAGAAAAGGCGATAAGTAATATAAAACGATTATTTAAAATTAAATTAAATATATGTAAATAAGGATTATTAGAATTAGTTTAAATAGTAATAGAAAATAAAAAATAGTTTAAAATTAAATTAAATATTACGGCACTTAAATCGTATTAAGTTCGAGGGGCTTATAATGCCCCTTTTAAAGCGTATATAATACCGAGGCGTACCCTCTCTCCTTTAAGAGGGATAAGTATAAGCTTTATCCTTATAATACCCCGTACTATTATTTTAACATTATTATCGATACCTAGGTTATACACTGTAATTCCCTTATATTAAATATATACGAAAAGGTTTTAAAAGTTATAAATAAGTATATTAAATAATCCGAGAAAAATAAATTATTAATAAAAATTTAAAGGAAAAGAAAAAAAGTAAAAATAAATAATATTTAAATAATTTATTTATATTTAACGCGGGAAAAATAAGGTATTATTAAATAAAGCGCTAGTATAATTAACGAGTGGGACTCGTAGAAAATAAACTACTTATAATATAATAAAGCTCGTTATAAATAAAAGGGGAAATAATTATTATATATTTAAGCTATAAGGTTTATTATAAGGGGCCTTTTTAAGCTTTCTAATAACTATTACTTTAATTACCCTTTCCTTTAAAATATAAAAGGATAAGCATTAGTTTTATCCTTATATACCCCTTATATTATAATACCCTCTTTAATACTTAAGTAATTAATTTTAATAATTCTTTATACTATTATTAATAACTCTTTTAACTTTATATAATTTATCGGAATAAAATATTATTAATTTTAATATATAATATAATTATAAATAAACTTTATTTTATTTTAAGTTTATTACCGGGAGATTTTATAATTAAATAATAAAGCTTAATATATATTATTTATTATTTATAAAATTCGTTTTTTTAAAAATTATATTTATTATACTTATTTATCTTAATATAACGCCGTTATAAATTTATACTTCTTTATTTACTTTATTTTATTTATATTTAATAATATTATAATTATTAAATAGAAAATATTAAAAATTATTAAGGTTTTAATATAAATTATAAATAAATTTAATCGGTTATCGACGACCTTAACCCTTATAAGTTCTACTCTTAATCGAAAAATCGTATTTCCCGGGGCGTAATAAGCTTTTAAAGCGTCCAGCCCCGGGTGAACTATCGACTTCGCCGGAAATCCGTTTCCCATTTCGAGTCGTTATCGCGTTTCCTAGTCACATCTAATAGGTAGAAATAGCATTTCTCGGCATCGCGATACTATCGAAATATAAAGTTGATTAACCTAGTTAATTCGACCTCGCTGTCCTAGTTAATACAGTAATTATTAACCTAGAAATGCTATAGCCTATCCTTTATAGCTTGCTTTTAATAGAATTAACTTTTTAGTAGCTATTCTTATTTTATATAACCTGTTTATTTATATCGCTAAATCGAACTTCTTAAGCATTACTTTCCTAAATATATAATAGGATAGTATAAGAGGGATATCGGAATAAAGATCTCCGGTAAGCGCGAACTTATCGCTATTTAAGACTTTTAAAAGGCGTATTTATATAATTAAAAGAGGGGTATTATTAATAAGATACCTAATTAGTAAACCTATCGTTATATACTTAAAAGAAGGGAAAGCTCTAAAATATAAAAGATTAGCAATTTAGAAGGAGCTTACACGTTAGGGCTACGTATAACTACGGGAATCGCTAATGTTCTTATAGAAGTTAAAAGCAGTAGACAGCTGGAATGGAACCGGTGCGTATACGCGCAGGTCCTTTAAGTCTCAGGCGTACATTTTAACCCCTCGGAGGGTATTAAAACGTATAAATCCTATATTAGTACCTTAAACTACCTAACCTATACTACGTATCTTTCTTCTACCTTTATACCTAACGCAACCGTCGTCGTGTCGATCTAAAGGCGTCGCGAAAAGACTAGCCCTAATTTCTAAAAACTAGATTATTATAAGGAGATTTAATGTCTTCCTTTAAGATAAGTTATTAAAGTACGTAATTTAGATTATATATACTTCGTCTGTTTTTTATAGATTAAGAGAGAAAGCGCTAACTATTATAACCTTAAACTATGGAGTCTAACTAGCGTCTACACGTATCGCTATCTTTAGAGGAGCGGGGGTACTTCCTACTTCTAATTTGAACCGCGTGCGTAAGCGCTCCTATTTACCCACCTACCTGCCCTTTATCTAAGCTCGACATCGCAGGTCTTAACTCATTTTCGAAAATTCATTTCAGGAATCTAGATGTATCCATCTTAGCTGCGCAGGATCCGTCCAAATAATTAAGATGGCGTACGTCACACCCACTACTATTATGTCCTTGGTTCTTTCTAATGGTATCGGAGGCACTCCTAATTTCTCTATCAACCATAGCCCCGCGGGCCTATTCTCGTTCACATCCAAATAACCACCAGAGACATCACGGCGATTTCATTCAACCACTCAGTTCTACGCAGCATACAGCGCTCCGCGAGCAAACCAAGGAGGTACAGTTCCTAAAGCCAGGTTATGCCGATGCCACGAAACTTAATATCACTAGCATCTGGCGAAAACGGAAAAGGTAGATTGCCTATTCTTTCCCTAATTCGACCAGTGAGATCGATTACTGGCATAATGATACCACGACTCTATTTAGCTAATAGGATCTTAGGAGGTGGCTTGTCCCTCCGAGAATATCCTGCATGTACAGCCGTTAGGGCCTGACAGACCTTCTGAACTATAGGGCAGACGTGAAGGGTGACGAAAACGCCATGGCTGAGGATAATGTAAACCGCGAGCCGAACCGTCCTTTACAGTATTCTTCACTAAAAGAAACCCGCAGCTCGAAGGCAGCTCAGAAAAAGGCACAGCGAAACATTATTACCCAGCTTCTTGCCCTTCGAGCGGGCCCAACCGCAATCAGCCCCCACACGGACTCCATAAACGATAGGAACATCTACTTGTTACGTTCGTCCGTACGGAGAATCAATGGCAGGTTAAATATCTCTGCAGAGATGCGCGTGTGGAAGTTAACAAGGATAAGTCGCGGAGTATGACCGCGCTTGCATATATACTTTCAACGATACAAGGCGCGAATCCATCACTATCTACTATATTGCTCAAGTACGGAGTGGAGATTCCGTGTCTTTACTAGTAGGGAGATAGTGATATATGTTAGCTATGGAGCCTGCTCCAGACCTGACCAAAGGATCCTACTACTAATACTATCGAATATATAGATAACGCTTAATTTATAAATATATATTCCTTTATACTAGTATAATTAATATCTTAACCTTTCTTATATAAAACTATCCCGTTTTACAACTTTAAAAGAATCTTAATATTTATATAATTTATATAAATTTATATACGTTTTTATAGAACCTTATTAATAGCGATTATAAACTATTTCTAAATTTAATAAATTATATAATAATCTCGAATATTTATAAAAAGTCGTAAATCGCTTTAATATTATAAATCGACTCCTTAAAGGTTTATAAGGACTTTAAAATAAGCTTTCTAACGTTCTATAGAGATCGGGATATTATTAATTTAATAATATTTATTATTATTAAATTACTAAGTAATTAAAAGCACGCCCTTCTTATTTCCTCCCTTTTTAAATATATCTTAAATATAATGGATAAAGAGTAGACGATTATTTTTAAAAGGTAATAAAATATTATAAATTTATATAATATATTCTTAAGAAGAGTAACGTATCTATTCTTTTAATATTATAAAGCTATAAGGTCGCCCGGCTACGCCTTTAAAGGGGGCGGTTTATATAGAATTATCTAGTTATTTATTAAGTATTATAATAAATAGGGTTAGATAAAAGAATATTTAAACTAGTATTCCGGCTAGGGGGTAAGAGTAGATATTATTATTTTAAATTATTAAATATAAGATTAAACTATAGGATAACGTTATATATATATTTCTATCTCCGATTATAATCTTATTTAAATCGAGACGCTTTAATCGTTTAATTTATAAATAGTTTATAATTTATTTAATATTCTATTAAGCTTTTTATAGCTAAAATAAAAAGTAAAAAATAAATAGAAGGTTATATAAATTAATAATAACTCCGTATTAAACTAAATAAGTATCTTAAAAATAAATTAAAAAATTAAAGCCTCTAACGATAATAAATAGCAAGTATTAAACCCCTTTCTATTATAACTATCGACCTTAACTACTACCTTATTATCCCCTACGGTATAGGATTTATAATAAACCCGGGTCTCGCGATAATATTATATTTAAATATCGAGAAAGGAATTATTATATTTATTTATATTATATAAATTTAAGATTTATTAAAGATTATTTATATTTAAATAATAAAGTTCTTAAAATTAAAGTATAGAGATACCGGTTCTATATAAATTATCGGAAAAAGCTTTTATATATAAATATAAAATCTCGAAATAAACGCTCTTTAAAATCTATAATATTTCTCCTTCCTATCCTATATAGATATATATTTATATTTATTATTATCCTTTACTTTATACCTTTATATATTATTAAATATATATATAACTATTTAAATCTTAATATCTACCGATATATATTATATTATATACGTTAATAAAAATTACGCGCCTTAAGTAATTCCGAGGAGGCCGGTATTATTATACCGGTAATTATTAAATTTAAACTTTTTAAAATAAACCGCTTTTATAATTGGAAAATTACGAATACCTTAAATAAACTCGATTTTAAAATATTAAAAATTATATAAGGTAGCCTACCTTATAATTTATTATAATATATAGCTTTTTTTATATATAATTTATATATTAAATTTAAAGCGTATAACGATAAAAAAATATTATAAAAATTATTAAATAGCGGAAGGTATACTTATATATTTATAAGACGGGAAAGAGGCTTTAAAGGATACGAAACTTCTATTAAATTACGTTAATAATAAACACCGGTATAATAAGATCGCGGGATAGCTGCCCTTAAAGGGCCGGTATCGATAAGCGGGAGCTAGCGGAACCGCGGTTAACGAGTAATCCTTTAATCGGATAGGTTATTATTAATTAAATTATTTATCGGTCATTATATAATTAATTAGATTATATATTTATTTATTTAATCTATCGAATTAAAGGTAAGGGTTTTATATATATATATTTCTTTTTATAATATAATTAATAAATTAACGTCCTCCGTAAGATAATAGCTTATAATTAATAATATAAATAAAAGGAAATTATATATAAGTATTCTATATTTTTTTATCTCTTTCTTTATATTTATATAGATTCTTAAAGTTGATTTAACCTTTTTATTCATGCTATTTATTATTTAAATTTAAATAAAGGATATATTTAAATAAAACTATAAGTTATATATGTCCATATATAAATTAATACCTTTAAAATATAATTTATATTTAAAATAAGCTCAAAATTAATAAACTACTTGCTATTTTAATAGATCCTACGTAAGATATTATTAAAGTAAGAGTTAATAATAGGAAAAGTAGAATTAGAAAAATAAGGGTTATTTCCCCTTCCGGCCTACGGTAATACGGCTATTAGCAAATTTAGTTAATATAATACGCTCTATCCTTTAAGTAATTTATATATCCTAAACCATTTAGGATTTAAAATATATAATATTATTATCGAATAGCTTTTTAATTTTAACCTTTTAAGCCGGTATGCTATTTAAATTAATATTAGCTTTTCTTTTTAATCCTTAATTTTAAAATGGGTTTCTTAAAATATAATATAAATTATATATATAATAAATAAATAGCTTTTAGTTTTTAAACTTTATATTATAATAATTATAAAGGTATTAAATTTATTAATTAATATTATACTTTTAAATATATAATTCTTAACTTTTCTTATTATAGAATTAAATAAGCTATTTTATAATCGGGTGTCGTTTATTATTAATATAAAATAAGTAATAACCTAGTAGAAAAATGTTTTTTATTTTCTCCTAAGCTATTTTTATAAATATATAATTTTAAGTAATATAATAGTAATAATACTTTTCTTAGGCTTTAAATTTATATAATTATTTATTATAAAAGAAGTAGAACTCGGTAAATAATTATTATTTCTTTATACATTAATATATATATAATTATAATTTGCCGTAGCGTTAATACTCCTTAAATATTATATATTAATTAGGTATTACGCTTACCTTAACTTAGCGTATAGGTATAGCTTAAGTCCTAGGCGATATATGTTTAATTTATTTTTATAAAAGCGGATTAAATATTTTAGAATTTCTTTACCTATTTCGTTATAAAGATTTATAGGGGTATTTAAGAGCTTAATTAGTCGGCGACGAATAAAGAGAATAAAGCGTAATCTCGAGAATAAAAGGTTTATTCCTTTATAAACGTATATTTTAGATTCGGCGATTATTTTTATTTTAATTCTTTTTTAATAATCTTAAAGATTTTAAATTGTAAAGCTTTTTAAGCTTCTCCTTAATTTAATATTAAAGCGAGGATATATATTTATAAATTTATTTAAAAATAACCCTTCCTCTTTTATATCTATATTTAAACTTCTTAGTTTTAATAATATTAACTTTTATTTTTAATCCTTATATTCTTTTAATTATTTTAATTCCTCCCGTTTTATTAATAAAAAGGTTTATTATAAAGTCGGCTCTTATAATATTTTAAGGTAATAGAAAAGTTTTCCGGTATTAATATCGCGAGGCTATTTCCCTAAGTATATAATTTAAGTATTAACTCCCGTACTCCTAATGGTATAATATTATTAATATATCTTATTACTTTCGTAGCTTATAACTCGTTACCGTTAGGTTTTTATATAATTAAAATTTATATTTAAAGGTAGTTAGCTTAATAATATTTAATTAGGTTAAGAGAAAATACCTATTTTTATAAAACTTTTTACCTAGAAGTTATAAAAAGTAAGGGGCTTAAGATACCCGCTTTAGACTTTAAACTCCCGTAAAGCACCGCTTATTATAATAGTTTTTAAAATGCTCCCGTTTACGTTAAAGAAGACTAAGAGATTTAATACGGTACGATCCTATTAAATATATTTAAATTCCGGGTATTTAAAAACTTTTAAATTTAAAAGTTTAAATAATCCTTTTATATTATAGTACTCTTTTAAAGCCCCTTTTATATAAAATATAATAAAGAGAAATATTATAAGGTTTATAAATAAAGGTTATAAGCTTTAAAAGTTACCTTTATAAAGATTATACTAGGGCTTATATACTTATTAATATATTATAAATTCTTATATCGTATTAAGATATATATATAATTTATTAAATTTAAAAGAATATCCTTTTAAAAACTTAATTAATTATATTATAAATTTTAAACGCTTATATTTATTTCGGAATATAATAAATATAATATCTTAATTAAGTTATTAATAATTTATCCCTATCGATCTCTATATTACGCACCTTATAATATAAGCTAATACTTATATTAAATTTATTAAAAGATTTAATATAATCCGACATTCGATTATTAATAAAGATTTTAATAGAAATTATAGCTTAAAGATTTATATAAAAATATAAATAAATAAATACTTTCTAATTTAAAATCTATAAGAATTTACCTATTATAATAAATATAAGTTTAATAATATATTTCTTTAATTTAAAGTTTAATATTAAATTAAAATTTATATATAACACGTTATTAAATTATAAAAGTTACCGGATATTAATAATAAGTTTACGAATTAAACTATTCAAAACTTATATACGTAATCGAGAGTATATAATTAACGGTTAGGGGGCTATAGTATTTCTAATACGCGGTTATAAAATATTTCCAATATCCTCCTACTCCTTTTTACGTTATAATTTTATTAAGTTTTAAATTCTTATTCTCTTTTATTAAAATATTTAAATAAAATATAAATTCCTTTAAATCCTTTAATCTCGTTATTAACTTATTAAGTCTTTACCGTTTAATGCTATATTATAATTAAATTATAAATAAATAAAGGTAAGGTAAAATGTTAATAAACTATTTTAATTCTTTAATTAGTGGTTATAATTATCCTTTATATAAGCCCGTATATTGTTATAAATTATATTATTATTTATAATTAAAGATTTAATAATTACGTTTTTTAAGAAATTATTCCTTTTACGCGGTCCTCTTTTAAGCTTTATTTTTTTATATAAATAGCGATAAATAATATTAAAAAGGAGGATTAAAATAAAGGGGTAAAAAAGGTAAAGAAAGTTATATAAAGAAGTAGGAATTATTAAAATAGAATTTATTTATATTAATTATATCCTTAATAATTTTTATAAATAATAATACCCCGGTATTTTAAATATATTAGAAAAGGTTATATTTGTAATTATTAATTATATATAATTCTAACCTACGGAGGACGTTAATTTATTAATTATATTACGAAAAAAAGATATTATATAAAACCCTTACCTTTTATTCGATAAATTAAATAAGTAAGTATATAATTTAATTAACTATATAATAATTAATAAATAGCTTAATTAATAATAACCTATCCGATTAAAGGATTATTTACTAATTATAATTCACCCCCCCTTTTAACGCTAACTCCCGCTTATCGGTACCGGCCTTTTTTCCTTTTTAATACGTTTAATTAATCTATAATATTATTATATTAGCGCTTATCGTATTAATATAAAAACTTAATATCCTTTAAAGCTTTTTTCATATTTTATATATATATAAATATACCTTCCGTTATTTAATATTCTTTATAAAGTTTATTACCGCCGTTCTTTTTAAATATAATATAAAGATTATATATATAAAGAGTTATATATTATAATAATTTAAAAAGTTTATTATTATAGTATTCAATACCTTAAATTTAAGTTTATTTAAAACGATTATAATTTCTATATCGTAAAAGTAATCCTTTTTAAAAAATATAAATTTAATAATTACCGATATAATTACGCCGGCTTTCTCGGAATTACCTAAGGCATTTTTTATTAATATATATAATATAATATATATCGATAAATATTAAAACTTAAATAATTATATATATAAAGGTATAAAATAAAGGATAATAATAAATATAAATATATATTTATATATAATAAAAAGGAGAAAATATTATAAATCTTAAAGAGCGTTTATTTTAAGATTTTATATTTATATATAAAAGCTTTTTTTAATAATTTATATAAAATTAATATCTTTATACCCTAGCTTTAAAAACTTTATTACCTAAATAGAAATAATTTCTAATAGATTTTAAATTTATATAACGCGAATAAGTAATTCCTTTTTCGATATTTAAATATAATATTATCGCGAGACCCGGGTTTACTATAAATCTTATACCGTAAAGGATAATAAAATAATAATTAAGGTCGATAGCTATAATAAAAAAGGGTTTAATATTTACTATCTATTATTATTAAAAGCTTTAATTTTTTAATTTACTTTTAAAATACTTATTTATTTTAGTACGGAATTATTATTAATTTATATAACCTTCTATTTATTTTTTATTACTTATTTTAATTATAAGAAGCTTAATAAAATATTAAATAAATTATATATAATTAATATATACCCTTATAAAACGAACGTATGATTTTAAATATTATTCGTTATATTATTAAGCGTTTTATATAATATAAATTATCGATTATCGCGTTAAGTAAGCACCTTTATTATAAATACGTCCGTAAGTTATTTAACCGATAGTCCCTTTTAATAATTATAAATACCTATTTATTTAAATATTATTAACTTACGTTCCTCCTTTTTAATCGCTTTAACTATTACCTTTAAATACACCGGCAACCTTTATATATTATTATAACTGTTATATATAGGTTTCGTCTATAATAATTACGAGGATAACGATATAAGGTACCTCGGGATAAATAAATATAAAAATAAGAGAGCTAGGCCTTATAAGTTTTAAAGAATATAATTATATTAATATAGCTATATAAGCCCTTAGCCGGCTTAAAGTTAGATTAAATTATAGCTTATTTAATTAAACGGCCTTTAAAAGTAATAAAAAGGAAAGGGAATTAAAGTATTATATAAGCGTTATATAAAGGGATAGTTACGGAATTAGGATCTAATAAGGTAAAGCTATAAATAATACCTGAAATAATATAATTTACAATAGAAAAGAGAAAAAAAAGCAGATCTAATTAGAGCTAGATTAAGACCTAAAATAAATATAAGAGCGGGGTTTAATTTATATTAATATAACGCTAATAAATACGGATTAACGTATTATATTATTACCCCCCCTTTATAAAAAGGCGGTATATCGAAGTTTTAATAAGGATTCGAATATAAGTACTTTCTAATTAAAATAGGGATAGCCTCGGGTATTTATTTAACCGTTTAATTATAAAGTTTTAATTCCTATAACGTTATAATTAAGTTTTTTTATACCTCGTTATATAAAGTCTTTTTATTATAGCTTTTATAAACCTTTAACCGCTCCTTTCTCTTTAATTCCGGTTAATTTATTTATATTATTTATTTAACTCTCCTTTATATTAAACGCCGGACTTCCTTTAATATAAGGATTTTATTATCAGGATAATCGTTATTAAAACGGTCCTCCTTAACGATATATTTCTATTCGGTTAATTTAACGGACGAGCCGGCCTCGTTTAAATTTTAATAATAATACTCTTTTAACTTATTTATAAAGTTCTTAAAATCGGAAACCGGATATTACATATTATCGTTTTCTTATCCGATTTAATTTACTTTATATTAAAGCTTTTTATAATAAATTTGTAATACTTTAACTCGTAATATTTAATACTTTAATTATTTAAAATCGTCGGGGTTTATAATTTTAACGTCCGGTCGTTTAAGAATTTATTTAAGGAGGAGGTTATCCGGATCTTTAAATAATCGGTCGGTATAATAAATATCGTTTAGCTAGGAATAAGGAATATTTAATTTATATATATAATTATTACGGAAAAGGATTTAGAATAATTATCGGGTATATAGGAATATTAATTTATTATTTAATTAATTTATTCCGGATTTTATAACCTTTTTAACGAATATTTAATTATCGATATTAAAGTCGGGCTTTTTCTAATAATAATTCGTTTATTCTTTTATATAACTTTAAATTAAGGTAAAAGTAAATCTTATAATCTCGATATACTTTTTAATTATTTAAACATTTAATTACGCTTATTCCCGATTTATTTTCTCGTTTAAGGGTAAGCCCCGGAAGTTCTCGATCCTTTTCTCTTAATCGAAATAAATTTATAATTTAAAACCTCGTTTTATTTCGAAAGGTATTATTCCTTTTAATAATTTATAAGGAATCGTAGCTTAAGCGTAATTTAAAGTTAATAAAGCGTTTACCTAATTATTTTAATAATAAGAAAGGAAAGGTTATAATTATTAATTTATATATTTATTTATAATTTCTATTTATCCTATTATATTATAATAAGCTATTAAAGTAAACGTCTATTTAATATTTAAAATCTTATATATTTTATCCATAAATAAAAAAATAAATTATATACTTTTATTGTTTACGATAATTCGGGGTAATCCGTAAACTCGGAATAACCCTTAATAATATATTTTAATTACTTTTTTCGCGTTAACGCTTTTATAATATAATATAATTTAACTTTATTTTATTAATTAATTAATTATAATTATAATTATATTATATTCCGTATTTTTATTTAAAGGAGTTATAACTTTAAAGTCTATAATAATATCCTATTAAAATTAATTCGATATAGGAAACGGCTAGAATTTCTTAAAAGTCTTTATCCTCGAGACCTTTAAAAGTCTATCTATATAATTTATTATAAAGACGTTATAATTATTTATTATACCCGGCTATTAATAGCTTTCGGCGATTAATTTCTTTATTTTATTTATTCCTAAATATATAATAGTAATTTAATAATAAATATCCTTAATAAACTTTATTTTAAAGTTATCGGTCGTTAAAATTACTAACCTTCCTTTATATAAAAGTAATTTGTTCGTTAGCTTAAAATTCTTATATTTTAATTAAACTTTTCCTTAAAAAACTTTAAAATCTATTACTTATCGATTCATTTTTAAAAGTATATTAATTAACGAAATTCTAAAAAGGTCTAACGGGGGAACATTATCGTTTAATAGTATAATCTCCGATTAACCGCCTATTTTAAAATTAGGATTTAATATAAGGTTTAAAAGTTTAAAAATTATTTAATAAACCTTATTCTCTCTTTTAACCTTTAAAGTTCTTAATTCCTCCGCCTTTCGAGATAATATATCGATAATTATATTATCTTTCTTAGGTTAATAGGTAATTATAAAGTAATATTATATTAGGATCTTTATTTAATATACCTATTAAAAATTAAAATATTATTTAATATTAAAATACTTAAAGACACGATAGTTAATAATAATTATAAAGGGCTTAAAGCGTTAAAAGCTTATAAGTTCGGCTTACTAATATTAAAGTCCTTTTATTACGGCTAGCATTTCTTTATTATAGATTAAATAATTTAATTTTAAACTTTAAAGAAATTCGGAATAATATCCGATAGGATATTAATCTCTATTACTTTATTTTTATAAAAGTATTCTAGTTATTACGAAATTAAAAGAATTAATTTCTAATTTTATTTCTTTTTTATAATCGAAATAAGTAAGGACGGGCGTTTATAATAAAGCGGCCTTTAAGTTATTAAACGCTTTCTATTAATCGGGGCCCTAATCCTACGGTTAATCGGCTTTAATAAAGAGGATTAAAGGTTTAATTATATTATTATAATTCTTTATAAATTTCTAATAAAAGTTATAAAATTTAAAAAATAATTATATTATTTTAACGTTTATAAGCTATATTTAATTTTTTATAACGATAACTTTCCCAGGGTCGACCGCGATATTATTAATTTAGATAATAAAACTAAAGTATTTTATCTTTATTATATTAAATTCGTATTTCTTAAGGTCCATTTAAATTTTAGCTTTTAAAAGCTTTTAAAGTACCTTCCGGACATGTATTTTATACTTTAATAGGTTTTTCGAATAAATTAAAATATTATTAATATATATATAATAGAAATTATCGAAATACTCCTTTAATAGATTATTTATAAACTTTTAAAAAGTCGATAATTTATTTATAAATTTAAATAAAAATACCTAATATTTATATACCTTATATTTAATTTTAAACGTTATAAAGTCTTTATCTATTTCTTTTAAGCGAATTTTATAGAATATTTAACGTATATTAATTTTTATATAAATTTTTATTTAAAAGATTCGGTTAAAAGTCTCTTTAATTAACGGGAAAAGGTACCGATCCTTTTTAATAATAGCGTTTAACTTTTTAAAATCTATATAAAATCGGAGGCCGCTATCTCCCTTTAAAGTTATTAATATTAATATAACTTATAATATATTATTAAATATAATAAAACCTTTTTATAAATTTTTAATAATATATTTCCGGATTATAATTAATTCTTTTAAAGATATTTTATAAAATAAATTATAATCGAAATTATCCGGTTTAATTCCTTCCTTTAATTCGATCCTATAATTTATTAAACCGCGATATTCGATTATTTTATTAGATTAAGCCTTATTAAAAATATAATAATAATCCTTATATACCTTCGGGACTATCTCCTTTATTTTATAACGTAATTCGTTTTTATCTTTTAATAAAGAGTTATTTTAAAAAGTTTATTTCTTTTAAATAAATTAATCGATTTTATATAAAGTTATCGTAGCGATTTAATAATTATCCTTTTTTATATATTTATAAAATCCGTTAACGCCGATAATCGCGAGGTCGGGTATTTATTATTTATATTATTTAAAAGAATTATATAATAAACGGTATCGCTTTTATATATCCTTTTTATTATAATATAATTCTTATAATTTTAAGCTCGATAATAAATAAGTATAAGATAGTTCCTTAATCCTTAATTTATTATTAAAATTACGTTATATTTTATTTAACTTTATATTTAATTAGTACGTCGTATATAGGAGGATTTTAATATTTCCGAAGGTTAGAGCTAGAATCTTAATATTTATTTTAATTTCTTCCCCCTCTTTAAAGCGGGATTTTAATTAAAAGAGATAGCTATTCCTTTCTCGTTTATCCCTTTTAATTTAAACGTTAAATACTTTATCCCGGGCGTCCGCGTCCTTTTAAAAGGAAAGGTAATGAAATAATTTATTAGAGTCGTTTATAGGGATATTAATATTTATAATTAAAATTTAATCGTCCGGGTAATTAAGGTATTAAATATTTAAATAAATAATTATATTATACTTTTTAAATTACTTTTATTTAATAATTATATTATAATTTATATCGATTATTATTAAAGGGATTAATTCGATATTTTAATAATAGATATATATATTAACGATTAATATCGTATTAATATATTAGGAAGGCTTTCTTTTAAACCCTTTAATTTTATAAAGTTGGAATCCGATCTCGTGCCGGGTTCTTAATTATTTAATTAATTTATTTATAAACTTTATATTAATAAATGAATAGCTAGCTACTCCCGTGTTAGTTAATATTACGGTTATAAATAATAATAATCTATTATTATTTATAATATATTTAAAGGTTAATAAGGACTTTCTAATTAATTATTATAGAAAATTAAATAATATTATTATTAAATCGTTTTTAACGCTAGTTAATATTTATTTTAAAAGGGAGTTCTTATTCCTTAGGATTAATCTTTTAATTTATTAAATTTAATAAAGGTTTAATTAAATTTTTAATTATTTAAAGGGAGATTAATAGGGGTTCTATAGCGTTAATAAATTTTATTAACGTCGGCAAGCTTCTTTCTATTAATATTATAGAGATTTAAAGGGCATTTATTCTTTTAATAACCGGTTTAATAATAATTAAAATATCGTCCTTTTTAAATTAACTTCTAAATCTCCTTAATAATAATAGGCGGGGGATACGTCTTAATTAAGGTCGGGGTAGAGGTTAATTTAAACGATAATCCGTTATTTCTATTATTTTTAAAACCGGAGTTTTTAATACTTTTATTATTTTTATTATTTTTAAAATTAATAAAGGTTATTACTTTTTCGATATATTTCTTTTTTTTATTAACGTTAATATAATTTTAAATAATTTATTAATAATATTTAATATATATATTAAAGTCGATACTCTTATTAAAGTATTAAATAAAGGTAGCTAATATAATTTATAATATAAATTTATTATAGAAAACCTCCTTTTAAAAAGTTTAAGGAAATTCCTTTTTTTTAATTAATCGGACGAAATCTGAAAGGAACTTCTAATACTTAATTAAGGAAATTATCTCTAATTAATTATATTCCCTTTTAACTTTCTCGCGTGAAATATAATCGAAATAACGATTTTATAAATAATTTAAGAGTTTATTAAACGTCTTTACTTAATTTAAATAATTATTACGAAAGAAAGGAAGGAGTTTTAAAGCGGCGGGTCCCTTAATATAATTATAAATAATATTAAATACCTAAAACTCGGTAATAAAATAATCGGTATTTTTAAAATATATATCTTTAATTTAATAAAATTAGATTTTAAAAGGGACTTTATTTTTATCCTTATTATTATAGAAATTATCGACCTCGACCTTACGGCTCTTCTTATAACGGGTACCTCCGATATTAATAACGGTTAAAGGAATATTAATATAATAAGATTATATAAATTAAATAACGGCCGCGTTAATATTATATAATTCCTTTTAAAGGTTAATAATATTTATATTAACTTTAATAAAGTTAATTATAAAATCTTTAATAATAAATATCTTTTTTTAAATTTAAGTTTAATATTAATCGAATTCTTAACCTATTTTTTAAAAATAATTTTTTAAAAAGATAATCTTTAAATTTAAATTATTTATTTTATATTAATCTTCGGTTAAGTTATCGCCTTTAACGAGTCGATATACTCGTTCCTTAATTAAATAAGCGAAATATTTAACCTAAGAAACGGTAAATTCCTATTAGGAATTAAGCAACTTTATATATTAATATAAATTAATAACTTATACAATTTAAATATTAATAATTATAATAATAAATTATATTTCTTAAAATAATTCTTCCAAGTTATTATATATATTCTTAAACTCCTTTATTATAATAAAACTATTTTTAGTAAACTATTTAATAATACCGGGATTAATTTAAAGGGAGAAAAGGAAGGTAGGTTTATTATCGTTACGTATATATATATTAAAATATTAATTAAAGCGGAATTATAAATTATTACTATTTAATTTATTAATATCTATAATATATCGAAATCTACGGGCGTCTTTTTATTATTACTCGAACTCCTCGTAAATTCGGTCGGTATTTTCGTTAATCGAGTTATCGTTAAAACCTTTAAAAGTTTAATCGTTTTCGAGGTTATTAATATTAAATTATTTATAAGAACGGCGATCGAGATTAATAACATCGCGGGGAACGCGAGATCCGGTAAGCTTTTTTTAAATATTAATATTAAATTAAATTTATTTTTTAACGTATATCGCGATAACGCGGTTATTCTTATTATATATTATAATATTTATAATAAAGGTTAATTAAATTCGGTTTTTATAATTATACATTAAAGCTTTTAATACGTAATTTAAAGTTTATTACTTTTCGCGTTATAACGAAATTAATATTAATTTATTTAAAATTAAAGGTAGAATAACGCTTTATTAAGCGATATAATTAACGATCGTAAATAGTTACGGAATTAAGATCTAATAAAGTAAAGCTATAAGTAATACCTAAAATAATATAATTTACGATAAAGAAAAGAAAAAAGGGCAGATCTAACTAGAGCTAGATTAGGACCTAAAATAGGTATAGGAGCGGGGCTTAATCCATACTAGCGTGGCGTTAGTAGGCACGGACTAGCGCACTATATCACTGGAATAAAATAAATTTAAATTTACTTTTTCTTATAAATAATTATATTATAATAAAAATATATTATACCCACCCCTCTCGTTTTAAATATGTATTTTAAATAATTTAATTTATAAAATATATATTTTTATTTAATATTATAACTCCCGAATAAATATAATAAAATAAGCTTATAAATAATACGATATTTAAGAAAGGCTTAATTTTAAATATATAGATCGTACTCCTTATAAATAATACGATATTTAAGAAAGGCTTAATTTTAAATATGTAGATCGTACTCCTTATAAACGTTATAAATTAAGCCGGCGGCTATTTCTAACCTATTTTATTATTATACCGGTTATAATCGATACGGTATAAATAATTATAGTTTAATAAAGGTATATAGCGGTTTACCCCTTTATATAAGTTATAATTTAGCCGTTAATTCGTTTTTAAAAGAATAAAAAAGAGTTTTTATAAAAAGCTCGTTAGCTTATTAAAGGTTAATATTATCGCGGTTCGGTTAATAATTATATTATTAATAAATATATAAAGTTATATATTGTTTTAATTATTTGAAATTATATAAATTATTATATTAAAATATAGAAATAATATACTTTTTAATTAATAAAACCTTAATTAATTTAAGTATTTATTTTATAATTATATAATATATTACTAGAAAGATTTAATCCCTTTACCTAATAATATTTAAACGATCGTTTCGTATTTATAAAGTGAAGTAGCTTAAAGAGCATTACTATATACTTTACCTTACGCGTTCACGTCGGCCCTTTTAATAAGTAATATCTAAACGATCGTTTTATACCTTTAATATAAAACAGCTTAAAAAGCATTATTATACTATCCGCTTTACGTATTTACGTCGTTACGCTCCTTAAATATAATTTCTATAACTTCCTTATAAATTTTAAATAACACTATTTATAATATCGTTTAAAACTATTTACCTTTAATATTAATATAATTTATTAATATTATTAATATTAGAAACTATATTATTATATATATTTTATTAAATAATTAATTAAAAACTTTAGTTAACCGGAAAATAATAACGAAAGTAAATATTACTTATAATAATATTTTAAATATTCCATTTTAAATATTTATATAACCTAGTAATGTAATTATTATTAACGGAATTTATATTATCGAGTAACCTTTATTAAATAATTCGTTAAAAATCCTAGTTAAGCTTAAGAGGGTAACGTAATATATTAAGCTCGGCATTTCCTTACTTCTTAGCCTCCTTTAATAGTTATTAACATTTTAAATATATATTTACGCGTTAAAAGTCCCCTTTAGGTTTTAAAATAATTATAATATTTTCTTTTTAATACTACTTTTTAAAATTCTATTTATAATATATTCCGGCTAATAACGAGTAAAATATTCGATTATAAGGTAAATTTTCTTAATAGAGTTAACGTCCCGTAGCTCTTTACTTTAAAACGAAAGAAGTAAGGTTAAATAAATTATCGTTATATTAATATAAACGTTTTATTTTTAAATATAAAATAAAGAAATATCTGTATATTTAAAGATCTTTTAATCCTCGAGGTATTTTTATATAAAGAAATATATAATACGAATAGCTTTTTATTATATATTAAACTTTATATAAATTTTATAAATTTTAAATAAATAAATTAAAAATCGTTTATATTTTAAAACCTATATTCTATATCAAACCTAGGGTTTTTATTAAATTTAAGCGTAAAAGTATTATTTAACTTTAAATTTATAAAAGGTTTTATAATATAATATATAATATTTAATATTTATATATAAGTTTTATCTAACGATAGTAACAAGGATTAAAATAGTTAGTTAAGAAGATATTAATTTATTATATAAATTATTAATATTATTAATTAGTACTCTATTTAATAAAAATTGAAGGTTTATTAATAAATGTATATAAGTATTATAAAGATATTAATACTTTATTTATTCGATTCGTTGACGCTTTCTCGATTTAGTTATAATATAACTATTATTTCTATAAATGCTTATTTTTTTAAAGATATTAAATAATAAAAATAATTATATCTTAATTTATTTCGGTATTTCTTATTTTAATTATCTCTTTCGATATTACTTTTAATTCGCCTTTTATATCGACTTTATTACGGTTTATAATTAAAAGGTATAAGTTTTTTTTTTTAAATATATATATCTTTAATAACTTAAAGTATTACTTTTTAATACTAGCTCCGCGGGCTTTTACCTAATATATTTATTAGTATATAGATATTTTAAAACGCCTTTATAAGTTAATAAAGGTAACTTAGGAGTATTTCGTTTAATAGAATAATATAACGATAATTATTATATAAGCGGGATAAATTATTATAATATTTTAATTATATTAATAACTATAAGGTAAAGGCTTATAATAAGGTAAAGGCGTCCTACTTATTCTTATTATTAAATATAAAGAAAAAGAAAGTAATACTTATTTTTAAATACAATTTATAATACCGAAAGGTATATTAAATAGTAATAAAATATAATATAAATTTATTATACCTAATAAAGTTTCTTAATTATAAAAAAGACCGCGGGTTATAAAACTAAATATAAAAAAGTTTATTATAAATAAATTAAAACTTAATACGCGGGTATTTCTTTTTATAAGCCTTATTAAAGTTAATAATAGCGTCGGTCGCTTTAAGCTAACTTTAAAGCTCGGAAGAGAGTTACGAGGATTTAATTAATTTTAAAAATACTTTAATAATTTATATATTATTTTAGACCTGGTTAATAACCTCTTATTATAAAATTTAAAGGGCTAGCTTAAGGCGGTCGATAATTTTAATAATATCTTCGTCTAGCTTTTCTAATAAGCTTTTCTAAAATAAATATATAATACGGCGGGCTATTATTTTAATTACGGACTAAATATTAATTATTAAAGTATTTTTAATTTTTATACCTTACCTTAAAACTTTTATATAAATTCTTAATATTTTTAAATTAACGATTCAATCCTTTAAATAGAATCCGTTCTATCGGTTTAGAATTTATAATTTTAATAATATTAATATAAATATCTAAGAAATTTTAAAAAACTATTAAATCTTTCCGCTATATAGGCGGCGTTAAAATATTAATATTTTAAAATAATATAATAATTAAAAAGCAATTACGTTATTTAAATATTAAAGGAGATAATATTAATTATACTCCTCGTTATTAATAATAAGTTAATTATAATTATAATAACCCCTTTTAAAATAAGAGTATAAATAAGTTAAAATAAAATCGAAAGGGATATTTATTTAAAAAAATATTAGGAAAGTTATTAATTTAAATAGTTTATATTTTTATTTATAAAGACGTTATTTAAAGTTTACCGTATTTAACTATATAATAAAAAGCTATTAATAAAGCGGTAACGAAGTAAGCTATATTAGCGATATATATATAAGTAACGCCTATTAATACTTGTATATAAGATTATAGCTCGTTATATAAGAAAGTTATATAAATTATATTCGATTTAATTAATAACGCGCGTAATATATAGAGTTTAATAATAATAAATACTTAATAATAGGAGATATAAATATAAAGGATAGTCCTTTAATTATATCTCTATTTATTACGGATTATAATAAGCCCTTTTATAATTATATTAAGTTAATAATCTTATAATAATAAAGGGCGCCGGCGTATAATATTACCTTTATATAGATATACTTATATTAATTAACTTATATATAATAGAATATCGTAATTTCTTAAACTAATAATAAAACGAGGGTTCTAACGATATATAGATCTTAGCCTTATATTAATAACGCTTAATTAACTAATCTTAAAAGTTAATATAATCTTATAGTATTTAAGTAAATAGTTATTCGTATCTATAAAGCTAGTAATATATATATAGGTAAGGTGTGTTAAAAGCGTAATAAAGTATTCTATAGCTTTATTATATATTAAATAATTATTAATAAAAGATTATTTAACGTTAAGTCGATCGCTATTCCTAATTTAATGCATCGCCTTACGATTATTATATTAATCTTAACTACTTAGAATTATTTAAATTATTTATATAAGAATATATAGCTATAAATTAAATAAGTAATATAATTTTTAATTAATATAAATTAAATTACCTTAAGCGATTACTTTATAATTATATAATATAATATTAAAAGGTATTTATATAAATATAATATAAATATATATTTTTTAATTATCTTTAATTAATAAGTTATTATATAAGTAATAAATATAATTATTTAAATTTAATATATAAGAGATTAAAATATAAATTATTAATAATATTAAATAATTCCCTTTCGTTTTAATTAGTTTCCATTTTCTTATACTAATTTATATAATATTTAAATATATATAGTTCTTAATTATATAATTAATAACTAGCTAAATCTAGCTTAAATAAAAGCGGCGGGCGCGCTATACCTTATCGGTACGGTGCCCCACGCCAGTGTTAAACTCCTAACCGTCCAATTCGGCTGCAGCTTGATGTCCAGCTAGATGATTCGATAGGAGCATGCAAAGAAGTGGTGCTTCTGCAGACCCCCGCTGTAGGGTGGGGATGATAGGACAATGCACACACCATGCCAATTGATAGGTTATGAGGCGGCTTCGAGAGAAATGGGTTGGGCAACAATTCAGCGCAATCGAAGCCGTATATAGTAAGAGGTATGTAGTAAGGTAAGTAGCACCGCCCTGTCCTTTGCCGGCCATGATGCTCACACCAATATCAGAAGGCCGCTGGTTCCGCATAGCCTGCTGGTTTGGGCCCATCCGGTACACCCACGTCTTGTCGGTCAGCTCGTTGGCTAGCCTGGACGGACCAAAAGAAGGCACAGTCAAGAGTAGCGGGTGACGATACATACTACGGTGACCACGCACAATGCACAATTCAACATGAGACGGCGCACATGATGCCTTCTTGGGTTCAGATCTTTCAATTCATCGTGGCACCTTCCGTGCCATGCCATCTGTGACGAGACTGTCGTCACCCTGATCCTACAGCCCCGAAAACGTCATCAGGATGCCTTCTCCAAGCTCAAACCAGGAATATTCGTCAGACCGCACCATACCCTTCTACGAATCCGAGGTGTATCTGCAATATTACCTGATGAATAAGCACACGCAACCGATACAACGGGACACCATCCGCGGAGCCTGCACTGAGCTCAGGCCTTTCAAATGGCCCGCCATCGCCAACGATCGTAAAACAAACATTGCATCTGTTTGCGACTTCCTAATCCATTGCGTCTCAACGCGTCCATCCCAGTGATGAAGTAGTTGGGTTAGATTAGATATATCGCTTGGGCCCAAGCAGCCTGTATGTCGGGCATATATCTCAGGTCTTGAAAGGTCAATATAGGCAATGAGGCTAGCGGGCTTAGCCGCGCCACCACATCAGCCCATATCCGACCTGTGGTTAGTATTTTTACAAGTAGAGCATGACAGGGAGAAATAACCAGGACACAAGAAAGAAATACGCGGGCCAAGTTGAAGTGGCCCACAAAGACGATGAAACGTCTTGGATCCCATGTTGAACGCCTGGTGTTTTTGTTGCGAAAACAGAGACTGAACAAGAACCTAAGACCCAAGCATGAGGCGTCACTTGCAACAAGGCCGAAATGTTGTATAACGGCTGCTGCAAGCCGACGCCACTTATATCTCATACCTGTCGCATTCCTTGTTGCGCCCCGGTCCTGCTTCTTTCAGGTAGGTGCCACCTTCGCAATATTGGCGAGGACAACTAGAGGATGTCCCATGTGTCCTCGGCAGCGTGGCAAAACTTGCTGCACGCGACGCTGGCCGAAAGACTGAAGTTGCTGATGGAGATCCTTTCATCAACAAATTGATCGGCAAAGGTGTCCTCGCCCTTGGCCATGGCTCCGACGAAAACGCAAATGCTCTGCTTAGAACCTACGTCCTGTACCCAGTTACGAACTCGCACCAGAGGAGCGTCAAAACTCAGCGTGACCTTGCGGCAGTCCGGGGGCAGGTGGTCAGTGATGGGGTTCTGGATAACCCGCAGAAGCTTCTCCTGGGAGGTCGTAGAACGAATGGATAGGCGATGGAGAAGCTGGACCATAAGACCAGCGAAGCGCTTGAAGGTACGCGGGATTCTGACGGTAGGCGAAACCTCGATAAGGACACCCTTGGCGGTGTGGATGTAGATCTGTAACTTGCCGGCCTTGTTGATGGGTGAATCGAGCAGAGTCAAGAGACACTATTCAAGTTAGCACAGTCAGCATGTTGAATGCCCGACTAGATCGGAGGACAGTTGGTCCAACCTGGTGTGTAATATCAGGACGAGCATCACTAATGTCGCGGTTCATCTTGCGCATGACACCAATGTGTTCGTCGCTGTTGAGCAGCGAGTATTTCTCGTCGCGCATGCCCGGACGACCGCTGCCGCCACCGTGCGAGGCCTTGTAGGTTTCGAGGCTGGCATTGGAGAGGACAACAATGAGTCTCTGCGAGTTCTTATCATTCAGCGGAATGGGCGTGTGCTGTTCAGCTACCAGCTGGGGAAGAGCCGGAGGAGGGAGGGATTGTGTGCCTGCGTTTGGGGCCATTGTGTCAGCTGCGGGTTTCTGGTAGATGCGAGTATATCTGCCGTCTCTACGTGATGCGAAAACGGCGGGTTGTGGCTGCAAGTGTCTCAAAGATGCAAACGTTTGCATGAGATGTACATTCGTTCAATTGGTACAGGCGAAAGATTCGGGGAGTTTGAAAGGGGAAAGAGAGGGGTTGCTTTCAAGGTCCCAATTCCTAGAATGTGGTACTTGAGGCTACACAGATAGTAGAGCAGATTTAGGCCACAAGATAACCTAGCGAATTTTCCGCAGGCCTGCATTAACTCGCCAGGGCAAAGAGCAAGAACACAACAAAAGGAACGCAGGAGTATAGATATTCCAAGGTAGGAAGCGTGGCCGCTCACTCATTCAATCAATTGACTGATCGATTGACCAGGTAGTCGCAATAAATAAGCTGAAATTGGTTTACTTACGAGGTCGCTTGCGCTGCTCGGGGGACGACATGATGATGCTTGGAGGAGTGGTAATTGCAATGGTCGCGGTAGGAGGTCGGAGGGGGAGAAAAAGAGACAGAAAAGGCGGGGCGTTGGAGCAACCAATTGATGAAGCGGAACGCTTGGACGACTGATGTCAAATTTTGTCCAGTGATAGGCGTTCCCTGGAGATGGATGATTTGGGTAGGTAGGTATAATAAATTGAGGAATATATGACAGGAAGTATTTGGGCAAGAAGAAGGAGCAGGCACGGCAGGTTTTTATTAAGCGAAGACGTAAGCCAGCATGCAGACTGCAACTTGACGTGAATCTCGAGAGCAAGGGAAAAAATTGCTGTAGAACTTTGTGATAAGTGGGAAGGGTGGCAGAGACTGAGGTCAGGCCAGACGCCAGGGTCCATCGGTCCATCGGACGTATGAACTCTTTTCTCTGCCTTAGCGCCGGCGACTTTTATTGGCCATGCCCGTCACCACCAACATTTGTCTCCGGCCGTCTCGCAACGATTACGATTACGGAGAGCCGTCTATAAACTTGTCGACTTGTTCTCATTTGGTTCCCCGCTCCCTGGAATTTCTGACGAATGCCGGGCTCCCCCTTTCTATCTTGCCATGTATAGAATAATCCGTGTCTGATCGGTGCAAACGCGCGGTTTTGCCTATAAAGTACTCCAGCAACTGCAGGTTGAGAAGCATTCTCACCTCATCAAGCCGCATGGAAGCTTCCTGAATGCTGCACGCGGTGTCACCCGCCGTCTCACCTGCTGTTTCCGTCTCACTGTGCTTTTCCCCGGGGCATCCCTTGCTTACCACGGAAAATGCCACGCTATCTAAGACCAGGCCGGATGAAGCCGCGATGACCTACATGGCCTTGACTTCGTCGTGATATTGAACTGACGACTGCCTGCCAGCAAGCGAATTGGACCAGACGTCGTGGCTCCACTTGGCCAACCTATGCCGGCCATACTTTAGTATATCTCGGTTCTGGTTGGATTTCCTTCGACACTTGGCTGCATGTAGCGTACCATTGACAAACTTCGCTCCAATCAGAGTCATATTTCTTGGTACTGTTTGGGAGGTTTCAGAGTCATTGGGTATAATGTTTCTATTTTGAGTTCACATATTGGAGGGTAACCAGCTCTCTCTGTGAGTATTTTGTTTCTGCTAGCTTTGGCTGGTATCGACCCGACATTTATGACACAAAGAAGAACAACCCTCTCTTCAGCTCTTCTTGGGTATAATGAGGCCACCTTACTCCTGTCATGAGGCAGTAGTGTTATGCCCAGGCCTTGAAAAGCAAAAAGACCAGCAACTAAACAATGTTTAATGTATGCAGATCTGATATAGTTCTGGAGGAGGAAGAACAAACTTCACGCTCGCATTACCATTTGTTTGGAAACTTGGTCACGATGTTTTCTCGGACAGCATGTATCCCAGAGCCAAGAACTGTCACAAAACCCTCTCTCAAGTTAGGGCTGCTCCCATTAGCTACAGTACCTCGGAATCACCGCTGAACAGTGTTATCGCCAAGACAACTTCAATAGCAACGGCGAACTGGTATGGCTATTCCAGCCTTGGTGGTACCTACGCATTGCGCTTCGCCTTTAACATAATGCGTCGGTGCGTATAGTCGCGAAAGTCATCAGATTGCTCGAGGAAGCTTGTCAGGCTAATTCAGGGCACAGCGTGCAAGAATATGGGTTCACCAACATGGCTGCTGCTACACCGAAATTCCTGCTTACCTCTAGGCTGGCTGGGCGAGAAGACACTGAATTATTATTCGTTGGACACAATTTGCACGGCCCAGGAAGGGGGTCAGCCTAATGAAACCTCTACAACATGGCCATATACATCGATGGTTATTATATCCAGCAATGAGGCTGGGCCTTTCGGGAGGGAATCAACTTGGCAAACCAGATTCATGAGGAACGGTGCGCTTAGCCACGGCGATTGCCTCAATAAACGTGTCGAGTGGATGCTGCTACGTTTGAGTGCCTGATGATCTCACTGGCGGAACGCGATGCACAGCAGCTCCATGGCCGGGATCGATTCCAAGTGTGTGTATTGTATTGCCAGTGCATGTTTCCTCCAATTCTAGCTTGGATAGTTTGCCTCAGTGCATAAAAGAGGGGCTATATTTATCGGTCCGTATGGCGATCCGATGCTGGAAGCCGGAAGGCCCCCAGGCCCCTCAAAATTCGGAAACACGAGGTAGCCGATCATTTAAGGTTACTTCGTCTGATGTTGTTTGGAGTTCTCCCTGTTCTACATAGCCTTGGGTTCTCTTTTTTTAGTCAGCCGGGAGCCGGCCATGCGCTCGTAGGCTCACCACTCACCATTGGCGCGCTCTAGCTAGCACACACTCGTGGCAATGAGGTTGTTCAACGGGTCTGCGTTGCGAAGACCCTGCATCCCATTGACCCGCACATTTAAGCTTGTTTCTGACCCCTGTCTCGACGCCGAAGCGATGCATCCGAGTCAATTCTATCACAATGATATATCGAGCATCCGAAGTCTCTTGCCGTTAACCTTTGGCCCTGGGGTGACATACTCTAGCAAGGCCCTCATCCGCATTGAAGCTACTAAACTTCTAGAAATCACTTTGGATGGCATGGGAAAAGTCCCTAGAGCTAGATTCGTGCCTGACAGGTCTCCTGTTCCCAGGTCGATTACCCTGTGTCTATGCAGCTCATCTTCGTCTGCCCGAAGAGGACACTGGCGTGCAGTCTAGTCTCTTCTATGTAAAAGGTGGTGGTGGAGCCCTGCATTCATGTTGCAGCCAACATTCCACCAGGACGAACTCACCAGGCATTGCCGATATAGCATGTCAAGGAGAAGGGTCGAATTTGAATTTGATATCAACCCTGTTTGCCATGACCCAACTGCCCAGTTACCACGGATTACCCTCGCTGGCTCGGTATGGGTTGGACGTCATTGGTGTCGCCTGATACCGGCGGTTGGCTATTGTCCGTCCTCGATCTGTTCCATCCCAAAGAGTCTCTGACACAGATGGTTTCCACCAACCTCAGCCCTCGCTCGCCCCGGGACCCTGCTACGCGCTACTCCAGACAAGCTGCCCCATGTCTCATCCCCATCCGGTATCTGGACATCGGACGACGCTCATCTGTCAAGGCCCTGGGGACGTTAGAGTCCAACCTTACCTTTATTCAATGGGTCCCAAGCTGCCAAGCTTTGTTCGTCGGGTGTCCCGAGCAGCTTTCCCGATGCTCCTCCTCCACGCAGCCCAGAATGCAGCCCACAACTGGAGGAAGGCCCAAGGCCCCGATCGCCGCTACAACGGGGCCTTATGGGTCAGATATAGTGCTATAGTTGCTGCTCATGGATCCACGATCTGCTCGCCAGCGTATACACCGATTGAGCTGTGACGACTCGCGTGAGCCTGATTTGAGATGAGTCTTCGTTTCACCACCCAGCTGATTTCCACGGCATACCTTTTTCCCATGAACGGGTATGAGATCTCAGACAAGCGACAGGCATGGCGAAGCCATTTGTTTTGTGGCTCTTGGAAAACGGGCGGCAGGCGCTGGGCAGACCTCAGCCGAAATCTTGTACAAAATGGCCCAACTCCCGCCCTCTCCAGGACGATATTACTACTTCCTCAACGCTCTTGTGTGCATGACTGGTTCACTCTTTTAATTATACCCCTTACTCTCATTTTCCTTCTCACTTGCCAGTCAAGGACATCACGTTGACCGTGTGTTTTTATGCTTTACCTTCGTTATTAGCTATATCATTCTAATATTGCCAATTTCGCTGTGTGATTATTCCCAGAAACACCCCTTACTAGATCATATACCCAAGACAAGATGGTTGCCAAGTCTCAGATGCTGTGGGCACTCGCCCTCGTAGGCCTCGCCGTGGCCCAGAACAACAACAATAACAACAACAACAACAACAACAACAACGGCGACAACCAGAACAATGGCGACAACCAGAACAACGGTGACAACCAGAACAACGGCAATAACAATAATGGAGATAACAACAACAACCAGGACGCAACTCTGACACTTGATGAAGCTGCCGTCCAGACCGCGTCTGCGCTTGATGGCACTGAGGATGGCAGTGATGGCGCTGCTTCGGCCACCTCTGACAATAACTTCATCAACTTCTGCTCGGGCCAGCAACTCACCAACGGCCAGCAGGCAGAGGGTGGATCCTGCAACGGCATCCGTGAGTAGCTACATCTATATTCCGGCTTATGTTCCTGTCCTGGTTTTGTGTACTGACCCTTGCCCTAAATACAGCCATGGGAAAGATCCCGTCCAAGGGCCAGATGGTCTCGACACTTGTCAAGAACCCACTCAACAATGACGTCGTTGCGCCAGAAACCACTTTCGATATCGAGGTTCTGGTCACCAACCTCGTGGCGGGCTCTTTCACCAACGCCCAGACGACTTACTACTCTGCCCCTCAGGACTTGCAAGGCGGTCTGATTGTTGGCCACACCCACGTCACCGTGCAGGATCTTGGCAACACCCAGGACCCTGACAACACCCTGGATCCTACCCAGTTTGTCTTCTTCAAGGGCATCAACGACGCCGGCAATGGCAACGGCCTACTTACGGCCACCGTCGACGGCGGTCTCCCCGAGGGTAACTTCCGAGTCTGCACCATCACTTCTGCCTCCAACCACCAGCCTGTCATCATGCCCGTTGCCCAGCGTGGTGCCCAGGACGATTGCGTTCGCTTCAGTGTTAGCGCCAACGGCGACAACCAGAACAACGGCGATAACCAGAACAACGGCAACAACAACAACAACAACAACCAGAACAACGGCAACAACCAGAACAACAACAACCAGAAGCGAGGAGTCAAATCCAACTCTCGAGTCTCCCGTGGTCTTGGACGACGAAACAACTAGGCGACCAAGACAGTTCAGCGCCGAGCACTTCGGTTCAACCGCACTGCCTGGGTCGTCTAAAGTCCGGAATCTTCATGGTGGCTTCAACAGTCACGATAAGTGGGTACGCCCTGGTTGTACACTAGAGATGTATGCTTCGAAGGGTCAAACAGGGAGGCCACGAAAAGACGGGCATCCTCGCACTCGGGCGATCAAAGGGATGCGTGTAGAACACAGCGCTGATCACCAGAAGCATCGAACATTTACAGTGTATAATCCCATCTGGTTTCTTTTTCCTTGTCGTTGGAATGACTACGATAGATATGGGATGGGTTCACTGAAGGGAAACTTTGAGTAAGGGGTTTTGAGTTCGCAAAGTTGGGGGAAGGGGTAATACACGGCCAATTCGAGATTTAGTCGCAGCTCTTTCTGTTATTATTATTAGGCTTTCACCGAAAAGTCACATTGAATATTGTACAACTATAAAACAATCATAAAAAAACATGCCATAGTTATCCTACTCTACGTGCAATGCGCAAAAGAAAGAAGAAGAAATGTCAAGAGAGTGGCGGGCTGAGGTGTCTCACAAGAAGCCACAGCCCCTCTTAGACATTAGGCGCGGGCGATCGGCATCCGTGGGCGATTCTGCGACGCGGCCAACGTCACTCGTATTGTGTTCAGCCTTGCATCCCGGCAGGCCAGGCTGAGCTGGAAATCAAATTATGCTTTTCTGTCGCGGTTCTTTCATCCGGTGTTACGTTCAGACCGAAATCCCTTGGCGAATCAAGGAGCTGACAGAAAACCGTGGTTTGCTTGCTTGCTTGGCCTTCCAGCTTCCGGTTTGGGGAAGCTCAAACAACTGAAGTAGCATGTTTCCAAAATCACTTGGCATCTAGCCCTGGGAGATGTGTCGCCGCCATCTTCCACCGTATCGGGGCGATGTCCTGCAGTAGCAGGTGATTGACTGCATACGGCTTCACCATCAATGGCAAAGGGCGGACGCCTGCCTTACTCAAGATTGGCGGGGCTGGCGGTCGCCATGGTCTAGACGGGTGCATTCCATTGCATTACAGGTTGGTCACGGGGGCCAGTGATGTTGCGGCTGAGGGTTGGGTAGGACGATTAGTCACGTTGAGGGATGAGGATCAACATTCCTAGGCGCCTTCCACTCAGCTCCATGTTTCTCCCCGCTAGAACTAGGATCTGGATCGGTAGATAAACATGAAGACAGGAAGCAACTTGACCTAAGAGGCTTGTCAGCTTATCGAGATTCCAGTGGCCGGTAGGAGGGCCAGCTACTGTCTATAAAATGAGTATACCCTCGGTCAGACCGACTGAGAACGACGACTGTGATCAGCAAGATCAGTATCGTCAATACTTCATTATCGAAGAAATATAATTCATCTCAGAAAACCCTTCAGATTTCATCATGTTTTCCAGAGCTGCCCTCCTCGCGCTGCTCAGCAGTGCTGTTCTGATGGGCACGACCAAGGCCGATGTTCAAGGCTTCGATATTTCGCACTATCAGCCCAACGTCAACTTCAAGGGGGCTTATTCGGCCGGTGCTCGTTTCGTGATAATTAAGGTAAAACCAGTTCCCCAGTCTCCACCACTCGTTTCCTCACTTCGCCTTTCCAATAGACTGGGTAGACCAAGATGGAGCCCCTTTCCCCTTTGGAACACATCCGAACTGACACATGTGTGCACACAAAAAGGCCACAGAAGGCACGAACTATATCGACCCCAAGTTCTCGGAGCATTGGACGGGCGCGACCAATGCCGGCCTGATCCGAGGCGCGTACCACTTCGCGCGTCCGAACAGCGGCAGCGGGGCGGCGCAGGCGACATTTTTCCTGGCCCACGGCGGCGGTTGGACCAAGGACGGCCGGACGTTTCCAAGGATGCTAGACCTGGAATCCGGGTCCTCGTCGCAGTGCTACGGCTTGTCGACCGGCGCAATGGTAACATGGATCCGCGATTTCAGCAACACGTACCACGGCAAGACGGGGCGGTACCCGATGCTCTATACGAACCCGTCGTGGTGGACGTCGTGCACAGGCAACTCCAAGGAATTCGTCACAACCAACCCACTGGTACTAGCCCGGTACTCCAACAGCCCCGGCACCATTCCCGGTGGGTGGCCTTACCAGACCATCTGGCAGTATGCAGACAAGTACGCGTACGGCGGCGATGGAGACAAGTTCAACGGAAACGAGACGGGTCTTAAGAAGCTGGCGTCTGGCTGAGACACTCTAGAGAGCAAACGTTGGGATCCGTGGCGTATTGTGGGAATGCGGTCATGGCGGCAGTACCCATGGGGATCATCACTATGTGATGCTTGTATAAACTGTGTTCCTAGGTGTGAATAATTAAATCATAGGTGGGTTGGAAATCGAGTAAGTAGTCATACAGAGGCTTCAATCCATCATGCGAGCTGACGCATAAACTCAGCAAACAGCCACTCATGCATGTTACCCAAAAGGTTTTAAAAAAACTTAACTTCAATGATATGTATTTGCTTATACCTGCTCAATATGTTTCTAAAAGACCATCACGCTTAATGGCCGAGACACTTAGTTTATTTAATCTAGATGGCCACGATACTCCGTGAAACGGTAGTCCCCAATATCAGGGGCTGGTTTCCATTCTCTAGGCGCAGCGACATCACACGGAGCTTTCGTACAAAACCTCAAAATTTTAGCCACTCATATATATATAGTGATATCTCTTCTTCCGTGAGCTACACCAAGGCAGATTCTGAAAGGTATCATACTATTAACGGTATTGCCTACCGCACAATCAAAAGGAGACAAAGCGTCCCAAACTACTCGGCCCCATCACGATGTTGGCAACGACCAGAGCGAAGGACCCCTATTTACAATGTACTCAATTAAAGGGCCAGCTCGGGAGAGCAGCCGCGCTAGTTGTCAACATCTATTGCCCCCAGTGGTTTTGGAGGCAGGCTTCTTGTCAGTATTGTTGGCATATTATTTAAAGGGGGGGGGCTTTGGAAACAAACTTCATCTCGGAAGCTTTTATGGAGACTATGGACGCAGTAGGAGGGGCCTAGTAGGGTAAGGCCGCCAATGCCAAACCATAGGCATCCTCGATGACGGGCATCCAACAACAACTCGATGAGACATGAAGAAGATTCAATAGAGGGGAGATGGGTTGTTTATCAATTAGTAATTATATGGAAGGATGCCTTATATTTCGAAAGGGTCGGGTCGCTGCGCAGCAGCACCCCCAAGTGGAATAAGTCGAGCGCCAGGCAATCCTATGGGCGCTGAAGAAAATAGTGCAGGAGAGCATCTGCAGAAACTGCAGAAACTGCTCGGGTATCTCTTGTCGGTATTAAAGTTTTATGCATCTTGGTGACCAACTGGTCAGAGCGGAGAGTCTGAATTATGTTGAGATACATACACCCACTTGGGTATATGTGAGTCTCGCCGAGTGGAGAATTGGCCAAGCACACATGTGATTGATTAGTGATGGTCATGGGGTGGATGTCAGCTTGTTGCAACGATCGTTCAGAGACTACGGCCTTTAGTCCTCAGGAAACAGCTCTCTCAAGTTGCTTACGAAAACACCGGTTTCGCTGTCCCATCTCTTGAAGAATTTGCCTGCCATTGGAACCAGATCTTTGATTTCACGGGGCAATTCTCGAACCCCTCCTTTTAGGTCCAGGACTTCCATGTTATCCTCTGCAATAACGTGGTGATCCGAACCATCCGTACCAACCCTAAAAATATGTCAGTGATAACAGTCCAACGCACAAGGTTGAATTCGACATACATGCAACGGTAAAATGGCTGCGCAACCCGAGATGAATTATCGTCAAACCCAGCCCCGTTTACTGTCCAGCCGATTATGATGCCGTGATAGTCGTAGCGCTTGTGTTTGAAAACCTGACCGATTCGATATTTGATTTTGTCAGGGTTGTCGAGCGTACTTCTCTTCCAGAGCGCCTTATCAGACGAATCAACGCGTCGGATCTCCCTAATCTTATCCCTGACCCTTCTCGAGGGAAGCTCCCAGTTGTTCTGTCTGCGGCCCGGTGACACGAAAGTATCATACATCGGACACACATACTTCTCAACCAGCCACGAGTCCTCAGGAAAGTACTCGTAGAAGTATTGCAGCAAGTCTCCCACATCCTGCTGCCAATCCCAGCGCATATCCTCGTTGTCTGGCAAGATAGGCACCATCATAATACTTGCCCATATCATACTGTACAACGCCGGCTGGAGGTTCCGAGCCCAGTCTCCGTGACGGAGCTCGATCAGTGGTACTAGGTCTGCAACAGGTCGCTCCAGGGTTCTGAAACTTGTAAATGATGACCGAATGTTCTGTGCCGTTCGCATCACAATCAAATCGGTGCTGGTAGGCCTCAAAAGATTATCATGTCCTGAATGTGCACCTAAGCGATTTAGGAACACACGAAGGGCATCGAGTGAAACCTCGCCATCCGAACCATAGGCGTCAATAAACATCTTTTGCTGCTGTTCTTCATCTTCGGGTATAGAGTGGCCATCCAGCGATACGCCTTGCGGTGACAGTACAACAATGTAGACCTGGGTAGGGAGTAAGCAGCAATATGCTTCCATATCCAACCTTTCGGCGATGGACGAGAAAATGGCGGCAGAGATAATGGGCATTGAGGGATGCTGGGTATCCTGGAGGGCCCTGCCGATAAGGCAAGTGCGCAGGTACTTAGCCATGCCTTCATCCTCTTGGGCAGCTGTCAGATTACTTTCGTGCAACCATCTACTCAAGGCCATGCTCTTTTCACGGGTGGCCATATCGCCCACGTTGGAAGTCTCATGCCGGAAGCGCGAAGCCAGCTGGTCCAGGGTCACAGATATCTCGTCCAGATCGCCATCGTTGTCGTGGAGGACAAACATGTCAAATGCGCCCAGGGCACGTTCAAGTCGCATACCGCAATTGACCTTGTCGGCAGCTTTGGCGTTTCGTCCTATGTATCGGGCTGCATGCTTCTGGTATTTAGCCCATTCTGCGATCGCCAGGCTCCGGTGAATGCTATCGAGGACTGTGCAAGCGTAGTAACGACGGGCGAGTACGTCTGGGGCATCATCGTGGATCTTGCATTGAGATAACAGGTAGTCCTTGGCATCATAGCCATACTGGCAGATCTCTTCGATCCTCTGCAGTCGTTCGAGACGGGTTGCGACAATGCCATCGAGGAGCTGTGAAATCCTGCGGTTCCGGAAGAGGCGCAGGGTGCAGAGACGCCTCCAGTCAATCTGAAGACGCTTGTTGCGCCGTTTTGCGTGGAAGGCGTGGTCAGCTTGCCAGTACTTGAAAGTTGTGTCACAGTAGTATCTCCAGAGCAAGGGCGTTTGCGCAACACGGGCGAATCGTTTCGAAACGGGGGAAATCTGCAGAAGCGTCTCTTCGGGGGAGGTGTAGTGCAAGATCTGGGTTATGAGCTCATCGGGGAGCGCATCGAAGGAAGCCATTGCGAATCCTAAGGCGGGGGGTTAAGTCGACCAGCTTATGCGAAAGCAGTGAATTCGAAATGCTCGACTGATTGAGAGGGACTTATGTTGGTTGATGGCCATGGGGTCAAGTTCAAGTTCAGAGGTAAGAGACGAATGGGGTCTGGGGACGGTCTTTTTATTGAAAGCTTGTCCAAAAGCCAGTCACCTTGTGTGCGCATGGAGTGCCTTCGATGATGCGGAGGCAAAAAGGTCGAATGCGACGGAACGAAACCGGCCGGTTGTTGAGCTGGTCTTGCCACTGTTCCATGTAAATTTGCCCGAGATGCAAGCGCGAGATGCTTTGCGAAAAGGGCATCTAAGTGTGCAGGTAGGCATAAGTGTGTGTGTGAGCTTGTGTGTGGTGCTTCGGTAGTCGCTACTACACTACGCGACGTAATGGGCCGGACATTGTCGTGGGATCCAACAAGAGCCTAAAATGTGTACAGGATGTATCCATGTCATTCAGACCAAGGTAAGGAGATAGGCAATATCCTGCGCTATGCCGCTCATGCTCATGTTGCGGAAGAGCAGATGCGAACGCAGAAGCAGAAGCAGAAGCAGTGGCAGAGGTAGAAACAGCAGCAGGCGGAAGCATGTCATGTCATGAATTCATCGGATTGATGTCAACCTACATGCACCCACCTACTGCTAAAAGTTTAAGCCTGCCTGTCCGCCCGCCTCTGATTCAGCCAAAGTTCCTGCATAGACCCCAGAAAAGAGGGCCAGTCCGACCCTGTCTCCCTCTGTTTACATCGGGGCCCTCGGCCAATCAGGCGGCACCTGTGCTTTGCTTTGCTATACGCGACTTTCTTCTATTGCCGGGGCTGCTGGCTGCCATCGCGCATCACGCTCACGCTCAATTCTCCCCCACTCTACCCAACTTGCCTTACAGTAAACATCGCGCATTTTTGCCAGCATACCGTCTTCAAGTGCATTTGCTTTTATATTTTGGTCATTTCTGCAGTCCTGCGACGCACACTTGTTCCCGGCGTTCTCCATTCCAACCGCCTTACGAGTCCTATGCACCAATGAAGTAAACAACGACCCCGAGTCGCAACCGTCGCCTTTTCTTTCGCGATACCCACCCACACGCACACGCCATGGTTCACGGGAACTATGGTGGCGGCCTCGATACGCCGCGCACCAATGTTGGCGATGCCACCTACCTCAGCCGCCAGCCGGACTTCGACATGACCCAGGAGCCTTCCTTCCAATCGCCCCCCGACAAGAACAACCTTTTCCAGCAAATGCGCAATGGCAGATCCGGCGCTGCACCAGTTCGAACACCGCGCGGTTCACGCGCGCCCCTCGGCAACAAACGCAACCTGCCAGCCGGCATTGGCGGTGCAGAATTTACCCCCATGCTGAAATCTGCCACTCGCAATAGCGCGCGTCGAAGTTATGGTGGCAAGGAAAACCAGAATGGCATTGCAACACCCGCACTGCGCAAAATCGAAGAGGACGGCGACATGACTAACATTCCCGTTGAGTCCTCCCTTTACGGCCCCTCGAGGCATTCTTATGTCGAGGCGACGCCAATGCCCGAGACCGACAATACCAGTGACGCCTCGACGCCATTGGTAGTGCCGATGAGACGAGGAGGCGATAAGGGCCCACTTCACGACGGCAACCAACTTTCTCTGAGAGAACAGGAAAATGTCATCGATAGAATCGAGAAGGAGAATTTTGGTCTGAAGTTGAAGATCCACTTCCTCGAGGAGGCTTTGCGAAAAGCAGGCCCTGGCTTCGAGAAGGCCGCCCTGAAAGAGAACACCGAGTTAAAGGTCGACAAGTTTACGATGCAGAGGGACCTGCAAAAGTACAAGAAGCAGCTCGCAAATGCCGAGGCCGACCTCGAAACATATTCAAAACAGATCCTAGAAGTCCAAGAGCGCGCGAAGAAGAAGTACGCCGACGAAGGGATGAGACGCGAAGCCGAAAAGCTACGGAAGGAATTGGACGAGAAGGACGCCGAAATCGAAGAGTTGCATCGGCGATTAGATGACGGGAATCGGGATGGAGATCAAGTCGAGCAACTCCGGGATGAAATAGGTGACCTTCAGGCCGACCTGCGCCAGAGAGAACGTGAGGTTGGGGAGCGGGAGGAAGAGCTGGAAGTCATTCAGGGTCAACTAGACGAGACGGAAGAGAAGTGGAAGACGGCGGAGCAGCGGATAGCTGAACTGGAAGAGCACGCTGGCTCCAGTGGCGAGATGGGCGAGATTGCGCAAAAACTGAGATCGGCAGAGCGACGTGTCGAGGAGCTGGAACAAAATGCCAGGTCTAACGATGAGCTGGATGATGCTATCCAGAAGTGGAAATTGGCAGAACAGCGCGTCGACGAATTAGAACAGCAACTTCGGTCCAACGATGGCCTAGACGAGGCGAAAGAGACTATCGAGGACCTCGAGGCCAATGTACGACACCTCGAACAGCAGATGGACGACATCAAATATCAGCTGCAAGAAGCACTTGCCAACAAGAAGCGCGCCGAAGAGAATCTCGAAGAGTTGCAGAACGACATGTCCAACAAGTCAGTGGTCACGAAAGGCTCATCACGCCAGCTTGAGGAAAAGGTCTCCCGGCTTCAAAACGAACTAGCCAAGTCTCAGGAGAAGTATGAGTTCCTCGAACAACAGGCTGCCGACAAGGACAAGTACCATAGCGATGTCAAGACGAAAGCCCGGCAACTCCTTGCGCAAAGGGAGTCTTGGGAGAAGGAACGACAGACTCTGACGGCCAAACTGGAGGAAGCGTTGAAAGATCAGGGTAAACGGTCAGACGAGAAAGACTTCCTCCAGCAAAGAGAGGCTTGGGAGGCCGAACGACAGACTTTGACGACCAGTCTAGACACAGCACTGAAAGATCTGAGCTTACGGACCGACGAGAAGAGTCTCCTCCAACTCCGCCACGACGCTTTGGGTGACGAATCCGCATCACTTCAGCGGGATGTTGCTCGCCTCGAGAAACAAATTGCTCAGCTTCAAGACGACCTCAAACAGGAAAAGGCACACGCGCTGCGAATCGAACAAGAAGTGCGAGACCAGTACAGGGCCGACATTGAGCGATTGAACGACGAGATATCAGACCTGCAAGCTGAGATACGCGAGAAAGATAATCTATATGATAACGACAGCGAGAAATGGGAGAACGACAGGCGCATGCTCGAATCTGAACGGGAACAGGCAGAAGAGAAAGCAATGGGTCTCCAGCGTAGCATCGACAAGCTCCGTGAAGTTGAAGGTTCGTTGTCAGGGAAGGAGGCGAAGCTGCGAGAAGCGTTAGATAGCGAGACCGACCGCCATAGGAGTGAGCAGGCTCTCCTGAGCCGGCAAATCGATGACTTACGACAAGATCTCGAAGCAAGGCAGCAGATGTTAACTGACTTGCGTAACGAGGTCTCCTCTGTCCGCGACGAGCTTCGTCAGAGCCAGCTGGATGCGCAGACCAAGGCAGAGAAGATCGAGGCTCTGGAGGACGAGCTGGAAATCCTACAGGCTGCCATGGACGAAGAGGCCGAAGAAGCCAACAGGGAGCTCGCACAAGCACACGAAGAGTGCGAGGATCTGCGTGAGCAATTGAGCACTGCTCAGAATAATGCCAACAGCCCCCGGGCTACCAAGTCGCCCGCTAAATCGCCCATGAAGACGCCCTCGAAGTCGCCCTCGAAGTCGCCATCACGTGATGCGGCTTTCTCTCGCATGCAGAGGCAACTCGCCGACGCCAAAGATCAAATAAGCAAAGCAGCCAATGAGAAGAGGTCGTTGGAGGACCAGCTGGCTAAGCTGGACTCGGAATTGCAACTCCTACGCACATCACACACCAAGGCCGTTGCCGAAACTGAAGCCGCGGAAGACGAGCTGCGCAACATACGGAAACAGCACATGGGATCATACTCGTCTTCAGCACGTAAGCAGGAGGCGGGCGAGATTCGAATGCAGTTGAGTGAAATGCGCCAGAAATTACGAGACGCCGAGCTCGCTGCAAACCAGGAAGGAGACAAGTACAGCGACCTCGTTCAGGATCTGCAGACTCAAGTCGACATGGTGGAGGATGAGAAGATGGCGCTCGAACAGTCTCTGGCTGATGCACAGCTCGCAGCGGAGGAGGCGAGGAGCAAGCAGGAGAGGGAAGTGCGAAGGCTCGAGCATGAGATCTACAGACTACAGCACTCGCGCAAATCGCCTGGCAAGCCCACTACTGCTCAGGGCCAGGGCAAGGACGCCGATGAACACAAGGAGCTTCGCAATCTCCTTGAAAAGTCGCAAGCCGAAGTCTCTGCACTGGAGCATGACGTTTTGCAGCAGGCCTCCTTGATCAAGTCGCACAAATCCACTCAGGACAAGCTCCGGCAGAAGCTCGATATGGCACGCGGCGAGGCAAGCACTCATCGACAGAGCGCTCGCAAACTGCGTGTCGATTGCGACCGCCTTCAAAAGGCCATCAAGGAGACAGCAAGTTGGATCAGTGCCAACCCCGACAAGGTGGCTGCTGCCGCCGCTGCCGCCAAGGGGCCTTCCTCCAACAACAACCACAACAAGCACGAGGATCTCCGCCAATCCACCAACTCGCAAGAGTCAGCGGCCTACGCCAGCGCCAAGGAGCTGGCGCGCTCCGGGCGGGCCTCGATCCGCTTCGAAAACGGCGTCCTCAACGTGGTGGACCAGCGCGACCACGAGGCCGTGATCCGCGCCGCCGACGAAGCCGCGCGCCGCCACGAAAAGGAGATCCGGGGGTTGGCCTTACAGATGCAGTTCATGCACGCCCGCTGGGAGCGCGAGTCCCGCCTGCGCTCCGACGCCGCCTTTGCCAAGAAGTACCTCGAGCTCCGCCTCAGCCTCGCCGAGGCCTGCAACAAGGCCGACCTCCGCGTCCTCGAGCGCATCCACACCCAGCTCGGCCTCGAGTCCCCCGCGGCCCTGCTGGTGTCTCATCGCCTGTCTTCCCAGGAGCCGGCGTCGGCGTCTGCGGCGGTGATAACGAACAAGAAGAACGGGAGGAAATCCATAACCTCTTCTTCTTCTTCTGAGAGGAGGCAAGAGAGGAATGCGGCCGCCGCCGCCGCTACCGAAAGGGCCCAACGTAACCTCGCCGTGTTCGCGTCGGCAATCCGTGCCGTGGCCAGAATGCGCATCGGGGCTCGCCAGTGGAGTAAGCATGAGGAGACCCGCAAGAAGTTGCTCAAGGCCCTGGATAGGGAGAGGAAGGAGCAGCAGCAGCAACACCAAAGGGAAAAACCGCTTGCATTTGCCTGATGATTAAGTTATGTTTTAGTATATGGCGAAATATGGAATAGGGGGAGCAACAGGGTTGTCATGAAAACAAGTCCATTAGGAGGGCGTTACGTAGGATACTTAGGGATCAGGGGGCCCAGCATTTTGAAAGGTTTCTTGGAGTCTGGACACAGCGTAATACTATACGTTAGTCTGGTTTGCTCTACTAAACAGGAAGGGAGCTTTCTATCACAACATTATTGTACTGTTTTCTGCACGTGATTCGCTTGTAATATTATGCCTGTATAGTTTATTGTATACTATCACGAATAGTACCGTTGATTCGTATGTGCATTGACTATGCTGCCTTCATGAATCCTCCATTCTATAGCAAACTCCCAAAGTACCCAGATGCATGTTTTTCAAGGCAGGCTTTTGTAGACGGTCAACGAAGTGAACGTTTGGAAAGAAACATGACCGTCCGATATGCACGCCATTTCTGTGCAAAACACTGTGTCTGCTGCATCCCTTCCGACCCCAAAAAACACTTTGATCCAACCCATTTTGAAGTCATAACCGCATCCAGGTTGTTCTCCATGCCCGAGCTGCAGCTCAATACATCCCTTCCATGTACAAGTAGTGGAGGATGAAGGGGCATGATCCTATGCCTGCCCCAAAAAATCGTAAAAAGGCGCATATATCGTTTCTTCGGGCAGGATGCGCTGCCTACCCTTCCCTTTGCTCTTTGGGGTATCCTTCCCCAAAAAAATTAACCGCTCGTGATCATTATAATTTTACATGACAAAAAGGAGATTCGTGTCTGATAACAAACTGCTACGTTAGTATGTGCATTCATCATTCCTTCTAAATCCCCTCTTTCAAATCCGTGAATTGACTGGGGGTCCGGAAGCCAGGTATGAGTGGTGGAACTGACCGAGTGGGTGGCTGCATGAAAGTTGAGGCTTCTGAGTGTAGCGTGTTGCCAGTTCGTCGCGGATGCTGTTGAGTAGCTGCACATAACTCTGTTGCGGGTTCTTCTTGAGTGCCGTGATGAATGCCCATGACATGGCCCCGGTAGCTTGTGAAGCAATGGTAGCATCAGCCCTGTGGAGAGATAGTGTTAGCAAATGCTCAGGTGTGTCGATGATAGCAGATCCCCAACCCCTCGCAATACCGATGCGGCCTAACGTAACTCGTCGCCCTAGACTCAAAGTCCCAACCGTATAGTAGGTTGTACTTTGGTCTAGAGCGTAGTAGTAGAACATTCAACCTCACCCGCTATATACTCAGAGATGAAGTATCCCAAGAAGCGCCGCTTTTCCAATCCGTTCTCGGCTTTTTCCATCGCACCAACGCCGCAACCCGTATGTGCTCATATGTATAAATGTCCATGCTGCCAAACAAAATCTCAGCAGCAAGGCGGACTGCTAAGTCCTTGCCGCAGTTCTCAAAGATATATACATGGACAGGCAAATAGAGGTGCTACATGTACAGGGGTATGCTAAAAAGAAGAAATGGTAACGAAAGGGTGTACGAACGAAGTTTGGTCGTCTTTGCTGCCTGAGAGCATGACGACATCTGCGGGAGACGTCTTGGTAGCCATGGTTCGGTTGTATGCATCGTCGCCGTTGGTGGCCTTCTTGAAGAAACTCATTACGTTCTTCGCGACGCCACCCATATCGCCCTGGCTGTAAGACGAGATGACGCCCAAGAGGCCTTGGCCGGCTTCCTTGGCCAGATTGGGTTCCTTGAGCACGCCCTGAGTTGAGTAAATATAAGGAAGGTCGAGGGCAGTCCCGGAATGGCACGAGTCGAAGATTGCTGTTAATCGCACGCCAGGTTGCAAAGGTCGAACCATGATTCTGTGCATCTCATCGTCTGTTATGTGGCCAACGGATCGGAAGTCCACAGGGTAGATGACCTCATCGTAGCCATCAGCTTCGTCGCCGTCCAAGTCCTTGGTCTGTCCACCATGGCCTGCGCGCAGTATATCCGATTAGCCCAATTCACAGCAGTGTAGAAATGTGGTCCGCACTCACCGGAGTAGTGGAAGAACAGGGAGTCGTTGGGCCTCGCATCCTTGACCAGCCAATGCATGGCACGCAGGATGTTCTGTTTCGTCGGCTGGCTCATGGGATTTTGCTGATCGTCGGTCAGGATAACCATATCCTCACGTTTGTAGCCAAAGTGCTCGACCAGGTAGCCCGACATGTTCTTCACATCGTTGATGCATCCGCGAAGCTGCCCCCGCTGGCCGAAGTAGTTGATGCCAATCAGCAACGCTTTCCGACGTCCGGTACAGTTACTATACTGAAACGCATATCCCTGGGGAGCTCCATGGCCGAAGCTTTGTGGTGCGACAGGAGGCGGGGGCGGGGCTTGGTAGGCGTTCGATGCTACATGGGTCACGTACGGTCAGTCGTCGGAGCTCTCGAAACCAGATATCTCACCCGTGGAGAAGGACGTACAAGGTCTGCCGTAGTGGTTCTGTTGCGGTGGTTGGCCGTAGCCGGCGTATTGTGGTTGAGGAGGGCCCTTTGATCCCATATTAGTCCATGGTGGCAGGGCAGACGGGGTGGCGGGCATGAAAGCCCCGTGGGGGTTGTGCTCACCTGGTTGTAACCGTAGGGCTGTGGAGGGGGATGTCCTTGGTTGTAGCCGTATTGAGGCGCTTGCGGGGGATAATTGTATCCATGAGATGGACTGCAAGTGCATTAGTCGGGCTCGGGATCTCTAGACAGGTCTGAATGAATCATGACGTCGCAGACCCTTCATCACGTACGCGCTGTAGTATTGCTGGGGCGGCGGAGCGCCGTAGCTCTGGCCCGGGTAGCCGTAGTTGGACATGACAGAAGGATTCTCTTGGGCTTGCGGATTTGGTGCTGGCAATGGTGGATTATACCCCGGCAAGACGCCGAAGAGGCGACTCAGCGAGTGAGTGAGCGGGGCTTCGGATGGCGGTTGAATTCTGGTCAGGGTGCTGGGCCAGGGGCAAGTTCTTATAGGCGAGAGGGCTTGTGTTAGTGAGCGATAACTCGTAGACGTGGAGGCGCCGATGGGCTCGGTAGCTAGCAGGTATCGTTGCCAGAGGCGGAGCGCGTTGTAGTGAGTGTGGTGGTGGATGTATTGTTTAGGATAGGTATGATGATTACTTGGGAATAGACGGACTAGCACAGCTCGCGCGTACCGGATGTGGTAAGCTTGGGTCGCCAGCTATCTTTTTTGTCTCTCTGCCCTAGGGTCCGAGCAGAGAGAGAGGCGGACAAAGGTGACGGCCCAGGGGTGCAGCCAAAGATTCGTTACCAATGCGCGTCGTGCATGCGACAGTACGGCCGGGGACGATGGAAAACAAAATTTCTTGGACTTACAGCGAACAGGGATGCAGATGGCGGAGAGGGGACTGACAATACCGCTGCTACGTTGAGACTAACCTAGGTAGTTAGCCGGGCCACACGCCTTTGCTTTTTTTTTTCTTCTTCTTCTATTATCTTTTCCTCTGTTAGGACAAGGGGCTGGCCGGAGATGTATGGATGTATCTCTGTCAGTCTATCTCGAGCGCAGGTGTTAGTCCAACGGGAAGCGCGCGCAAGCAGCCTGCGTGGACGGGATAGTTGAGAGGAGCTGCTTTCTACCGGTGGAGGTGGAGGCGGAGCGAGGGGTGTTTCTGACTCGATGTGAGATAGGATGGGATGCTACTTGGGAAAATCCAATAGCGGATAGGCGGACGGTAGATAGACGGCCACGGCACTACTCACTGCTGTCTGGCAGTATATGCGAGTGAGAAAGAGTATGTAGCTCTAGCTGTCTGTATGACTGACTGACCGACCGTATGAATGGTGGATGGATGGAGGACGAGCACTTGTAGAGGTAAGTCTTTAGGCTGGCCTTGGCAAAGAAGCATGGCACATGGCTCTCTCTGAGTGACTGGAGTGAGCGAGATCAATTGATCTGATTGATTGAGGAGTGACATAACCGGGCGCATTTTTGTATGTATATCAGCACAGCCCGGGCCATTCCATTGTGGACCTATACTTAGCCTTAGTATGCGAGCCTGGTGGGCTTGCAGGTACCTAGACAGCTACCCTTGAAAAAGGTACGTTCCGGCTCTCAGTGCCCGGCCATCCCACGCAACTCCAGCCCAGCTGCGTCAATCATATGGCGGGGTTTTGTCAGGTTGTCGTCGATCATGTCAATTTTCCCCATCCAACCTTCATTTGTTGCTTTTCGCCGACCTCCTCGAAGAGCTCCTGCAAGTGCCATTCGTTCCGGGCTCGCCTCTGTATGCCCAAGGCCACACCGTTGAAATACACCAGCCAAGTATGCAAAATCTTCAAGTACGTCGCACGTCAAAGAATTGAGTACATGTATGTAAATCCCTCGGCGAGTTGGTAGGCTCCGTTTTCGAGCACACTAATTCTCTTAACCCCTCGCTTTAGAGCCGAGCACGAAAACCTACCGTAGTAGCTCCTTCATCAATACCTAATCTCTAACCATCTCGCCATCTCAGCCTCAAAAACCTTCCAGCCGGGACGAGACCCACCTGGGCTATCAGCCCAAAGACCCTGACTGACCCATAATAGCCTGTCACCACTCCAGAGTGCCTAGGTATCATATGTGTGTCTGCCGTAACTACAACAGGCACTACTAGACGAGAAAAGCTTTCCCTTGGCGTTACCTGCTTATCTGTCATAAAATTAAAATGTTGCTCTCTCTTCAGCTCCCATCTTCTACTCCAAGCATTGCGTTCAGCTCGGGTCCCTTCCCCGGCCGCACATCATATTTGCGTATATACGTCACCTAGAGGTATAACTCTCGTGATTGGCCTAGGCGGTTACTCGATCAACATGATGAAAATCGCAGTTGAGAGCCACGGCTGCCAATCAACGTCGCTTGCCAAACCCGTATACTTACGGCTCGCTTAGGCCACGTCTCCTGCGCGCGCTCTGTTTATGCATACTTTTCTCTACCTCCACTACCTACATCGCAAGACATGCAGCAGCAAAGACATTTGGCCTCACTAGCGGTGCTGTCAGGCAAAACCATGTGCTGACTGATACATCCATATGTGAAGCTAGCAATACTAGCTAAGGAATGGGGAATTCTGCAATTTCGATCCCCCCTTTTCCTTTTCCCCACCGGTCTTGTTTGTGAGGGTTCAGGCGTGAGGAGAACGAGCCGGCTGCATGCTCGTTTGGAGTTGAGGGCTACTTTTGAGTAAGTATGCATGTACTTGCCGTCGTCTTCGCTGTCATGGAGGCGGATCACTTGCTTTCCGGCATTGTCCAATCGTATTTCGCCAATGGACTTACAGCTGCCATCTCTCTGACAAGTTGCCGGTTTCGGACAGCCGGTCTGTGTTTGTTCATTTCCGTCGCGTTTGCCTTGCTTTGCTTATCGGGCTTGGGAAAGGCACTTTTTGCAGGACTCTTTCCACATGCTCTTCCTCTTCCCAGCAAGGCCGTTCATTTCCCGGCCGAGTTCCTCAAGCCGGTGGCATCCATCTGCAACCTCGGCGTTACATACTGCTGCTCCATTTTTGCTGTCAGGCAGGGGTTTCGGAATTCAATGATTAGAAGTCTACTGCATACTTCCGAACAGTTGGAAGGCTGATGCATGTTTAGCCGTTGAGGTTATCCCAGACTATTAGTTGGCCGCCGGTGTCCCCGTGGGTATTGTCTGTCCCATCAAATGTTCCAAGAAGTGTGGTTGACGCCACGTGTAGTTTCCGTTTTAGCACCACGATGTCAGGACTAGTTCCCCGACGCCATTTACCAGCACGTCGAATGTTAACCCACATTGGAGCCTTTGGCGTTGTTCCAGGCCTTCCACGCAAAGACAGCAGTGCTTTGTTGTGATGCCCTGGGCTCTCTAAATCCCCGAGGCGTCCTGGGAAAGGGAACATCGTTTTTCCCGAAGCAAGACAGCCCAATCCGGCTAAGTGACGGTGATGCCGGCTTGCCTGGGCTGGCCTGAAAAGATGCCCATCCCCGCCAATCACAAGCTGCAGATGGTATGCACACAACAAGCAGTGCGGCTAGTCTCTTTCCTGGGTGGAAGTTTCCGAGGACGATGCTATCTCTGCCTCTGCCGCGTGCTGTACCGGTTCTCCTCGCCCGCCAAGTCAGTATCTCGGCTCTCGCTAACGAGAGTGCCCGGGACATCATCCTGGGATGACACGGATAGTCCCTTCAGGATCGTTGCCAGTTGTGGGCTAGAACATGCTAGAGACAGTTCAGTGCCGGCTTGTAGAGCCTCAACCGGCATGTAGTCCGGCACTGTAGATATCAATCCACACCTAGAGAATTATTGTTTTGATCGACAGGTACTGGCAGCTAGCTTTGGCCACCATTGCGACCTCGGGAAGACTCTGTCTACTTGGGCTGTTCGGAGGCCAACGCTGGTGGCCAATGAAGGGGCGACCGAGCAGCCGAGCAGCCGAGCGGCAGTGCTGCTGCTTGCTGCTCCTCGTACGGTATGCGCCATAAGTATCACACCCCCTGCCACCTACATTGCTGCTTTCTATCATATCTTCGGTCGTCTCACGTCGGTAGTCGCCGCTATGGCGGTGGTGTTGGGCCATGACCTGCAGCGATCTACATGCCTGTCTGAGACAGATCAACTCCGTTCTGCTTGCTTACGTGATCTTCTTCGTGGGGTTATCTTGTAATGGACATCATATTGCATGGGAGCAGCACCATTTGGGAGGCTGTGAACCATACGAGCCGAGGTAAAACTCTTGCACTCAGGCAGGCATATTCTCCCACCAGACCGCCGGACACGCCTCCGCCATACCTCTGGCAACCCCTGCACCAACTGAGCTCCTCGGAGCTATTCAGCGAGCCCAACGTTGCGAGCCTTTAGATTCATGCATCCGACCATCTTCTCCCGTTGTTAGTGCCTAATTATTATTGAACACTGCGGCGCTGGCTGTAACTCGAGTTGTTTATTCGTCCTCATGTGTCTAGGTTGGCAAAGCCACTTTGTCCCTGGAAGCATCCGACTATCTTTTCATACCGCAACTGCACAGTCACTGCACATTAGCTGCATGACGCCGTAACTCACCCGGTGTGGCCGTCTGGGCTTGAACTTCTTAATGCTGAGTCACTCCTTGCAAACGTTGGCAAGTGCACCGCCACGCATATTCAGGCGTAGGGCTGAAACTGCAGGTAGGAAACCCAAGTAACCAGCCATGCATTTGGCTTTGTTTACCTAGATGTATATGCAATCCCACAGTGGGTAGATATCCCGTCATGTCCGAATATTGCTGTAGTCCCATATGGTAATGAACATGCGTTTATAGTGACAAAAAGATATCGGGCTATGCACTCAAGTGGTCTATCCATACTTAACCACCTCCGCATCGACACTCTTGCGCCCTTTGACTGCAGCTTGGGACGAAATGCAATGCACTAACGTCCAGCCCCGATAGCAAAAGAAGATTTGGCCAGTCCGTCTCGGGTCTTACATAGCATGTGTTCAACATCGTAGATGTTTATGCCCTACAATCACCTGGTTCGGTATTTGGTTAACTGATCGTATGTACATCTGGAACATGCCGTACAGGTTAGACTCGACCTTCATTTGCCATCCTGTGCGTCTGCATACCTGACTCTACATCATTTGGTTCTGATCTACATCATTTGGTTCTGACAAAACTTATACCAATACACAGATCGAGTCCACCAGTCGGCCGGTGGTTCTTGGCTCAGTGACATGTTCAACAACATCATGTCGCTCATGGGTACTGTTGCGATATTCCCCAGTCTCTTGTGGGTTCATTTGGCCCGCCCCAGTATCACAAAGGTGGTGGCATTTGCATTGTCGACATATGTGTACCCAGACGGAAGTGTCACTCAAGGACGGAATCTCATAGCTTACCGATAATTCCCGGCTACGCTGTGGTGTTATTAAAAGCTACTAATTCCCCGGATAATCCCATAATACCCGTCAAATGTGGCTCATGAAAATGATGATCAAGCACCTTCTGCTCCAAATTCCGGGGGAAGGTCACTTCATATGAAGGGGTGCCCATCCACACATATCATTTATTGTGGTGCCCCTTATCCCCCTTCATGACCACATCTTGCTTGGCGGAGCCTCCGTCTCCATCGTCCGCCTTTCTCATGAGCCACACATTCAAGCCCCAAAGCAGCCTGAAGGCTTCCATACGTTCCTGAGGCTTGAAAAGATCGTACCAAGGACTCCGCCATACCTCCAGCTTATTCCAGGATCTGATATTTTCCTCGGGGGCTCCGGCGAAAACCTCAAGGAGCTGCATCGGCACGCGCACACGCAAGATAGAAATGTGGTGAAATAGGCTGCTGATCACGAAAACATCGTCGAAGTCAGCTCCAGGTTGCTTCCCGATGGCTGTGTATCGCATCTTCTTGTCCCAGTTGGACGATGGCAGGCGTACCATCCGGTAGTTATCATAGATTCCGAGCGTCTTGCGCGACTTTTTGTTCGCAGGCGTGCCACGCATCGGAAGACCTGATGATGGAGATATGGGGTGTGGCGGCGATTGAGAACGTTTGTTGGTATTACCTTCCTTGCCCTGCGTTTGTACAGAGCCGTTGCCGGTGTTTTCCATTGTAGGTGAATACGGCGAAGTGGCCGTGTTCTCCGTCTTCCGAGGCGCGTTATTACTGCTGCTCTCTGACCGTTCTATGCTCTCAAGCTCGCGGCCTATAGGGCCACCTTCTGCTCCTCCCCATCTCCTCGTCGTTGCCCACCATCTCCCGTCGCCGAATCTCTTCTCCTTCTGGCCCTCTCGCGCGCGATGTTGTGCAGTTATTAATGCTGCCACAAGTTCACGGCCGAAGTCAATGCTCTGGTCCGACGGCGTGCCGAAGTTGGTGATGTTCCTTGCCGACACCGCCGCAATCGGGCCTTCCACAACGCCACGCCTTGCATCTTCACGTCCTTGGGGAACCCTAGCAAGGAAATTGCACCCCGATGGGAAATAAGAAGCCCGTGCAAAGCGTGCTCCGCTTTTTGGGAGAGCTGACGATGGTTCAAGAAGATGGAGGCGTGGCTCTACACGGGGTGTTGTAAGGTTACAGCCACAGTCGTACGAGACCAGCTTGACAAAGGCTGTAATCAAGCCGTGCCTGAGCTCCGGGGGCATACTGGAGCCAGGTGCAGTACGGTACGTGGTTCTCTGCGATTTGCTATCCTCTTGAGTGGCTGTGGCACCGGCTATGGCGAACTCGGCTTGTTCAAGACTACCATCAAGGGCTATAGGATGTGATTTGGAAGATGCCTGTGAGTGCTCATCCTCATTGTACTGGATCGGAGGCTGCGAGGTGTCGTCCCAATATGAGGCCATCAAATCAAGCTGCCTGAAGAATTCGTAGCAGTTCCCCAAGCGCACTGCCTTGGACCCTGGCCCGGATCGGATGCGCTTGATGGTCCTGAAAGCGGCCTGGTTATCTATCGAGAGTTCATTGCGTCTTTCGAGATAAACTCGGGCCTCCGGGGACAAAGTCCCATTTGATAGAGGCTTCCGAAAAGTTGCATCTATGGCTCGTGCTCGATCTACATCCATGCCATCCCACCCCGTCCCCGAAGGGACATATGAGGGATCCGGCAGTAGAGATTCGGCGCCGACATCTGTATGCACGTGCACACCAAGCGCCGTGAAGGGGGAGTGGTCCAGTTGAGATGGTCTCTGTACGGACTGCAACACACGGACTACGGACCCCTGTCCCAGTGCGCTCCCGTCTGCTAGTTGTGGGCTGAAAGCTGGCAAATTGATAGGTGTGGCTGGCGGTACATCCTTGGGCGGTGGGCCCAACGTCGCCGGTGTAACTAATATCTAAGGTGAGCTTGATTCTATAGGGAAATGGTGGGATTTACAAATAATAAGTGCAAATAGAAGTAGTCGGGCAATCTAGCGGCGTCAAACTCCCAGATTCGAGTGCCCAAGCGTAGCCTTGGCCGACTCGGGGACCGAGTTGACCGACCAAGCAGCATGAAACGCGACGTCCAAAAGACAGGCAGGAGCTTGGCCTGGCTAAGTAGGTATCGATGCATTCACTGCCTTGCCCTGTCTACGAACTTGGTGCTTCACAACATCAAGAATGAAGGGCGAATATCTCAACTTGCCCTCGCGGATTGGTATTGCGACATGGCTGTTGGAAGTAGAAACCCATGAGGAGGCGAAGGATAGCACTTGCTACGTCACATTTGTCATGGAGCAGGCAACCCGACAACACCCCCCCTTTGTAAGGCCTGGTTGTCTCAGTATGTGCCCATGGGACAGCATGGACGCCGCCATTGAAGTAATTGAGACGAAGCCATAACTAGACAATGAGAGGAAAGTGCGACTTACTCAAATCAACCAAACCGCCAAACATGTTCAGCAGCCGAGCCGGTGGGCGGGTGGGTGAGTGAGTGAGGTATGATAGTCCCTAAGCCCTTTCTACGAAACCTTGAAGCTAAAAAAAAAACAGCCGGCTCACTGACTGGCTGGCCACTTGCGGGGGGTTTCTCTGGTACGCAAAATGTTGCTCTCGCCCACATTTGGAGGCAATGGCAATTGATTACCGTAGCGTGTAGGCTTCCCCTAAACGCTTCTGTCGCGTGCCACAAATGACGTTGGAGGCAATTGAGCCTCAGTTGGGTAACGTTTATATTTGCTGGCGCAGGATCGGGCCGGGAAACGCTAAAAGATTATTAGGTATATATTAGGTACTTGCGTAGTAGCCAACCAAAGTAGGTACCGATAGGCATGTACGATCTTTTCAATGCGACCTCCAATTCTCACCACCAAACTGCACTCACTGGTCAGGCCAGGCCCTCGTTGAAACAAAGAAGAGGTTGCTGATTGACGAGATGTTTGGTTGGGATTCCGCGTTTCCGACGACGTTCGAGAGATAAGGCCAGTTGCCCACAGTCGCAGCAGCCATCCGTTGTTGTCCCAGGTGGGCTTAGGCTTGGGTGGCTTTACTGTGGGAGGTGCCTCATTAGGAGACCAGGAGGTGTTTGAGGGAAATGGGTGTGGGTGGGGGGTTTTCCATCAAGTGCCTAAAGCCGAAGTCTGAAAATAGGATGCACGGCCTTCATTCCATCGGGCATGGCTGGATTGAGACGGCCGGCCCTCTGTCAGAATGTTGACAAGAGTTCCGATGAAAAGAAAGGCAACTGTTCGGATTCACGTTTCCAAACCCTCCCAGTGGTCCAGCAAAGGTGTGTCGAGCATTGTTACCGTCTCGTGACTGTTTCTCAATAACTCGAGGTTACATGCCTGTACATTCTGATGGATACCTGGCAGAGAGAGATGCACCGATGCCCCGATGCCCCGATGCCCCCGCCCTGAGATGAGCATCCCGTCATGCGCATCTTAATAACGAGGGCCATTGAGCTACACAATCGCAGGAAGCCCATCATCGTCGTCATCATCATCGGGTGCATTGCATACATATATAGTACAGAAGAGTTTCGTGCTGCTTGATACTCGGAAGATCTGGCATCACAGAAACAAACATCCAGCGGGTCGATGTCCTTTCGAAGATCATGACGGGACATCCCTGAGCCGACCCCAGAATCGGGGGCAACGGCTTAAACGACCCGCTCCTTCCCTAACCTAGGAGGGGGTCTTCCTGACCGGGCAGCAGCACACCTTTACCGCTCCTACATAGGCCAGGGCACGCACTCTAAACTCTTCAACGTCCATAGACTCCGTCGTATGATCTCGATGCGGATAGATTGCTCTGCAGTGGATTAGATGCAAGCCAAGATCCTCCGCCTGCGTTATTTTCAGACGTCCAGAGAATGGCCTCCTTCGTGTGTTTGGTGAGCCGGTCCGGTCACCGACTCTTAGAAACTTGGTCTGATCTAGTCCTGGGTTTTATTTTGAGCACCTCTAGCACCATGGTGCTGCATGGTGCTGCACAAGCCAGGATGATGCAACGAACCATCCAGCCACCCACCAACGGGATACAAAGTCTGGATGGCTATTATTGATGATTGAAATTCCAACGTCGTATGCAATCAGATAATCATTACTCATACATGGTAGGATTCTGCACAGACAATTTAATTGGTACCAGAGTCGCATTTCAGAAGCATGTGGTTTGACATCGCCCATACGTTCGGAGCACTGACTAGAGATGACAACCCTGCTTGCCTCCTCTCTGACCCAATCCACCAGCAACGACGAAGCCCTGGTCCGGATATCACGAAGTGAATCGGCAGATCAACCCCAAAAAAAACACTGAACGTTGGAAGAACGTCCGCAAAGGGAAGATCAAAACAAGATAGCCATACAATCGACTGGCCATACCCAGGTCAAAAAATAAGAAGCCGAGAAGATCCTCCGCGACGGGAAGTCAAAAAATAATGGTCCGAATATGGTAAATGTCCGTTGTTACCCCACACCTCGGAGCGGCAATGCCCAGACGTAGTGAGGCTCTGAGGGAGGAACTGCTTCACATTTGTCGCAGAACAGGGGTGTGCTTGTGGTTGCGCCCCGTTCTGCCCCGCCCGAACCCATGCTCTTCCGGAATTGCAGACCAACTCGACATCACGGCTCTCCCGTCCTTGTCTCTCAGAGCCTTTAGACTCCTTACCAGCAACACCCTCAGACACCACACACTGAGAGGGTCCCTGCTGCATAGCCAATCCCCATTGGCATGTTTGTGCCTGTCAAACAAACGACAGGGAGCGTCCACCAATCCAGACAGACCGACAGGTTTCTGAGCCCGTGCCAACCCTTCCCGTCTTCGGGTCTCGTGGTTTTGAGAGGCAGGACTTGGGAGGGAGCATTTGAACGGTGGGGAGCCTTTTCTTAGGGCCGTCATGGGTTGCTGCTTCTTCTCAGACTGGGAGACTGGTTGACTCGGACCCTCTCGGCTCACGACCGGGCTCCAATTGCCTCACAGGGCCACTTCTTCCAACTGTTCTTGTTTCTTCTACTACCACTCTATTCATCCACCTGTCTTACTGGCCGTTTGTGCCTTTGGCCGTGTGTCTTTTGTTGTTTCGACCTCCCAGTGGGAATTCCCTTTCTATCTTCTATATCCTCATCAGCGCTTCACAGTATCCTGATTGATTCATGTGCTTGACGTGAGATTGATTCCGGCCGGCCGGCCTGATTTTTCGTTTCTTCCCATTCTCTTCTTGTAGAGGGTGTCTGTGTATGCTTGAAGCCACAGCCTCTCATTGACCTCCGCGACTGGAATCGCTTTTCGAGTGACTACTCGGCAATATGTCGAGTCCAAACCTTCCGCCCGGGGCCTTCATTACTTCATTAGGCGGCAAAAGATGTACGGCGATACCAAAGAAGGGGGAGGCGGAGGAGGACAACAGCAGACTTCCACCACGACGGCGGCAGCAACGACAACGGCGGCCCCTTCGACGACGACTGTCCAGGAACCGCCCAAGACCAGCACGACTGAGGTGCAGGCGCCACCACCAGCCGCGCCGCCTCAAGCGTCGACGGCAACAGTTATCCCCCCTCCTCAGACTTCTACTAGTACGACGAGCCTTACTTCTACTACCCTTCAACCTCCTCCCACACAAGCCCCACCTGCGCAGACAACGACAGCGGTAGCAAGGCCGCCGCCGCCTCCGCCACCAGTTGCGGAGACGTCTACTACCGCTGCCAAACTGTCTACAACCAGCCTGCCGTCTGATGCTCCGGCATCAACCTCACAGACTGTGCCCTCTCCCATATTAGCTGCACCTGTTGCCTCAACATCAACATCGCAAGCCGTGGCCCCTCCCATAATAGATATACCTTCACCTTCCCCCTCTTCACAAGCACAGCCATCCGATACGGCGTTACGGACTACAGGGACTCAGACACAGACGGCTGACAGCACCGCACCAACAGCAACGGACGCGTCGCTAGCAGATGCGACCACCCAATCCAGCATACAAACCGCGATATCATCACCATCCGTGAACGACGGCCTGGCGACGGGCAATGGTCGCAACGCTGGCAATGCCGCCGTGGTGACGACGGTTGGAAGTTCCGTGCTCACAGTGACCCCAGCCGCCAGTCAAACGGCTGACGCAGACTCCAATGCCGCGGTGACAAATACCGGACCTAGTACGCACGCGACCAAGGCTGTAGTAGGTGGCGTGCTGGGAGGTGTGGCGTTCGTCGCCATTGCCGTGTTGATTTTCTGGTTCGTGCGCAAGCGGCTCCGACGGAAGCGGAGAAGCACTCTCCTGACGCCGCTGGGAGGACCGGAGAATGGTTTCGGCGACCTCAAAAAAGGCCGTACACATTCAGCCGCGACTCCATCGGGCCGACTCCCCTGACGGAGAAGTTCAGGGCCACGTTCGGACAGAGCTTGAAGAACATCCGAGGACGCGTCAAGGGCTTGGTTGTGCGCAGCCCCTCACCGAGCGTAAATCTGGATAGAGGAAACTCACAGTTCTTGGATGGGTCCATCAGCGTCAGTGATGCTGGTTCTGGACGCGATGGCTCTCCGCCACGCAAGGGCGGCTTTCTCGGCTTGTTCTCCCGCTCCCAGGGGGAGTCGGGGTGGCGGTTCGGCAGCCGCGGCAAGCAGGACAGCGAGGCGCTGTTCGCCAATACGCGAGGCATGAAGGATACCCAGCGCGAACGCACCAATTCGCAGCCCGACTTCCTGGCCTTGCTCAACATGGACGACAAGCAGCTGGCGGCGCAGGCCAACATCAAGCGAAAGACTTTGGCCGGGAAACAAAACCGGCGGTCGTCGAGTGCTGGGTCGGCCGAACATTTCCTGGGCGGACTAGGCCTGAGCCTTGGGTCTACCAATCCATTCCTGGATTCTAATGCCATGCCTCGCAACTCGGCCATACCGACCCCCTTGTCCACATCCCCCGCCGCAGCGGATCCATTTGCGGACGGGAACGCGATCCGGCCGCCTACGCAGTCCAAGCAAGTAGGACCGCCCTCCACGTACGCCGAGGATGTACGAAGGTCCCGAGGCCAATCGGTCTCAGGCTCCCGGCCGCCTAGCTCGCGACCCCGCACGGGCGGCAACATGTACAGAGACTCGGGGGACTCGGTCGAGTCCTTCCAGACGAGGCGGAACAAGTTCCGGTCAGACCCCTTCGATCTTGACCGACCCGAGCTCCTCTCCTCTTCTGCGTCCGCGGCGTCGTCGCAGAACATGCCGCTCATGGCACGGGCTCCGTCTACTCCTGGCAAGGCCCACACACGCGCCTCGAGCTACAGCAGCAGATACTCGAGCGGTATTGACAGCATGGAAGATTTCGGCGATCCGGGGCCAGACATCGGCTCGACAAGGAACAACAGGTACACCCCGCAGCCGCCGCACAAGAAGAACGGCTCGTCTGGCCAGGTCAGTGTCGGAAAGGCCTACTAGCGGAACGTCTGCCCGCACCGCTGCTGCCACTGCCCGGTGTTTCTTGCATTATTGCTTTTACGACCTCTTTTTCTTTGTTTCAAAAGTACCACCTACGGGGTTGGATGCGGATCAAAGGGCGCCCCCGGCGTTTTTACGGACAAAGCCACGGCGCCTTGAGTACCACCACACCACTCACACCCCCCTCGGGCCACTCAGAGGGTTTTTTTGCATTCTTATTTTGATCACGGCTATACCCCAGATCTGGGATAGCTTAGGGAATATGATGGGGATCTGGAAGACTTGTCACAGCCTCCCACTATTGTTTAGTTTATTTTTATTTTATCCCGGGATGACGATGATGTCATCATTGCATAGCCGGCGCCGCTCATTAACCATATATTCCCCCCATTTGCGAGGCGTTGTTGTTAATCTGACGCCACCACGAAGGCGCGGAAGAATCCGGGAAGTTGTTGTTATTGGAGGAGGAGGGAGAGGAGAGGGCGGGAGAAGGAGAGAACAAAATATGTCGTGGGGCGAAGAAGGAGGAGGGTGGGGAGGAGTGAGATCGGAAGCTTGTACGATTTGCAATTCGTTACTGGATATCCTTGACCGGCCAGTTGTTTTTTGTAGATAGAGATGATGAATACGGTTTGAATGACCGCTTATACAAGCACACGCGCACACGCGATACCTGATAGTGCCAACGGCTCACGAGCCCGGAAGCTGATTTGGAGAAAGATACGCTCGTTCGCTGAGTACACGGCCTCGAAGCATGCAAAAAGACTATTCATGCATTGTCTAATTCTGCCCCCCCCCATTTCCGTCTCTGTGAGCATGATCAACTTGCATTTCTCTGAAGATGAGTGGAAGTCATGATTTCCCAAGTCCGAGCGATCGGGTCGGTGGTACCCTCCGCTTGATCGCCCCTTTTCCTTTCCATCGGGCGCACCGGGCTGGCTATCCTGGCCCTGGCCGTGATGCTGGGGCTTGTCGATGATGAGATCGAACGGAAGATTTTCTCCTGTTCGGTGACAGATGATATATAAATAATTCACCCGGTTATTTCTTCATCTACTACACGAGCTTCTGTATTTCTATGTATATGTTGACGTAGCATCTCATCTCCCATTTCCGCCCCGCCATATCTCCCTTTTCCTTGCCTACAGCCACCCAGCCACCCGTAACCCATATAGAAGGTAACCTTTCCCCTGCACAATCACCATACTTATGCAACATCAGTGTCGAGACAAGCTGTTCCCGCTCGGAAGGACCTCCCTCCCCTCTTCTCGTATGCCCCCGCTTTGTTCATCCGGGCCCAATATTCCGTCCTTCCGGTTCAAAAAAGGCCGGAGATTTAAAAAATGATGTAAACCCTAAAGCGAGAGGGGGAAAGAAAAAGAAGAAGAAGAAGAAGAAGAAAAGCATCCCTTGACAGGTAAAGTCGGGGCTTGGTCAATATGAGGCTTGAACTCATGGCCTTCGCATTTACTTGACTATTCTCACGAGAATGCGAGAGAATATTAGTACGACGCTCTAACCAACTGAGCTAATCGACCCTTTTCGCTGCGTTGAGATGTGTAGTGCTTATTGATCGTTGAGCCTTGAACCTTGCGTGTGCCGCTGGTAGATCTTCACGGAACATATCGACTGTATTCAATGTCGTAGAGGAATGCGTAGCACATCTAGCTATGTGTACATACAGTCCTACTATGTTTCGTGGAAACCCCCTCTCATCCGTGGTAGACACACGTTCCTCCTCCTCTGCCAATTCCCTCGCCATGTATCTCCGGTAAGCCCCGTCCAGCCTTTCGAGAGCGACCTGCAGCCTCGCGCAGGCCCCGCTCCAGCGCCGGGATCATGCCGGCCCCGAAGACGTCGCCGAGGCGGTCGACGCCCACGGGGATCGGCACGATGCTGGTGTGGATGTTGAGGAAGACCTCGTATCTCCCTCGTCCACCACCTCGATGAGTGACACCAGGAATTTGGCCATCGGTGGCAAGAGAGGCCTCTCCCGGACCACGTTGGGCAGAGGACAGTGCTGTAAGACACATCGGGCGGTACGTTGGGGGAGGGGTGAGCTGGGTGCCGGTCTCGACGGTTCGTATGATGGCGACCCAGTCCGTTTTCCGTGGCAACGTAGTCGATGATGGTGGCGACGAGAGCCTGGACCTGAAATAATGACAGAAGGTGAGCTACCAGCCAATATTAACATCTCCGTCCGGAGGGGGGCGAGACTTTGGTGCCGATATGCTATATTAGGAGATAAAGATGGCAAGGGTTCACACTTGACGGTAGAATAGGGTCTTTACTATAGAGTAGGAAGGAATTGCTTGATACTATAGAGGAACTGCGGCGTTGAACCTTATACCCGATATGGTGACCAAGTGCAATTCCCTGCAGCCGTCGAACTAGTTAAGCAGAAGCTTCCACCTTCTCGATCAGTTCCTGCAGCTCCTTGGCAACAAACTGCGGGTTGTCCTTCTGGACAAAGTGGCCAGCCTTGGGCGCGATGACTGGCCCCCTGGCCCTGTCGGGGTCGGTGAGCTCACATAGTCCCTCGTTGTACTTCTGCCACATGCTATATGCGTTGTCCCTTTCGTTAGCCAGACGCTCAGCGGATGATAACAGAGACGTTCGGTTTGCTTACGGTTGGGTGTACATGGCCGCCATGCCGATGGGGACCTTGAGCATGGCCCACTCCTCATTGGAGAACTGCTCTAGCTCATGGCCTACGACGGTGATCCAGGGGCCTTTCTCCGAGGTCTTGGACCCCTTCAGCTTGGGCTCGGACGCTTCGGGCATGATGTTCTTGATCTCCCGCCGGTCGAAACCCTCTGCATTCTTGGCGGTTGAGTGGAAGAGGGTGGTCATCTTGGTGTAGGCGGCCTGGTACACCTCAAGCGTGGTGCCGGGAGGAGTCATCTGCTCGAGGTTGAAGGACGGGTCCTTCGGGTTCGGCCATATAGTCTCATAGTCCGTGTTGCCGGGGTTGGAGTCGAGGAACAGGATTCCCTCAACGAGGGTGGGATATCTGCACAGTCGTTAGCCATGACGAGTTCCAAGATCTGGCTGTTCTGGTACATAAGTACCTACCTATCAGAATATCTTCGTGAGACATTCGCGCCGATGCTGTTGTTCACAAGAACAATCCGAGACCGGCGGTCGGGCGAGACGGTTTGGATCAGCTCGTGGAGATCGTCGGTGACATCGTCTAGAGTGTGGGCGTAGCCCGGATCCCGGCTCGGCCAGCTCTCGCGCGGGTCCCGGGACGAGGCTCCCTGGCCGTAGCGGTCGTAGGTGAGCAACCGCGGCTTCGGGGACACATTCGACTGCTGGAAGAGCTCAATAGTCGGCTTCCATACGGTCTGTGGGAGCCCAAGACCGTTGAGGAAGACGACGAGGAGGCTGCTTGCGGCATCTCCTGGGAGCAGCTCATACGCCACTTCGGCGTCCGGCTTGGAGGGGAGGGTGACTGTAGGCATGTTGAAACCACGAGACAGAAGCTGCTTTGCTGTTACTGTTGTGGTTTCTACTAAAGCTTGAGCTGAGAATAGGATGGTGGAAGTGCCAAGGGCGTACACGTTGAAGAAAAAAAAGACGAAAATAAACCCTCCCGGATCCCCGGATCTCTGTTGTTGGGCTATCGTGATTGAATGGCCCCCGCAGGGCCGCAGGGGTGAGATGATGCGCGGTAGCGGCACCGAGTGAGGTGCCCAGCGGTGTTGTTGTGGTGGCACAGCCCAACCAGCTCATAATATGGGACAAAACGGAAAGCAACCAGGCCATAGCAGCGTATCAGAAATCATACCAGGATATGCAGTGAGAATTTAGGGCAACGGGAATTATGTGATCCTTTGATCCAACCCGGCATTCGTCTCGCCAGCTAAAGACAACGCCAGCAAATCAATAATGCGATGGACTGGCTGGCTGCTTACATCGACCTCATTGCAGCCTGAAACCTGCGAGATGGCCGAGTCCAGAAGTGGTTATCCGAATACTAGGCGAGGCTGATGTGAAGTTATAACCGTATTGGGCTCTGTCAGGTCATGCATATAGTCAGATCCAGAGCGTGCGCTCTATTCCGTTGCAAAGATGGACAAGATGCATGACGGCTTCCACGAAATCAGCTACAAAGTCGTTGCCAACGCGGCCAATCGCTGTGCCCACTGGCTTAAGCAAACTCTGGGCACTGAAGAGTGCCGCGTCTTCTGCTACCTGGGACCCCTTGACCTGCGATATATCATTCTTTCTGGACGAAAAGCCTGTCTAGATCGTCCCTTTGCAGAGGTCTTGCGAGACGTCGTTGCTCCCTCACGAGATGCTCGACGACCCGCGGGACTGAGGGTCCATCTCCCCGAGCCCCTGTCTCGGTGCCACCCTCCGAGACGACGACATCATCTCCTTCACGACGGCTGACAAGCTGAACCCGTTGACCATGGAGAGCACCACCGAAGAGTAGGCCTTCCTCGACTCGGTCTGGCCAAGCCTCGCTCAGGCCAAGCGGGACTGCCCGGCGTTATGAAGAGGTTCGTGATGCTGACGAGTCCCGCAAAGCCCCTGCCGCGCGAGCAAGGACACCGTGCGGCGCTTAGGCTGTACGGGGCCGAGTTTAAGTCCCTGTTCGAGCGCCTGGCGCGGTTCAACCCGACGGCTTCGGGCGAGCATGCCGCGAGACGGCAGCCACTAGCGGCAGCCACGTCTGGGACACCTCCTGGCAGTCTCGGCAAAGAAGTGATAGTAGACGGTGCCGACGTGCTGTCCGATGAGATGACCCTCGCCATCGAGGCTATCGTCGAACGGAAAGTCTCAGAAGCTCTTGATCGCTTGGCCTCGGCGCTACAGGCCGCCGCCGGTCAACTCCATTCTTCGGATGTCGGCAGTCTCAAGGAAGACACCGATCTCTTCCAACACGGGCTGGACAGTCTTCAGGTGGTGTCTCTCCTGAACGCTATCAATGCCTTCACCGTCAAGTTGGAGCAGCCAGTGGACCTCCTCGAGCGAGAGGCTATCTACTCAAACCCGACTGTGGCGAAATTAGTCGCGGTGGTTATTCGACCACATCAAACCCCGCCCAGCCATTGCGACTGTCGCGGTTCTCAGGACCATGAGCATGTTCTTGAAAAGATGGGCTTCCTTGAATGTATTATTGCATGTCCCTTAGCTGCGAGCCAGGTATGGAGACTCAAACGAGAGTATGCAAGTTGAGCAAAATGTGGGACCCAGCACACGAAACATTGAGAGGGTAGATACATGTAGTCAATAAGATGAACGTGAATGAGTGTATAATATCTGCCCCCGCATAACCGCACCCCTCGGTACGAGCACGTATACGCTTGAGGCTCTATGATCGCATTATACGTAAGCCTTATCCGTGATGGCTAAGGCTACGTTGAGTTCTACGTATCTTGATTTTCGCGGTGACTCACATATGGCATCGGCATTGCTGTAGGTTCGGGCTTGAAAGGCGACGATGATATCTTGACATATCGATGCATCCTTCTTACACGGCTTAGACGACGGGCCCTAACCGGAAGCAGGGCCCTGCTCGGCGCTAACCGTACATGCAGTGGTAGTTGACAGACCTGTCCAATTAAAGAACCGCTATGAGCCAATTAAGGCGCGTGCACGAAAAGTCACGGTCGCGAACACGGCGCACGTCTTGATCCCTGAGTTGCCCTGGCCTACCCCTCTGAAACTTCCTAATCTGGTAAATCTTGACACGTTTCGGGCGCGTAAAGTGGCCCACTTCGCGTCCCCCAGCCATGTCATTGCGTGACCATGCGTGATTCAAAAAGAGCATCGTGAGTCAAATAAAGGTCAATCTTCATGCGTTCTTCCTCTGAATTAGACTAGAGTAGCTTCTGCCTGAGTTACACTATGTGTGCGCCCCATGCCACAAGAAAAAGGCTCTAGCAGAAAAGGCAATCAACCAAGATTCGAGGTAATCAGAGAAGGGGGTCGCTGTTGGCTTATGCGCATCGCAAGAAAAAAAAAAGTGTGTCCAACCGCAACGCAAAATTCAACTCCTCTGGACCAATTGGAGCCCACATCTGTCCAGACCAACCATCGAAACCCCCGATAATGTCCATCTCATAACTGCTGCAAAACATCGTAATACCTGTCCCAAAACATACAATGAAAAATATATGAGTGCCCTAAACTTAAGGCGTGTTTGGCAGGATTGCTCGTGCATTGGTATCATATCCACATAAAGAAAAAAGTGTCATGGCGGTATCGCGGTATCTGTCGACCGTGATAGCAGGGGGTCGTACACCCAACCTGACTAATAAGCCCCTCTTTCGGTATAACGAAGGAGGAGGCCTGTGAAGCTGAAAGGGATGCAGCTATGTTCAAGGGAGACCATGCACGAGGGGTTCGTCAAATGTCAATCTTCGCCTGGTGATACTGATAGGCGTCTTTGCTGACGACGACATGGCTCCAATTGGTGTTTTCCAGGGTTTTTGAGCCGGACTAGGAGTGATGTTGACAAAGTCTGCAAAGTCAAAGGGTTGGCCTGGAGTAGCGGGGAACAGATTGCCACCGCCAGGCGTAGTCATCATTGACGATGGTAAGGCAAGATCCTTCTTCGGGGGAGGTGTAGACGGTGGCTCCATTCTAGTCCGAGTAGACGGCATGGCAGGCGAGGGAGATGCAGCTAGGTAGAGTAGTAAATCTGCACCCTCCTCGCCAGCTTTGTTGTTGTTTGCCGTGTTCCTGTCCTTGTTTCGGCCATGAAGGGATCTTTTACGCATAGGCGGTGTCCTCGGCGGAGACGAATGGTGAGGCTGGAGCTGGAAAGAGTGCGTCGGGAAGAGGTCCTCCTCGTCATCCGAGATAGGGGCGGCAAAGTTGGGCGACGCTAGCTCGGCTGACATCCGCCGGGCCCCTTGAAAGAAGGACACATTTGGGCCAGTTGAAGTCGTAAAATGCTGTTGCCTACGCGGCTTGATAGGCGATGACTGGATGATTTGTCGGTGAGACTTCCAGTTGTTCTGTCCCATATGAAAGGATTTGTGTGGGGTGGGCGACGATCGATACCGCTTGGCAGGACTCGACATGGCCATGTCCATGTCGAAGGATGCCATGTATGTTCGCTTGCGGTGTCCTGTGCTGCCATTGCTCGAGCCGATGGCATCGGAGAAGAGGGGAGCCTTAAGGGGCGAGCTCATGAGGGTTCTCGTCGGGTAGGGCAGTTCTGATGTGCTGGATGACGAGTCAGAGAGGACGTCACCATCGTAAGTGCGCTTGCGGCGCTCCTCGTCCAGCTTGGGCTCTAGAGTGTCGAGGGTGAGGTCTTCCCAGCCATGCTTCGTCTTGAAGTGTGCAAGGGCCAGGCGGCCTTGGAGCCGTCGAGCAATCTGTAAACCACGGGTTTCATCGTTAGGATTTGCAACAACTCATCGGAGAGGGAGGGAAAAAAGGTGATAGAGAAGGGTGAAAGGAGATGATGCTGCCGCCAACTTACCTTGCTCACTTCCACTCTTTTGAGAACTTTGTCTGCTACAGCTTCGGGCTGCTTCTTTAATGGGGACGACATGGTCGCCTGTCTATGTTGGTGCACGCAACCGCCGAATTGTATACTTTGATCGGGTCTTCGTCTCAGGCCCAGTCGATTGTTTCCAGCGTCGAGGGTTTTGCAGGGAGATTCGGCTGCTGTGGAGTTGTAGGAGCCGGCGCCTATGTAAGAGAAAGTATGTAGGCACTTAAAGAAAGGCAGGAGGTTTGGTTTCGCTGGGGGGTCGGCCGCTCGGGCTTTTTGGTTGGATGGTTGAGGCTTGCAGCTTTCAGACGACCGCAAGTAAACGAGTGATGTTATCTACCTGCTGTCTGGCAACAGTGTTCATGGGATATATTAGATGTGTAAAAGTAGAGAGCGTATTTGGGTTGGCATGTCGTCCAAAACCACTCAATAGGGAGAATGGGTCAAAATGTTATGTAGCGGTAGTGGTAGCGTTGAGAGAACACTATGGTCGAGTCGTCCGTTCCGTCGTACGGTGGAGAAGGAGTAGGAGGGCCTACCTCTCTTAGGTAAGGTCCCATCTAGAGATACGCCCTTCTTGCTTCTTCTTACAAGAGCTTACGACTAGCTGCTTTACAAGGGCCAAAATCCAAAATGGGCTTACAGGGAATTTTGCATTCCTGGGCCAACCGGGTCGGGACTTTTCCTTCTGCTTCGTCTCCTTCCCCTTCAATCGACATCCGACAGCTGACCCGGGCTGAACTAGAATTGAATTGGGACTGGCCAGGTTGCTGCTGCTACCAGCCAACCAACTGGAGTATGATCCAATTGCTCGCGCAATCGTGCACGCAGAACTTGGCAGCATCCTGCAGGCGATTCTGCCTCCCAATTTGCCATGAGAAAGACTCCTTGTGATTCGCTTATGTGTATGGCTATTAGTAGTCCCTGGGATACATACCGGTAAGTTTTTCACCGCCGCAAGCTGTATGTATGGGTTTATTACTGCACTGTACAGCCGCTTTGTAAATGTTTCCATTTTGCAGCTGTCATTGGCATAGACTGTCTATTCTTCAAGTATGTGTCAATTCCTATCGATATCTCCAAGCCTACACACACTATCGAATCTCTCTGTACGCTACGTCGTCGACGACGAAACGAGAACAATAAATACAACGGCTAATTGCTGGTGGATTTGCTTTTCTAAAGAAGCGGTAAACGGTAAAATCATGATGAACATATCCGTACATAGAGTTGTGGCTGAGATTGAATGTTGTGGCAAGACTAGATGCGATTTGACACTATCTAGTGCGACATCGACAACTGCTTTTGTCCAGGGGCGGCAGTACAGGATCAAGCATACTGAGAGGTAGCCAATAGTAAATGGTGTTGGCGCCATTGCTGGTAGCACAATCCATCATCGATCAATGGCCAATTAGGTGGCCTTGCTCCTTCACTCGCCGTAACTCTCCAGGGCTCTTTGGGATCCATATCAGAGCCTCAACTTAAAGGTGTCGGAAACGCCTCCGGCCGTAGGAACGGCTCGCAGATAGTTGAAAGCCAAATCTATCAAGCCAGCGCAACAAGCTCAACACGCCCGTTACTCGCACATCAGTGTTTGAGTTCCTTCGGACTGTGTAGCTATGTAGTTTATTCTAACTCTACCTTGCATTCCCAATGACGTTCGTGGCCAATTCTTGTGTCTAGATGCGCGTGGACGGGCTTTGTAGGTTACCAGATAGTCTCCCGTGGGCGAGGGCCTAGATATACCTCGGGGCGAAGTCATTGCGAGACCCTCAGCTCCGTTGTGAACCGAGCTATGACCCAGCTCCTCCAAGATACTCCTACTTGGAGGTATGAGGGACGGTGATGAAATTTATATATCTTAAGTTCTCAGCTCATGACCGGGGTTTCTCGTGTGGATGCTACGTCGCTCCCGTGTCAACGTCAACTGTTACAAGATAATTAAACCATCCCCTGTCCAGTGCAGCAAGCCAATCTTGATTTTATGTAGCACTGACGGCACATCAATCCTATATATCGCGTTAGCAGCACCCCTTAACTCAAAAGAGCGCTGCCGCACGCATCCTAGTATTTTCATTTGCATGGGATGCTATGATGCCGAATTGTCCACCTCCCGAGTCTTGGGGCCATTATCAAGTCAACCGGGAACGAGCCAGTTGTCAGTCGGATGCATCGTATTACTTAACCCAACCACTACGGCCCCAAAAGTATTAAGGGCGGTCTCGACGTCACAAGCACTGATATACAGTGCTCTCCGCCCCTGCTACCAACATGAATGTAGTTTAAGACCACGAGATCGTTGCAGGAAGCAGGAGGTTTCGTGGCATATTGCGCGTGGTAGATAGCCGCCCCAGTTTCGGACCATGGTCGGTGAAACAAGGAGACATCTTGTTTCCTGTCTCTGTCTGACATCTGATCTCAGTGAGTAACACCAAGTGCCAAATGCAGCCACCCGTATGCAACTGCGACCGATGTTAGAAGACATGTTGTCGATCCTGTGTGTATCCACCAGCAAGAGTGTCATTGCACACACTCGTCCGCGGTCCCAAAGTTATTGGGTAATAAGTGAGCCGGTTTCGAAACATATTAACTAAGGCAGTCGACATCGATCTGTCATCCATGTCCGATACCTCGAGATATGCTGAGTAATCCAAAACAAGAGACCTTAATATGGTTAGCCAAATTAATGTCAAGTTTGCATTGCCTGGAAAAGCCTTGGTTAGTCAGAGTGAGATGAATAGCAGCTGTAGTTAAACTCGAGTTGAAGGAGACTTAGCTGGTACGGAGTAAGAAGGGAATGTCTTGTCCACTGCCCATGTATAGTTGGGAGGAAGCGGATGGATCAGAGACCCGAAGCAATATGCAAGTATGCCAACACCGGTGACCTCCCGTGGTGTTGCAATTGCCTTTCGGCTAGAAGCCTAATAGGTTCCTCATCCTGACGAAGTCGTGTTTCGGTGTACAGCTGTTCGGCATGTCTTGGATCCTGGTTTGCATGCTATGCAGCTAGTGGTTTCGGCCAGTCAACTGGATCATTCGCCGTTGGCATAAGCCACCTACGTGAAAGGGGGAGTGTGGGAGTACGATGGATGTTAAATGCAAGCTGATAACGTACCGAAGCTCGCCGGCCTCCGGACTATGTTCGGGTGTGAGTACGTACATATGGATGAATATGGAGTTGTGCTTTTCCATCATACACTTTCCCATTCCGCTAAACGCACTCGTATGTTTTTCTTCTAACCCCACTGCTGATCACCTCAACTCTAGCTTACCACTACTTGCCACAAACATAAATATAGAACATGATTGAATGCACTTGCCCTTATTAGTAGGTGGTGGTTGCTTGCATTCGGGACGGGAATGGTTACCCAAGCTTGACCCAGGTTGGTTCAACATGTCCCCTCTCATATCCGGTACGAAACTGACCGGGCGGACAGGCAGACGAGCGGATAGGCAACACGGATGGACTGGGACATGTGAAGAGAGCCAAGCTGCCAAGAACCAAGAGGGACGCTTCTCACGCCTCATCTCCCTTTGCTGTCTTCTGGGTAGAGTAAGGGTGTGTGCATCTCGATTTGCGGCCAATCCTTCAACAAACGAACCCCCCCACCCCCCCAGAGCAACTGAACTGGCCCTCCGTCAGCATATCGGGAACCTTGCAGCAACGCACAGCGGTTTCGAATGATCCTGATTTGCTCCTGGCCAAGATTTTTATTATCAGCCACATACCGGTAGCTTTAGAAAGTAATCTGGCGCAATATGCCCTTTTGCGGGACCTGGTTATATCCGTCGTTGCCGTTCTTCCCCTGCGAGTGCCCGAGTTCAACGTCTTCTTTCTCCCAAGCTACCGCGGTTTGCTCCTATTAAAACGAATTGACAAATCCACTGCCCCCTGGCACCTGGAGTTGTTGCTATTGTTGAGTTTAGATACGGACCCATAGTCCCATAGCCCGCCCGCCCGCCCACATTACGGGCCCGTACGAGACCTCGACGTCATCGCTCGATCTCCCGCCAACCGATTCGCAGGTGGTTTGGGCACTTACACTTACATTACATGAGGTAACCAAGATTCTTTTCGGTCGGCGGCAAGCAAAGGCCACGACGGTCGACTCTTCATTTTCACCTTCATTGACACCAATCTGCTACGGCCACATACCCGGCGGCAATTACCAGCAAGCTCTGTTTTCCAGCTCGTTTGTGTTGCTCTACGGTTACGGACCAGCACGGGCATACAAGGACTGTAGCTCTGGCCGAGCGATAAGAAATACGACCGGTTCATCGACTATCACTCCCCTTTGGTTGGCAGGTTTCATAGCCCCCTTGCTAGAAGATCCCCGGCTAGCTGTGCAAGTCGACGAAGTTGGCATCGTGCGGGCCTACAGGGGTATCGACAGCTGCCGCTAAAACCTGGCCTACCTCGCAGAGCTACATGCTGTATCCACCGCAATCACCCAGTCTTGCTTGTCCAAAGTAAGACGAAGGTAGTAGCCGACAAAGAACGTGATTTTGGCTCGACTATCCATTTCCGAAAAAAGAATTCTTCTTGCGAATCTCTTATCACCGTCCCCTTTCTTCCATTCGTTATTGTGTCAAGGGCAAGAAAGCAGACGGCTTCATATAGGTATAAACGTTCGCTCGTCGCGGTCCTGACAGCTTCGAATACGAGCTCCTGCGGGGAATACGGATGCTACCGCACTGCTACAGTACCTTGTCGTGACGCCAATCAGAGCCTGCAACCGCCGCCACCACCACAACCACCACCACAACCACCACCACACCCGCGCAACCCGCTGACCACAACGGCGAACGGTTTCTCGGTTGCTTGTTAAGTCGCTGCGCTCGCTGCTGATAACTTGTTGTTGACGGGAAAGCGATACACGGTTACTTTGGTGAAGTGCAAAAGCTTCCTGATTTATATCTTGAGCTGGTCGGTTGTTGGTGCCAATTGCGCATAGTTCGTCAGCTTTCGACTTCTTGAAACCAGCATTCTCGGGCCACTTAACCTGGCACGACATTAACATCATGGCGCCGGGGTTTTTAAACTTCAAGGAGCTTAGGAGGAGGTCGCGCGCCAGTTTCCGGTCCAACACCGACAACTCTAGCAACGATGACCACAGCAACAACTCAACTCCCACAACGGGATCTATAACGCCGCCTACACTCGGTACTCAGTCAGATCCCTCGCTCAATCTCCAAGTAAAAGATCAGCCGCCGCCTGTTCCGCAAACCCGACCGAATCTTGGATCCAACGGCATCAACCCGAATCGATACAGCGTCTCCGGTATGGCCGGTTTAGGTTCGCCCGTCCTCAATGGCAAGACGAAGCAGATTCCTGTATCACAATATGCACCGCGCATAACCAATTTGTCTGAAAACTCCTGGGTATGATTCCACCAAATTCAATAACCCATATCCCACGACCTGCATAAGCTCGGTGCCGCTGCCATAGAGCTACGAGGACCCATCCCTGATCATGTGCACACGGATGTTGCCTGAGATTGGTTGGCTAACAAAAGTGTAGGTCTCACAAAAGGTGCTGCTGGTCAATGGGACGATTGGCGATACTGTACAAAGCTCCTTAGATGGCACCGTCACAGTCAGCCGGCTTGACGATGGCTACCCACCGACCACTTGGCCCGTTTGCGAGTCCCATTTCAAAGCTCTGGTCTACTTAGTTCCCGGAGCAAACAGACTGCGCTTTGATTTCGCCAGCCCGAAGCTGGCCAACAGTGGTTCGCCAAACCCCATCCACTCCTCATACATTACAGTACATATGGTCCCGCCGACAAGTTCCCCACCGTTGCAACTCGTTATTCTCTTAGCCAAGGATTCACCTGCAACCTTTGATGCAACCCCGGCTCGGATCGAGCGAGAAGGAAATGGACTTGACACTGCGATCAGGAAGTTCCGAATGTCGGCATACTTATGGCAAGCCTTCACGGCAGAACAGATGTGGAGAAACAAGTTCGGGCGCCGGGTGTTCAGATTCGAGGAGGAATGGACCAATGGCAGCACAAATCAGCGCGATCGGGAGACAGGTACGATGCGCTCGGAAGCGCGAGTTCATGTCATCAGGTCCGAGAAGACTCTTGCCGAAATTCGCGACCTCGAGCGTGCCCAGCAAAACCCGAAAGCCACGAAGAACGGCGAGCTCTATGATATCGCCGCCGAAGCCGTCAAGGACTATTTCAAACCGCTCCCAGGTCAGAAACAATATGTATCTGTTCTCTTGCTGGATGCTCATTGGGATACAACGGCGCAAACCGTGACGGGTCATGCTGCACTGGGAGGGAACGCTGGAGATCTCCAGCTGGCTATCTTCGGCTCGCACTGCATGCATAGCTACCCTGCAAGCTTCGAAGAGGTTGTTCCGGCCTTTACTGATTGCACACCCACCGATACCTCTTTCGTCGCAAACGACTGCAACGAGTCCGGAAGTTCGTGGGAAGCTGCCAACATAGGAATTGGCGCCCACTTGCACGAAACGGGCCATCTTCTGGGCTGCCCTCACCAGGAAAATGGCGTCATGCTGCGAGACTACACTCGACTGAACCGGTCGTTTGTGGTACGAGAAGCATACAGTACTAGGACGAAATCCAAGGGTGGCCTGGTCCTCCAGGGGGATGAGTGCACTTGGCACAGACTTGATTGTCTACGGTTCCGCAACCACCCATGTTTCAGACTCCCCAACGATCCGGTATTGCACTCGGACTCGAGTGTCCAGGCCTGGCCAGTGGATGAAGGGAAGGTTCAGATCACAGCGGCTACTGGAGTGTCGTACTTGGAGATCTATCCCGAGGGTGGCGATCTCTGTCATACCTGGATCGAGTATCTGGCCGAGAACGGGTCTGTCCAGAGAAACGTGACAATTACGGAGAAGGCATTGAGAGAAAAGTTGCCGGAGGATAAGCGCCAGGCGAAGCTGAAGGTTTGCGTCAAGTCTCTGGGTGGTGGAAATCTGGACATCGCGGATTTCTCCAGCCTGTGCTCCAAGGCTTCCTCGCTCAAGCTGTCCCCAGTGTTAGGTAAGACGGCATACCGCAGCAACAAGCTTGGCCACTCCCAGATGCAAGGAAGCGAGCCTCAGGAATTTGTCTTTACTAGTGTCAAGGAGAAGAGCCGCGTCTTACTGCGCATTGTCTTTTATCATGGCTTCGCTGTTGATGGCATGGAATTCTTCTACGATGACGACACAAGCCAGCTGTTTGGCAAACGTGGAGGCAAGCCAGGAGGTGACATCTTCAAGATGGGTAAGTTTTCTTTCATCAATGCCAACGCTCACCTCGAGACGCTAACAACAGAGTGCAGATACCTTCCGTGGTGAATACATCACCGGGTTCTTTGTGCGATCAGGGTTCTGGATCGACGGCATACAAGTTCTGACAAGCCTGGGGAGAAAATCGCCAATTTATGGCAACCCCCATGGTGGAGAGCCGTAAGTACATCTGCGTCATGCAGACCGGGTCAAACCAAAAGCTAACTTGCCAAACTCTTAGGCATACTCTATTACCTCCACGAGGCTACACTGTCTGTGGCGTGTCTGGATCCTGCGGTGACTGGGTCGACGGATTCTCTGTCATCATCGTCCAGTGATGGGCTTGGTGCAGAGTTGTATTTTCTGATGGCATGATTGCCGCGCATTGACCTACTCTTCGTCCCTAGATCGGCAGGGCCTTGACCGGGAGAGAGATACCAGCCTGCTCGGCGCCTTTTTCTTGTGTTTTGTACGGTGCATTTGTCACATACTTCGCATTCCGGCATACCAACAGGATCACCGGAGATCCACCTGCTTTGGCCTTTTCTTGTTTTCAACTGGCATAGTCAAGCGCTGCACTGCAAACATAATTGGTTTTTGTTTTTTAAGTCGATCCTGGGCCACCACCACTTGGGTGGACTGGGGAGGAGGGAAGGAGAGGAGAGAAGTGAGGGCGACCGCGAAGTGGCATAATAAATGGGCCTGCCGTTTCCTTCGGAAGGAGGAAGAACAGAGGGAAAAACTAATAGGAGTTGAGGGCCGTGAGTCGACAACATGCGATACAACTCCGCTGGGGCGGCTTATAGAATACCTGGATCTACGTTCTCTCGCATACCCAGAGTCGCGGCTCATGGAGGCCAGACATATCAAAGGGAGAAACAACTCGGTGTCATTAAAACAGCATAGTACATACATGGTGGCATGAAGTTTGCCCAACATCTAATTCATTGAAACTAAGGCCTGGCCCCAGAAATCTTCCTTGTCTCTACCGTCACTGACGCATGTAAAGTATGCAATACATAATAAAATCCATCTGTTCACACCAATCGGGTAGTATCAGGGTAGGATGAGCTGCACCTACAAATATTTCTTCATTGAAATTAGGATATTCTCCAGGTAGCGACTATCTCAAGTCAAGTCGAGTTCTATCGATGACATAACCGGCTTGGCTTGGGCTAGCAATGCAACAAAAGACGATCGACCCCCCTGACGTACGTGGGGTAAGAAACAAAACGACAAGATCAGAACAGCAGCAGCCACTAGCTTGTCGCCTGTTAGCTTGCGCGCAACCAGTGGGCGGTTCAGGCCTAGACAGCCCATCGCTAACCCCAGCTGAGCTTAGCCCAAAGGTGCCGCAAGCTTGGAACGTCATCAGGGCCCCCTACCTGTATGAAATCACTGATGGGAAATCAAGAGGAGAGAGTAAGTGTATGCGTAAGTACCTGCTTCCTATTGACCAAATGTGCCTTGGTCTGTCTACAAGCTGCAGACAGAGGACCCTTTCCTTTATTTACCTTACGTGGATTATCTTCTTTCGCCTGCCTTGTCCCCAACAACTTTGCATTCTTTCTCCCGACCCCAAAAGTGTTTTCTCCCAATACCAATACCTTGGTATCTACTTAGTGGCGATTCATTGCTAGGACTGAAAAAAGCAAACTGGCGACCTCAGAAATCATTAGCCGGGGGAAAAGATCCGCAACCGTTTTCACCAACCACCACAGAGACGGCGGTGTGCCATCACGACTCTACATAACTTGCCTTCTTTGCGCCATTTCTTAATACCACGACCGCCCGTTTTTACTGCCACATAAACATGTCGAAACGCACAAGCGCCGCCTCCAGCAATGGCGCTGCCCTCACGAAGCAGGCTACCAACGTTGCGGGTATGTCAGGTCATGATCTAATAGTTCTCGCGATCGGAGTGCCGTAAGCAATCACCTGCTAACAATGTGTTCTTGAATAGAGCCTGCCTACGACAAGCAGAAGGACCTTCTCTCTTCGCCCACGGGCCATTTCTCCCTGCTCCGGGCCATGCACATGGCAGACTACATTACGGAGATGAACGGTACGGCTCCTTCCTTACTTTTTCCGGGGTTCTCCCAGAAGCGCAATCATGGCCAGAAACACGAGTGCTAATATGCCATGGTTCAAAATACAGGATTCTGCGGCATCATGTCGATCTTCTCTTCGCTTCGTTATTGCCTGGGTGACCCCACCGACAAGTCAAATTTGTACCTCGCACTTGCGTTTTTGCCATTCGGCCTCTTCTTCGACTTCCTGGACGGCCGCGTTGCGCGCTGGCGCAAGAAGAGCAGCATGATGGGCCAGGAACTGGACTCGCTTGCTGATTTGGTATGTGCCCCTTATCTTTGTCCACCTGATCTATTTACTATATATTTCTCTTCTCTTTACTTTTGCTAACAAAGTGTTGCTTGCTTATACAGATTTCCTTCGGCCTTGCCCCCGCCTGTGTTGCCTTCAGTCTCGGTATGCGCACCACCGTCGATCACGTATTCTTGGCTGTTTTCGTCCTGTGCGGCCTCACGCGGCTGGCGCGCTTCAACGTAACGGCCGCCAACATCCCCCACGATGCTTCCGGAAAGGCGAGTTACTTCGAGGGCACCCCTATCCCCACCACGCTGGGCATTGACGCCCTGATGGCCTATTGGGTCTCACAGGGTTGGGTGCTCGACCAGGTTCCCGGTGGTGTGTGGCTTGTGGGCTCAGCTCTGGAGTTCCACCCCATTGTGCTGATGTTCCTTGTCCACGGCTGCTTGATGACCAGCAAGTCGCTGCATGTACCTAAGCCCTAAGTCGGTTGTTATCGACCTTGAGTATTGGTTGAAAGGAAGAAACATTGACAATAAAGGTATATGATACGAATGGTCAGACACGATCTTATGTTGCGAGGCATTGGATTTACCCGGGCGACCAAATCTGGGAGCCGGATGACGGGGAGAAGGGCAGAGTTAGAGTACACGCGAGAAGAGGATAATGATATTACGCAACTCGAAGTCTCTTGTGAGTCGACGCGGTAATGGGCATAAATGAATAAGAAACACTCTACTGTACATCGTTTGTTGGTTTAATCGTCTGCTGAAAATGCCATACACAGTAATCTCGAAAGGAGTAAAGGGGCTTTATGTGCAGAGGGGATTTGGGCCCCGAAAGAGCACAAGGACGGATGCCGAGCTTGGATGCATCCCGGTGCAAGCTGTCCGTGGTCACTTGGCCATTGCTGTGATCTACTTGTGAGCTATTAAAATACTGGACTATATTGACCAGTCTTATTAGTTATGTGCCCTACTGGAGTGTTTGGTTGTTTGCCCATCAGAAGCAACACGTATTTGTCTCGTCGAAGACAGAAGTAAACGTGTAATAATCATCATGTGCCATGTGTTGGTGCCATATACTGAGGTGCAAGTAGCGTGGGTGACAATCCAGAACTCGGAGCTAGTTTTTGCATACGGTACATCACAGTCCAGGAGCAGACAAGGCGAATGAATACCTTGATAACTGCTGCCTTGTTCATAAAGATGGGAGCCATATTTCAGCCCAAGCCCAGCTGTTCTGGTCATAATCACTTGCCCGAATGACTGTGTCAGGCATGAACAGAAACTTACCTATGTCCCATTGATGTATGCGGTGCTTGACAATGCGAGTTATTGTTATTATGTAAGCCACCTAGTAATACAAGATTCGAATTTGAATGGAGGGAAACTGCCCAGCCGCAAATTACCCCGCCGACAGGTGTAGCTCTCGAAAATTAGATAAGTGCCCCTCTATCAACACCACTTGTGGAAGCCTCACTCACCAGTTACTCCTGTGTGCCCACCTAAAACCTCTCGACGACCTCAACTCCCCCTTTGGTGCCTTACGAGCTCGTACACATATTCCCGTCGTTCTCCATCCAACATATTTCCACCAACATACCACTTCAACACACCAAGAAGTAAAATCTTCACCTTCAGACAAGATGGCAGCCAGTGAGTGGCCCCCGCATTTGCGCTCATTTCTGTCGCATGCAATGCTACTCCAAATTGCACACCCGCCCTTGGATCGTGACCTGTCAACGATGGTTTAAAAAACATATGCTAACGTCTCCCAGACTTTGAGGAAGTCGCGAGTTAGTAATACCATGCCCCGGCCATCATTCAGCGCCATGGAGCCCGCCAAACCCGTACCCAGCCTCTTATGGCTGCGTGCTTGTCGCATACCCGACTGACCTAAGCGACCAGAGCAATTCGTGACCTTCTACTACTCTCAGTTCGATACCGACCGGAAGACCCTCTCTGCCCTCTACGTAAGCGCACTCGCAACCCCAGCGGGGTTTGGAAATGGGAACATCAAGTCAGAAGATGCGGGCTAACGTCAACGACTTTGCAGCGAGAGAACTCCATGTTGACCTTCGAGTCCTCGGCCAGCTTGGGTGGTCAGGCTATCGTCGAGAAGCTCTCGGTATGTCACCGTGTTCTCGCCTATGGCATTGCAACATATTCTGACAATTTTGCAGGGCCTCCCTTTCCAGCAGGTGAAGCACCAGGTTGCTACCCTTGATGCCCAGCCCAGCACCGGCGGCGGCGTCCTCGTACTGGTGACTGGCCAGCTCTTGGTAAGCTCTAACCGACACAAAAGCCCTAATATCCACTAACATGGACCAGGTCGATGAGGAGCAGCGCCCCATGAACTACACTCAAACCTTCCACCTGGTGCCTGAGGGTGGTTCGTTCTTCGTCTTCAACGACATCTTCAAGCTTGTCTACGGTTAAACGGACGTCGTCTTTTTGCGACCATGTGGATTGGTACCAAACTCGGCCAGCGCGTCGGGCGGTTGAAACTGGTACAAAATCGCCGCTGATGCATAGATGGACTTGGCTAGTTTTTTATATGTTCCGCAGCCTGTCTCGGGCATTGTTGCTGAGATGAGTGGCGGGCAAAGATGCGACCCAAGGAATATGTAGACGAAACAACAAAATTTCCGACTTCGATGCTGCAAGAATTGTGAATGTACCCAGTGGAAACACTCGATCGATGTGTGTCGCGAGTGTGATGCGGACCTAGAAGCTCCCAACATCAAGACAGCAAAAGCCGCGTCATACTGTACGCAACTGCTATAGTCAGATTCGAGCATTGCCATTCCTAGACCGCATGCTATATAGCTGCCTGGTAGCCAAATCATTAAGTTATGCTGTGATGTATCATGAGTTAGGATATATAAATATGTACAATTCTCCCCTGACAGCGTTTCTTCATGTCTAATGTTGACCCAGTTTCAAATTATCACATCTACAATCCGGCCTAGCACTGTGTTTTCGTGCAAAGTCAACACCTCGCCACCCTAAGAATGCGTTTGCAATGAATATAGGCAAGGTTCTGGACCCGGCACCGCATACATCTACTCTGTACTATTGAACAGAATACCACACACTGTAGGAGAGATATGCCTACTGAAACCGAGGCTTCATTTTGCCTAGACAACGTACGAGCCCACTGGACATCGTGGGATCAAATCAGCAACCCGTCAGGCTCGCGGCGTGGAGACCCAGGAGTAGGAGCTAAGCGTTTCTAGCGTTCCAGGAGCCCGCGAATACATCGAAGCCCGGTCCAACCGTCCAAGCGCATCATTCTTCATCACCCCCGATCAGTCACTGGCTGTTTCCTGTTTGCCAGCCAAAACAAAGAGACCCTGCAACTGGCCTAACAGATTCGAGGAGAACGAGAGAGCAGGGACTGCTCAGTTGGGAGATGCCAGGGGTCCTACCAGGATCAACAAAGCAATTGAAGTTACATACCAAATACCTCTTCTAGGGTTGCCGTAAGTTTCCAATAGGGTCAAATAGCACGGGCAATTGGGTGCCGGACCAGGCAGACCAATACGAAAGCGTACCCCAACCAGCCAGGAGCCAGCCCCCAGGAACACACGCCCACGACGACCCAGGACCCTTCCCGGAAGCACTGTACCTAATAAGTACCTGCCTCCTTCTTAGCTCCTGCCGGCAGTAATACGACACCTGAAGTCGTCCGCAGCTTCCACTCCCGTTTCGATCCACAAGGACTCCCTCTCCCTCTCTCTCAATTGGCGATCTGGTCATTGTCGTGCTGAGAAGATTCCCAGCCGAGCTGTTTCAACATCGCAAAAAAAGCCAACAGACGTAACTTGTCGCATTCAACATCTTCACCATACAACTGCTTTGGAAGCCACCCGACCAACTACAAACAAGCAAACTACCCTTGATAAACCCGCCAGCATTAGTCATTTCGCAGCTACCCAGTTCCCAGTGGACCTGATCTGCAATCTACCTTACCTTCTTCCATCGAGCCTCGCCATCTTCGATCACAGCTCCCAGGGCAATTAGCAGCAGCCTTACGCGCACACTTATAGTCGCATCAACAGTCGTCAAGATGACTCTCAAGGAGGAATTCCAAACGAGAAACTTCAGTATGTAGACCCGGCCTCGAGAGCCCACGTCGATTAATCAATGCAGGCCACTAACTCGTGCCGCTTTACTAGGTATCTATGGGCAATGGTAAGAACCGCAGCTTCCGAGCGCTCTATCTCCGCCAGCCTGCTCCACGATGGCATCGACGACTACGAGCCTCAAATGATATCCATATATTGTGCTTGATGCAGCCAGAAAGTCAATGCCACAGGAGCTGCACAATGCCGTATTGGTGCCATAGATTATGCGACGAGCTAGCTAACGCGAGATCTCTCTGACACAGGCTCGGAATACTGTCGATGATCCTCTGTTTCGCCCTTGGCATCGCCAACCTCTTCATCATCCACCTGCTCATGATAGCCTTCTCCATTCTGTGCCTGTAAGTTCAGCTCCAACGATCCCGGATGGCAGGAATGTATTGGCCTGACCCGTTCAACCAGGATATCCTCCTTTGTCATCCTCTTCATCGAAGTTCCTCTCCTGCTTCGAATCTGCCCGACCTCGGCCCATTTTGATGCCCTTATTCGGAAAGTGTCGACGAACTACATGCGCGCCGGTACTTACGGCGTCATGGGCCTGATTCAGTGGCTGAGCATCATTGTGAAGGGCACCAGCTTGATCGCTGCCGCGATTGTGCTGACTGCCACGGCCCTATGCTATCTGGCCGCTGGTATCAAGGGCCAGGCCTTTGTTGGCAGCAAGACTCTGGGTGGGCAGGGTGTGGCGCAAATGATTGTATAGACCAAGGAGCATTCCTTGGTCGGCCCGGCCATATCGACTCATGCATCAGAGATCTTGATGCGCTGGCAGAGGCCGGTGAGCTGGATTCGATAACCAAGAGCCTCTTGCGTTTGGCCGACTTTGTATTTGTTCGACGTTTGACGAATAGTCATGAGTAGGGATGGGAGAGTAAAAGGGCCAAGAAAAAAGAAAACACTTCAGTATTCCGAGTCTGGGTATGAAGGAGTTTAGCATTTTCGATTTGGGGTACGGCGTCACTGAACTTTGCAGCTGACGAATACCTGGTTCATGGCTACATGTATTTTTCCTATTAGATTCTGCGGCATGGGAGGACACCTGATACTCAGAGAAATGAATATGAGATTCTGAACCGCAATATATCTATGCCTGACGTTGATGAACCTGTAAAGCTGACAAAGTCGTTCTAGCCAGTCACGCACAGCCTATACTCGGTGATAGGTGACAATGTACTGCGTACAGTATCGGGAAAGATTTCGACAAATCTGCGTTCCAATAGACATTATTGGACCCTTTGGTTTGGTCCCATGCCGTGGAACTGGTGGCTGGCACATGTCTGTCTGGCATCAGTGGAGAATGCAGCAACAAACACAGCATGTTCATACTCGATACATGCTCGTGGTGAACTCTTCCACGTGCAAAGCGCGGCTGTGGCCAGAAGTTCACCGTCTCTTTTATGTGTTCTGACCTTCCATACCGGGGAAGTCAAGAGGACCCATTGGAGTAGCGTAGAGAAGCAGGAAGTGGATAAAAGGCGAGTTCTAGACTCGCAAGCATTGCCGGGTCGCATCCTATAGGACTACAGATAGTCCCAAACGGCCGGCAATATCCCTGATTTTGGAGCTTCGAATATGTACGTACGGGGGGAGGATAATGGTTGCGATGGACGGGTGTGTCTTGGCGCGGCATTTGACCCCCTACATGTTCCTAGTAGTCTCTTCTATGGTTCATGTCGGATGCCCAAAGATCCCTTACCAACATGGGCTCTATGGTTATTAGAAGATGTGATACATCTAAGCAGGTGTCTATGTGGTATGTATGCTAACGACGCTGCGAATACAGGACGGACATCCCACGATTGGTTCCAATGCAAACTCCCGGCTGCATCACTCGGGATATGTCGTCATTGTACCTACGGATCAAAGCCCCGTGGATGAGGGGTTTCGACGAGCAGCCCCCAAATTTCACTTTCAATACAAGATGATATATGATATATGAGTAGCTATAACTTATTATATGCTGTTCCATATCAAGACGCATATATGTATACAGGTTCTGGTGTGAGAGGACGGGCCAAGTAAAAGTGTTCCGAAATGCGCCAACCAAATCCAAATGCAGCGCCGAGTTGCTGTGGGCTGTGGGGCGAGAGCAACTGCAGACGCTCTGTCCTTGCGCCACTATATCCACATTTCCAGGACTGGTGTTGAGTGCGCTGTAGTGACTCTCGCGATGCCACGATGTGTGCCGCCATTCTCCTTCGGATCGTCCACACACAAGACCGGAACCAGTGGAGGTTAGAAGCGGCCTTGGTGTATGTAGAAACGGTCGGCGTTCCCATCCGACTGGGCTCACCACTACATTCTACGCTCTACGTAGTACATTCCACGCCAATCAGCCGTGCTGGCTCTGCAGTAGAAGGAACGGTTCAGATGCTACTCTCGATACGGACGAGCCAATTTGTTCGAGGCCTTCCCCGAGCACACAGCATCGTGGACAAGGGGAAATAAATAAAAACCTCATAACATGGACCATTTGTGGTACAACATCACACATCACACAAGTATAATAATAGATAGAATAATACTACACAATGCCCGAACCAGGCCTAGAAAACCCAATCGGTTTACCTAAAGAGGCATGTCGTTCCGTACCTTTTGAAGTTCGACCAGACCGCTCTCCCCTTTGTAGGATGTACTTACCTATGCATCTAACGTTGTGGTCCAAACCCAAAGCCCACCCAGTTGCAAGGGGTTCTACTTTTTGACGGTGCATGCTGGCATGGTTGGTTTGATAGTGCTCACACTTTGCGTCGTTAGATGACCATTTCCCTTCATTACGGACACAAGTCGTTACGGAATACCCCAGGGCGACGGGCGGCTGCTTGCTAGCATCGGACAGCGGAGGTGTGCCCCTTAGAGCGAGAGACGAGAGACACATTTGTTTACAGTAGGTATCCATCGTAAAAATAGAGTTGGCGATCGCTGATCAGGGCTGACACTGGTGCGACTTTACAGTGTAAGGCAATACGGGCTGGGATCTTTTAACCGTGGCTTATGTACATCCGTTTGAGTTGCCATCTCAACCTTGGATGAACATGGTGAAAACAGACCGGATACCAGTCAGTAACCAAGGGGGATCGGGAGTACGGGAAAAAGACTCAAGTTGACAGATTGTTTCGATCCCTTCCCAGTCTGGACCTATTATGGACCGCGATGGCACCCATCACAGGCATTAAAACATGCGGCAAGTGGCCGGCGTTTGCATAGTGGCATATCCCAAGTGGGTGCCAACGCGTACCTCAACTAGCAGTGGAAGTCGACTTACATCTGAAAAAAGGGTACATCGAATCATTTACCCGCCGCATGATGTAAGTGAATGCAGATTGCATGCTGAGACATATTCTTATCCAGCACGCAATCGCCTCTAGCAGACACGGATTTCAAAAGTCCTGCCTCCCCCGGCCAACTATAGACGCCGAGACCTAGGCCGTTTGAGAGAAGAGAACCCAGAAGGAAATTCGCAGGACCGTATTCGATTGGAAGGAACTTTTGTGCGAATGCCAAGGGGTTTGCATCGTTGCCAAGTCATGCCACGAGGTGTCCCCCCTCACTGGTTTGGGAATAGTAGCCACCGTCCAGTCGGCCAGCTGAGGCGCAGACCGCCTGTGAAATGGATGATGCAGGAAATACGTCTGTTTCCATAGGCTCAACAGTCCAGACGAGGGGAAGAAGGGGGGCAGCAGCCACAGAACCGGTTTAGTATCCCACAGGTTCAAGTGAATCAATCCTTGGGTCTTTGGGAGCTGCTGCTAGGCTCCGTCTTGCACGGTGGGTTTGGGTTCCTCCCCATCGTCAGAAACGGCCTGTCGGCTATGCGTTTCCTTTTTCCTGCGTAAGATCGATCATGCAAAAGTTGAGCAAGTCATACGCCAGAAGCGCGCAGAAGTCCTGGCAAGAAAGGCCCCAGCCAGCTCTCGTCTACTCTCATTTGCTTTGAAAGGAGGTACATGCCGGCAGAGGGGAGTCTACTAACAGCAGCAGCAGCTACTTACAACCGGGCCACCATCGTGGATTCGTGGGGACTCACCTGAGCAAGCAAGCATGAGCACCCACGATCCCTGTTCAATGCTTGTTGTTGTAGGTATGTAGCTAATGGAAGTCCCAGGTACTTCGTACATTTCATGACATCGACATGCCGCGACTGGGCCAAACAAGCACAAAGTATTTAAAGATCCTGCTGCCCTCGAGGTTTCACACCTTGTAAACAGCTACAAAGACCTGCTGCATTAATACGCTGGGCCGCATCGTCTTCCTCACACCACGACAAAGTCCTCTCTCCTCCTTATCACAAGGGAGACGACGGCATATAACCCGTCTATTTACCTACCTGCCTACCTACATATTATCTTTTTTGCGAAACAAGCTCTTTGCAACCACTTACACAAACCGTAAATCACCAATTGCAGTATCATCTCGACGTTGTGCAATCTTAACTCTGAAGCTCGACTTTAGAGAAACCTAAGCCAAACCAAACACTTCGTGTAAGTTTTGCGCTGTCAGCCCCTCGCTAGAGGACGAGGAGCTGTCGTTCCCACGCAATACCTGCATACCCACCCACAAACACACACAACACCCCGCCTCAAGCTGCTAGTTACAGCGGCAGCACTTCATTTGCAACCCAAAGCCGCCAACAATTGAGTGTTGTCACAAGCCTGCCCCAAACCCGAACAAAGAGGCCATAGAAAACACTATTTCCAGGCCCTTCAGTTGCCCCGGTGCTAGGTATAAGCTCGGGCAGGCGCTTGGGGCTAAAGAGGCTGCTGATGCAAGTTCTGGGTCATTGGGCATTACTCGTTGCAGCTCCTTGATACCCGTCATCCAAACGGGAATTACCTCGAGGTCCAATCCAATTCCCCGACGACCCAGCTTCTCTTTTTCTGGAATGCGCCGTTTTCTTTGAATCTCTTCTGCTCTTCTTCCCTGCTTTATCCGTGTACCTTATCCTCTCACTCCTCGCTTATCGTCACCACCCTTTGAGTCTTACGTACATCTGGCTGTGCCTTATCTTGACCTGAGAGATATACTACTTGCAAGCTACCGCACTCGAATGGGGTTCTTTGACTGACCGTAGTTTGGGGCATTGCAGGAATCCATCAAAGATCGAAATCAGACGAACCAACCACAGCTCGTGCTTGACAACACTACTTGCCCTCCGTCGGCCAGACCAGCTAGGATTTCCGTTGCATTCCAATCAGGATTCTTGGTGGCATTCATGCGGTGTGTATTGCCTGATACACTTATCTTGCATTGCCCTCTTTTTTTCATACTGTAACCCGCGTGCACCTTTGCTTCCCTCCCACGCGCGCACACACACACACACACACACACATACCCCCTGATTTAGCCAGTGCTCATTGCCCAATCCATACGTTGGGGCCCCTTAATGGCGGCGGTACAAGGGAGAGTCAAGCTTGGAAGCGACCACCCGGCTGGCAAAGATAGCATCAGTCTACCTATTAAACAGATCACGATAACGAAAAGTTTGCTTATTACACACACTGCAGTTCCTCTTGTGCCCTTTTCCCGAATCCGGCCCTATGTGACTCGAGAGTGTTTTCCCAGCTTGTTACTGACACGGTACCATCATTTCAACAGGCCTCAATTCAGTCCGTCTGGAAGCAATTGTAACGACACTGCCTATTTCGACCGCTTATAACCTTTGGCATTTCTGGCATAGCTTTTATGTTTGAGTACAATGTCCGCCGCCACAATGCAGCAACCACCCGCAATCCCACCCCGTCCCTCGAGAAGCCAGGACAAGGACAGTGGCTCTTCTATGCCCTCGATACCTCCACGACCCGCCAAGAGGAGTGTCAACCGATCAGTCTCCCCAAACCATGACCGTTTCGCCCCCTCTCCTTTGAACGAGGGGTTTTCGAAGAGTCACCAACCCGGTCAGAGCAGTCTGGGCATGTCGTTCAATGCAACCGACCGTTCAAGCAGTGTAGATCTGCCTTCGATTGGCCAGGAGGGTCAGGAATACGCCGCTTTCACGGACCAGCTGGAGACATCTACTGACTCGCCCCGCCCGGCCTCGACCTCTCCTGAGCAGACCCGAACAGTCGGCGAGGATATTCAGATCTACGCCCCAAAGCCTACAATGCCCGCACAAAGCGCCAAGCAGCGAGTCATGACAGTTACTCGCACCGATTCGGACAAAGCCGCCTCGTTTGGCATCGGAAGACCTACCGTCGAGGATGTATATGGTTATGGCAAAGGTCTGAAGAAGAAGGCTAGCACCACCAGTCAACTTTCCAACGCCGACAGCCATATCGAAGACGAGCATGGCATTCCCGAGATCGGCCAGCGGGTGCCCATGCTGCACTATGCAGGCGATGTACAGGCTCCCTCGCCTGCCCCAAGCGTTGCCCTGTCAGAGGCAGCAAGCAAGCCCAAAAACCACTCGAGAAAGCACAGTGGTCGCACTGGCTTCGATACCGTCCCCCCGGGCAGCTATGGACTCCACGGGCACGGCATGGCACCGGCAGACAAGTTCGAAAAGGCTTATTATGAAAAGCACCCGGAGTTGCATAAGAAGGAGATCCACAGTCACTGGCACGATCGTGCCAACGACTTCTCGATGAGCAGCGAAGAGCTGAACAAGATTGTTCGGGATACTGCTAGCCGTGGAGCTGGCTTCGGTAAAATCATAACTATTATACCCTAACTTCGGAGCACCTCTAACAAGAAAAACAGGTACTGGAGACCACATTTCCACGCCTAGTGAGCAGGTTGGACATCAAGCTACTGAGGAATACACGTCGAGAATCTCCTCTCCTCGGCCGCCTTCTGCTGCTGCCAAGCATGTGGAGCCGCTGTCTTCGCCTCTAAAAGGCGGGTTTACTGGGCCTGAGATCTCAATTGACGATACTGATGACGACGGTGTTATCCACGTTGATGACCATGGAAACCGCAAAGGATACCACAAGAACAGCGGTGAGCCATCAGAGGCTGGTGCAGATACCGAAGAGGGCTACGAGGCTCCTATTCTGGCACCCGATGAAGTAGCTAAAGGACCATCACCGTACGAGTTGCAGCCCGCGGTTGCGCCCCCGGCGGAACGTCGCGGCAGCAGCTACGAAATGGATCAACCCCGTAGCCGCCCAAGCAGCCGCCCTACCAGCATATACAGCCCACCTCCCCTGAGATGGTCTCTACTCCTCTTGACGACGTTGAGGAGTATGAGCCTCTTTTTCCCGAAGATGACAAGGGTGACAAGAAACCAACAGCTCGGCCCGATCACTTGAAGGAGACCCGTCACAGGTTTCCCAGCCAAGATGTCTGGGAAGACGCTCCTAATAGTGTGCATGCTACAGCAGAAGTACACACGCCTGAACCTGCTGAGGGGCTTAGGAGAAGCCGCGCACAAGAGAAGACCTCGGACATCACTCCCCGTGAAGGCGAGACGATAGCACAGGCATTTGCCAGGAGACAAGAGGAGCTCGCGGAGCTAGAAGATCGCAGTCCTGACCATTTCGCCCAGCGTCGTTCGCGGCCACCTTCTTGGGTAGAAGGTCAGCCCCATCTCAACACGGAGGTGCAGGCAGCAAGGTCAAAGTCCGCACACCGATTTCCCAGTCGTGATGTTTGGGAGGACACACCCGACTCTCTCCAATTCACCACTACAGTCTCTACCCCGCAGGGTGATGACAAAGAGCCAGAGTCCCCCGTTGAGCAGCAACAAACTTCTCAGAAGCCCTCAATACCTTCCAGGCCTCCTAAGAAGCAGGGTTCAGGTGATGATAAACCCGCCATCCCAGATCGTCCGAAACCACAAATTCCGGCCCGTCCCTCGAAGTCACCCTCCGGGATTAGGGAATCGGAAGCAGCAACGAAACAGAAACCCGTAGTCCCAGCTCGGCCGGTGGGTGGGAAGATAGCTGCTCTGCAAGCTGGGTTCATGTCGGATCTCAACAAACGGCTTCAGCTTGGGCCTCAAGCTCCTAAGAAAGACGAGCCCACGGAAGAGGTAGCCGAGGAAAAGGAGAAGGAAAAGGCTCCCCTTCCTGATGCTCGTAAGGGTCGTGCCAGGGGTCCACAGCGAAGGGCCCCTACAAAGAGCGCAAGCCCAAGCACCTTGTCGACTACAGTGGGCGGGAAGCCGGTTTTGAGTTTCTCGACTACTAGGGTTTTGTGGTCGATTGATGAGGAGGGAACTATGACGGTTGATGGCCTAGGCGAGCCAGTTTCTACAATTGGTCAACCGGAACCGCCCGTGGAAAAGACTGAGCCCCAGACCGAGCCCCAGGAAGTGCTCAAGGAAGAGTCGAAGGAACAACCGATTGAACAACCGTCTGAACAGCCGAAGGAACCGGAAACCACCAAGGAGCCGACCAAGGAGCCAGCTACGGATTCAGCCGCCATCAGCACGCCTGCTAAGGAGTCGACAGAGAGTGAACTAGCGACAGCAGAAAGCGCACCCATCGAGGAAACTAAGACTTTAGCAACTAACACGGCGGGCGAGTCGATCTTGGAAGAGTCGGTAACCAAGAAGCCTGAGGGAGATCAGGTACAAGATGTCGGGGAAGTGAAAGACGAGGTGGTAAACTAATCGTCGTACCCATACATACACGGTGAAGAGTAATAGCTGCGCTTATGATTTCTTATTTTCATCAATTATCTATCTCCTGGTCCATTGACTTGGGGGTGGGGCCTTTCCTTGCTGAGGAGCTCGGCGGACTATGCGGGTATCCAAGAAGAAGCAAAAAGTATTTGGCCTCGGGGAAGCAAGGGGCTTGTTGGAGATAGGTGGTTTTGTGTGATGTGTGTAGCAGTTGGCAATGATGGGGTTTACTTCATCTTGTTGGTTAAATGCCGGTGGTTCGCAGATAGCTTTTCGTTGAATAGGTCACCATTCGTTCCTTTCGCATCCTAGGTGGTAGCCACCCTAGGATCTTGACAAACCGTAAATCCAACAGACCGACAGCTATGCCGGTCTGGCGCTTATCTCAATAAATCGAACAGCAATAGTAGAATTTATATATACATTCGAGTAACTCTAATAATAAGGAAGATATAATGATACCTACTTAGTATATTATAGTTTAAAATAACTATAGTAATATTAATAAATATCTAAATAAAGGTTTAATAAAAGCGAATATATATCTTATTCCTTAATAAAAAGTGGTATTTAATTTAAATTAAACTTTATATTCTTTATACTTATCCTTTCCTAATCCATCAACTATACGTTTTAAAATGATTTATTGGTGCCATGGATTTTGGTCTCAGGAATCCCTTACCTGTTTCGTATTGAATATCGAAGGTGAAGCCAAGGTGATATTTTCTGGCGTGTGACTCATGTCGCTATTTGCACTTGCCAGTGCTGTTGAAATTCAACTGTGATCACCTCCAACATCAATAGGCGTGTTAGTCACGCCGAGGAAGTTCAACTCGCCAAAAAGGAGTGGTAGAGCAACACAATCAATATGTATTTAAGGGAAGGCAATATATTTGAACCTCCCAAGCGTCATCTTGTCTCACACGCTCGTATCGAGAGGTTATTCCCAACTTGACACTGTCAAGCATCGTCTTGTTTCACGTTCACACTCGTATCGACAGGTTATTCCCAACTTGACACTGCAACTTGTGACGAATCGAAATGGTATCTACACACCTGTTCTCTGAGGACGATCTCATCGAGCTCTCCTTTCTGCGTGACCTGGAGGCCGATCAGCTTATCGCCGAAGGACTACTCGGCGACCATCTGAAGCTCTCCTCGCCTTTGGATGAGGAACTTGCCTTTGCTTACGATGAACTCACGCTTCACGTTCTGGCTGGGCCGCACTACCCAGCCGTGGCAGCGACATGGAGCGTCGAGGGTCGTCATACGTTCTCTCGCACCGCCATCATCGACTTGCGCGCGCGTCTCGGCCAGATCGTGGAAGAGGCCACCCACACAAACAACATGGACAAGTGGCTGGAACGCGAGTCGGGTGCCAGCTCTGGCATCTACGAGCCCACCATGGTGGTGCTCTTGCTCGTGAAGGAGACGGTCACGCACACCATAGCGTTCCGGCAGAAGGTCGAGGAGCGCAACCCTAACCAGTACCGCACCAAGCCCGAGTTGAAACAAGTAGCCAACATCACGCAGATACACTCGGCAGGAATAGAGCGTGATACTGCTTTCGAGCTGCTGGGAAAGACGCCGGGAGAAATCATTCGCAAGATCCCTCCCGAATTCCGCGTGCTTCATGTAAAGGAGGTACTTCGGCAAGATCTGTTGCAGTCTTTCCAAGGATACCAGAAAAGACTCCACCATCAGCTTTCTGGCAGGCCAAAATCTTATCTTCGTCGGTACGTACCACACCAGGTTGCGCGCAATAACCGAGTAGAAGACATGGTGGAGCATATTGTCAAGCCGTACCTGACCTGGCACGGCACTCAGCGCCAGTTCGTTCCGTCCATTGTCCGCAATGGCTTCTTGAAGCCGGGCACATTCAACCCCGCTACCAAATCCCAGCTCGACGTTCGCTGCGGCTCGACGTACGGGCGCGGCATCTACAGCAGCCCCGATCCCGCATTCTCCCTTTCGTACACAAACTGGATGTGCGAGGCGACGCCACCCGGCCAGTACTTTGGGCTCAAGCTCATCGTCTGTGCGACGCTGATGGGTCGAACAAGCAGCGTTTTCCGCGAGCAGAAACGGTTCAAGGAGACCCAAACCCACAGCGAGGACGTCGACTCGTACGTGGCCAACCGCGAGCTCGAGTACATCGTCTTCAGTCCGGCCCAGATCGTGCCCGTCTACGTCGTACATCTGGACTGGGGTGAGAGAAACGCGGCGCACTTCGCCGGGCTGCCTACGGATCCGAGCCAGTGGATCAAGGTGCCCAAGCAGAACAAGACGCATAAGCGGCTGTTGCAAGAGGAGCAGAAGGACATCTGCCCCGCAGACAAACAGCGCGCCAAGCAGGCCATCATGGCGAGGGCGTCCAAGTGGTTTCCCTATGGCTACGGCCCGGCCACCAACGGCAAGTTTGTAGTCGAGGAGGTCGGCGAGGTGGACGACGACGAAGAAGATTACGGCGACTATCAAGCCCTGCGCGGCGAAGACCTCGATCGCGTCCAGCGGACCAACAAGAACTGCTGGAGCTGGGCCAAGGCGGCGGAGGAAAAAGAGGCAGAAGAGAAAGCCGAGTTCGAGGAGATGTGCCGGCGCCAGCAGGGCAAGGGTGGCGATGAATACTGGCAGGAGCGCCGCGGCAAGGCATCCGAGTCCCAATTGGATCCGGTGGTGCTGGGACACGACAGCAGCGACGATGAAGACTATGGAGATAGCGACGACGATGAGGACGGGGGATTCGGGCTCGAAAGATTGCGGATCTGAACCAAGACATATGATGGATGCACATCACTGCGGAAGGACTTTAGACATTGGCTTCGTAGATTACGGAATTGAGAGCAGTGGCCCCCAATTACTTACATTGTGTGCTTCCTCCCATTATCTCGTAGACCACCACAGTTGCTGACGGCCTTCTGCTGCAACTAGCTCATAAATGCATCCACGGCAGGTTTTCCGGAATATTCTAAGCTGATGGTTGAGATCACGTCAAGCAACAAACTAACAGTCAATAGCTGGCGATCACAGATTGAACTCGGGGCATTTCTCCAGGTTTTTGGATGTCACGTACGTACTGGGTTACAGTGAGACAGGGGCTCTCATCTCGGCGCCACATCCCTGCAGCAGATGCAAGTACAGCACAGCAGCGCTCCACGGTTAGGCGGCTAGCGTTACCCTGCCAACCCACCAACTTCGCCCATGTCAATACCAGCTTGGGTGCAAAGACAGAAGACGGTGAGCTTCACCCTAGTCATGACCTGCCGCACACCCACATACATCACGTACATTCCCTAATCCGCCCATTTGCACCTACATTTACACATTTCTCCGACACCAGTCTGGACATAACCGTCCTTTTTAATCTAATTTCGAGGAATCCGGGTGCACAAGTCGTCTTCGTTTTAATTTTTGGCCTTCTAGCTTAGCACCTCTGACGACGACCAGCCCGTGGAATTCCTGGGAAATCACCTGCGCGCATTGCACACCAAAGCGGCCGCGCTTCAATTGAATCCCACCCTCCATACGTATGCCCCAAGAGCATATCTGCCTCTATTATCTGTTTGTAGCAACCCTTTTAAGTGTCGGGCATCATGCCTGCCGCTACTGAAGGCCCGACAGTGACACTGTCGTGTAAGTAGTCATTCTTTCCTCCCCATCCCTCACCTCAACCATCCCCTCTCCCGTGTAAATACTTGCATATGTAAGTAATAAAGAAAGGCACTTGGACCATACTGACCGACATGGCTTCTCCACTACAGTCGCCAACAACTTCTGGGGAAAAGAAGATGCCGGTGTGCCACCCTTACTCGATCGCATGCTCGCAGCCAAGCAGACAAATGACGAGCTGCGAGCATTCTACGCTGCCCGTGCATCCATCGAGGATGAATACTCAAGGAAGCTCCTGTCGCTGAGCCGGAAGTCGTTGGGCTCCCATGAGACTGGCGGCCTGAAGACGTCACTCGACACCGTCCGGGGCGAGGTCGAGTCCATTGCCAAGCAGCACTCGAGTATCGCCAACCAGATGAAGACGGAGCTCGAGGAGCCCCTTGCCGCCTTCGCCGGCGGTATGAAGGAGCGCCGCAAGATCGTCCAGAACACGGTCGAGAAGCTGCTCAAGGTCAAGGTGCAGCAGACGCAGTCGGTCAACAAGTCGCGTGACAAGTACGAGCAGGAGTGCCTCAAGATCAAGGGCTACCTCGCGCAGGGTCACATGGTTATGGGCCAGGAAGAGCGCAAGAACAAGGCCAAGCTGGAGAAGACCCAGATTAGCTTGGCCACCTCCAACTCCGAGTACGAGATGGCCATCAAGGCCCTCGAGGACACCACCGCCCGCTGGAATCGGGAGTGGAAGGCCGCCGCCGACAAGTTCCAGGACCTGGAAGAAGAGAGACTCGACTTCACCAAGAGCTCCCTGTGGACCTTTGCCAACATTGCGTCAACTGTCTGCGTCAGCGATGATGCGTCATGCGAAAAGATTCGCTTGTCGCTAGAGAAGATGGAGGTCGAAAAGGACATCATCAACTTCATCACCGAGAGGGGCACCGGGCAGGAGATCCCTGACCCGCCCAAGTACATCAACTTCTGCAGAGGAGACGTGGAAGACCACGAGTCGATAGCGTCGGTGGACCAAGATGATGCCTACTCGGTGGCGCAATTCCCCCGAAGTATCAATCCGGCTTTCCGAAGTTCCTCGCCTCAACCCTCTACCTACTCATCCCATCACGACCCTAATTCTTCTCTCGCGCGCGACCTCGCTCACCAGGATCCTCTTCCCCTGCCTGTTCGGGAGCCTGTACGAGAGCCTGTACGAGAGCCTGTTCGAGAGCCCGTTCGTGAGCCTGCCCGAGAGCCCGTTCGTGAAGCTATTCGAGAGCCTGTGCGGGAGCCCATGCGGGAACCTGTACAGAAACAAATCCGGGAGCCCATTCGGGAGCCGGTCAGAGAGCCTGTCCGGGAGCCTATCCGGGAACTTATCCGGGAGCCTATCCGGGAGCCTATCCGGGAACTTATCCGGGAACCTATTCGGGAACCTATTCGGGAACCTATTCGGGAACCTATTCGGGAACCTGTTCGGGATCTTGTTCGGGAGCCTGTCCGGGATCCATATGCTTCCGCAGGTCGAGAGCCTATGGTAGCACCGCAGAAGGGCCCTGGCTCAATCGTTGCACCCCCCAGCAGTCGCCAGTCGAACATGTTGCAGAAACAGCAGCCTTATGAGACGTCGCAATTCGCAGCTGTTCCTCACGACCCTTACCCCATGGATGGTATGACTATGCTGTGCCGTACCGACGGTCCCGGCTCCGGCATGAATTCGGCGACAAGCTCCAACTTGTCCAGCCGCGACGAGCATAGCGACTACTCGAACCCAACCTCGCTCTCTAGCATGGAGCCTCCTAGTGGCCAAATATCGCCTATGAAGCAACCGGAGCAGCCGCCGGCAATCGAGGACTCTCCCGACAAGCGGGTTATGAAGAAAAGAGTGGCTTCTTCCAGAATCACAGCCCCTTCAGGAGGAAGAGCACCAAGGACATGCAAGCGCCGACCAACAGAAACACCTGGGGACCCGTCACCACGCAAAACACACAGCACAACTCGGCAGGATCGAGGCGGCCACAGATGTATCAGCAACACGAGCGCAGCATGACTTCTGACCGCAGTTTGGCCCCCGAGCGCAGTCTGGCTCCCGAACGCAACCTGGCTTCCGAGCGTGAAATCAGCCCTGACCCAATTGACGCCAACGCCAGCCTGGCCCTCAATATTGGCCAGAATGTATTCGAAGTCGCTAACTCTGATCGTAAGAAGAAGCAAGCGGAGCAGAATGCGACCCCTGCAGAGGAGCTGGATCCCATTGCGCTGGCGCTTGCAGAACTGAAGGGAGTGACAGGCAACAAGCAGTCGGCGGGAAGGATGTCAGCTGACCACTACCATGGTATCGCTACTCCGGCACCAGGCTCAGAGCGTGCTCAGCAGTTCTCCCGATCCGTACCAGCGCCAAGGACTAGCAGCGACATCGCCGCAGCCAAGCGTGGGACACCGCCCCCGTCATACGACCAGCAAGTGCAGCGCCTTGGTGTCCCGGCGGCCGCGTGCACAAAGAAGGCAATGCAAGCTACCTCACGTAAATACGAGCAGCAGACGCGCGAGATGTTCACGCGCCCACAGCCTAGCTCTTACAACAGCGCTCCGGCCGCGCGGCCGTCTACTAGGAGCAGCGAGATGCCGGCTCCGCGACCGTCGACCAGGGGTAGCGAGATGCCAGCTGCGCGACCTTCAACCAGGGGCAGCGAGATGCCGCGGGCAGTTAGCCCTGCGGTGCCTCGCGCTCTTTCTCCGGGCCTTGGTACCCGCCCAGAAATAGCAGCAGCTCAGGTCAAACCTCTGGCGCCGTCTCAACCACCACCTCAGGCACAACCTCCCGTACAACCGCAAGCCGAATCGCGACAGACATACCGTGCTCCCTCTCCTAACCCTTACGCTGCACCTGCCTCACACCAGCCCCAGGCACAGGCAGAGCCGGCGCGACAGTCGTACCAACGCTCTGCATCACCTAACCCGTACGCTGCTGCCAGCCATCAAGCGCAGCCAGATCCGCGGTCGTTGTATCAAGCACCGTCCCCTGTATCGTTCAACAGTCCCAGACAGCCGGCGCGTAGTGAGTCGCGGATGACAACATCGGAAACGCCCAGACGTGGGTCGGAAAACCCCTATTACCAACAGAACTCGCCAAGCACCCAATCGGTGAACCGAACAGCATCGCCAGCCACTTTCCGAGGCAGCGACTTCGACCGTCCCAGCAGTGGACAGATGGGTGGCAGCCAGATGGGCAGTGATCTGTCTGTACAGCTGGCACCGTTAGGCGGTGATGACGGGTACGGCTCTCAGCGCGGACGGGGTGGTGGTGGTGGTGGTAGCCGGCCGGGCACTAGCCAAAGCGGGGCGGTGGCCTTCTACGATGGCAGGTCGATGTCGCAGAGCCGGCAGCGAAGCAAGAGCGTGGCGGATCCTAGCAGGCAGTACACTAGAGAAGGCCGACCAATTCTCCATTTTGGTAAGTTTTTTCCCCCATCGCAGCCCCCTTTTTTTTCTTCCCTTCCCCTTTCCTCCATATATGGTGGAGATTGTAGTGGCTAACATAGAACACCAGCACGAGCATTGTACATGTACCAGGCTGCCATCCCAGAGGAGCTGGGATTCAGCAAGGGAGATTACCTGGCGGTGCTGCGACACCAGGACGACGGATGGTGGGAGGCCGAGATTCACTCTGGCAACGGGGCTGGACGAGGCGGCCTAGTGCCCAGCAACTACCTCCAGCCCTGTTAAGCTGAGATGAAGGAAACGGCATGGATGAAAGGACGGTGATGACGAAGGCAATGAGGAATGAAATTGTTTCAGTTCTGTTTTTGGCGGTGTGGCATATTCAAGAGCGGATTTGTTTCATGCGAAGTCTTTCAGTTGCACATATATTTCACTGTACAGCAAGCAAGCGAGTTTTTCGAAGGGCCCCCTTGGGATACATACATGTAAGTGTTAACGGACATGAACGGATACGATATAACTGGATATGGATGGGGATGGCGTTTATTATATAATTTTTGGCGGATGATGCATTTTCAGAGCATGCCGAATCAATGAGAAGTTATTCTGAAACCAATTAGCCATATGAGCCTTGAGACCCTTAAGTGATATGCAACTGGCAATTTTTCTTGGGAATCAATACATTTAGATATGTAGTGAGGATGGCTGAGCATGTGACGGAAGCGAAGCATCCAGTATTGGCATGACGTCGGTGCCACGGCTGCTATCTTTGTTGAGTACCAGGAGGAGCTATGGCGGGGGCGCTAACCACTCGGCAAGGGTCCCTAGCGAGCTGCCAATTACCTGAATGATGCACATGTGCATTCGCATCATCTTAACATTGATTGCCAGTCGGGGCTCATGCTCCTCCTTCATAATAACAGCCACTGCCGACACCCCAATACTGTGTGAAACCCAAGCGATCTTCTTTGCTGCCCTCCCTCCTAGCATCTGGCTCAGGTCGCTGGAGAAAAGCGAACGCTGTTACCACTGCCAAGTCAGGTTTCCAATATCCAGTGTGTGCCAAGATGAGTCTCGTCGTCAAGAAAGCGATTGTAAGTCTACCCTTGTCTCTGCTTGGAAACAGAACTCTCCCGCCCAACCAGAGTAGGACACAAGAGGAGGAGAAAAAGGAAGACGAAGGGGAAGAAGAGGCTAACAATGAAATTGCATCAATAGGACCTCGCCAAGCGGCCTATTCACATTGCTACAGCACCGACTGCCCAACGGGCCTACATCAATACCTTCCTCTTTATCTCGACGTCTGTGGCATTGCTATGCATTGCCGCCCTGGCATACCCCATCTTTTACTACAGCTATGTCCCTAAAAAGGTCGTTTCGCTACCGATACATTTACAGTACAAGTAAGTTTCCCCAGCAGCATCGCCTCGTTCTATTGAAGTAGACAGCAGGCTAACCTGTGTGTTGGTATAGTGCCGGTCTTAACCCCTACGGCCTCGCTTCGCTGTCGCACGACCTCATGCTCGACACAGCCTACGATGTGTCAGTCCACTTGACCCTCCCCCGATCGCCGCCCAACCTGGGCCACGGCAACTTCATGGTGGCGCTCGTCGCGACGCGCTCGGTTCTCGACGACCCTGCCCAGTCATGGGGCCCCATGGCGCTATCGACGCCGATCGACCCCTACATCGACATCCTCTCTGCACCGCCGGACCACGTCGTCTTCTCGTCGCGCCGCCCGGCCCTCTTGCCCTACGAGGACCCCTTCGTCTCGCGGGCCTCGCGGGCCTTGTTTCTCATCTGGCACGTCATGGTCGGCAGCTCCTCGTCGTCGGCGGGCCGCATCACGCTTGACCTCCCCATGGGCGAGCTCGTCGAGTTCCGCGACCAGCTGCCCCTGAGCCTGCTGTTGGATATCCAGGCGGGCCAGAGTCTGCAAGTCTACGCGGCCCGCGTTGAGCTCGTGGCCCGCCTGACGGGCGTGCGCTGGCTGATGTACAATCACCGCATCTTTAGTTTTGTTCTCTGCACCGCTCTGTTCTGGTCCGTCGAGATGATTTCCATGGCTGCCGCCTGGGCCATTCTTTTGTTCTTTTTCAGCGGTAGTGGTGGTGGTGATGTGGTCGGCCCCTACAGCTTCAAAGGTAATGGTGGTAATGGTGAGGACGATGGTGATGCTAATGAACCGCCGCTGCCGGGCCAAGACACCCCAGGTAAGGACTTCGGCGGGAACGGCGCGGTGGCGATCAGATCCGGCAAGCTGGAGGTAGAGCATGCTAACAAGCCGGCCATCAAGCGGGAGGAGGAGGACCTCTCCCGGGCTCGGCGCGAGAAGAGGCGCGAGAACAATGATGACATTGGCGGCGGCAGCGGTGACAGGAAGATCAAGGAGGAGAGCGTCGAGCGCGGTCGGCAGCGCCCCCTTTCTTCGATATCCACAGCAGTCGCTTCGTCTTCCTCCCTGGGATCGCCGAAGCAGTCTAAGAGGCAGCAGCACGGCGCTAATGGCGGCGCTCGCGAGGACGAGGATTTCGACGAGGAGGAGTATCAGGACATAGGAAGGAGTGCTGGTGCGGGTACAGGCGCGAGCTACGGCAAAGGGGGTGACGGACTGGTACGTCGTCGATCGTCGTCCTCGGGGACCAATGGGCAACAATAAAGGGGCTTCGTCATAAACTCACCATTATCATAGAAGAGAGGGCAAGACTATGGTTTGGAATTTGTGGGGAAAGGGAGTCCCTTCCGTGAGCTTGGCGTTTCTCAATTGTATTTCGAATTTTATTCTTCTGTGGAGGGAGGGCCAGTTCTGGAATGGTGTAATCGACTGGCCCTAAATCAAAGAGCGATGGGAATAGGAGTTCGAAATGGCAGGGCAGAACGAGACAGGAAAGAAGGGGGAGCCGAGAGTAGAAGAGACCCAGCGCCTCCCGTCTATTTTTGTCACTTTATATCAAGATACCCCAGAGAATAGGAGAGAGATTTTCTTCCATATACTTTTTAAAATGTAATAGTCCATTTGTTCACGGCACATCACCATATACAAGGGGTCAATCGAAATAAGCCAAAGACTCCTCATGCATTCCCAATACTGTTTACGGTCTCTGTTTTCCCATCGCGATAGGTTAGAGAGAAAAATCGGCGTGTTATTGCGCGCGCGTATATTTTTTTCGTTTGTTTTAACATATTGATCTACCAAGAAAGCTGCGTGGGCTCCCGTCTTTGCTGAACAGAGATGATGCTGTTTTAACCAGGACATATTCCCGGGGCACGCGGTTGTGCAAGAATACGATGATTGATTTCCACATACCCCTGATCCAACGTCGTCTTGCTTCCTCGTCGAAATTCCCTTCGTTCCCCTCTTCGTCATCCGCTTCATTTCCTTTAGCCCCAACACTTTTCGAAATAGCTCTTTCGAGAAGTTGTATTAAAGGCGGGGGCTAATGATAAGAACTGTGTGGTTTTGAAGCCTGGAGGTATCGAAAAGAAAATCCGTCATATCTGACCCTGGTCCCCTGAATTCCTCTCCCCAAGCAAAACGCCCAGCAATGCTTGCCAACCATATCTTTTCTGGTACTCCAGATCCGCCACGGGAAGGAGGGTAACGCCGTTCTTCCGAGCACCGAAATGAATCCTGCTGCGGTGCTGCGGTCATATAGGGAGAGGCCTCGCATCTTGCACGTGATAAATGAAATGTGGACATTCGTCATCACCTATAGCTTGTGTGGCATATACTAGCCGAAGCTGGTAGGTCATGCTCGGGTTTCCGCGTGTCGAAGAGAATTCCATGCCCTGTCTCAGCATGCTCTGACAGGTTTTGACTGCACAGTAGATGACGGTGCTACAGCTCCTCGTCCGATTCGTCCTTGGGGCCCATTACAGCCCCAGACATGCCAGGGGTTGCTATTGATTTGCCCTTCTGCTCCGCGGTAGCTCTGCCAAGTACATCCCCTATCGCCGACGGGAATCCAGCAGATCGATCCATGGTAATGTCGTCGCCACTCCCGCGCTGTTTCTTCAACGGGCTGCCGATTATCGACGTATCGCCTGAAAAGGCTTGGGAAAGCAGATTTGTGATCCCTCCAGAATTGCCCGCTGCAGCACTTGACCCAGATTCTGTGGGGGTAGACCCAGCAGTTGGGCCTGCACTAGGCGACTTTCTAGAGGCAGCCGCGCTATCAGGCTCAGCCGAGTGTTGTCGCTTCAGCTAATCTTGAGATCAGTACACCGAATCAAACAAGAATCTAAAAGCCCGAGCCTATACTTACACGAATACGATCGATACCAGCTTTCAGTTCCGCCTGGAGCTCTGCATCCTCAGGGGCCAGGTGGGTCTTGACGTCCTTATCGTAAGCATCCTCCATCTTGAGAAGCGGGTTTTTGCTATCGTCGTCGTCATCGTCACTGTCATCCATAGCGCCAGAGACGCTCTTTCTTGACTTGCGGCGTTGGTTCGATTCAGCATCTTGGTCGCGGAAAGCGGAGAATCCCACAGTGCCGGTGTTCTTTAGAGGGCTCAGTCCTGAGAAATCCAATTGCGTACTCCGCCTCTTAGCACCAGGAGTAGTGGTCTTAGGATCCTTGACAGAGGGTACGATGCCCATCTTGGTCAGTTGACCTGTAGAAAGTTAGCCTGGCGAAAGAGCAGCTGGGGTAATACACAAGAACGTACGCTGTCCACGGTAGAAGAAGGTAAAAGTGGCGTAAGGCTTATCAGGGCCGTCGATGCCGGTCACGGTTTGGGTGCTGATGGTTTTGGGGTCCAGGGTCTTAGGCTTGGCAAAACTTGTGGTGTGTTCGACATCAGCATCGATGGCACCGTTGCTGCCGCCTTGGTTCCCTTCGCTCTCGTCGTCGTCATCGTGGGCGTCGAATTGGGGCGAGTACTCGCCCTTTTTGATCTCACCGGAAGCTATCACCCGGAACATGGCGACCTTGATCTGGCCTGTCGCCTCGGGCGGCTCGTCATCGTCGTCATCAGACGAATCCGAGTCGGAATCGACCATGCCGTTCTCGTTGTTCGCAATGGGCGATTGCTCGGTACTGCCGTAGGCCAATGTATCTCGCTGCTTTCCGTTCTGGTCCAAGCTGGTGCCGGCGGCGGCCGACTTTTGGCGGCGATGGCGCCTCTCGAACTTCTGCCTCCGCTTCTCTACCTTCTCGGCGGCATCGTGGCCTTGCAAGTCCAAGCCGTTGAGCCACCTTTCCAGCCCCACCTCGCGGAAAAGGAATTCGCGCTCGGCTAGGCCGCCTCCCTCGCTGTCGGGGACCTGGACCCATCTACTATTGACCCATGTCTCTTCGCCAGGCCGTAGCAGCGTGGCCACTTCTTCCTTGGCTCTCCCGTCAAAGTAAATGTAGGCGGCAATGGTCTCGTTTTCCGAGTTGGTCATGGGAATGTAGGGCGTCACGGTATTCGCATGTTTGGAGGGGTCCGAAGAGGCCGAGGGCAGCGGGCCGGCATAGAGAGGCTTGGGATGGGGATTGGCCTCGCTGGACTTGGGGGTCGTGTAGGGAATGGGGGCGCCCGGGTTCAGCAGCGTAATGGAGATGGCGAAACGGGCCGGCTCGTGCTTCTGGGTGTCGGTATTCAGCTGGGGAGAGGGCACAGGTATATAAGTACTGATGCGAGACACGCGAGACTGCTTTTGCATTCCATGCTCGTGGAGCGGGGCTCCGTTGGCGTGGATGCTCACAGCGATGCCCTTGAAGCAGGGCATCGTGTATGGGATATAGTGGTTCTGGGGAAGTGTGGGCAAAAGTTGGGCGCTCTTATTCGAGGCCAAAAATAAATAGTTGTGATAGTAACAATGGTTCTGGCGGAGGGGTTAGCTGGGGCAGGGAAAAGGGCGGTGGTCGTTGGTCGAGGCTGAGGCCGAGTCGAATTGCCTTGTTTGTTCGTGTGAGAAAGTCGAGATTGTGCTGGAAGGTTGGTGATGTGATATGATGATACTGGAAGAGCACTTGATCGGTGTGGGTTATCGAGAAACTCTCAACTGTTCAAGACCAAGCCAGAACCAGAGACAGCTCAAAAGGTCAGGTCAAATGGATCGATCAGCTGAAGGCTGCCGGAATAAAACCAAAATAATTTTCTGGCAAAAACTTGACAAAGGCCTTGTCTGCGTGTTCTATTGTTACTTCTTTTTTTTCCCTTGCCTTCCCCTCAAAGTGATCCATCCAAGTCCGACGGGGGGCTGTTAGGTATGATCATGCTGTCCCTGGCCTATCTAGTGAGGGGAGGGGGTTGAGCGCTGGTTGACCGTAACTCCCAGCACAGCACATAGTACAGCACACTTCAAGAGCCGAAGTGGGCTTTGCAGGGCAGCCCAGAATTCCGTTGCCAATCAAGCGTGAGCTGCGGAGGGTCACAATTACACTTGGCCAGCCTACTTTCTGCTTCAGCTCCCCATCGCCCTTCTGTACCTGCAGCGGTGAATCAAACTCTCCATCCATCACACACTGTCTGCAGCCATTAATCCTGTACTTACTCGTGATATTCCCATTGAGCCCTGGCATCTGCATCGAGCACAGCAAAAAGGGCGGCCCTATTTAGTACTTTAGCCAGGCCACCCTTACTCACCCTAGAGCTCTCGTCCGATCTATCATCTATCAATGCACGTAGCATGTCCATAAAAGCTACCCCACCTGACTTGGCATCACCAAAATGGGCACTCGGGGCAGTTCGCGAGGGCATGCAATCTAGATCTAGTAATCGTTGATGCGGTTGCTTTAGGTTAACCTGCCAGCTAGCAAATGGTGAGGCTAATCAAGTGCAGAGGCCCAACAAGTACATCGATTACGAGCCCAGCACAGTCCAGTCCACAGTACGGCGGCACGTTTTGGCGATAAGGTCACCGATAACAACTGCTTTGCCCGCCAAGGTCCATCAATTCCAACTTAAGAAGCTAGCTACTGTGCCGTACGCCAACTAAGGTAAGGTAAGGTAGGTATGCATGCTCAAGTATACAAAAAGATCGTGGCCAATCCACATGGACTGGTCACTTTGGGCTACACATAGACCGCCGCACACAAAAGCAG